>BSBK01005594.1:0-1296074 GCA_027943335.1 Chamaecyparis obtusa | reverse complement strand
TATATATATATATATATATATGTATATATATGTGTGTGTGTGTGTGTGTGTGTGTGTGTGTGTGTGTGTGTGTATGAATACATATTGTATGATTATTACATATGTATGAATATATGTGTGTGCATAAAGCTATTTTTAATATTTGTTTGAGGGGAGGCAATATTATATGAGTTTATTAATTTTAGTGTTATTTTATAATTCTCATTAGTTGTAAATTGGTTGGGAATTGGTTTCTCTTCCTTGCAACTCTTGGGAATTCTATTTGTTTGATTTCTCTTTGAATTTGGGGGATTTCTAGAGTTTTGGGGAGGATTGATTTCTGAAAATTATTGGAGGGATTTTGGATTTGCATTCTTCAAAGTTTTTTGTTCATTTTTGAAGGATTTGAGTTGGATATTTATTTAGATTGTTGAGCTAATAGTTTGGCATTGGATTGGAGATGTTTTTGGCTTATATTCATATTTATATTGCTTTGAATTTCTACATATTTCTATGTGAATTTACTCTTGTGCATTGG
Source organism: Chamaecyparis obtusa (assembly GCA_027943335.1). Classification (NCBI taxonomy): domain Eukaryota; kingdom Viridiplantae; phylum Streptophyta; class Pinopsida; order Cupressales; family Cupressaceae; genus Chamaecyparis; species Chamaecyparis obtusa. Next base: position 1,295,557 of record BSBK01005594.1, on the reverse strand, counting down.
ATTGGATTGCATTCTTCTTCATTCTTCTCCAATCTTCTTCCTCTTTCTTCCTTGTTTCTTCACAAGAATTATTCTTGAGGTAGGGTTTGAAACCCTCTTCTTCTTTTTCTTTCCCATTGATTTAGAAATACTTTTAGTAGTAGAATATCATTTACAATATGAATTTCATATTACAATTAAATTTTGAAAGTAATGTTTCATTTTGTTCATTTTACCCTATTTCTTTCCTAGTTTTAAAAAAATCTATTTTGGGAAAATATTATTAGTTTTTAATTTTCTTGACTTGGGATCATATTAATTGGTTTTATGGAATGAAATAAATGATATATAAAATAGGTCTCTATTTGATTTCACTTCCAAGGTCAAATTGATGCTTGAATATTATATTTTTGGACAAGAAGTTGCGTAGTCTCAATCTACAAATAGGGTTTTGACCTTTTTAGTCTTTCACTGCATACCAGATGCTTAGGGATTATTTTTTAATCTATTTTATCTATCATTTAAATTATAAAGTATCATATTTATGATGGTTTTATGATTCATATGATTTTCATGCTTATTGTGTAAAGATCGATTCAATTATTTATGTATCATGTTTTCGAAACATAAATTGTTTATGTTGAAAGACTTTATTTAAGTTCCTAAATCAGATTATTATGATCTTATATGTTGTTATGGATTCATGAGTTAATAATTTTTAAATTCATTATGATTCCATTATGTTTTTTTAATATCAGTTATGTTTTCTAATTGGGGTTTAGGGCTTGCCCATGAGAGAAGCAATGCATGAGTTTCCTAAACTAGATTCTACTAATTCTTGTTGTCATTTGGAATCATGAGTATCATGTATTATGTTCTTTGGAATCACTTATGCTTCTATTATATTTTTTGAGCATAAGGGTTTAGGAACCTAGGTGCATAGTAGGTTGAGTTGCTCTCAATGAGGGTCGGGGCACTAAAGTGGCCAATCTAGGACAACCCTTGATGATGAGTTGTAAATGAATATACTATGCGATGACATTTCCTATCATTTACTAGAATAAAATATTGTATTAGATCACATTTTACTAGTCACTATAGAAGATGATGCAATCTGCAAATTATTTGACATAATTTCCTAGTAAAATTAGGGTTTTAGATCAAGACAGTTTTAGAAGAAAAAGGTCACTTCACAAATTTACATACTATCCCAAAACATAATTTTTGTACTTGGCATCAGAGGATCAATATTTCATTTAGGTTGTGCATGTTATATTTACCTTGCATGTCCTTATTTTATGATTACCTTGCATGTCATCATTTTTAGGGTTTATAGTTTGTTATCATCATTTTAAGATTATCTTGTATGTCCACGAGATTCCATTTAGGTCTATCATACCTTAGACTCAAATGATTTATATTTTAGACTTATCTCTTGAACACTAGAGAATATACCTTCTTGTAGGATCTTTCTATAAGTGGTTGGTGGATTATCTTTGATCTTTCCTATCAAAATTATCTTTTTATCAAAATTGTCTTGTCATTTTTAGTACTACTTGTAGGTCAAAACATTTATCCTCATTATTTAAGATTGCTTCTAGAAGTCATAATCTCTAAATTTTCAAAGTAGTCCTTTAAATATTTATTTGTCCACCTTTAGTTATCATATAGGTAAGTCTTGCATCGTTATTAGTCATTTTCCCAAAATTAGAAAATCCCCAAAATATAGTTTGTTTCCTAAGTCATTACTATAGTGAAATCATATAGTTAAATCTTACATTGTTATTAGTCATTTTACAAAAATCAGAAAACCAACAAAAAATAGCTTCCTTCTTAGTTGTTACTATATTCAAATCATCATAGTCCACCTTGCATTATCATAGTCTCACACTTTCACTTCTTTATTTCATTTACTTGGTCAAAGAAAAAGAAAGGATAGATGGAACCAAAAAAGGACCCTACACTCAATCCTACCAGTTCTTGGAGAACAAATTTAAACATTCCCATGAGTTCACAAAAAACACTTAGAAGTGGGGCTACCTTACCTCCTCCTAGTGATAAATTCTCCTTAGCAAATAGTCAAGTGCATTGCATCCAAGATGAGATACAAGACACGTCACAATATACTAAGGTGCACACTATCTTGAATTCTTTATTATCAATGGACCCTAATAGATACTTTCATCTTCTTTCTCAAAATAGAGCTAAACTATCATCTAGGTTTGACACCTCCACCATTGTGGAGGGAAATCAAATATGCTTTATTGGGGTTACACAATCATAATCATCCCAAGTCTCTACTAGTCTAACATCTAGTATCCTATTCAGGTTTCCCAAGAAGTTGCAACTTTAACAATCGTGTCTAGGATACAATACAAAATCCCTTTTCACAAGTCAAAAAAAAAAATCTAATGTGACCTATAGTACATCACAAACAAATACAAGTATCATATCGCAAATTATACAAGTGACTACCATGCCTCCTAGGAAAATAATTTCATCAGCCCCTAGTATAAGTGCTCTAACCCATACAATGATTCAGTGGGCATCTCCCCTTTAAAACCCTAGTGGTCAAAATGATATTATCAAGGGAAACCTCCCACTAAAAACCCTAGTGGTCAAAATGTCAAATTTCAAGGGGTACCTCCCCCTCAAAACCCTAGTGTTCAAAATGTTAACTTTTAAGGGGCATCTCCCCCTCAAAACCTAGTGGTCAAAATGTCAACTTTCAAAGGGCACCCCCCCCCCTCTCAAAATCCTAGTGGTCAAATTGTCAAATTTCAAGGGGCATCTCCCTCTCAAAACCCTAGTGGTCATAATGTCAAATCTCAATGGTTGCACCTCCCCCTCAAAACCCTAGTGGTTAAAATTTCATATTTCAAGTGACACTTCTCCTTGAAAACCCTAGTTGTCAAAATGTCAACTTTCAAGGGGCACCTTCCAACCAACACCCTAGCGGTATGGACATAAAAGTAAAAGGGCCCTCTTTTAATCAAATCCTGAGTGGAAAAATTATCTAAGAAACACCTCAATATCATCACACAAATCCATTCGCACAACCTAATCCAACATTTTCATACTTCAAACCTCAAAGCATGTTCATTTATGTCCCTACTCATGAACACATCTTAATCATGAATCCAAAACCCTAGCACACTTATGCATATAATCAGACACCCATGTATCAACATCAAACTCTATTTATGGATCCTAATCTTGGTTCTAACACAAATTTATGATTCAGAACCTTCCGTAGGTCATAAACTCATGCAAAAACTTCTAGAGGTCATAACTTTTGACTCAAGTATGGGTTTTTGCTGAAATTTTTTGGGTGCGTGGCTCAGGAGGTGCCATTTATTTTTCCAATGGATCTTAGATTGATTAGGGTTCATTTTAGCACATTTTTGGGAGCTGAAAGTTTCACCTAAGGCTTCGAAATCAGCTTTTAGTGTTTTTTCTCTAGTTTTTAGAAAGTTCTGTTTTGGTAATAAATTCGAATTTATGTTTCTAATATCAGATATTAGTTGGCAATTCATTCTAACTTATTCGAGGGCATGTTTAGGCAAAAAATTAGCTTTTTAGGGGTTATTTTGAAAATTACCAAAAAATGGCAAAAAAAACAAGTATGGAAAAAAATTGCCAAAAAGGCTAATTTTTGGATTTCTTGATTTTCTAGGTTTTTTGGTTACTTAAGAGTTTGCAGCGAATTCTAGAGGCATTTAATGATGAATGGAAAATATTGAAGGTTTCAAATTTGTGTTTTTTTTATCTTGTAACTGGGTGTTATTGTTAATAGAGGGTTGTGTGCTACATCAATTTACCTCTAATTTCCACTAATATATTAGCACAATGGATGCAAGATCTCCAACAATAATTGACCACTATACAAATTGGCAACACAAAGAAAACATACATGGTCAAAGACTTATGTCCCTGCCCCTTTGACAAAACATTATACATGCCATCCTTTCCTTCAAATTTTGAAACACCCAAATTTGATAGATACAAGGAAAAAGGTGACCCAAAGGACCATATTTAAGATTTCTTTAAGACTTGTATTGAGGTTGCTCATAATGACACTTATTTAATGCACTTATTTCCATGAAGTCTTAGTGGTCCATCCATGTAATGGTTCACATATACCATATACAATATGATCATGGGGTGATTTTTAAGAAAAATTTATATCCAAATATTCTCATAACATTTTCATATATGTCACAATAATGGATCTGTGTAACACCAAACAAAAAAATAGGGAACCCTATGCATCCTTCCTACAACGATGGAGTAATATGGCTATCCAATCATCCTTCCTACAATGATGGAGTAATATGGCTATCCAATCATGTCACATTCGTATAGTATGATTTACCTTCCCACAAGCCATTTCATAATGATCCACTCCATCTTGAGGTCTATGCCAATAAAAACATAATTTTACAAGTCTTAGTAGATAGTGGAACAAGTCTCAATATTTTTACCCTCAAGTTGGTTGAAGTATTATGATTCTCTAATATTTGTGTAGGCTTTTCAAAGAATATCATTATCATAGCTTATGATAAAATAGAACACCCTTCAAAATGTGTCATCAATTTACCTATAAGAATTGGCACAATCACGCATGAGACGACATTCCAAGTACTTGATCATGAGCTTAGTTATAATATGCTCCTTGGTAAACCATGGATACATTCCATATGATTAGTACCATCCACCTACCATCAAATCTTGAATTTCCCTTATAATGGGTCAGAAATTATAGTCTCAAGTGACAAAGATCCTTTCTTATATTGTATTAATATTAAGGGCTCAATTTCTAATCAAGTTCCTATCAATCAATCAGCTTCCACCTCATCACCTACCAATTATGTTTACCCATACACTTTGAACAAAGATTCCACTTCATCAACTCCATCCACATCCCTATCCAAGATCATGATAAATGTCCAAGACAAAGGATATGAAGAGTATACATATGTTGATATCTTTTTTGTTGGTAAATTAGCCTATTTTAGCACACACCTATCAGAAACCAAGAGATCCACTGAATCACCAAAAAAAAAACATAGTCATCTATGGAATGCCTACTATCTTTACCAAGTGGGAAGAAATTAATAAAGAATATATACAATAGGATGAGGCGGATTGGCTCTATAAAGATGAAGAACCCCTACCCATAACACTTCATGTGCATGAGTTTGGGAGAGGCTATACCATAATGTAGAAATAGGGATATAATGGGTGTAGTGATATTGGGATTTAGAAACAAGGAGTAATAAAATATATACTACCAAATCCTAATCCAAAACATAGATGTCCAGGGTATCAGTCATTAGAAGAAAGAACTGCAGGTACTAGGTTTCCTTATGTAAAGGTCATTTGTGCTAATGATAACATTGAGACAAATGAGTGAGAATATTATTAAACCAATTCACATGACTATGAGTGGGACACCCCTCACACATTTATCACCTATGACTTAAATAATATATTTATAAATTTCGTTGAGCTATCTTTACATGCTATACTTATAGATGAACACACATGGATTGAAACCTTTTGGAAAACTTACGAGACTTATAAAGTCCACCCATATGAATCACATGAATTCCCATATAAGTCTTATATAAACACCATTTTAGCCACTTCAATATCCTATTCATGGAATAATGATACCATTTCCCTAGTATACCTTGAGCTTATAGTTTAGGAACAACAAGATCCTCCACATTTAGATATTTTTGACAATGACGAAGCTATTTCTAAGTTCATGGGACTTAAAGGTGATATACCCATAGGGGACCATAAGGAAGACTTTACTATTGATCTTGATTGTGTAGCATACTTTGGGGATTTGTGTCCAACTTCTAGTAAAAAAATGAAATAAAATGAAAAATTGAAAGATCTTTAGGTGAAAACTAAAAAGTGCCTCTAGATCATAAAAGAGTAAAAACAAAAGATGTATCTTCTTGTGAAAATATCCTTGAGGTTCCAGAGGATGGAAGGTTGGAAACATTTCCCATAAATTAGGAAAGATCACCACTATTGGTAGAGAAGACACAAGAGATAAACTTAGGCACTGAAGAAACAAAGAGGATCATACACCTTACAAAATCACTATCTCTATAGGAAAGAGAATAATTCATTTAGTTCTTCAAGTATAGACAGACAAAATTTACATAGTCTTATACTAATATGCCATAACTAGATCCATAATTAATCTTCCATCATTTACCACTCAATTTAGGAGTCAAACCTTTGAAAAAAAAAACTCTAAAGAATGCATCCAAAGGTTGCCTTGCTAGTCAAGGTTAAGCTTAAGAAATTGTTAGATGTTGGTTTTATCTGACCTATAGATTATGAAAAGTAGATATCAAATTCAGTAGTCACCAAATCGTCTAGGGGCATTAGAATTTGCACAAATTTTAGAGACCTCAATAAGGCATGTCCTAAAGATGATTTTCCATTTCCCAACATTGATATTATTGTAAAATTAACAATAGGATATGAAATGCTATCATTAATGGATAAAATCTTAGGATATAATCATATTTGCATTGCACTTGAAGATTGACATATGCCAAAGTTAACTTGTTCATGCCGAATGTAATGTTGGAATGTCATGCCATTCAGTCTAAAGAATGAAGATGCCACCTACCAAAGAGAAATGACTATGCTATTTCATGGTCTCATGCATGACATCATGGAAGACTATGTAGATGATATATTATCCAAATTAATTACCAAATATTTCACATAAGTGTTCTAGCAGTCATCTTTGACAAATTGGAAGCATACAAAGTCATGTTAAATCCTAAGAAGTGTGTCTTCGGGGTTACATCAAGACAGCTTATGGGTTTCATTATCTCGCATAATGTAATAGAGATAGATCGAGAAAAGGTCAAAGAAATCATTTAGATTTCTTCTCCTAAGAATATTAGTCAGCTAAGGAGTCTCCAAGGGAGGCTACAATTAGTAAGGACATTTATGGAAACTAATAGACAAGTGTCATCCCTTCCAATATCTACTTCATAAGGATTTTCCTTTCAGATGGATAAAATAATGTCAAGAATCATTTTAAACTCTCAAGGACTATTTTCTATCAGTTTTGGTCTTAATGTCATTACAAGTGGGAAAACCTATACTCCTTTACATATTAGCAACTACAACATCTCTAGATGTCTTTCTTGAACAAAATGGATCTTTAGGTGGAGAGAGGGATATTTATTACATCAGAAGAATGATTTTTAGATATGACTTGAATTATTACTATAGAAAGAACATGCCTAGAATTAGTGTTTGCCTCTAAAAAACTCATACATTATATTCTTAGTCATAAGATATTACTCATAGCTAAGATCCTTAGTGAATTTGATAAAGAGTATGTTGATAAATGAGTAGTTAAAGGGAAAGTAATAGCAAATTAGTTGGTTGATGCTCCTATAAAAATAACTCATCCCATATTATTATATTTTTTGGATGAGGCCACATTCCTAATTGATACACCTACACAATGGCACTTATACTTTGATGGGTCCTACATACAGAAAGGGTCCAGGACCAAAATATTTTTTATCGCACCTCAAGGTGACTCAATCCCCCAATATTATAGGCTCAGCTTTGAGTGCACTAATAACATGGAAAAATATGATGATATTATCATAGGTCTTGAGCCAATAGTTTAATGTCAAATTAAAAACTTCCATATCTATAGAGATTCACAGTTGATCATTTACTAGATTACTAATGATTACATGACTAGAGATGAGAAACTGATACATACAAGACAATAGTCAATGACTTCAAGAAATATATTGATCACCTTGTCTTTGATCATATTCCTAGAATGCAGAACAAGGAAACCAATGCAATGGAAATAGTGGGATCTTCACTTGATATTCAAAATGATGTAATGAACTATGATTTCTTAGTAGAGAAAATTATGGTCCCCACCTTTGAAGTCCCTTAATTATCTAAGTTTGTGTGTTAAATTGTTGGACCCATTTCCTCATGGTACTATGATATTCATGCCTATCTTTGTGACCAATACATCCTACATGACTTGTATTGTAACCAATGAAAAACCCTTATCTGATAGGCCTCCTGATACATTATCATTACTAACACTCTATATAGAAAGAGTCTAGACAAAGCCCTACTCAGATGTCTCGATGTTGATGAAGAACAAATAAACCTAAGAGAGGCACACAAACTTATTTGTGGGGATCATTCTAGTGGCCATAATCTAGTAAAGAATCTCCTAAGGATTGGGTATTATTGGCCTACCATGGAAAAAGATGCCTACTTGAGTTTGTATAGAAATGCCAAAAATGTAAGATCCACGAGGATCTCATACATGTGCCAACACAATATTTGCAACCAATCACATCTCCATAGCCATTTTCATAGTGGGGACTAAACCTCATTGGAAAAATTCATCCCTCAATCTCCAATGGTCATAAGTATATAGTCACTACCACTGATTATTTTATAGAGTGGGTAGAAGCTATCCCCATGATCTATATTGTGTTATACTACAACTAATTGAATATTTTAAAGGGAGAGATTGACAACTGATTGGATACTTGAAATAGATAGATTGTTATACATGTGAAGATGATCACCAAGTTACAAAGGTATATGTGACACATTAAATCAGTTATTGTATTGTCATTGATGTCATCCAATTTTGACTATACTTATCATGATAGTTAGAAATATATGAAGAAGGAAATAATGGTGAAGGAATGAGATATTAACATGATGATGAGATATATGAGAAAGATAAGAGAATGGTATTCATTGGGTAACTTATTGATGATTCTATGACATTATGTTAGTGATTTGATTGTATTACATAATTCTGTTATGAATTGAAGATCAAGAATGAAGAAGTTTACGTGGTTAGTAAATGAAGAACTTAGTATACAATGAGTTGAAACAGTGTACACCGAGCAAGTCTAGTGTATACCGAGTACAATATTAATGGAGTTAGAAGTCACCGACACATCACGGTATTGATTGAGAGAATGAAATAAAATGGAACATGTGATTGTCGACTTAAGATGATGAGATGGACAAATATGGATGATTCTAAGGTTAAAGATAAAGTTTTTTATGAAGATAAAATGACTGAAAAAATTCAAGGATGATCAGATGATGAAGAATGAAACTGTTTGAGACACAAGTTACGAGGAAGGTTGAAGCGAAAAAATCAATGGTGAAGATTAAGAGGAAAAATCTATGGATGAGAAGAAAATGGTTTATTATGTCTATAAAAGGAGACAAGAGATTAATTATGAAGATGATGTGCGTGAGAATATTGCATTCATGTGAAGCTAGTCAGACAGGTTAAAGTGAGAACCGAGCAATTCTGCAGACTACACCGAGTGTCAGAGAAATGAATTAACCAAGCATAACAAAGTTAGAAGATACAAAGAAATTAAAGTGATTATGATGGACACGGGTATTTTAATCTTAGCATATATCTAAATATCTGCAAAGGAATTTGTGTTTGAATTAGATCATTTACTATTGCATTCTAACCATTGCTACAGATAAATCTCTTAATCGAGAGGGACTTAACAGTCTTTATTATTTCATTATGACATTCAATGAATGTTGATTGTTTTCATGTTGACCCCATAGTGAATGTTTTTTCATGGAGAAATGTTAATGATAAATCCTCTAACAAGGTCACACCTTACAGTGTGTTTTCTAACCTTTAACAGGGTTGGCTCTTAATCGAATCACTTCAGAAGAGTGAAATTGTTTTGGGTGCCGGTCCCAGATGATTTTTCCCCTAACAGAGTTTCCACATTAAAAATCAAGTTTTATATGCGTATGGATGTGATGACTTGTTATTTTACTTTACACATTACAATTATTGGTTTGATCGGTATATACACTAGTTAATTTATTGGTATCCAATTAATGAACAAAAAGGCACATACAAAGTTTTACTAAGTTGTTTATATTAATTAAAATATTTATTTTATACATTTGGGATTATTTGGGACTATAGGATAAATGTACTTAACTGATTCACCCCCTTCTCAAATATCTAACATATTGTTGGCAAGAAAATATCCAGGTTCATATCAATTACCTCATTTTATAGTATGGAGTTCCACTTTCCTAGTCATAGATAATAGTACACCATTCAAGAATCAATATTTTCATGACCTATGTGCCAAGTTTCATATAAAAACTTACTTTGCCTCATGCTACTATCTACAAACTAATAGTAGAGTTGAGGTGTCAAATAAGACCATAGTAAGGATCCTCAAGAAGACTGTTGATGATGCTAGTCATGATTAGCACATTGAACTCAATCCCACCCTCTGGGCCTACCATACTAGTATCTGTAATCCAACTATTTCCATGCCATACTCCTTGGTCTATGAATCATAAACTATTTTTCCAATCGAGCTTGAGTTACCTTCCTTGTGGGTCTCATTGTAGAATTTTGTCACAGAGGAAGACTACTGGGTATCTAGGATATAAGATCTTGAACTCCTTGATGAGAAATGTTAGAATTATCTTAATCATTTACAAGACTATCATAATCATCTCCATAGAAGCTACAACAAGAACTTGGTTGACAGGGTGAAACCAGGAAAATTTGAGCCAAATTAGCTCTGGCCTTATATTATCACATCAACATTTGGTTCTGGTGTTGATCAATTATCTACACATGAGGGAGATCCATTGCTAGATCATGTTAATAACTTAAATTTGTGCAAGTTATATACATAAATCCTAGAGATTCCTTTTCAAAATGTCCTAAAAAATATCCAACATTTTTTTTTAAATGTCAAAAATATAAAAAAATCATTAAAAAAATGTTACTTAGGTGAAAACCTGGAGAACAGACACCTTGAGTGACAACAAAAAAATATAAATACAAGTGAAATAAGTCCTCCTATGGTGAAAAACACTTAAGTGGCAGCTTTGTCACATACCATGGTGAAAACCTAGCAACAGGCTCTAGGCATGGAGTTTTGATCCACTATTTACTATCACTCTATCACTTTCCACTCACATGTACTTTGCCATACACCCATTCACCTCACTCTTGTCAAAATACATCCTTTTATACTAATTATGGTCTGAAATGTATTATATTTTTAAGTCACTCCATTGATCCACAAGTTAGTCCATCATGTCATCCACAAGTCATTCCATCACATTCATTTCCATAATAAATTTTTCCATGTCTAGACTAGGGGCATACTTATGTTATGATTCTCAAATTGTCCTGAATTTTTTTTACAAACATTAAAAATTCAAAAAAAATCTTCTTTTTCTAGTCATCAATAAAATCATCCTTTCTACATGACATGCATTAGGGGCAGTCTTATGCAAAAACTTTGAGCTTCACAAATCACACATTAATTGACAAACTTAAGAACTAGTCCTCAATCAAACTCATCACATTGTCTTATCCATTGGTCACATCATGTCAATATGTTATCATATGGTCATGAAATGTCAAATAATATGAAACATGTAGAGTTTTAACACAAACTTCTATGGGAAAAGTAATGGAACTATGGTTAGGATAAGGGAAACCACTAAAAGTTTGGATTATCACATCAGATTTATCATAGAATTCTCATTGCAATTGTCTATTGTAAAGATATTCTTTGTTTATAAAATTCACCATGCAAGTAGGATATATAAGTACACCATGAGAAATAAGACCATTAACCTTTGTTACAATGTAAAGAGGACCATCAGGTGCTTTAATCATCTATTTAAGATCAAATATAATGCAAAGCTCACCTAGTTCAAGTTTGAGTTTTGGTTCAGATTGATCAATAAGGTTGAAAAAATTGTTGGCTTTAGAACACTCAATGTAATAGTAAAAAACATGGGTGGAAGAAGAAAAAGGTAAAGGCTAAGTAGACTCAACAATATTGGTCGAATGAAAAGGCAAAGGATTGGTATAAATTTACAAGATTTGGTTGAGAGGTGCCATAGAATTGTTTCCTTGATCATTAACATCCTCAGTAGATATAACATTGGAATCAATGAGGTCTTGAATAACAAATTTCAAATGGAAACACTTCACAGTATCATGGCCAAGTTGACGATGGTATTGACAAAAAATACTTTGTGATCAAAGGATTTAGGCAAATATTTGGACTCAATTTGTTTTAATGGAAGGAAGTTGTAAAAAATTATAATTAATTAACTGAAACATCAGATTATGGAAAGATTAAGAAATGCGTATAAAATTATGAGAAGTTACAAAGATATATGACAAAGGAGCCACACCTTTGGATGTTGTTTCCACTTCCTCAGTAACATGATTTGATGAATTATTGATTTTGATAAAGCTCTTAGGTTTTAAAAACTTTTGATAGGACTAAAGTGCAACATGAATTTTATCAATTGGAGCCATTGGATGAGTGCTCTCATATTAACTTACTTCAAGCTAATAATTATGAAGTACTGCATATAATTGATTAAAGGAAAAAAATTCAAAAAGTAATATACTATCCCTAATGTCTTTTTGAAAATTAGAAATAAAAATATGTTGAATATAAATATCAGACAAATGATAATAAATCTAAGCATGCACATGCTTAAATATAATAATGAAATTAGTCAATTTTTCTTTAACACCTTGTTTTTAATGCATCAAATCAATCAAATAAATTTTAGGTTAAATATTTTTTTGAAAATGTTAGATGAAAGCAATAACAAGTTTTTGAAAGGAACCAATAGAATGAGGCAAAGCATAATACCATTGCAAGGATTTATCTCGAAAGGTTCTAGTAAAAAATTTAGTCACAAATCTATTATCATGAGAGAAATCACTACACAATGTTTGAAAGGTTTTAATAGGAGTCAAAGGATCACCCTTACCATTGTAAGTCTCTAAATGAGGAATGTCAATGTATTGAGGGATAATGACATGGATGATGTCTAAGGACAAAGGACTAGCAATCTCACAAGTAGGAATGTTAAACTTGGAATGAGTCATGAACATAGTTTGTTGTTGCAAAGATGAAATAGTTTGATTTAAGCTATTGATAGTAGATTAGGTAGAAAGAGTGGTAGGGGATATGTGTGAAAGGTTTAGACCATTATGGGAAATGGAATGAATGAAAGAATATGAAAAAGGAACAATATTATAAGTGGGCATGGATGAATGTAAGGACACACATTGAACACTTGAAGGAGGAAAAATAGGATTAGAATTTTTAACATATGTAGGATTAGTTTTTTGAATGGAAGTGGTTATGATAGGTGGAGCACAAGTAGACAGACTAGGTATTGAGTTAGGAATAGGAATGGAGGTCTCAAAACTAGTGGTAGGTGGAAATGAAACCTAATTATTGGGAAAAATATCTAGTAGGCTTGACATTATTAATAATGACATAAGAGATACTATGCAATATGTTAACACCATGTTCAACATTATGAATTATCATCCTCAAATCCTCTACTACAAAGATGACCCCAGGATTGGAGTTTTCTTGTCCTAATGATTGCTCAAAATTTTTATAGTCATGGGAAATATTTTGGACTTGCATAGGAGGAAGTATTAATCTCATCTTCATCATGAGAAGAGTGGGATCATTTTTTCTCAATATAGGAGGAATTTCACTAGTGGGAATGTTAGTCTCATTGATATTCCTACGAAATAAAGAGGACTCGGGATCAAAGGAACCCATAAGTATATAAATTATCCTAATCTAAATGCTATTAGTAGGACTCAATATAATAATAATCATGCACAAGAAGATGAAAATATGTATCTAGTGAGCTTTGAAAGAGATATGCAAACATTTATAAACTAAGTATAATAGTACATTAATGAAAATCACATCTAACTATAAAATCAAACATGAATATTTAATTCATACAAATGATATCTAACCACCAAATCAAAAGAGGAAATGTCATAAGTCAGATTCACCAATATGTACAATCATAAAATTAAAGTAATTCAAATAGGTAAATCACTTCTCCTTTTCAAAGTTGTACATTTGGAAGGAAGATGTCCCAATAGGCTCAAGTGATGACCTAAGCACTGAATGGGATAGTGATCCTTCACTAAATATGCAAAATTAAAGTGGAAAATGGTAATAATAAATGAAGATTATGGAATATTTATATGAATTTAGTATCAAAATAGGAAATATGCTACTTCAAATTTGAATATTAGATAAATAGAATCTCAAAGATACCTATAGCTATTGTTTTGAGATCTTGAAGCTGTAACCTATCTTCTTATAAAATTTGATCTAGATCTAGAGAAAATTTGAGCTAGATATGGAGGGTATAGGGTAGCTAAATTTTTTTTTTTAACCTAGGTACAAGGTGGATAAGATTTTTTTTACCCTAGTTTTCTATCTGAAACTTACAAGGATGCTTTGAATATTCTTGATCTACCTAGAAAAGTTTTAACAACTATGTAGCTTGTTCCTGCACAAAGAAAAATGGGGAAAAGGTTGGGTAAAATGGGTTTTCTTTCTTCAAACACTCATTTAGGAATCAACCTTGAAAAGGAAAGGAAATTGCATAAAGTAAAATATGTAAAAAGGTAAATGTTTGATTCACCTTGCTTAAACCCTCATGGATGGATGTAGAAATCACTCATATCCATGAAGATGTTTGAATGTGCTTGGAGTCAAGGAGTTGACATTGAAATGTACAACATAAATCAAGGACACCCTCACAAATGCATAGATCTATGAATGACACTTCCTATATCTTCAATGTAGATATGCTTGATAATCACTTACAATGAAGGAGAGATGAATGTATATAGAAGGAAGGATCTTCTTGCTTGATTGAGAATTCCTCTACTTGGCCATCATGGGAGATAAACTTTCTTTTATGGAGAATATTACCTTGGAATTGAGTTGGATGAATTGGATAAACTAGATATTGGATGCTTGCCTTCGAATCTTGAATCTAATTTCTCAATTGCTCTTGATTTCTCTTGATTACTTGAATGCCTTATTGAAAAATTAATTGCATAATAATTTATAGATTAGAAAAAAGAGGAGAGATAGGGAATTTTTATACTCCATCCACCATTTTAGGATTCAAAAAAAAGTTAGGCCAACTACGAGATCTAATTTCCAACTAACACATTGATATAGGGCTTCAAGCAAAATTTGGAACAAAAAGTCGAGGTATAAAATGTTTGAAAATTTTTATACCTCAAAAAATTGACCTAAATTCAAATTGGGTATTAGGATGGCAGAAAAGATGTGAGAAAAGAGGAATCAGGTTGATAGTGTCAAGCATAATGGACATCAGATATCAAAATCACCAAAATGGGTCCTAATAAAGTGTCCACTTATGAGAGATAACTTTTTAGTATTCTACACTAACTTATGCCAACTAAGCCTAAGTAAGTTTAATGTGTTATTTTTTTAAACACACCCTGTCAATGCAACTTAGGGAGAAAAAATATTATGCAAATGATGCAAGAGAAGTATGAAAATATAATAAGAAATGGGTCCCAATAACTACACCATGTTAGGTACCCATGCACAATTAATCATGAAACTAATTTCTGAAAAAATGGAGAAAAGGAGAAAATCCTATGGGACAAAACTCCTCTCTAAAAAAGAAAAAGTGAAATTCATGCACAAGTGATAGATCAAGTGATATATGGAGGACTCAACATCAATACCTCCTTAGAATTGCATCCATCATGAATATACAATTTATAGTTCCTCCATAGGAGTGAAATAGAGATACTATGTGGCCCCCCATAATAAATAATGCCTTATAAGTATGGTAGATGTTTTAAGGAAAACATTGATCCAATGATTAACAACCACTCGTCTCCCCTTAGGAAGAAACAAAACCACATATAGATACAGGAATGCTTCCCATTAAGGATATATTGTGAAATAGGTTAACATAAAGAGTGATAACGATGCCTCTAAAATCTACTCATGTGTCTTTTTGTCCATGAAATATGATGTAACTATCCAATCAAGTGTATGCTCAATCAAAGAAGAATGTGAAAAATTGGAACTATGTAGAAACTTATGTATAACAAGCTCCAAAGAGAAATATGGCATGACAACATGAGAAAAATCACTATCATCAAAGAGGAGATGTAACACCTCAAATATATCCTCCTAATATGTAGAATAAGAATGACAAGACACAACTATAATATCTTGAAATGAGCTAGAAATACAAACATAAAAAATTGAAAGTGTGTCCTCCAACCAAAATAGAAAGACAAATGAAGAATCAAGAACCTCTATGTAAATCTCATCTAAAGTCATAAAATACTCCAAACGATCAAATTCTCTAGTAGTATCACAATGATGGGGAGGCTAGGATAGACTAGCTAGTCTATGCTCTAATCCTTGCCCAAGGACTCAAGTGTGCTCCTGACACCTGTGGTTGATCTATAGGATACCTTATACATTCAAGGACCCCCTGATCTACCTAACCAACCCACCAAGTTAAACAAATTCATCCATCAACATGACAAACTTTGCTTTCAGGCTACTAACCCTTACATTGGCTCATAAGGGCCTTTTAGTCTTCCACTTCTCTTCCAAACTCCAACAGTGAATTTTATGAGTTTCAAGAACTTTTTAGGGCTAATGACACCTATCCATCAACTTGGAAAGGTTTTGGAAGCACCTAATTTGGTAGTTTGTTTGTATTCTAGGGCTACAAGGAGGAGGCCTAATTAGCCCTCCTTTCGGTTTCTTAGGGATTTTGAAGCCCTTTGCTCACCATTTCATCCACCCTTTCCTAAAGGACTTTGACTAAAAATGACCCAACCTAATGGATTTTTGGGGTCTTAGGTGCCCATTCGACCGTACAGTGCCTTTTGCCATTTTTGAGGGTTTCAATGGTTATAGAACTTTCCTCTACTCCTAGCTTCACCAATGCATTTCTAGGACTTCGCAGACCTTCTCCTTCATAAGGCTAAGCCTTCAAACACCATTATTGACTCCCTCTAAAGGGAAATTCATGAATTTATCCCTACTATCTGCTGGAGTTCTTTTGCTGCTGCACAACCCTAGCCGAATTGCTCCCAATTCGCCTAGGGCTTTGTCAAGCCATTGCTTGCTCTTATTTGATGGGGCCCTGCTTGTTTATAATACAATTTTAGGGTCTATAATATTGGAATCCAAAGTCCCATGGAAAGCCCATGGTGGAAACAAGATCTACAACCCCATTTACATAAAGCTCTCCAAAACTGGCAGAGCACTGTCAAATGAAAGAACTCAAACTAAAACAAAACAAAACCTCTATAAAAATAGTCTAATGCATGTAAATGAAAATGAAAAGGAAACACACTCAAATCAATTACTACAACCAAATTTCACAAAAACATCAACTATTCACATTCCCACAGTCCAAAATAGTGACTATTCTTGCTTCCACAGTGTTCAGTATGGTCTGCCATACTAAGACCGTACAAAATGAATGCCAACCCTCACATTAGGGTTTTTCAAAGCTAATATAGTCTCCTCCTTAGTGTGTGCATGAGATTAGGGCTTCTTAGCCACTTAGGTTAGGTTAGGATAAAAGTCTAAAAAATTTGTTGACAACTTTCAAGCAACTTTTGTTGCATAAGACAACATTGACTTCCTTCTTTAATGACCTCTCTTGAAGGCCTCCTAAAGCACTCACATGTGCTCAAATAAATTCAAACCAACCTAAGACTAGAATCTCCAATCCAAGCATTGATTTAGGATGACATCACATCACTCCATGAATCAGGATGCCTTACAATTTAGGAAGACCAGTGAACTTTTAGGACTTAGACATTGCCTAGACACAACCAAAATGAGCTTCAAGCTCTTACTCTAACTAAAAATTCATCATTGGAGATGAACACACCAAAAATGGATGGTGAGGGCCCTCATAGAGATGCTCCTACACCATACTCCCCCTCAGCACAAGCTAAGGCACTTTGGGATCTAGGAGAGCTAGATCAACACCAAACCTTTTGAACTATCCTTCCTCTATCCAGGTGGCTTCAGATTCAGGCTAACCCTTCCACTTGATTAGATGCTCCATGTGGACTTTATGTCTAGTTGTCTTCTTCACCTTGGATTCTAAGATCTTCTCCGCTTTGGTTGGCTCCTTCTTGGGCATTGCATTGGTGTCTATATCTTGTAGAACCTTTGGTGGAGTTTTACCTTGCTGACTGATAACACCTTTAAATCTAATCAGGTCTGCAATGTTGAACACTGGTGAGATGGCTAAATCTGAAGGCAAGTCCACCTTGTAGGCATTCTCTCCATATTTGGCTAAAATCTTGCATGGGCCTACTCTCCTCATATGTAACTTAGTGGGCATGCCCTTCTACATTCTTTCTTTGCTAAGATGGACCATGACATAGTCCCCAATCTGAAACTATACTTCTTTCCTCTTTTCATCCACTTTAGTCTTGAGTCTTTGAGTAGACTCCAAAATAGACTTCTTCACCTGCTCTTGCACCTCCTTGATTGTTTGAGTGAAATCTTTAGCTTGTCCACTCTTCAACTCCATGGAACCTAAGTCTCTCAACTCACACACTCCTCTGGGGTGTCTTCCATAGACTATCTCAAAAGGACTTCTTCTTGTGGTCCTATTGACACTGTCATTGTAAGCATATTTAGCCTGAGAGATCACAAGATCCCAAGTCTTCCCATACTCCTTTGTCAAACACCTTAGCAAGTTGCCAAGCACCCTGTTGATGACCTCAGTTTGACCATTAGTTTGAGGATGGTATGCTGAACTGAAAGAGAGATTAGTTCCTAACCTTTTCCATAAGGTTTGCCAAAAATGGCCCATGAACTTGCTATCCCTATCTGACACAATGCTCAAAGGGAGTCTATGAATCCTAACTATCTCCTTAAAGAAGAGATGTGCTACATAGCTTGCATCATGAGTAATTCTACATGGAATGAAATGACTCATCTTAGAGAACCTGTCAACAACAACATAGATGCTATCCAAACCTAATTTGGTTTTAGGGAGTCCAACCACAAAGTCCATACTTACACACTCCCAAGGCCTATTTGGAATTGGTAGAGGTTGATAGAGTCCTGCATTGCTTGAACCACCTTTAGCTCTCTGACATACTCCACATTTCTCTACATGCCTCCTGACATCCCTTGCTAGCTTAGGCCAAAAGTAATATCTTTGTACTAACTCCAATGTCTTGTTTATGCCAAAATGTCCACTTAGGCTACCATTATGCTTTTCTTGGATTAGATTTTCCCCCATGAATCCTCTAGGTACACAAAGTTGATTACCTTTAAACAACAGTCCATTCTGAAGGGTGTAATCTACAAACTCACCATGAAAATGGTTCTCAAACTCTAGGCACACCTTGTAGGTTTTTGAGAAGTCTTCATCCTCCTCATATAAGTCTTTAAAACCTACTATTCCAATGCTTTGTAGTTGTACCTCTTGGATAGTCAATACCTTCCTACTCAAGGCATCTACTACCTTGTTGAGCTACCCTTTATTGTGCTTGATTGTAAAGGTAAAGGATTGGAGATACTCCATCCATTTCAAGTGCCTTTTACTAAGCTTCTCCTGAGTGTTTATGTAGCTTAAAGCCTAATTATCAATAAACACCACAAATTCTTTTGGCAAAAGATAATGCCTCCACTTCTTGAGAGATTGTACCAATGCATAAAACTCCAAGTCATAAGCTGAATACTTCTTCTTTGCTTCATTGAGTTTCTCACTAAAGAATGCCACAGACCTTCCTTCTTGACTCAATACACCCCTTACTGCTATACCACTTGCATCACATTCAATGGTAAACAATTTGTCAAAAGTTGGTAAGAGTAGGATAGGTTTAGTAGCTACCTCTTGCTTTAATGTTTGGAATGCTTTCTCAGCTACCTCAGTCCATTTGAACTTTGTTTTCACACCTCCTTTGATGGTGTCTAGCACTGGTGCACATATCCCACTGAATTTCCTCACAAAATTTCTATAAAATTGTGCCAAGCCATGAAAACTTTGAACTTATGTCCCTGTTTTAGGGGCAGGCCAATTCAAGATTGCCTCCACCTTGCTTGGGTCCATTTTCAGAGTACCCTTGGACACCACAAAGCATAAATAAACCAGCTCTTGCTGCATGAACTCACACTTTTCTAGATTAATGGCTAATTGTTCTTCATGTAGCTTCTTCATAACCAGCCTTAAATGCTCAAGATGCTCTACTTTTGTTTTTCTATAGATGAGTATATCATCTAGATACACCACTACAAATCTACCTGTGAAGTCCTTCAAGACCTCATTCATTAACCTCATGAAAGTTCTTGGGGCATTGGTCTTCCACTCATCACCTTCCTTAATTTTGATTTGGTGATAACCACTCTTCAAATCCAGCTTAGTGAAATACATAGCACCTCCTAAGCAATCCATCAGATCTTCTATTCTTGGAATTGGTAACCTATACCTGATAGTGATCCAGTTGATAGCTCTTGAATCTATGCAAAGTCTCCATTTTCCTCATTTTTTGGATGCTAAGACCACTAGGACTACACATGGACTAATACTTTTCTTGATCAACTCTTGATCCAATAATTCTTGCACTTGTCTTACCACTTCTTTATTCTGATCTAGGGTAAGCTTGTAGGCTTCTTTATTAGGCAAAGATGCACTAGGAACAAAATCAATTTGATGACTTATAGCTCTTCTTGGAGGTAAAGTGGTAGGGGTTCCATCACTTACTATATCTCTGAATTCTTCCAACATTTGTTGCACTTCTAATGGTAAATCTGCCTAAACCTTCTTGTCCTCCTCCTTTGGTTTCACCATAATAGCACATCCTATGGTCTCCTCATCATGAAAGGCTTGTAGGAACTCTTTACCACTACTAAGCAACACACTAGGTGTCTTAGAAGTTCCTTCTTCATTCTCTATTAAGGACTGAATTTTGAAAGTCCTCCCATCCTTCTTGAAAGCAATGGAGTTTTCCTCTCCATCATAGATCATCTTTCTATCAAACTGCCAGGGTCTTCCCAATAGAAGATGGCATGCATCCATGGGTAAGACATCACAAAGAATTATATCTTTATAGCCTCCAATAGAAAACTCTACCCATGTCTTCTCATTAACTAACACACTCTGCTCCTGGTTCAACCAAGTCACCTTGTAAGGATTTGCATGGGAACCTTTGTAAGTTTCAACTTCTTTGTTGCTTCCTCTGCTACGATGTTATCAGTAGACCCTGAATCTACTATAACCTTGCATACTTTGCCTTGTATCTTGCACTTGACTCTAAAAGAGCCCTCCTTTGCTTTGGTTCACCTTGATTTGGCTGCCTTATAAGAACCCTCCTGAACATAAGGTTTTCCCCCATTTCTAATTCCAATTTTATGACCTCATTAGTGCATGAGTTGTTGCTGTCCTCTTGGGTATATGCTACCCTCTTCTCATTATGTGAAGCTGATGGTTTATCAGGACACCTATAGGCAAGGTGTCCAAGCTATCCACACTGATAGCACTTCATGGTGGCAAAGTAGGAGTTGCTCCTTCCTATTCCTCTTCCTCTGTTTCCTTGAGAACCTCTTCATCTTCCATAAGATCCTCTTGTATTGATTTCTGAACTTTGTTCCAAGAGTCTACTCTCCCCTTGATTTCTTGATTCACCACCTCTACTAGGACCTCCTCTTTGACCCCCTCTAGAGTCTCTACCTCTTCCTTTGTTCTTGGAATTAGGTTCTTTCTTGCTCCTCTATTTGTCTTCAAGCTTTTGTGCCATATGCTAACATCCAAGTATGGTGGTAGGAGTGAACAAACTCATCTCTTCTGCTATGCTCCATTTCAAGCCACTGAGGCACCTTGCCACTTTAATGCTTTCATCTTCTTGCATCCTGGATCTCAAGCTCAACTTGTGGAACTCTTTAGTATGGGTAGCTACATCCATCTCCTTCTATCTAAGTGTCAATATTTTCTTATGCTATTGTATTTCATAATCATCTAGTAAGTATGCTTCCCTAACTTTGTTGACCATAGCTTTCCAATTAGAGATTGGATTCTTTCCCTCTTTCTCCCTTTCACCTTGCAAGTAGTTCCACTAGGTTAATGCTTGTCCTCTCAACCTAGATTTGGCCACCTTGACCTTCTATGCTTCTGAGATCTCTTCACATTCAAAGTGATTCTCCATGCCTTCAATCCACTACATCACAAGTTTAGTATCCATCTTGCCAGTCAGTAATGGCACACCTTCAAGTGCCTTGCCTGTGATAGCCTTCAAGGCTTTGAGAAACTGCTCATCTTGTGTTGGAGGATCAGGTGTAGGTACATCATCATCAAGAGTCTTCTCTTTCCCCTTAGCATCCTGCTCCTCCATTCTAACATTCACCTTATCTTCTTTTGCTTGGACATCATCCAAGAGCTGCTCCATTTGCATCAATCTTTCCTCCAGGAGTCTATTAGCTTCCTCTTGATCTTCTACCTTCTTAGAAAGCTCTACATTGGTCACCATTTTCTACTTTTGAGATGATCCAATTGATTCTTCTAGTGGTTGAAACATCCACCTTTCACTTCCCAAGCCTTAAGAGGCTCTGATACCAATCTGATGGGGAGGCTAGGATAGACTAGCTAGTCTATGCTCTGATCCTTGCCCAAGGACTCAAGTGTGCTCATGACACTTGTGGTTGATCTATAGGATACCTTATACATTCAAGGACCCCCTAATCTACCTAACCAACCCACCAAGTTAAACAAATTCATCCATCAACATGACAAACTTTGCTTTCAGGCTACTAACCCTTACATTGGCTCATAAGGGCCTTTTAGTCTTCCACTTCTCTTCCAAACTCCAACAGTGAATTTTATGAGTTTCAAGAACTTTTTAGGGCTAATGACACCTATCCATCAACTTGGAAAGGTTTTGGAAGCACCTGATTTGGTAGTTTCTTTGTATTCTAGGGCTACAAGGAGGAGGCCTAATTAGCCCTCCTTCCGGTTTCTTAGGGATTTTGAAGCCCTTTGCTCACCATTTCATCCACCGTGTCCTAAAGGAATTTGACTAAAAATGACCCAACCTAATGGATTTTTGGGGTCTTAGGTGCCCATTCGACCGTACAGTGCCTTTTGCCATTTTTGAGGGTTTCAATGGTTATAGAACTTTCCTCTACTCCTAGCTTCACCAATGCATTTCTAGGACTTCCCAGACCTTCTCCTTCACAAGGCTAAGCCTTAAAACACCATTCTTGACTCCCTCCAAATTTCAAGTCATGAAACACTCCCTACTATCTGCTGGAGTTCTTTTGCTGCTGCACAACCCTAGCCGGATTGCTCCCAATTTGCCTAGGGCTTTGTCAAGCCATTGCTTGCTCTTGTTTGTTGGGGCCCTGCTTGTTTATAATAGAAGTTTAGGGTTTGTAATCTTGGAATCCAAAGTACCATGGCAAGCCCACAGTGGAAACAAGATCTACAGCCCCATTTACATAAAGCTCTCCAAAACTGGCAGAGCACTGTCAAATGAAAGAACTCAAACTAAAACAAAACACAACCTCTATAAAACTAGTCTAATGCATGTAAATGAAAAGGAAAAACACTAAAATCAATTAATACAACCAAATTGCACAAAAACATCAACTATTCACATTCCCACAGTCCAAAACAGTGACTGTTCTTGCTTCCACAGTGTTCAATCTGGTATGTCATACTGAGACCGTATAGAATGAATGCCAAACCTCACATTAGGGTTTTTCAAAGCTAATATAGTCTCCTCCTCGATGTGTGCATGAGATTAGGGCTTCTTAGCTGCTGAGGTTAGGTTAGGATACAAGTCTGAAAAAGTTGTTGACAACTTTCAAGCAACTTTTGTTGCATAAGACAACATTGACTTCCTTCTTTAATGACCTCTCCCGAAGGCCTCCTGAAGCACTCACATGTGCTCAAATACATTCAAACCAACCTAAGACTACAATATCCTATCCAAGCATTGATTTAGGATGACATCACATCACTCCATGAATCATGATGCCTTACAATTTAGGAAGACCAGTGAACTTCTAGGACTTAGACATTGCCTAGACACAACCAAAATGAGCTTCAAGCTCTCATTCTAACTAAAACTTCATCTTTGGAGATGAACACACCAAAAATGGATGGTGAGGGCCCTCATAGAGGTGCTCTTGCACCACACAAGCATAGGGTATCCTTTTTGAATGATGAAAAGGCACATTGTAATTTGAAACAGGATCATCTAGGAATGGCTGAATATCAAGATCCCAATATAACTCCCAACTTTTAGTCCAATAAGCATGAGAGAAATCAAAATCAACAAAAGACTCCATAATGAGATCATCTACATGCATAAAAACTATTGGCATAACTGATATAGATTGTTATTGAGTGATGATTGGTACATGTTTGATGATAGGAAGATCAGTTATTGTGTTGTCATCGATGTCAACTAAGTATTGTGATGGTTGATAGTGAGTTGATAAGTGTTTGAGTTGTTGAAGGTAATGTGCAGTGAGTATATGAAGGAATTAGAGTGTGAGGTTAGAGAGGAAGGATCGATGGTGTCTCCTATTGTATGTATGATTGTAGTAGGTGGAAATAAGTATGTAGAGAGTTAATATCAATTGAAGTGCAACAAAGTAGACTAAATAATAGACAATGATAAATAGTGAATGTTTTGATTATTCTATCAGATTAGTATGGAGCCAAGTGTTGTGGTCATGGTATGTTTATCTTGACCAAGATATGGTATTGATTTTATGATCACTAAAATATTGGAGTATTTTAAGGCATCATTTCAATTGACAAAAGATCATTCTATGCAAGATAGTAAAAATTTTGAACAATTGGTGTTAGATTGGTGACCGATGGTGATGCAATCAATTATGGTGGGTCTCTTCATGATCTAGGTGGCATGGTGACATGGCATAACATATGTGTAATGATGATTTGATGTTTCATTGTTCAAGATGATTGGATCTATCAAGTTTTGGAAGCATCTTGGGGAAGTCATAAAGTTTTATTGTTCTTGTTTTAAATCAATGTGAAATGAATCTTGTGGCTGACTTGAATTTTTAATCAAATATTATAGATTGATAATACATTTTATGGGTCAAGGATCAACCAAGAATGATTGGAATTTAAATGTAATACACTTTGTGAGGTGGATAAGGCCCTAATGAACATGTAATTTATTTATATGTAGATCAATGAATTATGCAAGTGCAAATCATGGATGCAAAGGTGCGGTCAAGTGAAGAGTGAAGAGTGAATATTGTCTACAAGAAGTAGTGTTTGTACTTAATTGGATTTGAATAAGAAAAGGAGAAGTGATACACCTAGATCATTGTACTTGTTGAATCTCAATAGGTTTTTAAAGAAAATACCTTAACCGAGTAGATGCTAATAGGTCTAAAGCTATAAATCCTTTAACCAAGTGGCTCTTTAATTAGAGTTTGAAATTCTTTAATAAGGTTACTCCTAATAGGGAAAATCTCTTAACAGGGCTAGAGGTAATCCCTTAATCAAGTGACTCCTAACAAGATTTTCTTCTAACCGGGCATTTGTAATGCTCCTAACAGGGCTAGGCCTTTAACATGGCACATTTAAGAAGAGTGAAAATTATTAGTGGGTGAAAATTTCCACCATGGTTTTTCCCTTTGACCAAGGGTTTCCACAATAAAAATCTTGGTGTTATTGTGTTGCATGTTTGGATGGTTTGTTGTTTATTGTTGCACAAGTTATATATTGATGAATATTATTGAATGGTTAATGAAAAGTTTGAATGTGGTATATTCATGATTCACCTCCCCCTCTCTTAGTAATATTGGACCTTATAATACTAATGAAAAGTGAATCCAAAAATATATCCCTTTTTCATTTATAAGAAATCCTCTTACTATGTGTGCTAGGTAGGGGATCAAGATTATACAAATATGTCAATAAGTGATGCCCTCTAAGATGGGTGATAATGAAATCACTCCATTGTTTATATTTTTCCTTCTTCAAGGTGATAAAAATGGATGTAATTTGATAAACCCAATGAAGATTATGAAAATTCTACAAAATCTCAAAGATGGAACCATCACAAGAAAATAAAAATCTCTAGACACATGAAACACAACTGTAAGTGAAGCCTCTGAATAAAGTGTACCTCTCCAAGAAGTAGGATGTCCAAGTTATCAAGAAAATGTCATAAAATGTAAAAAAATCAATAGATAATACATGGGGCTGAATTTGGAAAAAGTTCATAGACTAAAGATAGAGCTCCTTAATGCCTTTCCAATGTCACAAGAATCACAAACATCGAAGATAGTGGCAAAAATTTATGAGCTCAGGAGTCAAAATAGAAGGGTTGACTTTGAGGTGTGAAAAATATTGGACAGACAAAAAAATATGGTAGAATAAGTTGTACCATGACAAAGTAAATGAAACTATCTTTCTAATGATATATGAATTGTCAAAAAATGACAAATGTCCAATTTATGCTATGTTGGAAAAAACCACCTATATTGAACCCAAGGCAAAATAAGGTTGACCAAAACTTGGCCCTAGTCACAAATAGAACTACTTGCTCCCAAAAAGGAAAAAAATAGATCCAAATAGGCCTAATTATTTTCTTGTAAAATTAGTTGGATAGGTTGAGTTTTGTATGAGGGAGGGAATTTTTTCTCTCTATTGTTCATACAACACAGATCATACAATTATGGGTTTTGTATGAACACAATATGTCACCCAAATCACTTCGAATGATCAACTACCTATTGGAGTTGGTAACTAGCTCTTTTTTAAAACCTTGAAACTTTTGTCAAAAATGACCAAGATCAACATGCAAATGAAAAATCTATGTTCTAGCAAAATCTCAATTCTCTAATATGGGAAGAGATTTACTTGGCCATAGTTTTGATACCATTTTGGAATTATAATGAAACCATAATGAAGTTGTAGAATTAAAATAATCAACAAAGAAACATGCCTTCCACAAGAGAATTATCAAAGATGAGCTTGCATATGAACAACAAGATCAAGTGATATGAAAATGATTCATTTCATATATTAAAATGTCCAAATCAACATTCCTTATATATGCAAGGTGATGAGGTGGAATTAAAACTACCCTTATTACAAACATGAAATTTATGATGCAATATAATAAATTATTAAAGCAAACATTAAATAGTGAGCTATCATCTATCTTCTAGAATGCCACCTAGGATAACTTGCTTGACTATGTAAAATATTAAATGGCAAGTTACAAAAAGAAATTTACAAAAACTTATGCCAACAAAGCTTAAGTATACCTAACATATAAATTATGTTTACACTAACAGATGGAAATCTATATACATAACTCAAACAAATGCAGATTAATCAATCTACACAATTAGAAAATAAAGAAGACATTATTTGGATTGCTTGTTACATTAGTGGTGTCATAGGGTTGTGAAGTTTGGGTCAAAAATACATTAATATCAAAATGGAGACAAAGAGAAGGATTAAAAGGTTATTTAATCACAAGTAGTTTGAAAATAAAATCTATAGTACCACATGAGACCATATTATCAAGGTTAGAGTCTTTTCAATTGAAGCAACATTAATGATTCATTTTTAAGAATATTTGAAGATAATAGAGAACATGCAAAGATGCTATTGGACCAAAATAATAATGAAGGAGAATTTAAATAGAAGAAAGAATAAGTGGATAAAGAAAAATACCAAGTGGATGCATAAATAGGAAATTAAAATGCAAGAGTGCCCAAATGTAACCATGGAAATCAAAAGGTATTTGAAAGAAAAATTCAAAGTGGTCATGTAGACAAAATAAATTAGACAAAAAAGAGAATGCTATGCCAAGGAATTTAATTTTACGCGTGACCATGAGGAAAAGAAATTATATAGAGGTGGATATAAAATAGAAAGATAAAAAGATTATACTCTATTTGAGAACTATCTCACATCATCTTAGTTTTTAGATAAGATGGAAAAAACTTAAAGAGGGTGGAGAAGGTTTGTCCTCTTTTCACATTAGGATTGATGGAAAAAAATATGATATTATATTATGGAGTGTAATTTATATGGTATACAAAGACATAAAAATTGATTATATTAATACTCTAAAAGTAAAAAATTTAACAACTTTGTTTGAGGAAAAATTAGTAAAAATAACAAATTAATTGATCAAAATCCATAGAAAAATAACTATGATCAACATGAAAATAAAAAAATAATCATTTGTTGATCGACACTTTTACTGATTTTAATATAATTCAACTTTGACAACCTATCTAGTTTATTGAATCACATGGATGTCATAAATACCTTCCCTATTTAATTTATTTTATTTAACACTAGGAATATCATGTGTTTTTGTATAGTCCTAAAATGATAGGACTCATAATTGGATGCTTTAGGACCTATTAGGCCCCATTTTGGTGATTTAGAGGTCTAAATGTCCATTATGCTTGATCCTAGCAAGTTGTATTTTATCCTCTCACTCCTATTCTCTCCCCCCAAGCTCCCATTGAAATTTGATCCCATTCTCTATGGGACACATTTCCAGTAGTGACATGTCCCTAGGTTTTGGGGCCCAAACTTTCCTCGGGGCTCAATGTCGGGGTCTTATTCCAAGATTTTTATTTGTGCACGACTTGGATCAAATTTGAATCCCAAAATGATAGAGTTAGTATAAGAACCCCTTATCACTTCTCATTTTTACATCTATGATCCATTACCAAGTGCAAGCATTTTTGGCAACCAAGCTATCAAGTTTTCAAGCAAGCAAGAACAATTGGATTCAATATTTGAAGGCAAGCATCCAAGATAAAGGTCTCCAAGTCTCCAATTCTTTAAGATCATTCAAATCCAATGAAATATTCTCCATTTGATCCAACTTTTTCTCCCATGATGGCCAAGTAGAGGAATTATCAAACCAAGCCAGATGATTCATTCTTTCATCTGTATTCTCTCTCCTCTTTGCAAGTGATTATCAAGCATAGCTACATTCAAGATCTTGGAGTGACAATCATAGATCTATGCATTTTTGAGGGAGTCCTTGATTATACATCACATTCCAAGGTCAAATCTTTGGATTTAAATTGCATTTAAGAATCTTCATGGGTATGAGCAATTTCTATATTCATTCATGAGGGTTTATGTAAGGTAGATCTATTATTTTCATTTTTATCTACTTTCATTTATAAAAAAATATTTAATTTCTAAGGTTGATTACTAAATAGGGGTTTGTCTAATGAAAACCCCTTTCCACAACCTTTTTCTCATTTTTATGTGTGTAGGAATATGATATAAAGTTGTCAGATCAAATTGTTGGATTATTGATAGGGGTTAATCAGTAATAAGTGATTCTTTAAACCTTAAAATTTTCTCTGATTCAACTTGGTAACAACTCAACCAGACAAACTTCAATATTACTGATAAAAACAAAATAACTTATTAATCAGCAATAACATGCACAATAAACATTCAACACATGTATAACACTAGTATTTAACGTGGAAACCCAATTTGGGAAAAACCACTATGGGAATTGCCACCCACCAAAGCAATACTCTTTTGAAGTATGATCGGTTAAAAGTCCATCTTGTTAAAGATTACAATGCACATTGTTAAATGTGACCCTGCTAGGGGATTTACCTCAAATCTGTTAGGATCTTTTCCCTATTAGGAGTGGCCTGATTAAAGGTCTTTAAACACTCTTCTAGAATGTCACATCTCAAAAGGTTTTACAATAAGATTTTTAAGTCTACTCGGTTAAGATATTTTTTTGCTACAAATGCTAATAAGAAACAGTATAAAAATTGATATGTAAATCTGCAACTACCTCTTTCTTAGTTATATCCCTTATGTGCTCTTTATCTTCACTTCATTCCATCACTTTCCACTATCCTCAACACTTCATCAATCTCTACTTGTAGACTCAGATTTCAACTTTTTTCTTCTTCACTGCATCACTCGGTTAAACATCCACCCTTCAACTTGCGAGCTTGTTTTCCATTCAATTTCATCCTTTATATAGACTATGTTTTGCCTCTTAATCTCCTTTCTTACATTTTCCTCTATTTATTCTTAATCGTCAAATCATCCTCTTGAACTAATTCAATGAATTTGGAACTCGATAAAATGTTTTATCATCACCTCGGAACTTGAACATTTGTTGGAACTTGTACCTTCACTTTTTTTGCTTAGATCTTTACCATAGATCATCACCTTGAATTTTCTTGATAGTAGAACTCTTTAACTAACTCTCCCTGATCCTTATAATCTTCCAGATCACTATGGCTCATCATTAAATGTCATTCTAATCCTTGTATTTAATTTGTGTTCCTTTCTCAGTGGCTAACTCCTTTGCCTTCAAGTAAAATTTTGTTTGCTTCACTCGGTAACTAAATCCTTCTAATCGGTGTCTTGACTTTATTTCTCTTTACCAAAACCTGCTTTCCTTTTACCGAATAACTTTTCCTACTCCATAACTGAACTATTTTCTTTGCCTTCTCAACTTTATTCCTTTCTCACTTGTCCAATCTATTTTACCGACTTGATATAATCAAATTTAAAGTAGAAGACAACTAAATCAATATAACCTTGTCATCGTCTAGTCTATATTAGATGCCCATTTAAGTTCTTCAACTTTATAACTTTTCACTTCCTCTTTTTCCTTAACTCACTCAACTTATATCGTACTCTAAATGATATGGAAACTCAATATAAACCAAAAATCAATTGCTTGATATCAATAAAAAAATAACAACTAATCTAATCCTTCTACAATCTTGTATACCTCTAATCTTGGTCGGTCTTCATCATCATCACCATCAGTTAACAATCTCCCTTAAGTTAACAATCTCTCTCTTTGGCATTGATGGAAACTCTATCAATTGATGATGGCAACACTTAGCAATTGTAGCTCTCTATTTTGCAGTCTTCTAGTCTTCTCGATCACTATGTTTTGACCTTTTCTCCCTCTGAACTTTATATTCTCCCTCTGTCTCTACAATCAATTGCATAATCTCCCTTTTTGACAACACTACCAAAGATACATACTCTTGAAAATTTGTTCAGGTTGTGGATCATACCTAGCATGTACTGATATCTCTTTTCATACATAATCATTTTTCACAACTTCAAGCATCACCTACAAAGTGAACACTAGCATCAACTCATAAAATAGATATTCTAATGAATCCTTGAATTGGTGCAACATGAATCTTACCTTAGTTAATATTGGATAGGGGAAGAAGCCCTAATTTACCTCTTAGATACTCAAAAGCATCCTTCGATAGTGGCTTGGTAAATATGTCTTCTATCAACTTCTTTAAATTCACATACTCCAAAATCACATGCTTGTCTTGAACTTGTTCTCTCAAGTAATGATACTCGATAGAAATATGCTTGGTCTTGGAATGCATTACCAAATTATTTGATATGTTGATAGCACTTGTATTATCATAGTAAATAGTAACTAGATTGATAATATCCTCTTGCATACCTTCAAGTAGTTGTTTGATCCATACAATATTTGCATAATTCATAGCTGCTACTACATACTCTGCCTCAGTAGTAGATTGTGATATACATTTTTGTTTCTTACTCAGCCATGTCACTAATCTTTCTCCTAAAAAGAAAGCTCCTCCACTTATACTTTTCCTATCATCAATGTTTCCAGCCTAATCAACATCAATGTAAACCTTTAGATCAAAATCTCATCCTTTCTTGTATAGTAGACCAAAATCTTCATTCCCTTTCAGATATCTAATTATTCTTTTGACTACAAACATGTGTGTTTCCTTTGGATCGGCAAAGAATCTTGTAAGAATACCTATCGTATGACCAATATTAGGTCTGCTATGTACAACATACTATAACTTACCAATCATTGATTGATAGAGTGTTTCATTCACTTCCTTTAATTCATCATCTTTTGACAATTTTCAACCGGTAGCCATCGGTGTTCCAACCAGTTTTGATTCTTCCATACCAAATGTCTTTAGGATCTCCTTGATGTACTTTGATTGTGTGATGTAGATCCCATCTCTAACTTGTTGAGTCTGTATTCCAATAAAGAGTTTTATTTCTCCTATAATGGACATCTCAAATTCATTTCTCATCTCCTCAGTAAAAGATTTGCATAATGTGTTATTTCCTCCAAAAATAATGTCATCAACAAATATTTCAGCAATCAAAATCTTATCATTATTGTCACATTTTAGATACAAATTGTTGTTGTCACTTGTTCTTTGAAATCCAATCTTGATTAAATATGAATGTAATCTTTCATACCATACTCGGGGTGCTTGTTTCAAACCATATAGTGCTTTGTGAAGTTTGCATACCATATCCTTTTTAGTATTCTCAACAAATCCTTTAGGTTATTCAACATAAACTTCTTCTTCAAGAATACCATTAAGAAATGCAGACTTAACATCCATTTGATAAACTTTAAATCTTTTATAAGCTGCACAGACTAGTAGAATTCTAACTCCTTGTAATCTAGAAATAGGTGCAAAAGTCTCACCATAACCAATACCGTCTTCTTATGCATACCCTTTGAAAATTAGTCTAGCTTTATTTATGATTACATTCCCATGTTCATTCAGTTTGTTTCTAAAAATCCACTTATTACCAATATTTTTTTAATCTTTAGGTCTCGGTACTAATTTCCATATGTTGTTCTTTTCAATTTGGTATATCTCTTCTTTCATAGCTTTAACCCAATCTTCATCATCCAATGCATAATTTACTTTTCTTGGCTCAAATTTAGAAATCAAACATGTGTTATCTCTCAACTTTCTTCTTGTCATCACTCCAACATTCTTGTCTCCAATAATTTTGCTTGGTGAATGGTGTTTTCTCACATACTTTGCTAGAATAGGCTCAATAAATTGTGGTAGTTCTTCATTTTCAGCATTTAGTGGTGGCTCTCTTTGTTCATCTCCCTCCTCAGTTTGTACTATTGGTAAGGTATCAGGAACATCAAGATGAACATATACAAATATTTGATAGTCCTCAGGTTCAATTTTGTTGTCTTCATCATTTTTCTCTCCAAATTCATCAATCCTTACACTTGCACTTTCCACAATTTTATTAGTAGACTTGTTTAAGCACTTGTAAGCCTTTCTCTTTGTAGAATATCCTAAGAATATTCCTTCATCATGTTTATGATCAAACTTTCCATTTATAGCATCCTTGAGAATGTAAAACCTACTTCCAAATAATTTGAAATAACTAACATTCTATTTGTGACCATACCATATTTCATATGGAGTCTTGTTTGTACCTTTCTTTAGTTGTACTCGGTTCAGTGTATTAGATATAGTACTAATTGCTTCTCTCCAAAATGTTTGATACACTCCCTTCTCAATCATCAGTGTCCTTGCACAATCAATGATGGATCTATTTCTTCTCTCTGCTATACCATTTTGTTGTGATTTCCTTGGTGAAAACATTTGTCTCTTTATTCCACATTCATTGCAGAAAAGTGTAAACTCATCAGATTTAAACTCACCTCCTTTATCAGATCTTAGACACTTCAATTGTCTTCCAGTCTCCTTTTCAACTCTTGCCTTGTACAACTTAAACATTTTAAAAGCATCAAATTTATCCTTCAAAAATATGATAGACATCATTATTGAATAATCATCAACAAATAAAATTAAATATCTATCACCATAGTAGCTTTGTGTTCTCATAGGTCCACATAGGTTAGTGTGTGCTAACTCCAAAATTCCTTACGTGGTGTAAAATTTTCTTGTAAAACTTGACTTAGTCATTTTACCAACTTGACATCCTTTGCACATGATATTTTCAAGTTTATCCAATCTCAGTAGACCTCTTACTCTATTCTTTTTGTTCACCTTAATTAAGTTGTCAAAATTCACATGACAAAATCTCTTGTGCTATAACCATACATCCTGAACTTTAGGAAATAAGAAACTCTTTGTAGTAGTATCAAGGTAGAATAAGTTACCTTTTGATTGTTCACTAGTGGTAATCAAACTTCCATTCTGATCAAATACTTTTATGTTTCCATTCTAAAATTCCAATCGATGACCTGTGTTATTCAATTGTGCCACACTCAATAGATTATACTTTAGTCCTTCAACCTAATAGACATCACCACATTGTGTATTATCTAGCAGAATTATAGAACTCTTACCTCTCACATGATATGGAGCATCATTACCAAATCTAACATAACATCCATCATGATCTTCCATAGTAATGAACTTATATGTGTCACCAGTCATATGGTGTGAACATCCACTATCTATTATCCATGTATCATTCTTACTAACATGAGAAATTAGGGATTTTTCTTCTCCATACCTTTCTTCATCAGAATCATCCTTGATAGAAACATACACAACCTCCACACCATCATTATCTATATCATCATTAGTTAGTCCTTCTTCAACAATGTAGCATGACTTCCTATCTTTGTTCTTAAAATCTTGGTATCTCCTGAATTTGTTGTCTCTTTTGTTCTTATCTCAGTTGTCTTTCTTATCATCATTGTTTTTGTCAGGACATCTAGATGCAATGTGACAAATCTTATTGCAATTTAAATATTTCAAGGGTAACTTACCTCGATATTTGCCTTTTCCTCTCGGTAGCCTCCTAGATAGTAAATCTTGAAACTCTTCTTATTGTCTTTCCTCTTCAAATAGACTTTCCAGATCACTCTTATAACTTTGAAATATTCACTTGCACTGCTAGAATAACCATTACTAGAGCTAGACTCTCTAGAATTTCTAATATTTAAAGGTGACTTGAATGTAGACTCAATCTTAAAAGTGGCACGTAAACTATTTTCAAAATCATTTAGCTCAAAAGCAATAAACTTACCGATTGTAGCATCCAATGAAACATGCATCTGAGGAATGGATCTTAGTTCTTGTATTGCATATGCTTGGATGACATATATAGGCAACAATGTCCATAATATTTTTCTTGTTACTGTTACCCAAAATTTCTTATCATACAATTTTGGCCACAGGTGGAGTGAAATGAGGCTCTCACAAGGGTAGAGCCCAACCTGTGCGAGAGACCTCATAATTTTCCTAGTCTTGGTTGTGTCTTTTCAGTCCCATTGTTGCCTTGCCCCAGCTGAAACTTGTTTTGACTTGCGGAGAAAATCTACAAGGTTTCATGGCTTGCACCCTTAGCCCCATGTTCTTCAATGTGTCACCATGCTCCACTTCTAATCGCATGTGCTTAATCATAAAAACCAAGGAGATATTCAATTTTGAAGATCTGCAGGAAATAGCTTATGTCGTAGGGTTCCAAAATTGTCTAAGCATAAAAACCCTTGATGTTTTCTATTTCTCTGATGCCTTTTTGGTTTTAAGAGAAGCCCTGGTTGTTTTTGACCTTTCACCTTTTCGCAAGTAGTCTCTGACATCAGCATTTCCTATGTGCGCTATTGTGACCAAGTGGGGCCTAGTTCTTCAAGGATGCAGTCTCTTGATCTCTAGATTTTCAGGTGGTTAAGCTTTTTATTCAATGACCTGATGTTTTCTTTAGTCGCATGTTCACACAACCCTGGCGATTAAGTCCTTAACCTTTAGCGACCTGGCAGATGGTTAGTGTTATGTCTGGCAGTCTCAGCTCTGAAGCATTTAAAGTTCGATCAAGGTCGACGATTGTCATGATGTTGCAAGGAAAAGGTGCTCGAGGGTTAGTCTTCTCAGCATTACGATAGTCGTCTGATCTTTCAGCATGAAAAGGTGAATTAAGACCGCGGTCCCGTGTTAGGTGTTGCAGGCGGTGCTCATTTTCAGTTGGCTGAAGGGTGGTGACATGGCAGCTGACAGTAGGCCTAAAATATTTAGGTGGAATGGCAGTGCAACAAGATCTAACGGTTGTCGCTTCATTGTAAGGAATATTCCTTCTTTCTTTCATCTTATTCGTGTGCTATTGTGTATGATTTGATTTGAATGATCTTGTGGGTATATCACAACCCCCTATCACTCCATCTCATTCCTATGCCTTTTGTTGAAACCCCTCTATGAAACACTTATGCAAGCCTGTTTAGAAAGATTGTGTTCTATTAGATCTAAGAGCCTTCATGCTAATTTGGTCAATATATTATGTTCATGTCATTTTGGTGTATCACCTAGTGGGATAGTTTTCTTTTAGTTATTTCCCCTTCATGTATTCCTTCTATCCCTTTCCCTTCAAGAATTTACTTTCCTCTCAAGAAGAAAATTAAGGTGATTATCCAAGAGGAACCAGCCTAGAACCTAGAGGTTTCATCTTAGTTAGAAAAGGTCCCACAACCTGGAGATGATCCCAAAGTTATACTAGGTTATCAAAACCAAGAGAGCTTGAAAAGGGTGCAAAACTTAGTGTATAACATTTCTAGCACGCCTGGTGGGACTAGAAAAAAGTTCATCTTCAAAATATTATGCTATCTCTGTTATACTAATTTCATAACACAGACCTTAGAAAGGTTAATTATCAAGTATACCTGACGACTCCACTGGTGTAAGATCCAGGATGACCTCGTTCAAAGTTTATGAGAAGGATAGAGACAAGGAGCTCAAAACCCACTGAATTCTTGGAGCTGCCCCCAAAAAGAAAATATAGAGGGAGGTTGTCTCAAAGAGCATCCCCTACAAGGAGAATATAGTCTACACCACTTGATACTTCAGAGAGGAGACCTTTTCCCTTTCATCTCAGAAGAAGAGGATGATCTCTAACTAGGGATTTAGAAGGGGATTCAGATCCAACATCAAGTACAACTCATTCAGTTACTACTCAGCAAATTTCAGCTCCTGCAATGGCTAGGCAGTTTGCGTTTGCACCTTTCAACCAAGGCAGTCCATTGAACTTCACTCAACATCATGATGTGCCCCTGGTAGCACTAAAAAGTCTACCTGATTTCATAGGTGAAGGACAAAAAATAGCTTTTGAACATATAAGAGATGTGACCACTATCTGTAGTATACATAATATAACTCAGGAGGATGTGGCCACTAAGTTGTTAGGAGCCTCCCTCAAAGGTAAGGCTCTTGAGTGGTTTAGAACTCTAGCTATTGGTTTTATTAATTCATGGGATGGATTAGGGGATGCATTGAGTAGGCACTTTGAAGACAAATTAGACAACTTATCCTTGGTTGAGGAACTAACAACCATAAAGAGAGACCCTCAAGAGCAAATGACAGATTATAATAACAGATTTCTCAAAACATGGAATAGAATTCCAGTCTCAGCGAGGCCATCAACTAATCATGCTTTCTTATACTTCTTGCAAAGCTTGAATAATCAGATCTCTATCATGATCTAATCTATGGGAGGTACCTCTTTACCCCAAGCTTTTGACATAGCTATCAGGGCTGAAATTTTTTTAATCCAGGTAGGCATGATAGCAAGAAGGCCACCCATGCCCATCTTTCTTAACCTTCAGCACATTGCCCCTCTACAAGTACCTCCTTTTACCCCTATTACCACCATATTAGCACCTCAAGCTAGTGCTGGCGGCGAGGAGTTAAAGGCAAGTTTCTCTCAAGAACTGCAAGAAATGAAAAATAGTCAGCAAGAAATGACAAACCTGCTGCAGACTTTAACTAAAGAGGTGAAAAACCTAAAGAAGCAAGGGCAAGGAATTTGACCACCCTTTCAACCATAAGGCCAAGGTCCCAATCAACAAAATTAGAATCAGGGACAATCTTATCAGCCAATTAGGCCACCACACCAAGGAGGTTACCAAGGACAAAGGCACAATTTTAATCAAAGACCATTCCAACCATACAACCCTGCACCTCTTAATTCTGCAAATCTAGTCAGAGATATGGTCCCTAGCCAAAATAATCTAGCCTTGGATAATGAATGGTGATTTCCTTGTAATCAGCCTCATAATCAGGCTTCATGTTCAAATGGATGGATGAATCAAGCTCTAATGGTTCAAAATGCCTAACATGCCCAATCAGAGGCCTCTTCTAGTGGATCAATTCCTCCGCAAGAAGCACAGAATAATGAGACTGCTCTTTTCAATTGGGAGCAACAAGACTTTAATGGAGCCAATGGTGAATCTTCCATTGCTGCCAACACAAGGTCAAAGAGAAGAGCCCAAGACATGGAGCGAGCAGGTTTTGGGATTAAAGCTACTAAATCTGTAGAACCACTGCAACCATTTGCTCCTACCATATGGAAGAAGGCTCCGATGGAGCCTATCATGGCCAAAGCACAAAAAATAGTACACAATATGACACCTTTCAACATTGTAGACAACATGAAAAAGGTGAATGTTACTATGTCTATGTGGGACTCTTTGGCTATTCTAGGGCAGCTTGAGATTTTGAAGAAGGCTATGGGTGAAGTGATGACTCCTCAGCCTTCAAATGATGCAACAAGACCAGTGTTGGTCAGCATTGATCAAGAAAAGGAGGCTCCAAGTAGTGACTCCAAATAAAATACCATTCAAGGTAGAAACTTAAAGCCACCTCCCTTTTATGTATCTTTAATCATTGGAAAATCCTTAGTACATAACTGTATGGTAGATAGTGGAGAAACTAGTACTGTAATGCCAAAAAGGGTGGTTGACCAATTAGGACTTAAATATGAACCCTTTCAAAAGAAGGTTACACAATTGGATGGATCCTCTGTCAATATAGTAGGTGTAGCCAAGGATACCAGTCTGATCCTCCATGTAAGTCCTAATTTCTCCATCCTACTTGATATATATATCATAGATCTCCTTGCTTTATTTGCCATATGTTTGTCGAGGGAGTTTACAGCCAAGATAGGAGGCTATCTTTCTTCTGACTGGTCTCACATGCTTTTCCACACAAGATATGGGACCAAGGTCACCATTAAATTTGAATCATTAGCAGCACACCATATAGAACCATATGTGTCCAATGCGATCAATACAAGCTACCTTGGACTTGATAGCAATGACTTCCCAATTATCAGAGAAACAAACACTAAGATAGAAAATATCTGTGATATTTTACTAGACAAAATAGAATTAGAAAAGGCCTCAGAGGCCCAAGAAAATTTTATTTGGGATGCTGGTTTGGGAAGCTACTTGATACAAGAAAGTGGATCCATAGAGAAAAACCTTCTCAAAAGGACACTGATTCAGAAGATTAGTGCAATCAGGTTTGGGAATTGTTTTTTGATGGTGCTAGAAGTAGACATGGCTCTGGTGGTGGTGTTATGCTAGTGTCCCCAAAAGGAGAAAGATACTATACAAATTTCAGATTCAGTTTCTCCTGCACTAGCAACACTGCAGAGTATGAAAGCCTGGTAAATGGACTGGAGTGGGCTAGGAAGAAAGGGGTCAAAGCCCTAAAAGTTTACAGTGATAGTGAGTTAGTAGTCAACCAAGTGAGAGGGATAAGTGCAACAAAAAATGACACCATGAAAGCATACAAACATAGAGTTTGGGATGCAATTGAGGACTTTTGTGCTTTCAATATTGTTGCCATCCCTAGGAAGTTAAATCAAAATGTAGATAGGTTAGCTGTTGTTGGATCTCAGTATGATATTCCTAATAGTGTTTCGAAAGAAAGGGGCCAATAGCACATTAAAGTAGTTGTCAGACCCTCCATTCCTGATAACAATGTTAATTGGCAAGTGTTTGACAATGATGAGCAAATTCTGCAGTTCTTGTTTGAGGAAGATGTCTTCTCAGAGCATAACCAAGATAGACTATCGGAAAACTATGGTGATCAAGTGATACAACTTAGTTCTAATAAGATACCTAGAGATCTTGTCACCTTAGAAGCTATCTTCAATAAGGATGATCAAGTTAAGAAGAACAAAACTGGCCTGGTGGTTCAACAAGAACATTGTGTTGAATTAGAGTTGGAACAAGGTAAAAGCTTACAATTTGGAAAAATAAATATTGATTTGGAAAAGCAGGCTTACACCCAATTTTTTAAGCAATTCAATGATGTATTTGCATGGCAATATGAAGACCTGAAAGGTTTTAATCCAGCCCTTGCTCAGCACACCATTGAACTAGAACCTAATGCCAAACCAGTAAGGCAAAAACAAAGGCCTGTTAATCTCAAGCTTGAGCCACTTATGCATAGAGAAGTGCTCAAATTAATAGAAAGTGGTATCATCTACCCCATCAAGCATACTAGTTGGGTTTCCAACCTTGTTCCTATCAAGAAGAAGAATGGGGAGTTGAGGTTATGTGTTGACTTCAGGGATCTCAACAGAGCTTCTTTAAAAGACCACCACCCATTACCCTCTATGGAACAAATCTTGCAATGTGTCTCTGGGTCTGAGAGATTTTCATTATTGGATGGCTATTCAAGATATAATCAGATCCTAGTTAATGAAGAGGACCAATACAAGATTGCATTCACAACCAAGTGGGGAACCATGGCTTATCAAAAGATGCCCTTTGGTTTGTCAAATGTAGGTGCTACTTTTCAAAAGGCAATGGATATGGCCTTTAAAAGCCTCTTGTACAAGTTTGTATTGGTCTACTTAGATGATATAACTGTCTATTCCAAACATGCAACAGATCATATCAAACATCTAAGGAAATTTTTTGAAAGGTGTAGAGAGTTTGGAATATCTCTTAATCCCAAGAAATGTGTGTTTGCAGTTCATGAAGGGAAATTGTTAGGATATATAGTATCCAAGAAAGGAATTGTAGTAGACCCTGAAAGGATTGTAGCCATCCTAGAACTACCCTTGCCACATCACAAGAAAATCCTTCAATCTTTCATAGGAAGGATTAACTTTGTTAGGCGTTTCTTGCCTAATATTGCAGAATTACTAAAGCCTTTGATAGCCATGTTAAAGAAGAGTTTAGTCTTCAAATGGACTAAAGAAAGGAAGGCCAACTTCCAAGCTATCAAAGAGGCCTTGACAGAAGCTCCTGCTCTATTAAACCCGAATTTCAGTAAGGATTTTATCCTTTACGCTTATGGTGGTTCAGATGTTATATCTGCAATATTGACCCAAGAAAATTCAGAAGGATTGGAGTAGCCTATTGCTTTCTTCAGCAAAGGTTTAGAGGATTATGAATATAGGTACTCTTTTATGGAAAATCATGTACTCGCTGTGGTAAAAAGCCTTAAAAAGTTGAGATATCTATTGACCCATACCAAGGTACGCTTGAAAGTTACTCATCCAAGTGTCAAAGAATTGTTTCTCTCCAAAGACCTAAATGAAAAGAGGGCTGGTTGGGTTACCAAAGTGATGGAGTATGACATTGATATTCAAACCACTAAGCTAGTTAGAGGAAGAGGTCTTTGTGAGCAGTTGACAGAGGATGAAAGTTCAAAGAAATCAGAGGAAACATATGTGTCTCTAGTTGTGCATTCTATAGAAGAACATGCCAAGGCAGCAGGTTGGTTTCCTAACACGATTCATTACTTAAAGATAGGACAATGTCCTACAGACCTAGATTCAACAAAAAGAAGGTATTATAGGTTACAATCTGTTCCCTTTGTGCTAATAAATGAATTTATTTTTAGAAAGGATCACAATGGTGTCCTTTTGAGATGCATTGATTTAGAAAAGGTAGTTGATGTCCTATTTGAATTTCATGATGGACCTTCTGGAGGTCACTTCTCTCCTAGGACTACTGCTTTTAAAATCATGAGGGCTGGATACTATTGGCCATCCATCTTCAAGGATAGTCATGATTATGTGAGAAAATGCATCAAATGTGCCATGTTTGCATGCAAAGAAAGCCTTGCAGCTCTACCCCTTCAACTAATCAGAACAGAACAACCTTTCATGAAATGGGGCATAGATTTCATTAGCATGATTAAT
Source organism: Chamaecyparis obtusa (assembly GCA_027943335.1). NCBI lineage: Eukaryota > Viridiplantae > Streptophyta > Pinopsida > Cupressales > Cupressaceae > Chamaecyparis > Chamaecyparis obtusa. The sequence continues at coordinate 1,253,872 of BSBK01005594.1, read as the reverse complement.
CCTCCATCTAGTGTAGGCCACAAATGGATAATCACTACAACAAATTATTTCACTAGATGGACAAAGGCAGTTTCCTTGAAAGAAGCAAATGTGAGTGCCATATTCATTTTTATAATGGTATAGTTCACAGATTTGGCACTCTGGACTCCATAATATCAGATAATGCATTAGCATTCATAGGCCTTAGAGTCTCGGAATGAGCAATTAGAAATGGTGTTTATTTGAATACAAGTTCAAATTACTACCCTCTGGGCAATGGTTTGGCAGAATCAACTAACAAGAACTTGATTAGGATAATAAAGAAGACCCTACAAGACAACCAAAGGGATTGGCATACTAAATTGAAATCTACCTTATGGTTAGACAGGATCACCCCAAAAAAGATCATTGGGAATTCTCCTTACATGTTAGTGTATGGCAGGGAGGCTAAGTTGTCCATTTCAACTGAATTGCCAGCTTTGGACTTGGCTACTCAATATGCCCTATTCAAAGAAGGGGATCCCTTACAAATTAGGTATGTTCATCTCATAGAGTTAGAAGAACTCAGAGATAAATCCATGAAGGATATGGAGTTCCATTAGATACAAGCAAAGAAATTTTTTGATAAAAGAGCCAAAGCTAGAAGCTTCAAAGTTGGAGATGTAGTTCTCAAATGGGATGAGTTCGGATCAAAACCTGGCATACATAGAAAGTTTGATTCCTTTTGGGGAGGTTCGTACATAATTACTGAGTGCAAGGGGCATAATGCTTTTTGGCTATCAACTCTTAGAGGAGATGCCTTGTTTATATTAGTTAATGGATTCCACTTGAAGCCTTGTTTTGAAGTTAGTCCTTCCTTGTAAATCTCTGTAGCTATGTTTCCTTGTTTTTTGTCCCTGCTTTCTAGATTAGTTTCCCTGCTTTTCAAGAAGTGATCAAGCACAGTTTTCTTTGTTCCTCCCTCTGTTGAGAAATTTTTTTGTGTTTAAGCTGACTCATATGCCCAATGGATTGCGTCAAGGTCACTGGTTGCCATGTCTAGCAGGCAGACATCCAGCATAAATCACCAAAATGTTACCCAAAATTTCTTATCATACAATTTTGGCCATAGGTGGAGTGAAATGAGGCTCCCACAAGGGTAGAGCCCAGCCTGTGCGAGAGACCTCATAATTTTCCTAGTCTTGGTTGTGTCTTTTCAGTCCCATTGTTTCCTTTCCCCAGCTAAAACTTGTTTTGACTTGCAGAGAAAATCTACAAGGTTTCATGGCTTGTGCCCTTAGCCCCATGTTCTTCAATGTGTCACCATGCTCCAATTCTGATCGCATGTGCTTAATCGCAAAAACTAGGGAGATATTCAAGTTTGAAGATCTATAGGAAATAGCTTATGTTGCAAGGTTCCAAAATTGTCTAAGCATAAAAACCCTCGATGTTTTCTATTTCTCTAATGCCTTTTCAATTTTAAAAGAAGCCCTGGTTGTTTTTGACCTTTCGCCTTTTCGCAGCTAGTCTCTGACATCATCATTTCCTATGTGCATTGTTGCGACCAAGTGGGGCCCAGTTCTTCAAGGATGCAGTCTCTTGATCTCCAGATTTTTGGGTGGTTAAGCTTTTTATTCAACAACTCGATGTTTTCTTTAGTCGCGTGTTCACGCAACCTTGGCGGTTAAGTCCTTAACCTTCAGTGACCTGGAGGGCGGTTAGTGTTATGTCTGGCAGTCTCTGCTCTGAAGCATTTAAAGTTCAATCAAGGTCGACGATTGTCATGATGCCGCAAGGAAAAGGTGCTCGAGGGTTAGTCTTCTCGGCATTACGACAGTCATCCAATCTTTTAGCACAAAAAGGTGAATTGAGACCATGGTCCCGTGTCAGGTGTTGCAAACGGTGCTCATTTTCGGTTGGCCAAAGGGTGGCGATGTGATAGCTGATAGTAGGCTTGAAATATTCAGGTGGAATGGCAGTGCAGCAAGATCTAACAGTGTCGCTTAATCACAAGGAATATTCCTTTTCTTTGCGATCATGCGACCACCCTCTGATTTAAAGCTGAAAAAGAGGTGGGTCCGTTGCTAGGTTGTGCTAATTTGTCTATTTCCCATTGAGCAAGAGATTGATGATGTGGCCGACAAATTTTCAAAGCTAGATTGATTGTTGTGGAGAATGATTTAGGTCGTTCGATTTGCCAGTAAATGATGATATCGATGAGTGTATTTTAAACCTAGACTTGCTAGCCGTTGTGACTGAATTTGAACATATGTCAGGGTTTCTTGCCAGGTTTTCTCCAGTTTTTCAATAGTTGTCCGTATGCAATGTTGCGGGTAGCTTGGAATTGATGTTTTCAGGATAGTTGCAGGTAGAAAATTGATGAAGAAGATTTGGGCGGTTGTCGTGTGTTGATTTTTGTTTCCTGAGGTGCCATGCCGGTTTAAATATCAATCGCTAATGAACGAGAAGGGTTGGCGCCACCTATGATCGTTTATACTTTTAAATTCAAATATCTACAAAGATTAGATTTGAACATTCATGATGAACCCAACTTATAGAGACAAATTCATGGCGGTGGCATAAGGTTTTCAACTTGCAGTGGAGTAGATGGATCAAGGCAGTTTGTTTGCAGACAGTTATGGTGATGGGAAAGACATGCAAGCATATATCTGATCATCCAAGATATTTCAAGGAGGCATTTATGATTAGAAGTGACAAAGTTAGGGTTTCTATTATAATTTGAAAATCTATGTAACCCTAATCAAATTTTTACTTCGGCCTGTGCGTGCAAAAGGGAGATGTATATATTAGTTTTTTGGAGCTTTTAGAGCACAGAGTTTTACGATTGTAAAAAGAGAGTTTTCCTTTCTTAGGAGTTATCCATGCATTCTTTCTGCCCTCTGGCTTTTATAGTTTGTAATCTTTTTTGATTAAAGTTGAATTAAAGTTAACTGCTTTTCTAATTGTGCATGATTTAATATGAATTAATTTAATAATTAAAGTGATTTATCCTCAACTTAACTATTTTTTTGAATGAAAACAATTGATTTATGGGTTAATCAATTATTAAATCAAACTTTATTCCAATTAAATCATTAAATTTGACAACTTTGATTTTAAATCACTTAAATAAATATTCAATTGATTGTTTGTAGGAATTTTGATTTATTGTCAAAATAATATTTAAAATATGTTCAAAATAATTGATTTATGGGTTAATCAATTATTTTAATCAAACTTTATTCCAAAACTATATTATTAAATTTGACAATTTAATTTAATCAATTAAATAATAATTCAACTGATTATTTTTAGCAAATTTGATTTATTGTCAAATAAAACAATATTAATTAGGAATAAATAGAATTAAATCTAATTAAATAATTAAGTGACATAATTAAATTAATTAATTAATATTCATCATATTCACTTAATCAACTTTAGGATAAATAATGACATTTATCGCCAAATAATATTCAATTAAAGATAATTATGATAAATTAGGAATATTCCCCGATGCAGAATTAAGATAAAATCAATTAGGATTTCGATGTGCAGATGTGCCTTAGGTTAGGACTTTGATGTCGATTTCGATCGAATTGTTGATGTAAGAGGTTAATGAACCTATAGCCCATTTTTGGGGTATTACAATATCATTTAGAACCTTCGTGTCATCTTTAATATGAAATCCAAATTCATCTTTATCTCTAATCATCACGAACACAAAAATATCGAATTCTATCATAACAAAAGATAGTTTGTTGTACTCGAAATCATGAACAACACTAGCTGCAAACACAATGATAAGACACCATATAACCACCAACTTTGTAACCTCTAAAACATCAAATCCAAGATATACCAAACTAAATACTCATCTACTGTACACAAGAACACTGTAACATTAGCAACCAACAACTCAATCATACCTCACTCAAACTATCACCCAAACTTCTACAAATGTCTATAGACCATCTACAAACACCTCTGAACAATATGTCACGATCACAACTCAAGATCTTCAACATATCACCTAATCAACTAAAATACTCTTCACTGAACATACTGAACACACAATTTGAAATAACAATTAGTATGTTGACATCAATGACAAAATATTAATGTCAACACACCCAAGTACCAAACTTTGACATGCTCAACAATCTTCTAACACTGGGATACATAATGTTTATGCTATGTTTATTTATGTTCAATTTTTTTTTTTTGTTAAGTGCATGTTTTACCATTTGGTTCCAAGGGTTCCCCTAGTGGGGCATTACATACAATTTCAACAATAAAATAATTGGTCGATGAATCATCTTTCCATTGAAGAAACTAGTCTATCTTCCAACAAAGTTTCTAAAATAGGGGTGAAAACTCTCGGGCCACACATTATGAGGATATTCATTGACATCATTTTAAAAGGGTTCCCAAGAGATTGGACTACCGGTCTAGTGATAACACTTTCTAAGAGCGGTGACATCAATAACTCCTAACCCTTCCAACTAAGTTAGGGTCATAATGATCAACCTTTTGTTTGCAAAATTATTTGATAGTATGGTTGAAAAAAGAATCTAAAAATTGGGCAAAAATAAAATAAAAGCATGCAAAAGGGCAAGTAAGTTTTAGGCCTAAGAACTCTATTGTTAATCATGGTATTGTTCTAAGGCACAACACTGAAAAAGTCTGGGGAGAAATAAAAGATGCTTTTTACTAGTTTGTTGAATTAAATAAAGGCTTTTGACATGATCCCTAGGGACAAACTATGGTGTCAAATGGAATAACTTGGTATTCCTATGCATTTAGGAGACCTTTTCATAGACATTATGGATAACTTAAAGTCGAAATCAAAATCTCAATAGACATTTCAAATTATTTGAGTGACATTGGGGTCAAGCCAGGGCGCTCTCTTTCTTCTACACTCTTTAGTTTATGAATTGACAAACTTGAAGAATGACTGGATTGACAAGGTGAGGATGGTGTCTATTTGGGAAGGTTTGTGATAGAACTTCTTGCATATGTTGATTACCTTATTTTGATTGTTAAATCAACTCACAAATTGTAAGAGAACTTATATGTCTTTGAACATTTTTGTAAAGCTGTAGGGATGCAACTTAATACTAGCAAGAACAAAATCATGGTTTTCTCCAACATTAGAAAGCATAACTAGCATAAGTTCTACTTTTAAGGCAACAATCTTTAAGTAGTGACCAAATACAAGAACCATGGGATTGACTTCAAGAACACGCTTAGTTGGGAGGGTTGCAAAATGAAGAAAACTTTAGGAAGTTTAAAAGCTTTATCTACTCTTGAAAATAGATGTTGAGAGGTAGAGTTACGGGTTTAGAAATCCATTTAGATTCATTGTGGGGTATTTGTGCTTCTGATGGGGCTCTATGGTTGTTAGTGCGGGCTAACAACACTTCATACTCAAAGTGGAAACAAACCAAGAAATTTCAAAGGCGCATGACCATAAGAAATTTCAAACTAAAAGTCTTAGTTCTTTATGAGATTATGTTGTGTGAAAAGTGGGCAAATCCTCTTGAAGTAATTTCTATGATGCCTCTCATAAGATATTTAAAAAGAATTGAATAAATGAAATTAAAAAAATGACCTAAGATTATTTTTAATGACACCATTACCAAAAAAAAATACATGGATGAAGCAAAACAACAAATGAATGAGGAAACGAGATATTTACTTGAACACTTGCCGTGAATATCAAAGAAATAAAAACTTTTCTTTTGAATAAGTTCCACAAGGGTATATGGGGAAAAATGCTAAGGAGAAAAACAAGTATTATCAGATAGTTAATATTCCATGGAAAGCCAAGATTCTTATTACTCAAATAAGAACCAACTCTCATCAACTCCACTATGAAATCGGAAGGTGAAAAAGACCTAAAGCAACATGAGAAGAAATAGTGTATATTTTTTGTACACTAAACCACTTTATTATAGAGTGTGATACCTTTAAGGACATGGAAGATCATCGTGCCAATATAATGACAAATATTTCTTGATATAGTTTATTAAAGAACATAATAGTACCAATATAATGATAATTATTTGTTTACATAGTTTATTTAGCTAAAAGACTAATGAAAATATGAGATGGTTATCATTTCTTTGAGTAGGTAAAAAAAAGATAAAAAGTAAAAAAAAAAGACCAAAATAACAAGATGGACTGTCCCAAAGATTATTTGTGACTTCTTGAATGTCATATCTATCCAATGTAGAAGGAAATCTGGTTTTTCTCCCCATTGCATTATCTTAAGGCCTCATTTGTTTGTTGGAATTGGGGCAGAATTGGCGGTGGGACTTCCGCTTTTTCAACAAATCCCCTGTTTGGAACACATTTGCAATTTGGGTTTCCTCACTCAAAATATGGTTTAGGCCCTAAAATGGGCAACACCATCTTCCCACCATCTTCGAAATCAAATCTAGGTTTTGAAAAATTGTGAACCCCATTTAATTGTCCGGTCGGGTCCATTTTTTGTAAAACTGCATTGTAAAAGGGGTCTGTGTCTGCGAAAAAACCCTCCTCTTTCCTGATTTCTGAGCCTCCATTCCCGACTTGATAAAGAAGTCTTGACATTCTGTCGTCTGGGCATTGCCAAGATTGGAGTCTGGGCATTGCAGGGTGAAGACTTGTGATTCTTTAGCGTCAACCAAATGGTAGAATTTCACCATATGTCTCCCTCCCGCTTATCAACCTAGAGCCATTGATGAATAAAAACATTTTGTTTTTAAGCAAGCTTGAGAAAAGAAATTAAAAAACACCATAAGAATGGCAGTATACAAAATTAAAGATGCATTGAATTACTCGGTCTTTGACTTGTAAACTGGTTTCAGGTGTTGATCAAGGCTTCTCATGTCATTTAGTGTTTTAACTTTTTTGCAATGGATCTACAACCGGCTACTTACAACCTTGCATTTGAGCAATTTCATCCATGGATCGATTCATACATCATTCTGTTGTCTTACCAGCATTTCTAAACAGGCCAAACTTGAATCAAATCTCAGTCTTTGATTTATAATTCTATATTTATTATAGGAATATAAATTTTGGTACACCGTTCATTCGAGAGGAATTTGTTCTCCTCATTGAACAGATTAATCCTTAATTAAGAAAGGTTTTGAAAACTCTAAAAATCTGATCTATAAAATATATGTAATTTTAATTTTAGTTTAAAAGTGTAAAATCAAATACAAAAATAAGAATTTCTCAGTTCCAATTCTGATTTCGAAATTGACAATCAAAAGTAGAAAATAGATTGCCTCAGTCATCTTCCACGTCAACCAAACGATCCAAACTATCTTCCCAATACACAAAACTGAAATTTCAAAACCTTATTTTAAGATAATCAGATTTAAAATCAAATTCCAATTCTGCAAACAAACTCGACCTAAATGTTTGACTGTTCTCCTGTTGGAAATGCCTTTTAAAATCTTTTGGCAAAACGCTCCACAAAACCTCCTTTTCCATTCCAAAATAGGCGCTTCAAACTATTGGAGAAATAAGTGAAGTGCAGCATGGAGGTGGCTGCAGGACCTGTAAAGTACTCGACATTAATATCAGTAAGTAGCCAGCAAGTGCAGATGAAATGCAAAAGAAGGTTTCATACCAGAAGCAAAAGCAGAATGAGGATATCTTCTTTGTACGACGAGTTTGCAGAGTTTGGCATACAGGAAACTCGTAAACATACCCACATTCACCCTTTTCCTTTAGAGGTACGTATCCTGCAATGGAGCCCTCCTTTTACGAGTATATTCACGTAATAGCTTGCATTTTTACCACCTACACACCCTCAATACACAACGAGAATGTGAGCATTTGAGAATTACATGACACAGTAGTTAATTTCCATGGAGGGGTTCTCAAGAAGACTGAAAAACATTGGAATTAAGAAGACTACACGGCAGTGATGTCGCAATACATTACATTATGTCAAACTGTAAAAATATAATTCTTCAATTCTTTAAATACCAGCATGATTGTTGTACACTGAGTTCTCTTCCATGCAATTATTGATTAAAAACGAGCTCTACTTTCTTCTGAAACCAAGGTCTCTTTGATTGGGGCAGCGGAGTTCACGGAGCGCCATTTTTAAAACTAATCCCTCTATCTTTTAGACCTACCAAAACAATCTTTGCATAAAAAGGTCTATTATAAATTACTTTGAACATGACATCAAATTTAAGAATACATATTACATGACTAGCAGATTGAAGATGGCATATGGAACTTTCTTCTTGTACGGTGGTACCTTAAGCAAAGTAGAAGATCTATATAAAAATGTCTTCACATCACCTGAATTATTAGCCCATCCATATGATATTTGCAATCATTTTTCTGGTTACTCAATGTAATTGCTCTTTATTAGGAGCCAGGGCTAAAGTGCTTGGCGAAAGCTCCTTCCAAGTATCAATTGTTGTATTGTCGGTTAATGTTTTCATAGTGCGCTATTGTTACATAATACTACGTTTAAGAGTCAAAACAGTTACTGTTTTACCCGTCAAGAAATGCAACGTATCATGCCGAGAAAGCAGGAAAATAATTAAAGAAGCTCTGTTACGTATAAGAAGGGCCAGCTTACGATTTTGGAGGCATTAAAGGTTGTTTATCAAACTCAAGAAAGTAAGCTTAGAGATATATTCTACAGTCAATCGTATAATATCCTTACTTGTCTGCCAATAGTTAGCAGGAAATTCTATCACAGGAATACGAACAATGACCCTGTTCTTGAACCCATAGTTTATGGTGCTTACATTATATGTGATATAAAGGTTATCTTTTATCCTTGAGATTGAACTTGTCTCTAACTGGCTAAATCTAGGTCAGCAGAAAGAGAGAAAAATAAAAAAATGTAAAAGAGATAAACTGGGGTTTCATCTAACATTGTTTGAACCAACTCTGGTTTCTTCGCAAGGTTTAACCATACACTGAAGTTATCTCTAATTACTAGCTAAATCTAGTTCAGCAGAAAGAGGGGAAAATGTAAAAGAGATAAATTGGCATTGTATCTAACACTGTTGGAACCAACTCTATTCTCCTTGCAAGGGTTAACCATACATCGAAGTCATCTCTAAATACTAGATAAATTTAGTTCAGCAGAAAGAAAAGAAAATGTAAAAGAGATAAACTGGCATTGCTTCTAACACTGTTGGAGCCGACTCTATTTTCCTTGCAAGGGTTAACCATACATCAAAGTTATCTCTAAATACTAGCTAAATCTAGCTCAGAAGAGAGGGAAAAATGTAAAGAGATAAATTGGCATGGCTTCTAAAGTTCTAACACTGTTGGAACCAACTCTATTTTTCTCCCAAGGGTAATATGAACAGTAAGAGATGATGATTGCTGCTTAAATCCTTTCAGAATAAGATAACTGGGACCCACAATGCATAAAATACACGATGTTTTCGACTGTGCATTTGCAATCTCCATGTCCAGTGTCCCAGGCTATTTCTTACCCTTTTTTTAGTAAATGCTTTTGATGGGAGATATGGAATGGTGAGGCCACACACGGGGACCTCATCCCCGACATGAACACTCAGCAATATCAACCCAGTAGGCATTTGAACCTCAGTGGCGAGAATCACAACACCATGACTTGACCAGCACACTATACCATTACCAGCAGACTATTTCTTAGCTTATCAATGAGGTTATGTCACAGAGTAACTCAAAGAGGCTTAACATGAATCAGATATCAAATATACTTTGTGCCCTGAATTTGAAAAATATAGTTAGTGGCTCGCTCCCTCCTAAATGCAGTTTTATGAAAAGATACTTGAGACTTTGTCAATTTGCCAATTGGAGAGTTGACTTGAGGGAGACTTGGGAAGAAGTTGAGAAGGCTACCGATTCCTTGCCTCTGTCAGAATCTCAAAAGAAGACCATACAACTCTTAAGTGAGAAGAACACTAAACAGTTTCTTAAGAAATTGGGAGAAAAAATCTCTATTTTTTGATAGAGAAAACCGGGCATGAGATTGGAGAAAGATCAAGCTGCTGAATTTGGGTAGTCTTGGTGATAAAAACAGTACAACAGCAAGCAACAAAATTTGTGATCCTGGTACTGCTTCCTCAAGAAGGAATGTTTGTGAAGTTTTGAAAGGCATGGCTGCTATCTCACTTACTGGCCCTGACAATGCTTTTGTTTTGAACACAAATATTCTGGACCTTGATGAGAATTCGGAGAATAACTGACATTAGTCATTTGTACTTGGCTAAGAGAAGAGAGCTGTACATTACGCAAAGGATGGAGAAAGAGATGGCTTCCAAGCAAACAATGTGTTGATTTAATACTGCAGAAGAGATTGATGGTAATTTCCTCTGAAGGTTTTAGAATTTTTTTTGTTGAAACTTTTAGATTGCGTGAGTTTTTATTTTTAGAATAGTGCTTCTCAATGACAATAATGCTTTCTACCAAAGGGCAGCAATACATATTATTTGGTAGATGTTATTAGAAGACTCTCGATAGTCCTTTTTGCTTCCCAGATTTATAAACAGAAATGGATTTTTGAGAGTAGATAAATAAAACAGTTGCCATGCAGCAATCTGGAATGTGTGGTTTGTGAATGGCTGCAAAATTTCTCCTTAAGTTCATTTCTTTAACTGTAGAATAATGGAAGATTCAATGCAAAATAGTAGTAGGAAAGATTGTAACAACCACCCCTAATATTTTTTTTGTAAAGATTCACCGAATAAGTCCAAAACATGCATTGCAAATGAAGGTGTTCGCTGTCATTAAAAGTTTGATTTGGAGTTTTCCAATATGCCTATTCTGCCATTGCAAACTTTTTGGAGAAAGTGACATACGGATGTCAATTCAATACATAGAATGGATGAACATATGAAGTCCAATATGACATATCTTAAAGCAGCAATAATGAAGAGGATTGCAGGTCTGATGATGCTCCCAGAAATGGCCCTTACAGGCAATGGTTCAAGTATTTGACACCCTGCACTTCTCTAACTCACAACCCACACTCACCAATGGTTGGAACTGAAGTCACACCCCTGCAACATCATCTCCAGCACCTTGTAAATGGACTAATATAAGTGTAAACAGGTCTGTCATACAGTTCTGAGCGTAAATTGGATCTGTAACAGCAAAATCATACTCCCAATGCACCCTCCAATCTCACTCAATGCTAAAAGAACCACCTCCAAACGCATTTAGCTGCTCTAAAAAGAATAGTAGGTCACGAAAATGATGAGTAGCAGGTCGGAAATGACAAATAGAAACTGTAGCAGAGCTGTAACTCATTTCTCACAGGTTTAGACAGCCCCAAAGCACCCCAGTTATGTCATCCAACATAGAGATAATTGGGTCATCCAACATGTGAAATACTTCAACAAAAGACCCTGATCAGAAAAGCAAAACCCAACAGTCTGAAAGCAACCTTTAATTGTTAATGCATGAAAGGGGACAGGTCTGTCAATGAATTTTCAGTCCTCAAAACTGTACTGCTTCATTTATGCACACAAACTCCTCAAAATCCACTCCAAACTCATGCAACTGGCATAGAAACTCCTCAACACCACCCTACAGCTGTGGAGATCAATGAAAAAGAGCTTCAAATTCACCCAGCACTACACAGATAACTCCAGCAAAGTATGACCAGCTTAAATGTGGTTTGCAACCTCTTGAAAGTAATTGTGTTGCTTTTTTTCCAACAAGAAATCCATCATGACATGGTCGCGCAACAAATTTGGGTTCATAAATCTACCTCTAACATTTTTGAACCCCATCTCTACCGTATCCAACGCCAAATAAACTGTACAGTCAGCAAGTAAAAATCTTTGAAACTCTTCCAAATCTCGATCCAAAACTCAGAATAACACGCAAACCCTCAAAATCTGCAGAAAACAACAAACTTCATTGAAGCTCCAATGTGATTTTTGAATTGAAACCACCATAAACCAGCTAGGGAGGATCTTTCACCACTGAAACTAGCAACACTAGAGGTTTTTTGTCTTCAAGAGTTTTTGAGAAGATCACAATTTCTCTCCCAAGATGTAGAAGCAAAATCAAGTTCATCATCAACAACAATGAGCCCTCAACCTCCTTTTATAACTTTTTAAAGCAATAAAATATTATTTTTTCCTTACTTGCTCCAAAACTCCTTTTAAAAAATGAATACTTAACTTTATGGAGCACTTTTCACCTTTTTGAGGAGTAATAATGTTTTATCATGAAAAAAGTCCATTTTCCAAGCCATCCGTTGAAAATAACTTTTCAACACCTTGAAAATGAGCTATTACACTTAGTTGTCCCTTTAAATATTTCCAACTCTAGACTACTTAAGTAAAATATTAATTAAAAAACTCAATAACATATCCAAGTGTCGAAAAGAACCCAAATGATATAATTCTGCAATTCGGATCATACCAAAGTGATATTGAAGACTAGGGATGATGATCAGAAGCCTATGTTGAACACACCTGGAGACTTGGGGGCGGTGTGGGGGGTAATCAGTCTCTTGCAAAAACTCTAGAAACCTTTAATTCAATTTCAAAAACTCTTAAACCAATTAGCAATAATGTAAGATAGAACAATGAACACCAGCGCGCAAGAGAACACCAGATTTACGTGGAAAACTCAATAAGGGAAAAATCATGGTGAGTTATCTCACAATACATATGAACAGGTGTTACAATTTGTTTTAAGACTCATTGCCTAAGGAAGCACACTGTTCCCAGAATGATTTGCTGCCAAGATTCACTATCTTAGGGCAAGATAAAAGGACTTGCTGAGGAGACTCATTATCTCAACGCAGGATACATGAGAATATGAGTTACAAATGAATAAGCCTTCAGCAAACAGCTTCCATAAGTTTCCGTAGAATGTAGGTGCTCTTGATATGCTGCCTCAAGCAACTATTAAGCAATTCAGCTCCTAAACTTCTGCCACACACTTTTGCTGCCTTAAATTTGCATCTGTCCCTGTCCACACCTTTGCAACCGATTTGATCTTCTATACATACTCCACAAGCAACAAAGACATCAAATTAGGTCAGCCAAAACAAAAAGAAAGTAATGACTCCATCAAGTTGGCCTCAAAAACATATTGTGGTGAAAGCAATCCAAACCATTAGATAGAGTGGACCTAAAACAACTTATTACATCTTTCAATGTGGCCCCTAACATCAAAGATATTGGCACACATCCTCTAAAGTCAAAAATAGGGTAACATGTTGATGAAACATGTAGCACTTTACTAGATGATCCAAAAACACAACTTCCAATGAATTTGCACAATACAGATCACATTGAGACATAGTAGGATCTAAAGACAACTCACCACAATCTCTAATGGTGGTGCAGACCCCCAAATGCATAGCGCAAACAAGAGACTAGACCCTATCAGCCAGACATCCACAAATTACCTAGAAAACCAACTCTAGACAATATGCATCATCAAAACAATCAACCATTTTCGTCTGGACCACTTAGAGACATTCCTTGAACACGCAACAACATTTCCACACACTTCATTCATATTTACATGCAACCACAAGCTGGTGCAACCAGTTTGATACAGAGCTCTTCATATCTGGAAGGCCAGGAAACACATTTATGAGATAAAGCATCATCAATCTTACTTGCAGTACATTTCATGATTTGAAATCTGAACTGAGACATTGTACAAACACTATAAGCATGTCCACCAAGCCACAGTAACAGAAAACATAATGTGGAGAAATGCAAAGCATCTTTCGGACCAATCCTGACACACAACCAAACTGCCAACATACTGCCTTTACCAAAAACATCTGTTGTAACACCAGAGACCTTAAAAGATAGAAATGCAATGCCCACAACACATACAATCTAATTTCCAAACTGCAAGACCATATCATTATTGTGAAGAGATGCAGAGCATTCTTCCAGACAGCCTTAAAAGCTTTTTCCTGCATTTTCACACTTTGTCTACTTGCAAGGATGAGAACATCCTTGTGACACCATTTGGCCTGTCAAGAACAATAGGAGAAATAGAGCAACAACTTGTAGCATGCACAAGACCATCAGCATCATATCAGCTTCATCACCATGCTTCTAATCCTCATCTTAATGCTTCTAATCCTCATCTTAATACGATATCATCATATTAAGAGTAATCTTCCCTCTACACCTCCACAATTGGAGAAGTAGCCCCTTCCATAGGAGAAAAAATTGAAGGAATTGGTAATTGGAGAAGCAGCCCTTGCCATTACACCACCACAGAAGAAATGGGTAATGGAAATACAAACAAAAGAGCTCCAATCCAAATAGAGGCTTGACAAGTTGATGTTGGGAAAACTGCAGGTAACCCAAACAGTTTAAGTGGAGATAAGGGAAGCAGCAAAATATAAGACATTTTCTTCGGATTCTGCTCATTGCAAGCAAGAACAATCCTCTCAAGCATAGCAATAAAAAACACTTTCTTCCTCCACTTCTCCTATGTAGTCCATCGAGGACTTTTTGGCATGACAAAAGCACATCCAATATGTGGCATCCCTGCATCTGCTTCATCTCCTTTTGGTAGGTTCACAAGTTGATCTTGGGATCATTTCACCCCTGCATGAATTTCAGTTGGGGGATATACTACATCAGACAACAAGGGAATGGATATTAAAGCAACATGTGGCACACTCTAAGGAGAAAAAGAATTGGTGAAGGATTTACAAAGCAAGTTCCCTCATCACAATCACTATTAGAGCAATTGAGAAGTCTCATTGATAGGATAATTAAATACGCAACACTACAAAAGTAAACAATGAAACGACAATTAACAATAGAGCTGCAAAAGGTCAAAAGAGATGAAGATAGGAAGAAATGTGCTACCGCACACTCTGCTTTGGAGAACTAGATTAGTATAATGAAGACTATCAAGGGGGACATCAATGCCCTCTACCACTTTCATTTTTAGTGGCCCACAGTGACAAGTCCAATTAAGGTTCAGGTGGATCAAATTGAGGTGCAAATACTTTAGAGAGCTACTGCATATAATGCTCCTCAAGATATGGATGACCATTCCCAAGTGGAGATAGAAGCACTACATGGACAATTCCAACAACTCCAAGATCAGAGAAATATGAGCCGGCATAGATTTCATCAGCTCAGAGAGCTAGTCAGTGTAAGATTGACATAGACTACTAGAGCCCTCGAGGAAGCCTAGTAGCTCATACAAAAGATTCACATTCCAACTACACATCCAAAGGCAGAGAAATTGCTTCTACAAATCGAAGTACAAATCAAACAGCTCCAATTGACAAAACACCATGGGATAATAATTTTGCCACTTTGAAAGAGATCTACAAGGATATTCTCTCTGCATAGTAAAATTCACTTGAGGACAAGTCAAGGTTTTGAAAGGGGGGTGATGTTGGTAGGAAAGATGAATTGTCTAACACAGTCCAGAAGATCCTACCACATCTTATTGCAAAGCATCTGTGGAGCACAAGATTAGGAAGACAGCATCTGTCTGAGATAGGGATACTATACATGGGTCACATCCCATCCCTTGGATATAAATATATTGTAAGATGTAAACTATAGAAAATGTTTGTAGATGACGATAGTTAGGTTAGATATTGTACAAATGTTTAAGGAGATATAGAAGAGCATAGGGGAAGATATATGAGACATAAGGAGATATAAGGATGCATATGATATACTGAACTGATATGAATAATACAAGTATTTTTGGAGTTCTATATATGACATGTGTTATGTTCTTTATATTCTGTTGAGTATTTAGTCTCCTATCTAGATCTAATCTCCTTTTCCTTGATATGACTGAGTATGAGGTATAAACTACAACATTCAGAAAGTACTTGGGGCTCAAAACTTTGGTCTGTGTTCTCCAGATTTCTTGCTAATTGGCTCTATAATGATTTACCTTTCAATGTAGCAAATAAACCATAGTAGGAAGGATTGGTAAAAGAATTGATAGTTGCCAATACAGGCTTTAAGACTATAGTGGCTAAGGATTTGAGAGGGACATTGCTAGAGGAAGTCATTAAAAATGCATGTCTTGTGGTTGATCTGAAGGAAGTATGGTAGAGAAAAGGTTGTAGCATCTTATCATATGGATGGATAGATGGCATGAATAGAACTAACTCTCTTTAACTTTTTAGTGAGTGGCACATTGATGTTGATGTCTATAGATGGCTCACATGAAGTCAAAAATGTTGAGAATTTGTGCAATTTATTTGATGAGGTGATCTAAGAGGTTGGGGTTGAGAATGCTATTCAAATCGTCATTGACAATGTATTAGCATATGTATCCATGGGGAGACTTATCATGGAGAGGCATCTCGCTATTTCTTGGACTTCTTCCATTGCCCATGAATTGAATTTTATGCCAAAGGACATTGGAAAGATTGGATGGGTCAAGAATGTGTTTAAAGATGTTAGAAAAATTACCAAATTTTTTACCACCATACTTGAGTCCTTACTTCGATGAGAGACCACACAAATGGCAATGAGCTTGTGCTATCGAGGGTGACATGATTTGCTACTCACTTCCTCACTTTGCAAAGAATTGTAGCCACAATTCCTTCTCTCAAGCAGATGCTTGTGAACAATGTCTAGATGGAGTTTCCATATTCCATAAAAGTTGAAGGGGAGAAGGCCATGAGAACAATTTTTGATGAGTAGTTCATAAAAAATGCAAAGGGGTTAGTTAAGTAAAGTAACAATTAAAAAGATAAATTTTATGGGGAATTATTTTTTTTTTATAATGAATTTTTTAACAATTTGAGTTCTATTTTCAAAATTTTAGTTGACAAAACCTTTGCTCAAGATTTTGCATTTGTTGGATGGAGATTGCATAGTGTTAAGTTAATGAGACCATGGATAGGGCCAATGAGGCTATTCAATTACTACGGTGGAAACAATTGAAAAATGAGATTGTTTGACACATTGTTGATCATCGATGGATGAACTAACTCCACTAGATGATACATACCTTAGCCTACTACTTGAACCCGAAGTTCTATTTTTTGATATATTTAGGGTTGATGAGGAGGTCATGGCAGGTGTTATATATTGCATAACTGGGATGGTGGTGGATGGTGAGATACAATAGCCTCCAATTTCAAAATTCCAACTTCCCAATGTGAAGAATAAATCAAACCCTATGAAAGCAAAACCATTTTCTGCAAATTAAGGACTTCTCATAATTCCAGTATACATCAGCACCGAATTATGATTTTAGAATAACAGCTGCAAAATTCACCATCAACTTGTAATGGCTCAAATTGCCAGAAGAGGAATCAGTCCTCAAAAACCCTAGCCAGGTTGTCTCTCACAAACTTCAATAAAAATAATGATTCAATAATGGATGAGTAAAGTGCTTTTTCGAGTAGAATATATAGACTTTTTTTGAAAAAGCACTTTACTTATTTTTTCACTTAAATGGCTTTTTAATACAACACCACTTTATAACCTAAAGTTATAAAGTCATAAGTTATTAAATTAAATTAAAATAACTTAATTTAATAACGACGATTAAAATATAAAGCCACTGAACTGTCTGACTGAGATCCACGAATTTCTGACAATAAGCCTAGGTTCAAACTGCCCAGCCAAAAATAGCCATTGCCCTGCCAGAAATAACCACTGCTAAAATAGACTTACTAAAAATAGTAAGTCCCTCAAACTGGAGATTCCCTGAAACTCGGTCCTGAAACATTTGACACCTTGTGCAGACGCCTTGCTAATGGCCATACCCAAAAAATACCACTTACTAAAAATAGTAAGTTGACCAAATTGATCCGAACGAAGAGCAGACCTGATAATCTGAACCTCCAGAATGGAATCCCAACACTGGCTCCCCAACTGACCCCCTCTAATCGCCTGATTAGCTTGCGAGGGTCACCAAACTAAGCTAATCCATAGTCTAAAAAATGGGGACATTACAGTCCTCCCTTCCCAAGATTGCTTGTCCTCAAGCAATCAGGAAAACAAGCAACACACAAACCACCCGGATCCCAAGGATGGTCATAAGTAATGTCCCGATCCTCACCATACTCTTGTGAAGAAAATCCCAACATCAACAGTACGGACACCAGCATCTGAGAAACGACACTCAACACCCAAATAACTGACATCACTGAAAACAATATCTGAAAACCAACTGTAGACGCTGATGCAAGAAACAACACAGCGGAACTCAACCCAACTGAAACATCAACTCTGCCAAAACTCGAGTCCCTGTCTAACTCACACTCACACCCAATTGCATTGAGAAGACAACAATGACCAAAAGTGCCTGAATCACTATTACCAACTCTAACCTCTGATAAACTGTTCTGGGTGTGTGGATACTGCAAGTAGTCTAACTTGCAACTGTCAATTCCATCTGCAAAAGATGGTGCTAATCCATCCCATAATGGATGGTAAGAAACTAGAGCTGGTCTACACTTGTGTGAAATCAAATCTTCTACCTCTGGGTCAAAAGAAAAATGATGAGCATACCCCACCATATAATGTCGGTAGAAAGCCCCAATCTCCGTCAATAGCTCATCATTACCCAACTGGGAATCATGAGATGGCTCCAATCTTTGACTCCACATAACTGCAGGTTGGGTAGGATCTTGAGTAACCCTCTCAGCAAACCCAACCTCGAAAACCCTATGGGGAAGCATAGTAGATAGAGTCTCCACAATCTTCTCTACCAACCTTCGAATAGCACAAGAGCCTTGGATGAGAGTACCCTCAGACACTTTGTACGAATCCTCTCGCACATCTGCACTCTCAAGTAAATACTCCATGAATGACTCAGTGCAGTAGAAATTATACGTGGTAGCGTCCACTTGCTCCCTCGCAACCCACAATTGATCCCTTTGAAAATGTGGCACAACCAACTGTCCCATGCTATCAGCTATGTGAGATGATGAAATAGATTCACTTCCAGCAAAAGGAAGCAAATCAACCTGAGAGCCTAACTCCATTGGTACTCCTACCTCATCCGTACCAAGTGCTCCCATATCCTGAACAGATGTGTTTGCCACATCATCATGTTCCTCATCACCAACCGTAGAAGCAAATTCACCACCAACCACCTCAATGTGCAATCGAACTGGATCTGGGGCTGGTGTGGACCGTAAATGCTCCAACTCCACGGTCACTTCCTCTAATTGGATCTGCGACTCCTGAAGAGCCCGCTGAGTGCCCTCTAAAGCCTCAGTAGTCGCTGTGAGCTCCTGAGTAAGCTCACTCACCTCCTCCTCTCTATCCATCAATGCCTCATATGTTGTACTCCCCCACTCAACTAGGTGATCTCGGTCGGCTACCAATTGTAAATAGTTCCGTCTCAAAATCCTGACAACCTCCCGTAAGGAATGAATCTCTGTCAAGGAAAGGTAACCACCACTGTGATCATCTGTCATAGGAGCACTCCAACCATTAACAGCCAACAACTGATGAGTGGCATCAAAATGCTCGAGAGTAGAAGTAATATCTCTCTCATCAACTCGCAACTGGCTAGTCACATGATGACTCTGCACAACGGGCCTCCTATGAACAACCTCAAACACACTGTCTACACTATGAGAGGAAGCTGCATCCAACAAACTCCCCTCAAGATCACCATATCTCTATGTACTTTCATCTGAGTACACACCTACAAACTGAGTATAGGCCTCGGACTCATCCTCATCTAACCCCGAGGAAGCTACTGTTGAATCCGACCCAACACAATCTCCAGCTACCTCGTCCTCTGCAACCACCTGGCAATCCAGATCTTGGGATACATCCTCACTCACTAACAACTCAAAGTCCTCCCCCAAGGTCTGATAAATCAAACATGTCCCGCTGCAGGACGAATCATCCTCATGAGTCACCGAAGAAGTAACCCCCTCTCTAAAAGTGGAAGCTCTGGCTGTAACAAACTTCTACCACTCATAAGCTTCCCTGTCCTCATCTGTGAGTCCCTGTAACACAGAATCCTGGAACCCACCCCCACCACATGACAAAGCTGAGTCCACACCCAGAGTCAGATATAGAAAGCCAGAAACACTACAAAACTCATCATCCTCACTCTCAACATCAGAAATATCTGTGATGCTAGTGTCTACATCATCTATCCGCAACTCCTCCATTAACTCCGACTGCATACAAGACTCAATGTCGTCATGTGAATCAACTATACTGTGGCATGAAACTACGTCGCCCAAATCAATTGCAACACTCCCATCCTGAGTGTCATCTCTAGAAAGCTCCATGCTCACATCCTCAACATAGGAAAAAACCACTGTCTCTTGTACTGATCCCACACTGCGAATGCTATCATAAACCTCTAAGCTGTCAGAGCTCATATGCTCCTCGCAGTCATCACCCAACATCTCACAGGGGGTGTCATCTCCAATGCAGCTCACAACATCCTCAAAAGTGTCATCAGATGTGTCTATACTATCAACTCCCACATCTCCTACTGAAATCTCAACTGCTGACACCTGACTCTGCACACATGACTCAACGTCAGGCTGTGCACCAATAATGCTGGAGCACGAACTGTCATCAATTGACTCCGCTGTCGTACCCAAATCACCAACATCACCACTGGGAGACTCCATACATGCATCGGTCCCATCTGAGGAAGCAACTGCCTCCTGAACTAGAGCAACACTACTACAGCTGACATAAAAATCTCCAATAACTACTCCCTCCATGGAAGAGTCTGAACACTCAGTGATAACTACAGCATTAGTTGCCTTTGTACAATCTGTAGTGACTGCTCTGGGAGCCTCAACCTGTTGATGCTCAGCGTTGCTATCAACCAATGGTACTGAAACATCTACTGGTTCCTATGAAATAAATCCATCGTCAGCATTGCGGATAGGAATAGCATGTGCTATACTAGATATAGGAACATCAACATCATGGACACCTGTCGGTGAAAACTCTAGCCTTCTCCCCTGCAAACTCGATGTCGGCCTTCTAAAGGTAGAGATCATATACCTCACTGCCTTGTCTACTGTCACTAGATCTGACAAACTCTCTGCCAATCTCTGCTGATGCAATCTAAGTCTCTCCATACTTTTTACTAAAGCATTTAATTCCTCTCTTTTTCCCATACTGTTATGGTGACTTCCAGAACGGGGCCTCCCGTATTTATCCATAGCTAGGGAAAGTGGAAGTGCTGATCACTTTTAAATAACTTCAGAATATAAATGAGTCCAGACCCCACAGGATGGCAGGAAAAATGCTCTGATACCACTGTGAAGAGCCTGACTGGCTCTTTCTGGATTTATTTTCTTAATTTGAAATATTTGCAACTTTGTTTCAATAATAGACTTGTAAAAAGCAATTATGACGAAATATCCACCAATTTCAAATATCAAATCCAGTCAAATGAAACTTCCTTAAATCATTTATTATTTTAATTCTTATCTCAAACAAATCACATAAACAATTGCATTATTATGAAAATTAATGGCACCTGGAATTCTGATATTCCTCCTAAATGCCTTGACACAGCTCAGAATTAATGTTAGCCGCCACCTTGGATTAGTCACGTGGCAGCCTGGAGAACACGTGATTGCCTGTAGCTTGACGCAGGCTTGGCTGTGTAAAATCGGCCTCCTTGAATGAGTCACGACAGCCTGTAGTATCACGTGACTGGCCTGTAGTTGACGTAGGCACCTTGCTGTGTTAAAACGACACCCAAAGATGATGCACGCGGGTTGGATTGAAACGTCACAGCCTTGCCATGACCTCACGCAACTAGCTTGAGTTGACATAACACTTAATTTGACTTGCCTTTGCTATTTATCAATTCTCTTTCCCTCTATATGAAACGCAACAATGTCGGTTTCAATGTATCTCGTAATTTAAATAACTTCTTCAGCCCAATGCTTCCGATTTGTCAACAATGGAGATACAACAACCTCCAATTTCGAAATTCCAACTTCTCAGTGTGAAGAATAAATCAAACCCTATGAAAGCAAAACCATTTTCTGCAAATTAAAGACTTCTCATAATTCCAGTATTTATCAGCACCGAATTATGATTTCAGAATAACAGCTGCAAAATTCACCATCAACTTGTAATGGCTCAATTCCCAGAAGAGGAATTAGTCCTCAAAAACCCTAGCCAGGTTGTCTCTCTCACAAACTTCAATAAAAATAATAATTCAATAATGGATGAGTAAAGTGCTTTTTCGAGTAGAATATATAGGCTTTTTTTTGAAAAAGCACTTTACTTATTTTTTCACTTAAATGGCTTTTTAATACAACACCACGTTATAAAGTCATAAGTTATTAAATTAAATTAAAATAACTTAATTTAATAACGACGATTAAAATATAAAGTCATTGAACTATCTGACTGAGATCCATGAACTTTTGACAATAAGTCCAGGTTCAAACTGCCTAGCTAGAAATAGCCACTGCCCTGCCAGAAATAGCCACTGCTAAAAATAGACTTACTAAAAATAGTAAGTCCCTCAAACTGGAGATTCCCTGAAACTCGGTCCTGAAACATCTGACACCTTGTGCAGACGCCCTGCTAAATCTGGCCATACCCAAAAATTACCACTTACTAAAAATAGTAAGTTGACCAAATTGATCCGAACGAAGAGCAGACCTGATAATCTGAACCTCCAGAATGGAATCCCAACACTGGCTCCCCAACTGACCCCCTCTGATCACCTGATTAGCTTGCGAGGGTCCCCAAACCAAGCTAATCCAATAGTCTGAAAAATGGGGACATTACATGAGGGAAGAGCAGATTTGTTTTTCTTGCCAGGAGGTTTGGACACTTGAACATGTTTGTGGTATTATTCAGGAAGAAGATCTATTGCAGCTAAACAGTGAATAAGGACAAAGCTACTAGAGTATTGATTCATGAGGAGCAAGCTGAAACAAATGCACCTGATTGCGGGCATGTTGAAAACAAACAAGATGATGATTTCCAACAAGCTAAGGATGATATTTTGGAGGAAGAATCAGTTGCTACAGGTGAGAGGTATACTACACTCTTAATTGGTAATTTGTAGATTACTATTGACAAAACTAGTGAAGAGAGAAACTCCTTTGATGAATCCATATATGATCATGATGCTATTCCATTATTACTTCATGAAGAGTGCATGACACCAGCTGTAGAAGCAAATTGCTCCCATAGTTGAAAACAAATCAGAAAATTTAATGTGTGGCAGCTCATATTCCTTAGATGAATTGGAACAAAAACCTTTCTTACTGCAAGAATTGATGGATAGGTTATTGGTTATGAAAGAGAAGCCTGTACAAGTATTGACAAGGGTAGATGATTCTCACAAATACATTGAAGATCTTTTTTGGAAAACTCAGTTTGATGAGAGGCAAAAAGGAATTGAATTTGGTGTTACTAGTTCTCAATTACACACCATCAAGGAAGCATTTGAAAGAATGAAATAAGACTACTTGCGGCTGTTAATGGATAGGGATCTTGCTATCCAATTTGGGGAAGACAAGGAAAGAGAGGTGGATGAGCTTTGTTTGCAGATGAGATTGATTCACTACTCATTATACAAGGCTGAAAATCAAACTTCCATAGCAGCCACTCACAGGGAAAATGGACTTAATTCTAAGGAGATCATACAAATGGTTGAAGGAATCAATACCCTTTGTGAGAATGAAAGTAAGCACAATGTTTCCACTAACCTCTATTCAAATGAAGCACATAATGCTAATGAAGATAAAAAATACCAGCAAAGAGACAAACTCCCGAAATTTGATGACCAATGTTTCTATGATATTCCAATGTTGGAAGAAGTTGGACATGCAAAAAGTCAAGATTTGGTATAGCAGTTCACCTTCCCATTCTTATAAATATGCAACCTTTTCACCTCAAATGATTAAATGAAGAAGAATCAACAAATGTTGGTGCTCAAAGTGCAAGTGAGGACTATAGAATTCTCAATGAAGAAGTGCTTGTGAAGGTTGAAAACATGACACAAGGGTACCACAAGAATTCTGATTTTTACAACAGCAGTCATATGCCTTCACAATGTCATGAGGTAACAATTTTTTCACATGAGGATGAAGATAAGCCAAGTGATACTAGTTCTGAAATGTCACTTGATGGCAATCATTTCATTGGTGGAGATGTGGGTTTGATTGATGACACTTGTAGTGAATCAGAAATTCTAGAGTTGTCTTTGATGTATAATGAAAGCAGCTACAACTCACCTTTAGATTTGTTACTGAATTCTTATGACATGACAACTGTTTATTTATTGGTCGATGATTTTATCTTCATCTATACTTCAGTTATTAGTGGCTGTCCTGCTTGGTCTTCTAATGCATTTTCAGATTTGGTATGGACCACAACAACTTCTGAGTTGCATGGGCGTTTGCTGAGTCATGACTACGTGTTAGATTTTGCACATGAGATGGATATCTTCCCTATACATGGGAATGGTGACACCTTCAACATCATTCTCAATGCTAGCATATTTTATAGCAGCGACATTTGGTGGCCTAATGAGTTGATCTTCATGCATAGTGGAGTTGTTTTTGACATCTTTTGGTTGGACTGCTTATTTAGTTGGCTGATACAGGAAGATGGTAAAATGATGGGCTTCTATTTCTACTCCCATGGTGGGACAGATAGATTGGTTTGGGTCCAAGTGTTGACAGGATGAGAGTTTTGTTTCTCATGGATCATGATGTGTTGCTTCACAGTGTAAGGCATAGTGGTGTTATAATCAGATTTGTGCAGCAGAGTGGTGAAGCAGTGTTTTTGAGGTTGTCATGGGATCCAGGGATCTTATTGATGAATGAGATGCATTCAAACATTTTGCTTCATAGTGTGACAGGTTTTGATTTCAATTGTTCCAGAATGTGCTATAGAGCTACTTGCAAGTTTATATGAGATCCTGGTATTGGTATACTGATTCATGATTTCGTGAGAACAAGAAATCTCTAAGGAGGGAGGACTGTAATGACCCTTTTTGGGGACATTAGAAAATTAAATGCCAACTTCACAAAAATATTAAAAATGACTTTATTGGAGCTTAGTGAAAATTGATAAAAATCATTTTAATATTAAAGAGGTTTGAAAAGGGACAAAAGAGAAAGAAGACGAAAAGACTGGAGTTGGAAAACAAAGGGTCACAGGGATGCTCTTAAAAGAACAAAGAGAAGCTCATTTGGGGTTATGCTTGGATTATGTTTTGATTATTTTTCTCTCTTGGAGAGTTCTGGGAAGCTTCAACTTTCAGCAGGTTTGAGGACAGAAACCCTCGAGCTTGGAGGTAGTGGATGAAAACCTATTGTCAGTTGGAGACATTGCACAGGTGTCTCACATAGTGTTTCAGGTTCATATTTTTGGTATCCAATCTTGCTGTAATTTTTTGTAACTACAATTGGATTTTTGTTATTGTTCTACTAAAGAATTAAATGTAATATTGTTTGTTGAAACTTCATTCCAACTGGGTATTTGTATTTTGCTAGATAAATTGGAAAACATTTGCATGCCAAATTATTTGTTGAATTTTTGTGTTAAAATCTGGGTATAATATCCATTGGGGATATTACAATCAGCAATTTGTACTCTACCATGCTTCAACCATGCCCACTTTCTTGCATCTCTCGCTGATTTTACTTTCTCCCATTCTTTCCTCCTCTCCTCTTGTGGAAGTGTTAAATCTTCATCCAAGTAGATATGAGTACCTCTAAGCAACCCCCTGTTCTTCAAAATTGCATTTTTGTCCTCTATATTGCCTAAAGTTACTCTCATATGTCTATCTCTTCCTACTCCCATACTCTTACCAATCCTTTTTGCTTGTCGTATACTTCCTGTCCATTTCAGCTTGTCCCTAAGGAAATCTCGTGCTAGAATCTCTGTTTTTTCACAGTCACCATAATCCTTCAATCCTTTGATAATGATGTTTACTGCCTTCTCTTGTTTGTCATTTTCCTCTCGTATTTGCTTCTTGCTTTTCTTTTCAATTATTTGCTTTTTCTCCAATGTCGGTTCATTTACCACTTCGGCCCAAGATTTGGCCGCTTTTATCTGCTCCTTTAATTCATTTTCTCTCAATACCATGTCTGCTAAAGCTGCTTGAAACTCTTCTAGTTGTGCATTAGTGGTTGTTTTCATTGGTTTAGGGCTTCTTTTCTCTATTACTTTCTCGTAATCCATATCTTTCTTTAGGTTGATTAACTCTTGCTGACCTCTCTTAATGTTGTTCTGTAGGCTTAATACCTGCTCTTTTAGCCACTTGTTTTCCCTCTCAAGCTCCCAACTAGCTATTGTGATCTTGTGTAACTTATCACTTTCTTGCTGTCCCTTTGCCTCCAAAACTTCAGGTCTCTTTTTCATGTCCATAAGGTCACTTACATACAGCTCTAATGATCAAAGCAAAGGGGAGGAAAAGGGGCTATAAGTATCTTTATTGTTTGGAGATCCCCCCTCACTAACCACTTTGGCCACTGCATTATTTTCGATAGGAATCTCTGCCATATCATCTTTGATTCCTCTTTAAACTTCCTGGTCATACGCTGCATGGTCCCTTGAAGCAGCTATCGAGAGGTTGTTTTTAGCTGCACTAGGAAGGATCATGATAAGCCTTTTTTTCTGCAGTTGTTTCCTCTTCCGAACTTGTCTCCATTTTATAATCCCCAAATATTGTTTTTCGTTCACGAAAATGAACTTATTGTTTATGTTGCTTGTTCCTGCCTGATGAACTTCTGATAGGATAGATTGCCATTCAGGACTATACCATGATTGTACACTTGTTGGTTGAAGACTACCTGGTGTCCACTGTATCAACCCTAGTTTATCCGGGTGAAGCTTTTTACTCAGAACCTAAACACCATTAGACCCATGGGCCCCAGTCTTAAAACTGTCTAGACCCAGATCTTGTAGTTTGAGCATGGTTCTATATTAGCTTAGAAACTCGAGAAGCCCAAAGCCCCAATTTGTTTTTTCCAAAGCCCAGTTTGTTTTTTACATAACCCCAACTTGACAGTTTGCAAATTTTATAGTTTTGTTAAAATTCCGGTTTGCAGATTGAAATTTGTGAAAAATCAGGATTTGTAGTTTTAAAGAGATTTAGTTTTTAGGAAAGTCTGCAAAAAGGTAAAACAAACTGCACCAGAGAAGACAAAGGGAAGAGGGTGGGGTAGACCTGTTCCCGCCAGCCGCTGGACCCACAAAATATAAAACACTAATCTCAGTTGTCCACTAACTCCTGTCTTAACCTCTCTCCTGCCTCCAGCTCGAAGCTCACAAAACCCAAAATCCCTGTCATCGTTCTTGTAACAAAACCCTGTTCAATCTTCACAGCCTTTTCTGCCGTTCCTGCTAGAAGCCCTTGAATCTTCACAGCCCTTGTTGTCGTTCCTGTCTCCTGTTCTCCAAATTCGACACCATACCCTTTAAACCTATAATCTCATTACACACAATACCTAAATCAAATAAGGAAAAAAAAAATGTTTTATTTATTACTTCAAAAAGTTATAAAAAGGAGTTGAAGGCTCATTGTTTGCGTGGTTGATGAATTTGATTTTGCTTCGGCAATTCGGAGAGAATTTGTGTTCTTCTAAAAACCCTTGAGGATGAAACCTTCTTTAGTTTGTTGGTTTCATTGGTGAAAGATTCTCCCTCGCTAGTTCTTGGGGGTTTCACTTCAAAAATCACATTGGAGTTTCAATGGAGTTTTTTTGCAGAGATTTAGAGGCTTGCAAAAGATTTATGTGGTTTAACTAACGCTCTTTAGCAAATACTTTTTAGAAGTTTTCTTGAGAGAAATTTTGGAGGTTATTGGCAGGTCTTACATCTTGTCTCCAAGCCTTTCCTATTACTGGCAGTACCTATTGGTGTGTATATTTCAAGTTTTAGATTGCAGATTCAATAGTTGCAAGTCATACAAGTTTAAGGAAGGAAAATTGTTGATTTGTGTGGGTCATACCATGTAATGGGTTGCCTATGAGGGTGGCGTGAGGATTTCCTAACCTAAGCACTGTTTTTTTTGATGACTTTCCTTGTTGATAGGAAGTGCTTTTCTGTATGGAGGATAGTTGACAGAGTTTTGGGTTGAAAGTTTGATGTTATCATTATTTAGGAGGCAATACATGAAATAAACATTTAAGTATAAGAAAAGCTTATACTTAAGTTTAAATTATATTTCATGTATATTGTTAGGATGTTTGAGATGGATTTCAGATCTATAGGAGTTACAATGCAAATTCTAGATCTGGAAGATCTTATTAGTTTTCAGTGTGTTTTCAGTTTGGTTATGATTGTTAGACAGCAGCAATGATATCAGACTTCAGACAGCATAATGTTCATTATTCATCAAGGTATATTGCTATTGTTTCAAACTTTCAAGTTGGGTGGTTGCCTTCATGTTGGGCATTGCTTGGGGGTGTTTACAATAGTGTTTCCTAGTATATCAGCGCTGCAATATTCACGTCAGACCTGTAGCAACTGTATCAGGCTACCAGCTATCAAAGAGTGTTTCCAGTTCAACATTTGATCATCCTACTCATGTAGGAAATGTATAATATTGTTATTTCCAGTTGGGTGTTGGGCATTTTGGAAAAGTGATTTCATCAACACTGTTTGTATTGGAACTTGTATTAGCTTTGTACAATGTAAACCTTATCAGCTTTTATAACAAAGAGATATCATTGGTTGCATGTTTATGTTTAACTTTCATATTGTCAATTTTTTTATAAAAAATGTAGGGGTAGTCATTACACTATGATCTCTCAAGAGTGTAAAACAATGAGTTGCTCTATGGCAGATATTATTATATATTTTACAAAACATTGTATAGTGCATGTTTTAAACTTGTCAGACTTGTAAATTGTGCCAT
Source organism: Chamaecyparis obtusa (assembly GCA_027943335.1). NCBI lineage: Eukaryota > Viridiplantae > Streptophyta > Pinopsida > Cupressales > Cupressaceae > Chamaecyparis > Chamaecyparis obtusa. Next base: position 1,225,108 of record BSBK01005594.1, on the reverse strand, counting down.
TCTGATATGCTGCTCAGTATTCCAGTCAAATTTAATAGTTACTCAGTCAGATCTATGTAGAGCTAAACTAAAAACATTGAGTAATTGAAATAATGCAAAATTTGATAATAGGAAAAATCGAAACTTGTTTTCATATTTTAAAATATTATCTCTTCTAGATTAATTTAAATTGCTGATTTGTTTCTTATGTTTCTTTTATTTCAAACTTGAGTGACTGGAAAACACTTATACTCTCACAATGTCCATTGCTGTGTAAGTTTTGTAATATGGTTGAGGCACTCTATGAGTGATGTTAGTGTTAGATTCTATAAGAACCTATTAATAAATCTCTTATGCAGTTTTTCCCAAAAGCCCATCTTATAATCCTGTAGATTGTGGAAACACCAAATGTTCTATAGATGTCATATGTACTTTTTCAGGTGAGATGTTGAGTTACTCTTCCACTTGCTTATCATGAGGCCATATTGTGGCGAAAAGGTCTCCTATGTGTGCTTATTTTAATTCAATTCATCCGTTCAGAGTGATTATATCTATGTAACTATATATCTCTTATGCAGTTTTTCCCAAAAGCCCATCTTATAATCCTGTAGATTGTGGAAACACCAAATGTTCTATAGATGTCATATGTACTTTTTCAGGTGAGATGTTGAGTTACTCTTCCACTTGCTTATCATGAGGCCATATTGTGGCGAAAAGGTCTCCTATGTGTGCTTATTTTAATTCAATTCATCCGTTCAGAGTGATTATATCTATGTAACTATATATCTCTTATGCAGTTTTTCCCAAAAGCCCATCTTATAATCCTGTAGATTGTGGAAACACCAAATGTTCTATAGATGTCATATGTACTTTTTCAGGTGAGATGTTGAGTTACTCTTCCACTTGCTTATCATGAGGCCATATTGTGGCGAAAAGGTCTCCTATGTGTGCTTATTTTAATTCAATTCATCCGTTCAGAGTGATTATATCTATGTAACTATATAATGTGGAGTGGAGGGGATTAACAAACGATTTGTAACACAGTAACAGTATACATGGAAATATGTTGTGAGAGAAAATTGTTATAACTACTTGTGAAAGAAGATAACTTCATCTTTTTATCTTAAACGTGCCTCAGTGTTTTGCAAGCATAAAATATGGATATATGATGTATGCAACAATTTATTTTTTAAATCAAATGATTTTAAGTGCTGTAAGGCTTGGTAACCTACTTCAAGCCATGATTCAACTATAAGAATAGAAAGTCAGAAGTTAGTTTAGTTTTGCAATTTAACCTGGAAAATCTCTTGGAATGCTTTCATTGTTGTTGGCGATTCTTGCATAACCTGGTTTTATTTTGTAAATATCAATTGACAATTTAGTTATATGTTGTCCTGCAATGACATTTTGTTTGACCTAAAATTAATATTTTCTTGTAGCAAAAACTCTACTAATAGGAATCCTTACTGTCCAAGTATCAGGATAAGTTTAGAAATATGATAGCTATCGATGGCAAAGCAACACTTCGTACTGAGGCATTTCAGTCTTCAAAAATTCGGTTCCTACGGAGTTTGCTAATCAATGGCAATGATTCAATGAAGGTGCGTCTTGGATTTAACACTGTTTTCATTGTAGTAGTTCTTTTGCTTCTGTTTCTGTTCAGCAACATGATCAAACTCAATATATAAAAAAGGCAATTTTGTAAAAGAAACAGGGTTGTAAATGAAGTGTTTGTGGTGTACCTTTTTTTTGCATAGATAATGACTCCTTGTCAACTTTGGAGTGTACAATAAATCTCAACCTAGATGTAAGTAGAGATAAAAAGTTTATTTGAGGATGAGTGCTAATTAATTCTAGTTTGAGCTTATTCTATCTAGAAAATCTGGTAATAAATTATGTGCTTATTTTGGATACGGTAGTTTATATGGTTTTGGGCAATGGTTATGAAATCAACTATTTGAACACTTTACCTATTTCCTTTGTTATTAGTGAATTCAAAGTATTTTTTGGAGGCTTAAGGAAAGCTTATTTTGCATATAGGCCATGGCTGCCATTCAATTCAAATTTCATTTGAATGTTCAATTGGTTTTCTTGCTAATTACATTACGAGTTTAGTACACTTGTGTTTGTAAAGTTTGACAGGTTTCTTTTTTTGCATGCCTTGATAGCTTGTATGTTTGTAATTAACTGATTTAGCTGTTAAAGCGGTATTACCATTGTTTGGAGGTTATGAAGTTTCCTTCCATGTAGATAATGTTAATCCTAACCGGTTACTGAGAGGGGGGGGTGAATCAGTAAATACAATTTCTACTTCAATTTATCCTTCTATATATATATTCTTGCAAATTTAAAGGAATTTAACAACACTCATAAACAGAAATTGAAATGCACAGGTCAACACAACATATATACGTGGAAACCCTCGGTTAGAAGGAGAAAACCAGGGTGGGACAGAACCCACAACTTTACAATTGCAGTAATAAAGATGCCTTGTTAGAGGCTTACAAAGCACTGGTAAGAGTGCTACCTGGTTAAGGGATTTGGTAGAAGACCTGTTAGGATCTTGACCCTGTTATGAGTCGCCTTGTAAGAGGACTTTCAGCACCAATAAAGATGTTACCCTGGTAAGGGATTTATACAAAGAACCTGTTAGGGTTCACCCTGATTAAGGGATTTGAATATGCTTCACAATCTAAAGCAATGATCTTATGATGACACTTTCTGTCTAATCAGATCATACATGTTCCCCTTTGCTCTGCTTGGCTGTTGAACCTTTCTCTGTCCTTCACCTCTCGTGACTGTAACTCCCCTCAGAAGATTCCACTCTCCTGCTCTTGATATTCAACAACACTCCTTTCATGTCCTATGACCTGTATTTATAAGAGATCAATCTTATAAAAATTACATCTCATAGATCCGCCAAGCTGTAAACTCTCTCATAAATCACGCATGCAAAACCTTTGAATAAAAAACTTGCAAACTAATCCCGAGTTTACCTTGAAACACTCGTAGATAAAACAAAGCTAACTCCAGTTACATTGAAAAAGCTAACTCCAGTTTTACTGAAAGCGCTCCTTATAATCCGGTTCGGATTATCATGCACATAACTGGTAAAGAGCTTGTAACCGGTTAGTCATCTATTCCCTATGTGTTTCCTATGACCGGTTGGAATAGCCTAGACCGGTATAAGCGTGATTGGTTAAAGTACACCACTTCCTTGTTTAGTCTACCTGTTCATAATTATGAATACCAGTGATGTACCGATGTTCAGGTGGGTTCCGGTGGGATTGATGTTTTCTATGACTTCACGAATGACAACTAAGTTATGTCAACAGATAATATATTGTATCATGATATTTTCATTTTCTAGCAACTAATGATCCTTGATTGTTTTTCTGTTGACTGGGTGATGTAGGGGCATTCTAGGGTACTTGGTGAATCTGCATGGTGGTGTGTTGTTTTGGTTCCGTGTTACTCGGTTGCAGCTTTAACCGACGGTCTCGGTTATTGAAGGGAGCTCGGTCCCTGAAGGAACTCAGTGAAACCTCTCGTGCTTGGTGGACTTGTGCTCGGTGATGCCTGTGTTGCTCGGTGATGCCTGACTTGGTCGGTTGTTTCACTGGTGCTCGGTTGTTTCTCTGGCGCTTGGTTGTTTTGGTTTATTGACTGGAGTTCTTAGAGATTTGGTTGGCCGACTTGGTGCATTTATTGTTGGTAGCTTTTGTTGTATTCTCCTATGTAGATCTAGAGGCCGACATGGAGAATTAAATGTTTGTAAGGCTATTTGAGAGCCGACTGTTGTTGCATTTAATATTTGTTTGTAGTAGAAGCCGACTTGGCTTAGGAGTTAATTGTTTCATCTAGTCGACTTGTGGCTGAAGATTAGTATTTAAGGAGTGTTTGGGGTAATTGTTTAGGGGTCAGTAGAATCAGATTGGTAGAGTGTGAAGCTAGATCTGGATCCTGCGAGATCTTGAAGATCAGATTGTTATTTGATAGTTTGTAATAGCAGAGCTAGTGGTTTGCATACTTGGAGACAAGGAGATTGCTTGGAGGCTTGCAAGCTCAAGTTCAGATCTGCTTTAGGGTTTCCATCAGTTGCTGATTTGTTTCAGAGCTGGACTAGCTGAGAGAGATTGCAGAAATACTTTTGATTGTAATTGGCCATAACTCGGAAGGCCTTACAGCCGGGCATGTTAATTTAGTTGAAAACATTATCTTGTTGTGTTATTCCGCATTGTGGTGTTTGGCTGCATTTGAGGACTATCCTTAATTGGATCCTCCTTACCTGTCTTGCGTCATTGGGCATCTCACACTTATTTCTTACAATTGAATCCTCAACTGAATTTATAGTTATTAGCTTACTTACAAATGGATCAGTATAGAGATTAAAACTATGGTAGAAGCATGTTGCTTCTTCCTACCACCAATTTTTAGTAGCAATAAGAGATTCTGTGAACTTTAACAAGTTAAAATAAAATAACTTCTTATATTTGGGGGATTAAATGACAGATTTTTAATTATTTCTGGATTTAAAATTCACCTTGTTGATTTTTTTGTAAATCTTGTAAGCTTTAATTGTTTTTATTCCAGAACATTGCATTGCTTGACATTGGCCTACTTTTACATTGCTATTAAAGTGGCCAGCCATAGCTTTTAGGTACTGTTCCTATTCTTGTGCTGTGACTAATGAAGTGCACTTTATTTACATGACACTATCAATTCATGAAGTAATTTATTTAGATTGAAGTACATTACCAAGCAAGGATACATGCAATTTCTTGGATTTTGGAAAACTATTTTTTTCTTATTTTACACCATTTAATCCAAAGAGAGACTGGGTGAACTTTAGCCATTGTAATAGGTCTTCTACTCCTAAAGGTGTATTTTGTAATGATAAGAACTTGCTGTGCTGAATGGTTCTTTTAATTAAGATTGATGGGAAATCTCTGTAGACATCATACTCTTTAAATACTAACTATATATTGTCTGTCTTGTTTAAGATGTTGAATGATATATAAATTTACGTGATCTTAGCAATGAATTTTTTGAGTTCATATTTATAAAAAACGAACAATCAGTGGTACTGTAACTTATTCATGGCTAAGAGAGACAAGGGAGTTCTAAAGACAGTAACAATAGAGAGTTACTGAAATAATGAGATTGGAATGTATACCAGTGAGCCCCCACCATGGAATCCTAATATCTAAGGCTCAAACTAAATTAGTAATAAGATCTCCTGAATTGAATTGTTTCCTTTCTGCATTCCATTTGCAAACTAATGAGGAAAGGAAAATTGATCACTTGATGTTTTTGGCTTATGTCTTCTATAGGCTTAGTGAAAGAAGTTATGAGATGAGCATGAGATCTCTGTTTTGATCCTTTTATTGAATGGACTTTATGTTGATTCAAATCTTGAGTAAATAGCATCACACAACTCTCTCTCTCTCTCTCTCTCTACATAAATGAAGACATACATATAGATACATACTCTGGTTTCCATCAGCTATATCACCTTTTGCTATGGGTCTTCCTTTAAAACATTTTTTTGATACTTGTTATGCTTGTAATACATGGCATCATCCTTTTGACATGTTTGGGGTTTACTAGCTTTAGGTTAACCTCCTTAGTTTATGAGGAAATATTATATCCCATCAAGTCAAAAATTGTACTCCATAAACAGAAAATTACAAAATTGCTGAACCAAGAATGAGAAGATTCTACTGGTATTTGGATAGAAATGTCCAACCCTAGCAGCCCTTGGAAGAGTCCCCAAATTCTAAAATCTTCTTCTTCATTAGTACTTGCAAAATTATTATGTTCCAATCTTGATTATTTCTCTCTATTGAGTTACATTACATGGTGAATGTTTTTTTGATCGATAATAATATTGATTTTATTAAATAAAGTTGAAGTTTTTACATAAAAAACTTTATCAGCTTCAGCCATCCCAAAAAAACCACCCTGTACAGTCCTTTCGGACAGATTTAAATAATGCAACTAGATCCCCAAAACACTGAGAAAAAAAACACCAGATTCTCAGTTTTTATAAAATTGCCATTAACGGCTGAAGATCTTACTAATCCCAGTGACAAATAGAAAAGCCCGGCTATAGAACTAATAATATAAACAAAAACAACCACTACATACAAACCTACCCAGCCACCTGACTACATATCAACATTACAAAAAAACATGGCAAAGGACTGAAATGCAGAGGAGACAATCACCCATCATCTGGGTGAGGCTTGCCTTGTTGAGGCTGAATTGGGCCGGAGATCCAATAATCTTGCAACACAATGGGCCGCCCTCTCTTTGCACTTGCCTCCTTCAGCAAGTGAGCCCACTTCTCTCATTCATGCAGAAAATCTTTCAGGGCTGTCCATCCAATGCCCGCCTCTGTCAAATGCTCCTCTTTGCTTTGACAGTCCCAACCGGTGCTGAGAGGGGAGGGGTGAATCAGCACTTGAAAAATTCTTTCCTTTTTCTTTAATCCAGTGAAGTAAACTTATAGCACAAAAAGCAAGCAGTTCTAAGCAAATAAAATAGTAAGTGAACAAACACAAAGTGACACTAGATTTATCACGTGGAAACCCGGTTAGGGTGAAAACTACGGTGTGAGGAGACTTCATAATATTTGTACTCTTTTGAAGTACGCCCTGTTAAGAGCCTACCCGGTCAAGGGATAAAACGCACTTGCTAGGTGCGACCCGGTCAAGGGATTTGTTACAGTAAGGTCTGTTAAGACTTGCCCGGTTAAGGGACTTCAAACATCTTGAAAGATGTCACCTGGTTAAGGGATTTTGATACGACGGACCTGTTAGAGTCCACCCAAATACTGAGATTTGTCTATTGTAGTTTGCTAGAAAATAATAGAATCAAGATCTTTACAGAAGGCTCTGCTTAGCCAGATGTGATCTCTATTTGTGCTCTACTCAGAATTATCACCGGTTAACAAAAGTGTATTCTCAACTATTGTTGTGCTGCCTTGCACAACCTATTATCTCTCTTTGTCGATTTTCTCTAACCCTTGCTACTGTAGCATATAGGTTCACTCTTTTTCTCGGCAGAATGAAGGCAATTCTTCTTCTCAACAGACATAAGAATATATACAGTTGCCCTAACTGCACCTCAAATGCATGACCTAATCCTGAGATCTTACGAATACATCACTTAGTGAAGTGTTCTCTGAGCAAGCATCCGATGCAAGCTCTGGCTTCATTCACTACATGAAGAAAACAACAGTTTTGTGTCAGGCAACCTTTCTTCATAAGAGATAACATCTCAATTTAAAGCCACTAAATCCGGCTTTAAATCCTTCAGTCACGCCTCAAGAAACCATTGATTCCGGCTTTAAATCCTTTACCTGCGCCTCAAATTGATCACCAAGACAACTCAAGATCACTAGGATTTACTGCAATAAATCCCGGTCAAGAAGAGTTGGTTGGAACAGACAGTTGACTATGACTTCCTCGGTTCATACCAGAGTCTTATAATATATCAGTTGAGTTCTTCATGCTATAAACAGGTAAGAGTCTTAGACCTGCTCCTGTCTCTTTCTTGGCTTACCGGTTACACGTCCTTGGTGTGCTTCCTTTTGTGCGGATTACCGGTTGCACTGTCTCGGTTGTGTTATAGACATTAGTTGGATATGCTTTTATTTGTACTTGTTTATATCGGTTGAAGGTCGGTCCTTGGTTGATACTAGGATACTCTCTTCCCTGTTGAGTGCATTATCCGGTTGTTGATGCTTAGTGTAGTGACCGGTTTCACAGCCTCTCTTGATGAAGAGTTCCCTCTATAATAGAGACAACAAATCTCTATCCTCTTTTGCCAATCAATGACAACACTTGGACTGGTAGAGAGCTTACCAGTTAGTGATGCCAACAATCTCCCCCTTTGGTATTGATGGCAAAAATATGATAGGTAATCATATTCTCCCCCTTTTTGACAATAGAATGCCAAAAGGCTAATCAGAGAGATTTGCATACTCTGCTCCCCCTGTGAGCAACAGTCCTTTTCATCAGTTCATAAAAGATAAGATGTAACCTTTTGTCTGAATCATAATGAACTGATGACTTCCTGTTGATGATTACAGATGATCTGAGAGGGGTACAACCCCCAGTCTACCTCTGAGATACTCAAAAGTACTCTTTGGTAATGGCTTATGAATATATCAGCAATCTGTTCTTTGGTGGACACATACTCCAATCTTACTTCTTTGTTCTGTACAAGTTCCCTCAAGTAGTGATACTTGATGGCAATGTGCTTGGTCTTGGAGTGCATAACAAGATTTTTGGATATATTTATGACACTGGTACCATCACAGTGAATTGCGATTGGTTCAGGTACCTGTTCCTGAATACCTTCCAGCAGTTGTTTGATCTAGATCACCTGTGTGCAGTTTATTGCAGTAGCAACATATTCAGCTTCAACAGTGGATTGTAAAATGCAATTCTGCTTCTTACTTGTCCACGATACTATTCTTCCACCTAGAAAGAATGCACCACCACTTGTGCTCTTTCTATCATCCACGTTGCCAGCCCAGTCTGCATCTGTGTAGACTTTAATTTGGAATCCACCTTTGTGTGGAAACCATAAGCCATATTCTTCGGTTCCCTTTAGATATCTGAAGATTCTCTTCACTGCAATTAGATGTGTTTCTTTGGGATTAGCAGAGAATCTTGCCACTATGCCAACTACATGAGCAATGTTTGGTTTGCTGTGAACAACATACTGCAATTTTCCTATCATGGACTGATACATTGTGTCATTTACTTCTTTGGCATCATCCTCCTTTGATAACTTAAGATTAGTTATCATTGGAGTTCCAACTAGTTTGGATTCTTCTAGTCCAAAAGTCTTGAGAATTTCTTTTATGTACTTGGACTGAGAGATGAAGATACCTTCTTTTAGCTGATGGACCTGTAGTCCAATAAAGAATTTTATGGGCCCTATCATAGACATCTCAAATTCTTTCTTTATTTCTTCAGCAAATGCTTTGCTCATTTTGTCATCTCCTCCAAAGATGATGTCATCAAGAAAGATTTCAGCAATTAGGTTTCCATCCTTTCCGGTTTTAAAATACATATTGCTGTTGTGACCGGTTCTGATGAATCCAATTATCAGAAGATATGAATGCAACCTTTCATACCAAGCCCTTGGGGCCTACTTGAGCCCATAGAGAGCCTTTTTTAGTTTGCAGACCATATCAGTCTTTTGAGCAGATGTAAACCCTTCCGGTTGCTCAATGTAGACTTCTTCCAGTATTCCATTGAGGAATGTAGACTTCACATCCATCTGTTACACTTTAAAGCCTTTGTGAGCTGCATAGGCAAGAAGCATTCTCACCTCTTCCAGTTTGGCTACTGGTGCAAAAGTTTCTCCATAGTCTAGTCCAGCTTCTTGAGCATAGCCTTTGCAAACCAGCCTTGCTTTATTTCTGATGAATTTACCATCCTCATTCAGTTTGTTTTTGTAAACCCATTTAGTCCCAATGACATTTTTGTCATGAGGTCTTGGCACAAGTTCCCATGTGTCATTCTTCTCTATTTGTTCAATTTCTTCGTCGATGGCCTTGACCCAATTTTCATCTTCAAGGGCTTCTCTGGTGGTTTTGGGCTCAACACACGAGAGAAAACAGATGTTCTCTTTGGCCTTTTTCCTGGTGAGGATGTTCCCATGTCTGTCACCAATTATATTGTCAGTAGAGTGATATGTGACATACCTTGGAAGAGTCAGCCTCTGTTCTTGGTTTGGTTCATCTTGTTGAGCAATATCTTCATCATGGTTCTGAACATCTACTTGTTCACCATCCTGGGGTGTCCTGTCAGCTTCGGGCACAGTCTCTCGCTCTTGATTTCTGTTAGTGGGAGTTGCCTTCTCTTCTTCAGTTGTTGCTTCATGGAACTCAAAGACATCTCCTCCATTAGTAAGTTTAAGATTTTCATGATTGACATGTCCGGTCCTCTTGTTTGGTTCTGATGATTCATCAATTTTTACATTGATGTTTTCAATTATCTTGCTTGTTCTTTTGTTCAGACACCGATAAACTTTGCTTTTGGTAGAATAACCCAGAAATGTTCCTTCATCGCTCTTGGGATCAAACTTCCCAGAAAACATTTCTCTTTTGATATAACATTTACTACCAAAGATTCTGAAGTAGCCTACACTGAGAGTATGCTTAAACCATAGTTCGTAAGGCGTCTTATCTGTTCCCTTTTTGACTTGAACTCGGTTGATTGTATTGACAACGGTGCTGACAGCTTCTCTCCAGAAGTGATGAGGAAGATTCTTTTGGATCAATAGGGTTCTGGCATAGTCGATCAACATTTTGTTTCTTCTTTTTGCTACTCCATTCTGCTGAGGAGTCCTAGGTGCAGAGAACTGTCTCTATATGCCATGTTCCTCACAGTAATGAGTAAACTCCTGAGAGGTGTACTCACCTCCTCTGTTCGACCTTAGATATTTCAAGCTTCTACCAGTTTCCTTTTCCACTCTAGCCTTGTAAACTTTGAACATGTGAAAGGCTTCCGATTTCTCACGGAGCAAGAGTGTCCACATCATTCTCGAGAAATCATCTACAAACAGCATGAAATACTTGTCTCCATGATAGCTCTTTGTCCTCATTGGTCCACACAGGTCTGTGTGTACAAGATCTAGGACATTTTCAGCAGAGAAGGACTTGCTACTGAAATTTGCTCCTGTCAGTTTTCCTAATTGACAATCCTTACAAATACCACCCATGGGTTTTGCAATTTTTGGGAGTCCTCTAACCGATTTCTTCCTGCTCACTTTGACAATGCTGTCAAAGTTTATATGACAGTCTCTTGTGCCATAGCCAGCTATTGTCTTCTTTGGAGATAAGACCAATCTTGCTTGATTCTCTTTTGACAGAAGCAATTAAACAGACTCCTTTTGTTGAGTCTAGGTAGAATAGATTGCCTTTGCTCTGTCTACCGGTTGCAATGTGAGATCCAGATTGATTTTTGACTATGCAGGAGCCTTGACCGAATTCCAACTGGAAACCTTTGTTGTTCAGCTGTGCAACACTCATCAGGTTATACCTGAGTCCTTCGACCCAGTACACGTCTTCACAGACAACATTGTTGCAGAGAACAATAGATCCCTTACCTTTGATGGCACAAGGGGCATTGTTTCCAAATGTGACTGATTCGCTGTCGTTGAGCTCCAAGTTGATGAACTTGCTCTTGTCACCGGTCATATGGTGAGTACATCCATTGTCAATGATCCAATCGTCATACTGATGAGATTTGGATATGAATGCAACTTCATTAAGAGTTGGGCTCTCCTCCTTTATTGCAACAAATGCAATTTCTAGATCTTCTGAGTCTTCAGACTCATTGTCTGTGACTCCTTCATCCGCAAGATAGCATTCCTGTTTTGCTTTGTTCTTGAATCGGTCTCTTTTGTCTCTGTTTTCATTATCTGGACATTGGGCAACAATGTGTCCTATTTTGTTACAAGAGAAGCATTTTAAAGGGAGTTTCCCTTTATACTTCCCTTTCCCTATGGGGAATCTCTTAGCAATCAGAGCTTCAAACTCATCTTGCTCCGTCTCCTCTGAGAGCAGATTCTCAATGAGGTTGCCGATCTTACCAGTAGAGGAGTTACTAGTTTCTCTTCCCTTTTTGGTGGAAGAGGCATTGACCGATGATTTAAATGCTGCTTCCTGAACGGATAGGCTATTATCAAAGTTGCTTAATTCAAAAGCAGCCAACTTACTGATTAGGGAGTCTAGGGTGACTTGCTCGTTGCTCACGGATTTGAGCTCTTGAATGGCAGAGATCTTTATGGCATACTGAGGTCAGAGAGTTCTTAGTATTTTGCTCACCACCTCTTCTTCAGTCAGCTTGCCTCCAACGCTTCTGATGGAGTTGATCACTTCCTTGATTTGGTTGCTATATTGCTCGATATCTTCTCCATCATTCATCCTCATGTCGTCATACTTTCCCCTGAGGCTTTCGACCTTGGCTCTCTGAACATTGGGATCTCCTCCATAGACTGTTTGTAACTTTTTCCACATTTTGCAGGCGGAGTTAAGATGTTCAATTTCAGCAAACACGTGGTCGGGTAAGGTGCTAGCTATCATGTCCATGGCAACCGTGTGCTCAATCTTAATTTTCTCTTCATCATGTGTCAAGGTGCCAGTGGGCTCACTGTAGTCATTGGTAACATGATTCCAGTATTGGTCACCGTTGGTCTTCATATATAGCTTCATTCTGTTGCACCATAAGGTGAAGTTTTTTTTTGAAAACTTTGGTCCTTCCTTTCTCATCATCATAGCTTTCTCTCTGTGCGGTTAAGCAACAAAGAAAAACAGAACAAGGCTCTGATACCAATTGACAATCCCAACCGGTGTTGAGAGGGGAGGGGTGAATCAGCACTTGAAAACTTCTTTCCTTTTTCTTTAATCCAGTGAAGTAAACTTACAGCACAAAAAGCAAGCAATTCTAAGCAAATAAAATAGTAAGTGAACAAACACAAAGTGACACCAGATTTATCACGTGGAAACCCGGTTAGGGTGAAAACCACGGTGTGAGGAGACCTCACAATATTTGTAGTCTTCTGAAGTACGCCCTGTTAAGAGCCTACCCGGTGAAGGGATAAAATGCACTTGCTAGGTGCGACCCGGTCAAGGGATTTGTTACAGTAAGGTCTGTTAAGACCTGCCCGGTTAAGGGACTTCAAACACCTTGAAAGATGTCACCCGGTTAAGGGATTTTGATACAACGGACCTGCTAGAGTCCACCCAAATACTGAGATTTGTCTATTGTAGTTTGCTAGAAAACAATAGAATCAAGATCTTTACAGAAGGCTCTGCTTAGCCAGATGTGATCTCTATTTGTGCTCTACTGAGAATTATCACCGGTTAACACAGGTGTATTCTCAACTGTTGTTGTGCTGCCTTGCACAACCTATTATCTCTCTTTGTCGATTTTCTCTAACCCTTGCTACTTCTCCAATCCTTTCTACTGTAGCATATAGGTTCACTCTTTTTCTCGGCAGAATGAAGACAATTCTTCTTCTCAACAGACATAAGAATATATACAGTTTTGTTGCCCTAACTGCGCCTCAAATGCATGACCTAATCTTGAGATCTTATGAATACATCACTTAGTGAAGTGTTTGTTCTCTGAGCAAGCATCCGATGCAAGCTCTGGCTTCATTCACTACATGAAGAAAACAATAGTTGCGTGTTAGGCAACCTTTCTTCGTAAGAGATAACACCTCGATTTAAAGCCACTGAATTTGGCTTTAAATGCTTCAGTCACGCCTCAAGAAACCATTGATTCCGGCTTTAAATCCTTTACCTGCGCCTCAAACCGATCACCAAGACAACTCAAGATCACTCGGATTTACTGCAATAAATCCCGGTCAAGAAGAGTTGGTTGGAACAGACAGTTGACTATGACTTCCTCGGTTCATACCGGAGTCTTATAATATATTGGTTGAGTTTTTCATGCTATAAATAGGTAAGAGTCTTAGACTTGCTCCTGTCTCTTTCTTGGCTTACCGGTTACACATCCTTGGTGTGCTTCCTTTTGCGCGGATTACTGGTTGCATTGTCCCGGTTGTGTTATAGACATTAGTTGGATATGCTTTTATTTGTACTTGTCTATACCGGTTGAAGGTCGGTCCTTGGTTGATACTAGGATACTCTCTTCCCTGCTGAGTGCATTATCCGGTTGTTGATGCTTAGTGTAGTGACCGGTTTCACAGCCTCTCTTGATGAAGAGTTCCCTCTATAATAGAGACAACAAATCTCTATCCTCTTTTGCCAATCAATGACAACACTTGGACCGGTAGAGAGCTTACCGGTTAGTGATGCCAACATGCTCGAATTCACATTCCAGATGATAAAAGGATGAAGGTCTCCTTCATTTCCTTTAACATCCCACCAATCGCCTAACTCCATTTTAAAGCCTTGACTCGGAATTGCATCTACAACCATGGCAGTTAAACCAAATAGCCAATCTTCATCCACACATCTGCACATAACCCACATTGCATCCTCAGTCGTCCCCAGCTCTAGAGCCCACACAAGAAACATAGAAATAGAAACGATGTCTGTGTTTATTCAATAGCATTCCTTTGCATTTATAAACTCATCACCTAGAATTAAATCCACAATCTGTAAAAATAAAGGCACATGAATCTAAAAACTACCCTTAAGCCTCTTTTTGGAAATATTTCCCAAAAAGGCCAACTATTGTTTACCAGTAGCTATTTTAAAGTTCGCTTCCATTATTGTGAAGTTTGAAACCTTCACCCACCACACTCGCAGAGAGGAAAAATTTGAAATGTAGCCAAATTTACCATTGCGGGATATGAAGAAATTTAAACTCTAAAACTTTCTGATTGTCAAAGAGCTTTTGCACCACCCTACACCTCGGGACCATGCACCATAATGATACGCATACAATCAATTAAATGGGTGGTGGCGTACAGGGGAAGGCCTCCATTAAAGCCGTATTTGAAAAATCTTTCCACAGACCACCCAATACGTCTTCTTTGACATTAACTGCCCATTTTGACAAAATATCCAACAACCCATTTCCAATACGCATGACATGTGATAATTTGAATTCTCTAAAGGTATTGAGAATATTGATGGTAGGTTTCATAAATTTATTTAGAGACCAAGCCCAATCTCCACCTTTAATCAAAGCATTGATAATTTCTTGAGAATCTGTAAAGAGCTTGGTTGGCTCTTAACTCTAACTAGCTAAAAACTCAAATTAAATTGCAAATTGTATTGAACTCCGCTAATTATAAATTTGTGAATTTCAGTCTTGGAATTTATTTTAACAACATACAGTACCAAAACCGAGCCTCATACAACAACTAATTCAATGCCGTACAACATGTACGACTCAGTACAACAGTATGACAACAGCCAAATCCGTACAACCTTGCCTTTCTTTCACCACCAAGATCAATTTGCAGATCGTACAATGTATTTCAATCCAATTGGTGAATTTTCAGTAAGTATTTCAGTGCTCTCTCCAAAAGCTGAAGACCAAGCATGAGTGAAAGCTGTAGAACTCTCTCCAAGAATGAAGACCAAGTCCAAACCCTAGCTCTCCAGGAAAAAATGATTTCTCTCTTAATACAAATTTTTATCAAATCATCAATGGGTGAATGAAAGTGCTTTTTCGAATTGAATATATAGCTTTTTTGGAAAAAACTTCAACTTCACTTTTTTCACTTAAGAGGCTTTTTAATCACAACTTCATTTTATAACATTAAGTTATAAAGTCATAAAGTTATTAAATTAAAATAATTTAATTTAATAACGATAACTTTAAAATAAAAAGCCACTGTAACCCACTGATTGCATCAAACTCGTTTATGACACCAGAGCCTCAAACTTCAACTGCCCTGCTAGAAATAACCAACTGCCAAAAATAGACTTACTATAAATAGTAAGTCACTCAAACTGGAGATTCCCTGAAACTCGATCCTCAAAACATCTAACACTCCGTGCAAACGCCTTGCTAATCCTGGCCATACCCAAAATACCACTTACTAAAAATAGTAAGTTGACCAAATTGACCCGAACAAATAGCAGACCTAGTAATCTGAACCTCCAGAACGGAATCCCAACATTGGCTCCTCCAACTGACCCCCTCTGATCTCTTGATTAGCTTGTGAGGGTCGCCAAACCAAACTAATCCCAATAGGCTGAAAAACGGGGACATTACAGTCCTCCCTTCCCAAGATTGCTTGTCCTCAAGCAATCAGGAAAAAATAAGCAACATCACAAACCACCTAGATCCCAAGGATGGTCATAAGTAATGTCCCGCTCAACCTCATACTCCTGTGAAGAAGTCAACAACATCAACAGTACAGACACTAGCAACTGAGAAACTGCACTCAACACCCAAATAGTTGACATCACTGAAAACATCATCTGAAGACCAATTGTAGATGCTGATGTAGAAAACAACCCAGCGGAACTCAACCCAACTAAAACACTAACTCTGTCAAAACCCGAGTCCCTGTCTATTCGACACTCACACCCAACTGCACTGAGAAGATGACAATGACCAAATCTACTTGAATTATTGTTACCAACTCTAACCTCTGATAGACTGTCCTGGATGTGTCGATATTGCAAGTGGTCCAACTTGCAACTGCCAATTCCATCTGCAAAAGATGGTACTAATCCATCCCATAATAGATGGTAAGAAACTGGAGCCGGTTTACCCCTGCGTGAGATCAAATCTTCCACCTGTGGGTCAAAAGAAAAATGATGAGCATACCCCACCGTATAATGCCGGTAGGAAGCCCCAATCTCCGTCAATAGCTCATCATTACCAAACTGGGAATCAGGAGATGGCTCCAATCTCTGACTCTGCATAACTGCAGGCTGGGTAGGATCCTGAGCAACCCTCTCAGCAAACCCAACCTTGAAATCCCTGTGGGGAAGCATAGTAGATAGAGTCTCTACAATCTTTCCCACCAACCTCCAGATAGCACAAGAACCGCGGATAAGAGTATCCTCAGACACTCTGTATGAATCCTCTCGCACATCTGCACTCTCAAGTAAATACTCCATGAATGACTCGGTATAGTAGAAATTATACGTGGAAGCGTCAACTTGCTCCCCCGCAACCCACAGCTGATCTCTCTGAGAATGTGGCACAACCAATTGTCCCATGTTATCAACTATATGAGATGAAGAAAGAGATTCACTTCCAGCAAAAGGAAGCAAATCAACTTGAGAGCTTGATTCCATTGGTACTCCTACCTCATCCGTAGCTAGTGCACCCATATCCTGCACAGATGTGACTGCCCCATCATCATGTCGTGCATCCCCAACCGTAGAAGAAAACTCACCACCAACCACCTCGATGTGCAATTGAACTGTTTTTGGAGCTGGTGTGGACCGTAAATGCTCCAACTCCACGGTCACCTCCTCTAATTAGATCTGTGACTCCTGAAGAGCCCACTGAATGCCCTCTAAAGCCTGAGTAGTCGCTGTCAGCTCTTGAGTAAGCTCACTCACCTCCTTTCTATCCATCAGTGCCTTATATGTTGTACTCCCCCACTCAACTAGGTGATCTCGGTCGACAACCAATTGTAAATAGTTCTGTCTCAAAATCCTGACAGCCTCCTGTAAGGAATGAATCTCTGTCAAGGAAAGGTAACCACCATTGTGGTCATCTGTGATAGGAGCACCTCAACCATTAATAGCCAACAACTGACGAGT
The DNA here is from genome assembly GCA_027943335.1 of Chamaecyparis obtusa. Taxonomy (NCBI): domain Eukaryota; kingdom Viridiplantae; phylum Streptophyta; class Pinopsida; order Cupressales; family Cupressaceae; genus Chamaecyparis; species Chamaecyparis obtusa. The sequence goes on along the minus strand of BSBK01005594.1, from coordinate 1,207,890 downwards.
GACATCAAAATGCTCGAGAGTAGAAGTAATATCTCTCTCATCAACTCTCAATTGGCTAGTCACATGATGACTCTACACAACGAGCCTCCTATGAACAACCTCAATTGTGCTGTCCACCCTATGAGAGGAAGTTGCATCCAACAAACTCCCCTCAAGATCACCGTATCTCTGTGTGCTTTCATCCGAATACACATCTACAAACTAAGTACAGGCATTGGACTCGTCCTCATCTAACCCCAAGGAAGCTGCTGCTGACTCCAACTCAACACTATCTCCAGCTACCTCGTCCTCTGCAACCGCTTGACAATCCAGATCCTGGGATCCATCCTCACTCACTACCAACTCAGAGTCCTCCCCCAAGGTCTGATAAGTCAAACATGTCTCACTGCAGGAAGAATCATCCTCATGAGTCATCGACGAAGTAACTCCCTCTCTAGAAGTGGAAGCCCTGGCTGTAACAAACTGTTGCCACTCATATGCTTCCCCCTCCTCATTCGTGAGTCCCTGTAACACAAAATCCTGTAACCCACCACCACCATATGACAACGCTGAGTCCACACCCAAAGTCAGATATATAAAGCCAGAAACATTAAAACACTCATCATCCTCGCTCTCAATATCGAAAATATCTATGATGCTAGTGTCCACATCATCTATCCACAACTCCTCCACTAACTCTGGCTGCATACACGACTCAATGTCGTCATGTGAATAAACTATACTGTGGCATGAATCTATGTCACCCAACTCAACTACAACACTCCCATCATGAGTGTCATCACTAGATAGCTCCATGCTCACATCCTCGACACAGGAAAAAACCACTGTCTCCTGTACTGATTCCACATTGCGACTGCTCTCATAAACCTCAGAGCTGTCAGAGCTCATACGCTCTTCGCAATCATCGCCCAACATCTCACAAGGGGTATCATCCCCAATGTAGCTCACAACATCTTCAAAACTGTCATCCGATGTGTCTATACTATCAGCTTCCACATCTCCTGCTGAAATCTCAACTGCTGACACCTGACTTTGCACACATGACTCAACGTTAGGCTGTGCACCAATAATGCTGGAGCACGAACTGTCATCAACTGACCCCGCCGTAATGCCCAAATCACCAACACCACCACTGGGAGACTCCATACATGCATCAATCCCATCTTAGGAAGCAACTGCCTCCTGAACTGGAGCAACATTACTACAACTGACATAAAAGTCTCTAATAACCACTCCCTCCACAGAAGAGTCTGAACACTCAGTGATAACTACAGTATCAGATGCCTCTATACAAACCGTAGTGACTACTCTGGGAACCTCAACCTATTGATGCTCAGCGTTGCTGTCAACCAATGGTATTGAAACATCCGCATGTTCCTGTGAAATAGATCCATCATCAACACTGCGGATAGGATTAGCAGGTGCTGTACTAGATATAGGAACATCAGCATCATGGACACTTGTCGGGGAAAACTCAAGCCTTCTTCCTTGCAATCTCGATGTCGGCCTTCTAAAAGCAAAGACCATATACCTCGCTGCCCTGTCTTTTGTCACTGGATCCGACAAACTCTCTGCCAATCTCTGTTGATGCAGCCTAAGTCTTTCCATACTTTCTACTAAGGCATTTAATTCCTCTCCTTTTCCCATATTGCTACAATGACTTCGAAAACTGGGCCTCCTGTATTTATCCATAGCTAGGGAAAGTGGAAGTGCTGATCACTTATAAAATAACTTCAGAATATAAATGAATCCAGACCCCACAGGGTGGCAGGAAAAATGCTCTGATACCATTGTAAAGAGCCTGGCTGGTTCTTAACTCTAACTAGCTAAAAACTCAAATTAAATTTCAAATTGTATTGAACTCCGCCAATTATAAATGTGTGAATTTCAGTCTTGGAATTTATTTTTACAACATACAGTACTAAAATTATTCTACTGATCATCAAGTTCATCTACAGCTAAGACATTATCCCAAGACATTACAAGTATTGAATAACAAGAAAGCACCTTATTAATACAATCTTCCCAAACAAGTGACACCACTTCCTGGAAGTCATACGCAGCACTTGGGGAATGCAGTGCAACTGCCAAAGAAAGTCACGCAGCCAGCCAGAAGTCATACAACAACCATTAAATTGAAACGCAACTCTTTCAATACCTAACACAGCCCCATAAATCCATACGCAAAAATTTTATAAGCCACCAAACAGGATCAATTTGTATCCTTGACCAAAACCGAGCCTCATACAACAATTAATTCAATGCCGTACAACATGTACGACTCAGTACAGTAGCAGCCAAATCCGTACAGCCTTGCCTTTCTTTCACCACCAAGATCAATCTGCAGATCGTACAATGTATTTCAATCCAACTGGTGAATTTTCAGTAAGTATTTTAGTGCTCTCTCCAAAAGCTGAAGACCAAGCATGAGTGAAAGCTGTAGAACTCTCTCCAAGAATGAAGACCTAGTCCAAACCCTAGCTCTGCAGGAAAAAATGATTTCTCTCTCAACACATTTTTATCAAATCGTCAATGGGTGAATGAAAGTGCTTTTTCGAATTGAATATATAGGTTTTTTGGAAAAAGCTTCAACTTCACTTTTTTCACTTAAGAGGCTTTTTAATCACAACTTCATTTTATAACATTAAGTTATAAAGTCAAAGTTATTAAATTAAAATAATTTAATTTAATAACAATAACTTTAAAATAAAAAGCCACTGTAACCCATTGACTGCATCAAACTCGTTTCCAACACCAGGCCTCAAACTTCAACTGCCCTGCCAGAAATAACCAACTGCCAAAAATAGACTTACTATAAATAATAAGTCACTCAAATTGGAGATTCCTTGAAACTCAATCCTGAAACATCTGACACTCCATGCAGACGCTCTGCTAATCCTGGCCATACCCAAAATACCACTTACTAAAAATAGTAAGTTGACCAAATTGACCTGAACGAAGAGCAAACCTGGTAATCTGAACCTCTAGAACGGAATCCCAACACTGGCTCCGCCATTTGACCCCCTCTGATCGCCTGATTAGCTTGCGAGGGTCGCCAAACCAAACTAATCCCAATAGGCTGAAAAACGGGGACATTACAAAATCACCCTTTAAATGAACCTTGTCCTCAGAAAGTTGTTTAGCCATATTTGTAGCATGCCAAACCGCTTGAGCCTCTGCTGCATTATTTGATTCATCTTGAAGTTTCTTGGCTCCAAGGGCCACAATGTTCCTTCACAATCCCACATTACGAAGCCAGACTTGGAAGGACTAGGATTCCCCCTTGAAGTGCCATTGAAGTTAACCTTCAGCCGTCCGGGCTCAAGGTTCCTCCATTGTGTGATTTTTTCCTCCAAAAAAATTGGATTAACCCAATCAGGTCCATGAAGGGGCCATTGCATGGTGAAATTTATTGCATAACAAATTTCCAAGTTTTGTGTCTTTGGTTACAAATTAAATTTTTTTGCATTTCTTCATCAATAATAAAATATCTTGTACTCTCTAATAATATATTATTTTTAAAAAGAATTAGATAAATTTCAACATCTGCAAAGATTAATGCAACATAAAGTGGACCTCTTTTAATGGTATAAAATACACGGTAACACTTGTTGCACTTAACGATCTTATCATGATAGTAAGACCAGTTGACCTCTTGATGATACATGAAGACCAATTATTGAAGTGATGCTAAACAAGTGCCTCATCCATTGGGCAACAGAGTCAATGTAGATTGTCTACTATGAAGTCTCACAATTGTTAGATCAAATATATGGACCAAAATAGATTGCACATGCTTTATTTTTTAAATGGGGTCACATGGGGGACAACTTTGACCATGATGATGAATGAAGAGGTGATTTGATTTGAGGGTCTCAAACTTGGTGAAGCCATGTACCCAAGTGTCATTATGCACCCAAGTTGAAAATATAGACCCCAAAATTAGAAAGGTCTTTGATTGTTTTGAAATGCAGCAATTGGAGATGTTATCCCTATTTGCAAAAAAGAATAACATGATCACATGTTCTTGGAACAATTTTGAAATTGGTGACGAAGATGACATGTGCGAAACACCTCCACTGTACCATGAGATGATAAGATTGCCATATTCTTTTAGACTAATAGTTTCTCTTTGAGAAGCAACTGTCCATTGAGTAACAAGTTTAAGGAAAAGATGTTGGCCATATGGAATCAGTGTGCTTAGACCATGGTTCGCACTTATGTGACAAAAGCTCTACACACATTGGGATACAAGTGTTTTGACCTAAAGCATGCCAAGGTTCAAGTTTCTTCACTAGGTTATGTGTGCAATGATCTCTATGAATGTAGCATAAACAATACATGAAATGCATCATCTTACATAAGAAAAACGATTAACAAAAGTGGAATTATGTGATATTGTATATTATTCATTCTTTATTCATCAATTTACATTAGGGGGTTTTATAAGCTCTTTACTCCTAGCACTCCAAATCATACTTTGCATGCATGCAACATAAAACATAGTACAAAGAACTTGTGATTGCATGGAGGGTATTTGAATTGGATATTACATGCATGATTTGCAAGACACTCTAGTTAATTGGACTATGCTCACAGTTATCATATATGCACACTTTATACTTTACAAAACATGATGCTTAATTTTTGCACTTACATTTAGCTTGCTATATTTGCATGCGTTGTGGAAGAAGCATAATATGTTGTTGACATCCTCTTGGCAACATAACAAAAACATTGTTATTGAAAAGAGAAAATGAATGGAGAAGGTTGATCCAAGGTTTGACTTCTAGAGAAACTACTAAAACTTCATTCTTCAACACATCTTGTAATTGTGTGTGCACAACCTTTGGTGTCCCCTTGAATTGGATGGTAATTACACAATCAATGATTTCGCTAATTTCTTGTGCATCTATGTCAATTGCTATCCTTGTGTGCAACTAGCTTTTGCAATTGTTGGTGTACATTGCCAAATTTCAAAAGTGTTGCTTGTAGCTCAGTGGACCAATTGCACTGATAGGATCGATCGATTTTTATGGTTTCTAGTATTCACATCTATGAGCTGCTATAGCTTAACCATTTTCACTTAGTACTCCTATCCTCTTGGCAACATGACAAAAACATTGTTATCCAAAAGAGAAAATGAATGGAGAAGGTTGATCCAAGGTTTCACCTCTAGAGCAACTACTAAAACTTTATTCTTCAACACATCTTCTAATTGTGTGTGCATAGCCTTTGGTGTCCCCTTGAATTGGATGCACAATCAATGATTTCGCTAATTTCTTTTGCATCTATGTCAATTGCTATCCTTGTGTGCAACTAGCTTTTGCAATTGTTGGTGTACATTACTAGATTTCAAAAGTGTATCTTGTAGCTCAAGGTGGACCATTTGCACCAATGGGAGCAATAGAGTCGTATGGTTTCTAGTATTGGTGCCTATGAGTCACTATAGCCTAATCATTTCCACTTAGTACTCCTATTTCCTTTAGTTGGAGATCTTGCTAACTTACTTCCTTGAAACGATTGTGCTCAAGCTTTTGGCACCTAATGATGCTTCTACCAGAGACTCTTTTGGAGACAAAATTGGCCACTTGCTAGAATCAAGCCACATTTTGTTGACATAAACTTAGTTGTAATTGGTAAAGTCATTGGCAAACATCAATCCCACCGGAACACCGGTACTCATAGTTGTGAACCAGTAGACTAAGCAAGAAAGCAGTGAACTTTAACCGGTCACGCTTATACCGGTCTAGGTTTTTCCAACCGGTCTTGACACACGCACAGGGAACAAATGATTAACCGGATAAAAGTTCTACACTGGTTAAATGCATGATAATCCGAACCAGATTATGCGGAGCGTTTTTCAGTTAAAGTGGAGTTAGCTTTTTTTTAGTGGAACTAAAGTTAGCTTTGTTTTATTTGCGAGCGTTTCGAGGTAAACTCAGGATCAATTTGCAAGCTTTTTAATCAAGGGTTTTGCATGCTTGATTTATGGGACAGTTTACAACTTGGCGGAACTATGAGATGTATTTTTAATAAGATAATTTCTTATAAATACAGGTCGAAAGACATGAAAGATACGTTGTTGAATATCAAGAGAATAGAGCGAAGGAGAGCAAGCGAGCAGAATCTTCTGAGAGGAAACACAGTCAGACAAGGTGAAAGGGAGAGAAAGATTCAACAACCAAGTATAGGAAAGGGTAAACAGGTATGATCTGAATCGACATAGATAGTGTCATCATAAGATCATTGGTTTAAGTTGTGAAGCATATTTAAATCCCTCAATCAGGGTGAACCCTTATAGGTTCTTTGTATAAATCTCTTTACTGGGTAACATCTTTATTGGTGTTCTAAGTCCTCTGACAAGGCTACTCCTAACAAGGTCAAGATCCTAACAGGTCTTCTATCAAATCCCTTAACCGGGTAGCACTCTTACCAGTGCTTTGTAAGCCTCTAACAGGGCAGCTTTATTATCGCAGTAGTGGAGTTTGTAGGTTCTGTCCCACCATGGTTTTTTCCTCCTAACCGAGGGTTTCCACGTATAAATGTTGTGTTGACCTGTGCATTTAATTTCTGTTTATGGTTGTTATAGTATTCTTTTAATTTTTGTATTAACAAGAATATTTGTTTTCTTAAAAGAGATATAGAAATTGAATTTATTGATTCACCCCCCCTCTCAGTAACCGGTTAGGAAATTGTTATCAGAGCCTAGGTTCTCAGAGATAGAAAGCTTAACCGCTTGAGAAAAGATCATGGACGGTTATAGGTATCAAAAGAAGCTTGAGGAAGCCAATGACATGATAGCCTCTCTTGAGAATAGACTGAGGAGGTCTCTTGCAAAGAGGAAAGAGCTGGCTTTGCAATTGAGTGAGAGTCATGAAACCATTGAGGAACTCTCTAGGCAGAGTGGATCTGATGAAGCAGAAGTCTCTGTTCTCATGGAGAAAAATCAGAATCTGACCGATAAAATCTCAAATCTGAAAAGAGAGCAGGAAAGTCATGCTTTGAGGATCACTGAACTCATCGAGCCAAAAGAAAAGCTGAGGATGAGAAGACCAGTGCCATAGAAGCACAGTTAACTGCTGAAAGAGCAAGAAATCTGGCAGAAGATGCACTAAGAGAAAGTGATGCTCTCATATTGCAACTGCATGTAGACATGCAAGGCATAAATCATGAGAATGCAATCATGCATGAGCATTTACATGACAAAGATGAAGCATGCAAAAAGATGGCTCCTGAATTGGATCAATTAAAGGAACAACTGAAAACTCTTGAAGAGAGGAATGAGAAACTTAGAAGGTACAATGAAAGTTCTGAGAAGCTTGATGAGCAACTGAGGGCTCAAAGAAAGCACAAGGATCCCACAGGATTTGGGTGCATTGGTCAAAGAAACAATGAAACCGGTGAGTCCTTTGGAGACAAGCAAGGCAAGAAGGAAAAGAAGAAACCGTCAGAAGACAAAGGTAAAAAGACCTTCAAACCATCTTGCAAACATTGTGGCAAACCGGGTCATAAAAGTTAAAACCAATGACTGTAGAAATGCACCGGTAAAACCATTTACTTCTAACAACTACTGCAGCAATTCTGACAAGTATGGGCACATGACCTTTGAATATAGGTCAAGCTCCAATAGTGTGTCCAGTGGAAGCAGGGGAAGCTTCAAGGGTTATTGCTATACTTGCAATAAATTTGGACACGAAGCGGAAGAATGCAGGTCCAAAACAATGGCATTCAAATCCCCACCGAGACTGGTATTCCATAATAGGAATGTCATGAACCCAAATTGATGCATGTATTAGCTCGAATATTGCTAATTAGTAATATTATTTTATAATTAAAAATATTATTATTTTATAATTAATAATATTAATCAAATCAATAATCAATACCTTAATCAATACCAATAATATTACTCAATATAATGCTAATAATTAATCAACATATAATTGAGTAACATACTATTAAGATTATAATTGATTAATAGCTGATCAATGCACTATTACTAATCAATTGATTAATATATATATATATATATATATATATATATATATATTAATCAATATAATATTAATAATAATATATCTATATCTATAATATTAATATTCATAATAGTATTAATATAGATATCAATAATATTGAGGTCCTTAATAAATAAGTATTATAACAATAATAACAAAATAAATAATATGTAAAACCAAACATTCTTAGCCAAAGGAGTCCATCAATGGAACTGATCTATCGGCTTCACAAAGTATTGTTTGTGAACCGACGACTCCACATAAGCATGGACGGGTGTAATGCTTGGTGCAAGCTGTTGCTTCCCCATTCCACACAGGGGTATAAAGGAAAGGTCGGAAGTAAGATGGAAACACGGAACAGAGAGGAGATAATAAGGGCTTAGGATATTATGGGAGCATTAGTACTAAGTCAATGATAAGGAATGGAGATAGTCATTCACAGTACGTACTTAAAATTATAAGTGAATATCGATCATGGAGAAATATGAAGAATATAAGGAGTGTTGTGGATTACCAAATCTGCAGAGAAAGAAAACAATACAGAATAAGTGTACGTTTGGAAGGTTAATAATACCATCAACAGGGTGCTACAATCGTATGTCATGAAACGTGCAATTAGGATACGTATATGTTATATATAAATGCAGTAGGAATAAATTATATAAATCTAAATAATTAATTTGGTAAATAGATCCTCTGCATTGAAAATAACGATAGTCTTGAGGAAGAATCGGTTGACATCAAGAACTTGCATATCATGAAGATAATTACTGTTAAACAAATGGTAAGTTCCTCTCAGAGAACGAATATAGATTGGGATAGAATCATTGTTAAGGAACAACCTCCCTCGTATTAATATTCGGACTTTATACAGTATTAGACTGTCACGCTTCCTGTAAGTTGTCACGGGTTATATACAAATATATGTATATTGAAACTATCATCAATAATGCTAAATAATGTTTGGATGTATATTTTTCTCTCATTAATTAATTTATATATATATATATATATATATATAATTATTTGGATATATTTATATTTTCATCGTATACATAAATATATGAGCATACAGAGAAAGATGTGTAAATAGATGATCTTCGGAATTCGAATAGAAATCTAGATGAAAATGTTAAAACTAATATAGCCTATAAAGATTATACAATTTCATCTCTTTCGTCTCGCTAAGGCATCTTGAGTGTGGAGGTTGTGGATGGTAGAGGCGGAGTAATTTCGGGCACATGATGGTTATCCCAATATTGCGGTTAGGCCTTGAGGGAAGCCACTTGTAGTCTCTTTCACGTGACCTAGGCCCTGTAACTCTTCCACTCTAGATGAACTTAGGAAGATAGAGAGAAGGATTTCCCTATAATCTCTACAAGAGATATTTTATACACATACAAATTATATTGCTTATTTATACCATTACCGGTTTATCTTCCTTTAAATAAGTTGTGCATAACCTCGGATAATATAGGATGAAATGTAAGATAAGGAATAGTCCTAATAGAAGTTTCCTAACGGGCACCGTTTGATGTATTTGGACAATGCCTAGAGATTGGGATCATTACAAGGAATGTAAACCGGAGCACATCCAACTGTGCTACCTATGGACCATCAGGACATAAGAACTTTGATTGTCACTCACCCATGGATAGAGAAAGAAGGGTCAATCCATGGAGAGGAACCAGAATGACTTGTTACAACTGTAACAAGATTGGGCATCTGGCCAAGGACTGTAGAAACCGGTCAATGAACAAAGGCAAAAGACCGGCTAAACAGGTCAAGAAGTTGTCCCCCAACCAGAAGGATATCGTAAGTAAAGAGACCAACAGGGAAGTAAAGAAAACTTGGTTTGTAAAGGGGACAGAGTTTTGCTGAGGAGAAATCTGACGTAAGGTCATCATCTACTGATGGTGATATCTCTTCAGCAAATTAAGCCTAAGGGCTTAAGAGGAACAGGTAGCAAAGCTACTGTTCTCGAAGGAACTGGTGAGTTGTGATTTCACTCAGTCAAGAAGTGGAACCGGGAAGGAGTCACCGATCTAACATGTGAACCAGACAGGTAAGAGTTGCTGACGTAGCAAGGTGGATATTGCAATCGAGGATATGTGAATAGGTAACGAGTCTGTGAATTGGTTGTCGAAAGAAAGGTTAGGTAAGGGTAATTAATACAATAACCATTAACAAATGTTACCATTTGCTAATTACCGTTATGACCTAAGTCTATAAAAAGGAAAGTCGATTACTCATTTCACTTTACATTGCAATTTATGATTATTGTTTTCAAAGCTTGAGTAATATTTTCTTGCTGTAATTTGTGATCTTTGCTTAGCGAATTCCATAAATATTATCAAGCACTTTTTGCACATACCGGTCAAGTAAAATGACATCTTCATCTTTTGTGGTGAGCCTCATAAGTGCAAATCAACTGGATAGACCAGTTTAAGACATCATGGTGGTTCCAAACCGAGAGAATGATATGGTGGGAGCTCTATCATTCGTCCCTGTAGGTGTATTGCTGACTGAGGATGTAACGGCATTCATACACAACAAATAGGAGGAACTAGGCGAAACATTCATCCAGAGTGAATACCTCTCACTGTGTGAAGACAGGAAGCTTCAAACAAAATACGCGAAGCTGGAATCATCGGGCTTAATCAACGGAGTAAAATATCCAACTGTGTATCGACTGGATTGGATCAAACTGGTGCTTAGCAGGGTTACACCGATCAAGAAACAAGACCTATGTAGGGTAATTGGGTATAATGCCGTAGGGGAAGCTCTAACCCTAAGGACAATAGCTAATGCAGAAGTCACACGATTGACGAAGTCCAAATACGACAGTCGGATGATGATTGTGAATGATATTGAAGATGATGGCATTCGGTTTGCTGCAGCGGTTATTGACTACAAAGTATATCAGTTGAGTAACCTGAATAACATATCGAGAGGTGCGATACATGCCGCGCACAGGATTATGCACGATAATGCGAGCTACAACATATGTGCTATGCTGAGGAGCCAAATTTTTGAAAACCTAAAGAAGCTCAGCTTGGTCAAGAAGTTTCTAAAGTATGGGACATTGCTGATATGTTTGGTCTTCTATTACCAAAACTTCTTTGCAAGCATAGGCAAGGTAACATGGCAAGAAGATAAACTGGTAATGGTTCAAATAGGTGAGTTAGCGAATAACTTGGGGAACCGGTTGAATAAGGTCATGACAGATTAGTTTGAAGCCTTTCAGCTAATAATGCACAACAGGGAAAGAATTCCCTCTACCATTGTTGAAGAATACAAGGAAGAGATGTGTTTTCTGGTAAGCACCGACCATTGTATTATTCGGGCTGTGGAGCCAAGGTCCGAGTATGCACCGAAGCTCAGTTATGAGATTATTTCTATGATTGCAAAGGCATATGCTGATGCACTTCAAGAAAGCAACTTAGATCTCTCAGCATATCAGTTTGGCACCTATGAAGAGATTCAATCAAATTTGAAGAAAAACGCATCGGCTAAGGAACCTAAGAAGGTTTATGTTAAAAGAACTCCCACTCCTAGGAAGAAGAAGCCAGTGGCTGAAGAACCCAAGGTTCAAAGAAAGAAGACTCAACAAGCATCTAGTGCACAAGGTGAGGAAATGGAAGAAACAGAAACTGTAGAAACCACTACTCTTCACAGAAAGAGAAAGACCGGGAAACCGGTAAAAGAGGATGCACCTAGAGGAAGGAAACCAACCATAGATGAAGTGGTTGAATGAATAAAGGAAATAGGTGGATTGGGTGGAGTCAAAAGAAGATATGAGCTTGGTGATGCGGAAGATAAGAGAAAGCTGGAAGAAGCTGTAGTTTTCGTTCTTCACAAGTTCAACTTAGCACCTGCTGTAGTTCACAAAACAATACCAGAAGATCTAGTAGGAATAATTGAAGGTAGATGGAAATCTTCCTCGGATAAGGAAAGAGAGTTGAGGATAAGGGCTCTGCTAGAAGTACAAAATCACCTGAGCCTGGAAGAGGCAACCAATCAAGATGACCTGTACAAACAAAGTTTCAATATAAGAAAGAGAACTGGTCAGGTTCTGATTGGTGAAGTGGATAAATTACATGATGAAGGGGTTGCTACATGGACGACTGTTCTAAAGTAGCAACATCAAGCTGAAGCAGAATGTCAAAAGACCACAAAGCCACCAGTAATAGACACTAGAAAGGGAAAGGGCATACTGGGAGATGAGACTCCGGTCAAAGAAAAGTCTGCAAGTGAACCGGTCATCGTGGATATCATGGAGACACAAGTGGTGATCTCATTCCACCAACCCTACTTGCTTCCCCAGTTAAAGGTAAAGCTCGAACTTTAACTGTAGATAATATAGTTGATGAAATTATTGATTTCGGTGAAGTGTCAAATGTTGCAAAATGGTTCAGTGTTTTGGGAGAGGAGGATAAGGAGAAAATAGAGATTGCTCTGTTAGAAACCTTTTTAAATTTCAACAGAAGTCCTAGGGACTATAGGCCTCACTTTCCGCCTGAATTAAATATAAGGCTAATGACCAAATGGAGAACCGGTCTAGCCCTAAACAATAAGATGATAAGGGAAACTTTGACACAAGTAAGACCAGGTCTCAATGATGAGACAATAAAAATTCTGATGGAAGCAGTGTCACTCAATTTGGACACGAAGAATAGGGTTGCCAAGATAATTAATGGATAGGAAAAAGATGTGTATGAAGATTCTCTAGATTTTTGGCAAAAATATGACTTCAACACTCTTAAGTCTACAGGTTCACAGGACATCTCTCAAGATGAACTTGAAAAGGAGATGATTCCACCAGTACAGTTCACAACCAGCGAACAGGGAACCACTGGTGAGAAGGAAGTTATACCTGAACAGTTCATAGGCAATGAACAAATTAATCTGAGAAAAGAAGTTCCAACAGGTGAACAAGATAATACATCTGTGAGACCAGAAGAACAAGAATAGGGAGAGTCATCAGCAAAGAGGACTACAAAAAAAGAAACAGAAGCTGTTTTGAATGATCAACAGGTTGTTGAAGAGCAACAAACAGAGCAACCTCTGGAAGAGCAAGTCCATCAAGGAGTTCATCCAGAAGAAGAGGTATGTCCAGAGGAGAAACAACAACAACAAATACCTCAACAACAAGAATTGCTTGTTACAGAAGAACAGGAGAATCCTGCAGAAGAAGAACCGACACATGAAACAAGGCAGAAGGAATCAGTAGATGTTCCAAGTACATCATCAAAGAGAAAGCTAACCTTTGCAACAGATTCTGAATCGAAGAGAAGCAAAGTTAGTGAAACAATTGTTGACATAAGCAAAATGTCAACAAGGCAGCTAAAGGAGCTCACTAAGAGAAAACAAGATATGATTCTCTCTAGTGTAAGGAATATCTTGTACAATTTTGTACCCGATATAGATATAGATGAAGATGAACCAGTAATTGATCAATTAGAGGTACTGGCGCAAGCTATTGGGGAAGATGTCTCTGACCCAGAAACTATTGCAATTGATCACTATGAGAAGAAAAGAATAGATATTCTTCACAAACGGGTTGAAGAACTCAAAGCTATTGTATCTACAAGAACCAAAGAGCTACAAAAATAGATACAGGAAGCTGACAAGTTGATTACAAGGACTTTTAACTTTGAAGACTTTGTAAAGGATATAACTGAGAGAATGAACAGGATAACATAAGAGATAAAGGTGTTAACATCAAAATTTGATGCTAAGAGCTCTTTTGCAACTAAGTACAACTGAGAGCTGACAAGTCTTGCTCTCACTTCGAGAAACGCATTAGAAGAAAATACAAAAAGAATCCAAGATCTTGTTGGATTTCAGTTGTTCATTGCACCAACTTTTGATCTAATGCAGACAACAGCAATTGATATAGACAAACTTCTGAAGGAACTTGATTATAAGACAGTGGAAGACATGAAAAATCTAACTGTCTCACTGCAATCTGCAAAGTAAACTTTGGATCATATAACAGATATCTGGAAACCTTTTCTAGAATCTACAAAGAAGATCTACAAAGACATCTTCAATAAGTTACAGTTGTAAAATATAAAAATGTAAAGAGTAACAACCCTTTGCCCTTTGGAGGCAAAAAGGGGAAGATGGAAGTACAAAAGAATAAAGAAGATGGAAGTGTAGAGATTGTGTGTCAGATATATGCTACAGGTAGACAAGCAGATCTACAGTAGGGGAAGTCTACAGGTGATGTATTGATAAGTTTTTCGACCAATGCCAAAGGGGAAGATTGTTGACATAAACTTAGTTGTCATTGGTAAAGTCATTGGCAAACATCAATCCCACTGGAACACCGGTACTCATAATTGTGAACCGGTAGACTAAGCAAGAAAGCAGTGAACTTTAACCGGTCATGCTTATACCGGTCTAGGTTTTTCCAACCGGTCTTGACACATGCACAGGGAACATATGACTAACTGGATAAAAGTTCTACACTAGTTAAATGCATGATAATCCGAACCGGATTATGCATAGTGTTTATCAGTTAAAGTGGAGTTAGCTTTTTTTTAGTGGAACTGAAGTTAGCTTTGTTTTATCTACAAGCGTTTCGAGGTAAACTCAGGATTAGTTTGCAAGCTTTTTAATCAAGGGTTTTGCGTGCTTGATTTATGGGACAGTTTAGAGCTTGGTGGAACTATGAGATGTATTTTTAATAAGATAATTTCTTATAAATACAGGTCGAAAGACATGAAAGATGCATTGTTGAATATCAAGAGAATAGAGCAAAGGAGAGAAGGAGAGCAGAATCTTCTGAGAGGAAACACAGTCACACAAGGTGAAAGGGAGAGAAAGATTCAACAGCCAAGCAGAGGAAAGGGTAAACAAGTATGATCTGAATCGACAGAGATAGTGTCATCATAAGATCATTGGTTTAAGTTGTGAAGCATATTTAAATCCCTCAATCAGGGTGAACCCTTACAAGTTCTTTGTATAAATCCCTTTATCGGGTAACATCTTTATTGGTGTTCTAAGTCCTCTGACAAGGCGACTCCTAATAGGGTCAAGATCCTAACAGGTCTTCTATCAAATCCCTTAACCGGGTAGCACTCTTACCAGTGCTTTGTAAGCCCCTAACAGGACAACTTTATTACTGCAGTAATGGAGTTTTTGGGTTCTGTCCCATCATGGTTTTTTCCTTCTAACCGAGGGTTTCCACGTATAAATGCTGTGTTGACTTGTGCATTTAATTTCTGTTTATGGTTGTTATAGTATTCTTTTAATTTCTGTATTAACAAGAATATTTGTTTTCTTAAAAGAGAATAGAAATTGAATTTATTAATTCACCCCCGCTCTCAGTAACCGGTTAGGAGTAACACATTCTTATTTGTATTTTGGAGACAAAACTAGCTACTTGGTAGAACAAAGCAACATTCTTATCAAGATCATTACAAGTGGTTGTTAGGAGGTACAAACTGCAAAGTCTCATCTAGTTCCACACTCAATCGTGCAGTATCCTGCTTAAGCTTATGTTGCGCTTCATGTTCTATTGTGGTTTTTTCTTGTTTAACTCCATCTTCAGTAGATGACACATCAATTGTCTCTTCTAGTAAAATTGAAAGGTCCTTGATCACAAGTGGCATCAGGGCAGGTGGAATTGTGAGCATTCGTTGAATGAAATTGATAATCATATCAATGTGGTGAAATAGGTAAAACTTTAGGGCTTGACATAGGTATAATTTAGGGGTGTAGGTTGGGGATTGGTTCATTATCTCTCTCTACAATATGTAGTTGGCTAGTAGCAAGCACATCTATCTACAGTTTTTGCCTTGGAATTTCAAACACAATGCTTGTTTGGTTATTCTCATCTTGTGCTTTTACTTGCTACCAAAATGAACCAAATTGTTCCTATGCTTCCTTGAGCCTTTTCTTTTCTTATTAAGTTGTAGTGATGGGTTTTTCATGATGATCATTTTTCTTTAATGTCCCCTTTTCAAGCATAAATGGTTGTGAACAATTAGTCTATTTTTTATTTTCCCTGTAGGCTAATTGATGGGTAAGGGAGAACTCCAAGCTTCTTGGAGAGTACAGGTTTGATCAAGCAGTTGTTTTGTTCTTGATAGTGAGTTCAAATGGTCTTGGTAAGCTTTGTGATGCTTTGGAATGCAATTTCAGTCTTTTGGGAGCTCTCCAAACTTCTTGGAGAAGCGTGCTATTTTTAGGTAGTTGCCAATTTGCTTTAGTTCACATCCTAAATCCTTGGTGATGTATTGTTATGTTCATAATTTCATGTTTGTCTCATTTTGATGCTTTCCACAACTTGGGCGATTTATTGAATTACTAAATGATTATTACTTAAGTTGTCCCGAGGAGGAAATTCTCAAAAGGCAACTAAGTGTAATTATTTATAAAAGTGTTTAAGTTGTGCTTATAGGGGGACGCCTAGGCACATGGAGCACTTTTCGCTCTTAAGAAAGGTTTATTGTTTAATTTTTAAAAAACGTTTGTGGAGGAAAAAGAATAATTATTATTTTCCTCTAGAATGTTATAAAGGGAGGTTGACGGCTGATTGTTGAGGTTAGACATGTTATGATATTTGTTTCTACTTCTGAGAGAACCTATGTTCATCTCCAATTTTGTTAAAGGTGAAAAACCTCTTGAAAAATATTGGTTTCAGGGATGAAAACCTGCCTAGCTGGTTTGGCAGTTTAATGCAGGAGCCATAGCTGTGCCTAGAAGTAAACTATCTAGTCTTTGTTTGACAATGTATACATGTAATGTGTTTTGACGAAGTTTATTTGCAAAGTGTGTTTGATATTGTTTTGGTGAGTTCCATTTCAATGAAGTTTGGAGTATTGGAGTTGTTGGGCTAGTTGTACTATTCTCCCTTGCTGTCTGTACTTCTTGGACCATACCTACAAGTTTTTCTTGATCTCGTTTGAAAGTACTGCTGCGAAATCATCACTATTTGCAGGCTGTACAGACCAGTACTTGTCACCTAGGTTGTGGGGAGTGAAGTGTAAGGTTTTTGAATGCTCTACCACCTTTATTGTTGCCCGTACATGTACTGCTATGAGGGGCAAGAGGGATAAATAAACCTTTAAGTATATGGACATTTATTTCTTTATAATTGAAGTTATATTTCATGCATATAGTTTCAGGATGTTTGAGATGGGTTTCAGATCTCTAGGAGTTACAACGCAAATTCTTGATTTTGTAGGATCTTATAATTTTTCACCCTTAGTCAAATTTCAGTTATTAGCAGTCCTGTCATCTTTAATTTCAGAGTTTCCTGACCACTACTAGTAGTGGATTAGTTCTGACTATCAGTTGACTAGCAAGAATAGAGTGTTACCAAACTTACATCATCCACTAAGATCATCTATTAGAGGTACATCTTCATTGGGTACTTTGAATGCATTGATTATCTATGATTATTAAACATATTAATATGTTGATTTGTAATGCATTTTATATAACTTTGTAATATCCTGGATGGTAGTATCGCAATGGCTTTGTGATCTCAGTATGGGCAATTTATCCATATTGAGTTTATCATCTCCATTTGAGTGCATTAATACTTGTATTACTTTATCAAACTGTAACATGGGGGTCATTCATGGCCCAAGATTTGATTATCATTATTGAAACTCAGTGCTTCATTGGTGGGCGATCATTTGTCTTCATTGGGACATGGGAATAGTAGTAGGATTAAAGGATATGCCAAGAGCTGTAAGATTAAAGGATAATTACATTAGCTTGACTGCAATCAACTTGTGGGAAAATCAGTGGGTCCTTCATCCTTTGGCGTGAAGGTCTTTGGGGCACTGTTCTATTAAGTTGTTTGGTTGCGAGACAAGTAGTGATAATGTTATGAACTAAGTTACTGATTCAGGTTCAGGGACGGGTTTGGGTATGAGAATCCAGTTCATGGGTTCGTGAGTATTTTTTTTCCATTATGATTCGTATGGGTTCGTGTGTGTATATATATATATATATATATATGCATTATATATACAAAAAAAATAAGAGAAATATACATAATTGTAAAACTAAATCATTTCATAGTATGAATCTATGATGCTTGATCATTGATCAATGCCAAATGTCAAAGATAAACATTAAAAATTTAAATACTTGATCATTGATCTATGTTCACAATTGTAAAGAAAATCATCACATTGAATTACCCAATTACAAAATGAAAATTCAAAATATAGTTCATTAAAGTTTGAAACATGATTCAATGTTCATGAATCATGAAAGTGTTCATCAATCATCATATGGATTATCAAAAAAATCCGGATCAACGGGGTCTTCAACAATTGCAAGTGGTAGATCAACATCATCATTGAAACCCAAACTGGTTCCACTAGCACTAGAGGGTGCCTTGTCATCATCATCATTATCATCATCATCATCATCCACATCAACCAAAGTGGCTCTAGCAAGATCCTGAATGGTCAAATCCAAGTCAGTCGACTCGGGTGCTACATCCCAAAGCTTCTTTGGCCCTTTCTTGTATTTTAGATCCTTACATGCCACGGGATACAAGTTGTTGTGTGTTCCTAGACTCAGACTCGCCTCGGACTCGACAAGGTGGACTCGGCGCCTGGACTCGGAAAAACCCAAGAAATTCAAAGATTTTTAAGGATTTAAATCTTTTTTCAAGCATCATTCAATCAATTAACATCAAATACACAATAATTGACATAAACAGAAGCTACTTTGCATACATAGACAAGTTTACATCGGTCACATAAGTATACATGCGAAGCGAATTACTGAAGGAAATAAGTTAACTGTTAAACAACTTAAACTAGTTACTAAATAACACCATTAGAAATCTGAAATATAATATTATAAATAGTGTCACTGTCAAAGACTCAAAAGTCTACAATATCATGGAATCAAAAGTTCAAAACATATATCAAAATAAATGGCCTTATGTCTTCCCGCGTGTACGCCAAAGATAGGTCATGGAAGATTCTGCAGCCATCTTCTGTCCCTGTGCCTGAGGCTCAACCTCAATGGCATCCTCATCATCCTCACCCTCCTCATAATCATCATCATCCTCAGATCCGTCACTCTCAGCCTCAGAGTCCTCCACTGGGTCTCCTCGCACTCTAGCCTCCTGTGCCATTGCTACTGCCTGTGCCTCTCGATCCACCTCATCAACCCAGGCCAAGTCTTCATCATTGAAGACAGGATCATCAATCTCAGTGTTCCACTCTGCTAGTGGATCAACCTCCTCTAAAATGATAGATGTGTCAGTGCCCAAGATCTGTCTATGACGAAGGTGAAGGTTATAATGCACAATCACAAGATCATTCAACCTTTTCACTGCCAACCTATTGCACTTCTTCGAGTGTATATGCTCGAACATACTCCAATTGCGTTCGCATCCTGAAGCACTACATGGCTGGCTCAAGATACGAACTGCAATCCTCTGTAAATTTGGCACTGAATTACCAAACATCTCCCACCATGTATCTGAAACAAGAGATTTTAAAAATCAATTCTATAACTTTGACTTTATCAATGTAAAATGGTAATAGAATTAGAAATTAGAATTTAGATTTTAGAATCATAGATTTTTACCTGGCATCAATAGTGTCCAATTTTTCTTGCATAATTCTTGTGAGAAAAAGTCTCCTTGTGCACTCCTAAACATTTCTATCTCACTGACTACACGTGTTCCAACTGATTCATCTACTGACATTCTCTCTACAACATGATAAAGCCCACTCCACACCTCATCATCTAACTTAAAACCTGGGCTGAATTGGTATGCTGGATTAAGGAAGTGGGCAGCTGCATGTGTAGGCCTATGAAGTAGATTGTGCCATCGTCGATCAATGACAGCCCATATGGGACCATATTTATCCCGATTCCTTGCAATTTTTTTTCTAATGGCCTCTTTTACCCTATCCATGCCCTCATAGATATATCCCATTGCGGGCTTCTCCCCATTAGCAATTCGTAGGAGAACAATAAGAGGCTCTATGAACTGCAATCATTGTGAAAATAGAAAGTTAGAAACATTAAGCTTTAAGCTTTACTTTAAAAAATGAACAATGAATATAAAGTTAAACAAGTGTGAACAAAAATGATGAAATGAAATGGAAATGATGACAAAAAGGAAAATTACCTCCACCATATCCTTGGCCGGTTGCCAAAATCCACTCTTATCAAAAATAGAATTAGCTGTCTCTATTGCCGCATTGCTCTTTGCATATGATGATGAAATCCACTCCTCACTTACAAACATGTGTCTCAAAGTGCCCTTGGATTTAAGCAAAGATTGCAACGTGATAAAATTTGTTGCAAAGCAGGTGACCCATGGACGAACCAACTCTTTTTGTTTTGTGAACTACCTCATAAGGTTGAGGACCCAAGTATGATTATATATAAATTTACAAATATTCCTTCCTTGCTCTACACATATTTTTATCCATGGAAGTTTGCCAAGATCCTCCAACATGAGGTCAATGCAATGAGCAGCACAAGGGGTCCAAAACAAGTGGGGGTGCCTCTCCATAAGAAGTTTACCTGCAACAACATAATTTGCTGCATTATCTGTGACTATCTGAACCACATTCTCCTTACCCACCTCCTTCAACACGTCCTCAATCACCCCACAAAGATACTCAACATTCTTTGTTTTCCTTGAAGCATCAATTGATTTCAAAAACACTGTGGCGCCTGAGGAAATAAAAAATAATTTAGTACAATCATAATTTAAATTTTAAATCAACTAATCACTAAATCAATAGTTTACTACTAGTAAGTAGTAGTACTAGTAATTACAAGTTCTACAATTACCTGATGAAGAGACAAGAAAATTAAGCAGTGTTCTATTTCTTCTGTCGGTCCAACCATCAGTCATGATTGTGCAACCTTTCCTCCATATTTCACGCTGCTCCTCAATTGCAACTTTTACATTAGCCACCTTTTGGGTCAAAATAGGACCTTTTAGCTCCTCATCAGTAGGGGCTTTGAACCGTGGACCACAAACAGTAACAACATCTATTGCAATTTGCCAATAAGGAGACTTAAAACAAATTAAAAAAACACAATAAGTATACTAGTAAGTTTTACTTTCAAGTTTCAACTTTCAAAATTAATATAATGAATATGGCATATTCTTGAGTCTTAAAAGTTAAAAGCAAGAAAACTAAGACATAGAAAGTAAAATAATACGTACTTTGCTGTATTGAATGAAATGTCGTTGTAGAAAAACAAATCTCCAAGTGCCATCTTGGTAGCCTCATGTTTCTCCCTATTCCAAGCCATGCTCTCAAGCGATGGTTGGGCACCTGGAGTCGTGCGTGGAACAAACATGGAATCTAGTGTGGATTTCTTCTTACGAATCCGAGACCCAATGGTCATACTTGCACTTGCAGTACCGCTACTAGACGGAGGTAATAGGGAACAAAAACTTGAAGAGCTCTCTCCACCTAAGCTTGCCATTTCTTGATGTTGCTTCTTTCTTAATTCTTTCTTCTCTTCATGGGCCTCTAAATGAGCTTGCATTTCACGAATAAGCTCCGGTGATGCTTTTTGGCATAGTTTAGCATCATGCCTTGATATATGTGCAAGGTGGTATTTCAGCCTATTAATACCTCCCCCATTATATTTAACAAGACACTTCCAACATGTAACTACTCTTTTTTTTGGGCCCGGGATTGCATATTTCCAAGCCTTATCCCTTGTTACACGAACAGGGTTTGCATCTGGGTTTGCTGAAGGCCTAGACGAACTCCTCTCATGCTGAGACATGCTGCAATATATCATAAATAAAAAAAATAAGCATCTACAATAATAAAAATCAAAGACTATGGCCTCTTACTTATCAAGTTTTTTCATCAACATAAAATGCAGGAAATCCAAGATTCTAAGGACAAACAATGTAAACACAATGAAAATATGAAGTTTGAATGTAAAAAATTCATAAAACAACACAAAAATGCAACTTACCTCTTCAAAATTTCTCCCAAAATGAAGAAATACATCTCAAATTTATAGAGGCCTCCAAATGTTTCGTTTAGCTCCTTGCAATGTGTGCATTCAAGCTAGAAACTATCACAAGCAATCAGCAATCAACGTATGAGAGCCAATCGATTTGCTGATTTTTTGTCTAAAACCCCTATGTTCTTCTCCCAAGCCTTTTTCCTCTCTTCCTAGCCTTTCAAAATGATAAAATGACCTTTTTAGGTCGAATAGAAGACATATATGCCAAAAAGAATATTTAAAACCTTTTATTTTTTTAAGTTTTTATGTTTTTTAACGTGGCTGGACGCATAGAGTCCACACCACGGGACTCTGCGAGTCAGCAGAGTCCAAGGACTCGGCGAGTCCTGTAGACTTGCCCAGGACTCAGCCGAATCCTTGAGCTGGGTCAGCTGGCCTCGGCGAGCCTGGCTCGACTCGGAACTTGTAGAGTCCTGCTAGGACTCGCAGAGTCCTAGAACACTGGAATAAACACCAAGTCTTCTGCTTTTTTTGCTGCCAATGGGTTATGCTTCACTGAGTGGATAAAGGATTATGTACTCCAATTGCGCTCAGCGGCAGAAGAGCTCGCAACCTAGAGAGAAAACAAACAAAATAAAATATAAAAAATACAAGATAAATTCAAGAGTGTTAAGTGTTAAATTCTGCAATGCAAGCGGCCAAAAAAAATAAGAATTTTTTTTTAAAAACTTGTGATCAAATCTTATTAGCAAGAGGTTGGAGGTATATATAATCTTGCCCATAAAGGTACCACCATCTAATAACATCCATTTTGCTTTGGTCATTGACAACAGTAGGGTGGAGATCTTTTCTTGAGATAAACAATCCAAATTCACTCCTAACACTTGCCCCCACATCTGGATCGTGGAAGATTTTACTAAATGCCGTCTTATACCCATTAGCAACCTCAACATCTCTATATGGTGCCACTCTACTTGGAATAGCAAGTACTTCTGTGCTATAGTGCCTGGGAGAAAGAGCATATGCTAGGAGGTGCAAAGGTGTGGTCATCTTGTTCCAACGATGAAGAACAATTGCTTCCACCCTTTTGTATAAGGTGTCCTCAGGATCATTCTCTCCTTTGTATGACTTGGGATATCAAATGATGTTCATGTAAGTTATCTTGATGTAAGTTATGTCAATTTAGATATCTCTCAATAAACAAGGATAGAGGAATGTATTATAACTTACCAATTTTATTTTCTCCAACATTGTGTCCATGGTATCATAGACATCCCCTAAGCATGGTTCATCAGTGTCAGCAAATTGAAGCATAGACATGATAGGTTCGGTGATTTCCAATACATAATCCACACGAGCCCACCGATCATCATCCAATATCAATGCCTTCACCTTTTGGGCCCTCATTGTACTGGATTGCTTCCATATACCCCATTGGTTGCTAATAACCATTCGTGACAATGCCTCTTTCACCTTCACAAGTCGTCTAAGCATGATTGTGTGAGATGCAAACTGGGTTTCAACCACCTAAGAACATTTTAATAGTGAGTTAATTACATATTTAAAATATGTAAACAACACAAACAATAGTTTATTCAATTATGTAAAACATGACATAAAATGATAAATGAAACTAAATAAATTAAATTTTAAAATTTACCTTAAATAATTCCAATCTCGAGAAAGTTCTGGAAATTGCTTGTGAAATATGGTGATTCGTCACAAACATTTGAATCTCCTCACCCTCATATATTTTTTTCACCCATTCTTCTTGGGTGCCAATTGCTTTCATCACTAAATTGAGGGAGTGGACGGTGCACGGTGTCCAAAAGATGTGATCATATCTAGCCTCTACCAAAGCACCTGCAGCCCTGGAAACTTTTGCATTGTTTGTAATTAGTTGGAAAACATTGTCATGACCCACCGACTCTATGGAATCAATGAGAATCCTGACAATGAACTCTGCATCTTTTACTTCCCCTTCATAGTCAACCGCCCTCAAAAACATTGACACCTTGGGGGATACAACGATTACATTGATTAATGGATAGTTTTTGCAATCTTTCCATCCATCAGAAACAATAGACATACCCGTTTGAACCCAAGAATCTCTTATTGGTTTTAGTTGGGCCTCTACATTTTTTATCTCATTATGCAATAAGGTGGTGCACACCTTTTCATATCCAGGGCCTTGGAAACCAGAAGGTGCATTATTTATTGTTTGCATCATCTCCCTCCAATAAGGTGATCTTACTAAGTTGAATGGAAGACCATTCGCAAAGAGGAAACGTCCAATTTTTTGATCAGCAATATCTCTTAACTCATTTTGAAATGCCTTATCTAATGGGCCTCTCTTGCGGGTGGTGATTTGTGGTTGTTCTACATCTTCATCCTCCCTAGAAGGCATAGGCAAGAAGGGATGTCTAGAGGTTGGTTGAGTGGGTGGTTGTAATGTCCCCTTTTTGGGGTACATTATTTGTGTCGTGTCGTTAGCCTTTTTATCTTGGTCCGGAGGGCTAACCGAGGCGTGGTAGTGCTCGAGGAGATAATTGGTCTAGGTGGTTTCAGTTTCAGGCCAATCGAAGCAGTTTCCGCAAGTTTCCAAGGTACTTACTATTTATAGTAAGTCAATAGGGTTCAAAATTCTTGGTTTTTCAGTAGTGGACTTGGAGCTTCTCGTCGAGAGCTTTCCGGCAAGCTATCACACGTCGTCATCTGAGCTCGTTTGAGCCTCTGTTTTAATGCCGGAAGATTCCTCATTTTATTTATTATTTCACTTTATAACTCAACGGTCATATTTATTTAAAAATGACTTAAAGTGGAATTATAAAGAGATAGAATGGGAATATGAAGAGTTACAGTGGGGAAACTGAAGAGTCACAACTGCAACCATAAGAAGAGGTTTTGGAGTCTCATTGTTTATGCTTTAGTTTTATGAATATTATTTCTCTTTGAAAATTCGAGAAGCTTCAGCTATCGAATCTGAAATTTGAGGACGGAAACCTTTAGAATTTCTTGGTGGATTGGACGGAAACCCGATTCATCTCCGGTGCGGATTCACATCAGAGTTCGCCATTGTTTTACCAGGTTCTTGGTCATCCGATCTTACTGTTATTTTCTGTATTTTAGATTGGATATTGTAATGCATGGTTATTGTATTGCTGTTGTATAATACAGACCATTTTCTGAGAATTTTTATAATATTATATTTGCTGGTTATTCGAATATATATCTGCTAGTTATCTACATGTTATTGTTTATTTCAAATCTGCATGAGATTTTTTTGTAAAAATCAGTAAATGGCCGGTTAGGGTCATTTCAGTGGTATCAAAGCCTCGCATCTTGCCAGCCTGTGAGGTCCTCTTTTAGTTACATAATTTCTTTGAAAAGAGCTAACTATCTGGAAGGTTTCAATTGGTATCAGTATTCTGGAAGTGTTCATTGTAACTACCTATATTTTCAATCGGGAATAGCAGAGTGTTTCTCAACTCTTTTATGCTGAGACTACCGTTTTGTTGCAAGGAAATAACAATTTCTGGAATCGTATTGGACTGACAGTTGAAGTTCTATTTGTTTGGAAGAAGCGTGATACTTCACCTATGGTTGTGTGACCAGGCTAAGACTTCAGCATCGCTCCTACTTCTCCAACCTCCGCACCGACTGGACATCATATATCGTGAGACTTCCTCACGTATGTGGTCTCTTTGGATGTATGAGCTTTGAACCAAATATTACATACATCGGAATAGTGGAAGTTTTAATAATATGGTTTCTACTATTTGACAAAAATATTTATGCAAGGCTTGGGATTAAAATTTTATATTTCCGTGAATGAAAGCTATCCTCGTATAGTGGAAATTATTAATAGAGCCGCGTCAAAGGTTTATATTCAATATTTTATCGTGGGGCCTGATCAACCGAGCAAACTCTCAAATCTTTGATATATAGCAGTATCGCGCCTTCATATGACCAGCGCGGGGATCTATTATTGCCAAAGCTTGTGAAATATCGGGCTTATTCTTTTTTCAGAGTTTGGAAAAGGCTCGTCTTATGGAAGCTTGCTGATGAAACATTCTCGTGCCAGAGTACTAAAAAATTAGTTATATTCGAGGCATCACGTGCAGATACAACACTTCATAGTCCGATTGTGTCTTGAAGAAAACCTCTGCTCATGAGTTTGAGGTTCTTATACTCAGCGTGTTCGCAGACTCTGAGTCTCGGCAGCTGACCCCCTCCGTATTCGAGAGCTGGTCGGGATTTATTCCTGTGTCCTTGCTACTAGCGCGGGGCCTCCCTTGAACACTCTCGGTATTTCAGAAGGAAGCATACCTGTGGGGGAAGCCGGGTAATCATGCCTTCAGCGAGACATTCTAGTGAATGAGACTGGGGAGTTTCGACAACAGTAACGCAAGGAAGTTTTGTGATTAGGAAGAGCAGTATAGTATTGAAACAGTGGTCATCAGCTGTTAGCCGGAATCACTACCACTCGGCATCTCTTTCACTAGTTTCACTAGCTTCCAAACGGCCAGCAGTAAGCCTGTATTGGGTCGGGTTTCAGAAGTCACGTGCCAGCTTGCACACCTTGCACATGTCCTGGACTTAGTAGCAGTGAACAGTAGTTGCGTTCGGGTCTGCAGGACTTCCGTGAGCGACTACATTGTTTCCATCTCGTGCACACTCCTCTTTATCATCTGGCATAGAGTCATTCTTGGGTGGATTTCCAAGCCGCCCTTGTTAGAGGCAGTTCATCGCGCTCACCAGCAGCATTGTGTAGAGGACGCTGGATTTACTGATGGTTTGATAACTTGACCAACACTGGAAGCAGTATTCTTATGCGAATGGGCTGCCACGGGACTTGATTGTGAGCTTCCAGCTGCAAACCTTACACTTAGTACTTGCATTGATAAAGCAATAGCACGTGTTGAATAAATTGATGATCCCTTTGTGAATCTTGGACGGTGATGTCAATGGTAAACGACCCTCCTGCTGCGAAACGGAAACTGATCCCATATGTGCTTAATACAATAAAAACGACATTGTATTATGTCTGAGATTATTTACTATGACCAACCAAATGTAACATCTAATTCTGGCTTGCAGCAAATTTAGTATTCGTGGGTCTATAAAATTAATATTGGCCGTGTTTTCTATCTATCGGAAATTTGGGCCAGAAAACTGGGTTGTTTATTGCATAATACCAGAATAGTGTGGATTGATTCAGAATACCTTGTAGATGTCTCCTTGTTACAAAGGGTAGATTTTTGTATTTGATAGTGGGACTGTTTCCTCGAAATTAGTTTGAGTGTACATTTGATCAAGCGGTTGACTGGCACAAATTTTAATAAACACCTTTGAAATCACTAGTCAAATTAGCTGTCCAGAGGCCAGTGTTTAGGCAGGCTTTCCTCCTAAATAAGCAACTTGGTAATGTCCTCAGAATAAGATTTTATGGGGAATTTATTCTGAACCAGTCTATCAAGATTAAATCAGGAAACTTCATCTGAGATTGGCTTGGTTTGTGTACTCGCTTTGCTTGGGGAATATTTCTGCATTACGGAGAGCTCTTGCACATTGAGTATTTGTGGGAAGAGACACTTTTCAGTCCTAGTAAGACAAGCAAACAATGACAGTATTTTTTCAGTCAAGATTGAGACAAGATATCTCATATTTAGAATTATTATTGCAGTGACAACATTTCATAGTTTCAGAAGTGATTCAGTCCCTTGTGTGGAATTTGGAGGAAGTTAGATCATGGAGTCCTTGGAAAGCCCAATATTTTCTAAGGAATTCAATGGCACGTTTTACGGTGTGCATCTCAGAGATTTTCCGAAGGAAATGGAAATAGGAAATGAATTGTGTTGCCTTGGATGGCAATTGGAGGAGCAGAAAATCACGGGAGGTATGCTTGCCAAACTAAATGAAATAAATTCGTATCTATCCAGGATAGATCAAGCTGATTGCAGACTTTTTAATTGGGCCATGCATCCCACAATGGTTGCCTTAGTGCAATGCAGATTTATGAGTCATCCACTTTGAGATGTTAGGCTTGCAGTCGCCTCATGTCTCAGTGAGATCACTCGAATTACAGCCCCTATCATTCCTTACACTGAGCACATTTTGAGACAGGTGTTATAGCTGATTGCAGACAACTTAGATGGACTGAGATATGACAGAGACTCTACCTTTGATAAGCAGTTAAAAATATTGGAGTTAATGGCAAGCACTAGAGTCTTCAGTCACATGTTGAATCCAAATTATGATAAAATGATTCAACAATTATTTTAGTGTCTCCTAAATAATTACAGGGAGTGTCATCCAGATGGGGTGACGGCATGCATAATGACTATCTTATCCTCGATCTTAGATGAGGACTATGACATATGCAAACAATTGCGATCAGAATTGTTGGCAATATGGAGAGGAGGAATAAGGTACGCATCCATGGCATATGAACTCGTAGCTGAATTAATTAAGCTTCAGGCTGAAAAATTCAAGAGTTCATTGTCTGAAAATGAATGAGCATCATTAGGCTTACACGTTGCAAGATCTCCGGTGATAGGCTAGGACTTAGTGAGTGCAGGGCATATTTGTTTCTATGCCAGGAGGGCTGGTCACAGGGGCATGTTTGCAAGATTGATCAAGGGAAAGATAAATGGCAGCCTAGTGATAGAAACATTACAGTTGGGACTACCCCACTTTCAGGACATAGTGGTGAGTGTTCAAAACTTTACTTTGGTGACTTGGTGGCGGAGTTTGATAACTCCATGGTTATAGGTTGTGGTAACCAATTGGAGACCTTCAGCGATTCAGGTAATGAGGAATCGTGTGACTTCTTTAGCAGCACTTCACTCTTGCATCACACTGATATGGATGACCCATTTGGCAGTACATCTCAGGATAACATTGATGAGAACTGTGTCTTAAAAAGTCAGCTGAAAGTTAGTGATGATGCCATTATTGCAGCACTTGTTCACCATGATAGCACTCACCAGATCGTTGATGATCTGTACAGGACAGCTCAGAGGGATAGAGTGCAAGACGACATAAGGATTGGATCCTATACTGCAGATTTACAAGGGTCAGAACAACAATTGAGGTTTGGAAATTAGAGTATTTGAGATTACTTACAGACCGTGAACACTTGTTACAGGTTGCCAGGAATTATGCTGTGCAGTTGAGGGAGAAGGAGGTTGAGGTTGATAATCTCAATAAGGAGCTTAGTGCTACTCAGGGCACTTTGGAGCATACTCATTGCTCTATAGGAGGCGAGAAATCAGATTGTGGTCTCTAGGCTGTTCAGGGAGCAGGATGACAGGGATAGGTCTGAATTCTATCAGGAGGTGATTCAGGAGCTTGACAGCATACAATAGACCTATGACTTGGATAGTTGCCCAAGAAGATCTTTGGGTCACCGAGAGTCTCTCGATGAGTTAGACCACTTCCAGACGATGGATAACTCCTTGTTTGAGATGGGTGCCGAGTTGACATTTGATAATCCCCTCTTTGAGATAGATGAGGGAGATACGTCCTATTCCTAGGATGAGGATGAGGTTAGTTGCAGGGTCTGGGACCCAGGTGCAGTCATCAGAGGTGAGCCTCGGTCACCAGGTGGGGATAGTGGGATGAGCTCAGTTGCTGAGCAGTGTGGTTTGTGCATCAACAGTCCAGGAGGGGCGGTTATATCTTGTAGCATGATGAGTGATATGCCTTTCCTTGCACTACCACTCGTTGATGTTGATCGCATAGAGGTTTTCTAGTACAGGGTTATTGAGCTTTGGATGATGAGTATGCTGTTTGGTGCGAGTTTTGCACACCACGATAGTATACATTGTATGACTCCGGGTATTGAGAGACAGTCATGGAATCCTTATGCTGATTTAGGATTCCCAGTAGAGTGTAATGTTCCTTCTTATTCTTCTTTGATAATATCCTGCAAAACCGACATCAGTACATAATATCACGAAAAATATATATATATATGACTCATACTATACTCTAAGTTAGTGGGGGAAGTTTGACCCTTAAGGCTGCCCCTAGGTCGGGCTTCACAGAAGTCCAGCTTGAGAGACATTCGCTCCCTCTAAGCAATCGGACTATCGACACGTCATCCCTAGAGCACTACCCGTAAGGATCTCTTGGAAGCAACTTAATTGCATTCCAAGCCTACGCATATGCATATGACTGGCTTCAATATATATATTGCCTACGAGACTAGGGAAAGGTCTTAATTTCCTCTAGTCCCCTCCAGATATGTAAACCATCCTTCGGTGAATACTTTATTCACACGTATGGCCCATATCATCAATAGACCATCCTTCGGCGAATACTCAATTCACACGTATGGTCCATAATAATAATATAACATGTATATATGTAGACCATCCTTCAGTGAATACTTTATTCACACGTATGGTCCCTAATAACATGTATAACAGCCTTAAAATCCATAGTTAGAAATACAATAATTTCTTACTTTACTATGATTCAATTATTCATAAAAGAATGCTATGATTCTGGAATTCAAATGTACATATAACATATACAAATACTCATAAATATATTCTGTAAGTCCATAACATATATATATATATATATATAGATATATTCTGAATTTAAAATATCATATTAACCACTATATATATATATATATATATATTTATTTACACTATATTATACTGCAGATCGTACCTGGTAAAGGAATTTGTATACAACCCGCTGATTTCCTTCTACGTATTTCCTTGTTTTTTTTCCTTGTTATACTTTCTTTTTATTCTTTTTTTTTTTTTGTTCCCTGTTCTGTCCGCATGACAAGGGATATATACCCGTGTGGGGAGGGGAGTCACGTCCCTCCCACACACAGCCGCACCTTAGTGGTGCGGCTGTTCACAGCCTGGCTGTGAACAGTCGCACCATTAGGGTGTGTCTTTTTACTAATGATTTGCTGTGTTTAATATTATTTATCTATGATTAATAATGTTTATTTATATTTCATGTTTTAATATTATATATATATATATATATATATATATATATATATATAAATATATATATATAATATATATATATATATATATATTATAAGTATTAAATTTATAATATATTTATTATTATTAATTTTTAATTGCATATTATAATATTTATTTTATAATGTAAAGATTGTTTAATGTAGATGATTTTACATTAAATTCATGATTAATATTATATATTGAAATTATTATATTTGTAATTTAATTAATACAATAGATTTTATAAATTTCTAATGAATTGGATTTATAATTATAAAGAATTTAATTGAGGGTCATCACATAGAGTTGCTCAGGGCATCGCATGTTGGCCTTATTGCATGGGATGCATTTTGTTTTCCATTCAGCCCACCTACGGGGGACCTCCTTTTCCGATTAGTGGATAGGGGTGGGATGAGTGATTGGTTGAGTACGCTTCCCTGCTTGCAGATGGAAGGCTTGTCCGACAGTCTTGACAGCTTGCCTCCTCAGTGCAGTTTTTGGTTCGGGCTACAAATCAGAGGGGCAGTATTATGGTAGATGGACACTTCTAGTATTTCACTTAGTATGGGCATAGAGCGTTGAGATATTTCAGCCAGCCGAGGAGATGGGTGGCCCTTTTGTTTATGGGATCCAAGAGGGACATACTTGTGGTTGTTTTTCATTTTGAGAGCCGATTGGTATGAGGTTTGGTTTTCCCCTGCATGTGATCGTAGAGGCACTGGTGATCCCAGTTGGAGTGAGGTTCTCAATTGGGTTGAGGACTTTCTCACAGATGATGGCAGCACAGGGCAGATTCGTACGATTGATCCTGCAGTGATTTGGGATCTTGGCATTAGATTGGCTGCTGCTTTGTTACTGTGTGAGTGGCCCCACAGGTCGGAGCATAATGACTGTTTCAGTTTCACACGACAGATTGGTGGAGTAGCTTCCTTGAGGATGGTTTGGGATCCAGGTATTATGATCTCAACATGCAGATACCGATTGCTTGAGGGAAAGCAATCTCTGGGAAGGGGTGATTTGTAATGGCCCCTTTTTGGGGTACATTATTTGTGCTGTGTCGTTAGCCTTTTTATCTTGGTTTGGAGGGCTAACCGAGACGTGGCAGTTCTCGAGGAGATAATTGGCCTAGGTGGTTTCAGTTTCAGGCCAATCAAAGCAGTTTCCGCAGGTTTCCAAGGTACTTACTATTTATAGTAAGTCAGCAGGGTTCATAATTCTTGTCTTTTTAGTAGTGGACTTGGAGCGTCTCATTGAGAGCTTTCCGGCAAGCTATCACACGTCGTCATCTGAGCTCGTTTGGGCCTCCGTTTTAATATCGGAAGATTTCTCACTTTATTTATTATTTCACTTTATAACTCAACGATTATATTTATTTAAAAGTGACTTAAAGTGGAATTATAAAGAGACAGAATGGGAATATGAAGAGTTACAGTGGGGAAACTGAAGAGTCATAGCTGCAACCATAAGAAGAAGTTTTGGAGTCTCATTGTTTATGCTTCAGTTTTATGAATATTATTTCTCCTTGAGAATTCGAGAAGCTTCAGCTATTGAATCTGAAATCTGAGGACGGAAACCTTTAGAATTTCTTGGTGGATTGGACGGAAACCCGATTCATCTCCGGTCGGATTCACATTAGAGTTCGCCATTGTTTTACTAACTTCTTGGTCATCTGATCTTACTGTTATTTTCTGTAGTTTAGATTGGATATTGTAATGCATGGTTATTGTATTGCTGTTGTATAATACAGACCATTTTTTGAGAAGCTTTATAATATTATATTTGCTGGTTATTCGAATATATATCTTCTGGTTATCTGCATGTTATTGTTTGTTTCAAATCTGCATGAGATTTGTTTGTAAAAATCAGTAAATGGCCGGTTAGGGTCATTTCAGTGGTGTTATTGTTTTTTGTTTCCCAGTATAAGCACCTTGTTTCCCTTTTGCAACTAATTTGTCAACATCTTCTTGTTCTTTTACGAAAGCTGCTATTTGCATAGTTGTCAACCCTTTCTTATTTGGCCGTGGGCCCTCACACATATTAATCCCTTGACCCCCAGGGCCCAAAAAATGAAGTTTGACTTGGGACTAGGAGCTTCTATATTGTGAGTTGCAAAAATCACATTTCCTGATAAATCCTATGGGGTATTTGTATGACATCATAGATAGGGCCAAAGAAACAATTCAACATCTGTATGCGCCTAATATGACCAAATATGAGAACATATGATGCATTACTGATTACAGGTGGAATTGAGTCTTGACAAACTCCACTAACATATTCATGCTCCTGCCTACTATTGGAACCCTAAGTTTTTCTTCCCCCCTTCATTTAGAGTAGATGTGGAGGTTATACATGGTTTCAACAAGTGTATTGAGAGGTTGGTCTCTTATGACAACCTTTGAGACCTCGTACACGGTGAGTTAGAGGCTTATAAGAGGGTGGCGGGGGCATTATTTTTTCAATTGTATGCATTTGTTGGAGAGCCACCCTACAACCAAGTATTAAGAACACATAAGTGTAAGTTAGTTTACAATTTATTTTTAACTTATGATTTTACTAAAAGTATTAGAAAGTTATAAATGTTGTTGTAGATTTGCAGTGGTTTTCAATCCACATTTTACCCTAGCCTTATTGTGCATTTGACGGTGAGTGCAATCAGAGTGTTTTTGAGTCCATTCATAGAAAAAACCACGAGTTGGCTCATAGTGTTTGAATGACCTTGTCTTTCAGTAGTACAACTTTTGATCCCATGAAAAGAAGGTACAAAGGTAGAATACACTTCATGTGCTTGACCTCGATGACATAGATTCATATTTAGATTGGGTTGTTGAGGATGTGAATCTAGTAGTTACTAACAATTAGATCTTTGGTTTGGAATAGGATGCAACTGAATGGTGAGCGAATGTGGCAGCATAGGAGGATTTAGAAGGTGAGTGTGGTGATCCATTAGGGGTGGTTTCATTGCGTACATAGCTTGGTCCTATGATCGAGGCTTCTATTGAGGGTACTAAAGCTATACCATCCTCTTCCATTGCATTCACTTAGTGATTGCAGAATTTTTTGAGCTTTAGTTGAGAAAAAAATATGTTTTACATATTTTGTTGATTTTGAAACTTTGAACTCATTTTTTGATTTATGAAGTGTATTGAACTCTAGTTTTGATCTATATGTGAAGGAAATTAGTGATGCGGTCCTTAAAAAAATCTGTAACATGCACGTCTCCCAAGTATATTTTTAAAAAATAATGTATTTTTAATGTTTGATGAATTTGCCAAGTTTTTTTTTGAGTATTTGCCGAGTATCAATTTTTTTTTTGCCAATTTTTTAAAACTATGAATTGTCTATTGCTGTTGGTATCAATAAAAAATCAATCTTGTAGCTTTGGTAGACTACAACTGTGGTATTTCAAGCAGGTCTTGAACAATGTCTGATTGGAGGACCTCAGGTTTTCAAGGGTTTCTGACATTTTTTACCATTCATATTTCATTTACATACATTAAACGCTGAATTTTCAATGGAGGAAGACGTCCATCTTATTTTTTTCATTCTCTTGGGCTCCAGCAGCAATTGTTAGTCATAATCTTGCTTGTGGGTTGGCTCTTAAATATTTCCCGCTTTGTTCAACATAATATCCCTTTATCATTCTGGTAAAAGAGTATAAACTTCTAATAATATTGAATCGTCCAAGGGTGTCGCCCTATCAAATGCGGAGGGAAATCATTTGTTCGTAGATTTCATGAACCATTACCCCTTATCTTTGTCTCAATCTGTTGGGAAGAAGTTGTAAAGTTGTAAGGGTTTCAATTTTACCGAATTTCAGGATAACACATTAATGGTCACAAATTGATTAATTGCTTGGTCATTCCATATTTATATTGGTTAGGGATTGTCAATGATATACTTCTTCTGCTATGGTGTTCTCTTTTAGAAAGCATTGACAAAGTGCATAAATAATTTGTCAATGAAATAAGATTCCCATGCACAGTTGTTATGATCTCTTATATAGAAGATAGGTTCCCATTAAAGTGTCTTGTTTCAACTGTGAAGGCTGCTGCTACAAATTTTAGCTATTTGGTAATGAGAGTTCTCATGTAATAGTGATTTACTCCTAGGATAGTATACATGTGCATTTCTAAAGTTGGACAAGTAGGGTTTTAACGTTTATTGATAGAATTATGAATAGAGGTTAATTAATAGTCTTGTTGTACTGCAAGCTTAATTTATTCACATCCTTGAAATGTTTCTGTATTCATTTTATAATGTATGCATATGTTCAAGGAGATATATTCCATAAGAAACTGAGTCTAGTCACATGACTTTCAATTTATACTTGCTGTTGCAATTATGAATTCCTTTTTTTAAGTGAATCTGACAGTCTAGAGGTATATGGTTCTAACTTTTGAGGTCTGAATCAAAAGCTATTTGGATGCTGAATTACATGGTAAATACTTCCTTATCCTTTTCTTGTCTGCTCCTTTTTCTTTCCTAGTTTCAACATATAAGATAGTGAAATAAAACTAATAAGTACCACTATGCATGCTGACAATTCATAGTGTGTTGTGTTTGGCAGGTTTTTGATTTTGCAGTGTTTCCTAAGCCTGAG
The DNA here is from genome assembly GCA_027943335.1 of Chamaecyparis obtusa. Taxonomy (NCBI): domain Eukaryota; kingdom Viridiplantae; phylum Streptophyta; class Pinopsida; order Cupressales; family Cupressaceae; genus Chamaecyparis; species Chamaecyparis obtusa. The sequence continues at coordinate 1,172,311 of BSBK01005594.1, read as the reverse complement.
TATGACTTGCCAATCTTCTGTGCTAACTTTTTTTCCACAGTCAACATGAATATCATTGTCTTGTGAGTGAGTAATTTTCGGTTGTTTCTCATGTTCCCTAATGTTTATTCTAGTATCAGAAAATTGTGTTGAAGGTCCAACATTTTGTTCTCCGTTCTCTCTTTGTTTTGATTTTAAAATGACTTAAAGAGAATAAAATTTATTGGACCATGTTACTTCCATCTAGTAAACTGCAATACCAAGCATTGTTTTAACTTTTTAAACTACTTTAACAATTCTAAAATCTTGATACACAAGATACTTCATCAACACAAGACATATATACAGACAATTATTCAGCCTGGCTTAGCTAATCAACAACTAACTAGTTTCCCTATTTGATGTGAATATAGCTTCCCATTCATGAGATCAACATATCTGGTCAATGATTGTCTTCTTAGAACATAAATTTTACTGACAATCTGCCACTCTATTCCATTCCCGAGGAATATGAAAAAGAGAAATACAATCCAAAGAAGAACAAAGATTCAAGATCTGCTTAACCAACAAGGATAAATGCCAATTAGCTCCATCCAAATGTTATGCATTCAACATATTAATCATAATCTGAGAATCAGATTCACACGCAATCCTCTTCCAACCAAGAGAATAACCTTTTTCTATTGCGTGAAGAATAGCTAGAGCATCCATAAGGCTATTAGAATGCTGGACCTTATAAGTAGAGAAAAAGAACACAACACCTCCACCACTATCTCTACGAATACCACCAACTCCCGCATGTCCAAGATTCCCCCTGGAAGAGCCATCTGTGTTAACTTTAAAGACTCCTTCAAGATGAGGGAGCCATGTCCCCTCTCTATGGATTTTCTGTTTGGTCTGCCTCGATCGTTTCCTGACAGAAGATCCCACACCATTGCCAACTAGATTCAAATTCCTTATCATAGCTAGATAACTAGAGTCTATAGGAACAAATAGATCACATTTGGCTGAAATAGTGTCTTGTAGCCTACCCACAATATTTCTCCATGCAAGATTGCCTACCACCATCTTAGAATCTTGAAAGATCCTCCAATTCCTTTCTAACCATCAATTCTAGATGATGAAAGTCAGGCCAAGAACCCAAGCAACTTGTAGAAAAGAAATCTTAGCTAGAGGATGGGCCAAAGTTTCCCAAAACTCTACTAAAGAGGTATCATGAACACATGCATAATTCTATGCTCCCCATTATAGGTGCCAACTCTCCCTAGAGTAAGGACATTGAAATAAGAGATGAGAAATACATTCTTTACTACTTTTGTAGAGGACACAGATAGAAGGGCCCTGAAAGTCTCTCTTCCTCAAATTTTCCAAGGTGAGGCACTTACTCTAGGAAACCAACCATAGAAATAAGGTGCACTTGGGCCAAGAGAAATTATTCCAAATCTACTTCCACCAAGGTACAGTGCCCCAACCATGCAACTGACTATCCAACTCTAGGTAACCAGAGGCAACAAAAATCTGCCCCTCAGATGTAGACCCCAAGCCAAAACATTCCCTCCCTTAAGGGCATTGCAAAGTCTACCGGCTAGAATCTTTAGCTAGTTGTTGATGATTCTCTTCAATACCACCCATAGGCTTACTCATGAGGATCTTTCTAGCAAGTAATCTCCAATTGACCCTTGAGTTTAGCAGTCTTAAAATTCGCCACCCTACTCCAACTTGCTTCAACCAAAATGTTGCAAAGGGGTTGAAGGTGAGGAAACTGAGAAACAATTAGGGGGTGACCATCCCAAGAATCATGCCAAGAAAAGAGCATCAGATCCCCTATTACAAATCCAAAAATGACCCTCCTTGACGAGTTTCATCCCTCTTTTGATAGTATCCTAGGTCATGGAGCCCTTGCCCATCAAACTGCACCAAGGCACATCCATATTGTTAACTCCTTTGAGGTACTCATGAGTAAGGATTCTATCCTAATCTTGATCTTGACGAGTACATCTCCAATATAATTGGCAGATAAAACCTGACCAATAAAACCTGCTGGCTAGAGCCCAAGACCACCCTCTTCCTTCGTCCTACAAATTGAATCCCATCTAACTAGGCTCCATTTTGAAGTTAGAAAATTACCAGACCAAAGGAATTGTCGAGAGAGGCCATCAAACTCTTTTACAAAACTAGAGGGAGCAACCTACACAAAAGCATCTATAAATAGAAAGAGCTTGCACCGCCAACTTCAATAGAGTCAACCTTACAATAGACGAAAGCCATTTGCAAGTCTAGCGGCTAACCTCTTACGAAACTTGTCTAGGATCTCCTGTCAAAACTCTCTACATTGAGATCCCACACTATGAAATGACCCTAACCGGCCATTTACTGATTTATACCAATAAATCTTATGCAGATTTGAAAACCAATAGAACATGCAAATAACTGTTGATCCAATAACAATAACCAACCGATATATTCATATAACCAGCAAATACATTCTCATGAAATAACTCAGAAATATGGTTTTGTATTATACAACAACAATACAATAACCAAGAATTACAATATCCAGTCTGAAATACAACAAATAATAGTAAGACTGAATGATAAGAACCTGTAAAGCAACGGCGAACTCTGATGTGAATCCGCTCCGGAGATGAATTGGGTTTCCGTCCAATCCACCAAGAAATGCTGAAGGTTTCCGTCCTCAGATTTCAGATTCGATAGCTGAAGCTTTTCAAATTCTCAAGGAGAGATTAAAATCCATAAATTGAAGCATGAACAATGAAACTCTCAACCTCCTCTTATGGCTGCAGCTGTGACTCTTCATTTTCCCCACTGTGACTCTTCATATTCCCATTTCGTCTCTTTATAATTTCACTTTAAGTCACTTCTTAAATAAAATGACCGTTGAGTTATAAAGTGAAATAATAAATAAAGTGAGGAATCTTCCGGTATTAAAACAGAGGCCCAGACGAGCTCGGATGCCGACGTGTGGTAGCTCGCCGGAAAGATCTCGGCGAGACGCTCCATGTCCACTATTGGAAAGCCGAAAATTTTGAACCCTGCTGACTTACTATAAATAGTAAGTACCCTGGAAACCTGCGGAAATTGCTCCGATTGGCCCGAAACTGAAACCACCTAGGCCAATTATCGCCTTGAGCACTACCACACCACAGTTAGCCTTCCGGACCAAGGCAAAAGGCTAATGACACGGCACAATATAATGTACCCCAAAAAGGGGACATTACACACTAAGGGGAATCCCAAGATAAACCAGAAGAAGAGAGCTGATTTGAAATCTGAGGGTTCAAGCAATCCTATTCTAAATAAGCAAAGGATTATTAAAGAAAAAGATAGAAGACTTGGCGTCATTAATTTTTTGCCTTGAAGCAGCCAAATATGTTTCCAAATTCTTTCTAAAATCAATAGCTTCATTAATTCTAGCCAAGCCCAACAAAACAACATCATCAACAAACTGGAGGTGAGAATAAGAAGGCAAACTATTGCCCTAGCTCCAACCTTGAATCAAGCCTTAAATATTTCTAGATTTAATAAATCTACTTGGCCCCTCAGCCATGATGATGAACAAATAAGGAGAAAGAGGGCCCCCTTGTTGAAGGCCCCTAGAAGCATTGAACAACTCAGAAGGTTCTCCATTAACCACAATTGAGAAGAATGTGGAGGAGATACAAATCATGATCCAATCATCCCAATCACCACTAAATCCAAAAGTCAAAAGAATTTTCAGTAAAAGGCCCATTTAATTTCGTCATAAGCTTTTTCCATGTCAATTTTGATGAACATGGCTTTCTCCTTAGAATTCGCCATAGAATGAATGATCTTAACAACAATCACAATTCCATCAAGAATTTGTCCACCGACAACAAATCTACCCTAGTCATTAGAAATCAGAGCTTTGAGTCAGAGCTTTGAGACACACCTTGAGTCTTTTAGCAATCAATTTAGTGATAATTTTAGAAACCACATTACAAAGAATAATGTGCCTAAATTGATCTAATCTATCCACACTCTCCTTTTTAGGAATAAAAGCCAAAAAAGTAGCATTCATAGCTCTTAACATTTTCTTATTTCTTTGTGACTTCTAAATCACCTCTAAAAGGTCCAATTTGGTAATTTCATAGAACTCCTAAAAAAATTCAATTGGGAAGCCATCAAGGTCTAGGGCTTTGCCTGTCTAAACAAGAAACTACTTCTGTCAACACCTCCGGGGTTCTCTAAATCCACTCATTAGCATATGAGAATCTCATGAATAGGTTAATGGTCTATCCATGCTAGACTGACTTAGGAAGGGGACATTACAGTCCGCCCTCCCCAAAATTGCTTTTCTTTGAGCAATCTCAACTCAGGAAGTTGTAGAACCTGCTCATTCTCCCATGTTGCATTCTCAATTGGCAAGTTCCTCCATTTGAATACATACTGTAATGTCCCCATTTTGAGCGAGCTTTGGAGTTAGTGGATTTAGCCTATCATTGGGTCCTTGTAGGCTAATTCTGGTGATTAGAGGACCTTGTTGTGGGTTTTGGCCCCGTTTTGAGGGACTTACTATTTGTAGTAAGTCATCATATGGTTCTACTGAGCTCAGATGATTTAGAGGAGTTATATGATGCTTTCAGATTTTATTTGCGGCTTCCGGTTTGGACTCCAAGATTCTTGGAGGGAGCGCCTATTTTTAGTAAGTCACCTTGTCAGGTTCATTCATCATCTATCATCATCATGATCACTCTTGTGCTGTCAGATTTTGATTCTGATGCTTCCTTAGTCGTTTTCACAAGTTGGGTGAATTATGATTGTTATTTAATTAAATCGGCTAAGGTTGCCATTTTTTATTGGGAATGTACTGTGGGCATCTTAGTGTTATAGCTCGTTGGAACCGGATTGAGAAGTTTTAAATCCCGAGCTCATAAAACAGGGACCCTTTGTGTCAGAATATGGTTATTTTAATGAAAGGGTCTTTTTTTCATTATTAAAGAGGAAAGAAATATAATAGTTTATTATATTTCAGATGTGCAAATAAAGCAAAGTCTTTTGTAAGTGAAAAGTGTGTGAGAGAAGATATCTTTTATTATAAAAACAATGCTTTGGGCAAAAGCAATTCATCTTATGTCATTTGTTGAATTTGAGAATTTGTTGTTGGAGAAAGAAATCGATTTTCTTTGGAGAGCTAGGGTTTGGAACTTGGTCTTCATTCTTGGAGAGAGTTCTACAACGAATTTCTTGTGTTTGGTCTTCAAATTTTGGAGAGAACACTCAATACATTGTTGGGATGCAAAGATGGATTAAATCAAAATTATCCTTGGTTGGAAGTGAGTGAATCTATTTATTTTCAACACTGCTGTGTGCATTTATTGTTGTCGTACAAAATTATCTGCAGAACCGTACTATGCTAGAAGTATACCATACTTCGTTGTTGGTTGTTGGTGACTGTGGAAGGCTGCGTGAGGGTTCCTTGAGGCTTGTTTATCTTCCAAAGGGACTTCATTCAATGTATGCTGCGTTGCGACTTCCTTGAGGTTGGAAGTGTTTTATATGGCTGCGTGACTACTTTGGCAGCCAATGTTCATTTTTCTAAGTGCTGCATGGACAATTAGGAAGAGGCGTCAATAATTGGAGAGCATACATAAATTAGGTGCTTCTTCGTTTAATATTTGTAATAAATTGAATAACTTTCTATGCTGTGTACAAACTTTGATGATCATTTGATTACTATTGGTGTTGTTGTTATTAAGATAATTCTAAGTTTAATTGCAAAAAAATTATAAATTGGTGTCATTCAATACAATTTGCAAATAAATTCCAAGTTTTTAGCTAGTTTGCAATTGAGAGCCAGCTGGGTTCATCACACATACTCTTATGATGTTTCAAGGACTTTGTCTCTGGTATCAATAGTGGCCTTAGGAATCAAAATCAGCTTTTCCTCCTCATCTAATAGTGGCAACTCAGAAGAAGGTGTCACATTGTGCCCTAGTGCCTTCTTGGGCCCGGATACATGGAATACATTATGAATTTTGTTGCTGGAAGCTAACTGAAGCTCTTAAGCAACGTTTCTAATCTACCTAATAACTTTCAATGGCCCATAAAATCTTGGCTTGAGCTTCTTCTCTCCATTCCTCTTAAGAGAGGACTCTTTGTAAGGCTATAATCTCAAGTACACCATGTCCCCTGGCCCTACCTCAAAACTATGCTTAGTCCTATGCTGATCAACATATAGCTTTTGTTGATTCTTGTCTGCTGTAAACTGTCTTTCAAAGATTTAATTATGTCTTGGCTCTCCTGCAACAAATCCTTTTCCTTAGGCACTCTGTTATCTGTTGGCACAACTGGTAAGGATGCAACATTTAAATGGTAAAAGTGGTGTGTCATTGATGACATTAGCTGACATTGTCCAAATAGGGAACAGGTGACAATAGTGTAAACAATTGACAAGAGAAATTGTTTAGGAAACCGGTGACACATATTGAGCAGAGATACACTTATTGCTCTGAGTAGCGACAGGTGAAATAAAGACTGTGGCCGGTGAAGTCTCTAACCGGAGTAGTGACCTATAAGTATATGATCGGAACATAACTGGTATAGACAAAGAAAAGTGACAGGTGAAGACATAGACCTGTAAACTGCATAAGGAAGGGTGTAAACTGATCATCTTTGATCGGTGAGATATCATCGAGACCGGTGAATCGGTGAAAGTCACAGTTGACAAACACTAAAGAGACTCTTCTACCGAGATTTGTTGCACAAATCATGCAGGATTTTGTGTTACGGAAAAGATTGGTGAAAGACACAATTGAAGGATTTAATGCCGAAATTTATGGTATTAAATCATGGCGGAATTTCATGTAAAGGAAAGAATGCGGCACGCATCTGATGTTTCCTTTACAAAACAAAAACACAACTGTATGGCGGATCTCTTGTTGAGAAAAAGCTTGTGTCATGCATCTGAAGTTTCCTCTCATAACTGAGACTTGACTGGATGATGGATCCAAAGGAGATCTTCACGGATATTGCAACATGCAAAAAGTAGGAAAGGCAAAGGAAGTCTATTTATTCTTCAGCCAGCGAAGAATATCATTTGCCTGCATTCTGCCAAAGAGAAAGAGTGAACCTGTACGCTGAGAAAAGCAACAATTTGAAGAGAGCATACCTGTGGTGCCTGGTGATGACTCTCAGTGGATGAAACAACGATCTTATCAGAATCAACAAAATCATTTTAAAGGATCAACCTCTCTATTGCTCTTTGACAATTGCAATAGTAAAATCCCAGTATTTGGGTGGACATTAATAGGTCCCTTGTATTAAATCTCTTAACCGGGTGACATTTAGTAGATGTTTTAAAGTCCTCTAACAAGGCAGGCTTTAACAGGCCTTACTTTAAATCCCTTAACTAGGTAGCATCTAATAGTGCGTTTGTAATCGTTTAATAGGGAAGACTTTTAACAAGGCACACTTTAGAAGAGTGCAAAATTTGTGAGTTCTACTCACACCATGGTTTTCTTCTGCTTTGGGTTTCCACGTGATACATCTGGTGTTCTATATTGCTATGATCTTGTGTTAGTTATTTCTTTTATAGGATCTATTCTGTGTGCAGTAATAGTTAATTTTTATCAGAGTGTTTGAAGTTTTAGTGGGTGTTGATTCACCTCTCCCCTCTCAGCACTGGTTGGGACCATCAATTGGTATCAGAGCCACGTCCTTTTTCTCTGCTACTTAACCGCAACAAGGAAAAGATCAAATAATGAGAAAGGAAGGACCCATGTTTTCTAAGGAAAACTTCAGTCTGTGGTGCAACAGAATGAAGCTGTACATGAAAACCACAGGAGATCAGTTTTGGAACCATGTGATGACAGATTACACCGAACCTACCGGTACATTGACTGCTGATCAACTAAAGGTCAGAAGTGAACACACAGCTGCTATGGATATTGTTGACATATTCAAGTTGTGATTGGTTAAGTCAGAGGCAAACATTAGATCTACCGGAGCACCGGTACATCACACTAGTACTCTTTAGTATGCATTGGTAGACCAAACATAGTGTTTTCAACTAGTTTTATGAGACATACAGGGAAGGTATGACCAACCAGGTACAAGTTTATTATCGGTTGAGTGCATGATAATCCTAACCGGATTATGCGGAGCGGTCTCAATTAAAACCGGATTATACGGAGCATTCACAGTTGAAGCTGAAGTTAGCTTTTTAACTGGAGTTAGCTTTATTTCATCTAGGGGTGTTTCAAGGTAAACTCAAGATCATTTTGCAAGCTTTTTGCACGCATGATTTATGGGTGAGTTTACAGCTTGGCGGAACTGTGAGAAGTATTTTTAATAAGAATAATGTCTTATAAATACAGGTCATAGTATACACAAGAAGTTGTTGTTGAATATTCAGAGCAGGAGAGAGATGTCTTTTGATAGGAGCTACAATCATGAAAAGTGAAAGACAGAGAAGGGTTCAACAGCCAAGCAGAGCAAAAAGGTAACATGTATGATCTGATTAGACAAAAGGTGTCATAATAGATCATTGCTTTGAATTGTAAGAGCATATTCAAATCCCTCAATCAGGGTGAACCCTAATAGGTTCTTGTATAAATCCCTTCACCAGGTAACATCTTAATTGGTGTTGAAAGTCCTCTTACCAGGCGACTCCTAATAGGGTCAAGATCCTAACAGGTCTTTTACCAAAATCCCTTTACCGGGTAGCACTTTTACCAGTGCTTTGTAAGCCTTTAACAGGGCACCTTTATTACTGCAGTAGTAAAGTTGTGGGTTCTGTTCCACCGTGGTTTTCTCCTTCTAACCGAGGGTTTCCACGTATATATGCTGTGTTGACCTGTGTATTTCTATTTCTGTTTATGAGTAATGATTATATTCTTTTAATTCTGCAAGAATAGATTTATAAGGATAAATTGGAATAGAAATTGTATTTACTGATTCACCCCCCCTCTCAGTAACCGGTTAGGATTAACAGATATGATAGCCAGCATGCTGCTTGACAACGTATATGCAGAAATTGAAAATCTGACTACTGCCTGTCAAATGTGGGCGAAGCTACAAACTGTGTATGGAGGCGACCCACATGTTCAAAGAGCAAAAGTAGAAAGCCTCAGAGGCAAATATGATGATATGAAGATGAATGAAGGATAAGACATTGAACACTACAACAACAAAATAAAAGAAGTGATGAACTCCATCAAAAGCGGTGGAGGAACACTAAGTGAGCAAGATGTGATAAGCAAGATACTAAGGATGTTGAGGCCACAATATGCTATCAAGATTTCAGCCATACAGGAGCTCAGATCAGTGAGCACATCACAAGTCACCCTTGATTCTCTCATCGGTAGGTTAACTTCTTTTGAATTAAGCAATTATGATAAAAGGTTACCTATGTTAGATGTTGCTTTTAAGTCTTCTGTGAATATTGCTCCCACCAAGAAAGGAAGAGAGACTAGTAATAGTTCTACCGGGAGGTCTGGTCATTTTCTTGAAAATCTGCTCTCAGAAGAACAAGAGCAGGATGAGTTTGAAGCACTCATCGTAAGGAGATTTCCAAGAGGAAAAGGGAAGTACAAAGGGAAACTTCCATTGAAATGCTTTTCTTGTAATAAGATAGGACACATTGTGACCAGGTGGCCAGAAAATGAAAATAAAGAAAAGTTCAACCGATTCAAGAACAAAGGAAAAAATGAGTGCTACCTTGCCAAGGAAGGTGTCACTAACAACGAATCTGAAGAATCAAGAGATTATGAGATTTCCTTTGTGGCAATAAAGGAAGAAAGCTCAGTGATAAGTGAAATGACACTTATGTCTAGATCCCACCAATGTGAGGACTGGATCATTGACAATGGATGCACTCACCACATGACTAGTGACAAAAACAAGTTCATCAGCTTGAAGCTTAATGATGGTGGATCAATGACATTTCGAAACAATGCTACCTGTGCTATTAGAGGCAAAGGCTCAATAGTACTTGGTAATGAAGTTGTTTGTGACGATGTGTACTGGGTAGGACTCATGTACAACCTGATGAGTGTGGCTCAACTGAACAACAAAGGATACCTGCTAGAGTTTGGATAGCGATCATGTATTGTTAAGAATCAATCAAGAGCACAATTTGCCATCGATAGGCAGAGCAAAGGGAACCTGTTCTACCTAAACTCAACCAAGGGGGCTTGCATCATAGCAACAACAAAAGGGGAAACAAAGAAAACTTGCCTTATGGCAAAAGATGACAATAGCTGGCTGTGGCACAAAAGGCTTTGCCACATAAACTTTGATAGCATAGTCAAAGTGAGTAGGAAGAAGTCAGTCAAAGGGCTTGCTGACATCATAAAGCTAGACATGGCCATGTGTAAACAATGTCAGTTGGGTAAACTGACAGGTACAAGCTTCAGCAACAAGTCTTATCCAACTGAAAATGTATTGGATCTTGTTCACATGGATCTATGTGGACCAATGAGGATGAAGAGCTACTACGGAGATAGGTATTTTATGCTCTTTGTAGATGATTTTTCAAGGATGATGTGGATGCTTTTCCTTAAAGAAAAATCAGCGGCCTTCCATATGTTTAAATTTTACAAGGCCTGAGTGGAGAAGGAGACCGGTAAAAGCTTGAAGTGTTTGAGGTCGGACAAAGGAGGTGACTACACCTCGCAAGAGTTTACCAACTATTGTGAAGAACAGGTGATAAAGAGGCAGATGTCTGCACCAAGAACCCCTTAACAAAATGGAGTCACTGAAAGAAGAAATAGGACTCTAATAGACTGTAATGGGCACCCTTGAATGCCCCAAAAACTAAACTAACTGCTGATACGAATTTTGTCAAACAGTTTGCATCCAACTCCTAATTCCTCCATTTACTAATTTAATCCTTATGACTTCGGAAATGGGATGTTTATATTGTTTGCTTGCATGGAATGAAAAAACACTTAACATAAACCAAAGAAAATCCAATGATATGCAGATTTGAATGGTATTGCTGCTGAATAAATGTTATTTTTAGAATTTAATAAAATCAAATACATGGCAGAATTTCAACTGACTAATTGCTCTGATATTATTGACATAATGCTCCAGAAAATGTTATTTAAACCTGCTGCTACAATGACATGAACAGTGCTGTGTGAACAGTGCTGCTACAGTACTTTGCCCTTCAAACAGTCCAATACCCTCGTGAAATCATTCCCTCAAAGTAGCATAAGCACTGGATAAGTGATGAAGAAGATATGAATGAGCAAAACACCAAATCTGCCTATAGCTAGAAATGCGTCCAATCTGCCTGATAATGAAGTTGATAGCAATGGATTCCAAAGGCCAAACCTCAAGGGAATGACGTCTAGAATGTCACAAGAGAGGATAGACGTCTTCTAATGCCAAGAATGGATCTGCAACTCACACACCAATTTCTTCTCATATTCAACATGCTGAACAAGGGCAACAAGCTCTCCTTTTATTCACTTCATAGGGTCAACCTACTTTTCACAAGCAATGTGGGATAAAGTGTTTTAGATTAAAATAATATAAAATAACACCTTATGTCTCCCTTGGGTTTTCCTTCTCAAACACACAACCCAACATGAATAATATTAAAGTAACACTTTATTATTTTAACATTTAATTTAAATGTTACTTTAATAAACTTCAGGCATTAAAATAAAATAGTAATTGGACTCGGAATAATATGAGTGATAGCTTGTCGGAAAGCTCTCATTGAGGAGCATCACATCCAATCATTGACTCTGACATCGCCCATGCCCTGCTGACTTACTAAAAATAGTAAGTTTGCTCGAAACCATGTAAATCAACTCCATTCTGGCCCAAACTAGAAATGACTAGGCCAAAACCTCTCAGGATCCCATTGACCTCTTTGTTAGCCTCCGGGACCATGCAGAAATAGGCTAACGGTCACATAGCTGGACAACTGCTAAGGTGGGGACATTACAGTCCGCCCCCCTTGAAATTGCTTGTCCTCAAGCAATCTCAGTCTTGTTTGCTGTAACACCTGCTCGCTCTCCCAAGTAGCATCCTCCTCTGGCAGGTCTCTCCATCTAACTAAATATTCTTTAACCACCCTATTCCGCAGATTCCTCTCCCTGGTGTCCAGAATAGCCTCAGGAGCCAATACGAGCTTCCCCTCCTCATCCAATGGTGGCAAATCTGCAGAAGGCACAACTCTCTGACCAATGGCTTTCTTAAGCCTCGACACATGAAACACATTATGCACCCGACTACCTTCTGGAAGCTCAATCTCATAGGCAACCTCGCCCACCTTGCAAATCACTCTGTAGGGACCATAAAATCTAGGCTTCAACTTCTCTGCTCCGCTCTTCTTGAGCGATGACTGTCTGTATGGTTGTAGCCTCAAGTAGACCATATCCCCAACCTCAAAGTTGCGCTCTATCCGGTGCTAATCAGCATACAATTTCTGTTGATTCTTGGCTTGTTGTATATTTTCCTTGAGCACCCTCAAGATATCTTGACTATCTTGCAAGAAGTCTTTGGATTTGGGCACTCTGCTGTCCCCCAAAACTAGATCCATGAAGCTAGGTACTTCATAACCATACAGTGCCATGAATGGAGTCATCTTGATGGACATATGATAAGTGGTGTTATAATAGTACTCTCCCATATGCAGCCATTTGACCCAAGCTCTCCGTTGTGCAGTCACATAGTTCCTCAGATATCCTTCCACCCATTTATTCACAATCTTCGTCTGCCCATCTGTTTGCGGATGATAACTAGTGCTAGGTGTAAGATCTGTGCCACACAACCCAAACAATTCCTGCGAAAAAACACTCATAAATTTACTATCCCGGTCACTGACAATGAAACTAGGTAGCCCATGTAACCTGAATATCTCTTTGAAGAAAAGGTCGGCCAGCTGTGCTGCTGTGTAAGTGGACAAAATAGAAAAGAAGTGAGCAAACTTCGTCAACCGGTCAACTACCACATAGATGCAATCTCTCCCTTATACTCGTGGTAACCTGGTGATGAAGTCCATGGAATTACTTTCCCATTTCCTATCCGGAATGGGTAAAGGCTGTAACAACCCTGGAGGATATGTGTGCTCTCCCTTATTCTGCTGACAAACTGCACACTCCCTGACATGCCTCTGAACATCATCCTTGAGCCCTCTCCATGTGAATCGCTCACGGATCTGCCTATAGGTCTTAAAGACCCCTGGATGTCCAGCTGTAGGTGCATCATGAAATGCCTTCAGTATTACCTCCCTAAACTGTGATGAAGGAATCAAATATATCCTATCTTGGAACTTGATCAATCCGTCCATCACCACATAACGATCATCCTGTATGGTGCTTGCAATCACCCCAGAAGCCCAAGTGTCCCTTGCATACTTTGCTGTAATCTTATTTCTCCAATCTCTTGTAATCTCTGCTAGAGCACAAATATGAGGTCTCTTGGATAAAGCATCTGCCACCACATTCTTCTTACCTTTGACAAACTCAATGTCAAAGTCATAAGCCTGCAACTTCGTAATCCACTTCTGTTGTCTATCATTCAAGTCACGCTGGCTCATGAAGTATTTGATGCTGCTGTGATCAGTCTTGATAACAAACTTCCCTCCAACCAGGTAGGACCTAAACTTGGCCAATGCATGCATAATGGCCAACATCTCGCGGTCATAGATTGAATATCTCCTCTCCACTCCATGGAGATTCCTACTCTCAAAAGCAATGGGATGCTTCTCTTGCATCAAGACTGCCCCAATCCCATCACCCGACGCATCACAATGAAGCTCAAATGGCTTCGTGAAATCCGGTAGAGCTAATACTGGACATGATGACATCACCTGCTTGAAATGATTGAAGCATCTCTGAGCTGCCCCTATCCATACAAAGGCCCCCTTCCTGGTAAGGTCTGTCAAGGGTGCAGCGGTTTGTGAAAATCCCTTAACAAATCTCCTATAGAACCCGCAGAGACCAAAGAACCCCTTAAGCTGTGTGAGGTTCGTAGGAGTAGGCCAGTCAACAATAGCTCTAACCTTTTCGGGATCTACCCGAACTCCATCTGCGCTGATGATATGCCCAAGGTATAGTAACTCAGTCAACCCAAACTCGCACTTAGATTCCTTGGCATATAGTGACTCTTTCTCCAAAATGGACAACATCATCTCTAGATGTTGTAAATGCTCCTCCCAAGTCTTACTGAAGACCAAAATGTCATCAAAGAAAATCAGGACAAATCTCCTAAGCTGCCCCCTGAATACTTGATTCATGCAACTCTGGAATGTGGCTGGGGCATTGGTTAGCCCAAATGGCATAACCAAAAACTCGAAGTGGCCATAGTGACACCGATAGGCTGTCTTCTCAATGTCCTCCACCCTCATCTTGATCTGATGATAACCTGACTGCAAATCAATCTTCGTAAAGAAGAATGCACCATGCAGCTCATCTATCCGCGGGATGGGATATCTGTTCTTAATGGTCTTCTTATTTAATGCCCTGTAATCGATGCACATGCGCATCGTCCCATCCTTCTTTACCAAAACTATTGCTGAAGCAAAGGGGCTCTTACTAGGCCTGATATGCCCCATCTCCAACAAATCCTTAATCGCCTTCTCTATCTCATCCTTGTGTTTCTTAGGATGACGATAGGGAGTAATCATAATTGGTTTGGCTCCCTCCTCAAGCTCAATAACATGCTCTATCCCTCTGTCAGGAGGAACCCCATGCGGAATCTCGCCAAAAACTTTAGCGTGCCTATCAAGTATCTCCTGGATATCTAGTGGGTGTCTCTTCACCTGTGGCTCCCGTGAGGCTGGCATAGTGAAACATTCTGCTGCCCACTCTATGTCATCATGCCGAAAAAGCCTCTGCATTCTCCTCAAGGAGATTACTCTGCAACTCCCATCTGAAAGTCCTCTAAGTACAACAGTTCTGCCCTCATGCTGGAACGTCATCTCCAATTTTGCTAGGTTGAGTGTGAACTCAACCAGTGAAGCCATCCATGTCATGCCGAGGATGACATCATAATCTCCCATGTCTACTACATAGAACTCATCCTCCGACTCATAGCCATCTCCAAACCTTATGTGAAGATTAGATATCTTCTGAGTGCATAATAATTTGTCACCATTAGCCACCATGACTCTAAACCCAACATGCTCCTCAGTCTGTAAACCTCTCTTGGCTACCAATTGTGCATCTATGAAATTATGTGTAGCCCTAGTGTCAATGAGTGAGATCACTTTCTGCCCCTGGATAGTACCCCTGACCTTAAATGTGATTACCTTCTAGGCCCCCGTTAGTCGTGCCAACGACTTCTCATCCTCAGGAATGCTGCTCTCCTCTGTAGTGCTACTCTCATCTGAATTAGAGTGCTGATCCTCCCTCTTTGACTGTGACTCCTCTACTGAGAAATACTCCATTTGCTTTGCCTTAGCCTTGAGAGGACACTTATGAGATAAGTCCCAAGGCTCTCTGCAATGAAAACATAGCTTCTTCCTCCTCAACTCATTCAGGGTGTCATTATCCAACTTATTATCCCTTTTTGGCTGAGGATCCCTGTGAAAATGTTTTTTGTCCTTCTCCTTATCCTTCTTCGTATGTGAATCCCTAGGCTGAAATCTGCTCCTAAAAGAAGAAGGTGCTAAGTCACGAGCTTTCTTAGTGGCCTCCTGTAATGTAGCTGGGTCATGCCCCTTGACCCAACCCCTCAAGGGATCTAAGAGTCCGTCCATAAACAACACTACTAATCTCCTCTCTGAAATATCTGTGACCAACACAGCTAACCTTTGAAATTCACTGATATACGTCTCAATTGATCCCCACTGCTTGAGCTGTGCCAACTCCTTAAACTGTAACTCGGGATCCTTGGTATCAAATCTCTCAATAAGCCTCTCAGTGAACTCGTAAGCTGTGATCTGATTGTGCCCTAAGGTTACCATGCCATGGTGCCACCACTCATGCGCTGGGCCATCCAAATGGATAGCTGCATACTTGATAGCCTCCTCCTCAGGCATAGGATTCAGCTGAAAGTATGTATCGACCTTCTGCACCCAAGCTCGTGCAGGCATCTTCCTTGAAGCATCATAATAAGGTAAAGAAAATTTTCATTAAGTCCATGAAGTGAATCTGACTCATAAGCAAAAACCACAAAATGACTACGTCCATGTAGACAAAAAAAATTGCTGACATAGGGATCAATTTTCATGAAAACTTTCTTCAGAAAACACATGAAAATATTAAAAGGCACATGAAAACATTTCAAAAAAAATTGTGATAGAGGATAAGGAAATGACATGAAAATTGCTCAAATTTACTAGTCTGAATAGTTGCTCTGACTAAGGATTGTTTAAAGCAAGTTCAACGAAAGAAGACAACAATCTGTGGAGAAGAAAACCCTAAACTAAACACACATAACAACAAAAGTAAACACACCCTAATCATATACAAATTCACAAACTACTGTTTACAGATAATGAGTTCTATGAAAAAAATAGTTTCAAGAATTGTCCATGTAGTGACAATTATTGAATTTTGCCATTCATATTTTGTAGAAAAAAGGAATCATTTCCATGTACATCACCTAAATATGTACAAATATGATTTGGTTGACAATCCTTTTCAATAATAGACACAAAATCACAAGATCGAATCTTCCCCTAATCCACATAGACTAACATCACCCAATTTCTACTGTCCAAAAATAATAATCTGTAAACTATAATTTAAATGAAACTAAACTTAAACTGTATGTTATGTTGCAGGGAGAGTGTATGATTTGGGTGGGCAGGTGGTGGCAGCAAACAGTGCCCCAACAATCACAAGTCTAGCAGAAGAGTTGGGCGATGTAGTATCTTTGTTTTCTATTTCGTTCAGCTACAATTTACATTTGCACTTATGTGATGGATGTATGTTTATGTATGTGATCAAATTAGCTTCTATTTGATGATTTTATAGTGTCTTTAAACTTTATTCAATAATGGGTGCATGAAACGAATTTTAAATCATTAAAAATCTCGAAATTTAAAGGGTTTTTTCATTTTGTCAAGTCATTGCCGAGTCACGAGTTGAGTCGGTCTTGCCGAGTCCGAGCCGAGTCTGGGAACTCTGGTCTCAGCAAGCTGACATTAATGCCACACCGGAGGTTGACATTAAAGCCATGCCAAATAAAAATAGAGCAACAGCCAAAAAAAAACATGACATGTAAACAGAACAGTCCAAACATTCATTAAGTCCATGAAGTGAATCTGACTCATAAGCAAAAACCACAAAATGACTACGTCCATGTAGACAAAAAAAATTGCTGACATAGGGATCAATTTTCATGAAAACTTTCTTCAGAAAACACATGAAAATATTAAAAGGCACATGAAAACATTTCAAAAAAAATTGTGATAGAGGATCAGGAAATGACATGAAAATTGCTCAAATTTACTAGTCTGAATAGTTGCTTTGACTAAGGATTGTTTAAAGCAAGTTTTTATTAGAAACTTTCTAGGCAAGTTTTTAATAGAAACTTTCTAGGCATGAATAGTTGCTCTGTACCAATCCCAACTTTCTTCCTCAACTCAAAGTTTTGATTCCTCCCTTCTGCTCTAGGCATGTGTCTCATCCTCAAGTCCATATAATCTCTGAGGGAAATATCCGCTTGAAACTCCGGTCCACTAGCCTCCCAATCCCTCCTGAACTGATCCTGTAACTCGGTAATCTGCGGTTCGTTTACTGGTTGAACCGGATCTCTGGGGGGAAGGTGGGTAGAAGAGGTCCTGAGCTCGCTGTCCGAGCTGGGCGTGCAACATGTCTAAAGTTATCAGTCTCATTCCTATTATTGCCATGTCCATTATTACCATTAATGTTATTCTCAAGACCATTGTTGTTGCCTCGGCCTCCATTATTATCATTGCCCCTATTGTTATCGTTTCCCCCATTGTCATTATTTCCATTATTGGTATCACCTGGATTAATATTGACGCCCATCTGTCTAGCCATAAGCTGCAACATCATGTCCATTTGCCGATTTTGCTCTTGCTGCATACGCTGCCCCTGCTCTAATGTATCCAGTAACTATCTAAACATTACCTCCCCCTGATCTGGGTGAGTATTCCTGCCTCCGCCTAATACTGTATTACTGTCATCTGGGTCACCCATATTGCTATCTTGATCAAAGAATATCTCCTCTGTGTCTGTATGACTAGATTCTATGTCCACCTGGACAAATGAAATAGACTGTTCGCTCTGTAAGTCCGAAATCCTATTTTGTCTTACTCTGGTATTGCGGAAATTATAAGGCCCCTGTCGCATGCTCAAACATTAATGCTTAGCCTGTTTTTAATTTCTGATTTTAGTGTTTTGACATTTCGTCAAACACTTTTCCCTCTATCTGGCTGTTCCAAATTCCCTATAAGACCTCCACAGGATGGCATGACTTATAGCTCTGATACCACTGTACTGGGCACCCTTGAATGCCCCAAAAACTAAACCAACTGCTGATAGGAATTTTGTCAAATAGTTTGCATCCAACTCCTAATTCCCCCGTTTACTAATTTAACCCTTTGACTTCGGAAATGGGATGTTTATATTGTTTATTTGCATGGAATTAAAAAACACTTAACATAAACCAAAGAAAATCCAATGATATGCAGATTTTGAATTGTATTGCTGCTGAATAGATGTTATTTTTAGAATTTAATAAAATCAAATATATGGCAGAATTTCAACTGACTAATTGCTCTGATATTATTGACATAATGCTCCAGAAAATGTTATTTAAACTTGCTGCTACAGTGACATGAACAGTGCTGCGTGAATAGTGCCGTGTGAACAGTGCTGCTACAGTACTTTGCCCTTCAAACAGTCCAATACCCTCGTGAAATCATTCCCTCAAAGTAGCATAAGCGTCGGATAAGTGATGAAGAAGATATGAATGAGCAAAACACCAAATCTGCCTGTAGCTAGAAACGCATCCAATCTGCCTAATAATGAAGCTGATAACAATGGATTCCAAAGGCCAAACCTCAAGGGAATGACGTCTAGAATTTCACAAGAGAGGATAGATGTCCTCTAATGCCAAGAACGGATCTACAACTCACACACCAATTTCTTCTCATATTCAACATGCTGAACAAGGGCAACAAGCTCTCCTTTTATTTCCTCTTCATAGGGTTGACCCACTTTTCACAAGCAATGTGGGATAAAGTGTTTTAGATTAAAATAATATAAAATAACACCTTATGTCTACCTTGGGCTTCCCTTCTCAAACACACAACCCAACATGAATAATATTAAAGTAACACTTTATTATTTTAACATTTAATTTAAATGTTACTTTAATAAATTTTAGGCATTAAAATAAAATAGTAATTGGACTCGGAATAATATGAGTGATAGCTCGTCGGAAAGCTCTCATTGAGGAGCATCACATCCAATCACTAACTCTGACATCGCCCATGCCCTGCTGACTTACTAAAAATAGTAAGTTTGCCCGAAACCATGTAAATCAACTTCGTTCTGGCCCAAATTGGAAATGACTAGGCCAAAACCTCTCAGGATCTCATTGACCTCTTCGTTAGCCTCTGGGACCATGCAGAAATAGGCTAATGGTCACATAGTTGGACAACTGCTAAGGTGGGGACATTACATAGACTGTGCAAGAACTCTGATAATTTAGAAGGATCTACCCCATCACTTCTGGAGAGAAGCAATCAGCACTGCTATATATACATTGAATTGGGTTCAAGTCAAGAAAGGAACCGGTAAAACTCCATATGAGTTATGGTTTGGTCATACTCCTAGTGTAAGCTATTTCAAAGTATTTGGAAACAATTGTTATATCAAGAGAAATGTTTACTCTGGCAAGTTTGAGCCAAAGATTGATGAAGGCATATTTTTGGGTTACTCCACCAAAAGTAAAGCCTACCGGTGTTTGAATAAAAGAACAGGTAAAATAGTGGAGAGTGCAAACGTGAAGATAGATGAGAATTCAGAACCGAGCGATAAGATCAGTCAAGGTGAATCTGACAGTCATCGGGACCATGATGTAAGTGCTCATTTAGAATTCAATGAAATAATAGCCACTGATGAAGAAGAATAGATAAACAGACCCATGGAACAGGGTAATGTGCCTGAGCAAGGAAGGGATCAAAACATAAGACCGATTGAAGAAGATGAACAGGAAGATGCTCATGATCTTGTTGGAAATGTGGCTCAACCGAAAAGAGAAGACCGGGATTGCCGACCGGTTTTGCCAAGGTATGTCACCTTTCACTCCATTGATAACATTGTTGGTGACAAACGTGCTAACATTCTAACCAGGAGAAAGGCTAGAGAAAGTATCTGTTTGCTTTCCAATATAGATTTTAAAACTACCAGAGAAGCTTTGGAGAATGACAACTGGATCAAGGCAATGGAAGAGGAGCTAGAGCAAATTGTAAAGAATGAAACATGGACTCTTGTACCCAGATCTAAGGACAAGAATATTATAGGAACCAAGTGGGTGTTCAGAAATAAGCTAAATGAAGAAGGAAAGGTGGTGAGGAACTAGACAAGGCTAGTCTGCAAAGGATATGCACAAGAAGTAAGACTGGACTATGGGGAAACCTTTGCACCGATAGCAAAGCTAGAAGGGGTAAGAATTCTACTTGCCTATGCTGCCCATAAAAGGTTTAAGGTATATCAAATGGATGTAAAATCTGCATTTTTGAATGGTCTACTGGAAGAAGTGTATATAGAGCAGCCAGAGGGCTTCTCATCCACAGAGAAAAATGATATGGTCTGCAAATTGAAGAAGGCTCTCTATGGACTGAAACAAGCCCCAAGGGCTTGGTATGAAAGATTACACTCATACCTTTTGACCATAGGATTCACAAGAACAGGTGATAACAACAATATGTATCTTAAGACCGGTAAAGAAGGGAACCTGATTGCTGAAATATTTGTGGATGATATCATCTTTGGAGGAGATGATAAAATGAGCAAAGACTTCGCTGAAGAGATGAAAGAATTTGAAATGTCCATGATTGGAGATATACAATTCTTCATTGGTCTACAAAGTCCATCAGCTCAATGAAGGTATATTCATATCTCAGTCCAAGTATATTAAAGAGATTCTTAAAACTTTTGGGCTAGAAGAATCTAGACCGGTTGGTACACCAATGATAACTCACTGCAAGTTATCAAAGGAGGATGATGCCAAAGAAGTTAATGAGACACTTTACTGATCAATGATTGGTAAATTACAGTATGCTGTGCATAGTAGACTTGACATTGCACATGTAGTAGGTATTGTGGCAAGATTCTCTGCAAACCCAAAAGAGACACATTTGATTGTAGTATAGAGAATCTTTAGATATCTAAAGGGGACTGAAGATTACGGTCTCTGGTTTCCTCACAAAGGAGGTTTCGAGGTAAAAGTGTTCACCGATGCAGACTGGGCCGGTAACATTGATGACAGAAAGAGCACAAGTGGAGGTACATTCTTTCTTGGAGAAAGAATTGTGTCGTAGACAAGCAAGAAACAAAATTGCATATCACAATCCACAATAGAGGCTGAGTATGTTGCTGTGGCAATAGATTGCACACAAGTAATCTGGATAAACAGATATTGGAAGGAATCCAAGAAAAGGTACCTGAATCGATAGCAATATTCTGTGACAACACGAGTGCAATCAATATATCCAAAAATCCTGTTATGCACTCAAAGACAAAGCACATTGCTATAAAGTACCACTATCTGAGAGAGAAAATGTAGAACAAAGAAGTCAAGCTGGAATATGTTCCCACAAAAGAACAAGTTGCTGACATATTCACAAAGCCTTTACCAAAGAGTACCTTTGAGTATCTCAGAGGTAAATTAAGGGTAACTCCCCTTCATAATCTTCAGTAAAAAGGACAGAGGAGTTCATCAATCCAACAAGCTCAAACAAAGGAATCAACCTCATCTAAACTGGATTGGTGACAAAAGATTGCTGTTCGAAGGGGGAGCAGACTTCAAGAAAGGTAGCCGTTGGACTAGCCTTTAGCATTATTGTCAAAGGGGGGGATAACTGGTAGTATTATTTGGACCAGTATGGTATTTGCCATCAATGCCAAAGGGGGAGATTGTTGACACAACCGGTAAGGATGCAACTGGTAAATGGTAAAAGTGGTGTTGTCATTGATGTCATTAGCTGACATTGTCCAAATAGGGAACAAGTGACAATAGTGTAAACAATTGACAAGAGAAACTGTTTAGGAAACCGGTGACACATATTGAGCAAAGATGCACTTATTGCTCTGAGTAGCGACCGGTGAAATAAAGACTCTGACTGGTGAAGTCTCTAATCGGAGCAATGACCAGTAAGTATATGACCGGAACATAACCGATATAGACAGAGAAAAGAAAAGTGACAGATGAAGACATAGACCTGTACACTGCATAAGGAAGGTTGTGAACTGATCATCTCTGATCGGTGAGATATCATTGAGATCGGTGAACTGGTGAAAGTTATAGTTGACAAACACTTAAGAGACTCTTCAACCGAGATTTGTTGCACAAATCACGTAGGATTTTGTGTTACGGAAAAGATTGGTGAAAGGCACAGTTGAAGGATTTAATGCCAAAATTTATGGTATTAAATCATGGCGGAATTTCATGTAAAGGAAATAATGCGATATGCTTCGGATGTTTCCTTTACAAAATAGAAACATGACTGCATGGCGGATCTCTTGTTGAGAAAAAGCTTGTGTCATGCATTGGAAGTTTCCTCTCATAATCGAGACTCGATTGGATGATGGATCCAAAGGAGATCTTCACGGATACTGCAACATGCAAAAAGAAGGAAAGGCAAAGGAAGTCTATTTTCTTCAGCCAGCAAAGAATATCATTTGCCTTCATTTTGCCAAAGAGAAAGAGTGAACCTGTACGCTGGGAAAAGCTACCGGAAGGGAAAAGGAGAAGAGAAGAAGAAAAGAAGTGTGCAAGGAAGCACAACAATTTGAAGAGAGCATACCTGTGGTGCTTGGTGATGACTCTCAGTGGATGAAACAACGATCTTATCAGGCTCAACAAAGCCATTTTAAAGGATCAACTTCTCTATTGCTCTTTGACAATTGCAATAGTAAAATCCCAGTATTTGGGTGGACATTAACAGGTCCCTTGTATTAAATCCCTTAACTGGGTGACATCTAGTAGATGTTCTAAAGTCCTCTAACAAGGCAGGCTTTAACATGCCTTACTTTAAATCCCTTAACCGGGTCGCATCTAACAGTTTGTTTGTAATCGTTTAACAGGGAAGTCTTTTAACAGGGCGCACTTTAGAAGAGTGCAAAATTTGTGAGTTCTACTCACACCGTGGTTTTCTCCCGCTTTGGGTTTCCACGTGATACATTTGGTGTTCTATACTGCTATGATCTTGTGTTAGTTATTTCTTTTATAGGATCTGTTCTGGGTGTAGTAATAGTTAATTTTTATTAGAGCGTTTGAAGTTTTAGTGGGTGTTGATTCACCCCTCCCCTCTCAACACCGGTTGGGACCATCATTATCTCCCACAAGCAAGACCATGATACTATATAATATCCCACTATGGATATTTGCTCTAGATTTTCCCAAATGTACGATAGAAAATTAAACAAACAATTTGCATACAACTGATTTCTTTTAATCCAACAGATTAAATTGAATATCATATAAAATTAGGCTGAAATAGAAATATGGAATTCAATATGATGATAAATCATTACATCCTTATTTTCTCAATAGATATGAAATACCTTAAATATTGCCAGTTGTCTTCAAATGAATACTTCACAAATTAGCTCAACTATGAACTTCGTCGTGAATCCATCAAGGTAATGAATTGGAATTCCGTCCAATCCACCAAGAAATTGTGAAGGTTTTTGTAATGTCCCCATTTTGAGCTAGCATTGGAGTTAGTAGATTTAGCCTATCATTGGGTCCTTGTAGGCTAATACTGGTGATTAGAGGACCCTGTTGTAGGTTTTGGCCCCTTTTTGAGGGACTTACTATTTATAGTAAGTCAACTTATGGTTCTACTGAGCCCAGAGCATTTAGAGGAGTTATATGATGCTTTCAAATTTTATTTCCAGCTTCCGGTTTGGACTCCAAGATTCTTGGAGGGAGCGTCTATTTTTAGTAAGTCACCCCGTCAGGTTCATTCGTCATCTTTCATCATCAGGATCAGTCTTGTGCTATCAGATTTTGATTCTGATGCGTTCTCAGTTGTTTTCGCAAGATGGGTGAATTATGATTATTATTTAAT
This sequence comes from Chamaecyparis obtusa, assembly GCA_027943335.1. Classification (NCBI taxonomy): domain Eukaryota; kingdom Viridiplantae; phylum Streptophyta; class Pinopsida; order Cupressales; family Cupressaceae; genus Chamaecyparis; species Chamaecyparis obtusa. The sequence continues at coordinate 1,148,109 of BSBK01005594.1, read as the reverse complement.
TAAATCGGATAAGGTAGCCATTTTTTTTGGGAATGTATTCTGGGCATCTTAGTGTTATAGCTCGTTGGAACCGGGTTGAAAATTTTTAAATTCCGAGCTCATAAAACAGGGACCCTATTTGTCAAAATAGCATTATTTTAATAAAAGGGTCATTTTCAGCATTAAAGTGAAGAGAAATATAATAGTTTATTATATTTCAAATGTGCACATAAAGCAAAGTCTTTTGTAAGTGAAAATTGTGTGAGAGAAGATATCTTTTATTATAAAAACAATGCTTTGGGCAAAAAGGAATTCATTCATGGACTTGTTTTTTGTGCAAATTGGAAGTGGAGAAATATGGCTAGGGTTTGAGGACTCATTCCTCTTTTTTGCAATTTGAATCATCACTGATTGATGATGAATTTTGCTTCTGAATTCTAGAAATTTCATTGTTGGCTTTGTGAATTCAAATTTGATGCTGAAGTATATCAATTTTGAGGATATTTGAACAATTACTGATTTAAAGAGAAGGCAGCACAAGGTATTAAAGTTGTAGATTTTAATTCAATAGAAGCTGCGTTTGTATTTGAAGGTTGGCGAAATTCTTTTCAGCCAGCTTGTGCTTCATCAAGTGGTTGCGTGACTTCCTTAGCAGCCTGCGCATCATCTTTAAGTGGTTGTGTTTCTTCCTGGCAGCCCACGCACATGTTTAGAGTGTTGTGTTTACTCCTTGACAGCCAACGTGCATTCCTAGGAGGCTGCGTTTCATCTCCAGCTGATTATTTTGTCACAAAAAGGTGCTCATTCATTTTGGTTAATTGTTATGATGTATGACAATTGAATTAAAGTAAATTTGATGAATGTGATCATTATGGTGGTGTTGAAATTTGAAATTAATTATTTTCTATATTACTCTATTCTGGAAAATTTCAATAAGTTAATTATTGTTAAGAGAAAAAACACAAATTTGGCAAGCAAATTCAGAAAAAAGATAATATTTTCAGCTAAAAGCTAGGCAGGCTCTTTATAGTGGTATCAGAGTGGTTTCCTACCATCTTGCTAGGTTGAAAATTATTGAGCTCACAGATTTGTTTGGAGTGACGAGCACTCTACCTTTATTTTTCAGCCATGGATAAATATAGAAAACCAAATAATTATGGAAACCAGTTGAGCAGTGTGTCACGGTTCAAGAAACAATCAAGTGCTTTGGAAAATGAAATGGAGAAATTGAGGCAAACACAAGAAAGACTAAAAGCCCAACTTGCAGATCCGGCCACTGTTGTCAGGGCAACTGGTTTCATGGTTTCCTTCTTCAGGAAGTGTTCCCCTCGAAGACTGCAGGAAGAGAAATGGGATGTTCTCGCAGGTGAGACATCTAGAAATCTTCATGATAAGTTTTTCAGGAGCTACTCATCATTGTGGAGATGATCATGTTTTTAGTACGATAGCCACTTGTCCTGTTGGGACACATGATGTTGGAGATTTCTTACAGGGACATGTGGATGTGCATATCTTGTTGACAGAGAGTGGTACTGAGTTTCAGCATCCTGAGCTTGTTGTTTGATGTTGTGGATAGGGTGAGAGGGGAGGATGTTGTAGATACCACTATTGATTTTGACACCATAGATGATGGTGTTATCTTTGAGGATTGCAAGGAGTATATGAGCTCTGATAGCTCTGATGTTTACGACAACAGTCGCAGTGTGGAGTCAGTGCAAGAGACAGTAGTCTTTTCCTGTATTGAGGATGTGAGTATGGAGCTATCCAGTGATGACACTCATGATGTGAGTGTTGCAGTTGAGTTGGGTGACATAGATTCATGCCACAGTGTAGATGATTCACATGATGACATTGAGTCATGTATGCAGCCAGAGTTAGCAGAGGGGTCTTAGATAGACGATGTGGACACTAGCATCACAAATATCTCTAATGTTGAGAGTGAGGATGATGGGTGCTACAGTGTTTCTGGTTTTTTATATCAGACCTTGGGTGTGAACTCAGCATTGTCATCAGGTGTTGATGGGTCTCAAGATCTAGATTGTCATGTGGTTGTAGAGGATGAGGTAGTTGAGGATTGTGATGAGACAGTTTTAGCAGCAGCTTCCTCGAAGGTAGATGACGACAAGTCCGATGTCAGTACTCAATTTGTAGATGTGTGCTCGGATGAAAGCACACAGAGATATGGTGATCTTGAGGGGATTTTGTTGGATGTAGCTTCCTTCCATAGTGTGGACAATGCAGTTGAGATTGTACATAGGAAGCTCGTTGTGCAGAGTCATCATGTGACTAGCCAGTTGAGAGTTGGTGAGAGAGATATTACTTCTACTCTCTAGCATTTTGATGCCACTCATCAACTGTTGGTTGTTTATGGTTGGGGTGCTCCTATGACAGATGAGCACAGTGGTGGTTACCTTTCCTTGACAGAGATCATTCTTTGCATGAGGCTGTCAGGATTATTTATAGTTGGTTGCCGACCGAGATCACCTAGATCACCTAGTTGAGTGGGGGAGTACGACATACGAGACACTGATGGACAGAGAGGAGGAGGTGAGTGAGCTTACTTAGGAGCTCATAGCGACTTCTAAGGATTTAGAGGGCACTCAGTGGGCTCTTTAGGAGTCGCAGTTCCAGTTCAGAGAGGTGACTATGGAGTTGGAGTGGATTCAGTCTTTGCCAGCCATAGATCCAGTTCAGTTGCATATAGTAGTGGTTGGTGGTGAGTCAGCTTCCACATTTAGCAATGATGGATGTGTTGGGGACACGGTTACATCCATCCTTGATACAGTTGTAGTAGTTACAGATGAGATGAGTACATCAGTGGAGGACAACAGAGGGAGTTTGGTGGTATCAGGTTCTCCTATTGTTAGCATGATGACGGATGATACAAAGTAGGTTATTGAGAGTGCTACTGTGATAGTAGTGGATTCTTCAGAGAGTTGTGTGTTAGTTTCTGACACTGCTCCCTCTTCTTCACAGGACTTGGGCAGGGTATCATTTGATTTGGAGACGAGCTTTCGTGGGGATTTGTTTCCTTCTGTCGGAAGCAAATCTATTACTTCATCTCATACAGCTGATAGCGATAGACAGTTGGTAGTGCCACAGTTTCAGAGGGATCAGTTGTGGGTTGCAGGGGAGCAGGTTGATGCTTCTTCATATAATTTCTATTGCACAGAGTCATTTATGGAGTATCTGCTTGAGAGTCTGGAATTGCATGAGGGACCATTTGGAGCTTCTGAGGGTACTCTCATCCGTGGTTCTTGCAGTATTCAACTGTTAGTGGGAAAGATTGTAGATACCTTAACTACAATGCTTCCCCACAGGGATTTTGTGGTTGGGTTTGCTGAGAGGGTTTTCCAGGATCCTACCAAATCATTTGTTCAAAGTCAGAGATTGGAGTCATCTCGTGATTCTCAGATTGTTGTTGATGAACTTCTATCAGAGATTGGAACATTTCACCGTGATTACATAGTGAGGAGCGTTTATCATTTTTCTTTTGACCCACCGGTTGAGGATTTGGTTGCACATCGGTGTGGGTTGGCTCCTAGGTTGTATCATCCTTTATGGGATGGGTTTAATCCATTTGCAGTTGATGGGGTTAGTTACTGCAAGTTTGCAGGGGGCCACTTGCAAGATCAGCATATCCATGACGGTTATGCAAAGGATGGATATCTGAGTTCTGGTACAATTATTTTTGGGAGTTCTTGTCCCTATTGCACAAATGGGCTTCATCTTCAGAGCAGATTGGCAGGGTGTGCATATAGTGACAGGTTCGGCACTACGGGATGTGTGGGTCATTATGGTTGGCATGGTGATAGTGTGTTCGGGTTCACTCAGTGGATGATGATTTCTCCACAGGAGTTTGTAGGTGATTACAGGGACATTACTCCATTATATCCTTGGGATCCAGGTGGACTTCTGTGTTTTGTTTTCTGAGATTGCTTGGGGACAAGCAATTTCAGGGAGGGAGGACTGTAATGTCCCCATTTTGAGCTAGCATTGGAGTTAGTGGATTTAGCCTATCATTGAGTCCTTGTAGGCTAATACTAGTGATTAGAGGACTTTGTTGTGGGTTTTGGACCCTTTTTGAGGGACTTACTATTTATAGTAAGTCAACTTATGGTTCTACTAAGCTCAGAGGATTTAGAGGAGTTATATAATGCTTTCAGATTTTATTTTCGGCTTCCAGTTTGGACTCCAAGATTCTTGGAGGGAGTGTCTATTTTTAGTAAGTCACCCCATCAGGTTCATTCGTCATCTTTCATCATCAGGATCACTCTTGTGCTGTCAGATTTTGATTCTGATGCTTTCTCAGTTGTTTTCGCATGATGGGTGAATTATGATTATTATTTAATTAAATTGGATAAGGTTGCCATTTTTATTGGGAATGTATTCTGGGCATCTTATTGTTATAGCTCGTTGGAACCGGGTTGAGAATTTTTAAATTCTGAGCTCATTAAACAGGGACCCTATGTGTCAGAATAACATTATTTTAATAAAAGGGTCATTTTCAGCATTAAAGTGAAGAGAAATATAATAGTTTATTATATTTCAAATGTGCACATAAAGCAAAGTCTTTTGTAAGTGAAAAGTGTATGAGAGAAGATATCTTTTATTATAAAAACAATTCTTTGGGCAAAAAGGAATTCATTCATAAACTTATTTTTTGTGAAAATTGGAAGTGGAGAAATATGGCTAGGATTTGAGGACTGATTCCTCATTTTTGCAATTTGAATCATCACTGGTTGATGATGAATTTTGCTTCTGAATTCTGGAAATTTCATTGTTGGCTTTGTGAATTCAAATTTGATGCTGAAGTATATCAATTTTGAGGATATTTGAACAATTACTGATTTAAAGAGAAGGCAGCACAAGGTATTAAAGTTGTAAATTTTAATTCAAAGGAAGCTGTGTTTGTATTTGGAGGTTGGCGAAATTCTTTTTAGCCAGCTTGTGCTTCATCAAGTGGTTGCATGACTTCCTTAGCAGCCTGCACATCATCTTTAGGTGGTTGTGTTTCTTCTTGGCAGCCCACGCACATGTTTAGAGTATTGTGTTTACTCCTTGACAGCCAACGTGCATTCCTAGGAGGCTGCGTTTCAACTCCAGCTGATTATTTTGTGACAAAAAGGTGCTCATTCATTGTGGTTAATTGTTATGATGTATGACAATTGAATTAAAATAAATTTGATGAATGTGATCATTATGGTTAAGTGTTGAAATTTGAAATTAATTATTTTCTATATTACTCAATTCTGGAAAATTTCAAAAGTTAATTATTGTTAAGAGAAAAAACACAAATTTGGCAAGCAAATTCAAAAAAAAAAAAATATCTTCAGCTAAGAGCCAGGCAGGCTCTTTATAGTTTCCGTCCTCAGATTTCTAAAATTGAAAGCCAAAGCTTCCCAGAATTCTCCAAGAGAAAATGATAACCAAACATAAACCAAGCATATTGAAAAAGAACTTCTCCATGTTTATTAATAGCACATCCCTGTGACCCTTTGTTTTCCCTCTGCTTGTCTCTTGGAATACCTTTTCTTTGTCTTGTTATTATTCGCCTCTTTTAAATTAAAATGACTTTATTAATTTTCATTAAGCTCCAATAAAGTCATTTTAATACTTTATTAAGTTGTCATTTAATTTGATATGATTTGATAACTTTAAAACTTAATTATTTGATTGACTTCTAATGTCCCAAAAAAGGGACATTACAAATTAGGAGCCGCATAACTATATAAAGCCATGAAGGGTGACATGTTTATAGGCATATGATAAGTTGCGTTGTAAGAATACCCACCAATGTGCAGCCACTTAATTCATGTCTTCTGCTGCCCACAAACATAGTTTCTGAGGTACCCTTCCACCCATTTATTCACAATCTCTATTTGTCCATGAGTCTATGGGTGGTAACTAGTACTAGGAGTGAGTTTAGTCCCTCTCAACCTGAAAAGCTCCCACCTAAAGATGCTCACGAACTTGCTATCCCTATCATTGATGATGTTCTTAGGTATCCCATGGAACTTGAAGATCTCCCCGAGAAATAGTTCTGCTACCCTAGCTGCTATATAGGTGGATGACATGACAAAGAAATCTGCAAACTTATTTAATCTGCCCACCACCACATAAATGGAGTCCTTTCCTTGAACCTTTGCTAGCGTTGTAATGAAGTCCATAGAGATGGATTCCCACTTCTAGTTGGGAATGGGTAGAGGTTGAAGTAAACCAGCTGGATAGGTGTGCTCATTCTTATTATACTGGCAAGCAGGGCACTCCTTGACATACTTAAGGACTTCATTCTTAAGTGCTTTCCAAGTGAATCTCTCTCGGATCCGCTTGTATGTCTTGAAAGCCCTTGGATGTCTACCTATGGGTGCATCATGAAAAGTCCTCAACATCTTCTCCTTCATTTGCGAAAAAGGCACTCAAATCAGTAACCACAGTGTATCTGTCATCCCACATTGATCCCTCTACAACTCTTGCTGTCCACGAACCCTTAGCATATTCTGTTGCAATGAACTCCCTCCAATCAACATATATCTCAACCAAAAAAGGTAAGTGTGGTTATCTCGAGAGTGCATCGACAACACCATTCTCTTTCCATTTGACATATTCAATGTCAAAGTCACACGCTTGTAATATCCCGACCCACTCTCAGCTGAGAATTTTCTGATAAATTTAGGATGTAGGAGTTTGTTGATGTTTATTGATTCGGACTTGTTTAATAACACAAGGGACGTGCAACTTCTTTCCCAAAACGTAATGGTAACAAATTTGGTTCTTGTAAACTTTTCGAATCAAGGTTAATGCTATTGGTTGTATATTAGAATGTTTGAAATATGTAACATTCAAATGACTCATTCATCAAATATATATTCTAATCACACAACCGTTAAACAATAAATCAATATTCAATAATGGAGATGAGCACCCAGCATAACTTTATTTCTTTATTTCGAAAGTCAAAACATTGCAACAAGAAATACAAGGACCAACCCGGAAAACACCAGTTGCTGGAGTAGTAGTGTGGGGAGCTACCAAATGTTGAGAATCGACCAACTGCTACAGTTACCGAGAATGAGTAGTGTGCGGGTTACGCGTGCTGGCTTTATTAATTAGTCACCAAGCTCGGACAAATCACTGTCAACCCATCAACTAAGAGCATTGTGGACTTCTCAACTCACCCGCGCTGGCCAAGACTTCGAGTCAGTGACTGGTCGCGTAGGATAGGAGGAGATTCTCACCTGTTCTAACGAGCTAGGGGCTTAGTCTTGTATCAATACCGTAGAGTATAGTTACAACTGGTACTCCTGTGCATTCATCAAACGTTACCAAATGCTGTTGCTACTGACTGTGTATCACAACCCGATACTCTTATGCTTCATCAAACATTACCAAATGCTGTTGCTACTGACTGTGTATTCCACTCGACTGTGAACACTCATGTGAGTTTGTGCTGCGGCGGGAGTGTGTTATTCCCGAGTCCAGAATGCCTACCGTATACCAATCATGCATGACAGAGGCAATACACGCTACCAGTATTGGACACGGGCTAAGGGCCTCCCAAGGACCTTAAGAATGATGCTCAAATGAGGACGGTTACGCCTCCATACTAGTATCTTCCGGTCGGTATAGATATGCGCTAGATTTGAAAACACTCCAAGTGTGATTCTTAATCCTTATGCCTCCCAGCTGTTTATACAGTGCTAATATCGAACTGAAGATTCATATGCATTCGTTCTTCAAACTGAGATAATGCTGGATAGAAATTACTAGAATTGCTGGAGAATAATCTGACATTCTTCTCTGTGAAAATGCTGCAACTGAAGATGTCTTTCCCTTACCACTATGCTTGAAGCTCAACTGCGGAATCTGTATGATTCCACTTCTTGAAGAGATGCTGGGGCTACGTCCAACCTCTTCACAATTTCCAAAGGGTTTGCGTCCTCGGAAGTGACTAGTCACAATGCAACCAAATTTTACCTTTTTGTTTTTAATATCTCATGGTGCTTTTCCCAAGGTGTACCTTTTTCTTTTATAGCCTTGAAGTGAGAGAAAGCACGCAAAACTAAGCCTTGTGGGATAAAAAGCTTACTTAAGTCACTTTTATAAAATAAAGTAACTTTAAGTCATAAAGTGACTTTATAATCAGTCTTAAAGTGACTTTATAATATCACTTTATAAAATACAGTGATTTAAGTTTAGAAATAGAGCCCGGATATTAAATATTTGCCCAGTGAAACCTGTGACTGGCTGACATCCTCTGAAAAGAAGCCATTAGCCTATCCGGATGGGAAGATAGACTAATTAGGCGCCAAAATGGCCTACTCCTGGGAAGGGGACATTACAAATCAACATATATCTCAACCAAAAAACCTAAGTGTGTTTATCTCGAGAGTGCATCAACAACACCATTCTTCTTCCATTTGACATATTCAATGTCAAAGTCACACACTTACAACTTATGAACCCATTTTTCTGCCTATCATTAAGGGCCCTTTGATCCATGAAATATTTAATGCTATTATGATCTGTTTTAATCACAAACCTACTTCCAACTACATATCATCCGAACTTGGACAAGGCATGCATAATGGCCAACATCTCTTTGTCATAGATAGAGTAGCTTGTTTCTACTCCTCTCAACTTCTTGCTCTCAAATGCTATCAGGTGTTTGTCTTGCATCAACACTGCACCCATTCCTTCTCCTAAAGAATCACACTCCAATACAAAGGGTTTGGAAAATCTAGAAGGGCTAGCATTGGACAAGATGACATCACTTGCTTTAAGTGCTCAAAACACTTGTCTCCCCTATTTGACCAGCGGAATGCCCCTTTCTTCATTAAGTCTATAAGTGGGGTTTTTGCTTGTGAAAACTCTTTGATGAATTTCCTGTAGAATCCACAAAGCCCAAAGAATCCCTTAAGCTATGAGAGATTGGTAGTGGTAGGTTTTTCAATTATTGCCCTAATCTTGTCTAGATCCACTCTCGCTCCCTCTACACTGATGATGTGACCCAAATAAAGAAGCTCAGTTATCCCAAAGCCACACTTGGATTCCTTGACATAGAGAGACTCTCTAAGATGCTCAAAACCTCATCTAAATGTTGCATGTGCTCCTCCCAAGTCTTGCTAAAAATTTGTATATCATTGAAGAATATCAATACAAATTTCCTGAATTGTCTCCTAAAGATCTTACTTATACAACTCTAGAAAGTATCAAGAGCGTTGGTTAGCCCAAATGGCATCACTGAGAACTAAAAGTGACCATAGTGGTATCCAAAAGAGGTCCTCTCAATATTCTCTGCCTGCATCCGTATTTGGTGGTACTTCGATCTCAAATCTATCTTGGAGAAGTAACGTGCACCCGACAACTCATTTATAAGCTCATCTATCCTAGGGATCGAACACCTGTTCTTAATTGTTTTTTTGTTTAGAGCCTTGTAGTCAATGCATATCCGCATAGTACCATTTTTCTTTGTCACCAATACAACTACTGACGCAAAGGGACTCTTACTAGGTCTAATGTGACCCATCTCCAGTAATTCCTTAATTGCTTTCTCTATCTCTTACTTATGGTTCTTTGGATGTTTGTATGTGGTGGTAATCATTGTTTTGGCTCCTTCCTCCAACTCTATCACATGCTCAATCCCTCTCTTAGGAGGTACCTTGCGAGGAATGCTTCCAAACACCACATAGTATTTGGATATCAGTCTTTGAACATGTGGGTGGTAATTGGCCTTCTGCTGATTGATAGGCACTTAAGGCATAACAAGACTCTACGGTCCACTCTACTTGATCATGCTTGAACGATCTCTCCATCTGCTTCATTGATACTACTCTCAATCCTCCATTAGAAATTCCCTCAAGAACTACCTTTCTCCCCTAGTTCTCAAATCTCATCTCTAACTAATATAAATTGAAGGCGAACTCTACAAGTGACATCATCTATGTCATACCAAGAATGACATCATTGTCTTGCATGTCCACTACAAAAATTTCGTCCCTCAACTCATAATCCCCAAGCTGAGTACCGAGGTTCAGAATCTTCCATGTACAAGAGAGTAACTATCCACCAACACCCATCACCTTAAACCCCCCACGTTCTTTTGTTTGCAACCCTCTCTTGGCCACTAACCTCTTTTTAATGAAGTTGTGTGTAGCACCTATACCTATCAATGCTACCACTCGCTGTCCCTGTATTACTCTTCTCACCTTATATGTAATAGTTTTCTAAGCACTTGTGAGTTGGGCATTGGTTCCCTCTTCCTCGGTTTCCTCTTCCATCTTGTTTTCCCCTTCCTCATTATCATAATCAGACTGCTAATCTGAATTTTTTGATGCAGACTCTTCAGCAAAAAAGTATTCCAACTTTTTCACCTTAGACTTAACACTACACTTATGGGTAGGGTCCCAAGGGTCCTTGCAATGGAAACACAATTCCCTCCTTTCAAGTTCATTTAACTGCTCACTCTCCAATTTGTTTGAATCATTTCATGGCTGATGTGATTCCTTATAGAATAGGTTCTTATCTTTTTCTTTCTTTGAAGGAAAGACCTTAGATTGAAATTTTCTTCTAGATGTGGAAGCCTCCATATCTCTTGCCTTTTTAATGGCCTCCTTCAAAGTGAGTTGTTTGAGATCTTTGACCCAGCCGCTCAACAGATCTGATAGACCATTCACAAAGAGTACTATAAGTCTCCTCTCTAAAATGTTTGTCACCAAGATGGACAACCTTCGAAATTTTGCAATGTAGGCATCCACTAAACTCCATTTCTTCAGCTGTACTAATTCTTTGAAATGGAGTTTTGGATCCTTCTTGTCAAATCTCTTGATTAGTCTCTCAATAAACTCCTTATAAGAAGTGATTCTCTCATGACACATGGTAATCATTCTGTGATGCCACTACTCATGTGCAATACCATCTAGGTGTATCGTTGCATACTTAATAGCTTCCTCCTCCGCTATCAAATTGAGTTGAAAGTTTGTGTCCACCTTTTGCAGCCATGCTCTAGTTGTGGTGTTCTCAGACACCATCATAATAAGGTAGTATGAACTTTCCTACCTTCTTTTGCAAATCATAATTTTGTGTTTTGCCACTGGTACAACGTTTGTGTTTCATCTTGACTTCCATGTAATCCCTCAAAGATATGGCCTCTTGAAACTTTGGGCTTCCACTCTCCCAATCTTGTCAAAACTAGTTATGCAACTCAATGATGTTTGGTTCATTATCCGCTTGGACAGGTGGCCTAGGTGGAAAAGTGGGCATAAGTGGTCTAGAACTAATAGTTCTAGTCTGTTGATTGGTGTGTCCACCATCTTCTGAATTCTCCCCATGACCATTATTGCCTCCTAGCCTTGTTATTACTATTACCATCTGCACCTGCATTCAAACCCATCTGCTGAGCTATCATTTGAGTCAATAAATGCATCCTTTCATTCTATTGTTGTTGTACCCTTACTAGAACATCCAACAGATTCATTAATCTTTCGTTTGGCCCTTCTCTTACATTCTATCTCTTAAGAATCTTTCTTATCCTTCTCTGTTATACCTATCTGCAATGGTGTGTGTTCTTTGTTCTTCCCTCAAATCTTGGGCTGACCTATTCCAATAGTAAGGCAATATATATAGCGATAGATCCTAATTTGTCGTGTACCAGTTCTGTCATAGTAAATCCTCTAGGATGGAAGGATTCACTAGCTCTAATACTATTGTAATATGCAGCCCTGTTTTGGTCTATTTTTTTTGTTTGATTTTTGAATGCGTACTTTGAGAATGCTTGAAGAGAGAATATAGAATAAAAGGACAAATTCATATGGCAAAGAAATAACATAAATAATATGCTGAAAACCATTAGACTTAATCACCCAAAATCTGATACAAATTTGAAAATGAAATAATATTATAAATTCTGAATGCCTAGGTGATTAAATCAGATTATAAGCTCAAATTCAACATACCCATTTTCTGATATTGAATATAAATGTCTACAACAATTATAATCTTCAAATACAAAGGGTTTTCAAATCCTAGCTCACATCAATACGTCACCAAAATGCCATGGTTGGGGCTGTTATCCAGCAACAATAATAAACACAAGAATGAACACACTTGCCAAACTCTCCAAACTTCCCGCAACAATCACTATAAAACAGATTTACAATATCACCGCTAAAGATTGAACTAATAACTCCCAACAAGCTCAAATGTTACTCTTTTAGTGAAGCCACTTCCAATCCTCTAGATTACATCTCTCAACAAAATGGAGAATGTCGCCTGCAAGGGTTCCCATCCTCACAAACCAGCAAGAAGAAGCACAAACTCCTTGAAGAACAAAAGCATAAGCAATAACAATATTCAACAATTACTAAATGGAAGCCCCAATCCTCCTTTTATAGCTTTTTAGTTGCTTTTTCAAAAAAACACCCTTTTTTGCTTTTCTCTATTTATTTGGGAATGCTTTTTTTGGTATTTTTTTGGGAATGCCTTTTCACTATTTACTAGGGATGTTTTTTGCTATTTTTTGGGAATGCTTTTTTCACTTTCATTTAATATCACTTCTCTTTTTAATCTCTTAACAAGGATGGTTCTGCAAATGCGAGGGACAATTCTCCCTGGTCATACCTGGGATGTCATGGTTGACTTGCTCTTTAATTGGGAACCAGAGGAAACGATTGCCCAACTTGAATATACTCTCCAGGTTTTGCTCTTGGTGCAGATCAATGGGGTGCAGATGCTGGTGATACTCAGTGGGGAGGCTACTATTGGTGTAGTTCCTGCTGTAATACCAGCAGTTGGTGCTTGCTGAACCTGTTGGAGTACAAAAGGAAAATTGTGGCCTTAAATTATTTCAGTATAGTGACTAATATGCATGGGGGAAGTGCTAGTAAATATGATTTATAGTTAGTTCTTGAATGCTTTTAGTAGATGCATTTATTTTGCTTCGGATTGCTATTTTTGGGTCATGGGTAGCAAATGAATGCTCATTGCAGTTGCATTCATTTTGGATCTTTTTCCTCTCGGCCTTTTATGGCTATTTTGTAACTAGATTTTAATATTAATATATTATACAGACTTATTGCCTTTGACTTAAAAAAAGACAATGGCACATCCATTAAAATAAATCACCTTTGATTTAATATTTGGCCTCTATATATGAAGAGCCTAATTGGCTCTTGGCTCCAGGTAATTAAATTCTTTAAAATATTTAACACTTCCACAAGATTTTTAACAAGAAACTATGTAACTTAGAAATTCTTCACAAATATAATACCATAAAATTCAGATAATCCATTTATAATTAAAACACATAAATCTGAATGCTTCAATAATTGGTAATTTAAAATTCTGGAAATGATCATTTAAAAATATCTGCACTTGGCAAATTTTGCAATATTCCCAATGTGATATTCCCACAAACCGTGACACAGCCCTGAATAGATAACGCCACCATTTAGCAGTCACGTGGCAGCATGTATTAAAAACGTGACTGGTCTAAGATTCATGCAGGGTCCTGGCAGCATTAAAACGGCTCACTTGGCAATCACGTGGGCTGTAGAAAGGATGCTGAAGACTCCCAAGCCTCATGCAACATGTTTAGACTCCCATATGGCACTCACGTGAGGAATAAGATTGCCATAAAACCATTCACAAGGTCTTCCCAAACAAAACGTGGCCAATTAAATTCAGTCAAGGATGCTTATCTCTTTTGAGAATTTAGTCATCAATTTCCCAAACAATTTCAGAACTTCAGTAGGAAGACAAATCGAACCCTTGGATAACAAATTGATTTGCCTGTAGATTAAAGCTTATCATAAATCCAGTATACATCAGCATTGAATTATGATTTAGAATCAGAACAAGCTCTCTCCTAGAAGAAGACCAAGCTCAACAGATGTTGCAGAACTCTCTCCAAAAGCTGAAGACCAAGTTCAAACCCTAGCTTCCAAAGCCAAGCATAATTCTCTCCCAAACAAAATATCAAATCATCAATCGGTAAATGAAAGTGCTTTTTTGAGTTGTACTTATAGCTTTTTCGAAAAAAGCACAATTTCACTTTTTTGATATAAAAGGCTTTTAAAAGATAATTTCACTTTATAACATTAAAGTTATAAAGTACTTAAGTTATTAAATTAAAATACTTTAAATTAATAACGATAACTTTAAAAACAAAAGCCATTGAATTCTGCTGACTGAAACAAACTCATTTCCGACACTAGAGCCTCAAACGCCAATTGCCCTGCCGGAAATAACCCACTGCCAAAAATAGCCAGTTGCTAAAAATAGACTTACTATAAATATTTAGTCTCTCAAACTGGAGATTCCCTGAAGCTCGATTCTGAAACATCTGACACTCCGTGCAGACACCTTGCTAATCCTGGCCATACCCAAAATACCACTTACTAAAAATGGTAAGTCGACCAAATTGACCCGAACGAAGAGCAGACTTGATAAACTGAATCCCCAGAATGGAATCCCAACACTGGCTCTGACATTTGACCCCCTTTTCACTTGATTAGCTTGCGAGGGTCGCCAAACCAAGCTAATCCCAAAAGCTTGAAAAATGGGGACATTACACTATAGTCCCTTCATTAAATAAATAAATAAAATAACGATAAAGTTAAATCTTTCATTCAACTTTAGTAACTCATACTTATCATTATTTAATAATTCTGAACTATATCAAATCTCATGGTAAACATCAAACCCAACTCCATCAACATTAGTAAAAATAGCAATTGGTTCTATTTGTGCTCATCACTTACTAAAAATAGTAAAAAATGTAATACAAACTAAAGGTAGATAATTTAAATTACACTAAATTTCATCTTTGCATTAAGGTCCATGAAACAAATCTTTTTATGATTAATATACGAGAAAGTGTTCGAAAAAGCTCCAGAAAAGTGTGTTACGCTCCTTATACTTGCTTGAACAACAAATTGCTTCTGTCAACACCTCCAAGATTCCTTAAACCCACTCATTAGCCTATGGGAATCTCATAAATAGGCTAATGGCCTCTGCACGCTAGAGTGGCTTACAAAGGGGACATTAAAACTAGAAAGTCTAGCAAATTTTGTAGTTGTAAAAAGGGTCATGAAAAGTTGTGAGTTTTTTTAAATTGAAGAGTTTGATTGTATAGTCTCCTAATGCAGAAAATAAAAGATGTCCCCATTGAAACTTATTGTGATGATAGGACATATGATGAATTGAAAGGTAGACTCAATAAGGTCACTTTGATGAATTATCATTCTACTTCAAGGGGATGTGACACTTTGTCAATTATGCTCACCTAAAACATGATTTCTTTGTAGATTGCATCATGGATAATGGCTTGTAGAAAAAATTGATTAGGAAGTCCATCTTCGACTAACTACATTTGCCAATGGATCCAAATTCTCATCCATATTCACTTGGATGGATGGATAATGGTTCATCCTCATAGATCACACATGCATTGACAATGCTTTTTGCATTTGGTTCCAAATTCATTGATAAGGTCGCTTGTGATGCAACCACTATGGGTTGTGGTTTGTTGCCAGGTACCCTATTAATACGACAGGAGAGCTCTTTATGATGCCTTAGCAACACATACACCCTGTAACAAGATAATTTAGACATTCTTAATGAAATGTATAAGAACACCATAAATCTCGGTTGCAGGTAAGCACGTAAAGCTATCAAAAGCACAAAAGCTTGCAATTATTTTCTTAAGGTCAGAATCTAATAATCCTCAAGAAAATGTCACTCTCCAAAACACATTCTACTCTTGACAAATTGTTGTAATCCTTTTCACATCTAATTTAGAAGCTTATGAAACTTCCCCTAGAGCAAGAAATCAATCACACTATTGACATTCTTGTAGCTGCACCTTTTCTTAATGCCCTGTTGTTTTGACAATTGATTCTTTAAAGTGATGAAATCAAAAGGCAAAATTTAGGATTTGTTGTCCAAAGGCTTCCTCAAACCATGTACATCCCCTTGTGCTTCACTAATTTAGCTTGTGCTCCATAAGGATGGAACTTGGCATCTTTGTATTAGTTTTGAGGCACTAGACAAGATCACCATAAAATACTGTTTCCACTCCCTTACATTGATTACTTTTTGGATCAATTTTAGGGTGCCAAATTCTTCTCCAAGATCAATCTAAAATGTGGATATCTTCAGGTTAGAGTATAGTTAGAACACACATGCAAGATAACATTCAAGACCAAAATAGGTCTTTTTGAGTTTCTTGTGGTGCCTTTTGGTCTCACTAATGATCCATCATCCTTGTGATTAATGATGAGGTCTTTCAAGATTGTATGGACAAATTTGTGATCATCTACTTAGATGAGACCCTTGTCTTTTCTCACACTTGGAAAGTACATCTTCAACATCTGTAACATTTTCTTTTCACGCTTTAGCAAAACAATTTGTATGTCAACTTTTCTAAGTGTTATTTTGGTTAGACATCCATCGCCTATCTTGGATTGTCATTGGTGCACATGGAATTCAGGTGGATCCTTTGTTATTTAGATATATCCACACTTTTGCATCAATTACAAAGACCAATGTTGTGTTTCAGTGGATAGAGAACCATTCTCATGCTTTCAACACATTGAAAGAGAAATTGTATTCTACTGTTGTTCTTTTACTGACAAATTTCTATCAGCCTTTTGAAATCAAGACAAATGCTTTGTAGTTTGCACTTAGAGTTAAAGTATAATGGCCATCTTGTGGCCTATTATTCAGAAACCTTCTCTACTGCTAGACAAAACTACTCAACATATTATGAGATGTTATGTGCGTTGGTCCAAGCCATCAAGTATTGGAGACATTATCTTTTGGGAAAAAAACAATTGTCCATCCGAATCAAATGCTCTAGAGTTTCTTCAATCCTAAAACAAAATTGACTAAGCTAGGCATATGAAGCAGGCCTTGTATTTATAAAACTTTCACTAGGTCATCAAGTATAAAAGGAATTCCAACACTGTTGCCAACTTTTTGAGGAGTCCTCCCACAACACATGCTTCAATTATTGCAACCACTTCTCATTTGGGATTTCAAACATGGCCTTCTTAGCATGCTTAGGATCTTGATTCTAGCCCTGCCTACACAAAGCTTTCGATCTCTATTTATTTGGCACCTTTTCAGGATTTTCACATCAAGGTAGGGTTACTTTACAAGTTGGATAAACTTTGTGTGCCTTGTGAACATTGGATTTCTGATGGGGACGCTTTCCATAATAAGAAACAAATGCCAACTAACTCCGCCTCAAAGGCGACAGGAACCCAAAATAGTAAAATACTAAAAACAATTCATGAAGGGACATGATCTTGATAACAAATGATCGGAGTCTCCTTTAGAGATATTCCTATTTCCTTATCACAGTGACAGGAGTTTATACCAAGTGGACAAACTTGTTAGTGTAATCGGATTTGAGAAGATAGAAATTTAATTCTTTTTATCTTTTAAAACTGAGCAAAATATTGTTGAATATTATCTTTATTTTTCACAAATAATATTGATGCAAGTATATCACTTTTAATGCTCTGAATATGCTGATAATTTTTATGCAGGGAATCAACAATGCTGATATAAATCAAAACTATTTCTGATCTATTTTGTAGCCAAAATATAAATATGCAAGAGAAAGGGCAGAATATACCAGAGTCAAAGTATATGTCAAAGATCTAAGAGCAATCCTCAACCTTTTGTGATCTACAAACTTATCAAATAATCAGAATATATTCTTGATAAGTATATATATCGAAACTTTGCATTTATAGTATCGATATATATATATATATATATATATATATATATATTGATTCTATGATATTTGTTGAATGCTATTAATAAAAATATGTTGTCAAAGAACTATATGTTGTTGATCTGTTTATTGTTCTTTGCTGCGATCTTGAACTATTAATGATTTTCTGATATAGATAAGTATCACTTCTTCAATCGGCAACTTGTAAGTAATCCAATGGCAGATTATACAAATGAAACATATATCAATATTGTTTAGTGTGTATGGAGATGTATGATCTTGTACTTGCACTGTATATATTTCTGTGTGTTCTTAGATCTTGCATCTCAAGAGCATATATAGAATGATGAGAAGGCATGCCTTCCAACAGGCATGCCGCCTCACAATGGGTCGCAACTTTTCATTAGCAATAACCAATGTGTCAAGGCCTGACAACTATTGTTATTGTTAATATAAGACAACACGATTATGATGGAAGTTAATCACCGTATAATGGTTACAATATTAAATGACACCAATAGTCGATGGAAGTTGATACCAAATCATGAATATAAGTCGACACCAATAGTCGATAGAAATCGACACCAAATAATGAATAGAAGTCGACACCAATAGTCGATTTATTTGGTGTTCGATCATTATCAGTTTTAATAAAGATGATAAGTTTAATTTACTTGTCATGTGTATATATATATTGAGTAATAATACCATTATTAATCTATATATATATATATATATATATATATATATATATATATATATATATATATATATATATATATATGTACACATGATAATTGAATCGGTCTCATAGTTTACTCAATTTCTTGGTTTCATATGTCATGCATGAGTATACATGTATGTATAGATGATAGTACTCACCATGATTTATGGTATAGTGCCATGCTCATGAATAAATGAATATATGTATGTGTAGGTGTATGTGCATGTTTCTAATGTCACATGTACATTCACATATGCACATACATATATGTTACTGAATTTCCCAAGCATACTATAGATAACGATGACTACTGTCATCAATATATCCAAGCATTTGTGCATCATACGACTGAAGCTATATCCTTAACACTCCCTCTTAGCTAGGGAGGATGATCACAATTCACACAAGATGTTATTTCAAAAAGTGTATTAAGAATATCATCCCATGATATCACAATTTTCATTTTGTCAATACTTATGCCTCTTTTCAAAGTCATATAGTGTCCATTTTGATATGTGCTCTAGCATCAACCATATGATGCTTATCATAATGGATTCATGGCTTGTATAAAATATTAAACCTTATTAATATTTACCATGATCTATCTCATCCAACAGAGATATGACCTATCTTGATGTGTACACTAATATCAACCATATGATATCACTCAAGATAGATTACAGTTTTCACTGTTTGTTTCTCATGACTATGAACATAAGTGACACTTAGAGATCTTTTGAATAACATACACAAAGACACAGTGTCAAAAGAAGAAGTAATATTTATGTATTAATTTTAATTTTTCTATTACAATGATAGAAGGGAGAAACTCATTTTCTTATTAATCATACCATTTTTCTTTTGTAGTTTTGATAGGGTGCACCTTATTAGTGTCCTGACATCCATTATAGTCTTTTCACGAGAATTTTAGATTTGATATAACTCATTTCCTTTTAACATAGAAAAGAATCATATTCTCTTATCATAGAGAAGAATCATATTCTCTTAACACAGCAAAGAATCATATTCAGGCCCATTAACTGTCTGACATTGATCTCCCTCTTAATGTACAGTTTCTTTGTTACTTAATTTTCTTCTTTTTATTAATGAGTTAGTTCAAGAACCCTTTCTAGAATACTAGATGTTCAGAGTCTAATAGACTTTTATTTACTTCTGCATATGAGGCTTGGTGCTTAATTCTATCTAGGCACTTTATAGCAATGTGTCCAAATTTATCACATCTGAAGCATTGAACTTCAGATAAGTCTCTTCTACGTTTGAATGGTCTTTTCTCAGAAGAGTCTCTTCCTTTCCTTTTCTTAAATTTGTTTCTCTTTCCTTTCTTATGTGTTTGAGAGTTCAAGATTTGTAGGTCTTCTTTTGGAGGGTTTGTACTAATTCCTTTGGCTATTAATCTTGATTCCTCTTGAATGCAATCAATCTTTAATCTATCAAATTTTGGTAGTTTAGGTCGAGCACTGATCCCTTGGAGAAATGATTCCCATGATAGGGTTAACCCATTGACTATCATGGATAATTCTTTGCAATCATATGTGTGACCAATTGTTGCTAATTGATTACGAAGATCAGTTATCCTCATGAAGTATGAGGTGACTGTTTCTCCTTGGTTCATCGTAACATGCTGAAGTTCATTTTTAAGAGTTAGGACTCTACTTGTATTATTTATCTCAAACATGTTTCCTAGGGTAGAGAACAATTGATAGGCAGTGTCAGGACTTGAGATAGTGGGAACAATATGGCCTTTAACACCATCCACTACAAGTTTCATAGCTTTGTTATTATTTTTGATCCATTGAAGCTTTTCATCTGTATCCTCAGGTGCTTGAGAGGGTTTCTCTACTAATGTATTTAGTTCGTGTTCTTTTAGTGCTAGCATCATTCTGATTTTCCAGGATACAAAATTCGCTGCCCCTTTAAGGCGATCCTCAGGTCTGACTCCATTCACCATTTTGTAATATTTCTTTTCTTTGGTTTAGTAATCTGATTAATTTTTCCTCACCTTAGCTCTGATACCATGTTAGTGTAATCAGATTCGAGAAGATAGAAATTTAATTCTTTTTATCTTTTAATATTGAGCAAAATATTGTTGAATATTATCTTTATTTTTCACAAATAATATTGATGCAAATATATCTCTTTTAATGCTCTGAATATGCTGATAACTTTTATGCAGGGAATCAACAATGCTGATATAAATCAAAACTACTTCTGATCTTTTTTGTAGCCAAAATATAAATATGCAAGAGTAAGGGCTGAATATACCAGAGTCAAAGTATATGTCAAAGATCTGAGAGCAATCCTCAACCTTTTGTGATCTGCAAACTTATCAAAATAATCAGAATATACTCTTGATATATATATATATATATATATATATATATATATATCTATCGATTCTATGATACTTGCTGAATGCTATTAATACAAATATGCTGTCAAAGAACAATATGTTGTTGATCTGTTTATTGTTCTTTGCTGCGATGATCTTGAACTATTAATATAGATAAGTGTCACTTCTTCAATCGGCAACCTGTAAGTAATCCAATGGCAGATTATACAAATGAAACATATATCAATATTGTTTAGTGTGTATGGAGATGTATGATCGTGTACTTGCATTGTATATATTTCTGTGTGTTCTTAGATTGTGCATCTCAAGAGCATATATAGAATGATGAGGAGGCGTGCCTTCCAACAGGCATGCCACCTCACAATGGCTCGCAACTTTTCATCAGCGATAACCAATGTGTCAAGGCCCCATAACTATTGTTATCGTTAATATAAGACAACACGATTATGATGGTTACAGTATTAATCGACACCAATAGTCGATGGAAGTTGATACCAAATCGTGAATATAAGTCGACACCAATAGTCGATAGAAATCGACACCAAATAATGAGTAGAAGTCGACACCAATAGTCGATTTATTTGGTGTTCGATCATTATCAGTTTTAATAAAGATGATCAAGTTTAATCTACTTGTCATGTGTATATATATATATATATATATATATATATATATATATTGAGTAATAATACCATTATTAATCAATATATATATGTAAACATGACAATTGAATCGGTCTCATAGTTTACTCAATTTCTTGGTTTCATATGTCATGCATGAGTATACATGTATGTATAGATGATAGTACTTACCATGATTTATAGTATAGTGCCATGCTCATGAATAAATTAATACATGTATGTATGGGTGTATGTGCATGTATCTAATGTCACATATACATTCACATATACACATACATATATGTTACTGAATTTCCCAAGCATACTATAGATCATGATGACTACTGTCATCGATATATCCAAGCATTTGTGCATCATACGACTGAAGCTATATCCTTAACAAAACTGATCATAGATATCTCCTCAATTCTGATTTAATCAACCGGTCGGTTATTGGCTAAAGACACCGGAACTTTTATGAAGGCCTTTCTACATATAAGGGGACAAAGTCACATAACAACAATGAAAAAACAGAGCATTCAAGAATTGATTAACTCACATCTCATTATGTTGATACTAAGAGACAATTCACCATTCTGAGAATAACAATCTGAGCATTCTTTTATTTCTGTAAAAACAGAGATACATAGCTTGACTGATCTTTTGATGATTCAATTTTCCCCTTGACAGACCAAGAGTCTTCTGTCCAATGTCTGCTCGAAATTTGAATGCCTCTCGAGCCAATAGTAGTTTTCTTCTTTGCTTTTTGATCTTCCCTTTTTGATCTCAAGTTTCTCTACTCTCAAAACAAAGCTCTTTGACTCATCCCTCTCTGCCTTTGTTGGCTGCCCATCAGGCAACTCCCTTTCTCCCTGATGATGCCAAAGGCTCACTTCCAAAATGGTTCCACCTCCTCGTTTGGCTGTAGAATCTCTCCTTTCTATATTTTCCAACAGGGCTTTAGTGGTGTTGCCAATCCCCGAACTCCCCTTCTACCCATCCGTCTCCTTTCCCCCTACTAGAAACCGATCGTCTATATTCCCTTCTCTCTTTTAATCATTCCAACTTATCTAACCGGCCCCCAAAATTGATTTCAAACCAACTTTTAACAAATTGAAATGGGTAAGCGAGAAAATTAAGTTTTGTCCGATGCTCCTGCATTAGGCTCCCTATGAGACTAAAGAATTCATTTGCTTCTGCATATGGAAATAACAATCAGCAATGGTTTCCCTTTGTTATTTTCTTCCTTTTTTTCTAACATCACTCTAGAACAACTATTGTGGTTCTCCAACATCGTTGTGCAATCGACTTTTCTCCATACACCGATTTACACTCCTTGTACACCGTGTCTCTTTAAAATCTATCACCACAACCTATTATATGGAGATTAAAGATTCCCAAATCTGCAAACTCATTGACCTTGTCCAACTACCTTTCAGAATCTTTCACAACTTTATATAAATCTGCACTTACAGCTTTATCTTCACTGGTGGCTAACTTCTTCAACAACAAATCATCTTCAACTCCACCATTCACATCATAACCCACTACGACTTAACTAATATCTGCATGAAATACCAACAAACATATCTCTTTTTGTATTGCTGCATTAACTTCTTTATTAGCAGCTGCAATCTTCATTTCTACGCCCTTCACTGTCCCATTTGTCTTCACACCTTCAAACTTCTCAATCCACTCCTGTTCTATTGCAAAAAATTGTGCCCACAAATCTTCCTCACCGTTATTGTTTGTTGTACCTCTCTCTAAATTCTTCTCTGTAGTTACTTTGTCATATATTTCTTTGCTTTGTGTTTAGTCACTGCTGCACCAAAATCTGCCTCTGCATTTTCATTTTCATTTTCTTTTTCTTTTTCACTCTGAAGCCTTCATCATACCATGCCTCTGATGTCCACTCTTGCGTATCATTACCTGTGTTCAACTCCACCTCTAGATCTGCTCCATACTTGTATCTGTGCATTCTAAGTTCCTCAATTTGCTTTCGTTTGTTTTCCTTTTTCTTATTGTATCTTCTTCTTATGTCTTTTTCATCTACAAGCCTCCATAACTCTATCTCCCATTCATACATGTCATTGTTACTATTCATTTCCTTATCCTTTTCATCTTCTCTTAAACTCTTCCTTTCAACTTTATTCAAATATTCAAAAGCACCATTCTTGAAATCATCCAACTCCACTTGCTTACCTTTCACTTTGCTAGTGTTCTCCCGAAATTATTCCAATCTTCTCCTTCTTTGGTATTTCACCAATCAATACTTTTGTTTATTCATCATCCCTTTCCTTCTTTTCAGATTCTCTTGCATGCTCCTAACCATGACTTTCCTTCCCATCTTCTCTTGTCATGTCTTCTTCATGGTGTGACAATGCTTCTTCTCATTTCTTGAACTCTTCCTCATAATTTTCAGCTTGCTGTCCTAAACTACCCTGCTGCAATGTTAACTCTCCACCCATAGACTAAATTTTTTTTTCACATCTTACATTCACTTGAAGTTTTTCCTTATCACCATATCCCGCAACACCACTTTCATCTACTGCTATCCTACGTTTAACTTTCCACACTTTGTTTCCCTTAGCTTTAGGCTGATGTCTATTTATTGCTGCACTTGTTATCCCTGATTTTTGCCTAAAAACACTTCCTTTATGCTTCCTTTCTTGACAAGTTTCCCTATATTCTTGGTTCCACTTTAACTTGGTCATATCTTTCAAGCTTTGAACTTGTTTGCTGCTAGAAACTCCATCATAAGCAACCTCTTGTTTACAATTTTATCTGCTGCCCCTCAACAACTGATTTCTTAAGTCAACTTGGTACTTTATATCCATGATTCTTCAATTTTCTTTTCTCCTTATTAACTTGTATATCTACATTCTTACTTCCAGATATATGATCAAAACCAACACTTTTATTCCCACATACATAACCAAAATCAGCATTTTGTCTTTCATTTACCTTCTGTTCAGATTTTCTTATATCCTTGGCTTCTTTGTTTGCCATTTTTTCCTCTTTGTAGGCTTCTTGTCCTTCATTTGTAACATCTTCTAAGGTATCATGAAACTCTAAGGCTTCTGCAACATTTTCTTTGTCTTGTTGAAAGGTTTCAACATCGTTCTGATCTTTATTTCCAGATACTTTGTTGTACACTTTTGTTGCAAACTCTTCTTGACATACTGCTGCACCCTATCTCCTCTCTTTCTTATCTTTATCATTGTCTAGGGGTGCTCTACTTGCCCCTTCTCTTTCCAACTTTAAGAACTGATTCTTGAAATTCCTTTTAAGATTTCTTATACCTACATACACATTCTCAAACACAATTTTAGCAAATAAAACAAGGGTCCATAAGGTCTCTATGAGTGCCTCCTTTATGGTTGCCTTCCTCTCTTCTTTACTTCTTTTGAGTGCTTCTTTTTGCACGTTTTCCTCTCCATTCTTTCTTGTCTGTCCTGTTGTTCTCCACAATGAGAACTTCCTTCACCTCTTCCAATGCATGTCATTCACTTAGCAACTCTTTTCTGTCTAAATCTTTGTGGGTTTCTCTCATACTCTCATCTTCTCTTTTCAAGGCAGCCATCCCTTGCCTACTTTTCTTAACAATCATCTTTATAGGCCACTTCAAATTCTTTTTCAATGGCCAACAGCAACCATATTCTTGGCTTTGTGATGTCCCCTCTCTGAAAGAAGATTTAATAAAGAAATAATAATATTAAAATATAAATGAATAATAATAATAATAAAATATGAAAATAAATAAATAAATAATAATTAAATATAATATATAATACGATTAGAAGATGCACGTTTAAATAAGTTTGAATTAAAGATTTAAACTTATTTAATAAAAACATTCACTATTTATTAACAGACATAATACTAATAAAATTAATAAAATTAAATTAAAATATTAAATAAACAAATAAATAATAAAATTAATTAAATTATAATATTTACAAGACATTACACAGAGGACTTCAAATGATGTCTCCCTACTCTTCACATCATGGCATCCACTTATCTTAAGAATGGAATATTATTAGTTCATGCTAATCGATGAAATGAAATATCACGATTTTAACTTCATAATGATATATTAATATTCTCTTTGAGTTGAACCACAGTCAGGGAGGCTATCTCTGTCGCCCAAGATCAGTATACCGGTCCTTGGTCAATGTCATGAATGTTGGCGTGTCTTTTGAGTTCCACACAAGAATACCCAACACACATCTACAGTTGGTGGTATAAGGAATTTGGAGATTTTCTTAATTCAGCAGAGATTATAATATTAAGAAGAAATACCGTCGGGTTATAATATAGAAGGGGCAACGAACAATAAATATGGGTTCTCGTCACATCATTCCTTGACTATATGCGGAAAACAACATTCACAGGAATGAAACAATCGTCTGAAAATGGGTATTGAGGATGACAAAAAGATTGGAGACTCAGTTTAGCTTCTGTATTAGAGGAAACAAACACTCCATATTGCTGCGGTTGCATGATAAATCAATCGGTATTATTCTGGGATAGATACGATTGAGTTATTAATTACAAACCGTAACAGCGATTAAAATAATAAACAGTATTTAGAAAGGATATGGCTCATATATCCCAACGATTGCCACCTCTTTGAATTAGAGGTATAAAATCTAGATCAAAATCATGCATTTGGTGGAAAAGAATAGATTTTGGGAGACGAGGAGGAAAGACTGCAAGGTCAAAAAATGGTGATCAACTTTTAGACAGTCCGATAATAGGATTTATGAATGAATATTATATGTGTGAGAACCATCTGTGTGCCTGCCTAGTGTAAATAGAAAATTTAATATCAATCACCAGTTGTGGATTTAGTGGCGGACTTTATTCTAGTAATGAAGATGTCATTGTGCTGACACCTCAATTTCATGAACACCTCTATCATCGATTATAAGTACCGTGACTTGTGCAAGCTATTGCTAGTCTCTGTTCCAAAGCCGAATGTGGATTGGATAGTAGGAACAAAGGATAAAATAACGAATATGATATTATGATATACATCTGGTTGGTGAGTGGCGAAGGAGTTATACGTATTTTGAGGGAGTTACTTCCAATCATCGTGAATGAAGTAAGATGTTAGAATAGCAGTGGTGAGGTATTAACTCAGAGAAGGGATGACTTATATTATTATTGATTCAGAAAATGATGGTTGAAGCAATAAGAATCGTTGAGATAGTTAGCATCAACCAATGATTAAACATCCCTTAATTATAATCCAGCATGTTGGGATATGAAGCCCAACGGTCACATGACCATTCGGTTTCTCCCACCTCTTCCTCTTCGAAGAGCCTTCTATAAAAGGCTGTGTACAGTCATGTATTATAATAGATTGGATTGTTGGTTTGTACCTTATTGTAGACTGATTAATATAATCAATTCCTTGCTTCAAGTGTGGTCGTAGGCATATTGCCGAACCGAGATAAATATTGTGTCAATCTTGTTTATCTTCTTTGTTATGTTTAAATCCGCATTCTCTGCATCTTTAATATTTACAATTGGTATCAGAGCCTGGTGAGGCTAAGCCGGGTGAGGCTGAGCAGAGATGGAAGAAGATGTTGTAGCTGATTCAGTCATCGAAGAGTTTCTTAGCTGTTTAGATTTGTCACAAAATAATATTGTACAAATGAAGGCTGAAACGAAATGCCATGTACATTGGTGGGATGGCTGGAAAGATGAGGATAAATTGGCAACTGGTGTTGACACGAAATCGGAGAGGCCTGAAAGAGGCAAGTCTGAAAAGAAGAAAATGGTTTCATCACCGTCCCCTCATCTTGGGAGGTGTTTTAATTGCGGAGAGTCTGGTCATTGGGCTAGAGACTGCAAATCTGAGGATTTGAAAAATAAATGTCACAAATGTAGAGAAGAAGGCCATATTAAAAAGAACTATCCTAAATTATTCAGTCAAGCAAATAAGGCTGATGTTGAACATATTGAAGAAATGGAAATTGATGTCATCCCGCCGGTGAAGGTCGAGCACGATGATGCTTCGATTGGGCTTGGCATTAATTGTCTATGTGCGGAGTTTGGAATTCCGCTTGTTTCCCTGTCATCTGGGGCAGCTGAAGAAGCCTGAAACAATTCCTTTAACTATTGGGTTAAAGAGGAAATTAGATTTGTTCAATGAAGAGTGGGATAGTTCATTGAGGAATAAGAAGAGGAAGTTTGAATGGCTGGAGTATGATGAAAAGGTTCTTTCTTTCGTTGGCAGTGAGTTGCTCAAGGCGACAGTGAAGGTGGAGGTTGAAGGGAGAGGCCTGTATATCGACCAAGAAGAAGGTCAAGAGATTTGGCGTCTCTCTTCGACACAGACTGCGATCAATACAACTCTAGGCCGACTGAATTCCACCCGGTCAAAGGGTGAAGGAAGAGCGGTTGATAGTTCGGGGGCCCCTTATGCTAGTCATCACTCAAGTTATGATGCTGACTGTGAAACAAGCATCGTTCCATCTCTTTTGCTGAATATGCTGGCCGTAATCGATTTGCCAAAACAGGGCAATGTCGATGGCGCAGGACATATTTTTCTTTACCTACCTCAGGTGGAAACAAATCGACAATTGTAGAAGTTTTAATTGGGAGGGCAAACACAAAATGTCTAGGATGAACAATTCCCTGTTAACATATCACAACAACATCACTGGCATGGACGACTTGGTCATTGGCGTGGACTGCTTGGTAACTAGCATGGATGGAAGAGGTTTTTCCCATCATTTCTGGTCTCCACATGACATGTCTGCTACCTGCGGGTATGCTTCTATCCCCCCAGAGCTAGGCGTTTTTTTGCATACTAGGCAGTGGGAGTCTCTACCTGTACCGCATAAAGTTCACGCATTTTTGGCTTTAGAGCTTGACAACCAAATTGTGGAGTCTTTTCTTGTGAGTAGTGTTTGCAACATCGAAGCTGCGGTTTGGAACTTGGTGACTACCGTGTCTAGAATAGATGCGAAAGAGATTAAAACTATGATTACAAAGAAGCATTTGGCTTTTCCTCATACGAAGTCTGTTAATGATGAAAGTGAGGATGAGGAAGAAAAATCCTTTGATGGAGAATTTGATGGCCAAAACATTGTGATTATTCCTCAGGCTGAGGTAGAATCTGATGAAGGATATATTAGTTGTGAGTTCAATTCTTTGCTGGAAAGAATCCAGAGGCTACCATGGACGATATTTCCCCATAATCTGATCGAAATTATCAATTATGCTTGTAAGGTTCTGCATATGGGTGTGGAGGTGCATTCTGATCTGCACAAGTCACAGATATTTCAGTTGATAAAGTGGTTGATTGAAATCGTGTTGGCTAAGTCTAGGAAATTGCAGTTGTTGAGGTTCACCGATAGCTGTGTAATGGATGATGTGTTATCTCTTTTGCAGACTTTGTTATTAGAATTTGATAAATTTGACCAAATTCAAATCAAGCACAAAGAGAGCTTATCTCATGCTATGGCAATTGAGAGGTGGAAGTTTGCAGAATCTCTTGTGGGAGCTCTTGCAGGTTTGAGTAATAAAAAGATTGTGCAGTAGGATGAATGTGACTGGCATTCAAATAACATTGGAAGTGGTATTTCTAATAATGGATTTATGGGTGTATTTTCACCTATAAAAGTTGTGAGGGAAGATGCCAAGTTGTTAGATTGCTTTCAGTTTGACAAAATTTGGAGAAGATTAACTCGTGTTGTTCGTGAGCAGAGTCTGGCGAAGTTAAAGTCTTCTCATTGTTTGGTTACAATATAACATTAAAGGCGGAAAAACAGGGATGTTATTGTTCATGGCTGTACCGGTTGGACTTCACCGGGGAGATTGTTGGGATATGAAGCCCAACAGTCACATGACCATTTGGTTTCTCCCACCTCTTCCTCTTCGAAGAGCCTTGTATAAAAGGCTGTGTACAGTCATGTATTATAATAGATTGGATTGTTGGTTTGTACCTTATTGTAGACTGATTAATATAATCAATTCCCTGCTTCAAGTGTGGACGTAGGCATATTGCCGAACCACGATAAATATTGTGTCAATCTTGTTTATCTTCTTTTTTATGTTTAAATCCGCATTCTCTGCATCTTTAATATTTACACAGCAAATCTAATTGATGATTAGAGGAAACATAATAACCATTGATATCAGCTATGAAGAAGATCTGTTTATTTCAGTGATCTGGTAGACAAGTGTGGATTAATAGAAGTGATCAATATTGTTGAGCATCGATAAAAATAGTAATTACATAACAAAGATTAAATAATGGCATCAACCAAGTAGACACAAACATATGCTTAAACAACAACGATGGTATGGACTAAGTAGCAATTTAGATTAATGTGCATTGATAACAATAACACGTATTAGACCTTATAAATGACCGAACATGACTACGAATACAGCAATTATTACCTTACTTTCAGACATATGCAAGTCTATATTTAGTAGTGAAAATACTTGACATTCATTAATTATTATCACTGAATGAAGCCCATAACTATAGTGATTGAGTATTAAATTAATAGCATATCTGTTATTGTTCACACCAACATTCCGACTTGAAATTGGATATTGCAGCTTCTCATATTTGCAAACAGATATCCAATACATACCCACATTACATAAATAGTGAATGTAATGTTTATATTAGTCAAAGATAATCTCCATCATACTGGGATTATTATTTGGTGATATAATCCTTGTAGAATTGTCTTCATTAACATCAAAATAGAAGAAATCTCTTGCAATTTAGAAAAACTTAGTCACAAATTTCATAAGACCAAAAAAGGGACATTACAGGCTTCTTCCCTCAAGCTATTCCTTTTGCGTAATCTTACACTTCTCTAAATCCCTTCTCAACTCTGTCATTTCTCTATCAAACTTTTATCCTGCTTTCTCTTTTTTGTCTTCATAGTGTCTTTCTTCCCGAGACTTTCTTTCTGAACATTTTGCTGCATCGTCCAATCTTTTCTTTTCTTGACTTCTTGAAACCTCACCTAGAGCTTTTTTTCCTCTTTTCCTCTACCTAGTCTTTTTTAACCCAGGTTCTTCTCTTTAATTTATGAATCTTTAACCCTCATATCTTTCCAAGAGTCTATCAACATAATTACCTTCCTTTATCCATATCTTTTAGGCTCTCAACTTCCTCTTCCCAGACCTTTTAGGTTTTGATACCAAATGATAGGGGACTCTTTCCATAATAAAAAAAACAAATGCCAACTAACTCCACCTCAAAGGCGACAGAAAGCCAAAATACTAACAACAATTCATAAAGGGACATGATTTTGATAACAAATGATGGAATTCTCCTTCAGACAGAGTCCTATTTCCTTGTCATAGTGCCAGGAGTTTATACCTAGTGTACAAACTGATCATAAATATCTCCTCAATTGTGATTTAATCAACCGGTTGGTTATTGGCTAAAGACACCAGAACTTTACAAAAGCCTTTCTACATACAAGGTGACAAAGTCACAGAACAGCAATGGAAAGACAGAGCAACAACAATCAATTAACTCACATCTCACTACGTTGATGCTAACAGACAATTCGCCATTCTGAGAATAACAATCTGATCATTCTTTTATTTCTGTAAAAGCAGAGATACATAGCTTGATTGGTCTTGTAAGGATTCAATTTTCCCCTTGACAAACCAATAATCTTCTGTCCAACCTCTTTGCTCCAAATCTGCATGCCTCTTGAACCAATAGCAGTTTTCCTCTTTGCTTTGTGAACTTCCCTTTTTGATCTCAAGTTTCTCTGCTCTCAAAACAGAGCTCTTTCACTCATGCTTCTCTGCCTTCATTGGCTGCCCATCAGGCGATTCCCTTTCTCCCTGATGTTGCCAAAGATTCACTTTCAAAACAGCTCCACCTTCTCCTTCTTTGGCTGTAGAATCTCCCCTTTCTATATTTTCCAATGTGGCTTCAGTGGCATTGAAGACCCCCGAACTCCCCTTCTACCCAACTGTCTCCTTTCCCCCTGCTAGCAACCGATCCCTCTCGTCTATATTTCCTTCTCTCTTTTAACCGTTCCAACTTTTCTTACCGGCCCCGAAAACTGATTTCAAACCAGCTTTGAACAAACTGAAATGGGTAAGCAAGAAAATTAAGTTTTGTCCGATGCTCCTGCGTCAATTTCTCTTCTCAAGGACACACGCTCTAATCTCTATGGTGGTCATTTTGGCAAGCAAAAAAATTCCCTCATTTGCAGTGTCTCTTCTATTGGCCTCGCATGCAGTGAGATGTTCTACATCTCTTCAAATGATGTGCAGTTTATTGGTGCTCCAAACTAGCAAATAAAATGTTCAGCTGGAGTCCTTTGCCTAGTGATGAGAAAGGGCTGCTCACAAGCAAAATTACTGTTCTAATTCTTCTTTACTATTTTGAGTATCGTAGTGTATTATTATCAGTTTTTGTTTGTTTCTTTGTAAGCATAACGCTAGCAATCACATTACTGCTTTTGATAAATACTAATATTTTTGTGAAAGATGAGGTGATGAGCTCTGTGGCAACTTACCATGCATTAAATTTACAGTTCTGTGTTTCCAATAAGTCAATTATTTCCTGCATTTGTCTAGTAAACTTGATTGAACAACTGTAGCTTCAACACAATTGTAAGATCGTATCTTGTTTTGACATGCACACAACACAGTCCAAACACTAGCTAGTCTTTGCATGGCCTAACAATGATTGCCAACCTAACTTTTGTTGTGATCAATGTCCAAGAGATGTTTAATGAGATAAGACATGAACAATCCAAGATATTTTTCAAGGGCATTGGTTATGGCTTTCCAAGGATAAATAGGAAGGCCTCATCATCAAATTAACTAATATTTTGTGGTGGAGCAACCAATATCTTGAATTGTAATTATTTTGAGAGCCATTCTATTGTGGCAGCAAGGACTTCTAGTATCACGATATTAGAATATCATGTTTGTGTACATAAATTTTTTTAACTTAAATTTGACAGTCATATACTTATCAAAAAGTTAATATTCAATATTAACAAAATATTAATATTGTCATTTAGTAATAAAAATAATATTAATGATGTTTTATTAAATAAGAAAAATAAAATAAAAACTCTGCCAGAAAATAAAATAAAATTAACAAGTAGAATGAAACATATTAAAATCATTGCATTTAAATTGTTTTCTAATTGTTTGGATATATCATATGAGTATTAGGGAAATATCAACATTGTGCAACATTCATGTTGACTCTGAATAGAAGAAGCTATTGTGATGGTTTTGTAGGGATCTGAATCCTCTTTATGATGTTACGCATAATGAGGAGTATAAAGAAAAGTATTATTCAAACTTGATGCCCCTAGCGCAGAAGTATATCGAGGTAATTTGAAACTGCAAATAATATGAATTATAAGGACTATATGTTGCAGGTGGTCATGAAAAAATGTAATTGCAGATCGATTGCTGAATCTAGTTGACTGAGCTGTTATGTCATTTTCAACTAAAGATCCATCCCCATTCTTACCATCATGATATCCCTTATTTCAGCTTTTACCTTGGGGCGACAAAATTACATCAGAATCTCTAAAGTTTTTCTCTCCAATTGTCATATGGACCAAATTTGCTGCGAGCAAGTACAAGCAAGATGTTTTGTACTCTGCTTTCATGGATTATTTTACGGTATACTCAGGAGGATATGTTTTTAACTTACTTCTTCATTTAATCTTTAGGATCTTTAGCTGGCTCTGTTACAGGACATTTGGATATTTGAATTGATTTTGTGTTATTTTCCCTTCAAGGATTGAGATTTTTGCTGCTAGTTATGCAATTTCATAAATGTAATTTTGAATCACTGCACGTGAGTGGCAGGCATGGCTTAACCTAATGGACAAATCCATCCCAGAGAAAAATGCTGTTAAAATTTTGAGTAACAAGGAAGCTCAGCATCGATATTTACTATGGCGAGCAACCAAGGTTGACCAATAATTTTATTTTCTGATTTTTGCTTTAAAAGCCTGGAGGGTACTTACCAATTTACCTTGTTTTCTTCCTGTTGATAGACTGCACAAAAGCACCAAAGAATAAAAAATGATAAATGTAGCCAGAGTTATTCTGAAAATGGATTTATCCCAGGTTTTTGTTTTTTCTCTGATGCAGGATCCAGGTCATCCAATTCTAAAAAAACTGCTTGGAGATTCGCTTTCTGAGGTATGTTCCGGTACCTTATCTTTCATGTGAATGTCATAGTATTTCATGGACACTATTTGCAACATTATAACAACGAATTTGATAACAAAATGATCCATGCATTCATTTTTAGAGTCAATGCTTTAACGCCAAAATTGAGTTATGCTTTGGTTCATTCTCCATTTAAGGAGGATCATTTTATTTATATATATAGAGAGAGAGAGGGTAGGGGTGAGCAATTATATATATAGAGAGAGATACATTTATACACACCCGTTTACAAATTCTGGTGGCTTGCACGATTTGGAGTCACACAGAGCTTATCAGCTTGACAAGAGAAGAAACCATGTACTGTTTTTTTGAATGACTCAAGTTCGTTTTGCCTGTTTTTCCTTTTTAATTGGGACCTCCATCCACCCTTATGTTAGATTAGCTGTTTGTTTACTAATAAGTTTGTAGAAGTTGTTAGTATTGATGGACTGCTTGGAATTGTGGAAGATTTGAGTATTAGCAAACTAGGCACATGAGGGATTTATATCTATTGTTTCAGTGGTGTTAATTTGAGTATGTTGAGATATCTATTCACTGCGGATCCTAGTGTATATTAGGAAATTTTGGATGGAGGCTTACTTTGTACAGTATTATCTATATATTAATCCATTCATTTTATAACCAAAAATCATCTTTCTTTCTTTAAATTCAAGTTACAAATTTGGGAAATGCATGAAGAATCTTTGTGTTCAATTCAAAAATAATTTTTCTTTGAGTTCAAGTTACTAGTTTGGAAAAGGCTCTAAGAATCTTGTGTTGGAAGATTTTTTTTGACATAAAATATAATGCAAATTCCTGCAGGAGTTCATATCAGACTTTTTATTTAATGGAGCACTTGCATTGGGAGACAAAAGGTTCTTGGATTTCTTCCCGGAATATAAGAGTGCAGATGGGACAATAAACAAGAAACGGAGTATGGCTGGAAAATCATTTTCCAAACGTCCATGGAATGAAGATGGAAGCTTGGTTGAAATCTAGTAATGTTGAAATATCTCTGTCATCATATCTGAAATATGTGCAGGTCAGGAAGTAGGAAGTTTTAACAATACGACACTTAAATGTACTTTATCTTAGTTGATATTTCTTGTGGGTTCATTTATTTGTTTTGAAAAAAGTAAGGCTTGTCTTATTATTATAGAGATTAAAAGAAAAGAAAACCAATGTCTTCCTAGTGTTGAAATTTAGAGTACGCATACCTCCTTGGGCACAAAACTAATGATTCACTGAAAAGCTCAGAATTTTTCAAAACAAACCTAAAATATAGAAAATTTCACAAAATATATATACATTTTTCCCCACCTCACAACAAATCAGAATGATAGGCAAAAACTCACGGTCCTGGCTAGATTTTCAAGTTGACCCCTTTGTGACTTGTTTAGATAAAGTAAATTCCCAACTTGGCAAGTTTTTCAAGAGTGTGCCACGTCTCCACATTCTGATTCTCAGTTGCAGGGTATGCAGGAAGTCCCCCCGCACCCAGTTTGGGTTCGCATGGGTATGGGTACGCTCCCTGGTACACTGGGTGTGCATAGGGTGCATCCCAGGCGTACCGGGTGCACTATGGGTACACGCCCGCTTACCCAGAGCACATCTGGGGCACACCCTTTGTGCACCCAGGCGTACCCAGGGCGTATCCAAGGCATAAGCTCTATCAATGAGGAGGAGAATAAATATTTTAAGGATCAGTTGTTAATGAAAAAACTGAATATTCCAGGAATCATATCCAATTCATAACATATTTGAATAAAAAACATAACTATTGCAGCAGCATGTTTCTCTGATAGATTGAGGACTCGATACGAATAATTTACAAGAATAAAAAAAAATATAAAACAAATAAGAAACCTGGTCCCAAACAACAGCTTCCTTGCATACACTTACATTATGCTAAAAGAAAAGATTCGTTGTCCTTGAAATCGGTATTCTACAATAGAAATAATAGTGAAAGCTAGGTAACCATGTATGAAGACTTGAGAAGTAGAAATTACTGAAACAACCACACGTCATTTCTAAAAGCAGCTACACACCCAGTATTTCTTAAAAATATACTAATTCTTAGAATAGGACCTTAATGAGAGCTTTCTAATTAAGGTCTTATTTGAAGAAAGCAGCTTTAATAAGGATATGAATAAACAATAACATGGAGATGTATATTTATTTAAACTTTGTGTGTAAACACACACGTACCCATACCCATGTACCCAAACTCAATTCTTTTTGTCCGTACCCGCATATCATGTTATCGTACCCATACCTGTACCGGCAACTTAGTTCTGATTGAAATCCTAGTGGAAACCTGAACATTTGATAAGAGAATTAATGAATGAACGAATGAAAAAGTAGGAGATGGATAGCTGGACAAATAAATCAAGCTAAACATGCTAGATGGATGGAAAATGAATTAAAGACAACTCAGTCTTGCTTTTCTCTGGTCGTCCAATTTGATTAAGAGTAATCTTCCTTGGCCTAGATGCAATAAAAGAATCCACAGCCAAGGAGCTCTCAAAGAAGGAAATTAATTTATTGATTACTCCCTATGATCTTCAAAGACATTGAAAAGAAGAAAAGGATTACGACTTAGATTGTAACATATTACGTGCTTAAAATTTGTAACTAGCAGAGTATTCTTTATGTCATAGTGCTGCAATAATCTTTGAAGTTTGTAAGTGGTGATGGAGACGAACTTTGTAATAAATCCAAATTGTTCCTTCATTGCTCTTTTTGGATATACACGCGAGTGGATCCTTCTCTAAGAAGCATCATCTATTGACAAGTCTGTAATGTTCTTTTTATTTGGTGTCCAGTGAGGTAAGTGCATGCTCTTAGAGATCACTTGAGGAAACTTAAGATTGAATCCGATCTCTGACCTGCTTCCTTCAAACTGCAAACCAATGGTATGCTTTTTTTGGTTTTGTGCTGACATTTTTAGAGCCTCCAGAAGACATTTTGTTCCTGTTGGGATGTGATGCTGTTTTACTTTTTAAAGTTGGTTGTAGGTCTGTACTATTTCATGAAGCCAGTGAACTTATGAGGATTAAAAAATATATTGGATTTTATTTTCTTGATAATAGAGGTAAATATATTAATCAACCCCACATCTAGTAGATTCTTAGCATGCTACAACCAGGAAACTTGACAAAAATGATTAATAGCTAACATCCAAATTATTGTTTAAGTTGCTAGGTTCGAGTCTCTTATTTTTCGTTTATTTGAACACAACAAAAATAACCTAAACCAATAATATAGGACATGGTGTTCCCTATTAATCTTCATTATCGATTCGCTAGTTGGTAGTGGCCATTATCTCCACTTTCTTGATATTGCCCTTATATAGCATGGTAGTGAGACTCTAGTGGCCTAACCTTGTGCTCTCCTCCAAATTGTTGGTAACAAACCACATCCTTCAAATGGGTCTCCCTAGTTTTCTCTTATTTTGATGGAGCTTTTTTTGAGCTTGTATATATATTAAATAATTGTTGCATCCCTTCTATTACAAATTGTCTTCATGCTCTGTCTTTCTGTTGAGTAATGTAATTTTTCCCACCTATTAATGAGAAAGACAAAATTAATTAAGAATATTCTAGGGGGATTTCAGATGATGGAAATATTCTACAAGAAGGATAGATAAAGGAAAAAGTATTAAACATTTGTTTGTATTTGCCAAGTCGGCCTATGATTTAGAATTATCTAAGTAATTTCTAGAATTATCTAAGACCTCTATAAAGAGGCATCGTGTAGTTGGATTTGAATACCAGATGTGTGGCTCATCAAAGGATCATGAAGAAGAGGATTAGAATGCTGTAAGTTGTAACATTCGGGGCATTTGTAATGAATTGTAATCAATGATTAATGAAAGGAAGTGCTGTTGCACTCAAGGTATTTGGTGAACTATTGTATTTGTTATCAATTATAGTTTCTGTATTTTGTATTGTGTTTATGTTTCCACCCCAACAAGTGGTATTAGAAGCTACAACAAAATTATTGTAGATCTATTGTATTTGTTATCAATTATACTTTCTGTATTTTATAATCATGTGTATGATCCATACATCCACCCCAACAAGTGGTATTAGAGCCACGACAAAATTATTGAAGATCATTGTCCAAGTCTATGAGATCATTTGCAAAAGGAGATTGATTGCAGTTTGTTGAATCACAAATCAGAATCAACAAACTATTGATTAGAGATCTGGCACAACTTCTAAGTAAGAACCAGGGGACGAGATTAAGGTGCTAGAGAAGGACATCACAGTTTACAAGATAATGCCAGCCGCCGTGAAAACAAAATGCATAAGTGATGTTCGCTGGAGCCAATTGAAAAGAGTTTAGAGGAAAGAAGGTCGTTGACGCTGTCAAAGGAAGTGAGATATCAAACAGGGATCATGTGAAGGCAGTGCAAAAGATCAGATTTTTTTGTTTGTTTGTTTGCAGGCTATGCCAAATTGAAGAAAATTAAATTGCTAAGGAAGGCTAAGGAGAAAATGCAGTCAAAGATAGATGAAGTCACAGTGTGTTTTGAAAGCATATCAACGCACATATGTTTAGTTTGATTACAATTTTTCGTGTATTTGTAAACCTGAAGTCAAAAGACAATAGATCACAGAGCCTAGAGGAGCTCCTGGTTGTTGATCAATTGTCATCGGTCCGAGGAGACTTAAAGGGGGAATGTTGAAGGTTTTACCACCAAAGTTAAAGGAGGAACCGTGGCTCTGATTGAGATTGATGTTGTCAGAAGTCCCATTTTGGAAATCATAGAAGCTGTTGTGAATCATATTTGTTTCTTAATTTGAAATCGTATATGTGGCATTTTTCCTGCAGGATGTTTCTGTATCATTTTGAGTTATTGCATGGAATGTGATACTCCACCCCGATATTAAAGCAACTGGTGACCGTAAATAAGATTTTGTATTGTTGTATTCATGAAAAAGAAAACTGTGATAAGAAGTCGTTCAGAAGGAAATGGTGAATGTAGAACAACTTTTTTAAAAGAGAATTGTTATATTGCAATATTTGTCAACGGGAGGATTGCATCTATATTAGAATTTGGCCAAACAAATCTGAAGACATCGTAGGAAGAGAGCGTTTCTGAAGACTCCGACAGTGAAGAATCTAAGGAAGTGAATGAGTTGTTGAAAACTTGGTTATCTTGGATAGTGAATAAGCTGTTGAAGAAAGTGAATAAGCTGGGTTTATACCATTCATTTCAATGGAAAAGATAAGTTAAAAATATAATTGAAGGAAAAAAATGAAAACGTAATTTGTTATATAGACTTAAAAAAAAAAAATTAATGGAATTGAAGAAAAGTATGTAAAAAATGATAGCAATTATAAAAGAGAGGCAAAATGAAAAATGTGAACTCTTAGATGAAAATTATGATAATTGCAAAGTCAAATATAAAAATGAAGAGTTAAAAGGGCAAGTAAAGTTGTTTGATGAGGTTAAGAAAAAGAATGAAGATTAGGTAGAAAAGTTGAATAGATTAGAAGAAGCAAATAGTTTACACGTGAAGGAAATTTCAAAATTGAAAGAAGAATTAATTTAGTATGCAATGAATGTCAAAAGCCACAACCATTGGTTTGTGATGTTTTGTGTGGCACATAAAATTTGTGTTTTTCTTTCAACAAGTGTGATTTTGTTGAAGTTGTTTGTGATGAAGATGAACACATTAATAAGTCTACAAATTTGGTTGGATGTGATGTTCATCAAAAGAACACTAGTTTGAAGATCATGAAAATAATGGGTTATAAAGGTCAAAGATTAGGAAAGCACGAGCAAGAAATGTGAAAGCCTATTAAGTGAACAATAAGGCCAAAGTATAAAGGCCTTGGGTATGTCACAAGTAAAGGAAAGACGAATACAAGTGGTATAGGTGTTCTAGATCCGAGGAAATTGGTTCAAGGAATCAAGATTGTGCAATGCTCTCATTTTAATAGGCAAGGTCATACGAAGGACAAGTGTTGGGACTTATATCCTTGCAATATTTGTGGTTTGAAGAATTATTTTTAAAGACATATTGGAATGGAGAGTTGCATAAAAATGGATTATGGATGGAGTTGTGGATCAAGTTGGTAAAAGATTACAGGTATGGTCAAAAGGTTGTTTAAATGTAAATGTTTATATGTGAAAATGATAGCGATCACGAAAGGATTGAATTTTCAAGAAGGGTAACAAATTTTTTGGGTCAAAAGATCTCATTGTCTTGCTCATATATAGAAATTGAGTTTGTAGGAAGTCTTTTTGAAGGTTTGAGAGAGTTGTGGTAGTTGGAGGAAGCCAAAACGAGAAAAACAACATTGTTGAAGAAAATATTTGAAGATTGTATAAATGGTTTGAAGCTATCAAGAAAGGAAAGGATTTGAGAACGTTTGAGTTGGTTATGAACGCTAGAAAGAGACAAAAGAAGATAATAGTCAAGAGCAAAGGAATTTGTGAATGTCAAAACATTCATGGTCAAAATTAGGGGAGATTTTAGGAAAATTTAATTTATCCCACCTATTAATGAGAAAGTTAATATTAACCAAGAATTTTCTAGAAGGATTCTAGATTATTAAAATATTCTAGAATAAAGATAAGGGGAAAAGTATTAAATAATTGTTTGCATTTGCCAATTTGGTCTATGATATAGAATTATCTAAAAACCTCTATAGAGTAGCATCATGTAATTAGTTAGAGCATTAGAATGTAAGATGATTAAGTAATTGTATAATCAAATGATGGAGAGTGAGTTGAATGTTGTAGCATTCTAAACCGTTGTATGAATGTGTAATTAATGGATGAATAGAATTGTGTTGTAGCACATGATCAGTATATGTTTGTGTTTTTGTGTTTAATATCATTTGTAATTTATGTGTTTATGTTTATAATTTTTGTCCATCTACTGCCAACACTTTCTCCTAAAGTGAAAAAATTATGACTTGGAAAGATGATTTCCAACCAAAGGTACCCTATGCATTATTAGTTCACTACTTTTCTCCACTCACTCCAAAGACTAGAGGATTGGATGCCCATAGATTAGGGATGGTCCTTCCATTTGTATACAAACTCAAAGCTCTTAGGTTTGTGTTAAATTATGTGCCACATGACAACTTGTGTAAAAATAGTAAAGAAGTTTCATAAATCAATTCTGACCCACAACCAACCATGTCTTCAAATTGTCCATGTGATCACATCTATTATAGAAGATGACACTTACCTTTAACCAAGGATAAGATATAAAGAAAAATAATTGAAAGGAACTCAATGCATTTATGGCAACCAACACTTGTGATATTTTGGTCTTCGATACTATAGATGTTCAAACCATTCAAGTAAACCTAAAACCTAATTAGTATAAGAGATGAGTTTTATTGACTTGCCTATGATAATATGGTGTTTCCTCAACCTTAAATCAAACACAAAAACCTCTTGCCCTTACCTAATCTAGTCATGTCCTTTGTACCAATCTACTCCCCTCTTTGACCCCATGTTTCTAATAAAGAAACCTTCAACTTTGAGTACAATAAAATAAAGTATCAATATTTAAAACTTATATTTTATTCTTTCATTTTTTTCTAAATTTATTTTCTTTATATTAAAAGAGTCTAGCAACCTTCACATAGTTTTTGAATTAACCATAGGATCCATGTCTCATTATCTATACATGAAAAAGTAAATTTGCTAGACAATCAGTAACCTTGTATCCTCTATAAAAATAGACAGTAGTGTTCTTTAAAAATGACCTACCAATTAAAAAATTCTTCAACTAAGGCATTCATACACCAATTCAAGGAATTCCTTTCATTCATGACCTCAATAAATAATAGAGTTACTATCAACAATCACATTCTATCCCCTTTCCAAAGCCAACTTGAGACTTCCTAGACAATTTTCCCCTTAGCTACAATGCTCAAGTCTGGAACTATGAAGAATGTATGAAAGGAAACTATTTCTCCATTGAACTTATCAACATACAACCTAACCTTAACAATTTGTGAGCCTCTTTCAACAAAGACTCACTATTCAATACATCATTCTATTGAGGGCCTTAATTCAATATCCTTTCTTTAATCTCTTCCTTAATATTTTTTATTAATGATGAAACATGTTTTGAAGGGACCCAAAACCCTTTATAAAAGATCACATAAGATATTCAAATAAAGCCCACAAAAGGAACAGATCAAGACCAAGATGAGGGATTACCAAAAGGCTCCCTCAACCTGAGACCAATGCTGCACAAAAACCAACATGTAGCTAGAAACCAAAGAGATGACCAGAGAGAACTCCAGCCCAACCACCCACAACCTGAAATCATTTAAGATTTTC
The DNA here is from genome assembly GCA_027943335.1 of Chamaecyparis obtusa. Taxonomy (NCBI): domain Eukaryota; kingdom Viridiplantae; phylum Streptophyta; class Pinopsida; order Cupressales; family Cupressaceae; genus Chamaecyparis; species Chamaecyparis obtusa. The sequence continues at coordinate 1,106,148 of BSBK01005594.1, read as the reverse complement.
CTTTAGCCTTGCTCTTGTGGGAACAAAGGGTCATTTCAAAAGAGGGCGAAGATGCCTTGGATTTTTAACATTTTACCATAATCCAACCCTCTTCCACCATAGCAGCCGCGTCTTGCCATACCAACAAATCCATCTTTGGAATCCCCACACCTTGAGGGAGAAAACCAACATCACCCACAAAAGAACTAGGGATAGGGCAAGCAACATCATGAGTGATAGGGACAACAACAACAATAGGGACTACACGAGCATCACTCTCAGCAGGTAAAACACTACCAACATCCAAAGTCCTATCACAGGCAACAAAATTATGAGACACAGCAAGAACAGAGTCAACAGTTCCAACAAAACTGCACAAACATCCCGAGCCAAGCTATCCTTAGCAAAACCACCATCCAACACTCGAGCATCATGAGGAGAAGATGCATGGCTATCTTGCGCAAAAACTTGGGAAAAACTCCTCTGGGAAGAATTCTTCACAATCGTATAATGTTGGGCAGAAGCACCTACCCACCATGAAACAAACTTTTTAATTTACTCTAATTCACATTGAGCCGCCACATGACTAGTTTTAAAGCATCTTTTGCACCTGAAGGGAATCCCTTCATAGTCCAAAGGTTGGATCCAACAACCCTTAGAAGATTCAACTTTAGTTTTCGTAGCAAGACCCTCAGAGATATCCAAATTAACCAGGATTCAAGCAAAGGTGGAATGGAAAATATCAGAAAGATCCTCATCAACCATCAGAAAGTCCCCAAGAGCATTCCCAATCCCCTCAAGGAGAGAATCAACTCAAAAGTGAAGGGGGAGATAAGGTAACCAAACCCAAACCAAGATTTGTTTGATGTTTTAGTAGAAGGGTTGAAATCCGTATACCAAGGCTTTACCATGAGCACAAATCTATCTTCCCAACTAAAGAAATGACTGCACAACATTTTATTTATGTCCTCAACATCTTCAAATTTAGCAACAAAAAACCCCCTGGCCATAGGGTAAAAGTGCACAGGACCAACGAGAAGGGGCTCCCAATGTTGTGAGATCCAAGCATGCTGCTTCGGGAGGTTAGGCCAAAAGCCCCAGAATCGGCAAATCAAAGCATGGATAGAGAAAATAGTGGCGTTATGATCTATTTCCTTAATGTTACATGGACATCATCGCTTTATTTTTTTGACGACCTCTAAATTATTTGTTATTCCTTAGAGAAAGTTATGTTTTCTTCTTATGTTAATTGAGACATGTACTTTCATTTGTAGACCTTTTAATTCTTCTTTTGTAGCCCTTTTAATTCTCCTTTTGAATTTTGTTGCCAATGTAGATGGAGTATACAGGATCTTGTGATCTATTTTCAATTGGAAGGGAACAATATAACATAACTAGAATAAGGTTCCACATCAATTTTAAGTTATCAAGGCTAGACATGATTTCATAGCTACAAAACCAGAACCAAAGTATATTGTGATTATATGAAAGCCCAATTAACATTAAATCTCAACAACTATCCTTGCCAAACTCTCTTTATGAAATAAAATTTGAAGACATGATTGACCTTGTCATTTTTCTTTAAACTAACAAAAATCTTAAGATTCCATAAACTCATTGTCAAAATTTCCATTATCAAAATGTTAACTTGAACAGTAGTCCAATGAAAAACCTTATCCTTTGACAATGCCTTCAATCTCCCATATTTTATTTTATAAATTAATGATTGAGAAGCTAAAGAACAACCTCTTCTAGCACTTGATGTTCTATTGCTATTGTATTGTAGTGCCTCCCTCGTTTGCCTCCTTGCACGAACATCCTAATGGCGTGGTTTCAAACTTCACACTCGTTGAGTATGATCATGTTGGTCCCATGTGAGGGTGAACCACGAGGAGGATCTGATTTTCGAGCATATTTTCAATGCCTTGCATTAGCTTGAGATGTTAGGTGTGGTCTTGGATTGTATTTCGGTGACCCTTATAGATAGGGATGAGTCGATCCTGAGAATGCAGTGATTGTTTCCGCATTATGTTTTATGATGACATCGTGAGATGCACCTAGTTCATCTTTGTCTTATGTTAATTAGGAAGTTATCATTGGGGGTCGTGACAGGTGTATTAAGGGACCCTACCCCAATCCTATCATTGTATTTTTTTTTTCTACATTATAGACTCTGTAATTAGAAAAGCTATGTTGATGCATTATGGATTTATATTCTGATGGATAGAGGCTTGACCTTTGATTTGTGATGTACTCTTTTCATGTTGCTTATGTACTCATGTCAATAATTCTAGGATGCTCTATGTTTGAAATAGGATTAATTGAATTCAATTGATCTTGATGATAGTGCAATTGAGTTCATGTTTTGTGGAAATTGAATTAGAACAAGGTAATTTAAATAATAAAAAGGTGAAATATATATTCTCATGTAGTTAAGATTGTTTTTTGGGTGTATGTAATTTCTAGAAATAATGCAGTAGGAAAGGTGTGTTGAGTCGAGAATTGAGTTGGTAGAATGTACCCTTTATGAATATTGAAATGTTACTATTTGGATATGCATGCTTACGTAAAAGACCATTTGAAGTTATATTAGGTTGAGATGTGAATTAATAGGAAGTTGATTTTAGGTCTTGATTGGGCATGACATTTTGGTATCAGAGCACAGTTTCAACACTTGCAACCTTAAGCCATTGTGTTTCCCCTTTTGTATTTGTAGAATGATCCCTTCTACAATTGTCAGACGGATTGATCAAATTGTTTTATTTTGGGGGTCTGGTAAGTATTCTTGTTTCCTAGGACAGTTGGTCCACGCACGTGTAGCATCTTCTTCAGCTTGTCTTGTTAGCTTCCAGGAGTAAGCCTAGTCCTTGGGGGGGATGATGTAGTGCCTCCCTCATTTGCCTCCTTGCATGCGCATCCTAATGGTGTGGTTTCAAACTTCACACTCATTGAGTATGATCATGTTGGTCCCATGTGAGGGTGAACCGCCACGAGGATCTGATTTTCGAGCATATTTTCAATGCCCCGCGTTAGCTTGAGATGTTGGGTGTGGTCTTGGATTGTATTCTGGTGACCCTTATAGATAGTGATGAGTCGATCCTGAGAATGTAGTGATTGTTTTCGCATTATGTTTTATGATGACATCGTGAGATGCACCTAGTTCATCTTTGTCTTATGTTAATTAGGAAGTTATCATTGGGGGTTGTGACTGGTGTATTAAGGGATCCTACCCTGATCCTATCATTGTATTTCTTTTTTTTTCTACGTTATAGACTCTGTAATTAGAAAAGCTATGTTGATGCATTGTGAATTTATATTCTAATGGATAGAGGCTTGACCTCTGATTTGTGATGTACTCTTTTCATGTTGCTTATGCACTCATGTCAATAATTCTAGGATGCTCTATGTTTGAAATAGGATTAATTGAATTCAACTGATCTTTATGATAGTGCATGTTTTGTGGAAATTGAATTAGAACAAGGTAATTTAAATAATACAAAGGTGAAATATATATTCTCATGTAGTTAAGATTGTTTTTCAGGTGTATGTAATTTCTAGAAATAATGCAGTAGGAAAGGTGTGTTGAGTCGAGAATTGAGTTGGTAGAATGTACCCTTTATGAATACTGAAATGTTACTATTTGGATATGCATGCTTATGTAAAAGACCATTTGAAGTTATTTTATGTTGAGACATGTATTAATAGAAAAGTGATTATCAGGTCATGATGTTGAGTAGGAGATTTTGCTTAGTATGCTTTGATGTTATCCTAAGTTGACTTTTGTGCTTTTAAAACAAAATTTGTTGGTGTGTTTTTGCCCTAATTTTGGGCATGACATGTATACTTGCCTAAACTTTTAGGATTTCAGTGTAGTTGATGTTTTTAGCACCATGGATTTTGCAAGTTTGTAATACATCTTGGAACTTAGTGTAACCTTTTGATTCATTCCATGAGCAATTGAATTAAGGCCATTTGAACCCTTCTTGGTTGTTTGTTTTCACTTGTGATCCAATAGCCCTTCACTTTTCAACCTTAGGACCTGATTATAAATAGGATGAGTTATCAACAATTTGTCATGATAGATTTTTTTTTTTTTTTTTCATTTTCAAATTTTCTAATATTAGTGCTTTGAGAAATGATTCATTCAAAATTGACATCATACAAAATAACATGATCTTTTGGCAAGGTCAAAGTTGTACATTGCTTTTTGGTTTCTGACTATCTAGGTAATTTTGCAAACTAATGCACTTCATTTTGCCTTGTGGCTCCTTACAATATCTTCTTATTAGTCTTGCACTTCATACCATGTTAACCACTTACTATTGTATTCTAGCTCTACCCAAGTCTAATAATAGACATAGATTATCATTCCATGATAGTTTTTACCCCATTCTACTGGAGCTTGCCACATAATCCATAATCTTGTCCATTTGCTTAGGATCTTCTTAGGTACTTTCTTTCTAGGTCATTAGACCCATGTTTTGAAAAGGTGCACATAACCTCTAAAAATGACGATGTTAGCAAGAGAAATTGTTTTAAGAATGTTGGTATTAGTGATTGAGTGCAAGATGTGAAATAGAATGCAAATTTAAGTTATGTCAAGGTATAGGTTGAACAATGCTATCAAGGTTACTAAGGCTAGTAGCTTCGAAAACATTTTGTCTCAATAGTTGCTCAGGTATACTGTAGGATTAGCCCTCCGTCACGATTGTGACCTACCCCAACTCTTCGAGGCTTAAAACCCATTTTTTTGGTAAGAGAGCCAAAATTAACTCTTGAACAAAAATCAAATCTTTTTTATTTTTTGCCACCTTGTCACTAAATGACACCATCCATACATCGCCACCACCCATCCCGCCATCACATTGTCGCCATTCGTGTTGGCTAACATGAACATGACACCATTCATAGAATTAGACATATGGCTAGTTGCCAATTTTTTCTACTGATGTTAGTTTTTGGTGACATGAAGTTAAGTATTTCTCAGTGGCATCATTTGTTCATAAATTTTGCATATAAGAATTAGATTTTCAATTTTCAATAAGTAATGAAGGGAATTTACAAAGAACTACATAGATGATTTGATGGTTTATCATTTGGATTAATAAAGATAGTTTTCACTACAAAATATTGCTATGATTAGCTTTCTTTTTTGCTTCATTTTTGGCTTCCACAAATTTTTTTAATACGTTTCTCCATTTTTTTGAAATACAAGCGCTACTTATTGGGTCGGCGCTATGTTTGATGTCACTTGCACCTACCAAAAGAGACCGACGCAAACTTAGGTGCTTGTAATGTCAGTATTTACATCGAAATTGGTGCCTAGTTTGATGCCTAAATGGACACCTATTGAATGATTAGGCGCATAATTGAGCACAATTTTAAAGTGTCCATTTGTCGGCCCATCATATTTGATTTTCTTGGTGTGTTCGTGGTTAGTATATCTTTTGATTTAATGTCCTAGCCTAGCACTTTATTATTTTCCCCTTGTATTTTGTATGTGCTTTAAAGATGTTTATTGCACCCTCGTAGAGGTTAAGTTCTTTTAGCAAAAGATGTTGCGAGGTTGTTGTGCTGTGTACTCACGATGGTTAAGACATATGATAACTAGTGGTTGCGAGGCTATGCGATGGTCTGTGAGTGGTGATACAAGTGTTGTCACATCCTAGAAAATTGATCAAATAGTTAATACCTTTAGCTCGCGAGGACATGACGGTGGGCCACATGTCAATAATTGAAGGTCGTCATGAAATTTTTTTAAGGCTATTAGTTGGACCTGCGACCCTGCATGTGGATATTTGTGATGACTGTAACGGTTTTTTGCATCGTTGTGGCAGTTAGAGGGGGAAATGTTTAAAGGTTGCGAGCTTGCGAGGAAGAATAAGATGCTATAATGGTCCCTTGTTTCCGCCTCAGCTTATTATGTGGGACCTAGTTTTGGCCCACGAGGAAGCGAGGATGTTACACGTGGCACTTGATGGGTTTTCTTCACCGCGTCACCACGGGGTTAACCAATTGGTATGGTTGCGTGTCACGGTTGAGTGAGGTACTAACACCTGTTGAAGACCTTTGGGCTCGCAGACCTAAATTAAAGTTAAGGAAAATGGTTGTGAGCTTGGGATAAAATGAATTGATAACTTAGGTTGGGTAATTTGCAACCTCATGACATTTTATGTCGGTTACTCAAAACTCTTTGACACTATATTAAAGAAAGAAGTGGCGATAGGAAGAATCTGAGAAGAGACGTCATGATTGATGGAATGTTGCAGTTGCTAATCTAAAAATTATTTTCTTGCCAGAAAATCACTCCCTTACCGCCCAACCTTTTGAGTGTCACATCTAACTTGCTATAACCAAGGGAAAAGGCCACAATGACAGGTCTTGCATCTATTGGGATAGGTGCAAATCTTGGGATAGCTGTTGCTTCTTTTTTTGCAGTTTGAAAGTGCGAGCCATAACTTAAATACAAGAAGGGATAAACTTAAAATGTGTTGTGTTGTCTAAATTTGGGTTATTCACAATTGGAAGGGAGTGTTTGTTTGAGTGCCAAGGATGAGGCTTGTTGAGGCTGCAAAGAGATTTTACTATAACAAGAAGGGGTTAGACCAAGCCATGTTGCAGGAGATATACAAGGATCGTGGTGGTGAACTAATTGATAATACATTTTGTAATCCTAGAGATACTGAAATTGCCTTCCGTAATCGTAGAGATACCAAAAGCTCTGGACAGAGCTTGCAAATAATTTCAATCTCTTAGATTACTACTTTGGTTCCATTTTCTGGGATGGAGGCAATGTAACTTTTGGGTGTAGACACAAAAGACGAGTTAGGAGTTATTTGTTTTGATTAGAAGGAAAACAAGATTTGAAAGGTCCTGAACCTTTTACAAGAAAACTGAAAGAATAAATAATGAGCACCAAAACCAGCAACCAACAACCAACTGGAACATGAAAAGGACATCCATAGGACCAACAACAGAGAGGGACAACAAAAAGGGATCACTGAACAGGGACAAAAGCCTGAAACAAAACCAAACCCCCAAGAGAAGCACAAATATCATTGTCGTAGAATGAACATTGGAGAGCAGCAATCCAAAAAAAACCAAACGACAGGATTATCCCTTGGTCCCCTTCTTATGGGACCGAAGAGTCATATCAAAGGAAGGCAGGGATCTTTTGAAAGATTTACCTTTAACCGTAATCCAACCTTCCTCCACTTTAGAGGTCTCAGCCTGCCAACAAAAGGAAACCAACACCAAATTCCCAGCACCCATTAAGGGACCAGCACACTGCCCAGGCACAACCAAACCAGCAACCATAACACTCCCAGAGCTAGCACCCACTGAAGAGGGGGACACAATAGGGCCAGGAGGAACAACAACAGTAGAGAAATCGACAGGAAGACAAGAGTTCTCCAACAAAGAACTTTAAGGGACATGCACATCGGAACCAACAAAAGTTGGAGCCAGCACAATGTGGCCAGTAGCCTTCTTGTCAGATAAGATCGTCACAACCACTTAAGGTTCAACAGTTGAAGAGACATGAGCGACAGGAGTAGGGGAAGCCACAACTTGGGTAAAACTCTGTGGAGAAGAACTCTTGACAACCATGTAGTGTTGGGAAGAAGATCATTTCCACCAAGACACAAAACGTTTGGTTTTACCCAGAGCACATTTAGCTGGAACATGATCAGTATTAAAACACCTTCTGCATCTGAAAGGAATACCTTCATAGTCAAGAGGTTGAATCCAGCTACCCTTAGGAGAGACCAACTTGATCTCCGCAGGTAAGCCTTTAGAGGCATCTATATCCACCAAAATGTGGGCATAGGTGGAATGGAGAATATCAGTAGATTCAGCATCCACCATCAGGAAATCCCCCAAGGCCTCGCCAACTTCCTCAAGAAGAGAATCCACCCAAAGATGAAGAGGAAGGTTAGGGAGCCTAACCTAGAGAGGCAGTTTGGAGTTATTTGTTTCTCATTGTGTTGTATTTTCAAAACCATCACCCACGAGGGAAGATGCTGAGAATTATGTATTCTGACATTTTCTGCCTCAAATACCACCCATGGGCCATAATGACATGGCTCACAGGATTGGTTGGATCACATGCCTGACGATAATAAGCACTCTGGCCTTCTCTAGATCCAAGTTTGCAAGCAGATTCACTTGAGGAAACAAACAGAGGTAACAACCTTCATCTGGAGAGTATCTTCTATGATCCACTAGTGACAGTTGGTAACAAAATATAAAATGAATACTCTAGCCTATAGCTTGTTGCATTACTTGTGTCTATAAAAGCAATACTAAGGCTTATCTTACGGGTTCTGAAAATTCTTTGTATAGGGAAAAATACAATAGTTTATGTAATAGGTCTTTTTGTAGAAATAAAAATGACAAGTCTTGTATTAAATGAAATGTATGAATACTTCTAAAGGAATTAATTGAAAATATCATTTGAAGATTATCTCCTACTTTGGTTTCTTTTTGTTACATAAGTTTGTTTATTCAAAATAGCCAAATTTGTCTTCATGATAATTTCATGAATGTATAATGTGTTTATTAGTTTTCTTCAAGGAAGAGAATAAGTCCTTTTAGATGCATTATAGTGATTTGGGGGAAACAATAGTGATTTCATGAGTGTAATCTGAGGTGATAAATGTGAGAATTGTATGCATGGTATAAATTTGATGATAATATTGGCTATGCGGGATTACATATATGTTAGGCATATTCAATAATCTTAATCTTGTGTCTCTGCGAGAAGTTAAACATGTGTCTTATAGTTTTTTGACTCTGTTGCCCTATAGGATAAGCATGGTCTAAGTCATGTTAGAATACTATTTGGAGAGCACAATAGTCCATAAATTTGAAATCATTTTACTTTGTGTTGTTGATTTCATGGTAAATTATTTGCATTCTCAGTAATAGACTAGAAGCTATGGTGAAAACTTTGTTATGTGACTGTTCCTGTAGCTATTATAACTATGTTCTTTGACTGTTACTATAGCTGTTGGAACTTTGTTATTTGACTGTTCCCGCATCCAAGGCAAAATGATGAAGGGTGCTGCCCTTAATACCACAAACGCATAACAGAAATAGAGAAACAACAACAATATGCAAGAACAGAAAATTGGCTTCTTATTATCTCCACGAATGTGGAATTACAAACTTTCAGAATTACAATATGCAAAGCCCCATGGGCATTCCCTTACAATATTCTGTAGGACAAAGCCTCGAATTATTGCCTAGATCTACTACCCAAAACTATTCTGAACTGCCTAAGACAATAATACAGCCTTCCTTATATAGGCAATTTTTCCACCGCTTGGGAAGGTTCCAGAATTTTAGCCAATAAGGCCGACCAAACTTAGAATTATTTTATTTTACATTTTATTACATCATAGTCGGCTCAAGATAACCTTTGAAACCCGAACAAAAATTTTGAAAAAAAATTATTTTCCGCCATTTCAGGTGACCCAACTTCCGAAGACTATAAGTCATCACCAGTTGACCCGATCGGCTATTATAACCCCATTTCGGAAACGCCACGAAGCGCTCTACAGGCTTGACCGGCGCAAGCGCCCATTAGCCAAATTTTCGATCTCATCCGGGGCCTCTAAAGCCTTCAAAACTGAGTTCAAAGTTTCTGTACCCTGCTGCCAATACCGAAAATCTTCAATATCTTCCAATGTACACTTGACCTGGCAATGAAACTTTACTGGCAGACTTATATGACCAAAATGAACCTCCAAGAAAGAAATCAGATCATTCTGAGCACATACGAAAATTACCAAAAATAGTAACTTTCCACAAATAGCAGCTCTGCACAAGATAGCCCTTATTGAATTCAAAAAATAGAAATATTTTTGGGTGATGCAAGATTGCTCTTACACCCAGGATGCTCCTGCATCAGACACCCGGGGTAATTTGAGAAGTGACCCTGTCACGACTCAGGTGTGCAGAGGAAAACCAAGACGGTTAACCTCCTCCTTTGTTAGCCATGATGAATCTTCAATAGGTCGTCCTTTCCATTTGACCAAATACTCTTCATATGTCCTGTTCCTTGTGCTTCTGCCAACACGACTGTCCAGTATGTCTTCAATCTCCTTGATATCTGAACTGGTTGCTGGAATACTCCACTGTGCTGCTACAACCTCATCTTCAACACCTCCTTCATGATACTCTGTCAAATCTGAAATGTTAAACACTGGTGAAATATTCAGCTCAGTAGGCAATTCTACCTCATATGCATTTCCTGAATCATGTTTCTTCAGTATCTTACATGGCCCAAACTTTTTCATTTGCAGCTTGTTATATGTACCAACCAGAAATCGCTCCTTCCGCAAATGAACCATGACTTCATCACCAACCTGAAATTCTTTATACCTCCTTTTCTCATCTGCCTTAGCCTTATACTGTGCGTTCATCTTGGTAATATGCTTCCTCACCTCCCCATGGATGTTCTTCAAGTGTTCTGCAAAATCTTCAGCTTCAGCACTACTTATTTCTCCTTTATCTATCTTCCTCAATTCAGATGCATTTCTTGGACTACTTCCATATACAATCTGGAATGGTGATTTACCAGTGCTCCTATTGACAGAATTATTGTATGCAAATTCTGCCTGTGGTAAAATCAAATCCCATCCTGTTGGCTTATCTCCAAGTGCTCCTATTGACAGAATTATTGTATGCAAATTCTGCCTGTGGTAAAATCAAATCCCATCCTGTTGGCTTATCTCCAACCAAACATCTCAGCAAATTTTCCAAACTCCTATTCACCACCTCTGTCTGTCCATCAGTCTGTGGATGATGTGATGAACTGAACTTCAAATCTGTCTTTAACTTCTTCCACAATGTACGCCAGAAATATCCAACAAACTTAGTGTCCCGATCTGAAACTATGGTCTTTGGCAAACCATGAAGTCTCACTACTTCTCTGAAAAATAATTCTGCTATATGAACAGCATCATTAGTCTTCTTGCAGGGAATGAAATGTGCCATCTTCGAGAATCTGTCAACTACCACAAAAATTGAATCGTGTCCCCGCTGAGTCCTCGGTAAACCAAGAACAAAGTCCATACTGATATCCTCCCAAGGCTTCTCTGGTATAGGTAATGGCTGATACAACCCTGTATTCTGCTTCACTCCTTTCGCCATCTGACATACTCTGCAACTCTGTACAAACTTCTTCACATCTTGCTGCAACTGTGGCCAATAATAATTCTCACTAACCAAACCAAGGGTTTTATTACGACCAAAATGTCCAGCCAACCCTCCGCTATGCTTCTCCTTGATGAGATTCTCCCTCATAGAACTTCGTGGAATGCACAACTGACTCCCTCTGAATAGCATATCATCTTGGATGATAAAATCCAACCATTTCGTCCTGTCTAGAGTAACAGGTTCTGTACAAGCTTTCCAAGCTTCACCAAAATCAGGATCCTCTGGATACAAATTCTTGAGTTCTTTGAACCCAATCACTTCAATCTGCATTTTTGTCAGCAATAGTTGCCTTCTGCTAAGAGCATCTGCAACCCTATTAGACTTTCCACTCCTGTGTTTCAAAACAAATGTATAACTCTGCAAAAACTCAACCCATTTCAAATGCCTTTGATTCAATTTTCCTTGACTATTCAAATATTGCAAAGCTTGATGATCAGTATACAAAACAAACTCCTTAGGAAGCAGATAGTGCCTCCACTTTTTCAATGCCTGAACTATAGCATAAAATTCCTGATCATAAACAGAATATTTTCTCTTGGCATCATTTAATTTCTCACTAAAATAAGCAACAGGTTTACCTTCTTGGCTCATAACAGCTCCTATTGCAGTACCACTAGCATCACAATCTACTTGAAACACCTTATTAAAATCTGGAAGTGCTAAAATTGGTTGTTCTGTAACTTTTTGTTTTAACAATTGAAAACTCTTTTCTGCCCCATTAGTCCACTTAAACTCTTTTCTATCCCCTCTCATTGTTTCAGTCAAGGGTCCACAAATACTGCTAAAATTTCTGATAAACTTTCTGTAAAAGCTAGCTAGACCATGAAAAGATCTTACCTCGGTAGCACTCCTTGGAGTAGGCCATTCAAGGATAGCCTGTACCTTCTCTGGGTTCATTTTTAGACCTTCTGCTGAAACTACAAATCCTAAATACACTAACTCTTTCTTCACAAAACTGCACTTCTTCAAATTAATCAACAATTTCTCTTCTCTCAGCTTCTCAAATACCATACGAATATGCATCATATGCTCATCCAATGTCTTACTAAAGATCAAAATATCATCTAGGTAAACAATGACAAACTTACTCAGAAATTCTTTCAGAACCTCGTTCATGAGCCGCATGAAAGTGCTCGGTGCATTGGTTAGCCCGAAAGGCATGACTAACCAGTCGTACAGTCCTTCCTTTGTCTTGAAGGCAGTCTTCCATTCATCTCCCTCCCTGATCCGAATCTGATGATATCCACTTTTCAGATCTATCTTTGAGAAATACACAGCTCCACTCAAACAGTCCATAATAGCATCCATTCGTGGCAATGGAAACCTGTATTTGATTGTGATCTTGTTTATTGCTCTGGAATCTGTACACATCCTCCACTCTCCATTCTTCTTTGGTGCTAATACCGCAGGTACAGCACAGGGACTCAGACTCTCTCGAATCAACCCCTTCTGCAATAACTCGTGTACTTGTCTGTTCAACTCTTCACTTTCTGCTGGTGTCATTCTATGTGCTGCCTTGTTTGGCAAACTGGCTCTTGGAATCAAATCCATCTGATGACTGATCTTCCTTACCGGTGGTAATCCATCAGGTACATTATCAGATACAATATCCTGAAACTCATTCAACAAATCTGCAACCTCTACAGGTACATCCTCTACTTCTTCTTTACCAACTTTTGGAATTAAAGCAAAACACACATGCTCATGCCTCATACCATCTAGGAATTTTCTTCCATCAACAAATGTTATTCTTGCATTACCACATACCTTTTCTTCAGTCTCCTTCAATGGTTTTAGCTTATGCCGCACTCCATCCTTTGTCAGGGAATAGGTATTCGCACGACCATCATGTACAACACATCTGTCAAACTGCCATGGTCTACCCAACAACATATGACATGCATCCATAGATATGATATCACACAATACCTCATCTTGGTATCCGCCAATCTTGAACTTCACCAGGCATTGTTCATTGACCATGACCTTGTGGTCATCTTGTACCCAGGCAATCCGATATGGATGTGGGTGTTTCTGTCTCTTGAGCTTCAACTTTGTCACCATCTCTTCTGACACCAAATTGTCAGTGCTTCCACTATCAATAATCACATCACAACATTTACCTTCACAATTGCACCTGGTGCGAAACAGGCTCCTCCTTTGCTCAGGTTCATTCTCACCACTCAACAGGTCTCTTCTGTTAATCAACGTTTCTCCTCTTTCAGCATCTTCAGAATTTGACGATCTGACATTTTCATCTACATGTGCAACTCTAGCCTGGCTTTCATTTCTCCTGTCTGTTCTGCCTTGGCGCTGAGGACATTCAAATGCCCTATGACCTTCTTCTCCACAGTGAAAATATGTTCCACCGAAACCACCTCTCCCAGATCCTTGTCCTCTTCCTCTTCCTCTTTGATCTCTATTATTCTGATCCTGGAAGCGATTGGAATTATTTCCTCGCTGATTCTGACTGCTACTGGCCTCATCCTTCTTTTTCGGATTTTCATTTCGACCACCATATGATCGTCCACCAGATCGTCCACCGCGACCTCTTCCGTTTTGTCTGCTCTCAAACTTCTTGTTCAGCTTTTCCTCTACTTTTAGGGCAAACTGGTATGCCTCTTCAATACTGTTCATTCGAACCAGATTCAGCTCCTCCTGAATGCTCGGCCTTAACCCATTAAGGTATCGGGCAACTTTCTCCTTATCAGCTTCTGCATGGCCTGTTCTGATGAGAAGTCGATAGAACTCCTCTGTATACTCCTGAACAGATCTTCCTGCTTGCTTTAAACTCTGCATTTTATTCAGTAGGTCAAGCTCATAATCAACAGGAATGAACTGTCGCTTCAATTTATCCACCATCCGATCCCATCTCGTGATTTTCTCCTTTCCCCTTCTATTTCGCTCCAACTGAATCTCTTGCCACCATAGCTTCGCATGACCTTTCAGTCTGGCCTTCGCAAATTTGACCCTATCAGGATCCTCAACATCTTCATACTCAAAATATTCCTCACATTCATTGATCCAGTCGATCAATTCATCTGAGTTAAGATTTTCAGAAAATGTAGGAACCTCAATCTTAGGTCTTTTCCCAATCTTGGAAATCGCCCGAAAAAGTCTTTCTTCCTCCTGGTTCACAATTTCAACTTCTCCTTCTTGATATTCTTCTTCGGCTTCATCCTCGCTTTCATCTCTGACATTAAGATTCATTCCTCTGCGAATCTCTTCTTGCAATGCTCGCACTTGTCTCTGCAGCTCTCTAACCTCAGGTGTCACAGCACCAGCTCTTCCGCCACGTTCTCTTCGTGGAAGCATTTTCGCGATGCGCGTTGAAACCCTAACCACGGTCCTGGTGCAAACTGCCTCACAGTCGGCGATCTACTTACACACTCAAGAAAACCTGCTCTGATACCACTTGATGAAGGGTGCTCCCCTTAATACCACAAACGCATAACAGAAATAGAGAAACAACAACAATATGCAAGAACAGAAAATTGGCTTCTTATTATCTCCACGAATGTGGAATTACAAACTTTCAGAATTACAATATGCAAAGCCCCATGGGCATTCCCTTACAATATTCTGTAGGACAAAGCCTCGAATTATTGCCCAGATCTACTACCCAGAACTATTCTGAACTGCCTAAGACAATAATACAGCCTTCCTTATATAGGCAATTTTTCCACCGCCTGGGAAGGTTCCAGAATTTTAGCCAATAAGGCCGACCAAACTTAGAATTATTTTATTTTACATTTTATTACATCATAGTCGGCTCAAGATAACCTTTGAAACCCGAACAAAAATTTTGAAAAAAAATTATTTTCCGCCATTTCAGGTGACCCAACTTCCGAAGACTATAAGTCATCATCAGTTGACCCGATCGGCTATTATAACCCCATTTCGGAAACGCCACGAAGCGCTCTACAGGCTTGATCGGCGCAAGCGCTCGTCACCCAAATTTTCGACCTCATCCGGGGCCTCTAAAGCCTTCAAAACTGAGTTCAAAGTTTCTGTACCCTGCTGCCAATACCGAAAATCTTCAATATCTTCCAATGTACACTTGACCTGGCAATGAAACTTTACTGGCAGACTTATATGACCAAAATGAACCTCCAAGAAAGAAATCAGATCATTCTGAGCACATACGAAAATTACCAAAAATAGTAACTTTCCACAAATAGCAGCTCTGCACAAGATAGCCTTTATTGAATTCAAAAAATAAAAATATTTTTGGGTGATGCAAGATTGCTCTTACACCCAGGATGCTCCTGCATCACAAAACAAAGTAACTTCTTGTTTGTTTGCTAAGAAGTATGTTTCTGTTATCTGTTTCAGTCCTGTTTAGTTGTTGATTCATGTTTATTACTCATGCTATTTCTTTTTAAGCATTTTTCTTCAATACTATTTCCTTTCTAGCTCTATGTTAGTATGACTACTAGTGAGTCCTAGTTCATATACAATGTTGACTTGTTTCATGTTCACGTCCTTGGGTTGACAAAGAAATGAGCCTTCATGATGAGTAAGATAACTAGTTAGACTAGGGTCCCCATGTAAGGGGGCTTTCTTCAAGGAAGAGATTAAATCTCGTTAGATGCATTATGGTGATTCAGAAAAAAAATAGTAGTGATTTCATGAGTATAATCTGAGGTGATTAATTAGAATGTTTATGTTAGGCATGCCCTCTTCAAATATTTCAATATATAAAGCTCTACATGTAATGTTGAAATAATATGATATAGAAAATACAATACTAGTGCTTCTAATATTTTGAGGTAGTGGATCCATTGGGAGTGAACTTTTTATGCCTATTGAAGAGTTTAGCGAGACTCAAATGCGTGGTTTGAACATCATTATAAATTGAGGAGGCCTGTTGAAGTTAGTGATAACTATCAAAATTCTCTTATTTTCCTTTTCATAGTAATCTTTGACTGACTAGTGGCGGTTGGTAACATAATATATGGGATAAGACTTGTGGCTTGTTGTAATATTCCCTGTGTCTATAAAAGGTATACATGGACAAGTAGCATAGTTTATGTAATAGGTCTTTTTGCAGAAATAGAAATGATAGAGTCTTGTATTAAATATGAATACTTCTAAAGAAATTAATTGAAAATATCATTTGTAGATTGAATAAAAGATTTATGATTTCTCTATTACTCTATGTTAGCAATTGTGTGAGTAATTCTGCAGATCTCTAAAGTAGAGGATTAAACATTTCTTAAATCACTTATAATAATCTGGTAATTATGTACGATTGTTGTAGAACATATTATTTCATTGTTACAATTGATAAGTACAAAGTATTAAATTAGGGAAAATATTAAATTCATGTTTGTGTTGCAATAGTTTGAAAAAATAACAACGATTCTATAAGAATGATGCATGGTTGTCTTGGAAACTACAATTGAAACAATTGTTATATTGTCATTGATGTCAAACCTTAACTGGTGAGACCGTTGCTATCTAGTAGAGTGCCATGTCATTTGATTGATGAAGAGGATTTGAAAAGAGGAGATAACAAGAAGACCTAGTGAAAAGATTGAGTTATTAGAAACTACAATGGGTACTTGATTAGTTGACACATTGGCAAGGTAATGTGTTGTTTATCTATAACACTAAGTGAAGAAGACTGTTGGTTTGAAGCATGAAAGAAATGAAGAAAAAAAGTTTGAAAGCATAGGCTTAATTGAGCAAAAGAGAAGAAGATTAAGAAACTTAAGTATAAGTTGAGTGATGCTAGTGTTGACCGAGCGCCAGTATAAGCCGAACAAATATAGTGTTGACTGAGCATCAGTAATTACCGAGTATCAAATAATAATCGAGCGAAGATAGTGATTGCCAAGAAGAACCGTTTTAGCGATGACTGAACTATCTAGTGATGACCGAGCAAAAGAAAATAGTGATGACCGAGTGTCCGTATTTTACATTTTATGAAGGGATTGAGATTCCCGACCGACATAATTGAATTCTTGGAATATGTAAAACGTGTTGAAGATAAGAATGAATGACCCGGAGTATTTAATGCATGGTAAATCATTTTTATGCATGGATTCAAGGAGAAGTTTTGAGAAGTATCTAGAAGGATAAGGAGGAAGAACGAAATGTTGGAGGGATTCAATGAATCTGACGTAAACCCAAGATCTACGAAGATAATTAAGTGGCAAAAGATTAAACTACCTAATTAAGGAGGTATACAGATGACCTAATTGTAGGCTATGCAAGGAGGTTGATTCTGTTGATTGGCGAACCTAAGCAAAAGGCTGAGAAGAGCTGAGAAGAGTTATGGTGATTGCTTGAAGGGTTTCCAAGCAGATCAGAGATGTAGATGATAATGAAGGCCAGCCAATAGATCAACATATGAGCTACATTGGATTTGTATTTGTAAAGTGAGTTGTATGTTTCAGATCAAAACCTACTGCTACTTTCTAACCACTATATCAGTTGAAATCCTTTAATCAAGGTTGACCTAACAGTCATTTGTAAATCCTTTAATCAAGGTGACATTCTAATGGGATGTTGTTAAGTCCTCTAACAAGGCCATCCCTAATAGGGTGATTAAATCCTTTAACAGGGTTACACGTAACAATGTGTATTGTAACCTTTAACAGGTTTGGCTCCTCACAAAGCTCACTTCAAAAGAGTGAAAATTTGGTAGCATGTTATTGGTGATTTTTCCCAAATTGAGTTTCCACGATAAATCCCGCTGTCATACTTGTGTGAATTTTATTTGATGTGTTATACTGTTAAGAGTTTTATATTTTGCAAGTTGATTACTTTTGAACAATGGACTGGAAGTTTATGCCACTAGTTATATGCTATAGAGACCGAGTGGATTGTTGAATATATCTAAGTTGGTTGAAGTGTTTAAAAGTTCAATTGGTACATTGTTTTTGAGGATAACTGATTCACTTCTCCCTCTCAGTTATTCTAAAAACATTTTAACAATTGGTATAAGAGCTTGTGGTGATTGTAAGGAAAAGTTTGAAGGTACTTGAAGCTAAAAATCAAGATGTATAAAATGGAGGTACCAAGTTGAACAAGGAGAACTTCTGTGCATGGTAAAGTTTGATGAAGTTACACCTAGTTGGAATTGGAGATGCAACAAAATACTATGTGGAACATGAATACATACCAATACCGACACCTTTGACAGCTTAGCAATTGAAGAAAAAGCAAGAACACAATCAAGCAATGTTGGAGATTGCATCAACCCTAAGTTATCCTGAATTTGAAGACATCAAGGACTGTACCAATGCAAAGAAAATGAGGGACACACTGACAACTATCTATGGTGGAGACACAAATGTACTAAGAGCCAAATCTGAAAGTTTGAGAGGTAAGTTTGATGAAATGAGAATGTTGGAAGGTGAGACTATTGTTCAATATTGTGGCAGAGTTACAGAGGTTGTGAATGTTATTAGAGGAGCAAATGGAAATATTGATGATGAAACTGTTATTAGCAAGGTTTTGAGAACCCGACTTCCTATTTATGCTGTTAGAGTTAATGCAATACAAGAACTGAGATGTGCTCCTGGTAACAACTTAACTTTGGAAGGTCTGGTTGGTAGACTTACTACTTTTGAATTGTCAATTTTTGATAATTTCACTACTCATAATATTGAATCTGCATTCAAATCTCAATTGGTCCTTCAAAAGTCTAAGAAAGGAAAAAAAAGACACGTGAATAGTGACAGTGACACTTCTGATGATGATCTTGATGATCTTGAGACACTTATGGCTAGAAGACTACCTAGAGGAAAAAAAATTCAAAGATAAACTTCCTATAATCTATTTTTCATGCAACAAAGTTGGTCATATTGTAGCAAGATGTCCTGAGAAGAATGCAAGGATGAAAAAAGAGAAGGCAAGTGCAAAGACAAAAGGGATGACAAAGATTACATAAGATATAAGGACTACAAGGAGAAAGGTAAGAAATCTTGTTATATTGTTGAAGAAGAAACTGATAGTGAATTCAACGAGTCTGATGATCATGATGTAGAAGTTGTTTATGTTGCTATGAAAGATGATTCTGATTTTGATGAGAAAAATGCACTTATTTCATATGTGAATAAGGTGATAGATGGATAATTGATAGTGGTTGCCCGCATCATATGACTGGTGATAAAAGTAAGTTTTAAACCTTAAATCATCACAAAGGTAGCAGTTTTAAGTTTGGTAATGATGCACCATTCTTGTGAAAGGAAAATGATCAATAAGATTGACTGATAAGATCAGATTTGACAATGCTTATTGGGTAGAAGGACTTAATTGTAATTTGTTGAGTGTTGCATAGTTGAACAGTTCTCATTATCGAGTTGAATTCCATCACAAAAAGGCTAAGATCTTTGATGCCACTGGTGAACTAATTGGAAGCGGAGAATAGACAAGAGGTAATTTGTTCTATTTAGACCTATTTGATGAGACATGTTTATATGTACAATTTGATGATCTATGATTATGACATAAGAGGTGTCATGTGAACTTTGATAATTTGGTAAGCATTAGTAAAATGAAAAGAGTTAGAGGATTGCCAAGATTGAAGAAATCTGATAATGTGACGTGTAAACAATGTCAATTGGGAAAAATGACAAAGTCTAGTTTCAAAGCAAAACCTATACTTCTGATGATATTTTGGAATCGATTCATATTGATCTTTATGGACCTATTGGAGTACAAAGCTACTGTGGTGACAAATATTTCATTCTGTTTGTTGATGATTACTCTAGAATGATGACTGTGATGTTTCTTAAAGAAAAATCTGATGCCTTTAGGTTGTTTAAGTGGTATTTGGCAAAAGTTGAGAAAGAAACAGGTAAGAGCTTGAAATGTCTGAGATCTGATAGAGGAGGAGAGTTCATATCTAATGAGTTCAACATATTTTGCAATGATAAAGGAATTATGAGACAAATGTCTAGGACCCCTCCACAGAATGGTATAGCAGAAAGAAGGAACAAATCAATCATAGATTGTGCTAGAACATTGATGATGGAGAAAAATGTTGCACAAAATATTGGAGAGAAGCTGTAAGTACAACTGTCTATACCTTGAACCAAGTACAAGTCAAGAAAGGTACAAATGCTACACCTTTTGAGTTATGGTATGGTTATGCACCTAATTTGAAATGTTTTAAAGTCTTTGGAAGAAAATGATATATACTGAAGGATAATAGGAATGAAAAAATTGATGCTAAAAGTGACGAAGGCATATTTTTAGGTTATTCCACTAAGAGAAAAGCTTATAAGTGCTTGAATTCTAACACTAATAAAGTTGTGAAAAGTGCAAATGTTAGAGTTGATGAATATGTAGAAAAGATTGAAATTGAATGCAAATAGGAACCTGAAGATTACAGATCATTCATATACATGAATGAAGGAGAGCCCAATGATTTATCTGGAACAGAGAACAAAGTTACTGAGCAACAACAAGAATTTGCCGAGTTACAACAAGAAGATGCCGAGCATAAGGAGGAAACTGCCAAGCAATCAGAAGAGGAAGCAGAGATACAAAATAAACCTGAAGTGAATTTACAAGATGAACCTGAAGAACAAGAAGAAGAAGAAAGGAGACTAGAGCCTACATTAGCACAGTATGTGAGAAGACATCATTAACTAGATCAAATCATTGGAGCAAAAGATTCAGGAGTTATGACAAGAAACAAGTTGAAAAACCAAACATGCTTGTTATGTGAATCTGAGCCCAAAACAGTGAAAGATGCTTTGGAGAATCAAGATTGGATTCAAGCCATGAATGAAAAAATTGAAGAGATAGAAAAGAAAAAAACTTGGACACTAGTTCCTAGACCAAAAGACAAGAATGTTATTGGAACCAAGTGAGTGTTCAAAAATAAGCTGAATGAACATGGAGAAGTCACAAGGAACAAGGCAAGATTGGTATGCAAAGGATATGCACAGGAAGAAGGCATTAACTATAGGGATACATTTGTCCCAGTTGCTAGATTGGAAGGAGTTAGAAATCTACTTGCATATGTAGCTTACAAAGGGTTCAAAGTGTATCAGATGGATGTTAAATTTGCATTTCTGAATGAGATATTGAAAGAAGTATACATTGAACACCTAGAAGGATTTGTTGATCCAAGCAAGAGAAACATGGTATGTAAGCTACACAAAGCACTGTATGGATTGAAACAAGCCCCTAGAGCATGGTATGAGAGATTGCATAATTACTACGTCAAAATTGGTTTTGCAAGAACAAATGACAACAACAATTTGTACTTGAAAATTGAAAAAGGTAAAGGGATATTGTTAGCTGAAATATTTGTTGATGATATCATATTTGGAGGACAAGATGCATTATGCCAAACATTCACAAATGAGATGCAAACTGAATTTGAAATGTTTATGTTTGGAGAGATCAAATTCTTTGTTGGTTTGCAAGTTTATCAAATGAAGAAAGGTATCTACATTACACTTTCTAAATATATCGAGGAGATATTGAAAACCTTTGGCATGGAGGACTCTACACCAGTAAGTACACTCATGGCTACTGGACAAAAACTATCAAAGAATGATGATACAACTGAAGTGAATCAAACCTTCTATAGGTCAATGATTGGAAAGCTACAATATGTTGTTCACAACAGACCATATATTGCACTAGCAGTTGGGATTGTTGCAAGATTTTTTGCAAATCCTAAGGAGAGTCACTTGATGGAAATGAAAAGGATACTGAGATATTTAAAAGGAACATAGGATTATGGATTGTACTATAAGAAGAATGATAATTTTGAACTAAAAGTTTATACTGATGTAGATTGGGCAGAAAATGTGGATGATATAAATAGTACAAGTGGTGGTGCATTCTTTCTAGGAAAGAGATTAGTCTCATGGACAAACAAGAAACAAAATTGCATTTCTCAATCTACAACAGAGGCTGAATATGTAGCAGCAACAACTAATTGTTCAAACATAGTGTGGATCAAGAAATTGTTAAAACGAATGAAGGAAGAGATCATTGAGCCAGTTGTTATTTTATGTGATAACACAAGTGTTATCAATATATCAAAGTATCATGTGATGCACACTAAGACTAAGCATATTGCTATAAAGTATCACTACTTGAGAGAATTAGTTCAAGACAAAGAAGTGAGACTGAAGTATGTGAATACAAAGGAACAGTTAGCAGATATATTCACTAAAGCCTTATCTAAAGATGCACATGAGTATCTAAGAGGTAAATTAGGGGTGATTCCCCTAATTGAGACTACCTAGAATTAAATAGGACTATTGCATCAAATGTATTACTTAGAATATCTGACAAATTAATGCAAGGAGATCACAATTTAGGAGATGCCTAAAGTTGCGAAGAGTAAAGCACAAGATGTTGATCAGTCATAAGCAAGATGACAAAGGGAGTATGCAGTTCAGAGAACTGACTGAAAATATTTACATGGTGAAAATGTATGAGAAAGTTGAAAGTGTCTTTGACATTGTTGTCAGAGAGGGAGAGATTCAATACTTATGGGAGAGATTCATAGGTGAAGTTACCATGAATAGTTGAGGGATAGATTTTGAGTAGATAAGGGAGAAATTCATAGATGAGGTGAGAGATTTAGTAAAATTGATGTACAGACAAAGATTGCAAAATCTATCCAAGAGGGAGTTGATATTTGGATGAGAATCAGAATGAGGCTAAGGATATTAATGAAGATTTGATCATAGCGAGAGTTGAAAGAAGTTGCTTCAATACATAATTTTTGGATTGTATGGTAACTTTGCTTATGGTGTTGCCATAAATGCCAAAGAGAAAGATTGTTGGAAACTTCAATTGAAACAATTGTTATATTGTCATTGATGTCAAACCTTAACTTGTGAGACACTTGGTATCTAGTAGAGTACCATATCATTTGATTGATGAATAAGATTTGAAAAGAGGAGATAACAAGAAGACCTAGTGAAAAGGTTGAGTTATGAGAAACTACAATGGGTACTTGATTAAGCGTTGTTTATCTATAACACTAAGTGAAGAAGATAGTTGGTTTGAAGCATGGAAGAAATGAGGAAAGAAAGTCTAAAAGCATAGTCTTAACCGAACAAAAGAGCAGAAGATTAAGAAACTTAAGTATAAGCTGAGTGATGCTAGTGTTGACCGAACACCAATATAAGCTGAGCAAATATAGTGTTGACTGAGCACTAGTATAAGCCGAGAAAATATAGTGTTGATCGAGCACCAATATAAGTCGAGCAAATATAGTGTTGATCAAGCATCAGTAATTCCAGAGTATCATATAATAACCGAGTGAAGACAGTGATTGCTGAGAAGAATAGTTTTAGCGATGATCGAGCTATCTAGTGATGATCGAGTGAAAGAACACATGGATGACCGAGTGTCAGTATTTTACAGTTTATGAAGGGATTGAGAATCCCAGTTGGCACAGTTGAATTCTTGGAATATGTAAAACGTGTTGAAGATAAGGATGAATGACCTTGAGCATTTAATGCATGGTAAATCATTTTTATGCATGGATTCAAGGAGAAGTTTTAAGAAGTATCTAGAAGGATAAGGGGGAAGAACGAAATGTTGGAAGGATTCTGTTGGTTCCTTTTTCCCACACTGTCATATTTACAATTCAATTGACAAATTAATGTCACTGACTCTCAATAACCACTCCAAATCTGACAAGAAAAAATGCCAATTAACAAGGACCAAGAGAATGATCCTTCTACACTTTGAGCTCCACATCACTCAGGCGGGAATACCTCATCTGCACATACATAACTTCTTTTGACAAACAACAGGCTCGCGGGTATATTACTTTGGAATAGCCTTCGGACTCCTATAGGTAGCATGTACCCCAATGAATCACCAAGTCTTATGCAATATCCCACTTGCATAGAATGAGTCTGAAAACTAGAAAGGAATTCTATTATCTCCTCTTAACATGAAAGGGGAAAAGGATTTCAATTGAGATTTTTGGGTTGAATGGACCCCTGAAATACCCCAAGTCTCTCATAGACCAGTGCCTTATCTAATGGGCAATAGAGTCAAATAAATCACTGCAACAGAGAGCTATGAATAGAGAAGACAATACATTCTAATTTGTTGATGCCTTACACCAATCATACACCATTGATCAGATCCTACTTAGCAATCCACTTGAGTACTTAGATATGCAATCACCTATTCAAAGGATTTTAACCCTCCCCTTAGAAGAGACCTAGGAACAAACAATACATTAATCAACATCTACTGAAAGACAAGTATGAGATACCCTTGATATCCCAACTCATACACATTTGAAAACCACTCCTAAACAAAGTTATTTATTCGAAAATAACTCTATTTCAGACATCTTCAGACATACAATAGAAAGACTAAAACACCCTTGATGCTCTAATCAACAAGTTCAAGAATCAAATGGAGACAATCTGATAGCAGTATGAAAATATTGAGATCTTATTCATAAGACAAACTGTTACAACTTATATTATATTCTCCAAGCCAGAAAGGAAAGAGGGAACACCCTATATGTAAAGAAGAAGGCCATATATTTATAGGAATAAAACCACTCATGGAACCAGCCTTGAATATTACAGAGAATCAGGAACCCCTCAAGGTTACCAAAGATTGGAACCCTTCTAAATGATCTTGGAAATCTTTATAAAGGATTGCAACAAGCTACCGATCATTTAGATCAAAATTAGGCCTACAACAACCTCACCCACCAGACTCAACAGGAAATGAAAAAATGCAGAAAAAGCTTGGAAACCCTGGAAAATCAGATCAAATCTGATGTACAACTATTTGGTTTTCATCATTCAGGCTAACTACATTTACAAAGTGAACTGATTTCTTATTGCAGGCCAAACTAAAATAAATGCCAGAACCAACAAGAGGAAACTTGCGTGAATCAGAGCATGGAAATAAATTTGACATCGAACAAACCCTAGCCGCCCATGTCAAAACATTAGTCCTCAGCAGTAACTCGACATGGCATCCCCGGGAAACAAAATCAGCACGTGACGACCACCAATATCTTCTTCATCATTTCTCACTTGCAACTGTCTTGGAAAATCAAATCTGATATGGCATTTGTCATTTCTGGCCCACTATAACAAACCTCGACAAGAAATCCTAGCAGAAAATTCAAATTCTGGCAGCAACAGCTAATTGATTAAGTTTAAAACGTGACCGTTGATCTTAGTCTTTCCTGGCACATCAGGTGCCTCTTGAAAATCATCAAACAATCAACTGAGCTTTTCAAAATTACTCGACCACATCATCTATCTCAGCAACCAATCATAATCGAGAACCTCAGCATGATTTGGCAGTGGATCCACTTTCTTTTTACCACGGAAAACACCTTAACCCAACTGAATTTGGCGAACACGCGACTGAAGGCATTCGCTAGATCGCTGAATCTTTTATTTGACCCTAGTTAAATCCTGAGAACACGCGAACAAAGCATTCTCGTGGTCGCCAGACGTTTTCTTAACCCTAAGTTTTATCTAGCGAAAACGCGCTAGCCGTTGATCTACATCTTCCATCTGCGGTCCACATTGAGTCTCAAAGCCTTTAACTTAACACACCCTTTATCCAGCAATTCAGCAACTGAGAGAATCTCATAATCGTTGAATGTTATCCTTAACTGGGGTTTGATTTGGAGAATAAGCGACCAAGGCATTCTCGTGATCGCTTGATGTTTTGCCTGACCCTGGTTAAATCACGAGAACAAGAGATGACTATGCACTTAACCGCTCGCTAGGTCGCTGAATGCTAAGAACATAACTGCTAGGATCATGAGAACACGAGACCACATAGTTGCGTGATCACTGAATAAAATACTTAACCGCTGGAATCAAAACCTGACTTGCCTTTGACTTAACCCGGGCCCATCTGGAGATTACACAAACAAAGAAAACTCAGTGTTGCTTGATCTTTCTTTACTATGGGTTAAATCTGGAGAACACGCAAATGTCGTCGATCACAATCTGCATCAACGGTTCTCATTTAATCTCCCAGTCTTCATCCTTAACTCAACTTCATCTAGTGATCCAACAAGCAAAGCATTCTCATATTCTCTAAATGATTTTGTCAACCTTGGTTCTTTCACGAGATTCATTGAATACCTTCATTCACTGAATCGCTAAATATTTCACTTAACTCAGGTTCCATCATGAGATTAAACATCAGCTGTTGATCTTGCTATCATCCTATGGTCCTCGCTGATTCGCTAGATGTTTCATGACTTAGTCATTTCATTTGGAGATCAAGAGATAACTATGTTCGCCAGTTCGTTGAATGTTTAGGCACTAACCTCCAGAATCAAGAGAACACGCAAACACTCAGTCGCCAAGTCACTGAATCTATGACTTAACCGTTGCGCCCACACTTGATGCTAACCCTTGACTTAACCCAAGCCATATGGAGAATAAGCGACTGAAGAAAACTTAGAGTCGCTGGATATTTGCTTAACCTTGGGTTTCATAACAAGAACACGCGCCAGCCGCCGATCAAGATCAACATCAACGGTCATCGTTCAATCTCTGAATGTTAGTATACTTGGCCAGATCATTTGGAGATTCAGCGACTGAAGGAAGTATTAACCATTCGCTGATTCGTTGGATGTTAGGAACTTAGCCACCAAGATCAGGAGAATACGCGAACACGACACTCACCCAATTGCTAGATGAAATGACTAACTGCCCGAGAACTTGGAGATTAGGAGAACACCTTAGTCGCGGAGTCGCTGAATAGAAGACTTAACTGCCCGGGTAAGGAAATAGAACATGTGCAAAAAGGGACTGTAATTAGTTGGAAAAAGGTAACGGGGAAAAAGAACAAAGCTAGGGTTTTTTGACTTAGACAAATTTTATGAAACCCTAGACATGGATAAAACCCTATTTATCAGACCTTAAAATTAGTATATCTCCCTAGTTTTTGCATTTTAGCACATGCGATCTTGACTAGAGCTTGGTCACATCTTGAACTATCCTTGGGTAAGGCTGCAAGCCATAAAACCTTATACATTTTCTTCGCTAACCAAAACTGTGTTGCAGTAGGACATGACAACATCTAGGGTTTTAGCAGGAATAGACCATTTTCATTGGATTTTGGCTATGATAGGAAAATGGCCTAACAGTGGTTCTATCTGGGGATGCATGCCTCTTGCATGCATGACAATGATTCATAATTTCTGGAGGAAGTAGACCACCCAAAGGACAATAACTAATAGGGAACCCTCTCAAAAACTAGCAGACGAACCAGAGAAACATGAAAGGAAACACACAACTGAAAGGAAAATATTTACAAATATTTACAAGACTTAAAACTTTACTTGGTGGCCCCAGGCCACCAAAGGAAAATCAAAACCCTTGTGAGTCAAAGGTTTGATTCTTATCCACATATGTGACCAACCACCTGGAAATATTATGATCATCTTGCTGCAACATACGTGAATACTCATGGGCTAAAAAATGAAACTGCGATTATCACTACCCATGCTCTTCTAGTCACAACCATTGTCATACTCATACTCCAAGAAGTATGGGACATCATCCGTCTCTTCTTGATGACTGATAATATAAAATTGATCTAGTAATGCATCAAAAAATAAAACATAGTGATCATCATGCATTAATATAAAAATACCTGGCTGAGAAGGACTTGGATCCTCATATTTACCTTCATGCATTGCTTCAGCCATTGAGCAACTTGGTTCCTCCCTGATGTCTTCATGGATTGGTTCATGAACCAAGTGAAGGTCTCTTTCACAAATTTTGTGACAGTGGAATAATTGATCTGCATCATCATTTTCATCAGAAGATTTTATGTCCCAATCATTGAAGACTAAGTCCTCAACACTATCACCTTCACTATCATATTTGGCAAAAGAAGGAAAAGGATATGAATAAGAAACTTGCTTATCACTAGAATCTTTATGACAGGAAAACACATTGTCATGGCCTTCAACCTCTTCTTTTGTAGAGTCACTACATGAGGGGAACTCTGGTAAACATGGATCATCTTCATCACTTTGAACAACTACCTCATTCTCAGTGTCAAAGGATATATCAAAGGGGAGCTGCAAATCCAAATCCATATCAGGTGTATACCTTTGAAATTCATCAGCCAAAAGTGCTGAAATCTTTTCACTTCTCAATGAACTTTGGACTCTATTATCATCTTCATTGGCCTCACCCCTAGTGCTGCAAACATCATCCTTGTCTAAAAAAAGGACCGACATCTCTGGCCTCAAATCATCTTGTGTAAAGGAATCACTGCAGGAATCATCATCTGCATCATAATCATTTTCTTGCCTTTCACACAAAACATCCTAAATTCGGGACAAGAAGGCTGCCCTCTCATGCTGATATGAAGAAAAATTTGAAGACAAAATGGAAACATTGTCAACCTCAGACTCATCTTCATCATCCTCATATGCATTGACCTCAATGTCAGCCTCATAGTCAACACTTTCTGCATAATGAGAATCAACATCAAAATCACTGGCCTCTTCATGATCAACATAAAGAACTGCCAATGCTTGCAATATTTTGTCCTCCTCTAACTACCAAACCTCAACACTTTTCTCTGCAAGTTTCTTCTTGAGACAAGAAATTTTGATGAGCATATTTTCATAATCAGTATCATGGATGGTGGGATCAATAGTGAGACTAATGTCTTGCACCTGATCTTCATTCTTTTCTTTACACCCATACACACCAACTCTTTCATCAAAATGTTCTTTGAATATTGCTCTTAATACCTTCCAAGAAGGGATTGAACATGAACGAAGGGATAAGAACCAATCCCTTGCACCATCAGTAAATGTCTGCACTAAAATCTTCATTGCAACATCTTCATGATCAATCACAAACTCATTCATTAAGTTAGCAAGGTCATCTAAATGTTCTCTTGCTAGACATGATCCATCACCACTAAATTCTGGCAGATAGTTCCTAATCTCAGTAGGAAACTCATTAGGGGCACCTTCAATGCCATGAAAATAAATGGGCCTAAATTCCTTCATAAGGAACTTCCCACTATCACTCATCCCTTTACACTAGTGTTGAACACTTGATAGGGACACATTCTTCACAACTGATTTTCATAAAAGAAAGGCACATGAAAATCAAAATACCCGGAAGTACCACTGTTGAAACTTGATTTGTTGACTGGGAAGCAGGGCAGATATAGAGCCTTCTTTGTAGCTCCATCAGATTCTTTGCTTCGTAGAGTCGCCACCTCCTTGAAGAGGAAAATATTTTACTTATTTTGTATCTCCTAGTGAACCAAAACTTCACCAAGATTTTACACACTGTTTATCAGGGACTAAAAATACATCTTTTATACACTGATCAAACAAAAAACTCAAAGTTGCCACCCACAGCTAGGTGAGATGATATAAATTTTTTGAATCTAACTCTATACTATGGCCTCCCCAACAAAGTAGCCATCTTGTTGGTGACTCGGATGGGCCAAACCAGTCTGGTTAGTTAGATTTATTTAACCAGAGATTCCTAACAGATGTATTTCTTTGTTATTCTTCTCCCCAGTAGAGTCGCCATTTTGTTGGTTCCTTTTTCCCACACTGTTAGATTTATAATTCAATTGACAAATTAATGTCACTGACTCTTAATAACCATTCCAAATCTGACAAGAAAAAGGGCCAATTAACAAGGACCAAGAGAATGATCCTTCTACACTTTGAGCTCCACATCACTCAGGCGGGTATACCTCATTTGCACATACATAACTTCTTTTTACAAATAATAGGCCTGCATGTATATGACTGTGGAATAGCCTTCAGACTCCTATAGGTAGCATGTACCCCAATGAATCGCCAAGTCTTATGCAATATCCTACTTGCATAGGATGAGTCTGAAAACTAGAAAGGAATTCTATTATTTCCTATCAACATGAAAGGGGAAAATGATTTCAATTGAGTTTTTTCGGTTGAATGGACCCTTGAAATACCCCAAGTCTCTCATAGACCAGTGCCTTATCCAATGGGCAATAGAGTCAAATAAAACTGCAATAGAGAGCTATAAATAGAGAAGACAACACATTCTAATATGTTGATGCCTTAGACCAATCATACACCATTGATCAGATCCTACTTAGCAATCCACCCGAGTACTCAGATATGCATTCACCTATTCAAAGGACTTTAACCCTCCCCTTAGAAGAGACCTAGGAACAAGCAATACATTAATCAACATCCATTGAAAGACAAGTATGAGATACCCTTGATATCCCAACTCATACACATCTGAAAACTAGTCCTAAACTCAATTATTTCTGCGAAAACAACTCTATTGCAGACATCTTTAGACATACAATAGAAAGACTAAAACACCCTTGATGCTCTAATCAACAAGTTCAAGAATCAAATGGAGACAATTTGATAGTAGTATGAAAATATTGAGATATTATTCATAAGACAAATTGTTACAACTTATATTATATTCTCCAAGCCAGAAAGGAAAGAGGGAACACCCTATATGTAAAGAAGAAGGCAATATATTTATAGGAAGAAAACTACTCATGGAACCAACCCTGAATATTACGGAAAATCAGGAACCCCTCAAGGTTACCAAAAACTAGAACCCTTCTAAATGATCTTGGAAATCCTTATAAAGGATTACAACAAGCTACATATCATTTAGATCAAAATTAGGCCTACAACAACCTCACCCACCTGACTCAACAAGAAATCAAAGAATGCAAAAAAAGCTTGGAAACCTAGGAAAATCAGATCAAATCTGATGTACAGTTATTTGGTTTTCATCATTCAAGGTTAACTGCATTTACAAATTCAACCGATTTCTTGTTGCAGGCCAAACTAAAATAAATGCCAGAACCAACAAGAGGAAACTTGCGTGAATCAGAGCATGGAAATAATTCTGACATCCAACAAACCCTAGCTGCCCATGTCAAAACATTAGTCCTCAGCATTAACTTGGCATGGCATCCCCAGGAAACAAAATCAGCATGCGACGACCACCAATATCTTCATCATTTCTCACCTGTAACCGTCCCGAAAAATCAAATTTGATCTGGCTTTTGTCATTTTTGGCCCACTATAACAAACCCCAGCAAGAAATCCTAGCAGAAAATTCAAATTCTGGTTGTAATGGCTAATTGATTAAGTTTAAAACATGACCGTCGATCTTAGTTTTTCCCAGCACATCGGGTGGCTCTCAAAAATCATCAAACAGTCACCTGAGCTTTTTAAAATTACCCAACCACATCATCTGTCTCGACAACCAATCAGAATCGAGCACTTCAGCATGACTTGTCAGTGGAACCACTTTCTTTTTACCACGACAAGCACCTTATTCCAACTGGATCTGGCGAACACGCCACTGAAGGCATTCACTAGACTGCTAAATCTTTTATTTGACCCTGGTTAAATCTTGAGAACACGGGAACAAAGCATTCTCGTGGTCGCTAGATATTTTCTTAACCCTAAGTTATATCCAACGAACATGCACTAGCCGTCGATCTACATCTTTCATCTACTGTCCACATCGAGTCTCAAAGCCTTTATCTTGACTCACCCTCTATCCAACGATTCAGCAACTGAGAGATCTCATAATCGTTGAATGTTATCCTTAACTGTGGTTTGATCTAGAGAATAAGTGACCAAGGCATTCTCGTGATCTCTTGATGTTTGGCTTGACCCTAGTTAAATCATGAGAACAAGAGATGACTGTGCACTTAACCGCCCGTTAGGTCGCTGAATGCTAAGAACATAACCACTAGGATCATGAGAACACGAGAGCACACAGTCGCGTGATCGCTGAATAAAATACTTAGCCACTGGAATCAAAACCTGACTTACCTTTGACTTAACCCGGGCCCATTTGGAGATTACACGAACAAAGAAAACTCAGAGTCGCTTGATCTGTTCTTTACTATGGGTTAAATACGGAGAACACGTGAATGCCGTCAATCACAATCTGCATCAATAGTTCTCATTTAATCTCCCAGTCTTCATCCTTAACTCAACTTCATCTGGCAATCCAGCGACCAAAGCATTCTCATATTCTCTGAATGATTTTGTTAATCTTGGTTCTTTCACGAGATTTAGTGAATACCTTTATTCGCTGATTCACTTAATATTTCATTTAACTCGGGTTCCATCATGAGATTAAACATCAGCCGTTGATCTTTCTATCATCCTATGGTCCTCACTGATTCGCTAGATGTTTCATGACTTAGCCGTTTCATTTGGAGATCAAGAGATAACCGTGTTCGCCAGTTTGTTGAATGTTTAGGTACTAACCTCTAGAATCAAGAGAATAGGCGAACACTCAGTCACCAAGTCGCTAAATCTATGACTTAACCGCCACGCCCAGACTTGATGCTAACCCTTGACTTAACCCATGCCATCTGGAGAATAAGTGACTCCAAAAAACTCGGAGTTGCTGAATATTTTCTTAACCTTGGGTTTCATTACGAGAACACGCACCGGCCATCGATCAAGATCAACATTGACGGTCCTTGTTCAATCTCTGAATGTTAGCATACTTGGTCAGATCATTTGGAGATTCAGTGATTGAAGGAAGTATTAACCGTTCACTGAATTGCTGGATGTTAGGAACTTAGCCACCAAGATCAGGAGAATATGTGAACACGACACTCACCCAATCGCTAGATGAAATGACTAACTGCCCGAGAACTTGGAGATTAGGAGAACGCCTCAATCGCAGAGTCACTGAATAGAAGACTTAATTGCCCGGGTAATGAAATAGAACATGCGCAAAAAGGGACTTTAAGTACCTGGAAAAAGGTAACGGGGAAAAAGAACAAAGCTAGGGTTTTTTGACTTAGACAAATTTTATGAAACTCTAGACATGGATAAAACCCTATTTCTTAGACCTTAAAATTAGTATATCTCCCTGGTTTTTTCATTTTAGCACATGCGATCTTGACTAGAGCTTGGTCACATCTTGAACTATCCCTGGCTAAGGGCACAAGCCATAAAACCTTATACATTTTCTTCGCTAACCAAAAATGTGTTGCAGCAGGACATGACAACATCTAGGGTTTTAGCAGGAATAGACCATTTTCATTGGATTTTGGCCATGACAGGAAAATGGCCTAACTGATTTGATGAATCTGACCTAAACCTAAGATGTACGAAGATGATTAAGCAACAAAAGATTAAACTACCTAATTAAGTAGGTATAAGGATGACCTAATTGTAGGTTATGCAAGGAGGTTGATTTTGTTGATTGGCAAACCTAAGCAGAAAGCTCAGAAGAGTTGCGGTGATTGCTTGAAGGGTTTCCAAGCATATCAGAGATGGAGATGATAATGAAGGCCAGTTAGTAGATCAACATATGAGCTACATTTGATCTGTATTTGCAAAGTGAGTTGTATGTTTCAGATCAAAACCCACTGTTACTTTCTAACCATTGTATCAGTTGAAATCCTTTAATTAAGGTTGACCTAACAGTCATTTGTAAATATTTTCATCAAAGTGACATTCTAATGGGATGTTCTTAAGTCCTCTAACAAGGCCACTCCTAGCAGGGTGATTAAATCCTTTAACAAGGTCACACCTAATAGTGTGGATTGTAACCTTTAACAGGCTTGGCTCCTCACAGAGCTCACTTCAGAAGAGTGAAAATTTGGTAGCATGTTACTGGTGGTTTTTCCCAAATTGGGTTTCCACGTTAAATCTTGGTGTCAGTTGTGTGAATGTTAGTTGATGTGTTATACTGTTAAGAGTTTTATATTCTGCAAGTTGATTACTTTTGGACAGTGAACTGCAAGTTTATCTTACTAGTTATATGCTATAGAGACTGAGTGGATTGCTAAATAGATTTAAGTTGGTTGAAGTGTTTAAAAGTTCAATTGGTACATCTGGACCTGAGGGTAACTGATTAATCCCCCGCTCTCAGTTATTCTAAAATCATTCTAACATGTTGGATGCAGTTGAATGTTTGTGTAAGGCACTAACATTTATAAGTGTATGCACAATTAATGTTGGGTTCATTTGATATTTGACTCTATTACTATGTATATGTGGCACTGGTCCTTATTGTTCAGACTTTTAGTAAGTAAAAACTTATGAAAACCAAGTCGTTTTCTGCCTGTGAATGTAAAAACACAGTTAAGCCCCACCTCTCAGTTGAATTCATCAACGTGTTCATAATAGAACCAATTTTGATATGAGCCAACTTCTATTCTTGTGTTGACTTGTTTACCTAGTTGAAGCTCTTGAAGTGTTATGTTTTAAGGGTAAACGTCTATTGGTTGACCGAACCCCTTTGTTAAAGTTTACATCATTCGTCGGTTGTGCTTGTTATGGTCAATTATTTCATTTGTTATATCTTGTAGCCATGTATTTCCTAAGTCCTTGCACCTAAGTGTTTTTCCCCCACACGACAACTTAACCCATTTATAAATGCACGTGTGTAATTCGTTGGTTAAGAGTTGTAGTGTTTCTCGTGTCTCCCCGTGTTACTGAGTTGCACCATGCCATCTAAGTTGGCAGGGAGTGGTGCGTTGAGATTCCTTCGGTCTCAATGCATTACTGAGAGACTTCTTTATGCTTAGGAGTTCGTTGTGACGTGGTAATTGGTGACACAATGGGAGTTCATTTCTCCTTCACCACATGATCGACTAGTGATGTGGATGACAAGTCAGATGAAAGGTGGATGTCTAGTTACTTGAGATGAAAGGTATTATTTTCGTTCAATTGATGATAATGTGTCAATAAAACCACGAAGTGATGAGAAATTATTGAGCTTGGGGGAAGTATTTCTTACTGAGTACTGTTGATTTCTTTGCATCAATGACTATGAATTAAACTTGAGTTGTTGCCTGTTCTAGCTTTAATTACTTACACATTCAATTTGATGACACAACAATCATGTTTGAGAGCTTACTTATGAGGTGTTTTATCTTCATGTCATAAAGTCGAGAAGAATTATAGAACAAATAAATAATTGTGCGAGTTCAAGTAGCCATTTTAGCATGCAACGCATAGGTCTAACCCATAAAATTGGCAAACAGTGAGTTAACCCTTGGTTTAGCACCTTGCCTTCTCTGCAAATTTCTTAAATAAGTGTGAATTCTAAATTGTAGTGTAATTGAATTGTTAGAACTAGGTTTCTCTTGTAAAAGAATATTTCTATGGCTTCATCTTCTAGAAACATGCATGGGAGAATATTGTATAGTATCAATCCCACTTGCCAAACACTATAATTTGAGCTTAGGAAAGAGAATGTGCACACTCCACCAATTGTAAGACCGAACTTGATACTACGGGGTTCATCTTTGAATTTTCTTGGCCGTTTTCCCTCTGTGTTTAATTGCTTTTGAGTTGGACAAAATTCAAATGAATCCATTTTTATTCCTGTTCTTTGCATGCATGTCCATCAATTGTAAAAGTGACTTGCAACGAAACATTCATTGAAGTCTAGGTATAATGGACATGTGATGTAAAACCTTCTTTGGAACTGTAGGACCTTGTACATCCGTGCAATATCTCTTCTCTTTGCATACATGGCATTCTACCTTGTTTTGATTATCAACTCTGTATAAAATGCAATCATTATACATGAATGAATTTGCTTATATTCAATCCCCACCTCAACCAACAACATACGCGCCTCTTTGCAAGTTGATGGACACACATTCTCTTCGGGGAATATTTTAGTTTTAATTGCCTTGTAAGATTGCCAATATAAAAAATAAATATTGAATACTAATATAATTAATATCAAGTGGCATTTGCCACCTTATTAAATAAAAAAGATTGCTCGAGATTAAATTAATTAAATGTTTGACTTATGATGAACATGATTGATATGCCAATCTATACTAGGACTGTTTATATACAATATATGGTTTTAAAATCCCCTTAAAGAATTATAAACAAAGTTGATGAATGTTTACGAATTATGTACACCAATTGACAATGCAAAGTAAGAAATAGATTTCAACTCACTTTAGTAGGGTAGTGGATCCTTTGTCTAACAAACCAAATAGTGAATTGATTTCTAATAATATTAATGTGCATGCTTTTGAGTTTCTACTTGCACCCAATTTGAACCCAGGTGTCTTAATTGCTTGGTTGATGGAGTCTTTGAGGCTGTTATCATCAACATTAGGTTGGTGGTTATAATCCATGCTATCATCGTTACTATCAACCATATGATTATTATTGTTATCATTGTTTCGATTCCCAAAGAAACTTGTAAGCATTTCATTCAATCCTTCTTCATCCACTGCATTTTCACTATCATGATCATCATCATTAAGGCTAGGTGGCATGACGTCAATGTATGCATATCTTACCAGCTCTTCAAATCTATGAGTTGGTAAAATTCTCTTCAATGTTGCTCTTCTCACGTCCCTGGTATGATTTAAAGGATGGTTTGGATCATCCCGTCCAAATCTTAATAACCCAGTTGGATTGTGGGTGTTAGTATGTGTTTCATCAACATCTTCTACCTATCAACAAACACGAGCATTATTTGATGTTTGACAATAATTGGATAAATCATAAATGTATCAATTTCAAAGAAATATAATCAAATATGGCTTAAAAAATCAAAATTTAATTTGTATGAACATATATACATGAATTGAATAGTCCATGAGTTAGGAAAATGACAGTCAACAATATGCTTGCATAATGTTAATTGATTATGGGAAGGCTTATGACACAATTGAGTGGGATTTTATCTTTATGATGTTGGATGGTCTGGGGTTCCCTTTCAAGAAGCCCAATGGTGAACTCAATATTTGTCCAGTTTGCAAAATTCATGATACTTTCATGCATGTTTTCTTTGATTGTCTGGATGCCAAGGAGATATAGTGAATGTTTGGCTTATATGTGCATAATAATTTCTCTATATCTGAAGTTGTACCTGGTAACATTTTGGGCCTAAAAAGAGAATTGAATACATTTTTTTCTATTTTATCAGTTGATATCTTGTGGTCTATGTTAAAAAATAGGAATAACAATATCTTTAATGATGTTTCTAGATCCTGTATTGAGTCTCCGAGGAGACTCACATACTTTGTCATTGCTTTTCAGGTCACCATCACCCTAAGGCTTTCCAGGAGAAAATTTGAGAGATTGTGGCAGGGTGGGATTGTAAACATCATCTGGGAAGAAATATCTAATGGTTATATGTGTACTAGAGCCACCTCAAAAATGAATTAGTTTGAGATTGCACTCCAAAATTTTATGGAAAAACTTAGGAATCAGGAAGAACA
Source organism: Chamaecyparis obtusa (assembly GCA_027943335.1). Taxonomy (NCBI): domain Eukaryota; kingdom Viridiplantae; phylum Streptophyta; class Pinopsida; order Cupressales; family Cupressaceae; genus Chamaecyparis; species Chamaecyparis obtusa. The sequence continues at coordinate 1,068,741 of BSBK01005594.1, read as the reverse complement.
AAACAAAAGGAACAATGATCATCCACCACAAGTATCAACTACCCCTCCCGTGGTTGTTCCTCCCATTTCTATGGTTCCTCTAGTAGTCATTCTTCCTACAACAACTCTTCTTCCTATTCCAGCTACAACAACAACGTCTCCTCGCATTCATGTAGCAGCAACAACACCGCGTAAACTAGTTGCCGAAAGAGTTGTGCATCTATACGCACAAAGAATTACAGATAATTGTGTCCTCGGGTGGATGGAAGACAAAGTTGGTTGAATAACTTGGATCAAGAGAAGAGGAGATGATAGATACATAGATGGTTTATTTTAGGCTTATTCTAAATTGTTGTTACATATCCTTTTTGCTAGCATTCTCTTATCTGTGTTTTTTTGTATTAGATCTAAAGTAATTTCAAATATTGATGTAACTATGCTATAACTTGCTTTGCAAGTAGACACACAATAAATTCTTGAGTGTATATATTTTTTGGTCAATTTATATCTAATACAAATTTTTTTTATTTTATAGAGTACCTTTTTTATAAAATAATTTAAATAAAACACAATTTTGACAACATAGTTTATAAAACATCAGTCCACACTCATTTATTATTCTTTGGTTTTCTACCCTTAAGAACATCCTTAGGGAGACCTTGTTCTTCCCTTTTCTTTCACGCAAGAGTGCATTTTAAGAAGGGGTAATCAATCAATAACTCATCCTCAATGGTAAGGTCCATAATAGCCTCAATCAATATAAATCTAGCTACCTCTCTTTCCATATATCCATCTTTATCATTTATTACCTCAACAAATTGACAATTTGGTCTTACAACAGGGTCCCTTCCCTTACTATTGTTTATAAATCCTGCAATATTTTTGTGTATGGGAATCCATTTATAAACCCTAAACCTAAACTAGAATAAATTGTACTCAAAACCCTAAGGCAAGTTCAACCCTAATCAGAAAACTTATTGTACATCAAACCAAATTAAAATCTAACCCTAACCTTACACTAAAACAAATTGAACCTTAACACTCAACATATTCAAAAACTAAAGTAAATTGAATCTTAACCCTAAACCTAATTAAATAGTATTATAAATTAAACCTAATAATTATCAAATTTGTGTTTTTTTAATCCAAATAAATCAAGAAGACATAGAATCAAATCAAATCCTAAGCCTTTTAAAACATAACCTTAAACATTATTAAACACAAAACTCACACCATAAGCTTAAATAAATACTAACCTTAACTTTGAACCTAATGTAATTATAATATTTAAACAAAAATATTAATCCTATAACTCAAAATAAACCAAATTGAATCTTAAACCTAATAGTAGACAAAGCTAAGTCCATACCCTAAACCATATTAAACCCCACCCCTAACACTTAAAAACTTGAAACTTAGTTCCCTAGAAATAAACAAAAATAAACCCTAAACCTAAATCACATTGAATTGTAATCAAAACCCTAAAGAAAGTTCAACCCTAATCATAAAACTAATTGAACATCAAACCAAATTAAACACTAACCCTAACCCAAAATTTACCCTAACCTTACAGTAAAATAAATTGAACCTTAACACAATGCCTATTTGAACACTAAAGTAAATTGAACCCTAACCCTAAACCTAATCAAATAGTATAGGAAATTAAACCTAACAATTATCTAATTTCTAAATAGATAGAGTAGAGATATAGATGGAGAGGGAGATATATATGTAAATAGATAGAGTAGAGATAGAGCGAGAGAGAGAAATATATATTTGTATAGAGAATTAGAGAGATATAGAAAGGGAGAGAAATAGGGTTAGGGAGAGAAATGGGGGAAATAATGTAAAATAAGAGAGATAAATGTAGTGAGAATGATAGAGGGTGAAGAAAGATGTAAAGAGAGGCAAGGAGATAGAATCACATTAGATTCTAACCCTTTTAAAACATAACCTTAAATCTAATTAAACCCTAGCCTTAGTCCATAAGCTTAAGTAAATACAAACCTTAACTTTGAACCTAATGTATTTCTAATCTTTAAACAAATTGTTAATCTTCAAACTAAAAATAAACCAAATTGAATCTTAAACCTAATAGTAAATAAAACTAAATGCAACCACACAACCAAATTACACTCTACTCATAACACTAAAAAACTCAAAACTTAGTTCCCTAACAATAAACAAAATAAACTCTAAAAGTAAACCAGATTGAACTATGATCGCAACCTTAAAATGAGTTCAACCCTAATCATAAATCTAATTGAACATCAAACCAAATTAAACACTAACCCTAACCCAAATTTTACTGTGACCTTACACTAAAACAAATTGAACCCTAACACTAAGCCTATTGAAATACTAAAGTAAATTGAACCCTAACTCAAAACCTAATATAGAGAGTCATGGAGAGATATAGATAATGGAAAGAGAAGAGGGAGAGATCGAGAGAGAGATATAGATAATGAGATAGAGAGATAGAAGTATATGGAGGTACATATATGGAGGGGGAGAGGGATATAGAGGTAGTAAAACACACAACGAGAAAGATATATATATATATATATATATATATATATATATATATATATATATATATATATATATATATATATATATATATATATATATATATATATATATATATATATATTTGAAGAGATTGCGAAAATGAGGTAAATGTAGAGAAATAGGTAGGGGGATAGGGAGGAAGTGTGGGAGGGAGAGACAGAGAGAAGGGAGATAGAGAGGGAGGAAGAGAAACAGAGATAAAGACATGTAGAGGGTAGAAGAGAGTAGATCGGGGGGGTAGAGGGAGAGAGATAACTAGAGGGGGAGAGAAGAGGGGATGGAGGGAGGGAGGGAGAAGATCAAGAAGATTCAGAGAGATATAGGTAGGAGAGTAGGAGAGAGAAGATAAATAAAAGTTATTATTTTTTATTATCATATATCTTAAACACTCCTGAGAGACCTGTTTTCCTATTACACTTCTTCACATGTTGGTCAAAAGACATAATCAAACCATGATCCCCAACCAAAACATCAATTGAACTACAACCTTTATAAAAGACTAATCAAAATTTAACCCTAACCCTTATTAAATCTCAACTCAAATTTAACCATTATAAATCTAATAAAATAGTAAACCATCAAAACCATCTAATTGAACCCTATACGTACATCTAATTTAACCCTAAGCCTACATCTAATTGAAGGGTAAACAAAATAAAACTATAAAACCAACACTAAACAAATTAAACTATAAAATTAACATTTACAAAATTAAACCCTAACCCTAGCACTAAACCAAATTGAACCACAACACTTACTAAATTAGGTTTAATATTTATATCCCAATCTTCACTATTTTTATATATCTAATATTATTATTGGACCATATCCCTAGACCAAAAATTTTCCATAACCATAATCTTCAACATAATCGAACCATCAACCATATTGAACCTAACCCTAAGATTAAAGTAAATTGGTCCCTAATTAAATATTATACCAAGTTTAATCCTAAATTTAATGAAACCCTAACTCTCATAGTAAACCAAAACATAAATTAAACTATAACCCTAATCCTAAATATAATTATATTTTAAATTTTGGACTAAGTCAAACACAAATGAAATCCCAAATCAAACTATAAGGTCACCCCTAAATATAATAAAACCCTATACCTAAGACTAAACCAAAACCAAAATTGCATCCTCAACTTAAATAAATCATTAATCCTAAGACAAACACTAAACCAACTTGAACCTAATTGTAACACTGAATCAAATTGAATATTAACCATAAACCTAAACCAAATTGTACTCTAATCCTAACACTCAAACCATATTGAACCCTAACCCTAAACCATCTCGATCCTTAATCCTAAAACCAAATTCAATGTTAATCCTTACTCTAACTGAACATTTAAACCAACTTTGAATTCTACCACTAACTCTCATTCTATACATATTCCTAAACCTAACACTAAACAAAATTAAACATTAGCCCTAAATTTAATTGAATTGTAAACTTAACTCTAGACAACAACCCAAATTTTAGGCCTCGTGATAAAGCTAATTCAATAGTAAAACACTTAAACCATTACCCCAATCCTAGACAAAATTGAACCAACCCTCAGTCTAATGCAAAACATATTGAACCCTAGCCCTTACACTAAACAAAATTAAACCCAAACACTAAAGGCAATTGAACATTAAACCAAATTGATCCCTAATGATAAACCAATATAGCGTAACAATAACAACAAAAATAAATAAAACCCTAACTAAATCTAATTAAGCACTAAACCTTATTTTAACCTCTATTTCTAACCCTAGCCTTATTAGTAAACCAAATTTAACCTTAATCATTTAAAGCTTACAAAATGCAATCCTAAACCTACACTAGATTGAATCCATACAGTAAAGCTAATTGAAACCTAACACTAAACTAAATTCAACCCTAAACCTAAACCTAATTATATCATAAACTAAATTAAAGCATTAATCTAAACAAAATTAAACCCAAATCCCAAACAAAATTGAACCCTGACTATAAGACAACTAAATAGAATGATAACTGAAAACCTAATTGAACTTTAAATCAAATTGCACCCTAATTTTTAACCAAATTATACCCTAAAGCTAAGAGTAAACCAAATTGAACCATGATTGTAAACTAAATTATAAACTAAAACTAATACTAAACCAAATTGAATGCTAATTGTAACAATAGAATAAATTGAATTGTAACCCTAAATATAATTGAACATTAAACCAAATTGAACCCTATCCCTAATATTAAACTAAATTAAACTTTCTAATAAAGAGAACCCCAACCATACACAAAATTTAAAGAAAACTAAAAAAATAAAAATCAACTTATAATGCTAAAACAAACTAGAGCTCAAATCTTATTATTACAGGATGACCACAAATTCAAATCTAAATTAGGCACACTCTACGCCGCCTTTGGCACCCTCAAACTTGCTCCATTTAAGATTTAAAACTGACAAAGAAATAGGTGGACGTAACGCTAACTTTAACAGCCCAAACATATTACATTTCTCGGTCAAAGTTGGTGTCAACCATTGCGTCGTTAAACACGACAAACCACTACGACGTTAAACATTTTATATTTTTTAGATTCCAAATAATTGCATTAGATTCGTAGGAAACATTCACTATAGCACCCACTAATAAATTAAATATAATTTAAAATTCCCTCTTGCGTTGAACTTACCATCATATGTCGCTCTGATTTTGTGTTTTAGTTGTTTTTCTCTTGTTAGGTTGCTCTTGTTGATCTTTTAGTTTTTAGTTTGGTCGCCCGCTTTAATTTTGTTTCCATATACATAGCATAGGATAAACAGTGTTTACAATGTTTGGTCACCCGATTTAAATTTTTTCGGAGATAAAGAGTAGAGGATAGATGTATAGAAATCAAACCCCTGATTTTGTGTTAAATGTGAAAACCATTTATGTTTTTCCTTTTGGTTCAATTTGAATCCATATAATGATATTTAGATAGAGTTTTTAGCAATAGATTTGTAGAAAAGGGATGCCACCTGGTAGAAAATGTTTGAGCTTCGGTTGATTTGGGTTATTTAGTGGTCTTATTTTTGCAGTATTCATTTGATCATAGGATTTCAATGAATCAAACTTTCTCACAAAATGCGTAACTTATGACAATATTAGGGCTCATTATGAAATCATCTTGAAGGCTAATAATATGTACAATTTATTTGAAGAAGATAAGATCAACCAAACTACTGGTTTTTTGGTTAAAATTCAAATAGAAGATCATAAATGGAAATTGCTTAAGGTTGTAGTCTTTTGGCCCCTTAGACTATTTGATCTTGTAGACATCATTGAAATCATTCATTCATTCATCAAGGTAAAGTTTGCTCATTAATTGTCCATTTCTTTGAAATCACGCATTTCTATTAATTTCTTTGACTAGTGGTTTTCTTTCATACCACAAAGTGGATGAAAACTTTCATTGTTAAAATAACCAGGCCCTAAGATTACTGAGAGAGGGGGGGAGTGAAAAATTAATATACTAATGAACACAAATATGATCTGATAAAACTTATACTTCAAAACTTCAGCACATGCATGCAGTAAATAACTTATTTACTCGTGATAAACATACATCATAAATTAAGAATCCACACAAATTCAACACATAACACCAGTGTTTTTATCATGGAAACCCAACTTGGGAAAAACCACAGTGGGGATAGCACCCACTAAGAAAAATGCACTCTTCTGGAGCACGCCCGGTTAAGAGCTTAGCCTTATTAAAAGCTTACAGTAACGTTCAGTTAAGAACAAACCCTGTTACGATCCACCCAGTTAAGGGATTTACCTCTAGCTCTGTTAGGAGCTTTACCCTATTAGGAGTAGCCTTGTTAGAGGACTTTGGACACTAGCTAAAGTGTGACATTGTTAAAGGATTTTACAAAAAGATCTGTTAGGATCTACCCGATTAAGGGATTTAACATGCTGCAACTCTTAAGGAACACCAAGAATAATGATATGACAAAGTAGCATTTGTCCTCTGCTAGCACAGATCCAGTTCAATCTCAATCTCTTCTTTATATGCAGAACATCCAAATATTGCAACCCCACTATTGTATTCATGATCTGCCTATTACACACACTTCACCTAATACAACAAAAATATATAATATATTTTTCAATAACTAGGTCTGCTAAGACCCAAATTACATTTGAATTACATCATTACAATTAATTACCACTCAATCCTTCAACCCTAAAATGTATTACCAATTCACAATTACAACTTCAACTTCATGTTGGCCTCCAGATCCATCACACGATCAATTTGACAAAGAAAAGTCAAACATATTACACTTCCCTAGGTTCACACACCTCTTCATTAATTATTGGTGAAATCTACCAATAAGAAGCATATCTAACATTCCACATCATCTTAGACACTTTATCACATAATCTATAATACTTAACCATCTTTGCAAACTGATCTGCCATCACCGGTTAAGGATCTAACCGCTTGTTCTTCACTATTCTTTTCCTTCTTCACTGTCCTGAACATTAGAATCCTGTAACTTTGTTCACCGATCATCGAGCTTAATGTGATTGCAAAAAAAATCTAATAACGTCATTAAAATCACACAAATCAGACTGCAACACTTGATTCCATTCATGTGGGACACACCAATCAAATCTTTCTTCTCTGCTTCTTCACTGCTAAACTGATTTCCTGTCATCATCACATTGACTGTAACTTGCATAAAACTTATTGTACACATGTACGATCATAGATATAGAATTTTACACACTTCTAGAACATATGTGCCAAACCGCACACCATATTTCACATCATAATTCTCAATTCATCTTCTCCATCATAACTTGGTACATCAAGAACATAGTGTTGGAAACAATTGTCTGAAGGAAATTGCTACTCAAATTATGTATTGTCTTTGATGTCACACAATGTCATAGTCCGCAGCAATCAGTTCCTACCGAGCTCAGTCGGTCTGCCAGACAGGAATATTAGTGCTTACCGAGTCCACTCGGTTATCAAAGAAAATCAGTGTTTACCGAGTCCACTCGGTTATCAAAGAAAATCAGTGTCTACCGAGTCCACTCGGTTATAAAAAATAAATCAGTGTCTACTGAGTCCACTCGGTTATCAAAGAAAATTCAGTGTTTACCGAGTTCAGTCGGTCGTCAAAGGAAATTCAGTGTTTACCGAGTTCAGTCGGTTATCGAAGGTAAAGGATTGTCGGTGTTTACCGAGTTCCCTCGGTCTCCGAAAGATTGTAGAAAGTTATGGTCACCGAGCACTGTCGGCCCTTGAAGGATTTTTGCAAAAAGAGTTTGCTTAATTCAGCCGACTGTTATACTAAATAATGTCGATTTGACAAATCTAAAATCATATAAATAAAAGGTCAAATGTGAAAAATAAACAAGAAAGACAACAGAAGATTTACAGAAGAAAAGACAAGAAAGGTGTGTGCGAATTTGTGAAGGATGTTCAGATATCCTTAAGGTGCAGCAGAGTTTTATTCAATCAGGAAGGATCACACATATGCAGAACAGAGATCTGTAATTAGCAAGGCAGTTGCATTATTATACAGGTCATTTTTCATTGTTACCTTCTTATCATTGTAACAGTGAATTCTAAATCTCTTAACCGAGTTGGTTTAACAACCATATTGTAAATCCTCTAACAAGGTGACAATTCCATTGAATTATTTTCAAGACCTCTTACTAGGCCACTCCTAGCAGGGTGATTAAATCCTCTAACAAGGTCACACCTAACAGTGTGTTTTGTAACCTTTTACCGGGTTGGCTTCTAACCGGGCATCACTTCAGAAAAATGAAAATCAGTATCTAGATACATTGGTGGTTTTTCCCATATTGGGTTTCCACGTTAAATCTTGTGTCTCTTGTGTTCTTAATTGCTATCTTAATCATACACCAGTGTTGATGAATATCTAAAAGATAATTTTGCTAAATACTTTCTGCATCTTCAAAGTTACTGCAATCTATTTACCGAGTGCTAAAACAGATAACATTTTTAAGATATCCTAAGGGATCTGGAAAGAATTAATTGTGAAGTGTTTTATGGTTGACTGATTCACCCCCCCCCCCCTCTCAGTCACTTCATCCATATTCCATCAATTGGTATCAGAGCTTTTGGTGCTTGCAGGAAGGGTTTCAAGGACCTAAGCTAAAGATCAGGATGTCTTACAAGAGGGAAATTCCAAAGCTCAACAGAGATAACTTTTCAGCATGGCAAGGTCTCATGCGACTTCATCTGGCTTCCATTGGTGATTCAGGATGCAAATACATTGATGAAGAATACACAATTCCTAATGGCGCGTTAACTGTTGAAGACATTGCAGATAAAAAGACTCACAACACCATGATGATAGACATTGCATCTGCTCTCAGCTATGAAGAATTTGATGATATTAAAGAATGCACTACTGCATATGAAATGTGGATGGCACTGAAGAAAATATATGGTGGTGATGCAAATGTGAAAAGAGCCAAAGCAGAAAGCCTAAGAGGACAGTTTGACAAGATGAATATGAAGGAAGATGAAAACATTGCAAAATATGTTGAAAGAATCAAAGCAAGTGTAAGTGCAATTAGAGCTTCTGGAGGAACAATCTCAGATGAAACTGTTATAAGTAAGGTACTCAGAACATTACTCCCTATCTATGCAATAAGAGTATCAGTCATTCAAGAAAGAAGATGTGAAACAAACCACAATATAACTTTGGATGCTTTAGTTGGAAGATTGACAGCCTTTGAATTAGACAACTATGACAACTATGTTCCTAGTTCCAAAAATATTGAATTAGCATTTGAGCCCAAGGTTTCACTAAAGAAGAACAAGAAAATTAAAGAAGTTCAGTCAGAAAGTGAAGAAGTATCAGAAGAAAGTTCTGACAGTGATCTTGAAATTGTAGAAGCATTACTTGCAAAGAAGTACTCTAGAGGGAAAGGTAAATATAAAGGTAAAACTCCTTTAATTTGTTTTTCATGTGAAGAAATTGGACATATTGCAGCTAGGTGCCCAAACAAGCAAGTCAAGGAAGAAAAGAGAAGTCACAAGTACTATGGCAAAAAGAATTTCAAATCATTCAAGGATAAAGGTAAGAAAACATGTTTTATGGCTAAAGATTTTGATGATAGTGAAGAAGAAATTGTCTTTATTGCTATAAAGGATGAATCTGATGATGATGAAGATAAGATGGCACTTATTTCTCATATAAGCAAAGATGATATATGGATAATAGACAGCGGATGTTCACACCACATGACTGGTGACAAGACAAAATTTGAATATCTAGAAGACTGTGATAGTGGTAATGTAAGATTTGGAAACAATGAACCTTGTTGTATAAAAGGAAAAGGAAGAATCTCATTAACTAAAGAACTCATATGTGATAATGCTTATTGGGTTGAAGGACTAAAACATAATCTTCTAAGTGTAGCACAGCTAATCAACACTGGTTTCAAGGTTGAATTCATGAATGGTCAAGCAAGACTGCTGGATGAAAAAGGAAAACTCATTGGATCAAGCAAACAAACAAAAGGTAACTTATTTTATCTTGATCTCAGTGAATATTCATGCTTTATTGCTCAAATAGAAGAAAGTTGGCTATGGCACAAAAGGTTATGTCATGTGAATTTTGATAACATGATAAAAATAAGCAAATTCAAGAAGGTTAGAGGCATTCCTACTTTGAAGAAACCTGATACTGGTCTATGTAAGAATTGTCAGATTGGCAAAATGAGTAAAACTAGTTTCAAGAGTAAGAACTATCAGTCTAAAGAAATTTTGGAAATTGTGCATACTGATTTATGTGGACCTATTGGAATACAAAGCTATACTGGAGATAAATTCTTTATTCTTTTCGTTGATGATTATTCTAGAATGATGACTGTTATGTGTTTAAGAGAAAAATCAGAAGCATTTGAAAAGTTCAAATGGTACTTAGCAAGAGTGGAAAAGGAAACAGGGAAAAGATTGAAATGCTTAAGATCAGACAGAGGTGGTGAATTCATCTCCCATGATTTTAACAACTTTTGCATTGAAAGAGGAATCAAAAGACAAGTATCAGCTCCTAGAACTCTTGAGCAGAATGGAATAGCGGAAAGAAGAAACAGATCTATTATGGATTGTGCAAGGACTCTAATGATAGAAAAGAACATCGCTATAAAGTACTGGAAGGAAGCTATCAACACTGCAGTTCATACCTTGAACCGAGTACAATTGAAGAAAGACACATTCAAAACTCCTTATGAATTATGGTATGGCTATAAACCCAATGTAAGTTACATGAAAATATTTGGTAGCAAGTGTTATATCTTAAAAGAATCTAGAAGAAATAAATTTGATGTGAAAAGTGATGAAAGAATATTCCTAGGATATTCTAGCAAAAGCAAGGCATACAAATGTCTGAACTTATCTACTCACAAAGTCATAGAAAGTATACATGTAAAATTTGATGAGTTTGCAGAAAAGACTAAAGAAGAAAGCAAAAGGGAACCTGAGAACTACAGAAGATTCGTTTACATTGAACCTGAAACATTGGCAGACACAACTATCAATAAGGAAACTATATCTACCAAGCCGAGCACAGTTACCGAGTCACAAACCGAGTCATAGGAAGAAGTTCAAACCGAGTCACAGGAAGAAATTCAGACCGAGTCTCAGCCTGAAGTTATCGAGCAAATATCTACCGAGCCCAAGCAACCTGAAGAAGAGATCCTAGAAGACAACAGCATGAATCATTCAAAAGGCAAGGAACCTATACTAGCCAAATATGTCAGAAGACATCATACACCAGATCAAATTATTGGAAACAAATCAGATGGTACTGTGACAAGAAGCAAGCTAAAAGGTACATGTCTGCTTACTGACTTTGAACCTAGAAATATCAAGATGCATTGGAAAATGAAAATTGGATTGAAGCAATGAATGAAGAATTAGAACAAATACAAAAGAACAAAACATGGACTCTTGTACCCAGACCTAAAGATAAGAATGTAATTGGAACAAAATGGGTATTCAGGAATAAGCTGAATGAAGATGGTCAAGTATCTAGAAACAAAGCTAGACTGGTATGTAAAGGTTATTCTCAAGAAGAAGGTATAGATTATGGAAAAACTTTTGCTCCTGTTGCAAGATTAGAAGGTGTAAGAACTCTACTTGCTTATGCAGCACACAAAGGATTTAAGGTATATCAGATGGATATAAAATCTGCATTTCTCAATGGAATTCTTGATGAAGAAGTCTACATTGAACAACCAGAAAGTTTTGTTGATCCAGATAAAAAGGACATGGTCTGCAGGTTACACAAAGCATTGTATGGTTTGAAACAAGCTCCTAGAGCATGGTATGAAAGACTTCATAACTATTTGATTCAGATTAATTTCAAAAGAGCTAATGATAACCATCAATCTGTATATTAAAGAAGTACCGGATGACAAAATTGTATTAGCAGAAATATGTGTGGAATGATACTATATTTACAGGGAATGAGGATCAGTGCAAAGAATTTTTAGAGAAAATGAACAAAGAATTTGAAATGTCTATGTTTGGTTTAATAAAATTCTTTGTTGGTCTTCAAATTCAGCAAAGCAAGAATGGTATATACATTACTCAATCTAAATACATTAAGGAAATACTTAAGAAGTTTGGTATGGAAGATTCAAAACCAGTTGGTACACCCCATGTGTACTGGACTGAAACTTACCAAAAATGATGATTCAAAAGAAGTTGATCAGACCCTATACTGATCTATGATTGGAAAATTGCAGTATGTAGTACATACAAGACCTGATATTGCCTTAGCAGTCGGTATAGTAGCTAGATTCTCAGCAAAACCTAAGGAAAATCATATGATGGCAATCAAAAGAATCTTAAGATACTTAAGAGGAACTGAAGAATATGGTTTGTGGTATAAATTTGGAGGCAATCTAGACTTAAAAGTGTTTACTGATGTTGATTGGGCAGGAAACATTGATGACAAAAAAAGCACAAGTGGTGGAGCATTTTTTCTTGGAAAAAGACTGGTATCCTGGACTAGTAAAAAGCAAAATTGCACATCTCAATCCACAGCTGAAGCAGAATATGTTGCTGCTGCAGTAAACTGTTCAAATATTATTTGGTTTAAACAGTTATTAGAAGGTATGAAGGTTGAAATCAAAGAACCAGTTGTTATATTTTGTGACAATACCAGTGCAATAAACATTTCGAAGAATCCAGTGATGCATTCCAAACCAAGCACATTGCTATTAAATATCACTTTGTCAGAGAATTGGTGCAGGATAAGGAAATCAGATTAGAATATATTCATACAAAAGAACAGATTGCAGACATTTTTACCAAACCATTACCTAAGGATGCATTTGTGTATCTAAGAGGTAAGTTAGGGGTCATTCCCCTATCTGAGGCTCACTAAATACAGTTTTAGTGATGCATCAACCAGAACATGATTGAAAATCAACCAGTTGATGTAGCATATTCACGGAATCATTGCATATGAATCAGTACTTGAGGTACATTAATTTACACCAGTAATATGTGAATTGTCTTTGGCATGTGTTGTCAAAGAGGGAGTGTTTGCTATGTCTTTTCTATTACCTTCAAGAAATTTTCAATAGTCAAAAGGAAGAATTTTCAGGATAAAGGAAGTTTGCTGACAGAGGGAGATTTGAATCTGAACCGAGCTAATTCTTTCAAATTTCTTATGCTATGACATATTGTGTTGCCATAAATGCCAAAGAGGGAGATTGTTGGAAATAATTGTCTGAAGGATATTGCTACTCAAATTATGTATTGTCTTTGATGTCACACAATGTCATAGTCCGCAGCAATCAGTTCCTACCGAGCTCAGTCGGTCTGCCAGATAGGAATATTAGTGCTTACCGAGTCCACTCGGTTATCAAAGAAAATCAGTGTTTACCGAGTCCACTCGGTTATCAAAGAAAATCAGTGTCTACCGAGTCCACTCGGTTATCAAAAAAAAATTAGTGTCTACCGAGTCCACTCGGGTTATCAAAGAAAATTCAGTGTTTACCGAGTTCAGTCGGTCGTCAAAGGAAATTCAGTGTTTACTGAGTTCAGTCGGTTATCGAAGGTAAAGGATTGTCGGTGTTTACCGAGTTCCCTCGGTCTCCGAAAGATTGTAGAAAGTTATGGTCACCGAGCACTGTCGGCCCTTGAAGGATTTTTGCAAAAAGAGTTTGCTTAATTCAGCCGACTGTTATACTAAATAATGTCGATTTGACAAATCTAAAATCATATAAATAAAAGGTCAAATGTGAAAAATAAACAAGAAAGACAACAGAAGATTTACAGAAGAAAAGACAGGAAAGGTGTGTGCGAATTTGTGAAGGATGTTCAGATATCCTTAAGGTGCAGCAGAGTTTTATTCAATCAGGAAGGATCACACATATGCAGAACAGAGATCTGTAATCAGCAAGGCAGTTGCATTATTATACAGGTCATTTTTCATTGTTACCTTCTTATCATTGTAACAGTGAATTCTAAATCTCTTAACCGAGTTGGTTTAACAACCATATTGTAAATCCTCTAACAAGGTGACAATTCCATTGAATTGTTTTCAAGACCTCTTACCAGGCCACTCCTAGCAGGGTGATTAAATCCTCTAACAAGGTCACACCTAACAGTGTGTTTTGTAACCTTTTACCGGGTTGGCTTCTAACCGGCATCACTTCAGAAAAGTGAAAATCAGTATCTAGATACATTGGTGGTTTTTTCCATATTGGGTTTCCTACGTTAAATCTTGTGTCTCTTGTGTTCTTAATTGCTATCTTAAATCATACACTAGTGCTGATGAATATCTAAAAGATAATTTTGCTAAATACTTTCTGCATCTTCAAAGTTACTGCAATCTATTTACCGAGTGCTAAAACATATAACATTTTTAAGATATCCTAAGGGATCTGGAAAGAATTAATTGTGAAGTGTTTTTATGGTTGACTGATTCACCCCCCCCCCTCTCAGTCACTTCATCCATATTCCATCACATAGTCATCCAAGAACATCTATGTTGACATCAATGACAACAACATAATTGACAAAACACATCATCAACATACTCATCCCATCTACATCAATTATGCCAACAATACTTGGCAATGTGTACTTCATTTGCTCCACAGAATGGATGAAAATAATTTCCCCCAAGTCACCTCAAAATGTTGAGCTCTAGAGGGAAGGGAGAAAAATCTAGCCACAATGAGGTAATACATTGTCAATTTATAGATTTGTAAATGTTTCTATTATTTCTTTGGTTTTAAGTTTTTTTATTTATAAGTTTAAAAGAAGATACATACACACACACCACACACACACACACACACACACACACACACACATATACATATACATACATATATATATAGATATACATATACATATATATACATATGTATATGTATATATTTATATTATTATTATATATATATATATATACACATACATATATATATATGTATACATACATATACATATATATTTATACATACATATATATATATATATGTATGTATGTATACATACACACACACACACTCAACTCACACACACACCACACACACATATATATATATATATACACACACACACACACACACATATATATATATGTATGTATAGTATACATAGTATATCTATGTAATACATACATATATATGTATACATACATACATATATATGTATATATATATATATATATATATATATATATATGTATATGTATATATATATATATATGTATATATACATATATATACATATATAATATTATATATATACATATATATATGTATATATATACATAGATATATATACATATATATGTATATATATACATATATATACATATATATGTATACATATATATATATATATATATATATGTATGTATGTATATATATGTATATATATATATATATATACATATATAGATTTATATATATACATATATAGATATATATATATACATATATGTATACATATATATGTATACATATATATATACATATATATATACATATATATATATATATACATATATATATACATATATATATATATATATATATATATATATTTATATATATATATATATTAGATATATATATATATATAATATAAATATATATACATTATAGAAAAAGAGGCATTGACTTTCATATTGGTGGAAGAGGTAGTGAAAAAACTAGATGGGGTGGACTTGACAATGCTTTCCAGATACATAGAAAAATGATCTAGTAAAGACCTTGAACATTGCAACCAAATCAAGTGTGTCAAAGGGAATCAATTGATTCCCCAACGACTCATGTATTGAGCATAAGATCTAGGAGGAATAAATAGCAGAAAACTCTAAGACTGTGGAACAAGAACATAGACTTCCAATGTCCCAACCACTCCTGGGACACATACTTCTTCTAGCGCGCTACACTTTTCATCTTGCATTGGTAGCTACAACACCAAGATAGAATACGATGCAATTTTAGGGAAGTCCGAATGACAGATGCTGGAAAAAATGTTTATGAATAGGTTGAAGGAACATGCCTTCAACGGTTCAAAGATCATCTACATTTTCCATTCTCAAAGATACCCACACACATGGAAAAAATAGTTATTCATGACACAGAAACTAAATTTGGCATAGGTTGGTCTATAAAGAAGAGAAAGCTACAAATGTCTAAAAAAATGCAAGTAATTTCAGTGCAAACATAACAAAGACTATAAAAAATTATCTCCCAAGCTAAGGGTCAAAAAAGGCCAATTGATGTAAGTGTGATAGTATGGAAAGAGCTTGTAAAAGCATATGAGAAGTCCGAGGAACGAAGGAAGTCAGATGAGGAGAGTACATAGATATTTGAATTTTCTCATAAGATTATAAAATTTATTAAACAATTCTTCAATATTATTTGTGCATAGTTAAATTGAATTAGTATATGTTTCAGGACAAGGCCTTTAAGGCTAGGCTTGTCAAACTTTGTGCCATGCATCATAGTGGCCATAAATGTTTATAGGCCTTGATCTGTACATTTGTAAGTATATTTAATATGTCAATTGATATATATTTTTATTTCCTAGAAAAAAGTAAATGATTGCATATTAATTAGTTTAACTAGTCCATGTGTCATGTTTTGATAGGAGGAGAAATATGGCCAACATCCAACACAATTTGAAAAGGAAATGTTACAAAGAAAAAAGTGGACTGATGTTGAAATGTAGATGGAGAACGAGGTACCAATAGTTGACTTTCAATAATTTAGTTGGATATTGTTGTGCTAATATGTCAATTTGCATTTCTTCTTTTGAGTTGTTTATTGATGTGTAGGATGAGTTCTAAAGCGCCTCTTTGTTGGTCCTATATCCCACTCAATTGTCTCATTATTTCATGTTGAGGAAAATATATCATTTGTCTTAAAGGGCAGTGATTGACATTCATGCCTTATTTTCATCGCATCTTTTAATTAATGACCATGGACTTTCAATATCTCTTAAGTGTCCTCATTTAAGTTTTCAGTTGTATTATTTGAATATTTAGTCCCATGTTGATTTGATTTATCTTCTTTTCTCCCAAACATGGTATCTCAAGGAGTGCTTCCTTGGTATCTCAAGGAATGCTACCTTGAATTCATGTTGCCATTCTACTAAGTGATCCAAATGCATCTTTTTCATCCTTCCTCATGATTCTGCCATTCTTTTAACATGTAAGAATGTTTTGATGCATCTTGGTAGGCATTCTATAAATCTAACACATCCTTATAGAACTCCTTTTGCACCGAGGTTAAGTCATCATGGATTTCTAATGCGTATTCCATGAAATCACCAATGTAGCCTTGTAGTATTCCACTTGATGTTTCAAGTGCTCAATTTCCTTCTCACGCCCTTCCATTTTTGATGCAAAGGTATTATTTGGAAGACAAGGACACAATAAAAAACTCAACAAAGTCTCAAAGTTGACTCCTCAAATGAGCTTCTCTCATTGTTCCCATTAGACATATTGACAAAGGCTTCTATAGCCAACCTTGTGCCTGACATGAAATGGTTCTCCTAAAAAACTTATTTTTGTCTTAAGGACTTCCTTGTATCCCCATCAATGCAATCAAAGACCCTACAAGGCCACTTGATAAGTTTTATTCACACTTCCTTCATACATGGCAACTAGGGCTAGTAGCCCTTTTTGACTAGTTTTTGGGCTTTAATTCTTCAATCTCTATCCTTATGTACAAATGAAGGACACTTTGGAATACCCTTTTCAAAGTTACACACTACAATAAATCCCTATGATTAGCTTCCTTTTTTGCTCTATTTTTGGCTTCCACACACTGTTTTGATGTATTTATCCTCCATTTTTTGAAATACAAATGCTATTTATCGGGTTGTCACTATGTCTGACGTCACTTACGCCTAGCAAAAGAGATAGGTGCAAACTTAGGTGCTCTGTAATGTCGGTATTTGCATCGAAATTGGCACCTAGTTTGACGCCTAAATGGACACCTACTGAACAATTGGGCTCATGATCAAGCACAATTTTAAAGTTTCCATTTGTTGGCCCATCATATTTGATTTTCTTGGTGTGTTCGTGTTTAGGATATCTTTTGATTTAATGTCCTAGCCTAACACTTTATTATTTTCCCCTTGTATTTTGTACGTGCTTTAAAGATGTTTATTGCACCTTCGTGAAGGTTAAGTTCTTTAAGTAAAAGATGATGCGAGGTTGTTGTTTTGCATACTCACGACGGTTAAGACATATGCTAGCTAGTGGTTACGAGGTTGCGTGGTAGTCTATGGGCAGTGATACAAGTGTTTTCATGTCCTTGCGACTTGATTAGATAGTGAATACCTTTAGCCCATGAGGAAGCGATGGTGGGACACATGTCAATAATTGAAGGTCCTCATAATTTTTTGTAAAGACTGTCAGTTGGACCTACGACCCTGTAAGTGGATGTTTATGATGACTGTAATGGTTTTTTCGCATCCTCGCGACAATTAATGGGGAAAATGTTTAAAGGTTGCAAGCTTGCGAGGAAGAATAAGATGCTATGGTGGTCCTTTATTGTCGCCTCACAACTTATTATGTGGGACCTGGTTTTGGCCCACGAGGAAGCAAGGATGTTACATGTGGCACTTGATGGGTTTTCTTCATCACGTCACCACGGGGTTAACAAATTGGTATTGGTTGCATATCACAGTTGAGCGAGGTACTTACACCTGTTGAAGACCTCTGGCCTCACGTCCTTCCAGGCCTAAATTGAAGTTAGGGAAAATGGTTGTGAGCTTACGATGAAATGAATTGATAACTGAGGTTGGACACGTCGTAATCTCGCGACATTTTATGTGGGTTACTCAAAACTATTTCACAATATATTAAAGAAAGAAGTGCCACTAGGAAGAATTTGAGAAGAGACGTCATGACTGATGGAATATTGCAGATTCTGATCTAAAAATCATTTGCTTACCAGAAAATCATTCCTTTACTGCCCAACCTTTTGAGTGTCACATTTAACTTGCTATAACCAAGGGAAAAAGAGACAATGACAGGTCTTGCAGCTGTTGGGATAGTTGTTGCTTCTTTTTTTTGTAGTTTAAAAGTGTGAGCCATAGCTTAAATATAGGAAGGGATAAATGTAGAATGATTTATGTGCGTTGTCTAAATTTGGGTTATTCATGATTAGAAGGGAGTGTTTCTTTGTTTCAATGCTAAGGATGGGGCTTGGTGAGGCTACAGAGGGATTTTAATGTAACAAGAAGGGGTTAGACCAAGCCATGTTGGAGGAGCTATACAAGGATCGTGGTGGTGAACTAGTTGATAATATATTTTATGATCGAAGATATACAAAAATTGTCTTTAGTAATTGTAGAGATATTGAAAGCTTTAGATAGAGCCAAAAGCTCTTCCCACAACTTAAAAATGCTCCTAATCTCTCAGATTACTACTTTGGTTCCATTTGCTAGTTTGGAGGAAAATAAATTTTTTGGTGTAGACACAAAAGATGAGAGTTTGGAGTGATCTATTTCTCCTTGTGTTGTATTTTCAAAGCCATCTCCTGTGAGGGAAGATAGTGAAAATTTTGACTTTTTCCATTTTCTTTCTCAATAACCACCCATGGGCGATAATGACATGGATCAGAATCTTGGTTGGATCATAGGCCTCGTGATAATAAGCACTCCATGGCCTCCTTTGGATTCACTTGAGGACATAAAAAATGTAACAACTTTCATTTGGAGAATATCTTCTATGATCGGCTAGTGGCAGTTGGTAACATAATATTAAAGGAATACTTTTGCCTATAGCTTATTGCATTATTTGTGCCTATAAAAGGAATACTAAGGCTATCTTAGAGGTTTTACAAATTCTTTGTAGAGGGACAAGTAGAATAATATATGTAATAGGTCTTTTTGCAGAAACAGGAATGACAAAGTCCTGTATTAAATGAAATGTATGAATACTTTTAAAGAAAGTAATTGAAAATATCATTCAAAGATTGTCTCTTACTCTGTTTTTTTTCTGTTACATAAGTTTATTTATTTAGAATAGCTAAATTTGTCTTCATGATTATTCCATGAATGTATAATGTGTTTACTAGTTTTTTTCAAGGAAGAGATTAAATCCTTTTAGATGCATTATAGTCAAATTCATTGTATATAAGCTATCAAGAAGATACAAGAAGAAGATGAGAGACCCAAATCCCACAACTTTGTCAACATGCTCCTAGTTTGTGTTGAAACAAAAGTATGGATGTCTTTGAAAAATAAAAAATAAAAAATATATTTTATAGGCTACACTAGAAGACACACATAAAATGGAAGAAACATCAAGATAATGAACTATTGAAAGAATACAAAAAAATTAATCAGATGACGCAAGAAAAGGAATTGATTGGTGAAATTCACAAGACAAAGACATGCATAAAGCCAAATTCACTGTTATCCTATTAGCCCAACACATGTATAATAGAAGCACAAATGAAGCATGAGAATGGTTTTATACAATGCCCACGAAATTGCAAAACATACCATAATGTTAAAATGGTGTCACGAAGTTCTCCTTGTGAGTTATCAGAAGGAATACATTTTGATATCTCAAGAGCATTGGATGAGTTGTAGGTTTTTCGGGGACATGTACGTTGATAATGAAGCATAGAAATTACACTTGAACAATCTGATAATACAAATGAGCAAGAGAGGCCAAAATAGTGTTAACGAGATGTTATATTTTATTGAGATATGGTTTGCGATAAAACAAGATAAGATCTTCCTCAAAAAGTGAAGTCCCAGCAAATTGAAAATAAAATATGAAAACCTAAATCAATGTGGGCCCATAAGGTGCTCATCGGAGTAACTTCTTATACCGGGTGAGTGATAAGAATTCATTTCCGATAATACAAAGTCACACCGATGGAGATGAAGTGTGAGCAAGGGAAAATAATTATTTTTGTTTGGAGAGTATGAAGATAAATAAAATGAAAGCTACAAAATTGTGTTTTTTGTGAATAAACACTTAATATTTGTGAGGATCATTTTTGAAGTGCAAATATGATTGGAGGATTAGGGGTTTAGAGGTTTGAAGGAGTCGGGTGATCCATATAATTAAAAATCATATTACATTGTATTATAGATTATGAAATTTATAAAGCAGTAACTTGTGAAGATTGGTGAACATTGTTAAAATCATTTTCTACAAAAGGAATTTTTAAAGAAGCTCTTAACATCGATGAATGGTTATATACATAAAATAACCAAAGAAGATCTAGGGATAAAACAACATAACAAGCATATATAAAACTATAAGAGTTTGTTTATAAATACCTCACATTTATAAATAATATTATAAAACTATAAAAACGATAAAAGTCTTCTCTGCATATGTGAATTCAGGACATAATTGGTTTAGTGTCGAGAGTTTGAATAAGCAATGGAATTTTTTTCTAGCTACTTGATATGTAGGTTTTTGGAACCCTCTTCTTGATTTATAGAGAAGGTCTGAAGATCTCTCCAGTTCTCCTTTGCGTCCTCAAATGGAGGATAATCCATGGACTAGGGTTGTTTCAAAAAGGTAGAAAAAGGTCAAATATCCCTCAAACCAAGAAAATCTCAATTCATCTCGCAAAAACAACGTCAGGACCTCCTTTACCCTACTAGTAGAGAATAGATTCTCATCCCTGCTATCTCCACATACCCTAAATCAAAATCTTAAGCCCTCATGCAACCTTAATAGGGTAAACCTGTATTCTCCCCCTCATCATAGATCAAAGCATTTAGAGTTGCCTCCAACGAAATCAAATCAGGAAGCTAACCCTAGAGTAAGAAAGCCTCGACCAAAATATATGTAATATTCACCTCCCCATCGAAGACTGAAACCCTCAACTCGTCCTTTACTTAAAACTACCTCCCAAGGTAGGATTTGGGATGAGATGTTAATTTTTGATGACGGTGTTGTTGAATGCACTTAGGATTTAATGAAATTGAAAGGAATTATTTTGAGATGGAATGGTTATGGATTGGACATCCCAAAAACAAATCGCAAACTGGCTCCAAAAGCATTTTTCCAAGAAGGTAAGTATTTCTTTACTCCCAGAAGAATTCATATTTGTAGATTGCTATAATTTGGAGGAGCTTAAAAATAATTTTTTAAAGGAGGAATGCCCGAGTTTGTTAGGTGTAGATTTCTTGGTTTTGGATTGGATTCCGTCCTTCAATCCATGTAATTTAAATGGTTTCCAAGTAGCCAGAGTTGTCAAGTTATGTAATATGCCTTTAGAATGTACAAATAAAATTATCCTTAGAAAAGTTGGCAATAGGATAGGGAATTTTGTTAGATTGGTTAATATTGAGTTCCCCATGGTGGAATCAATCATCATCATTAAAATGGATATTTCAACTAAATTAGTAAGCCCTATAACTTTTAAAAGTGGTTCCTCAAATTTTATCATTAACCCTGTCATCTTGATAGACCTAGTTAGGGAACTAAAACAAACTCCAGAGATCAGACATCCGAGTCATTCTAAGAATTTGTCCCATATCGACATTTCCATCCAATTCAAGGAAGATGGAGGGGGTTTCATTGTAAATTTCCCTGAGACCCATTTATTTGAACCCGGGGAGGGAACGAAGAAAATTGAAATTTTCAATAATAAAGTGGATTCGCCATTGATTATAGAGGCAAGAAAGGATAAAAAAATAGAAACATTGGGAGTCCTTCCCCTACCCCAGAAATCTATCATCGTAGAGGATATAGGTAAGGTAAGTGACTTTAAGAAAAAAAGTATAGACTCAAGGGAAGAGGACATTAGCTTAGAAGAATATAAATCCTCTCTGGAGTAGGCTAAGGATCAAGCTGAGGCCATGAAAGAGTTTGTTGAACAGGAACTTAATAATATAGAAGAAGGATCTTTGGATAAAGTAAACTTCTACAGGAATGTCGATAAGATGGATAAGCATTTTAATGAATCTGGAGTTAAGGAATTTAGGGAAGAAGTAATTGAAGTCAAGGATAATAATATGGTATGTGAGGAGGTTTTATCAGGAGATGATCAAGGCTTTGAGAAAGAAATAGGATCTCAACCTTTAGACATAAGGGATCTAGAGGAGCTGTCAGAGTTTCTAGGGCTAGATCTTAGTGAGGAGGACATTAACATCTCTAGTAGAAACCAAGAAGTGGTTAGTAGGCTTTTTTGTGCTTTAGGAGAGGATGAGGCAGATGATCCACCCCAACCCTCTATAAGAATAGAGGCAAGTAAGTTAGAGGATATGGCAGCAAAGGGATCCATGGGAATAGATAAGGTCTCAATCAATAACGAAAACATAGCCCCAATTTTAGGCATAGGATTCAAAGATAAGGGGAAGGAGAAAGCTGATTGTGCCAAAGACAGTAAAAAGAGAGGAAGGAAATCCCTGAATGAACTTAGACTCAAAGATGCATTAGCTGTTGGGAAGGCTAAGATTTCAAACCTATATGCTAGGAAGGGGAAGATCCTTCCCAAGGCACAATGAGAGTAATAACATGGAATGTTAGGGGTCTAAATGCCCCTAACAAACAACACATTCTAGTGTTCTTAAAGAGAGTGGAGGTAGATTTTATGTCGTTTTAGGAAATGAAGCTAGGAATTGAAGAATCTGATAAATTTAAAAGGAAATTGGGAAGATGGGAAGTAATCTATGAACCCTCAGTGGGGGCCTTGGCTAGCCTTGGTATTATTTAGAACCTTAGGAGAGTTAGTTTTCCTAGGCTAGGGGGGGTAGATTTTTGATTGGGGGTAAGTCCAAAATCCTGAATGGGGGTTTTGAAGTAATTTTGATAAACATATATGGCCCTGTGGCTCTTAAAGAAAAGATTGGTGTTTGGGAAGAAATTACTAAATTTTTCCAATTATATCCTAGCCAATCGTTTATAGCGGGGGGGAGATTTTAATGCTATTTTAGATGAGAAGGAAAAGTTTGGTGGATTGGGTAGATCCTCTTGAGCCATGATGGCCTTTAGGAATTGGGTCAATGATAACGAATTAATGGATATCAAATCAAATAATGGTTCATTTACTTGGACTAATAGGAGATTAGGTTTTAGTTGTATCACAGAGAAACTTGATTGATTCCTCCTCAAAGACAATCTTTTGGAGCTAAAATTTGTATTAGAATCAACAATCCTTCCAATTTTTGGATCAGATCATTATCTAGTATCCCTATGGTTGAAGGAAATATCAAAGCCACTTAGATGTTCGTTTAAATTCAAAAAAATGCGATTTAAGGAGGAGGGATTTAAAGCCTTGATCAAGCAATGGTGGAAGATGGAATCCTTTGAAGGCTCCAAAGCCTTTGTCTTTATGGCTAAATTAAAAGCAATAAAAAACCGAATTAAGTAATGGAATAAGGACTACTTTGGGAATATATTTACACAGAAGGTAGAGATTGTAGAGGAAATTCATGATCTAAATGAGTTGGTGTTTAAGGAAGGTATGAATCAGGAAAGTTTCTTGAAAGAAAAAACCTTACTAAATAAATTTGACGATATTTTAGCAAAAGAGGAAATTTATTGGAGATAGAAATCTAGAGAAATTTGGCTTCAAGAAGGAGATAGGAATACCAAATTCTTTCACAACAACACTAGGATAAGAAGGAAATTTAATAGAATTAATGCCCTCAAGAAGGCTAACGGTGTTTTGGTTGATAAGCCAGAAGAGTTAGCAATAAAAGCTACAACATATTTCCAAAATTTATTAAGCGACAATTCCTCAGCGTTGACTTTATAGGAGAAATTTCTAAGGAATATCCCTGCAACCATTAGTAGATATCAGAATAGAACATTAAATACAAAAATCACAAAGGAAGAGGTAGAGATGACCCTCAATCAATTACACCCGATAAGTCTCTGGGACCAGATGGTTTCCCTACATTCTTTTATCAAAACTGTTGGTCCTTCCTCGAGGAGGAAGTGTTGGATGTTTTTGAAAGTATTATGAATTTAGGGTGACTACTTAGGGGAATGAATAACACTTTCTTAGCTTTAATAACCAAAGTAGAGAATGCAGAAATCCTAGACAAATTTAGACCAATCTCTTTATGTAACACTATATATAAGTTGTTTACAAAAACTTTAGCAAATAGATTAAAAAAGACACTTCTTGATATTATCTTTGAGGAACAAACTGGCTTTTGCCTGGTAGATCGATAATGGATGGAGTAATAATAGCCCAAGAGGCAATTCACTCGACACAATTTAATAAGGTCCCAAGCATGTTAATAAACTTAGATATAAAAAATGCTTATGATAGAGTAGATTGGAGATTTATATGCAAATGTTTGGAGGCTTTTGGCTTTTCCAAATAGTGGATTAATCTAATATATGAATGTATTTGTACCCCAAGAGTTTTTGTATTAATAAATGGCTCTCTAGAAGGTTTCTTTGATATATCTTGTGGGCTTAGCCAAGGGGATCCCCTATCCCCCTTTTTGTTTATTATTATGGCAGAAGCTTTGGGGAGATCACTGGGCAAGGCTAGGTAAGAGAACAATATTATGGGTTTAAAAGTTACTAGCAACATCGAATCAACTACTCATCAGCAATTTGTAGATAATACAATGCTCTATGGAAAAGTTGACCCATTATAGGCTAGAACCATTAAAAGAATCCTTAAGGATTACTCAGATGCCTTTGGGCAACAAATTAGCAGTGAGAAATCAGAGGTTTTTTCCCTTAATATGTTAGATGATCGAAAATGAGAGATTGCAAACATTCTAGAGTTTAAAGAAGGCTCTTTCCCTAGTAGATATTTAGGTCAAACCTTGGACAAGGGTAGTGAGAAACCACTATTATGGAAAGACGTAATTTCTAAAGTAGAAAATAAAGTTGCCTCTTGGAAAGGGAAATGGTTGTCCTCGGTAGGCAAGGCGATAATGTTGAGTTTGGTCCTGTCTTCAATCCCTATCTTTTAGATGTCCAATTGTAAACTGCCATCTGAGACTGATAAGAAACTAAATCAACTGTTAAGAAGATTTTTATGGCAAGGGGCTTCAAACAAGGTTAGGGTAGCATTAAATGCTTGGAACAAGATATGCAGGAAAAAGCAAGATGGGGGGATCAATCTCAAAGTCCATAACGATCAAAATCTTGCACTAGGTGCCAAAATGATATGGAAGATGATTAAAGAACCTGAGACAAGGTGGGTGGAAATCATAAAAAAAAATATTTGAAAGGAAATGACCCTTTGAGCATTCTTTGTATTGAGGACCCTCTGATGAGTTCAAGATTTTGGAATTTTATAATGGAATGCAGGCCTATTATTAGCAGTCTAGTCTCCTGGAATATTGGGGATGGGAGGAAGGTGTTGTTCTCGGAAGACTCATGGGGTGTATATCATATCCTTAAAAACCTGATAGAGGACCAAAATTCTATTGACCTTCTTAAGAATAGAATGGGAGTCTTCGTTAGGGACTACATGAACATTCAAGACGGCAATCCATATTTAGGATGGAACTGGAAGTTAGATGAGGATTTGGCGATTCCGCCTCTTCTTAGAACTCAATTGATGGATATCCTTGCAAAGAGAATTATTTCTCCAAGTATGAAGGAAGACAAGATAGTTTGGACAGGCTCGAAGTTAGGAGCGTATAATACGAAAGATGGGTACGAAGTAGTCTATAGAACCCACAACTTTACTAGATCAGAGCTCCCATTGGATCTTTGTTGGAACAGGGAGTGCCTGCCTAAGACATGTTTGTTTTCTTGGGTGGCCTTGCAACACAATATCCTAATAGCGGAAAGATTTATGAAGATGGGGTTTTATGGCCCATCTAGATGTGTTTTATGTAAAAAATGGAAGAATCTGTAGATCATATTTTCCTAAATTGTGAATTCTCTAACATATGTTGGGTCTAGTTGATGCTTAAACTAAACTGGAAATCAACACTCCCATACACCATTAGGGAGCTATTTTATTTTTGGCCTAGGAGCACAAGGGTAAATCTTTATGGAAATATCAAGATGGTGGCGCCTTCCCTAATTATTTGGGAAATATGGAAGGAACTCAAAATAAGAATTTTTAAGGAATTGGAAATGAGTTTTGCCCACAAATAAATTAGAAGCCTCTATCGTGGATACCATTAACAATAGTAATCTCCAAATGAAAGAATTAAGGTTCACATCTTGGGATGATAAGATCAAAAATAGATGTGGACTTAAAATTCCTCTTGTGAGGGAATTCAAGAAAAATGAGTCAACCCTTCTGAGAAAAGAATGTGCCTGGAGGACCCTAGCAACCGGTTAGCATAAATTAAACTTTGATGGGGACTCTAGAGGTAACCCCAGTATTGTAGGTATAGGCTGATATATTCATAACTAGGGTAAGAAACTTGTTTACCAATTAGCTAGTCCTTTAGGAAAATGTACTAATAATGTAGCAGAATTCATTGCATTATTAGGTCTTAAAGCTTGACGTAAGTTGGGGCTAGATAAGATAGAGATAGGAGACTCATTATTAGTAATCAATGCTATAAGAAAGGGGAAGACCTTGATTTGGCAGTTAGATAGTATGGTAAACCAGATAATGGATACTCTCTCCTTCTTTAAACATTATACGATTAATCATATTTTCTAGGAAGGAAATAGTATAGCTGACAACTTGGCTAATTTGGGGGCAGATGGAACCAAAATGGGCATAGGATGAATTGTGGAGACCTTCTTACAGTCTAGGGCCTCCAAGGTTTAGTCTGATCTTATAGAATTGGGATCATAGGGAAGAGGTTAGCTCTAGCCAAGAGCCTTTCAAATATCCCATCCTCACAAAGTGCTCTCTGACATTAGCCTTAAAGGTAGTGGTCTATCCTCATGTGTTATGATCCCTAGATGAGTTTACATAGTCTTTTATTAAGAATGAGATGTAGAATGTTAGAATTCTAATATAATTAAAAAATACTTTCTTGTAGGCTTCTTCCTACTCCTTGAAGGATAAAGAGCTCTCTTATCAAAGATCTCCTCTTTAGAATTCTTCATGGCCTCCTCATAGACTATATCTGTTTATATATATTTGTATTATATTCATACTTGAATAGGAAGATAAACCTATAAATAAATATGCCAATGTAGTCAAGTACCTTTTCAGATCGGTATAGAGGTACTAGTAGACCAACTGGTCTAATTCATCTAAAACAAATCCTTGAAACACCTGTATGTCAAGACGAGTAAACAACCGTTCATATTAATCTTTCTTAAAAAGGTAGGATTATAAATAATATCACCATTATAATGGATTCATATTTTCAATCTTAGGTCTTTAACTATCTGAAGGCCTCTTTGTATAGTAATTCTGATAATAAAGACCGATTATATCTTTTCTGTGCATCAATTTCTATCTCTGTAGTGTATTTTTGTTAGCCCATCCTTGTATGTATACAAGGATTAAGAATTTTTTGGTCACTCAATCTTCTTTCAGGTTTTTAGGGTGTTAGTAGGTTGTTCTCAGGTCTAATCATATCCATAAGTATTAAAACCTATTTGTTGCTTAATTAATATGAAACTCTCTTCTTTATAAGAAAGATCTTTATCCTCAGTTAGAACTATCTTGGACTTTACTCAAAACCTATCCTAAGTTGTTCCTCTCAATTTATAGATTTAGTCTTATAACTCCTTAGCAGTAGACATATTCCTTCTCTTGATAGTTCGAGTCTTTTAGTCGAATAGTCAGGATCTCATCTCTTTACTCTTTTATAATTAATAATCTATTTTCTTGGTAGTAAGTCCATTTGGTATTTTTTTTTAACCCTTGTCTTATTTCTGTAGATTCAATTTTTATTCAACTATATCTATTTGGAATAGAGATTATACTCATAGAAAAGTTTAAGTGTAGAAATCAATACTTATATAATATATATAAATTCATACATACATTCAAAATAGCCTAAGTTCTTTATGTCCATAAATGTCAAATTGCCAAGTTAGTTACTATGACAAGATCCGAGTTCACATAATCATCAATTGTTAGGGACGATCCAACAATCATTAATTCTATGGTTTACTGATGACGCAAGGTTGTCTAAAGGAATTATGCACGGTATACACCCTACCTTTAGGCTGTTAGGTGTGAAGAGGATGAGCTATAGATAAGTTTAGTGTTAAGATTAATTATTGACAACATATGAGTTTCGTGTTTAGATTATTTACTAACAACAGATTGGACATTCGGCCCAAGAGATATAAGATATCTAGCATAGATATCAAGGCATGATGGAATGTCAGAGTGTTGGCGGCCTCTTTCTTACCTAAAGAAAATGTCCTCTGCTGAGTTTTCACACTAATTAATGATTTGAAATCTTAAGATGTCTTCTCAATTAGGATTTTTTACAGCTGGTGAGCAAATTTCATTAATTGCTAATAATGATGGCTCATTAATCGGGGTATGAGTTGTTTTCTATTAAAATTTAGTAGGTCTTCAATGATTATCTCTCAGTTTTTGTTACGAAGAGAAAAGCAGTGAGTTCTAAGGATGGAGACACCTATCAAGCTCTATAACGAGAACAGACAAATGGCCTTTGACACAACCATTACTATGGATAGGATAAGGAAGATTGTGGAGGTGAAAAATAAGGTCATTTGGAGAGCTATTTTAAGGAGTCTAGGCGACCAGTTTGTCCAATGCCAAGATAGGTATCAGGCAAACCCTGATATCCCTGTTATGCTAATAGCCATGGCAATGCATATCTTTAATGATCGAACTTTGGTAGAAAACCTTTGTTGCAATATCTTCAACAAGGATATTCTGTTAGACCTAGACAGAGTCATGGTCAACATAAGGAATGATCTCATGATTTCCAGGTTGGTCAACTACGATAGACTGATGATCAACAATAGACCAGTTACCACATACTCAATCATCTACTCTGAAAACCTTGAGGGTTTTGGGCGGATAGACCTGTTATCAGAGGAAACTGAAATTCTTGATGAATGTCTATGAAGTCCGTAAGCCAAGGCACAAGGACTGGTTGGAGGTCTATATTGCAGAGGAAGGCCTAGAAGGGGACCTCAACCTGGTTAGAGATTTGGCAGACTTAAAGGAGCTAGATGCAAATGAAGTATGAGCAACTCTTAAGCGGGTGAAGCTGAATTTTTTTGTTTTCTCTTAGTAAGGCATCTTTAAGAATTTAAATATTTTGTTTAAAAACTTAGTAGGCCTCAAACCTTATTATTTACTTGGTTACTGGAGGACATGGTAGAATGGTGCTAAAAAGACTAACACAGTTTACTTATGGATTTTAAATTACTCTCATAATAGGTTTTTTGCAGTAAGGCAATGGAAGACTTTAAATATTGATGCTAATACACGTAGTAGACTACAAACTCTATCATGAGACTTGGTGTATTTTAATATAATGTTAGTATGTTACGTATATACTTTAAATGTCTCTGATATAGAGAAAAGTTTTGATATTGTTATTCATAAGGGCTCTAGCATGCCTTTGTTAGATGGCTAGAGGATTTTCAACATTCCATTTCATAATACATCCTTTATGTTGAGTTCAGGGTATAATCCATTAAATATTCTTTACAGATTATTATATATGAATGCATGTATAAATATATAGGATATACACATATATATATACACACATGTGTGTGTGTATATATATATATATATACACATGTGTGTGTGGGTGTGTGTGTGTGTGTGTTATATATATATATATATATATATATATATATATATATATATATATATATATATATATATATATATATATATATATATAATTGTATATAAACAAATATATCTTAAAACATCCTCTAGCAATGGAGGGCAATTATACTGTAAAATGAGGTTTCATTTATCTTTGGTTTTAATTTAGAATGTGATATATGTTTAGTCACAGGTTACTGAATCTTCATTACTTAGTCATTTTACTCACCTATTCATAATATTTTGAGGCAAATAATCTATTTTTAAGAGAAGGGTGTAGAAGTTAGGAAGGTAATATTCCGTCCTTGTAGGCTTCATTCACAATTTGTATTAGGAATTTTGGTTTAGCTTTCTTTAGAATATAGGCTGGGAGAGAAAACTCTGTACTGAAATAAGAAGATTTTGGCAGTATTAAGTTAATGTTTTTCTGTAACTCTTTCTTTATATATGAGAATAACATATAGGTGAATGCTTTGGCCTCATTGTTGATGTTAGGATACAAAGAATTTATGCAGTTCAAAGGAATATGGATAGTCAACCTTGGCTCTTTAAGATGGCTTAAATGGAAGGTTCTTTATAATCACCCTTGGAATTATACTTCTTGATTAATGGAGGAGGGAAGATGCAAGGCGGATTTTTGATGATATCAATTTCCTTTGAGTAGCAATTCCTTTCCTTATCTCAACACTAATGAATAATGGTATTGAGATAAGGAAAGGAATTGCTACTCAGAGGAAATTGATATCATCGAAAATCCGCCTTGCATCTTCACTCCTCTGTTAACAAATTAATATATAAGAGCTTGTTTCGTTATATATATATATATATATATATATATATATATATATATCCACTTAGATATTCTTATATTAATGGCTATGTAGTAGATTCGGCTCTCTTAGGCTATCTCTATGTTAGTGATTTAGTAGTTTCCCTTTTTTCTGTGATTGGTAAAGAATACTACAAATGCTTTAGGAAGTTCCACCAAAATTATAGTAACATTTTAACAATAATCTTTTGTTTGATGTCTTTCGACTTCTTATTATCAAAATTTGTCACAAGGTCTTATGGCCAAAGCTGGTTTCTAGTAAGTAAAAGTATTTAGAAGCTCAAAAGGTATAGAGAGGTCTCAGTCTGGACTCCTTTTCTTTTTGTTCTATGAAAAAGATAGGCATGTGAGGACAAGAAGGGATCTTTACAGGTCGGATTTCTTTCAACTAACACTAGGAGTTCTTTGTAGCATTCTGATGCGGGTTTGTTAATTCCTTACTATCAGGTTATATATTCTTCCCATGTATGTCTCTAATAAAATTGGGATATGTGGTATTAGAGTAAAATTTACTCTTTATGTAGTTGCATGGGAGAAGCAAGTTTCTGTCACTCAAAACTCAACAACACAAATTTGAGTTAATTATTAAAGATAGTAATGGTTTGAATCAATCTGACATTTTGTCCATGCTTACTCGAACAATGGGATTTTATTCTTAAAGTTTTGCTGGTAGTACTAACCTTATTTGCATAAGTAAAAATTTGTTGAGCCAAAGATGTAAATATGGGAATGCCTTGATAGCTCAAATTAGTAATTTGTAATAGTAGTAGGGACTGAATGAAAGTAACTGAGGAACTTGGTTTAAACTATATGTTGGCCCCAGAAATTTGTGGGGTATGTAACAATCTAAGAGAAACATATTTCTGGACTGAACAAGTCCCAGGAGAGATTGGAGGTTTTCTTAATTTTCCTCTTTCCTACCAGTGTTTGCACCGAACATAATGCTTTGTAAACTTTCTTTCTTTAATAAATAAAAATTTGGCCTTGGCCTTTTACCAAAAAAAAAAGAAGAGCAGAACAAGCTCTTAATTTAATTATGGAACTAAAAGGGCCAAAAACATAAAATTATCAAAAAAGGGGAAAAACTGATGATTCTTGCTATTAATATATTGCATTATACTTTTTTCTCACAAGAATACAAAAGTAAGTTGAAAGTCCACCCAAGAGAATATTAATATTTTCTTATTGATAAGTAATTAATATGAAATTATTCACAAGATGAGTAATATTTTAACACACAAAGGGAAAGGAAAGCCGAATTATAAATGAAGTAATAAAATGAATATTTTATATTAAAACAAAAATGTTAAAGGATAGAAATTGAAGATTCAAATGAATAATTTCATCAAGGTTGAGAAAGACGACATTATGGGAATTTTTTAATTAATAAAATATTTTCAAGGATATTAATTATAAGAAGATTTATAAAGGGATTGGTGGATATGAAGGTAGATGAAAGAAGATTAATTCATGGTAAGGATGCAATAAAATATCTTTAAGGGTATTTTCTTATGATAACATAATAAGGGCACGTTTAATTAGGATTTGTAATATGATAATCCTATGTGATTATTCACTAAAGTGAAATTAAAAGGAATTATATAGAAAATGGGTCATTAATTAGGGAAATAATTATTTATTCTCAAAGGATGTGACCGCTTGAAAAGGCTCCTTGAAATTATAAAAGGAGAAATCAAAACCGGGGAATTAAAAAAGAACAATATATACAGGTATATCACAATATAAATCAATATTATACTTTTATCAAGCAGACATTTTTTTTTTTTTTTGATCGGTAAAAGGCCGAGGCCCTGAAAGTTTTTTATTAAATTTAAATAATTATTTTACAGTGTGACCCCACTCACTGCAGGCGTTGGTAGGAAAGAGCAGGGTTGAGAAAACCTCCAGCCTTGCCCGGGACAAAAGTCCTGTACTTATACAAAATTACATGGGCATACCCATGACTCGATAGTTGTCGAGATTTGAAAATATACATAGCTACCGTAGGCATACCCACGGCTCGATATCTATCAAGATTTATACATTTTCGTAGGCATACCTACGACCCGATACAATCGAGAATTGAAATTTTGATTTTTGATTTTTTATTACAATCATAAGTTATATGAATACATTGAATGCTGATAGATAGGTATAATTCATATGCACACTTAAAGATCCTTATTTGATCCTCTTTATGTTGAGACCATTTTTCTAATCCAGAAGTAGGTTTTACCTAAAAAATAAGACATCTTCCAAAAACAAGGGTTAACCAAGATCAATATATAAATCCTTCTATTAGATTATATAACCTGATCTAAAAATATTGGATAAATTAAAAAGCACTATATAATTCGAAACAGAGCATGATGAATATTTTCAGCAACTACGGATATTAGTGCTTGGTAGCTAACTAAGTAATTTGGGATATGGAAGACTACACATCCCAAATCATCATGTTTTATCTCCACGATCAAATCTTTTGGCTGTAGTGTTAACTCTACATCATTCCACCTTTTCTGTTTATTCTACAGATGAAATCAACAATTTGTAAAAAGACCATAAGGAGAAAAAAGGATTGGCTAAGGTTGAATATATCTGTTTTGACCATGTTGCTAATAAGGCTTTGTCATATAATCATTTCTGTGTTGAGATATAGTGCAAATAGTGAGTCTAATTATTACAGAGTATGATGGTCCTTGATTTAAATATGCTATCAAAGTAATACAGAAAAAAGGATTATTCATTATATGTGATGATATTATGATGTCAAAATCATTGCCATGGCTACATTTTAGTATATAATATGGTAACCAAATAATAAAGTAAAAAAGAGTGTGTCCAATGTCGATGATGTCTAATAAGACTAATCTGTTACTTAGGCTTAACCTTCTAATCAATACCTAGCTGGGATTGCAATTAAGAAGTATGACATGTTATTATTATTCTCCTATTCCGCCGAACATAACAATGTATTTCAACATTGTAGAGTATTAAGATCCTTGTAATGTAAGTTGTTATTAATTTAGAAAGTGCTTGATCTGGCCGTAAGTGGGGATTAATAAATTAGTACCTCCTATAATGATAACTTAATATTCTGAGAATTGCTAACTAGTTATGTAGTTTACTATATTCTATCTACCTCTTGATTAAGCTCCTATGCATCTGTAGATAGGTAGATAGGTTATTAAATGTTCTAAAAAATAAATAGTCTATATTGTGATGTTGTTAATTTGAAACTTTAAGGAGTCTTTTAGATTAAAAGATCCATTGTTACCTCTCCATCTGCTCCTAGGTTGGCTAGTATGTCCGCCTCTGTATTTCCTTCTCTATAAGTGTGCCTGATTTCATATTTTGTTATACTCTCCAGAATTTGGTTGATCTCTTCTATTTTCGAGTTCAAAATCCAATTCGGGGTCTTTTTGGTGTGAATGGCATTGACCACAATTTGAGAGTCCCCTTCAATAATAGTTTTTGAAATGTTAAGATTCTTACATATTTTAAGCCCTTCTAGTGCCGCTAAACATTCAGCCATATTGTTTGTGGAAGGGTTGATGGGTCTAGAGTATCTAGCGATAACTTCGGACTTCCAATTACGAATAATCCCCCCGATACCAGCGATCCCAGTGTTACCTCGCAAGGCTCCGTCAAAGTTGAGTTTGTGCCAGCCTTCTTTCGGAGGTATCCATTTATAGGCTGCTCTGTCAGCCTTCATTTTGGATCCCCCTTTACCATATAGAAGAGGGATTTCTAATTTTGGCCATTTGCATCTGATTTTATTATCCCAACTCTTGAAGGATTCCTCGTAACTTAGCTTGTCCCTAAGCTTGTTGTTAATAATTTCTACAATAGATGCTTCAATCTTGTTTGTGATCGTGTTCCAGGTTAATTTTTGGTCAGTAAAAATTCTTCTATTTCTCTCCTTCCAAATTTCCCATACTACTATTGATGGAGCTATAGTCCAGATATCCTTATATAAGTTGTCTTTATACAGAGATGGCCATGCTTTAAGATTACTGATTAGATCGAAATGACGCGTGGATTTCCATCCTAAACTCTGTTGAAGCCAATTCTAGCAGTTTTAGGAAAAAGGACAATTGAGGAGGAGATGATTAACATCCTTAGATTGATTTTCACATAGTGGGCATCTAGATGGCCCTTCAAAACCCAATTTATTTAGCCTATCTGCTGTAAGAATTCTATTTTGTAACGCCACCCATAAAAACATATCGGCTTTAGGGAGGCAAAATTTATTCCAACAAAGATTCAGAGGGATGTCTATGTTATCCATATTTTGGTCTCTAGTAATCGAATTGTAGCCCTCCTTGACAGAGTAATTGCCATTATTGGATCTTGCCCAAATTAAAATATCTGATCTATTTTTAAGAGACACCTCTCTGTCTTTCATAATAGCCAGAAGGTTTTTCTTTTCTTGCCAGGCTTCATCAATTTCCTTTAAATCCTTCCAGTTAGTCATTTCCTTCTTACAAAGATAGTCATTAAGATAGATGCCTATACCCCTTTTACATTCTTCCATAAACTCTGAAGAGAAACCCATTTTGCTTAGGGGAGTAAGGCCTGCCCAAGAATCATCCCAGAAAAGAGCTTGATCTCCCACTCCAACATCCCAAGAGAGATGCTTGCTAACAATTCCTCTATAATCTTTTATGAAATTCCATATCCTAGAGCCTTTAACATGAGAGTGAGACCTGAAAATATTAATGGGGTCCGAATCCGGGATGTACTTGTGAATTAATATAGATGTCCATTTACTGCTAGATTCTTTATACATTCTCCATATAAGTTTAGCCCCGAGGGCTTGGTTTTGCCATAGTAAGTTTTTGATACCAAGACCCCCTTTTGAAATAGGTCTACATAAGGAGTCCCATTTAATAAGGGCAAGTTTTTTATCATCTGATGGGCCTTGCCAGTAGAAGTCTTGAAGCATTTTATCTAAGTTCTGCTTAATGCTTATCGAAAGGGGAAGGATGGACAAATGATACGTGGGTATGGCAGACAAGACTAATTTTATCATTGTCACCCTACCTGCTTTAGTTAACCATTTTCCTTTCCAAGAACTTTTCTTGTTTTGGATTTTGGTGACAACTTGTTGCAATAATTTGGTTGATAGAAGACCTTTATCTAGGTCGATTCCTAGGTACTTGCACGGGAATTTGCCAATTTTGTATCCCATCATGCTACAAATCTCCAATTCGGTTTTTAGAGATGTGTTAATAAAGAAGATTTCTGATTTGGTGGGATTAACACGCTGACCTGAGGCTTTCGAGTAAATGTTTAAAACGTCCCTGAAAGCTCTAGCTTCTTGGCTGTTAGCAGAGCCTGGTAGAATCGTATCATCCACAAATTGCTGGCGAGTAATGTTAGGGACGTTTTCCGATGCCTTCAGCCCCAAAATTTTACCTTCTATATGTTTCTGAGTAGTAGATCTTCCTAACGCTTCCACCATAATGACATAGAGGAAGGGGGATAATGGATCTCCTTGCATGATGCCCCTTGAAATACTTAAAAAGCCTTCCGGAGTTCCATTGATAAGAATTGAAATTTTAGGAGTTGAGATGCAATTAAAGATAAGGTTAATCCATTGTTTAGAAAAACCAAAGGCTTCTAAGCACTTACAGAGGAATCTCCAATCCACTTTATTGTATGCTTTCTGGATGTCTATTTTAATTAGCATACTAGGTTCCTTTGTTAGTTGGGAAGTGTGTACTATCTCTTGAGCTATAATTATTCCATCGAGAATCGATCTATTAGCAACAAAACCTGTCTGTTCTTCTGAAATAATAATAG
The DNA here is from genome assembly GCA_027943335.1 of Chamaecyparis obtusa. NCBI lineage: Eukaryota > Viridiplantae > Streptophyta > Pinopsida > Cupressales > Cupressaceae > Chamaecyparis > Chamaecyparis obtusa. Next base: position 1,031,391 of record BSBK01005594.1, on the reverse strand, counting down.
GAAGAAGAGTTTCGAGTCTATTTGCTAAACATTTGGAGAGAATTTTATAGATGGTGTTACAAAGGGAAATCGGTTTTGAAATCCCTAGGATCTGTGCTTTCATTCTTTTTCAGAATTTAAGTGAAAAAGGTGTTATTTATTTCACTTAGAAGTGAACCTGAATTTCGAGTAGCTTCCACTACTTGCCAAACCTCCTCTCCAACAAAATGCCAGCATTTTTTGAAAAAGCCAGCTTGGAATCCATCTGGGCCCGGTGCTTTATTCAGATGCAGTTGGAACACTGTTTTCTTAACTTCCTCTAGGGAAAGCTTATTATTAATCATCTTGTTGTCGGATTCCGAAATCAGCTTGGGAATAGCTTTAAGCATTTCACTTTGGGCAATGAGGTCAGAAGCTTCTGAACTATTGAGAAGGGATTGATAGAAATTAGTAAGAACATATGAGATCTGCTTAGGGTCTGCGGTAATGTGTCCCTCATCATTCTTAATTTTAGCTATTCTATTAATGCCTCTTTTAAAATTGGTTGTATTATGAAAGAATTTAGTATTGTTGTCGCCCTCCTTGAGCCAAGATTCCTTGGATTTCTGCTTCTAGAAGATCTCTTCTTTAAGAAGGATATCATTATATTTTGCCATTAATTCCTTTTCCTTGTGATAGCTATGTTCGTTCATACCTTGTTCTATTACTATATTGTTAAGGTTGGTAATTTCTTGTTCTAGCTGTACTTTTTCTTCAAAAATATTATTAAATTTTTCCTTATTCCATTCTAGCACCTTGTTTTTGATGATTTTTAATTTTGTTGTTAAGCAATACATTTTTGAGCCTTTAATCGAGATTTGATTCCACCATTCCTCTAAGAGATTAATGAATTCCGGGTTTTGGAACCACATGAACTCGAACTTGAAGGGATTTCTTGATGGTTTGGAATCTTCTATAATATTAAGCCTGATAGGAAAGTGATCCGATCCTGCTTTAGGGAGGATCTCCGCATTTACTATTTGGTTAAAGTTATCATAATTGGTTCTAATAAAGAATCTATCTAGTTTTTCAGCTATGTGACTGAATCCTACTCTTCTGTTATTCCATGTGTAAATTCCATTAATTGTGTTAATGCTTATTAAGTGGTTATCCGTAGACCATTTGCTAAATTCTTTATGAGCTTGCGATATAAATTGAGAACCTCCGTATTTCTCTTCTAGATCTAATATGGCATTAAAATCTCCTCCAATAATGAAGGGTTGTTCTAATTTTTCAATTAGAAAGTCTTGTATTTCCTGCCATACTTTCCTTTTTCCTTCGTTAGGGATTGGTCCATATACGTTGATCAAGTTAAATTTTAAATTAGATTTTAGGCTTTTAATTTCTAAGGCCATCCAATTATCACTGGTGGATGTGGGTAAGGCTGCCACTTTACAAGGGTCCCATAGTACTACTAGCCCGCTTGAAAGACCTATTGCAGTTACAAATTCTGACTTCCAAATACCTAGTCTTTTGCTAAACTTAGTACTTTCCTCTCTATTAAGCTTAGTTTCTTGTAATAAAATGATTTCAGAATCAAATTTTTTTAAGTATCTCTTAGTTAGTCTCTATTTGTTAGGGGCATTTAGATCCCTAACATTCCAAGTAGTAACTTTCATTGTTCTGCGGGAAGGCACTTCCCCTTCCCAGCATAAAGAATATCTGCAATTTTTATTTGGTTTCTTGCATTACCATCTATAGTTCTTAATTCCACTGCGGATTTCCTCCCTCTCTTCTTTTTAATTCTATTGATATTAGGAGTACTTAGACTTCCTCTTGTCATTGCTATACCTAAATGCCTATTTTCATTAGTAATACGAAAGAGGCCTTCTATGGAGTCTTTAACCGATGCAAGATTACCAGCATATTTTATGAAATTACTGTTTTGCTGTTCTGAATGATTTTGATCCGGTTTTAATTGATCTTGAATCTCTTCTCTATCAATAATTTCCTTACCATAAATTTCAAATAAGTCCTCTGGATTATTTGTTAGTTCCAGGTTTAAAGATTCTAATTCTATAGGGATAGAGGTTGCTGGTTCCTCTCCTTTTGACAATGTTACTTTAGTTATGACATTCGGACTGTGAGTTTCATAGTTATCCTCATGTATTTTAATGTCATTTTTTGGACTGTGGCTATCCTTTTCTGTTCCATTCTTGTATGGATCAAAATTTACTGGTATTGGTACATAAGTAATGGGTGATAAGTTGTCTATGTTTCCTACTTCCAAGGAAGTGGATTGAGGAGGCTGTGCATTCCTATAACTCTCCTCCTCATCTTCCTCTAAGATGCAGTTTTCAATGAGTTTAATTAGTGTTTCTTTCTGATATTTTAATTCTTCGTAATCACATATTTCGTCCATAAACATATCCATTAATTCATCTGTAAGGGATTCTCCCCGATAGTTAATGATTTGGTTCACTTCCTCTTCACACTTTCCTTCAGGTTCTTTTTTTGTTGTTGGGCTTAGACATTCTGGGTTTAAAGACTGTTCTGTTGGTGTATCCTTCTCAAATACATCCATTTGCTTTTGGTCTATATCTACTAATTCGGGAGCAATTGTGTCTACACAATTAAGATTCACAAGCTGATTTGATTGTGGGCCTGCCTCCTCTTCAAACAGATCAGTCATTTCTTGTTCATTTGCAATGATCTTGTCTGTAAGATTCAGTTCTAACTATTCTACAATACTATTCTTACAACCATAGTCTAGAATTTTTTGATTATCGTTAACATTTACAACATTCAAGCTATTATTTTCAAAGTTATTAAAGAGGGGAGTTTCCAGCCTCCTTAGCGGGGTAGGAGATTTGAAGGATTCCTGGGGATTGTTAATAATAACCAGAGCATTGATTTCACACAATTTGGGAGGTGGAACCTCAGAGTACCCAAATTCAGTGTTCAAGAGCTCAAAACCCCCTTTGTCGTTTAAGAAATTTACTTTTACCCTATTATCTGGGCCATGGAAAACATTTGCACAATTTTTAAGAGTAAGTGGGAGTGGATTCCCTCCTTTCTCAGAATCTTCTATGAAGTCCTCTAGGATCTTGGGATTTATAATTAAGGTGTTTGAATTAAAACACAGCTGAAGGGGGGGGATGTAATTATGATGATAATTTAACTTAACAATGATAATCACATCTGATTTGTTATATTTAGCTTTAACCATCCTTTTAAAAATTCCAATTTTATCTCCTATACTTTTCACAGTTTCTAGATGATTACACTCAAGTGGCAGATTTCTTAACATAATTGCTTTTTCTACTTGGAAATCCACTGTTTTCATTGGATTAAATAAAGGGAACCAAGAACATACAAAAAAAGAAATTTCTTTGAATTTCAGATAACCTTTCTCTAAAATTTCATTTTTAAGATTACTGCTTTTGTAGTCTATAAATATGAAGTTGTCTGCCATGATGGTAGTACTTACCTCCGAGGGGAGAAGCGATAACAGACCTTTGATTATATCCTCGATATGGGCTCCTGTTCCCATCCATTTGCATATGACACCTGTCTCTGCATAAGCATTCTGATTTTGCAAAATGTGACTTTCATCCAATGATACCATAAAATGATTAAGATCATGATTACCATATATTGGAAATATTGAATGTTTATGGTTAGCTGAATGCCTATGTGGCGGAGTGTATACATTATCATTACACTTAGCAAATGACAGGTTACCCTCATTACAAGGTTTAACCGTATTTTGTGGCTTACTATTCAACGATCTCACATTTTCCCTCCTACGATGGGGAGGGCTGTAAGCATTTCGAGATCTATGAATAGATGATAAATCATTAATATCCTTTAAAGCTCTTTGTTCCATAGCTAGGGTTTTGGACAGGGGGAGGGGAGAATTCCTCACATCGGATTGTACAAATTTACAACCCAGATGTGATTTCCCCCTGGAAGCTTCTCCCCCTCCCACAACCCTACTTCTCTGATGATTTACTATATGCGAAAGCTTTTTACAAGGAGTATTATCTCTGCTTAGTGATTCAAAAGAGTTTTTAAGAACAATATTACTGCTATTGTAATTTTTAGGAGAAGATTTTACCAATTTCTTGCCTTTAACCGTGTGCCATTCTTCTTTACTTGATCTGCCACCACTGGAAGATGCCTTAGCCTCTGGCATTCCTCCTCCCCTCCCAACAGATAGAGGTTCGTAGGAGCTAATAGCCAGGATTGTCCTGGATGACAGAGCCTTCGCGGTCCCGGGGTGTTCATACCATCTACTTGCTGGTTACCGTGATGGGGGTTTATTCACAACGTGAGCAGTAAGGGTCTGAGCGGGTGCCACTCCACCTTTCCCCAATTCGGAGATGGCATGAAGTGAGACCTGTTTGGTAGATTTTGCCCCGACCGACTCTTTATTAACTCTCCCCACCTTTTCATATTTGGTTTTTGCAAAGAAAGCCATTTGTGCATCCAATGTTTTGACAGAGAAAATCTTTTGTTCCAATATCTTGTTTTGGAACCGGTAGCCATTGTGAATTTGGGTTTCAGAACTGGGTTTCGAAACCCTAGTTTTAGGCGCTGAACATTTATCAGATACCTTCACGCTAAGATCCATGGAAACATTATCCGTAAGATTAACTATTTTGCCATGAGAAGTAGAGATCTTGGCCGAAGGTTGCTCACTTTTCTGGGCTTCCAGTAGACTTTTAGCCTTCTGTTTTGTGATAAACTCCTTGAGGTGATTGTAAGTGGGGTGAAGATGTCGAACATCCCTCCATTTACAATCCTTGTATTTATGCCCATATAGCCAGCAATTGAAACAATAGCTGGTGAATTCCTTGTCCGGGCTTGAGGATCTAGCAATTGAGTTTGGAGTATGCTTGGAGAACAGTTTCACTGAAGCATAATCCAGGTTTCTAGCTTTTGCCCAGTCATGGTGAATTAACCCTAATTTCACCTAGCGATTTTCCTTTGGATTCTAATTTTTTGCATTTTCGCTCCCAATTATTCCTCCAAGATCTGACCTATTATCAAGCAGACATTTTAGTTTTAATATAAAGCCAATATTTTGCTTCTCTATGAAAGTTGTTGATTCAAAATTTCAAATTGATTAGTTCCCTTGTGATTTCTATTTCAAGAAATTAGAAGCTATCTGAGTCGTCGTGTGAAAAAATTATTTTAATTGCATTACAATCTAAATATCAAAATTTATATGAGAAGTGTTGTCCATATTAATTTGTCATATTGCTCTTATCAAGTATAATTTAAATTCAATAGGACTAAGTGTGGTGTGATTTAATAATCAAAGGCATAGAAGGTTAGAATAGTTGATAGATCCATTGAAGTAGTGGAAGTAAAAATTGTCTCGTGTGGATTATACATAGGATCAAGGAGGAAGTTTGACTCTGCTGCCTAATAGGAAGAAGGCACTGGTCTAAAATTTAAAACTAAAGTCTCTGTCAAGAAGAAAATAAAATTCAATAAAGAAAACAAACAAAGTAATCAATACCGTTAATACAAATTAAGTAATTAGACAATATAAGTAATAGTTGTGAGAAACACAATTTTATCTTTCTTAAGACATCATTGCCATCTTGAGAAATCGCATAAGCTCAAGTACAATAACAAGATTAATCTTCTCTAAAAAAAATTATTTAAGAAAGATAATTAAAGCATAGGCTTACATGTCCTAGTTCTGTAGAGCCTAAAGAGCAGGGGAATAGGATCATATTGATCATTCTCATTAGTTGGCCAAATAATTTGGAATATTTGAGCATTGAGTTAGACGTATTGAGAATTTTCCAATCTGTTGATTTGGGAACCAACAAGAACTTTTTTCTTTGACTATTCCTGTAGCCATTGGAACTTGGTTCTTTGACTATTCTTATAGACAAGGAAAAATAGAGTAACTTCCTATTTATTTGCTAAGAACCATGTTTTTGTTATCTTTTTCAATCCAGTCTAGTTGTTGATTCATGTTTAGTACTCATGTTATTTCTTTTCAAGCGTTTTCATTTAGTACTATTTCCTTTCCATCTCTATGTTAGTATGACTACTATTGAGTCCTAGTGCACATACAATGCTGACTCATTTCATTCTCACATCCCTATGTTGATAAAGATATGGGCCTTCATAATGAGTAAGATAACTACTTAGGTTGGGGTCCCATGGAAGGGGGTTTTCTTCAAGGAAGAGATTAAATCTTGTTAGATGCATTATAGTGATTTGGAGAAACAATAGTTATTTCATGAGTATAATTTGAGATGATAAATTAGAATATTTATGTTAGGCATGACCTCTTCAAATATTATATATATATATAAAGCTCTACATGTAATGTTGAAATAATATGATATAGAAAATACAATACTAGTGCTTCTTCTAATATTTTGAGGCAATGGATCTATTGGGAGTGAACTTTTTCTACCTATTGAAAAGTTTAGATAGGCTCTAAATTGTGATTTGAACATATTATAAAATGAGGAGGCCTGCTGAAGTTAGTGATAATGATCAAAATTCCCTTATTTTCCTTTTCATAGTAATCTCTGACTAGCTAGTGGTGGTTGGTAATAAAATATATTGGATATGGCTTGTAGCTTGTCGCAATATTCCTTGTGTCTATAAAAGGAATACTGAGGCCAATCTTACGGGTTCTGAAAATTCTTTGTACATGGACAAGTATCATAGTTTATGTAATAGGTATTTTTACAGAAACAAAAATGATAGAGCCTTGTATTAAATGAAATGTATGAATACTTCTGAAGAAATTAATTGAAAATATCATTTGTAGATTGAATTAATTATTAATGATTTTTCTATTTCTTTGTGTTAGTGATTGTGTGAGTAATTATAGAGATCTCTAACGTAGAGATTTGAGCATTTGTTGAATCACTTATATGAATCTAGTAATTATGTATGATTTTTGGAGATCATATTATTTCATTGTTACAGTTGATTAGTAGAAAGTATTAAATTAGGGAAAAGATTAAATTCATATCTATGTGTTGCAATAGTTTGAAGAAATAAAAACGATTCTATAAGAATGTTACATGGTTAGATCCAGTTGAATGTTTGTGTAAGACACTAACATTTATAAGTGTATGCACAATTAATGTTGGGTTCATTTGATATTTGACTATGTTACCATGGATATGTGGCACTGCTCCTTAGTGTTCAGACTTTTAGTAAGTAAAAACTTATGAAAACCAAGTTGTTTTCTGTGTGTGAATGTAAAAACATTGTTAAGCCTAACCTCTCAACTGAATTCATCAACATTTCTAGAATAGAGCTAATTCTCATATGAGCCAACTTCTATTCTTGTGTTGACTTGTTTACTCGGTTGAAGCTCTTGATGTGTTATGTTTCAAGGGTTAACATTCATTCATTAACTGACCCCCTTTGTTAAAGTTTACATCGTCCCCCGGTTACCCCTATTATGGTCGATTATTTCATTTGTTATATATTGCAACCATGTATTTTCTATGTCCTTTCACTTAAGTATTTTCCCCCCACACAAAAAATTAACCCATTTATAAATGCACATGTTTAATTCATTGGTTAAGAGGTGTAATGTTTCTCCTGTCTCTCTATGTTACCGAGCTGCGTTGAGTCATTCGAGTTGGTATGTGTGCTAGCATGAATGTTGAATATGTCCTATGGGGGAGTATTCTAGCATTTCTAGAGCAGTCCCATGTTGCATTCATGACTGTGTTTGTCATTGATGTCAACATACTGATTATACTAAAGATTAGCAGAGCAACAGACAGAGTTTGGATTAGCGCACATAGTGTATTGTAGATGAGGTTATGTAGAGTTGAGTACATGTTTTGTATAGTGTCCTGATATTATGGTTAAGAGCACATACTAAAATTCAAGTATTTGTGTCAGTTATAAGTAATCTAGTGGAAATTGTATTATGATAGTGTTCTTGAAAAGCGGTTTGTGATAATCAGATTATATCTCCTAACAAGGATGGAATCTGGTCAAGCGGAGTCATATAGAGGTTGAAGGCATTGTGGAGGTGACCTGGATGAGTCAACATAGTCAGAGGTTGCATGTGTGATGATTTATTAAGTTTGTAAGCTGACAGTTTTTTATGTGATTATGGAAATATTATGTAACGTGTAATGTTTTATATTTTGTAATTGGTTAAGCTTAATTAGCCGACTCAATTATGAAATATGTGCATGGTGTAAAGGAATGATTGTTTTTCTTGATTGAATATATAGAGATGTGATGAATGCGAAAGTGAAATAATGCAAATAAGTGATCTAAGGGATTGATATATGATGCGAAGTGAGAAGATCTTGTATTGAGGTATGGTGAAGCATTTGGTGCGGTTTTGGCACAGTCAGAGAGGAAAATTTGCTGAGATTAGTAATTCTTGGTATTATTCTGTTTGGATAATACAAAGATCAGTTGGATAGTGTGTTCAAGGATCTTTCCCTTGAAGCTATTTGGACAATGGGTCCTTTTGTCTTCCTTAACTCCTAACATGGTTAGAATCTCCTCATAGGGATTCAAAGTCTCCTAACAGGGATTGCTATGTACTTAAGACTCCTAATAGAGTCCATCCTCTCACAATGAATTTTCATATTAGTACATCTTTTGTGGGTACCATCCTCGCCGGGGTTTACTCTCTGATCAAGAGGTTCCCTAGTTAAGAAATCTGGTGTCATTGTGTATGATTATCTTTCTATGGTTGTTTATGTTGTTTACATGTTTCAGATATAATAAGGTTAATAAAAGTTGTTTTTATCAAATAACTGATTCACCCCCGCCCCCCCCCCCCCCCCCTGCCTCTTAGTTATCTTGGTGGACTTTACTTTCTAACAATGTGGTGGTACATTGAGAGCTTCTTTTGATATTAGTGTGTTAGTGAGAGATTTCTTTGTGATTATGATTTTATTGTGACATGGAAAGTGATGACATAATGGGAGTTCATTTCTCCTTGCCGCATCATCAAGCAGTGATGTAGATGACAAGTCAAATGAAAGGTGGACGACTAGTTAGCTAAGATGAAAGGTATTTTTTTCATTCAATTGGTGGTGATGTGTCAATAAAAGCATGAAGTGACAAAAATTTATTGAGCTCTGGGGAAAGATTTTGAATCTTGTTAAGTACCATTGATTTCTTTGTATCAACGACTGTGAATGAAACTCAAGTTGTTGTCCGTTCCATTTTTAATTACTTACGCATGTCGATCTAATGGCGAAACAATTATGCTTGAGAGCTTACCTAGTAGGTATTTTATCTTCATTTCATAAGCCAAGAAGAATTAAAGAATAGAGAAATAATTGTTTAAGAAACCATTTTTAGCATCCACCACATAGGTCCAACCCAACATGTTGACAAAAAGTGAGTTTAGCACCACTTTTAAGGAAGCAATTTATGCACAGAGGTGTTGGTGAAGGGTGAAAGAAGTTTTTTGGTGTATCAAATATGGAGTCTTCTTTCACATTGAGAGAATCTAAATAGTAGAACCCATTCTTTGGCCCAGTTACGAAGAAGAAGCTTGATCACATATTTTTGTACAAAGATCCAAGGTTGACAAAGAGTGTGCATTTGATTTTGGGTGTTGTGTTTGATCAACTAAGGAATAGACACATAACTAATATAGATGTGTACTCCATGATTTTGGCATGGGGGTTGCAATTCGAAGAATCAACAACAAACATGAGGAGAATAATGGAGGTGATAGTTCTTGCAAATTTTTTGGTTGGGTTGGAGTCCATTATTAAGTGGGTGGTTCTAGGAAAGGGGATGGATTATAGTGAAGGATAGAAGATGACGGTGATGTGGGAGTCAAAGGGTACACTCCATTCATCTGGAAGCTTGATGAGCAACAGAGAGATGACCGAATGAAGGAAGCAAAGTATGGATGGGATGCACTTAAAGTATTTGTTGATTTGATGCAAGTAACAAACAAATTAGAAGAATTGAAGGCTAGGGCACAACTCGCTGAAGGCCAGGATAAGGCTCATAGGGTTCTAAGGAGCTCATTGAGGGTAAGGTGCAGGGTTACCAAAGTTTATGGGGCATGATCTTGTAAATGGGAAGATAGACGACTAGTGTTTTGAAGATAATCTTGTTTGTCTGCTAGAATCCTGTTGACAAGTTTAAGTGATGTTTTTGTAAATTTTGAAATTTTTTCAATCTTAATTAGTTTTTGGTCTGTAGTGTTGTAAGGGGTATTTACTATAGAGATGCTTCTTTTGAAGTGAGGAATTTCAATAGCTGATGAACTATTGTAAATGGATCTTTTGGACATTTTGGGGTAGAAGTCAGGGTGTAAAAACTTATTTTTGGTGGTGGTTTGAAGTAACTTTAATGTCTACTGTGAATGTTTTATGTAAATTTATAGATAATTAATAAAATAAATCATTATTACTGAGAAAAAACAAAAAGATTACTGAATATGACTAACATGAAATGTATGAATACTTCTAAACAAATTAATTGAAAATATCATTTGTAGATTGAATTAAGGATTTATGATTTCTCTATTGCTCTATGTTACCAACTATGTGAGTAATTCTAGAGATCTCTAAAGTAGAGATTTATTTCTTGAATCACTTATATGAATGTGGTAATTATATACGATTGTTGTAGAGAATGTTATTTCATTGTTACAGTTGATTAGTACAAGGTATTAAATTAGGGAAGAAATTAAATTCATGTTTATATGTTGCAACAGTTCAAAGAAATAGCAACGATTCTATAAGAATAATGCATGGTTAGATGTAGTTGAATGTTTGTGTAAGGCACTAACATTTAGAAGAGTATGCACAATTAATGTTGGGTTCATTTGATATTTGAATCTGTTACTATGGATATGTGGCACTGGTCCTTACTGTTCAGACATTCAATAAGTAAAAACTTATGAAAACCAAGTCATTTTCTTCCTGTGAATGTAAAAACACAGTTAAGCCCTACCCCTCAACTAAATTCATCAATGTGTTTAGAATATAGCCACTTCTGATATGTGCCATCTTCTATTCTTGTGTTGACTTGTTTACTCGGTTGAAGCTCTTGAAGTGTTATGTTGCAAGGGTTAACGTTTGCTGGTTGACCATCCCCCTTTGTTAAAGTTTACATTGTCCATCGGTTTCCCCTGTTATGGTTGATTATTTCATTTGTTATATCTTGTGGCCATGTATTTCCTATGTCCTTGCGCCTAAGTGTTTTACCCCCGCACGACAAATTAATCCATTTATAAATGCTTGTGTGTAATTAATTGGTTAATAGGTGTAATGTTTCTCCTATCGCCCTGCATTACCAAGTTACATCATGTCATCCAAGTTGGCACGCAGTGGCACATTGAGAGCTTCCTTCAATCTCAATACGTTAGCGAGAGATTACTTTGTGCTTAGGAGTTCATTGTGACATGACAAGCAATGGTCTGGTGGGAGTTCATTTCTCTATAAAATCAGGACATGGAGACTTTGTATTGATTATAGGGCATTGACCAAAATATTTGTAAAAAAATAGATATCTTATCCCTTGAATTGATGATTTGTTGGACCAACTTAGAGGGGCTAATTTGTTTACAAAATTGACTTGAAGTCTAGATACCGCCAAGTACCAATTGATCCAACAGATGTGTGGAAGACTGCATTTAAATCTAAGGAAGGTTTGTTTGAATGGTTGGTCATGCCTTTTGGCCTAACAAATGCCCCAACCACATTTATGAGGTTGATGAATGATGTGCTTAGACCATTCATTGATTATTTTGTGGTTGTTTATTTGGATGACATACTCATCTTTAGCAAGACTTGGTTTGAGCATTTGCAACATGTTGAACAAGTGCTTTCAACTCTACAAAAACACAAAATTAATGCCAACATTGAGAAGTGCTCTTTTGGTATGCAAAATATTCAATACTTAGGGTATATCATTGATATTGAGGGTGTTCATGTTGACCTAATAAAGATTCAAATAATCATAGATTGGCCATCTCCTAAAACTTTCACATAGCTTCGTAGCTTCTTGGGCTTAGCCAGCTTCTATCGCAGATTTGTGTTTGGTTTCTCACATATATCATGGCCTCTTAATCAATCAATAAGGGGTGGAGCACAAGAAAAATTTAAGTGGATAGAGGAAAAGCAACGAGCATTTGAGGAGTTAAAGAAAAGATTATGTTCAACACCAATACTGGTCCTCCCAGAACTGCAAAAATCATTCGAGATAGAAACAGATGCATATGATTTTGCTCTTGGTGTGGTACTCATGCAACATGGGCATCCTATTGCCTATCAAAGTGAAACTTTTTTTGATACAATACGTAGGTACCCCACCTATGACAAGGAGTTGTATGCTATTGTTTGGTCCTACAAACAATAGAAACATTATATATTGGGAAAGGAAATTTTTATACATACAGACCATAAACCACTTCAATTCTTGCAAACACAAGGGAAGCTGCAGAATGATATACATCAAAGGTGGTCAGCTTATCTACAATGATTTCACCTCAACATTTGTCATAAAAAAGGAAGTAGTAACAAAGTGGCAGATTGTTTGAGTAGGCCTCCAATTGCAGGTTTGACAATAGTGTTGGATTCATGTGGTCATCAATCATTCACTTGGGAATAACTATATGGTATTGACCCTGATTTTGCTAACATCTATAGTAATTTGGTAGAATGAAAGTTTGTCTCTGATTTTCACTTACAGGATGTGTTTCTTTTCCATATTGGTCATATATGTGTACCCACCAAGGAATGAAAGAAAATGATATAGGAAGCTCACTACAGTCGTGTTACATGACATTTGGTATTGGTAAGACTACTACTATCCTTCACAAGTATTTCTATTGGCCAAAAATGAAGCGGGATATCATTTCATAAAAACAAGCTTATGTAGCCTGTGTAATTGCAAAGCCAACAAACCATAAGTTGGGTCTATACTTACCATTACCTATTCTTGATAAGCCATGGTAGTTTGTTTCAATGGATTTTATGTCTGGGCTTCCAACTGGCAGGCGAGGGCATGATTGTGTATATGTTGTGGTAGATAGGTTTTCTAACATGGATATCATGGTGGCATGTAAAAAGATTATTTTTGCAGAAGAGATTGCCAAGCTATTTTTTGAATATGTTTGGGTTCATTTTGGTTTGCTAAAAATCATTATTTATGATAGGGATAGCAGGTTCATCATCAATTTTTGGTCTGCACTATGGGCTAAAATGGACACAAAGTTGACAGCCTTCCATCCCCAAATAGATGAGAAGACAAAAGTGGTGAATCAAATGATCATTCATATCTTACAGATATATCATCCAAAACATCCTCACACATGGGATGAAAGCTTACCCTATGTGCAATACAACTACAACCGTGCACTCCACAGTACTACATGGCATAGTCCATTTGAGGTTTATCTTGGGTATCAACCATTGGCACCTATGGATGTAGTACTACCGATTATGAATTTAATAGTCCATTGAATGCGAATGAGGTAGGTAAAGTAGAAAAATTCATTGATCACATTAGACACCTATAGCAACAAGTTCATGAGATTTTGGAGCAGAGTAATCAGAAGTATAAGGAAAGGCATGATAAGCATAGAACTCCTCATCAGTTTCAGATTGGTGACAAGGTACATGGTTACATCTTTAGAAAGAGTGCCTTCATAGACCAAATAGGAAGATTTTTCCTCTTTGTTATGGACCATATATTATTGTGAAACAAGTTGGTGAGAATGCTTTTGAACTTAATTTGCTATCCTTTTTGGGATTGCATCCAATTTTTCAATGTGGAATTGTTGAGACCCTATTTTCCTCCTTTGTTGGACATTTCCCAAGATACTAAACATATTCAAGTTGCAGAGTTAAATCAATATACTACTGCTCCATTCCACTATGACCATGTTAATGAAGTTATTTTAAATACTTTGAGAAATCAAAACATCCTCTTTATCAGGTGGTTTGAGCTGGTCAACATTCTAATCAAGGAAATTGCTTAACTAAGGAACAAATTGAAGAATAATTTCCTCATCTATTGTATTAGATTAGTGCAATGGGGCCCATTTCCTCTCAAGGGGGGAGGAATGATCAGATCATAGTTGGGAAAATACTGAAATCTGATTTTTCAAAATTTTCTATTTTTCAGTAAAGTGCATTTTTGGTTCGAGATTAATTGAAAACCTTTCCAATGGAGTAAACGATTCGCAATTCAGAGCTAGGACTAGAAAGTTATGCCTTCTCCAAGTGGACCTATTTTTATATATAGTTTTTTGATAATTTTTTGATAGTTTTAATAGTTTATTTATAATAAACATTATGAGGACTCTTCATTTCATTTCCAATCGATTCTAGTGACCCTTGGAATCCATCAGATTTGTATAAACTCCAATTTCGAATAGAATGGATCACTTTTTGGCTTGCAATCTTGTTGTTAATCTTCATAGTTTTTTTTACATTGAACTTAACAATACTGCAAGTATCATACCAGGTATTGTAATCTGATTTCATAATTCAGATCATATCCATAGTCAAGATATAAAAGACCTAAATAGAACCTATGAAGCATGCAAGGTAACACTAAAATGATGATATGCAATGATGGCCAAAACCTAATGATGCAAAAAGGTAGGAAACCCTAAAATGCAAACTCTAAATGAAAGATAGGTTATTTGATGCCAAATACAAAAATAGTGGTTCTTGACAGTATGTAAGCCAGTGAATTGATCTTGGTCTTGTTTTAGAATTGTCTTGATTTGAAACCCTAATTTTACTAGGGAATTGCATCGAATGATTTACAATTGCATCATTTTCTTTGTGACTAGTAATGTTCTAGACCAATAAATATGGTCTGATACAAAAACATTCTAGTCTGGTAGAAAAAAGGCAATTGCATTGCAAAGTATGATTGATTGTGGCTCTATATCTGACGATTGAATTATAGAATATTGTAATTGCAGTTTTATAACTGATAGTTGCATTGTTTAAATACCATATGCATCATTTTTTTTGTGAAATTTTTTAATACTTGTTACACTATTTTTCATGATGCAAAATAATAGATAAATAGTAGGGGTGCATTTAGGTACTTTCATTTAACAGTGTTTTCCAGGTTATGTCAGTATCATTTTGTTATTGCATTCAAATCAGATTCTCAATTGTACTCTAAGTATTGATCATATGTTAAAATTTGCCAAAATTTATAATTGATCATTACATTGTGCATTCATACTGAATGTAGTTTACAAATGCTCTTTTCATACTTCGTATTTCATATTTCAATAAATAGAGTACAAGTACAGAATAGAAAGAAGAGATAGGGGTATGAGTGAGTCTTCTGCATTGCCTTGAAGTTGTCTGCATATCCAGAGCCGGTTGTCATGTCTGGTCCTAGTCTTCTGGTCTTTGTCTTGAGTCTGCATCTGTCTGCTTCTAGGTGTTTGTGGGAGTTGCCCTACATCATGGTTAAGAGTTTGTTAGATCCAATTGGATCTAAGAAATGCAGAGAACATAAACATCATACAAACAATCAATTCTTTCATGGCTGCATGTATTTCTGATATTCAATGCAATAACAAAGTGAGCATGCACACAGGGTGAAAAACAATGATAAATGACAACACTAACGCATTATGTTAGTGAGCACACCAGTGGTCTGATGGATGCCCAAAATTGACCACTGGGTCATGTTCACTAATATAATGCAATAATTTTGATGTTTTTAAGCTAATCAGAGTGGTGCATTGTTTGAAATGGATTGGTTTTCTTCACAGTCAAAAATCAAAAGAGGATTCAGTGTGTTGTACAGATAGTATTCATATGCTGATTATATGCTTAAATCAAGTACAAGAACACATAAGTTTGTTTATGAGTGTCACGAGCCCGTGCTCGAACTTCATAAACAGATTTCTTTGCTGAAATTACATACATTTCAAGTGCTACGAATCTTGTCATATCTGAATCATTGGTTTACCACAAGATATCAATTAGTTTGCAATCATACATTTTGCTTCTCACTGACAGAGTGTTAAAAATGATACAGTTTGTGCATGTTTTGTCAAGAACAGAGTTCATATTCAACATGCAATAAAATGTTTCTGATATTTCATAAGAAGACTTTTGCAAGAGAAAAATCAATCATTTATTATGATTCAGGAACAAGAAAGCATGGTGATAAAAGAAAGGCCCTAATTTTATGCAGCCAATGATCAAATCCAGTATATTTTCAGCTCTAGCATGTTTTCAAATCAAGCAATGTGACAAACTAAAGTTTACGAGTGTATGCAAGATCAAATGATAACTTCATTATTTCGCTGCAAGACCAGCCTAGTGCAAACTAAAACAACTATATACAAATATTTAAAAGCCATGCCTCAAATGAACAGCCGTGTAACAAAGTGTTTAAGATAAACAATAGGGGCAATACAAGAAACATAGCTCAATATTTTGTATTGAGTTTGCGGGTTGTAACAGGCAAAAACAGAGTAAGAACACAAAATTTGATTTATTCCAGCAAAGCTCGAGTTCGAGCTTGTTGTTGTAGTCGCCAAGCTCCAAATATTATGAGCCCTAAACTAGGAGTTTGCAACACAACCCGTGCGCAAAATTAAAGCCAGGAGCTTGCTGTAAGAAAAAAAACAAAAACCGAGCCATGCATAAAAACTCAGATTCATTCTCATGAGAGATGGGTTCCTGTGAACCACTACTCATGAATCATGGGTCAATGAGTTTGACTCAAAAAACTACACAGTTGAATCCTGATAGCAATATCACAATTTGACTTGCTCTGGAAAATATCTCCTACTTATCAATTGATGAGCTTAAGGGGCTTTCTAATGAATGGTTCATAATGCACAACACTTGGTGAAGGTTTTGCAAATGAGGATGCAAGTAGAGTGGGTTTAGCCATGGAGGAAACTTCGTAGTTAAGCGCGCTCGAGCTGGAGTAGTACTAGGATGGGTGACCTCCCGGGAAGTCCTGGTGCTTCATCTAGATCCAATGAGTGCTAAGTGTTCCATTCATTCTCATGAGAGATGGGTTCGTGTGAACCACTACTCATGAATCACGGGTCAATGAGTTTGACTCAAAAAACTACACATTTGAATCCTGATAGCAATATCACAATTTGACTTGCTCTGGAAAATACCTCCTACTTATCAAAATGTCACAAATCAATTAAATATTTAAAATTATTTAATTAATAAAAATAAAAATTTTGTGTTAATATCTGGCAGGCAATGGGACAATTTTAAGTTTCTACAAAATTATGACAAACTTTTAGAAGAAAACTGTATAAATTTTGATTATTAATATTTTAGATTGTAGGATCCTTCATCACAAAGAAGATTAAAAAATATATAGATAAATGCCTCATTTTTACCACTTTCCATCTAAAAAAGTTGAATTTATTTGTAGCCAAAAATTCTTTAGAAGAGGAAAAGCATCCATCAAATGCCCTTGGGAGAAACATGATTTTCATTGAAATGCTATTTGTTAATAATCCAATGGTTTTGATCTCAAACTCAGTAGTCAAACTAATCTCTTTTACTAAATTAGAGGGAGATCCATTTTCACAAGGATCTGAGTGAAGGTTAGGCAGGAAAGAAGTCGATTTTCCACCAGATCGAAATCAATTAACTTGAGGAGTGAGGCAAGAGATGAGCTAGGTCAAGCGTAAGGTTGGGTGATCCGACCCAGATCAGAATAAGTAAAGAAACCTCTGTGAATTGATTTCATTCTTGATAACAAGGCTTTAAAAATGCGCCTCCTTATCCTTACCTAATTTTCACAGAGCAGTGAAGAATCCTTGGGCACAAGGGGCGATGAAGATGAATTCTTTAACACAATGGACGATGACGATCTCCCCTTCTTGGAAGAGCTTCCAAGATCTTAAGATTCAGTCATTAGGGTTTGCAAAGATTTGTCCACATCTCATGGAACCTGCTAATCAGGTTATGCTCACTAATGTATAATTCGACTTCCAACAATTCCTCTTCCGAATCCAAAATCTTCATTGGACGAATTGACTGAAGCGCTACAATTTGATTATAAAAAAAAATAAAAAAATTTGGTAGAATCCTTAATGGAGAAACCCTAATGCTTGTAAAGCTTACCAATGTTAAAAATTTCAGGATTCTGAGTCGTGAATGAGAGGAGAGTTAGCCATTAAATCAAACATGCTGCCAAAATTCAAGAAAAGATGCCAAAATAGGTGGCCCTGCACAAATTCTACGCATACAGAAACTCACTCGAATCCATCGCCGCCTGACAGAGCAGCACTATATAAAAATGAGAGCATTGCACTCGTAAGGGCATTTTAAATTTGCTTTTATAGTACCGATTATGTTATATTTGAGATGAACTAGTCCTACCTCGGTCTATGGCTTCAAGGCTGTAATTTGGCAATCATCCTTACTGTCAATGAATTTGTTTTTGACTGTTTGGTCATTTCAATGCCTTCATTTTTACGCTTTAAGAAAAATATTAATTGTCAAAGATAAAAAAATATAAAATTATAAATAGTTATAAATGTGTAACTATTGATTCTCAATAAAGATAAAAGAATGTAAATTAAAAAATAAAATAAATAATATATAATTTTTTTTTTCAAATCTACGAAGTTTCTAAATTCATATATTTTATTAATTGATAAAGGTACGTGAATGGAAATGCAATGAAATCTAAAAATGAAAAAATTTCTCATCATCTTACATGCGTGAGAGTTGGCTTCATATAGAGTATAGGGATTGAAAGTGGAGAGGATGTGATAGGCGCGCAACTTAATTTGTATTTTTCAAGTTATTAAATTTTAAGGTACAATTTTGTGGAATTTATAGTCAACATATGTATTGTCAATCATCTATTATGTTATTATATGATTGATCATTTTTGTGTGACTTGTGTGAAATAAATATTTTTTTGTCTTTAATGGTTATTAGTGCTTAACTTTACAAGTAGGAGGTAGAAGTGAAAATATGGCTATTATTATAAAACATCATAGTTGAAGCACTCTCAACTACTGGATCCTCTTCCTTGGATCACTCCATATTACATCTTAGAAACTAATTTGTAAAGATACAGTACAAATTATTGTTGTACAAATGTTGAGGGATCTTGATCCTTTTTCATTCTTCAATTAAAACATTGGTAGGCTAAAAAACTAAGTTGTTTCATGCTTATACATTCTCTAACATGAGCTTTTGGTTGGTGTTGTATTGACAATCAATTTGAATGGTGTTAAGTAGTCTTAATGTGCACCTAATAGAAAAGTCAAGTAATCGGTTATATCATTGTAATCCATTGTTTACAAAGAGTTGAGTGAAAAGATTAGATGCAAGTTAAAGCGAACATGGATACATTCTTTAAATTTTCTATCTAGAGACTCCATGTTTCATTAAGTGATGGTAAAATAAATGAATTCATTGTCAATTTATGAAATGGGAGTGCAAGAGGGTCAATTTAGAAGGCTCAAATTAAAAGATCTTTACCTTGGGAAATTTGCTAGATAGTTACATTAATAGGTAGGAGAGGTATTGCAGAAGGCTTGTGACATGTGTAAAGGGTGTTTTTGAACACACCACAAGACTGAGAGGGGAGGGTGAATTAGTCTTGAACACATACTTAAACATTTCCAAACTTAAATCCACATCAAATAACTGTAAATAATCTTAACAAAAAAGAAAGATAAAGCCATGAACAACATACACATGGACACCATATTTTTATGTGGAACACCCAAGATGGAAAAAACCATGGTGAGATCCAAATCACTATATGGATAATTTATTACAATATTATTCTAGGCTCAAGGCCAAGGTAGTTCATTGTTTCTGATTTGACTTGTAGGCTAAGGTGCACAACCTTGGAGAAAGCTAAAAGGGACTTGTAAGGTGAGATGCACAATCTCAAGGAAAGATACAAAGAACTACTAGGTTTCAAAGCTCACTTCTTTAGGGAAAGATATAGATCTACACAAAACTATCAAGAAAGGATATGATCCAAACGAGAAAACCAAAAGTCAACCAAAGAGAAACACAAACAACATTGATAAGAAAAAAAAACATCACAACTTCACTTGCAGAGTAAACCAACACCTAAAATATGGACTAAGACACTGCACAAACATTTTGAGCATATCCTCCAAACCACACAACTAGAAAAGTAATGTTGAGTAATATGGAGCATTCATCATAGTAGTCCTGATAGACAACCACACTATCAACAAACAATAACTACCAACCACATCAACTACAATGTTGAGGACCTAAAAACATAATACTGCAACATTCACATAACATAGATATTATATCCAAAACCAAAAATACTCATTGAACCAAATGTGAAGGAATGTGGAGCATTCTACCATAAAGACTTTAAATACTCTTTCTTGCATATTCTATCTCTTGATATTTTAGCTTCATAGAAACAACACATACTCACTCAAGAGAAATGCTAGAGGTCATATAAAATATCTAAATACATATTTTTTGACCTCCACACATATCATGTTGACATCAATGACAACACAAATTCATATTGATAACAATCTTCTCCTTTGTCATCAGTTGCAACACCAATTTCAACACCTCCTCAGAGTATATATTTATACAAACTGACTCTCTCCCAACTATATATTTCCCACCCTTTAACATCAAGGACAAAGGGAGAAAATCTCAAACAAGTCTCCCCCTTTATGATTACATCTCTTAAATCTCTATCTTACTATATTAATCCCTCCTACCAAGAATAGCTCTCCCCATTTCAAACTTTTGTAAAAATTTCCTACAATCAAGAAACCATAAACTTCCTACTCCCCCGAGAGTAGCCACCACATCAATTTGGGTGACAAAATATAGTATTTGTATCTCTCCCTAGAAATATGCACCACTTTATGCATCTAATTAGTAGTAGGTGGGGCACTAACTCAAAAATATCCTTTTGTAGTGTCAATGAAAATGTGTGCAAACTAATCCTTTGTAGGTGCATACTCTAATATGACTTCTTTCTCTACAACCTTCTCCCTTAAGAAATGTTATCAGATAGAAATGTGTTTGGTCCTTGAATGCATCATCAGATTCTTTGAAATCTTAATTGCACTTTTATTGTTAGACATAAGAGGAATAGGCTTATCATTCTTCTCATTGATATCTCTTAGAGACTGCTTCATCCACATCACTTTATTGGAACATGATGCAACTATAATATACTCAACCTCTATTATTGATTAGGATAATAAATCATATTTCTTACATAGCCAAGAAACCAACATGTCTCCCAAGAAAATATGCCACCACTAGTACTTCTTATTTCATCAACACATCTGGCCCAGTCAACATCTATGTAATCCTTTAGAAAGTAATCAACATTTTTCTTATGCTAAAAAACAAAATTTGATGTCCCTTTCAAATATCTAAATATATTTTACACCACCCTGACATGGGATTGATTAGGATTAGCTTGAAATATTGTAACCAAATAAACTACATACACAATATTAGGTCTTGAAGTAATAAATACAATAGTCCACCAATCATGGATATATAAATATTTTGATCCACTTCTAGAGATTCATCATCCTATCTCAAATGACACCCAATAACTATGGGGGTACTTATTGGTTTAGAGTTCTCCATAAAAACTTCTTCAACATCTCTTTCATATTCTTAGTTAGAGAAATGAAAATACCATCATCTAACTATCCTACTTTAAGACTAAGAAAAAATGACAAATGACCAATCATTTAGATCTCAAATCGGTTCTTCATATCTTCTATAAACCTCTTACATACATAATTGTCTCCATAAAAAATGATATCAACATACACAACAACAATCAATAAGTTTGTCATCTTCAACTTTGAAATAAAGATTAAGTTATTTATTGTACCTTTCTTGAAGTCTTGCTACAATAAATACATGTCATATCTTTCATACATAGCTTTGGGAACTTTCTTGATTCCATATAAAGTCTTTTTGAGTCTACAGACTATGTTCAAATCTTTCAATAACTTAAAATCATCTAGTTGCTCAATGTAAACTTCTTCCAAATCTCCATTTAGAATTTTGACTTGACATCCATAAATGACACACCTTAAAGTTCTTGTAAGCACAAAATTCAAGAAACATCCTAGTAGCTTCCATCCTAGCTACTAGAGAAAAGTGTCCTCAAAATCTATACCTTCTACTTGTGAATAACCTTTACAAACTAGTTCTACCCTTGTTTCTTGAACTACTTCTCTATCTTCATGCAACTTATTCCAGATTGTACACTCTTTGTTCTTATCACATTCTTGTCCATTATTCTAGGCACTAATTCCCATGTCTAATTATTTTTAGTATGCTTTTGTTCTTCTTCCATAGATTTCAACCACCCATTATCTTTTATAGCTTTTCCAAAGGTCTTTGGTTCCACCTTAGATAAGAAAAAAAAAACTCTTGTTCACTTATCTTGGCAAGTCTTTTGCGGGCATAAACTTATTTATCTTTATCTCCAATGATATGATCCTCTAAATGTTTTTCTATGCATAATGTTGGTTTTTTAGGTGCTTGTTCTAATTCCTTTTCTTATGCATCTAATTTTTCCTTATCTTCATATTCTTTCTCTTCTTTAGTGCAAGGGCCATCTTCTATCTCAAAAATCTTAGGTTTTGGAGTAGCTTGATTCCATTCTTTATTCAATCTAACATTTTTTTTCCATAATATTTTTTAGTGTCTTATTGTACCATTGGTATGCTTTGCTTCTTGTAGAATATCCAATAAAATTTCCTTCATCAGATCTTGAGTCAAACTTTCCAAGATCTTCTTCATCTATCCTAATGTAACACTTCTAAATTTTATGAAATATTTAACAATAGGGGTCTTCCATGTAATATGTCATATGAGGTCTTAGAATGATTAACCATCACTTGTACCTTTTTAAGAATGTAAAAAATAATTGTTCAACTTTTTATTTTAAATACATATCAATAAAATTAGCAACTTTCAACATTGTCCTACACATCTCTTAAATAGTCTTATTCTTTCTTTCAAAAATTCCATTCTGTTGCAAAGTCCTAGGTGTAGATACTTGTCTCATAATACCATGTTATTCACAAAATATTTGAAACTCATTTGATGTATATTCTCCACCTCTATTAGACCTTAAAATTTTTATCTTAGCTTCTACTACATTCTCAATCATAGATTTGAACACCTTAAATCTATCTAGGGCTTTTTATTTTTCTTTTATGAAAGTGGCCCACGTAATTCTAGAGTAATCATCAATAAGAAACATAAAATAACTTTCACGATCTAGCCCTCTTATTCTAGTAGGTTCACATAGGTTAGTATGAATCAACTGTAGAGGTTTTTTAATATAAAACTCCTTGTTCTTAAATCTAGTACTTGTTTTCTTTCCCATCTGACACTCCTTGCACATTATATTATCAAGGTTGATAATCTTTTGGAAATCCCTCACTGCTTGAGTGGAATTAACCTTCACCATGTTGCCAAAATTAATGTGTCCCATCCTTTTGTGCCACAATAAACATTCACTTCTCTATGCCATCAAGCAACTATTTACTGTGTTTTCTTTTAGGTAATAGACATTACACTTAGTCCTTATTCCTTCTATAATTAATCTTCCAAAGTCACCCTTTTTGATCTCACATTCAAAACTATGAAAATTAATCTTGTAACGTTTAGTGCACATTTAGATGACACTTAAAATATTATATCATAAACCCTTAACATAGTAAACATTATTTGTCTCATTCTTACCATCAATTGATATAGTTCATTTTCTACATATAGGAGTAGCCTCTTCACCACCGAACTCAACAGATCCACCATCATATCTTTTAAAACTAAGAAACTTTCTTTTATCATTAGCCATATTATTATAGCATCCACTATCAATCACCCAAGGTTTAGGTTCTTCTTTTTTGAATGTAGATAATTCCACACAATCATTGATCTTTCACTATTTTGTTTAGTACACAATGTACCATACTTCTCATTATCATCTTCTTTTATGACCATAAATAATGCTTCATCATTTGAATCATCAAGATCTTCATCCTCAGATGAATCTTTCCCCTTGAATAAAAGTATCTCTTAGGATAATATTGGTCATCTTCTCTTTTGTTTATTTCATCTCTTCTATAATTATCTTCTCTATTGTGATCATCATCTACCCTTCTATAGTTATCTTATGTGAACGTGCATCTAGTAACTTAATGACCATTTCTTACACAATTAAAATATTTAAAGGGAATCTTACCTTTTTTATTTTCTAGAATATTTCCTTAGTCTTCTCATAAATTTTTCTTTTGTATCATCAAACTCATTTCTTGTTTCAGGCTCTTTGATTTTCTTATTGGCTTTGAATACAACTTCCAACTTGACATTATCATATTTGAATTCCCACATCTAAAAGGTAGAGATTTCTCCATAGAGTTTATCCATATTATAATTATCTATGTCATGAAATTCCTCAATAGTATATATATTAAGTCTATAAGCTTTTGGCAATATTCTAAGAACTTTTCTAACAAATTCATTTTCCTCCATAGTTCCACCAATACCTATAATTGTATTCATAACTTTTGTCACCCCATGCAAGTAACTTTCAATGTTCTCTTATTCTGACATCCTTAGATCAATAAGCATGTACTTCATGTTCTACATCTTGACTTCCTTGATCTTCACATCTCTTTCATATTTTTTTTTAGCTTCTCCCAAACATCTTTCACAAGCTTGTAGTGCATGACCTTCAAAACTTATGAACTAGTCAAGTCACTTATAAATGCATTCCTTTATTTTCTATTGTTCTCATATAATTTTATATCATTTGGAGTTGAAGGAGAAACAATAGGGGTAGTATTTCCTTTTACAATAGATTCTCATATTCTAAACAACAAAGAGTTCAAATATGATTCCATCCACATCTTCCAAAAAGTATAGTTTATTCCATCAAACTTTGTACCTTGTAACCTCCTTCGTGTGTCATCTTGGACCTTCCTAAATCAATTAATCTTCTCCAATAGGAACCTCACTATGATACCAATTATTGAACACACCACAAGACCGTGAGGTGGGGATGAATCAATCTTGAACATATACTTCAACTTTTTCAAACTTAAATCCATGCAAAATAAATTTAGCCAATATTAATAGAAAGAAAGATAAAGAAATGAAGAACATACACATGAACATCAAATTTTTATGTGGAAAACCCAAGATGGAAAAAACCACAGTTAGATCCAACTCATTATATGAATAATTAATAAAAATATTATTTTAGGCTCAAGGCCTAGGTAGCTCACTGCTCATGATTTGAATTGCAGGCTAAGGTGCACAACCTTAGGGAAGGATACAAGGGAATTCCAAGATTATACACACAATCTTAGGGAAAGATAAAAAGGACTTGTAGGTTGAAGCTCAATGCTTCAGAGAAAGATACACATATGTATAAAACTGTCAAGAAGGACACATTGTCTTCCAATAGGAATAAAAAGAAATTGAAATGAAATTAATAGACCTTCAAAAAACTACCTCACATATATATCCAAGTAGTAATTCATCCTTAAATCACTATCTCAAGTGACCAACTTCGTGAAAAATATACACAAACTTATATTGTCTCAAACAATGACATTCTGAATGATATGATCATGAAAGTGCATCCTCAAACTTATTTTCACACCTCACTTTAACATGCACTCTTCCACATGATTCCACATTCTATCCACACATCTATACATTTAAATGATCTTATATATATTTGTTTCATCATTGAAACCCTCAAATAGGTTAAATCAAGGTCCAAAAACTAAACACACAATTCAAATTAAGTTACTTAGAAAATAAAATTATGGTGAATGTGGCCCACTTTAGGAGATAAAGGGGACCCAAATACATCATAACTCATCTTTCTAAGTAGCTACAAATGGCTAGCATGCAACATCACAGATCCTCCAAAGTTGGCGCCAAATGTAACATGTAGACAAATATTGTAACACCCAAATATTCAGCCCCAAAAGATAATATAATGAAAATGATCAAATGTATATCTTCATATACCATGGTAAGACTCATAACAACATATTGAATCAACTAGAAATACAATTCTAGACCAAAATGATGTGATCTAAACTAGACTACCAACTGAGTCAACCAAATAATATCACAAACAACATTTCTAAGAAATAGAACATCACAATTTCACTTGACGAAAAACAACCCTTGAAATCTAAATTGAAATATTGCACATTGATTCTAAACATTTCTTACAATTTGCACAACCAAAAAAAACATTGAAAATAATTCATAAGACCAATTATAATAGAAAATCACACTATTAGGAAATTGTAACTGCCAACCACATCAAATACAATGCTAAGGACATGAAAACATAATAATACAATATCTATAGGACATATACATTATATCTATAACCGTAAGCACTCATCACCAAATCCAGAGGAATGTAGAGCATTCCCCTATATAGAATTCAACTACTGATGCAGGAGCATCTTGGGTCCTTGGCAATCCTGTGTCACCAAAAACAAGTTTGAGTTTTCATGTGTTTCTCAGTTCTTGCTTTGACCGAGTTGGCTTGGTAGTTTCTTGGTTCCTTCATTAACCGAGTTCATTGGTTAATTCCCTAGTGCTCGGTTATCTTTTCCTGGGCCTCAGTTGTCCTTGTTGATCAAGTTGTTTGTTTTAGTTTTTTGTTGAGGCCAACTTGTGCAATTAATTATGGTCATGGATTTAATGTTGGTATCTATCATTGGGAAGCATGCGGACATAGATTTGGTCTTTCCTTCTGTTGATGGTGGATCTGAAGGATAACTTGTTCGGTTGCCTCTTGTATATATTGTAATATTTGGTTGTAGTTTTAGGAGATCAATTTTGATAGAAGATAGAAATAAGAAGATTGAAGATAGTTTCAGATCCTTGCATGTTGGAGGACCATTGTACTTGAATTGTAATATCTGGCCCTAACCAGGAAGGCCTTACAACCTATCATGTATGAATAATTTGATGAAATATAAGGAGTTGATCTACATTCTCTCTCTTACTTGTGTGTTATTACTTCCATGTGTTATATCTACAAGGTAGATCTAGATTAGGGTGTACCTTTGGCCCCTATCCTCATCCTCCCTTATGTCAGGTGGTATCAGAGTGAAGGTGAGATCTAGATCTAGATTTGCGAATCTAGGTTTGAAGGTTCCTTCTTGTCAAACCCTAGTGGATTTTTTGTGGGGTAGCAGATTGTGATTTGGCCTGCAATTAGAGAGGGTTTTAAGATGGTTTGTGGGAGGCGAGATGTGGATCCAAGATTGGTAGACATGTTGAGACAACTTGCTACTAGATTAGAAGCCGTTGAGACAGCCCAACAAAGAGGAAGACATCTTGAAGATGTTAGTGATGATGAAATTGAGGAAGAACAATGTGATGTAGAACCTACACCGGTGATGGATCAAGGTGAGGAAAGATTGTTGAAAGATTTGACAAATATGAAATCTACACCACATTTCAATCCTCCTGACTATAGTGGAAATTCGGATTCAGATGAATTGGTGGACTGGATCACCTAGATGGAAAAGTACTTTGAATATGAAAATGTCCCTTAGGAAAAGAAGGTGAAGATTGCAAGCACAAAGTTGAAGAGCCATGCATCCTTGTGGTGGGAATATCTACAATTGGATAGAAAGAGGAAAGGCAAAGATAAAATTAAGGTATGGAATAAGATGGTGAATAAGTTGAAAGGAAAGTCTCTACCTTGTGATTATCAGATTAACCTAGTTAGGCAAATGCAAAGTTTGAGATAGAAAGATAGCTCGGTAAAAGATTATACTAAGGAATTCTATAGATTAGATATCAGATCTGGACATGATGAAGATTATGTGGAAAGAATTGTTAGGTACCTGAATAGATTGAGAGTTTCCATCCAAGAAGAAATTAGTTTGGTTAAATTCGAGAACATTGAAGAAGCTTATCAATTTTCCTTGAAAGCTAAGGAGAAATTGAACAAAAGATGTGAGTAAAGAAAATAAGGTAGAGGTGGTAGATTCCCTAGAGGAAGAGGTAGATCTTATGGTGAAAACAATAGATCTGATCTGGAAAAGAAAAATTTGGATAAAGGCAAGACCGAGTGGAAAGGTGAAAGTTCATCTAGAGGAAGAGGCAATAACTACCGAGGTGGTTATAACAGAGGTGGTTTCCAAGGAACTTGTTACAATTGTGGAGAAGAAAGACATAGATCATTTGAGTGTACACATGCAAGTAAGAAGGTCGGTAGCAGTAGAAATGCTTTGGTGCAAGATGATTCACCGAAGGAACCTAATAAGGAAAAGAACTTGATGGTAAGGAGAGCACTTTGGAGTGAAAGTAATAAGGAAGATCCGATAAAGAAAAATTTGTTCAAGACCAGATGTAGAGTTTCTGATGACATGTGGAAGGTAATTATTGAGAGTGGAAGCTCGGAGAACTTGGCATCCGAGGAAATGGTTACAAAGTTGTAGTTGAAAAGGTTAGAACACCTGAAGCCCTATCAAATTTCATGGATCAAGGATGAGCATACACTCTTGGTAAGTGAACAATGTTATGTGAATTTTAAAATTGGAAAGTACTATGATAAGGTGTTGTGTGATATCATGCCTATGGATTGTTGTCATATTTTGTTGGGTAGACCTTGGCAATATGATAGACATGCTATATATGATGGGAGATTGCATAAATATACTATTTGGGCTGATGGGAGAAGACAAATCTTGTTACCTTTGATTGAAGAGCCTGTTAGTAGTGTTTGTACATCTATGAAAGTTTTCTTGATGGAAGGAAGAAAGTTTGTTAAGGATTTGAAAAAGAATGATGTATGTTTTGTTGTGATTCCTAACAAACCGAGTAAGAAAAAAAAATAACATACCTCGAAGAGATTGATAAGTTACTCACCGAATATAGAGAGATCATTTCTAATAATGTACCTGATGGTTTTCCACCAAAGAGAAGCATTGATCATTGCATGGATCTTATCCCTAGAGCTATTTTACCGAATAAGGCACCATGTCGGTTGACACCTACTGAAAATTGGGAATTGAACCGACAGATTCAAGAATTGTTGCAGAAAGGTTTGATTTGAGAAAGTTCAAGTCCTTGTGCAGTAACAACTATATTGGCACCTAAGAAGAATGGAGAATGGAAAATGTGTACGGAATCCAGAGCAATCAACAAGATAACAGTGAAATATAGGTTTCCTATACCGAGAATGGGTGACATAATGGATAGTTTGACTGGAGCAAAGTATTTTACCAAAATTGGTTTGAAAAGTGGGTATCATCATATCAAAATCAGAAAAGGTGATGAGTGGAAGACTTCTTTTAAGACAAAAGAAGGTTTGTAAGAGTGGTTGGTTATGCCCTTTGGTTTAACTAATGCACCGAGTACTTTTATGAGATTGATGAATGGATTTTTGAAGAAATTCTTAGGTAAATTTGTGATTGTATACCTAGATGATATTCTAATATTCAGTAAGAATAGAGAAGAGCATTTGTTGCATTTTAAACAAGTATTGCAGAGGTTGAAATAAGAAAAGTCGTGGATAAATCTGAAAAAGTGTTCTTTCATGAAAGAGGAGATTGTGTATTTGGGATTTGTGATTTTAGCTGATGGTTTGAAAATGGATCTTGAAAAGGTTGAATCTATTTTGAATTGACGTACACCTGAGAATGCTAGTGAGAAGGTTGTTGAATTTCCTATGTTAGCATTTCCCAATTTCAATAAGGTATTTCAAGTGGAATGTGATGCAAGTGGTGGTGCAATAGGAGCTGTGTTGAGTTAAGAAGGTAAACCTGTTGCTTTCTTTAGTGAAAAGTTGAATGATGCAAAAAGGAAATATTATGTGTATGATCGATAATTCTATGCTATTGTTCAAAACCTGAAGAAATGGAGACATTATTTGATACTTAGTGAATTTGTGTTGTATATCGATCATAAAGTTTTATAGTATTTAAGTAGTCAGAATAAGTTGAATCACAGACATATGAAATGGGTTGAATATTTATAGAGTTATACATTTGTGATAAAGCATAAGAGTGGAGTCACTAACCGAGTTGTTGATGCATTGAGTAGAAGAATATCTTTGATGACCGAGATGAAAATTAAAGTTCATGGTTTTGATGACATGAGAGATTCATATGAATTTGATCTTGATTTTTCTAAGTCACGGAGAAAGTACAGAGAACCTATTCAAGATCAACCGAGTACTAAATGTGAAGACTATTTCATTCAAGGAGGTATGTTGTTTAAAGGTATTCAATTGTGTATACCGAGAGGATCAATGAGAACTAATTTGATAAAGGAGAAACATAGTAGTTGTTTAGCTAGACACTTTGGTGTTGACAAGACATTGCATTTTCTTAAGGAGAAATATTTTTTGCTGCAATTGTATAAGGATGTTCAGAAATTTGTGAAAAGTTGTGGAATTTGTCAAGTTGCAAAAGTAGTAAGTCAGAATACTAGATTATATACACCGATTTCTTTTCTTGAGAAACCTTGGATTGATATCAGTGTGGATTTTGTTCTTGGCT
The DNA here is from genome assembly GCA_027943335.1 of Chamaecyparis obtusa. Taxonomy (NCBI): domain Eukaryota; kingdom Viridiplantae; phylum Streptophyta; class Pinopsida; order Cupressales; family Cupressaceae; genus Chamaecyparis; species Chamaecyparis obtusa. The sequence continues at coordinate 1,000,877 of BSBK01005594.1, read as the reverse complement.
TACTGAATACAGTAAGAGGTAATGATTCTATATTTATTGTTGTGGATAGATTTTCTAAAATGGCACATTTTATACCCTATAGAAAGACATTAGAAATAGTACATATAGAAAATCTTTTCTTTAAGGAAATTATCAGATTGCATAGATTACCGAGGAGTATCATCTCTGACCGAGATAGTAAGTTTGTTGGATACTTTTGGAAGACCCTTTGGAGAAAGTTTTGCACCGAGTTGAGGTGTAGTTCTACATTTCACCCACAGACCGATGGAGAAACAAAAGTTGTGAATAGAAGCTTGGGTAATCTTTTGATATGTTTCATAGAAGACACACCTAGTAATTGGGATTCTGTGTTGGCACAAGCATAGTTTGCATACAATAATTCAGTGAATAGGAGTACTGGAAAAACACCTTTTGAGATTGTAAATGGCATACAACCGAGAGGTATATCGGATTTGAGGGATATTGCTGATGAAGAAAACAAAAGTGTTGAAGGAGTAAAGTTTGCTGAATTCATGAAGACATTGCATGAAGATGTGAAACATAAGTTGGAGAAAAGTAATCATAAATACAAATACAGAGATGATAGATCAAGAAGATATAAGACTTTTGTAGTTGGTGATGAAGTAATGGTTCATTTGAAGAAAGACAGATTTCCTATTGGAACATATGGGAAGCTGAAAATGAAGAAGTTTGGTCCTTGCAAGATTTTGAGAAAATTTGATAGTGGAAATTCTTATGAGATTGAGTTACCCGATGGCATGGATATATCACCTATATTCAACATTGTTGATTTGTATGAGTACCATGAGTTAGATGAAGAAATGATAGTACCGAATGATTATCCTAAGAAATAGATAGAAGAAGTTGAGCATATTTTGGAACAAATAGTTGGTAGAAGTAAAAGAGGAAAACAGTATATGGAATATCTGGTAAAGTGGAAAAATAGGCCAATTGAAGATAGTTCATGGATTTCACAATCTGAGTTGGATTCAGCTTGGGTTGTACCTGCTGCATGATTCAAAGAATCATTTCAAATAGGCCCAAGTGTCTGATGTAGGAGCATCTCAGGTCCTTCGCAATCCTGTGTCACCCAAAAAAAGTTTGAGTTTTCCTATGTTGCTCAGTTCTTGCTTTGACCGAGTTGGCTCTGTAGTTGCTCAATTCCTTCATTAACTGAGTTGGTCAGTTAATTTCTTGGTGCTCGGTTATCTTTTCCTGGCACTCAGTTGTCCTTGCTAACCGAGTTGTTTGTTTTAGTTTTATGTTGAGGCCGACATGTGCAATTAATTATGGTCACAGATTTAATGTTGGTATCTATCATTGGGAAGTGTGTGGACCTAGATCTGGTCATTCCTTCCATTGATGGTGGATCTGAAGGCTGACTTGTTCGGTTGCCTCTTGTATATATTGTAATATTTGGTTGTAGTTTTAGGAGATTAGTTTTGATAGAAGATAGAAATAAGAATATTGAAGATAGTTTCAAATCCTCGCATGTTGGAGGACTATTGTACTTAAATTGTAATATTTGGCCCTAACCAGGAAGGCCTTACAGCTCGGCATATATGAATCAATTTGATGAAATATAAGGAGTTGATCTGCATTCTCTCTCACTTGTGTGTTATTGCTTCTGTGTGTTATATCTGCAAGGTAGATTTGAATTAGGGTGTTCCTTTGGCCCCTATCCTCATCCTCCCTTGCATCAAATACTCTTTCCCACATATTCCATCTTCTGATATTGTAGACTTCTAGAAACAATAGATACTCACTCAAGAGAAACAAAAAAGGTCATTATTTACCATGATACTTACACAATACAACAACAAGGACTCAGAGATCAAAATTCCTCTCTTGAAAGAGTGAAGTAAATCACTCCCACGGTTCTAGAAGACCATATCATAGACACATTGGATAGGTTTAAGAAGATTATATGAACTTCACAAGATAGGCCTTTGTTGGTTCGATGAAACTTAAGGCTTGGAATGGAAACTCTAGGAATGTGCTTTCTTTTTTTATGATTTTTGTAGACACCCATATGTAGAATACCTATATACAAGATCTCTAAAACAAATACAAACAACATTCTAACCTAACAAACTAATTTTAATTTCAGATCGTAAATAAACAACAAAAGATGACTAGTTTTTAAGAAATTTTAAAATAAAATAAATAAATTCCTACTAGGGACACCAACCATTCAAATGCAAAACTTGCATAAGGAAGGTTAGATCAAATCACATTAACTATGAAATTATAAATTTGACACCCACAATTCATAATAACATATTGCAATCATTAATAAAAATAATTCACAAATGATTTCTCAAAGTACATCATATTTCAAGTCATACCATCTATGTACATATGCAAGAGAAATTTATCCTTCAAAGCACCAATTAAAATGATGCAATCAATTTATCCACCATAACAAGTAAATATTCAATAGCTACTACCAATAAAATGAATTGTTGGGTAAATGTTTTTTTTTGGTGAAATTTGGATATTTATATTAATAAAACTGACTCAAAAAAGGGCTCTCAGAGAAAAGAACCAGTAAAGAAAAACTCTGTTCGTTACCCATAATACAAAAAGAAGACAAATCTGCAAGTTTTCCTTAAATTCTTGATCCTATCTACATAGCCCATCCAAAATCCCAATACATTTAGATAGAAATAACCATCATTCCCATACCCCTATAAGATTTAAGGGATGGATATATGCAATAATCCAAACCCCCAACTTATCCATAAAAACCCCAATACATTTAGGCAGAGATAACCCTCAACCCCAAACCCTTACAAAAAATAGTAAGGGGGGATATATGCAAAAATCCAAGCCCTCGACTGTGTACATTATACAAAAATACAAGAAGCCGATATGCAACCACCATGGCATATTAACAAAAATGAATGAGTCAAAATTATAGAAGCCCCCAAGCTGTACTGAGGCCAAACTTCATTGAGTAGAGAGCATTGCCAGGCAAACCAAAGGCCGAATGTCCAAGCTGTCCAAATAAGAGCGTGGAAAGACCTGTACCAAAAAGTAAAATCTCGAGGACATACAATATAAGATAATATAAACCAAAACTAATGAGTGAAAATCATCCCTGACACTGCTCAATCTCATCCTCAAGGTGAGGCGGATGAGAAAAAAAAAGAGAGCACCATAACCTATTAGCCTCAACATGAATAGAGGAACAAGCACCATAATCATCAACTATATGCCGACGAGGAGAGGAAAGCTCACCTCTAACCGGTTCTAGTCCCAAATCCATCAAAGGAATTGATGAACTGCACGGAGCCGCATTAGAGGCTCTTTCCTCCACTGTAGAAGAGGCATCTTGAGGAAAGAGATTAGCATGAGCTATTGCATTAGAATGAGCCACAAGACCTAAGATAGCATATGTCTTAGCAAATGATTTCCCCCGGTAGGAAGCATCAACTGAATTTATGTTAAGAGTAATATCCAAAGGCATGATAGAAGAGGAAGCAGTGCAATCTTTAATCACCCCATATATCATAACAAATTTATCCGAATTCAGCAAGAAATGTCGTGGGAAGATATCACCCACACTTGCTTCCCCCTCCCACAGATTATATCCTTGGGCAACAACCAACAACATATCATTTTGAATAAACTTAGGTCAAATGGTCTCATTTTCCACATGAAATAACAATGACCAAGATTGTGAGAGGTCCAAAAAAATTGAACAAAATACAAAGATAATTTGAGACAAAAATATAATTCTCTTAAATCTCGAGGAGAGGATAGATTCCCCAATAAGCCGGCAGATGCACTTGTGGCACTTCGGACAATGGACACAAAACATAGAATCAAGAAGATCATCCATTATTTTACCTTCAAATGAAAGTTCCAAATCATCGGAATGCAAAGAAACCCTCAAGTTCAAAGGCTTAAATTCATCAACAAATCTAGAAGCCACCATAGCAAAGAATAGCCAGAGTTTAACCAAAAATAACATTAATACAAAGTAGAAAGAGACACGATTATATAGACAAAGGTACCAAGAGAATGAAGAGAATGATTCATAAATACAAATAAGATGACAAATGACTAAAGAAGCATGCGATCGTACAAATTTATTAAGTCACATAAATAGCTAGATTTTAAAGATCAATGGCACGTGATACGTTGCAATCATGAATTTGCCACATAGCCAACTATAGTATATGAAGCATTACTAATCATAATAACGAGTCAAATCTGATGCATAATTGTCATAAATATCCAACCCAAAAGAAATGATAAGAGAAATGCCCAAAGTTTGGGAAAATCATAATGAAACGGGCATCCTCCAAACTCATAATGAAACAGACATCCTCCAAACTCATAATGAAACGAACATCCTCCAAATAATCATTTTGGCCAAATCATATTAATTAGGAGACTTAGAAACTAACTCAGTGTCAATTATATTGAAAATGGAAGGGTAAGAAACTAGAGAGACAAGAGGAGAGGGGAACCAAAAATGACAACCCTCTGAGCCGAACTTGGAAAGTGCATCTGCTAAGTTATTTCCTTCTCTGAAAATATGGGAGATATACTTCAAATGTGGAAAGTGCACCTGCTAAGTTATTTCCTTCCATGACTCGACCCAAAATTTAACAAATTCTCCATTATGCACCTCCCAAGAGACATGTGAAGTGATGATATGTCTAGAATTCATCATAAAATTCCAAATGGCAGACCCTTTTGGAAGATCCAAGATAGAAATAATCCTAGAAGAGTTTAAATTATCTAGGTATTTATGTTGGGTAAATGTTATTAACATACACATGGCTCTTGAATCTAAAATTTTTATATAAATTCACAAAGTTGGAAGCAACACACACTAAGAATGAAACAAAATGTTAGCTTGTGGTGACTGATCAGGAAAGTACTATACACTTTTCCTCCTGCCCTCACCGGGGTTTTGGGCCGACATATTTTTAGCTATTTTTTGGGCCGACATGTTGTAACTCATTTTAACCCTAAAGCGGAAAAATATTGTATAATATGGCTTAGGGTTAGGGATTTCATAATGTATGGTTTTAGTACTTGCGGTGGAATAGAGCTATAAGGGATTACAGATTGTAATCAGGTTGTAATCACTGGATAATAATAATATTAGACTCGCTGTTGGTGGACGTAGCCCAGGGATTGGGTGAACCACGTTAAATCTTTGTGTCTTTTGTTCTCTTCTCTGTAGTTTATGTTTTTTTGATATTGGTTATTTTTTTATGTAATTGTTATTTCTGCCTTGTTAATCCTAACAAGTGGTATTAGAGCGAGGTTGTTTTCAACTATCCTTTGCAAGAAGATCTCACAATTTAGTGGGAGTCTCATGGTTGAGTGGGAGCAATGGTAGACGAGGGTAGGCTGAAGGTTGACAAGTTTAATGGGCAGAACTTTCAGTTATGGAAAATGAAAATGGAGGACTATCTCTATCAGAAGGATCTATGGCGGCCGTTGGAAGGAAAAGCCAAGAAACCGACAAGCATTTCTGATGAGGACTGGACAATTATTGATAGAAAGGCTCTTGGTAGTATTTGATTATGCCTGGCACAATCGGTGGCATTCAATATTACACAAGAAATGACGACTGGAGATTTGATGAAAACCCTAGTGAAGTTGTATGAAAAGCCCTCCGCTTCAAATAAGGTATTTCTCATGAAGTGTTTGTTTAATATGAAAATGGTGGAAGGTGGGTTAGTTGCTGATCATTTAAATGAGTTTAATACAATTACCAGTCAATTAACTTCTGTCAATGTTATTTTTGATGAAGAATTCAGGGCTCTCTTTATTTTATGTTCTTTGCCTGAAAGCTGGAGTGGCTTGGTAATGGCTATTAGTAACTCTGTTTCTAGTTCTAATACCCTAAAATTTGATGATGTTATTGGTGTTATTTTGTGTGAGGAAATTCATAGGAAAAGCTCAGGTGGATCCACATCAGGTAGTGTCTTAAACACACAAAGCAGAGGTAGAACCAATGAGAGAGGAAACAACTTTGGAAATTGTGGGAAATCAAGAGGAAAATCAAAGGGAAAGAGGTCTGAATCCAAAGGGCCAAATGATTGTTGGTACTATGGAAAACCAAGTCATAAGAAGAAATATTGTTGGTCTTAGAAGAATAAAGAAGAAGACAAACAAGAAGGTAACAAGGAGGAAAATGTGGTAAGTAATAAACCCGAAGAGGATGCCTAGCTTCTTTCTTTAGAAAGTATTGACGATTCAAGGGTTTTAGATTCTAGTGTTATTTTGTGTGAGGAAATTCGTAGGAAAAGCTCAGGTGGATCCACATCAAGTAGTGTCTTAAACGCACAAAGAAGAGGTAGAACCAATGAGAGAGGAAACAACTCTGGAAATTGTGGGAAATCAAGAGGAAAATCAAAGGGAAAGAGGTCTGAACCCAAAGGGCCAAATGATTGTTGGTACTATGGAAAACCAAGTCATAAGAAGAAATATTGTTGGTCTTAGAAGAATAAAGAAGGAGACAAACAAGAAGGTAACAAGGAGGAAAATGTGGTAAGTAATAAACCCGAAGAGGATGCCTAGCTTCTTTCTTTAGAAAGTATTGATGATTCAAGGGTTTTAGATTCTAGGGCTTCATTTCATGCTACACCCCATAGAGGTTACTTTCTTGATTATGTCCAAGGGGATTTTGGGCAAGTTTATTTGGGAGATAATGAATCTTGTTAGATAGTTGGAAAGGAAAAAATTAAGATTAAGTTGCATAATGGGAATCATTGGCTACTACAAGAGGCAAGACATGTTCCAAGATTGAGTAGGAATTTAATTTCAACATGGCAATTGGGTGATGAGGGTTGCACAGTTACTTTTAATGATAGAAATTGGAAGGTTTCAAAAGGTTCCTTAGTAGTAGAAAAAGGTGTGAAAGTAAACACCTTATATCTTTGTATAGGTCATACTGTTCCTTTTACTTTAATTGTTTCAGAAGATAATGAATGTTTAGGAACAGTGGCTATAGTTGAGCAAGAAGAACATCAAACTGTTGTTGTAGGTTCTGACACAACACTTTGGTACAACAAACTTGGGCACATGAGTGAAAAAAGGTATAAAATTACTTCATTCAAAGAAAGTTTTACTTGGTTTGAAATGTGTCAATATGGATTTCTGTGAAAGTTGTGTTTATGGAAAACAAAAGAGAGTTAGTTTTGTAAAGTGTGGGAAAGAAAAGAAAAATGAGAGATTAGAGCTTGTGCATATAGATGTATGGGGACTAGCTCATGTATCTTCCCTTGGCGGCTCTCTGTATTATGTTACATTTATAGATGATGCAACAAGAAAAGTATGGATTTATTTCCTTAGAAATACATTTGATGTATTTCAAACTTTTAAGAAATGGAAATGCTTGGTTGAGAATGAGACTGGTAAAAAGCTAAAATGTCTTAGATCTGATAATGGTGGTGAGTATTGCAGCACAGAATTTGAAGATTATTGTTCCTCTAATGGTATTCGTAGGCAGAAAACTGTACCAAGGACCCCACAAGAAAATAGAGTGGCTGAACGCATGAACATGATAATAATGGAGCGTGCAAGGAGTATGAGGTTGCATGCTAGGCTGCCCTTAAACTTGTGGGCAAAGGCTGTAAACACTGATGTTTATTTAATCAATAGAGGCCCCTCTACTCCTTTGGACCGTGGTATTCCAAAGGAAGCATGGAGTGGTAAGAAGGTGAGTTATTCTTTTCTCAAAACCTTCAGTTGTGAAGCTTTTGCACGTATAGATTCTGAAAATAGAACCAAGCTAGAAGCTAAGTCAAAGAAATGTGTATTTTTTAGATATGGCATTGATGAATTTGGTTATAGGCTTTGGGATTTTGAAAATCATAAAATTGTAAGAAGCAGGAATGTCATATTCAATGAGAAAGTGTTGTACAAAGATCTGTTGCAGCAACATGAGAAGAAAGAAAATGATTATGTAGTACTAGATGATACTCCTAAAGATGATATTTTAGTAGTTCCTTATGCTCCGCAATAACAACAGCAACAAATACCACACACCCTAGTGAATGTTAGATGGTCAACAAGGCTAAGTAGACCTCCAGAAAGATTCTCTCCCTCTTTGTATTCTATTTTGTTTACAAATGCTGGTGAACCTGAATGTTATAATGAAGCTGTGCAGGTGGATACAAAGATTCAGTGGGAGTCTGCAATGACAAAGGAAATGGATTCCTTGCTGAAAAATCAAACTTGGGATTTATGCAAGTTATCTGCAGGTAAACGGGCTTTACATAACAAATGGGTTTACAGGCTGAAAGAAGAGGATGGAGGTAAGAAAATATTTAAAGCCAGGTTAGTTGTAAAAGGATTTGCATAGAAAAAGGGCATTGATTTTGATGAGATATTTTCTCTAGTTGTTAAAATGACTTCTATCCATACTATTTTAAGTATTGCGGCTGCTGAAGATTTGCATTTAGAGCAGCTTGATGTTAAAACAACTTTTCTTCATGGTGATTTGGATGAAGAAATATATATGGTACAACCACAAGGATTTGAGGTCAAGGGTAAGGAGAATTTGGTGTGTAGATTGCAGAAAAGTTTACATGGCTTGAAGCAAGCACCTCGGAAATGGTATATTAAATTTGACACTTTTATGAATGAGCATGGATACACTCGGTGTCATTCTGACCATTGTGTTTACGTTTAGAGGTTGGATGATGATAGCTACATTATTTTATGCTTATATGTTGATGATATGCTTGTAGCTGGGTCTAACATGAATCACATTAAGGGATTGAAACAACAGTTAGCACATTCTTTTGCTATGAAGGATTTGGGGGTAGCAAAACAAATCCTTGTTATGAAAATTTGTAGAGATAGGAAAAATAGGAAGTTGACTTTATCTTAGGCTGATTATATTGAGAAGGTGTTGCAACGTTTCTCTATGGAGAATGCCAAAGCTGTCAGCACACCTTTGCCTGGTCATTTGAAATTGACTAAGGAGATGTGTCCTAAGACATCAAAAAAGGAGGCTAAATTGTCTAAGGTACCTTATGCTTCAGTTGTAGGGATCTTAATGTATGCTATGGTATGTACTAGGCCAGATATTGCACACGTAGTGGGATTCATTAGCCGATATATGAGTCACCCTGGTATTGAGCATTGGAATGCAGTCAAATGGATTCTCAGATATTTGAGAGGTACATCTAGTAAGTGTTTACACTTTGGGGGATCTATTACTGCTGTACAAGGCTATGTTGACTCAGATTTGGTAGGAGATATAGATAGCAGATGGAGTACTGCAGGCTATGTATTTATTGTTGGCGAGACAACAATGAGTTGGATTTCTTGACTAAAAAAGGTGGTTGCTTTATCCACTACAGAGGCAGAGTATGTTGCTACTATAGAGGTGGCCAAGGAGATGATATGGCTTCAATTCTTCATGGAAGAATTGGGACATCCACAAACAGTTAATTTTTTGCATACAGATAGCCAAAGTGTCATTCATCTTGCGAATAATTCTGCTTTGCACTCAAAGACAAAACACATACAGTTGCGGTACCATTTCATTCGATCAGTTTTGGATGATGGGAAGTTAAAGCTGGAAAAGATTCATAGAGATGATAATCCAATAGATATGTTTGCAAAGGTAGTAACAAGGGAGAAGTTGAACTCATGTTTAGCTTGAGTTGGTCTTCTAGACTGAACAAAATAAAAGAACAGTTGAGTCCAGGGTGGTTCGATCCAGTGGGAGCCTCATATGGTAGCAGTATTGCTACATGATCAGTCTCCAAGTGGGAGGTTTTTTAGTGTGGATACTGATCAGTCACCAAGTGGGAGATTGTTAGCTTGTGGTTTCTAATCAGGAAAGTACTGTACACTTTTCCTCCTGCCCTCGCCGACATGTTGTAACTCATTCTAACCCTAAAGAGGCAAAATATTGTATAATATGGCTTAGGGTTAGGGATTTCATAATGTATGGTTTTAGTACTTGCATCGGAATCGAGCTATAAGGGATTACAAATTGTAATCAGGTTGTAATCATTGGATAATAATAATATTAGACTCACTGTTGGTGGATGTAGCCCAGGGATTGGGAGAACCATGTTAAATCTTTGTGTCTTTTGTTCTCTTCTGTGTGGTTTATGTTTTTTCTGATATTGGTTATTTTTTTATGTAATTGTTATTTCTGCCTTGTTAATCCTAACAAAAAATATGTCTATTAAGTTCAAATAAAAAAATCCCAACCCTTATTACGTGAGAAATTTGGGTTTAAATATATTTTTTATAATTAAAGACTTACAAATTTGTAACTAGGATTTCTAGGTATTTTTTTGGGTGTAATAAAATAAAAATGAAAAATAAAGTACATGAAAAAACACCTAAACTATTATGTGATAGTTTAACATTGAGTTTAATGAGTTTATAACTCAAAAAGACTCTTATTCGACCAAAAAATGTTCCCTAAGATTCAAGAATAAACTCCAATGACAACAACCCTTCTACTCACCTAGATCTAATTTTTGTGAATTTTCTTGAGTTTAAATAGCAATAAAATTGGCCCTCATCACTTGAACAACCTGGTGGTTTATTGAAGACATAAAAACAAGCATCTAGAGTAATATTCTATGTTAAAAAATCTACTAAAAAACAAAAAGGTGGTTGTTCTTCTCTTCTACATCTCACTCTTCTACTTACTAAAACTACAAAATATACTTAAAAAATGTTTCTCATGACTTTAGAGATTAGCCACAAGCTTTGGGAATGCCTATGTGAACACCCTCATTGTTTCTACAACATCATTTATATTCAGCATTTTGGTGAATTTCAATTGAGCTTGTTGATTCTTTCTAAAAGTTTTCAGCCTCTTCGCAACATTCTCTAACTGAGATAATTCCTTCTACATATTGGCCACTTCTTTCTTGAATCCCATAATCCAATCAATGAATTCCTTTATATTTTCAAATTGCAAAAGGTTCTTAAATTACCAATAGTATCATCAATATCCCTCATAACCATGTGCTTTTCATTCTACCAAAATGAGCATGAGATGGTGGCTACAAAATCTTCATATCTCCTCATAAAAGTCCCTATGGATTCTCCTCTAGACAAAATGAAGTTTTTCTTCTGCCTAAAATTCTTCATTGTCATCCTTATCGACCTCGACCATACTCCAAGAAAATTAATTAACTATGGTTCCAAAATCCTTGCTACTAATAACTTATCAACACTTGTTTTCTTAATTATTTTCAAAATTAGGAGGAAGTCCTCTCATAGTGGCACCATGGTTGATACTTGTATCTTCCTTAATCATCAACATTTCATAAAAAATGGTTAGCTCTTTAGCTAGAGTTTGGTTACTTGTCATGTCTCAACCTTATGTCCAAAATTTCAAGAGATACTATAGATTCTGTGGACTTTTATTCACTATGTTTGACTAGGCAAAGATTTTTATTTGACATATGAGTATTATTCATTTTGGATTATGTTTTTGTATATGTTAATTATTCTTAATTTAGTTAGTATGATAAATATTTTCATTATTTACAGTGATTATGTGAAAATAAAGATTTATAAGTTAGAGTTTTGGTTTTACTTGGATTGTAAATTTACAATGCATTGTAACTACATATTTATGATTTGATGAATGTTGAAGAAACTAGAATTATTAACGCAATTTGATTATTGATTGTGGATTATGGATTTTGATACTAACTCATACTAATATAAACTTGAGTTTTGGAATTTTTGGACTGGTTTTGAGGATGAGAATGAGGCATAGGTAGAAGAGATTAGCATTCTGACAGTGGTAGGAATGATAGAATCTAACACTCACTCACTTGGCTGATTATATAGATCTATTTTAATGAATTTCTCACTTTGTCTTCAAATTTTCATTCTAAAAGGTAGATCTAGTTTATAAGAAATTAGGTTGACCATTTCAAGCACCTCAAATGACCCTATGTATCTCAGTAGAAGTTTGGAAGACTTTCCAAATGAAATTGAACTCTTATGAGGTTTGATCCTCAAGAATACATTGTCTCCTACTTAGAATCATCTAAAATTCATATTTTTCTTGACATAACTCTTATGTATAGTTGCTTCTTTCAACCTTTCCTTAATCAATTTCATTTACTCCTCCATCTCCTTGAGTATGTATAGGCTAATAACCACTCTTTCCACCACTCTATCCCAACTAATGGGAGTACGAAACTTCCTTCCATAAAGTGCATCAAGAGTTGTCATTCCCAAGTATGCATGATTTAATAATTGTTATATGCAAACTCTACTAGAGGAATGTACTCTTCCCACTTGTATTGTCAATCCATGCAGTATGTCCTAAGAGAATCTTCTACCACCTAATTCACTTGCTCTATCTTCCCATATTTCTATGGGTGATAGGCTATACTAAAATTCATGATATCAAACAAAAAAAAGAAAATACAACTTTAGGCTATAATAAATGATATCAAAACAACAAAATCTCAAAAAATGACTTACACCACTACAAGTTCATAGAACTACAATTCTAATGATATCTCATTTCAAAAATACCGACTCCTAAAAATTTATGCCAATTTGAAAAAAAGGCCCAATTTGGGCTATATAGGGGCCAAAAATCCTAGCCCCCTAGGCATTAGTGATTGGTTAGTCATATGACAATGGATTTCACAAAGAAAGGTATCACCTACAACAATACTGCCCCAGTAGTGGTGATAAAGCCAAGTGGTGGGGTGGCAATTGCACCCCCCCCACCCCCCCCCCCCCCCCCCACGTGCCACAGATTTATAAAATTGGCCACTAACAAAAAAAAATGATTCCAAGAAAACTAAAGCTAACATTAAAATATAAAATTGCTGCCAAGACTATTATAGGAGATAGAAAAATAAACTATTGTAATATGCTTATGTAGGTAGAGTACACAAACATACCAGTGGTGCAAAGTGATGTAATATCAATGTAGGCACAATATCACGGGTTCTTGCCTAAAGAGGCAATACAATATCACGTGTGTTCATATTGGGGGGTTTAAAATGGGCAAAAAAAAGGGGCAATATATTGCCCAAATAGGGGGGAGGGGGTTTCTTTGGGTGGGTGGTGAGGGGGAGGGGTTTATATAGGAAAACAGGTGTGGGGAGTATTGGGTGGGTATTGGAGGGGGGTGACAAAAAAGGATTTTGGGGCAATATTGTTTGAAAATAGGGGGATTCTTTAGTATACCACGAACGCACGTGCTATCATTCAGATTCACTAAGTGAAGCCCCCGTACACAATATATAGTATAAAATATTCTAGTAACTAGATAGAAAATGATGTAGGCCTTTGTAGGAATTGTACGATATGTACAATATGGATTTTTAGGATTGTACAAATTCTATACAGCTATAATAACATCATTTTTTATGCACTGCCCCAAGTGACAATGGAAAAAATTGATGATTTGACAATCAATTTTAGGATTTTTGGGCCTTTTGGATGCAATGGTGGGGTTGGATTTGGCCAAAAATATTCCAAAATATTAGTTACTTTTTGAATCAACAAATTGCACAATCTTCAAACCCTCATAATTTTGATGAAATATGTCAAAATTTGATAAAGTAAAAGCTAATCCAAACTTTCTCTAACACCCTAGATTCAATCATGAGGTTAACTAAATACCAAAATGCACCTAACAAGATCTTCAAGCCATGTGATCACTCTCAAACCTAGCAAGATGTATTCAACATTGGTGCCTTGACACCGTATAGGAGTAGATAGGTGATTGCTCAACACTCCCAGAATCTGTGCTAGATGAAAATAACTTCCACAAGAAAGAATGAAAAGATAAATTGTATTGAAATGCATTGATTAAATAATGGTTGAATATGAAATATACATTGGGAGATCTTGCTTATATAGGAAAAGTGTGATGGGGTATGAACAACTACCATTAATATAAATATTAAATGTGTGACACAAATAATAAATGCTTAGATGATTAAAAGTAAATGCGGTAAACATGGCCCCATTATAACTAAATTGACACCTAAGATATAAGGATAACTAATTTGACACATAAGTAAATATGTGAATAGGTTCTCACTAAGAACTATATAGGGGATAACCCCAATCACACTAACACTTTTCTATTCTATGTTTTCATTATGTATCTATTGCTTACTATCGAATTTAATTATTTTCCATTATTAGCCTAGATCACATACACACTTCACTATCTCAATGCATAGCTCTCCTTTCAGGATAATAGTTAGGCCTATTCACATTCCACTTGTATAGAAGGACTTGTGATCTTTTGATTGCATTGATTTTGTTTAGAGGTCTTAAATCCCTTTATATCAGTACCCACAAATACCCATTTTGTGGAACATTAGAGTTCCCATGCAAGTTGCAGCCTCTACAAATTTCACGGGGATCTCAAATCCTTAAGCCTTTAACTTGCAAAACTTTGGATTGCATAGATAACTTTACAACCTATGAAGTGCAAGCCTAGTTTTGATCAGGTTGAAATCCCACAACTTATTAATGATACACTTTAAAAAACATATTCTTATTAAGGAATAAATTATTAATGATACACTTAGTTTGGTGAATTTCACCTATTTTCTTCTATAAATTGAATTTAAGTTTTCATAAAAACATGGATGAAGTTAGAGAAACAAACTTATGGTTCCCCTTGCCCCTTTTTATCAAGGTTTATCCATTATTGAGCTAAAATTTCTAAAATATTTTTATTTACTAAGAAGATTTTCAATTGATCCCATTTTCCGAAGAGTTCATCTATTTTAAGTTTCTAAAACCTATACCCCAAGCTATTTAGTTTATCAATACTTAAAGAAAATTGCTTACACTAGCTTTAAAAGTAAATGAATTTGCAAAGAAAATGTACTCCCACTAGATTACCACAAAAACTCACAACTCTCAAATAAATGTGTCCTCTCTTTAGTAAAGTCATAACTTGAATATCAAAAGTTGAGAAAAAATAATCAAACATATTAAAAATATAAAAACTCAAATACAACCGAATTTGAATTAATTGATCAATACATGTAATAAACATATTAAATAAAATATAAAGAAACATAAATTAAAAAAATAAAAATAAAAATACCGCATAACATCATAATTATGTGGAGACGTCCTTCCAAAAAAATCCACTACCTAATAGATATAAAGATTGTATTAATATTAGCACACAATTACACCAATACAATAAACCCATTTTTTTATAGTCTAATTACATTATGATTTTACAATATTTAATATACATAACTCTTTGGAAAATAAAGTAAGAAAGCACTAATTTATTTCTATGAATTAGTGGCCACAAAAACAATGGTCCAAAAGAAAATACAGATACCTCACTATACATTGAAAAGTGTACCCAAATAAAAACCAACAAAAAATACCCATACCTCCCTATACATCGAAAAGTGTATCCAAATAAAAATCAAGAAATGAATACATCTTGACCCAACTACTCCCAAGACTAACACTCCATCACGGAGATACAAACTACCATAAGTCCCACCAATTATAACAAACAAAAGTTTCATTATTTCTAATGTAGTTTCCATTAATATTTTATCATGACCCGCTTCTTCTATGTCACTATAATAATATCATAACTATCTCTAGATATTCATTTGTAGTCCAAATATGTAGCCTTTTGGAGGAACTCCATCTCTTATTCTTTATGTCTCAAGTATCAATTTTTAACATTTTTTAAAGTATTCTAATAATCTCCAAACTAATTTTTGATCTATTTAATGTGTTTAGATTGTTGATATCTTCAATTTTTTTAAAAAAAAATTGCTGAAAATTAGAACTTTACATCAAAAGTTATGGCTTCTATAATGTGTTTAGAGTAAACAACATTAGACATAAGATCACATTATAATAGTATATTAATCTTAACATTATTCCAATTCATATTATATTAAAATGAAATAATATGAAACTTAAATAAATTAAGAGAGAAGATACAAGGCCCAAAGCCTCCTCAAACCAATAAAACTCATTTTTTCATAAGAGAATGCAAAATAATCCAACAAGTCCACCTTTTCTTTCAACACCTTACCATTTTCAATCATTTCATTAAAAAATGCACCAAACATCTATTCTTAGTAAGATCACATTCCATGGAATTGTTTACTAAATAGATAGTACTCTTACAATTACAACTAATCTTCACCATCTTACAAATAAAATCAATACCTAAATATAATCTCTATAACAATAGTTCCTTCTTAGATACATATGTAGTATCAACTCACTTTACTTTATAGGGGATAATACAATCACGGGTTGTCTCTAACTCATCTAACTAAATAAACTTCAAAATAGGATAAACACGTAACTACACATGGAACTAGTATAATCCAAACGACTAGCCCAAAATTAATAAAAAATTCATATACATCCAATGTATTTCTGACGACATTAGTCTCACGATAACATAAAATAATAACCAAAAATTTCGTATAAACATATAAACACTATTTTAACATAATTATAGTTCTCTTTACTAGAGTTAGACATTAACCTAATAAGAACTCCTATGATTTGAATAATACCAAATATACTACACACCATGCATATCAAGCTACCTACAATACAAGAATAAGGAACATTATACGTATACTTATAAATAAGAATTTGACTTGGCAATTATTCCAACTATAACTAACTATTACCAAGTAAAGGAATCCTTAGTGATTTATAGTCTTGCATAAAAAATTGTGATAAAAAAATCTCAACTTAGTTTCTCCGATTGATCTAAAATTTTATGCAAAGATGATCTCTTCTAATTTTGCACCCCCAAAAAATATTTGGTAGCCACTAAATCCTTTATATTAAATGCACTAGAAAGATAAGTTTTTAGTTTCCTAATCAAGCCGTAGTCTTTCCTAATAAACAACCTATCATCGATCACATATAATTTAATGATTAGTTTTTTTGGATCATGCATCAACTTAAAACAAATATAATCACTAGCCTCACTTCTTATAAAACCAAGTTGTAATGTGAAATCATTAAATTTTGGATACCATATTCAAGGTGTCCATTTCAAACCACACACTAACTTCAACCAACAAAATATGTTTTCTTTTCCAAAAAGCCATCTAATTATTTCAAAATAAAAATTATCTTCAAGAACTCAATACAAAGAAATAGTTTTCATATCTATTTTCTCTACATCTAAGTCATAATTTTTTTAAAAAGGAACCTAACAGAAGTAAATTTTAAAATATGAGAAACCATTTCACCCAAATCGACTCCCTCTCTTGTAGAGTACCATTTTCTACCAATCTTGCCTTGTACTATTCTCACTCAAACACTCACTTGCATCCAATGACCTTCCTTCCCTCAGGAAAAATAGTAAGTCTTATTTATCATGTTTTTCTAATGCCATATCTCCTCTAGTATGGTTTCTAATGAAAAATCACAAATCTAAATTATTAGATTTCCACAATCCATAATTGTATGCAATTTTTTGATTCAATTATGTATAAGTTTTTGCTAACATTTCAGATCACACTCCATGATCCATTATCAGAATGTAAGAAAACAACTTTGAGTGATTTTTCTCATATAAAATGTGGTCCAAAATGTTGATACAAAACTTATACATTAATGAATTTAAAAATTAAATACAATCAATCATAAAAACTAGTATTTTATACCTATCAAATTGAATTTTACACCTTATACATCTCTCCACTTATAAAATAACACATTCCACATATTCAATTTCCTCTACCTAAACAAAACTCTCTCAACTGGATCTTCTTCTACATCTCCATTATTAGATCCATTGTATTGCTATTTTATATATGTATCTCCCTACCTCAGAACCTTAATTCTCAAAATAGACTATTGAAAACCAATTATAATTCCTAATTCCTTAAACATACTTAGAATAATAGAAAATATAAACTGAGTTGTAATGCATCCTAAAGTAGGTGGTGAGATTGGTGAAACGGTATTTAAGGATGAGTTGGGAGTGAAGTGGTCATGGATAGCAATGATTCACAGGCCCTCAACAGCCTCCTACACAAGATTCTAGACAAATCCTTCAATTTAGAGTTTGAAAGCTGAAAAAAAGTACGACTATCACCAAGTTTATTGAGATTTGGCCATCTAGAGACAAGATTAAGAAATGGATTTCACAGAATTGTTTGGGGCTTGAAGTAAAGGTTGAATTCATACCGTTAGGGTTATTTCAAATTATCTTTCAGTCAAATTCAAAAGGAACAACATTCTCAATGGTACTCCATGATTTGATCCATATCGCCAGTAGATTCTTGATGGTACTCCATGATTTGCCTCAGGAATTACGTGCTACAAGAGATTTTTAGGCCAAGTGGTGATGTTTGTTCATTGCTCAAAAGCTTCTAGCTGTAATCAGATGGGGACATTTGAACAAACTTTGTGTAAAAATCAATCTGAGAAGACCAGTCAAGCACGCCATTAAAATTGGCTTCATTCAAGAGTCTGACTGTGAATGTGTTCCGATTAGGTCACTTGATGATGCCTTACGACTCGGCGGGCATGAAAAGGGGGGATTTTCATTTGTCTTCAAAAGCGACATGAGTGAGAGAAGAGATATAGAGTTAAAGCAAGCTAAATTCATCTTTGCTTTTACTAGGGGTTTGGGACCGATGTGGCTTTTGGGGTGTCTCCGCGGTGAAATATGAAAGTGGATACTCTAGAGAAAATATTCCTCGCCCATTAGGTAGGTGATATTTTGATGCAAAAAGCTTTGCTACACAATATTCCTTGCTTATTAGGTGATGCCTAGAATGAGGATCTCATGCCCTCTTTTCCTTGGAGGAAATTAAAAAACAAACCCACTCTTTGAGTACGAGGAAGCTTCTGATCCAACCCATTCCTTGAGTATGAGGAAATCCTTTGATCTAATTAGTTTCTAGAGGTTCTAGGAGATCATAGGTGAGGATGTTTGGAATAGATGAAAGAGTGTAAGATTTTGTAGAGCAGTTTTGAAAAGTTGAAAATCTTCTTATATTTCCCTCATTTTCAAGAAGAAAACTTTAAATATTTTGATGGATACAAATCAATTATTATGCTTTGCAATTCAGTACATACCATTATTTCTAAAGCTATGGCCTCTAGATTCAAAACATGTTATCTTAAAAAAACATAGCAAATTCCTATAAAATAGATAGATCTAGGATGAAAATAATCATTTCTCATGAAAATAGTAGGGCCATTGAGGGGGAGTCGAATTGAGGGGACATAGACATGACACAACAATTTTCCATTCTCCAACAACCCATATTCTCCTAAATATTTTGATGGATACAAACCAATTATGCTCTTCAACTCAATATATAACATTATTTTTAAAGCTATGGCCTCTAGATTCAAAACACATTATCTTAAAAAAACATAGCAAATTCCTATAAAATAGATAGATCTTGGATGAGAATACTCATTCCCCATGAGACTATTCATTCTATCATAAATAGGAATAAGGAAGGTATAAATGTCAATTTAGACACGAACAAACAAACCTTGCAACATGGTTTTGTGGGATTTTTCTCATGATGATCATGCAAAATTTTTGGTTTTGCAAAACTTGGTGTAGGTGGAGACTGTCTCGATCCTACACCATTCTAATCAATGGGGTTCCTATTGATTTCTTTAGTGAAAAAAGGGAGGCATAGGTAATGGGACCCCTTATCCCTTTTTCTTTTCCTTGAGCTAGAGTCCTATAGAGGGGAACTTCCTAAAAAAATCAATGAGTGTTGTTGAGATTTTTTAGAATTATTTTAAAGTTACTGGTCTCATGAATTTTATAGTGCAATTTAGGCTAAAAAGTTTAAGCTGTAAAATTTATGGAAGCTAGTGTTCTTATAAACTTTGTTAATTAGCATATTCAATTCAATTAAGTAAGTAAATATAAAAAATAAAAAATAAGTTGACAAAATTAGAATCACTTCAAATGATTGACAAGCGACCTTTTAAACCCAAACTTTTCTACCCACTCGAGTTCGTAGCCTTAAAAGTAGAGGTTGCTAGTTTTTAGGAAAAGATTCTAACTTGGGTGTGATCCCATGAAGGGGGCTTCTAGTTCTATTTTATAGAGTGTGAGGCTCCATGAAGTCAAAAACAACTTCTAGAGGATTAATTGGGATCGTTTCCTCAAAAGAAGCAGCCCCTTCTTTAAGTGTTGTAGGTTTGAGTGGTTGAAAAAGGTGGGGAGCTTTAAATTGCCCCGCTAGCTTAGGCTTTTTTTGCCACTTGTCAATCATATGAATTTTTTTAATTAATTTAATTAATTTAATTAATTTTATGTATTTATTTATTTACTCACCTGAATTGAATATGCTAAGTCAAAAAAATTCATGAGACCACCAACTTCCACAAATTGTGGAGTTTGAACTTTTAAGCTCGAACTCCTCTACAAATTTCATGGGACCTCCCTCTTTAAAATAATCCTGAAAAAATCTCAACATCATCCATTGAATTTTTTTAGGAAGCCCCCCTCCATGGGACCCACCCTAATTGATCTTGTAGCAAATTTTTCTAACTTCATGGGAGCTCTTGCCCCTTAAAAGTAGATCTTAAAGCCCCCCCTCATGGGACCCAAACCTCATCTTTGCTAAAGCTTTAAGTATAAGTGTAATGTTGTGGTTAGAAATGACATTTTAATAGTCCTACAAGTTTCAAGAAGCATATGAAATATACTCATCTATAATTTATGGATAATTCTCTTATATTTGGAAGGGACGTGATTAAGGAGTAAAGAATCATCGAAAAGCATTTGATTTAGTATGCATTGGTAGTTAGTCTAAAAGTTAGTATATCTAAATAAAGGATCTTCTTCTTGAAGTATAATTGTTTGGAAAAACTAGAGATACAAAGGATTTTAGGATTTAAGGTGTACATGCTACCAAGTAAATATTTAGGAATGTCTCTCTTAGAAAATAATTATTTGGAAGTTGAATCGGATAATGTTATAGATTGGATCTAGGGTATGATTTATTTTTGAAAAGGTCAGTAGTTGTCCCTTGTTGTGAGGGTTACCCTAATTAAAGCTTGCATTGTGCTTGTTCACATTGACATGATGTTGATTTTCTAGATTTTGGGTAAAGTGGAAAAAAGTATAAAGGGTCCTCAATATGTTGTCCTCTAAAAGGATATATCTTTCCAAATATATTCTTATCAAGTGGGTGGAGCTGATCAAGCCTATAAGGATAGTGGCTTCAGGGTTAGGAGTTGTAGAGCCACGAATAAGACTATGGGAGCCAAGTTGACATGGATACGCTAATGGAAAGGATAATGGATATTGTTTGGAGGATTTAGATAAGGATAAATGGATAGAATGCATGATGATCAAGGGGATCCTTAACATTGTCGAGATCAAAGGTGGAAAAAAGGGGATATGGATGTAGATAGGATAAATGAGGGATAATTATAAAAAACTCACAAATATGCAATAAGCCCAATCACAATGTTGCACATTACAAAACTAAAATCAATCAACAATCTACCTTAGCTATCTTGTAGCCATGTGATTATTAACCTTTATCAAACTATCTTGTATCTTCATCAGACATTATCACTATCAATCAATTATACAAGATGAAACCTTCCTAAAACTAGGCATCTCAATCAACTTATCAAACCAATCACATCAATTGTGACAAGAATTATTTTTGCATGAAAGCATGATAGTTTTTTGTTTGTTATCTTTCATTGATTTTTTATTTTATCTTTGGTGACATATCTTTTAGTCTCTTTGGGATGTCTTTGAGTAGAGATCTTATCTCCAGGATGTCTTTGACTAGAGAGGCAATGATAGGGCATGTTCACTTGTTTGTTATTTGTGGGTTGTTCCTTACTAACATGTTGATTTGTCCCGACACTTGATTCCCTTGTCCTCCTATCAACCAAGATCTTTTGTTGATGAAATGTTGATGCTCTCTATTTTGTAGCACAAAGAACAAGAGGCTATGGTGAATGGAGATGGTTGATTGACAGACAAATGATAGTGATGGTAGATTGATAATTATATTGATAGCAAGATGATAAAGATATGATAACATAAGATAGTAAGAAGATAGGATGAGGTGTGATTGCATGATTAAATGAGATAAGCTATCAAAATGAGGAGAAAATATCTTTTATACAAACCTCATGAAAACCAACAATTGAAATTAAGAGGTGATAAATGAGTGGCAAAGATTAGAAAGTAAGTAGGGTTTTGGTAGGAGTGGAGGAGATTAAGAGGCAATAAGAAAATGAATGGCTAGGATTAAGTGGTGGAAGAGGCGTGTTAACTTTTCAAGTTTCATTGAACTTAGACATAGGCAATGTGGTAAAAGGTCAAATAAAAAGATAATTGAGAAGTGGCACAAGAATAAAAATTTAGAAGTTAATCCATGTGATTTAAGGTGATTGGTTAAATATGAATAAAATGATTAATGAATTTATAAAATAAATAAATGTGCTTATTTAATAAATATAAGAAATATGCTATGACAAATGCCTAATTAAATAAATAATAATTTGTTTAATTTTTAGATAGAAAAGGCCAATGAATTATTTAATTAAATATATAATATTTATTTAAATAATAGTAGAAGAGGTTAACGAATTAATTAAATAAATAATAATATTTATTTAATTAATAGATTATTTTTTATGGTTTCATGAGAATATTTTTAGGTGTCTACACCTTCCTCTCAATGTTAGTGTAGGAATTTGTTCCTCTACAATAACTTCCTTTCAAGTGGTATCAAAACTTGAACACCTTTGGTTTCATTTGTGGGTTGTTAGATTTTTTGAACTAACCTAGTTTTGAGTGGGAGCTTGTGCAAAAGATAATTTGTGATCTAGATGGAAAGTTCATTAGGAAGAATAAAGGTGGATAAATTTTCTAAAATTAATTGAGATGTGGAAGCTAAAGACAATGGAACTATTTATAGATCAAGATTTGTGGGGTGTTATTGATGATAATGTCTTCAAACCTACATATCTCTTACTGCAACTTATCTGTATGATGTTATGAGCTATAAAGTTAAGGTTCTAATCAAATTATGCTTGACAAACTCTCTTTTAATTAATGTCCACAAAGAGTCCTTTTCAAATAAGACATAGAAGAAACTTGGTGAGATGTATCAATCCAAATCTTTAAGTTCATAAGAGTTTCTTGAGAAATAAATTTTATAAATTGGGAATGGAAGAGGGTTAATGAATTAAAGACCACCTAGAAGCATTCAATTTGTTCATGGATCAATTGACATCTATTTGTGTAAAGATGGATGAGGAGGATAAATGTCAGTTCTTGCTTTATTTTTTTCGTAGTTCATGGTATTCTTTTGGTATGCATGTGGGAAGTACTTCTATTGAATATTGAAGATGTGGTGGGTACTTTTCTTTCTAAACACATTATGAGGAAGGTATATATAAATGCCAAGGAGACCCTAACTATTTGTGGAAGGCCTAAGGAAAATAAGAAATAAGAATTAGAAACATGATAAATCCAAGCGAAGATCTAAATCTCCTAGAAACTCCAAAGTAGTTTTCTAGGATTGTGGTAAATCTGAACACTTTTATAAGGATCAACGAAGAAAATAAGAAGGAAAATAATAGATTTGATCCTAATTCTAATTTCGAGAAGGAAGTATTGAACACTTCTAGATGATGGGAGGGGTGAATCAACATGTATTAAAAAAAATTAATTATTAACCATTCATTCCATTCATTTCATGTGAAAGAAAATACCATAAATAGAAAGATAAACACATAATACTGGAATTTTTACATGAAAAAACCAATGAGAGAAAACTACTATGTGGATCAAAGTGATTACAATATTTTAGGCCAGGGGCCAAGGAGCTCACAACTCCTGATTAGGACTTGTAGACTAAGGTGAACAACCTTAGGTCAAGATACAAAGGGCTTACAAGTCACTAAAGATCACTTTCTTCAAGGCAAGGTGCAATACAATTAATTATAAGATATTATGCTAATTAAATTGAATAGATGTGCATTCTCATAAATGTTAATTATATTTTGTTGTTATTTTCACTGTTCATATATTGGAGTCAAATTTTATTTCTAATTGTCTATCCATTCATATCTTCATAGAATTTCATACACCATCATACATAAATCTTACAATCATCTTCGAAGGGTACCTACCTTTATATATCCACCGCAATGAAAAGTGGCATCTATTAGGATGACCTAGTAAGATGTAGCATGTAACACATAAATTGTTGGCCCAAATTCAATCTCCAAAGAATGCAAAATTAAAATAATATATGTGAGGCATCATACCATTTTGATACACCTTTCTCATGATCCAAAATCATCTCCATTAAGACCACATGTTGTTGCATGAACAAAAATCATCTCGAGTCAACCCCCAAAGAATAAGATCATTGATACGTGTGCCAACCAAATAACCATAAAAATTGGTCTATACCACCTCAACTATTGTATAATAAAAAAATTTCATCCCAAGCCATCAAAAAAATAATATTTGATAGTCACAACACTTGATTACTTGAAGGTGGAGAAATGCAAAGATATACTATGTTACTAAAACTCAAAACACTATATCTTTTGTTGAAAACTGAATCAAACCATAAAACTTGAGATGTTTTGACCTCTAACAAATACCAATAACATACTTCAATTTCAATGATAAATAGCTTGATGCTCCAAGATGCAAACTAAAAAGAAAAATACAACATATTAGATTGTTTTCTAGATTAGTCTCATGTAGTCATGTTCATGAGAAGACACCTAAAACTAACACCAAAACTCCTAATAAGACCTAAGACATCTAGATATACCTTTTGTAATAATCTTCATTGATATTTGTTAGTCCATGTGAACACATATGTATTCTAATGTGATGAAGGGTGCTCCCCTTAATACCACAAACACATAACAGAAACAGAGAAACAACAACAATTTGCAAGAACGGAAAATGGGCTTCTTATTATGTTTTCTAGATTAGTCTCATATAGTCATGTTCATGAGAAGACACCTAAAACTAACACCAAAACTCCTAATAAGACCTAAGACATCTAGATATACCTTTTGTAATAATCTTCATTGATATTTGTTAGTCCATGTGAACACATATGTATTCTAATGTGATGAAGGGTGCTCCCCTTAATACCACAAACACATAACAGAAACAGAGAAACAACAACAATTTGCAAGAACGGAAAATGGGCTTCTTATTATCTCCACAAATGTGGAATTACAAATTTCAGAATTACAACATGCAAAGCCACATGGGCATTCCCTTTACAATATTCTATAGGACAAAGCCTCGAATCATTACCCAGATCTACCCAGAACTGCTCTGAACTGTTCCAAACTGCCTAAGACAACACTATAGACCTTTCTTATATAGGCAATTTCCACCACCCGAGAAGGTTCCAGAAATTTAGCCCTTTAGGCCAACTAAACATAGAATTATTTATTTTTCACAATTATTACAATAGGGTCGGCTCAAAAGAAATACAAAATATGATTTTAGGTAACCCAACTTCCAGAGGCCATAACTTTTTAACCGTAACTTCATTTTTCTATTGTAACCACTTTTCTAAAACGCCATGACGAGATCTACAGTGTCTAAAATGCGCTAGCACCAGTTAGCCGGGGGTCAATCGTGATCAGGAGCCTCTAAGGCCTTCAAAATTGACTTGAAAGATTTCATACCCAAAAACCTCAATAACTTCATCAATACTGATGATGTGGCAATGAAACTTAACTGGTAGGCTGAAATGACTGAGATGAACCTCCAACTGTGAAATCAGAACATTCCGAGATCGTATGACCAACTTACTAAAAAATAGTAAGTTTCCATAAATAGCAGCTCTGCACAAGATAGCCCTTATTGAAAATAAAACCATAAATATTTTTGGGTGATGCAAGATTGCTCTTACACCCAGGATGCTCCTGCATCAGACACCCGGGGTAATTTGAGAAGTGACCCCGTCACGTCTCAGGTGTGAAGAGGAAAACCAAGACGTTTAACCTCCTCCCTTGTCAGCCGTGATGAATCCTCAATAGGTCATCCTTTCCACTTGACCAGATATTCTTCATATGTCCTATTCCTTGTACTTCTTCCAACACGACTGTACAGTATAACCTCAATCTCCTTGGTATTTGAATTGGTTGCTGGAATACTCCATTGTGCTGCCATGATCTCATCTTCAACACTTCCTTCATGATGCTCTGTCAAATCTGAAATGTTAAACATTGGTGAAATATTCAACTCAGTAGGCAATTTTACCTCATATGCATTTCCTTAATCATGCTTCTTAGTATCTTACATGGCCCAAACTTCTTCATTTTCAACTTGTTATATGTACCAACTAGAAATCTCTCCTTCCGTAAATGAACCATGACTTCATCTCCAACTTGAAATTTCTTATGCCTCCTTTTCACATCTGCCTTAGCCTTATACTGCGCATTCATCTTGGTAATATGCTTCCTCATCTCCTCATGGATGTTCTTAAAATGTTCTGCAAAATCCTCAGCTTCAACACTACTTATTTCTCCTTTATCTATCTTCCTCAACTCAGATGCATTTCAGGGACTACTTCCATATACAATCTGTGGCTGATGTGATGAACTAAACTTCAAATCTGTCTTCAACTCTTCACTTTCTATTAGTGTCATTCTATGTGCTGCCTTATTTGGAAAATTGGCTCTTGGAATCAAGTCCATCTGATGACTGATCTTTCTTACTGGTGGTAATCCATCAGGCACATTATCAGATACAATATCCTAAAACTCATTCAATAATTCTGCAACTTCTACAGGTACATCTTGTACTTCCTCTTTCCTAGCCTTTGGAATTAAGGTAAAACACATATGCTCATGCCGCATACCATCTAAGAAATTTCCTCTATCAACAAAAGTTATTCTTGCATTACCACATACCTTTTCTTTTGTTTCCTTCAATGGTTTTAGCTTATGTCGCACTCCATCCTTTATCAGGGAATAGGTATTCACACGACCATCATGTACAACACACCTATCAAATTGCCATGGTCTAACCAACAACATATGACATGAATCCATAGATATGATATCACATAGTACCTCATCATGGTATCCGCCAATCTTGAACTTCACTAGCCATTGTTAATTGACCATGACCTTATGGTCATCCTGCACCCAGGCAACCCGATATGGATGTGGATGTTTTTGCCTCTTGAGCTTCAACTTTGTCACCATCTCTTTTGACACCAAATTATCAGTACTACCACTATCAATAATCACATCACAACACTTACCCTCACACTTAAACCTGGTGTGAAATAGACTCCTCCTTTGTTTAGGTTCATTCTCACCACTCAGCAGGACTCTTCTATTAATCAGTGTTTCTCCTCTTTCAGCATCTTTAGAATGTGATGATCTAGCATATTCATCTACATGTGCAACTCTAGCCTAGCCTTCATTTCTCCTATCTATCCTTCCTTGGCATTGAGGACATTCAAATGCCCTATGACCTTCTTCTCCATAGTGAAAACATGTTCCACGGAAGCCTCCTCTTCCAAATCCTTGTCCTCTTCCTCTTCCCCTCTGATCTCTATTATTCTGATCATGGAAACGATTGAAATTATCTCCTCTCTGATTCTGACTGTTACTGGCCTCATCCTACTTTTTTGGATCTTCATTTCAATCTCCATATGACCGTCCACCAGATCTTCCATCACGACCTCTTCCGCTTTGTCCACTCTCAAACTTCTTGTTCAACTTTTCCTCTACTTTTAGGGAAAACTGGTATGCCTCTTCAATACTGTTCATTCAAACTAAATTCAATTCTTCCTGAATGATCGGCCTTAACCCATTAAGGTAACGGGAAACTTTCTCCTTGTCAACTTCTGCATGGCCTGTTCTGATGAGGATTCGATAGAACTCCTCTATATACTCCTGAACATATCTTCCTGCTTACTTCAAACTTTGCATCTTCTTTAGTAGGTCAAGCTCATAATAAAAAAGAATGAACTGTTGCTTCAATTTATCCACCATCCGATCCCATCTTGTGATTTTATCCTTTCCTCTTCTATTTTTCTCCAATTGAATCTCTTGCCACCAAATCTTCGCATGACCTTTCAGTCTGGCCTTCGCAAACTTGACCCGATCAGGATCCTCAATATCTTCATACTCAAAATATTCTTCACATTCATTGATCCATTCGATCAATTCATCTGGGTTAAGATTCCCTAAAAATGTAGCAACCTCGATCTTAGGTCTTTTCCGGATCTTGGAAATGGCCCAGAAAAGCCTTTCTTCCTCTTGGTTCAAAACTTTGACTTCTACTTCTTGATCATCATTTCCATCTTTGGCTTCATCCTCACTTTTGTCTCTGACATTAAGATTCATTCCTCTGCGAATCTCTTCTTGCAATGCTCGCACTTGTCTCTGGAGCTCTCTAACCTCAGGTGTCACAGTACCAGCTCTTCTGTCACGTTCCCTTTATGGAGGCATTTTCATGCGTATCATTGAAACCCTAACCACGGTCCTGGTGCAAACTACCTCACAGTTGGCGATTTGTTTCCACAGAAACCCTAACCCACGGTCCTAGTGCAAACTACCTTACAGTCGGTGATCTGTTTACACACTTAGGAACTCCTGCTTTGATACCACTTGATGAATGGGTGCTCCCCTTAATACCACAAACACATAACAGAAACAGAGAAACAACAACAATTTGCAAGAATAGAAAATGGGCTTCTTATTATCTCCACAAATATGGAATTACAAATTTCAGAATTACAACATGCAAAGCCACATGGGCATTCCCTTTACAATATTCTGTAGGACAAAGCCTCAAATCATTACCCAGGTCTACCCAAAACTGCTCTGAACTATTCCGAACTGCCTAAGACAGCACTACAGACCTTTCTTATATAGGCAATTTCCACCGCCTGAGAAGGTTCTAGAAATTTAGCCTTTTAGGCCGACTAAACATAGAATTATTTATTTTTCACAATTATTACAATAGGGTTGGCTCAAAAGAAATACAACATATGATTTTAGGTAACCCAACTTCCGTAGGCCATAACTTTTTAACCGTAACTTCATTTTTCTATTGTAACCACTTTTCAGAAACGCCATGACGAGATCTATAGTGCCTAACATGCGCTAGTGCTAGTCAGCCGGGGGTCGATCACGATTCGGAGCCTCTAAGGCCTTCAAAATTGACTTGAAAGATTTCGTACCCAGAAACCTCAATAACTTCACCAATACTGATGATTTGGCAATGAAACTTAACTGGTAGGCTGAAATGACTGAGATGAACCTCCAACTGTGAAATCAGAACATTCCGAGATCATATGACCAACTTACTAAAAAATAGTAAGTTTCCATAAATAACAGCTCTGCACAAGATAGTACTTATTGAAAACAAAACTAGAAATATTTTTGGGTGATGCAAGATTGCTCTTACACCTAGGATGCTCCTGCATCATAATGTTACTACACCATTTCAAAACATACGACAACACTGTAGAGCAGACCTTTTGCACCGTAGTTGACATCAATGAAAATACGTTTGACATCAATGAAAACCAAATATACATATTAGAAACAAAAATATAGTGATGTGTTCATGGATCTTTGTCTGATTGTGTAGGTAATGATGCATGTTTAATCGACTCAATTGCATCTTTTCATATGACTTCCAAGAGAGTTTGGTTTTTTGAATATGAAGAATTTGATAGAGGTAAGGTTTACTTGGGTGATGATTATCATTTAGATATTGTTGGTCATGGTAAAGGTACAATTAGGTTTCTTGATAGTACAACAAAAATAATTTATGGTGTGTTGCATAACCTTGGACTAGCATAAATTTTTCCATGTGTGAGGAAACTTATAGATGTGGGTACATGCAGGTAGTTTTTGTGATGAAGGATGCAAAATGATGAGAAGTTCTATAGTGATGGATACATGTTTTGAATTTGGCACATTATATAAGGTGGATGTATGAATTTTTAGTGTAATATTTCTTTTGTGAAAATAAAGATCTATGAATCCTTCATTGGAAGAGGTGAGGATTTTACCTTCAAAAGATGGTCACAAATTTTGGGTACTTAATGGTGCTCTTTATATTGAATCAAAGTTACCTACAAAGAAGATTGTAGTGGGACTAGAGAGTTGGAAACATGGAGAAAAGGGTCTAAGAACCTTGAAATATTAAAAAAATTATTGAATTCTTGAATGGCCTAATGATAAGTTGTTAAAAATTAAAATGATAAATTATAAATAAAATGTGGATTTTCTTTCCCTAGAAAGAAACCTTATTTTGTGAGGGGTAATGTATTACAATTGTGTATTGTGATGTGTTTTAAGAGCCTCATAGTCATATATTTTCCTCTAGATTGTTATTGGTGATAATCTTTCTTTGCAAGTATATTATAATCTATTTTTTATTTCTAAATATATGTTGGCCAATTTTTGGAATGTGGGGGTTTTTCCCCCAAAGGGTTCTCTTTTTTTACTTTTCTATAAATATTGTAAAGTTATAAAAAGTTTTGGATAAAACTCCTCTTGATGTTAGTATAGGAATTTATTCCACTACCTTAACTTCCTATCAAAGACTAGATTATGAGCAATTTTTACAATAGGTAGGTGAAGAATTTAAATGCCTTGAAACATGTTTTGGAAGGCCTACATGTGTAAATTTAGGAAAATATGATTTTATGATGCAGTGGCCTAAGTGGACTAGCAATATTTAAGTTCAAGAGGGACTCCATTTGTGTTGTCACAACACCCAACAAGCTTCTTCACTAGGATCATCCTCATTGATCCAATCCACAACATAATCAATCAGAGTGCAAAGAAATTCCTTGTGCCACCAATAGGCTCCACACCTTTGTAATCAACCCAATTTCCCTTAATAAAATCACCAGTTTCAACCAATCAACTCAATCTCTCATCAACAATCCCTTAACCGGGTGCTCACTAGGCCTTAATCCCTAGTAGCCCTATTCAACGGATTTCGCGAGGATTACACAAAACTTCTCCAAAAGACATAAAAAACTAAGGGCATATCAAGATACCCTTTTCAATTCTCTTCAACATATCTCAGAATCATCTACTACTCCTTTGGACCAGTTATCCAAACCAACACCCTTTTACCCTGCAAATAGCCATATTAGCCCTCCATTCACAAAGCAACTACTAACTCAATCCAACCCCAAACCTCCCAACCATTAAATGGAGTTTATTCATTACCTAAATCAATGGATTTTAAAATTTATAGGAGATGCCACCAAGGTTTACCATCCCAATCACCAAACCCTCATTCCTAGGGACACTAGCCTAGGGCTTTGTCAAAAAGACACTTCCATACACTTTCAGATCCTTCCAATGGATCCTACACCATCCAATGAACATATCTAAGCATACCATGCCATAAAAAGTGGCTCTCCTTGAAGTGGATCTCTCAAACATTGACTGGTCCAACCACTTGATACCCTCAATCAACATTTTCTCTTAAACATAGATCTCCCTCTTAAATCTCTTGCATATCCCTACAATCAAACACATATGGAAACATACTATATATGGATAGGCTTCTCCCACAAGCAACATTAACCACTGAAAGTAGGAGAGCCTAAGTGCTCATGGTTTCTTCAAAATAGTTTGTTGATTACACACAAAACTTGTTCATGAATAATCAACAATTTGATGATTTTCTTTGCTTCAAAGGTCAATAAGATAATACACAATTAACAAGGAGATGAAAGGAAATAGATCACCATAATTATACACCATTTCATATTCAATTATGCATTGAATGAAGAGTTTGATAACACAAAATAATGAATGTGTCCTTGCTACCAGAGAGTTGACTGTCATAGGAAATTATTGTTTATTGATTCAAAAAATTCATTACAACTGCTTCCTCGACATACAAACACTCTTACCAATTCCTCTAACTCTCCTGCTCTCATTCATGCTCACACAATATAAATAACCCTCTCCAAGTCGATTGACAGTTATAACTCCTTGCCAAACTGACAACAAACAGTTTAATTGACTATTACACATTAATATATTGTTGTCAAGTTGATAACATAGTTGTCAACTCGACAACTCATTATCCCTTGCACTGATATTTATTTAAATCAACTTTATGAAGGCCTTTTAGGATTCTATCCTAACACTTAAGACCTTAAACCCTCTCTAAACCCTCACATAAGCCTTTTTAGGCCTATTTTGCCAATTAGGCAATATTACATGCTTTGGAACTTTTAGTGCATTTGACAACATTTAATGGCTCTAATGGCCAACTTACAATCACGAGTGACCTTATAGGTCTTTTCCAACATTATTTACTCTTAGGATCCTCAAGTGACCCCAAGGTGCACTCTTCTAACCCCAAATGCCAAAATGGCTTACAAGATTGATCCTTATACAAAAGGATTCACATACTAATCAAAACATAATCAAATGAACATTATTGGTCTTATTACATTTCCAATGACCCTTCAAGGTCATGTTTATCTTCAACTCCCCCTAGGATCTATCACTGACCCTAGTGTTCCTTTTGGGCGCTGGTGCTCCTACACCATACTCCTTAGCTTTAAAGATTTTCCAAGTCCTCTCAGAAACCTGCACCCAAAACATGTTAGAAGAATTTGGGCCTTCATCTTGACCTTAGGCACATATAGATCCTCTTAGAACCATGCAATCCTCTCTTCATGTATATTCATCTTGCATTTTGGTTTTCCCTTTCTCAACAATGTGAACAATGCATGCTTATGTTGCTGCTTCTTCTTGCTCACCATCATGCCAACTTGCATTTATGATTCACCTTGTGCTATCTCCATGCTAGGAGAAAATTTTATCACCTTTTGAGCCTCCTCATGGCCAATTTCTGCAAACTTAGTCTCTTCTTTGAAGGCTACTCCCTCTTGTGCCTCCAAAACACCTCCATGACTCTGCCATTCTTAAACTATTACAAAAAACTTATCCCATAGATCTACCTCATCTTCAAGACCTTCTAGGCCTTCCTCTATGTTGTCTCCTCTAGCATCCACAAATACTTCATCCTAAGTCCTTACATCCTTCATCATAGGTGTAACTTTCTTTCCAAGAGTACCCTTCCTAGTACCCTCCTCTTCTTCCTTGATGTTTCTCTTAGCCTCTGAATAGGCCATTTCACTTTCCTCTTCACCCTTAAGTGCCAACTTGTATCATCCTTAAGAATCTCTTCAAGTCTTCTCAATCTTTCTTCACCTTCTTCCAATTCTTTCTCAAGACTTTATATCTTTTCTTCCCTCTCCTTTCTCTCTTTTTATCTTTTCTTCTTTTCTTCATCTCTTTTTCTTCCTTCATCCAAGTATTTTTTCAATAACTTAGCTAACTCTCTCTCACTTCTAGTCATTTCCATCTCTTCACATAAATCTAGGATTCTTCAGATGCCAAGCCACCACTTTGGAACACTCTCAGAGGATAATTCAACTCTAAGCATCAACAAAGGACTTTAAACCTTCAAAATCATAGAAAGTTTCTCCACCACTTCTCAACCTAGGATGCTCTTAGGCTTTGATACCAACTAATGTAGATGCCTAGGTGGACTTGCAATCAATAAGTTCAAGAGGGACTCCATTTGTGTTGTCACAACACCAAATAAGCTTCTTCACTAGGATCATCCTCATTGATCTAATCCACACCATAATCAATCATAGTGCAAAGAAATTCCTTGTGCCACCAATAGGATCCACACCTTTGTAATAAACCCAATGTCCCTCAATACAATCACTGGTTTGAACCAATCAAATCAATCTCTCATCAACAATCCCTTAACCATGTGCTCATTAGGCTGTAATCCCTAGTAGCCCTGTTCAACGGATTTCTCAAGGATTACACAAAAATTCTCCAAAAGACATAAAAAACTAAGGGCATATCCAGATACCCTTTTCACTTCTCTTCAACATACCTCAAAAGCATCTACTATTCCTTTGGAATAGTTATCCAAACCAACACCTTGTTACCCTACAAATAGCCTTATTATCCCTCCATTTACAAAGAAACTAGTAACTCCATCCAACCCAACCATTAAATAGAGTTTATTCATGACCTAAATCAATGGATTTTCAACTTTATAGGAGATGCCACAAAGGTTTACCATTCCAATCACCAAACCCTCATTCCTAGGGACAGTAGTCTAGGGCTTTGTCAAAAAGACACTTCCACACACTTCCAGATCCTTCCAATGGATCCTACACCATCCAATGAACATATCTAAGAATACCATGCCATTAAAAGTGGCTCTCCTTCAAGTGGATCTCTCAAACATTGACTGGTCCAACCACTTGATACCCTCAATCAACATTTTCTCTTAAACAAAGATCTCCCTCTTCAATCTCTTGCATATCCGTACAATAAAAAACATATGGAAACATACTATACATTTATAGGCTTCTCCCACAAGCCACATTAACCACAGAAAGTGGGAGAGCGTAAGTGCTCATGGTGTCTTCAAAATAATTTGTTGATTACACACAAAACTTGTTTAGGAACAGTAAAAAATGTGATGAATTTCTTTGCTTCAAAGGTTAATAATATAATACACCATTAACAAGTAAATGAAAGGAACTAAAGAACCATCATCATACACCATTTCCTATTCAACTATGCATTGAATGAAGAGTTTGATAACACAAAACAATGATTGTTTCCTTGCGGCTAGAGACTTGACTATCACATGAAATTATTGTTTATTGATTCAAAAAGTTCATTACAACTACTTCCTTGACACACAAACACTCTTACCAATCTCCTCTAACTCTCATACTCTTATTCACGCTCACACAATACAAATAACCCTCTTCAAGCCGATTGACAATTATAACTCCCTGCCAAACTGACAACAAATAGTTTAATTGACTGTTACACATTAATTTATTGTTGTCAAGTTGACAACATAGTTGTCAAATCTATAATCCTTATCCCTTGCACTTATATGGATCCTATCCTAACACTTAAGACCTTAAACCCTCTCTAAACCCTCACATAAGCCTTTTTAGGCCTATTTTGCCAATTAGGCAATATTACATGCTTTGACACTTTTAGTGCATTTGACATCATGTAATGGATTTAATGGCTAACTTACAATCATGAGTGACCTTATAGGTATTTTCAAACATTATTTACTCTTAGGATCCTCAAGTGACCCCAAGGTGCACTCTTCTAACCCCAAATGCCAAAATGGCTTACAAGATTGATCCTTATACAAAAGGATTCACATACTAATCAAAACATAATCAAATGACCATTATTGGTCTTATTACATTTCCAATGACCCTTCAAGGTCATGTTTGTCTTCAACTCCTCCTAGGATCTATTAGTGACCCTAGTGTTCCTTCGAGGCCCTTGTGCTTGGCCTTGGTGCTCCTGCACCATTTTAGGTCCTTCTTTTGGTCCATGTAATGAAAACAACTTAGTGTGGGGTGATTAGGGTAGGAACAAGGTTACAATTCTCCCAACCTTTTACACATTTTTTTTCAAAGCTGAGAATAGACCCTAAATTTGTAGGATGATCTAGAATAATATTAGATCCCAAAGTCTAATGCATTTTTATGGATTTCCTAGAGAAGATGTGTTTCCACTTGGGATTGATGGAAATATTCAGTAAATTGGGACTTCAAGGTGTTTACCTGTCAAGAAGGTGGAGAGTGCAATGATCACCTATTTGTTCATTGTGATCTTTCCAAGAAGAGAAAATTAATTATGTTCCTAAATAGAAGAGGGTTTGATTTGACTCTTTTGGCTAATATTACACTCCACTTGAAGTGTTGGGTCCTCAAGATTATAAGCCTAAGTTTGTAATTAATTTGGAACTTGTCTCTCAATCTAATTGTGTGGAATGTTTGGTTGGAGAGAAACAATAGTATTTTAAAGAAATATATGAAGGAAATCAAAATGATTTGGGATAAAGTAAAAAATTCCATCAATGAATTAGGGAAAATCTACAAAGCATAAGATTGGACTATAAAAAATGTAGAGAATACTTGGTAGTATCTTGGCCAAGATTTAGATGTCTAGGCATGCCCACACTTACCATAAAGAGGATAGAGACAAGAATAGTTGGAAATGGACAAACCTAGATTGTATAAAGCACAACTTTGATGAAGTGATGAAAGGAAATCCAAGACAAGATGGAGGTAGGGGTGTCTTGAGAGATTTTGAGGGTTAAATAATAGGTTTATTTACTCATGATTATAGATTTAATGCTAATAATAGTTGATACTAGATAAATATTTTGGAGATGAATAAAAATTAGAGGAAAGTGATGGAAAAAAATTGTGGTAACTAGTAATAGAGGTTATGCAAGGAGGATAAATCCAAAATTGAAAAGTAGATGTTATTATTAAGGAATCAAAATTTTTTCTTTGTGAATTTTAAGAGGTTTGAGTCTCACATATACTTACAAGAAAGGAAATCAAGTGAAATATTGGGTAGCTAAATGGGGTTCTCACAGGCTTAAGGGATAAAGTAGAGACTAGATGATAGTGGGAGGATTTATCATTTGAAGCTATCAACCTAATGCAAAATGGAATTAAAGGAACACTCACCCAATAAGGGTCTATAAATGGAGAAATAAATAACTATAATGAGGTGATTGATGATGCATGCAT
Organism: Chamaecyparis obtusa; assembly: GCA_027943335.1. Taxonomy (NCBI): domain Eukaryota; kingdom Viridiplantae; phylum Streptophyta; class Pinopsida; order Cupressales; family Cupressaceae; genus Chamaecyparis; species Chamaecyparis obtusa. The sequence continues at coordinate 964,257 of BSBK01005594.1, read as the reverse complement.
TACACTCTTTCTATTGATGCCTATTGGTTTATGGTCATTTGTAGTTATCATATTTATTAGAAGATTCTTGCCTTCATTTTGTAGGATGGGCTAGTGGTGTTATTGTAATTTTTTCTATTGTTGTGTGATATTATTTGGATTATTTTATCGTACCCTCATACACTATAAATGTTCTTTTCTAGACTTTAGTGCATAATTATGCTATTTTATTTTTAATTAGCTTCTAGACTTAAACTAGGTTATAACAAAAATCACAACTTTAGAATAATCTATTTTCAAATTTAGAGGATTTAAAAATTTATAACCCTTTGCATCATTGTCATATGAATAATGAAAGATTCACTTCTAATATTTAAAATATATTTTAGATCATATTTCCTTAAGAACATGAACATAAGATTCAACCAAAAACTCACATTGAACAAAAGGCTTCTTATCTATTCACATGTTATATGGTGTCTTATCAATTCTATTTAAACATTGAGATATATTATATTGAAAACCTTATCCTAAAATAATATTCCAATTGCGCACCATTCAAAATATTTTAAAATATATCTATTAATATCTATTTAATTTGTTGTAAATCATATTTTATTTAGACTATATGAGATAGTTTTATTAAAAAAAAATTTCATGTCTATAGAAACAATTAAATTCCTTAAAAAATATTTACCTAAATTATCCACCTTTAAAACCTTAATATTTATATCTAGCTACCTTTCAACAACTAACTTAAATTATTTAAACTTAAAGAAAAATACATATTTATATTTCATAGAAATATCTAGGTAAATCTTGAATGGTAGTTCACAAATAAAGAAAATAGTGATATTTTCTAATAGAACGAGCATCCAAATAAATAACCTCTAAAATTATTTTATCTTTAATACTTGCAAAAGGAATGCTAAATCTATTATATTTATGAAACATAATGCTCACACAAATTAAACTCAAGAGAATAGAAAAATAATCCTTCTATTATATTTTTATTAGTCATATTCTAAAGACCTTTTCCACCAATATGATTCGACCTTTGATTCTCTGACATACATAAATTTTCATTTCCAATACTAAAACTATAAAATGCATTTTTTTTCTAGCTTGAAAAAGATGTCACATTAACTACCCTCATTTAATACTAGGTTTCTTCTATCCAACTTTGAAACACTATTGTCAAATTTATATGAAATGAATGCAAGCATATTAATCTCTACAAATTAGTTGTTGAATATCACTTTCATCTTTTTTCATCTAACAATATTAAGAATCTAGCCACCATTATATGATCTATATATGGTAAAATCAATCCTTTGATTCATGTGAGAAGGTATACCCAAATAAATCACACAAGTTATCATTAGTACTATTAGCAAAACAAACAATGTATCAATTCTTTTATGGTCATTATAAAAAATTCAATAGAATTATTTTTAAAATTTGTCTTCCTATTTTTATTCTATCTTCAAATTATTTCACATCATATAGTTCCAACATTCCATTTTTCTCTTTTCGCAGATATGAGACTATCCTTTCTATTTTTATCAATCTTTATATTTCTTTTATTCCCTTTTGTATGCATGTTTCTTTAGGAAATGCATCATTTGATCTTCATTTATTTACTATTAAAAGTGACAACAAGATATTTTATTTAAGTATATAAAGTATCATCACTAATAGCTCAAAAACTAGGCTTTCTCATGATTTGGTATAGAAGAAAGTAACAAAATATATCTATTGACTTTATGAGTCTTAACATCAATACTTTCTAGTAAGAGTAAATGCCTCCCTTCATATTCAAATAATGAATATTCCTTCTCAAGTAATGTTTTGGTAAATTTTACCTACCATCTTATAGAAACTATGTGAAAATGTCTATAAAAATGATTTAAGAGTATAGAATTAGAGATACAAAACATAATGTCTCCTCTTATCTTGTTATTCAATTTTGTCTAATATTTAACCAACATTTCCATAAAAATTTCCATAAAGATTTGTTAAATTTTTAAATCTCTATATGGAATGTTCTTACTTTAAATTCAATCACATACAGATCTACAAAACCACTAGCTCCTCTTATAAGTCAATAAAACAACACTCAAATAAAGTTTAATTATAATCAAGTCATAGTTCAACTAGGAAATGTTAAAAAAAAACTAAATAAATATAATAAAATTATTTTAAAAAATAATGCTAAAATGTAATTAACCTATTAGTAAATATTATCGAACCATCAAATAGAAGATAAGGACGTGTAAATTAGCAAATAATCATTATTATAAAATAATGATAATGATCAAGTGATGATATTATTAGTAAGCAATACTAATAAGCTTTATGTTATTAAGTATATAATTGAATTATGATTGTAATCAAAATATTTGTACATGCTATCATTATTATAGAATAGGACAATGTTTGGGTATGATGTTTTTAAAATTAACCATCATTTATAAATAGTAAATTATAACTTATAAATTATTAGAATTGTTAGTACAATAATTGAGAATTAAGAATATTTTATTAATATATTAGAGTATATCAAGTTAATATATTATTTCATAAATATTTAAAATTGATATTATATATTAATGTCTTCTATAATTAATAGTAAATAATATATATTAAAATAATTATATCTTAGATATATAATTTGAATTATAAAAATAAAAGTATTTAAATTGATTCAAGTGTTGCAAAATCATCTTAAGGTCTAATATTTTGAAAATCCTCACAACTTCAATAGTTTCTAAGGAACTTTTTGTTTTAAAGAGAAAGTATACCATCTATTTAATGATGAGTGAGAAGAAAGGAAAAAATCCCTTCCATGCAGCTAAAAAATCCAAATTTACCATTTAGGAGGTGAAGTGAGGAGAAAAAAATGAAGGGAGGATAATAAGAATTATGAAAGTAATCCAAGGAGGTCTAATATCATAGCAACTCATTTAGTTGATAAAGATAACAAATTGGTCAATTATGACACCGAGGAAGAACAAGGAGAATAGGTGGGTGGTAGAAACGATGGGAGGTTGGGAAGGGCGAAGATGAAAAGGGGAAGGGGATGATGCCAAAATGACTAAGAGCCTAGTTAAATATATCATAGATAGCTATACACACATCTCTAACAGTATGAAGATGGAGCCAATTGACCTCACTAAAGATGTAATTCAAGAGGAAGAGGAAGAGAAGAAGACCAACAATCAAGAGTTATGTGTTGAGTGTCAAATAATTGCTAGAGAATTGGAACTACTAAAATCTAACATGTGTGATCTTGAAAAGAAGATGTGTAGCATCTCTAGGTTCAATCTTAATGTAATGCATAGCCATGCAACTTCATTATGTCTAACGTAGAAGAAAGTTTGGGAAATGATACCAAGAAAAAGGGGAACTAAAATAAACTATTCAAGTCTCTAACATAGGACTAAAGTAATGTGCTCTATTAGACTAGGTGTCTCAACAAACCTATTGGTCATGCTTAGTGTTCATGGGATTTTTATTATTTTTACTAGTAAATTCCAATGGGATCCTTCTACTAAAACTTTCTTTAATTTTGTTAGATTACTGGACTTTGGTTCCAGTGTTAGTATTTTAGTTCTTAAGAGTAAGATGTTAGATGTAGTTAATAGTTTACTACTAGAAGTGACATATGATTATAGTGTTGGTATCTTTGTTGCTTATTGTATTCAATTATAAGTGGCTTATAGTTTGTTGCTAGGCTCTTTGAAGTTTTCTATACTAAAGTGATGTTAGTGTATTTTGGATGTTTTGTTGATAGTAGTTTATATGCCACCAGACTGGTTGATTTGAAGGGACAACATCCTAGAATTATTTTTTTTTAATATAAAAATCATCAATATACATGATTTAATTATTATTATAATATAAATAAATAAAAATTTAAGTAGCAATCATTATTAACCTCGCCCTAGAATTACTCATGTAATAAATAAAGGGACGAAATGGTGTGTGTACTTACAAAATGAAGAAAAAAATAGGAAAACATGGGGGATTATTATTTGAGTATTATTCTTTTGTATGGTCATTTTTTGGGAGGCTTTTTACTATTTTCCAATACTTGTATAATAAAATAAATTAAAGGAAAGTATTGGAAATAGAAATATGAAATACTTAAATACCACTTTTTAATTTAGTTGTGTGAATGATATCATTTTGAAATCAAAGTTTAGATGTCAAGACAAATAAAATAATTTAGTGATTTGTTCTTTTAAATACATTATACGAGGCAAATGCATATTTCATTAAGTCATTTCTTATTTTATAAATTAATTATTATAATGGATGATAAGATAAAAATGTACAGAACCACTTTAAAATATTATATTAATATGAGATGAAATCCTATCTAATATTATGACACTAATTATTGTCAAAGTATTTTTCTTCTTATAATAGCTAATTAAACATTCCTAGATTAGCATGGGTTCAAAAGGAAGATGTATTAAAATATTCATAATATATTATTTTTAGATGATTTATAGAATGTATATATATATGAATCAAGATTATAAATACATAATAAAGAATCATTTCAATTATAGATTTAATTTAACCAAAATAATGTTTGTCTTATAAAATTGTTGAAACAATGTTTATCTTAAGATGCTTGATAATTTTTTGTTTAATTTTTTTATTTTAACTTAATTATATAAGAATTAAAACCTTTCAAAAACCTTTTCTTTACTTTTACTATGAAAAGATGATGCCTAATAATTCACTATATTGCCAAAAAAAATTGTAATCTTTAACTTGAAAAAAATAAATTTAATGCCATTCTCCAAATAATAAATAAAGTTTAAAAATTTAAAATTAAATTTACTTATTTAACCAAAAAGTTCACATATATCTATGTCATAGAGAAGAGGAAAGGTGCAAGGAAAATGTAAAGCAACTATATTACATAGTATTATAATTAAACCCTATAAAGTGAATTAGAGTGACTAATAACAATATAAAATATGATATTGTTGATAATAATTATAATATTTGTGTGAAATTATTATTAGATAGAAAATTTGAAATTTTAATAACACCATCTTTTAGTAAATATAATATCTTTAAAATGATTAAAATTATATAATTAGTAATGAATTTATAATGATTTTTAGTATTTGATCGTAAGAAGTTATAATGATTAAGTGAAGTGTGTATAATGATGAGTAAGATTGTGTGTGTGTGATATTAGATTTTTACTATTAAATATATTAGATTGAGATATTCTCAACAAATAAAATAATTTATATAGATAAAATCATTTTATCTATATATTTAAGTACATTTGTATCAATCATATATCTAACAAAATGTTTTTAATTAAGTTTAGCAACATAATATGGGTGTTGACACTTACAAAACTACAATCCAAAGGCATCAAGAGAACAACAACACATTAATATGGGTGCTAGTTATTACAAGTTAAGGCCATAAATGAAACACAAATAAAAGACTTAGAAGACCTTCTCATAAAATTCACTTAGAGAACAAAAGGCCAAAACTAGCCACTTACAACACTGAGGCCAAAAAAATCCATTAGTCGCACACAACCAACTGTTAGAATGATTTTAGAATAACTGAGAGGGGGGGTGAATTAGTTATCCTCTGGTCAGATGTACCAATTCAAATTTTAAACACTTCAACCAACTTAGATCTAATTAGCAATCCACTCAGTTTCTATAGAATATAATCAGTAGCATAAAACTTGCAGTCCACTGTCCAAAAGTAATCAACTTGTAGAATATAAAACATAACACATCAAATAACATTCACACAAGTATGACACCAAGATTTAACATGGAAACCCAATTTGGGAAAAACCACCAGTAACATGCTATTGAATTCTCACTCTTCTAAAGTGAGCTCTGTGAGGATCCAACCCTGTTAGAGGTTACAATGCACACTACTAGGTGTGACCCTGTTAAAGGATTTAATCACCCAGTTAGGAGTGGCCTTGTTAGAGGGCTTAAGAACTTCCCATTAGAATGTCACCTTGATTAAAGGATTTACAAATGAATGTTAGGTGAACCTTGATTAAAGGATTTTGACGAATATAATGGTTAGAAAGTAATAGTAGGTTCTGATCTAAAATATACAACTCACTTTGCAAATACATATCCAATAAGCTCATATGTTGATCTACTGACTAGCCTTCATTGTCATCTCCATCTCTAATTTGTTCGAAAATCCCTTCAAGCAATCACCACAACTCTATTCATCTCTTCACAACTCTTCTCAGCCTTCTTCTTAGGTTTTCCAATCAATAACAACAACATCTTCCTCTCTTTTTATAACCTACAACTAGGTCATTGTTATACCTCTTTGATTAGGTAGCTTAATCTGTTGTCACTTAATCATCTCCGTAGATCTTAGGTTTAGGTCAGATTCATCAAATCCTTCTAAAATTTTGTTCTCCTCCTCCTTCTAGATACTTCTTAAAACTTCTCCTTACCTTCAATGCTCTAGGTCATTCATCCTTACCTTCAACACATTTTACATATCCCAAGAATTCAACTATGTCGGCTGGGAATCTCAATTCCTTCACAAACTATAAATTACTGACACTCGGCCAATATTGTGTTCTTTTGCTTGGTCATCACTGGATAACTCGGTCATTGCTTAAATTATTCTTCTCGGCAATCACTAACTTCACTCGGTTAATTCTCTAATACTTGGCAACTATTGATGCTCGATTGAAACTAAAATTTTCTTAGCTTATATCAGCGCTCGGTCAACACTAGCATCACTCGGCTTACACTAAAGTTTCTTTATCTTCTATTCTTTTGCTTAGTTAATCCTATGCTTTCAGACTTTCTTTCCTCATTTCTTCTAAGCTTAAAATGAACTGTCTTCTTCACTTAGTGTTATAGATAAACAACACATTAACTTGCCAATGTGCCAACTAATTAAGCACCCATTACATTTTCTCATAACTTAACCTTTCCACTAGGTCTTCTTGTTATCTCCTCTTCTCAAATCCTCTTCATCAATCAAAATATATGGTACCTTACTAGATAGAAATTGTCTTACCAGTTAACGTTTAACATCAATGACAACATAACAATTATTTCAATTGTAGTTTCCAACACCAACAATCCACAAAGTAGGGCTGACTTACAAGGGTATTTTGAAAATCTCCCCAAGCCTTCACATTATGTAAAAAAATTATACCTAAAGTCATCCAGTAGTAAACAATGACCTCTCACTGATAAAAAATCTACCCCCTCCTGCAAAACACCTTTCCACTTCAATTGAAAAGGAGCCCACCTCAATATGCATAGAAGAAGAAGGGACCTGATAAACATAGGTGTCTCAAACTTACTGGTAATAATCCATAGTGATGGTCATTTTTGGTATAATCTATTTGGGTTATATCAATGAAAAATTACAAGGTTACAATTTTGCTATAAACAGTATACAGTTTTGTCGATGTGCAATCGTCCTTCATTGTGAAGTAGTTTTTGGTGAGAACAAAAATAGTTATGTTGATGTTGATCTATTGATGAAGCTCATGTGTTAAGTGAAGTGACTAAGGGAAGTATCAAAAACATATTTACATTGACAACCCTACTATTAGTCTAAATCATGGATAGCTTCACTGATGTAGCAATTTTGATGAGACTTTTGTTTTGTCTTGGCAAAAAGGCTTTTTGATGGAGTTTACAGTGGTTTTAGGATGCTTGGTGGTGTAATCGGGTAATAATAGGATCAATAGAAACCTTCAATAACATATAAAATCTCAACCATAGAGAGATTGTTAGAGAAATTAGTATTCCCAATATTCAAGAAAGGATGTGAGACAAATGATAAGCTACTCTTATATAGGATGGGTCCAATAAGAAAAACAATTGATTTGACCATTTTGACAAATAGACTGAGTGATAGAAGATATTAGTAAAGAAACTTTATAAGATGATAGATAGGGGATGAAATAATGATAATGAATTCTTGATTTAAACCCTTAGTTTATAGTAAGTAGAAAGCTTAATGCTTTAATAACCATGCTTTTGATTTCCAAGTGATTTGAGCTATTTATTTATCATCATTGAGCCACTATTATTATATAAAAAGTGGATACCATCCTACCAAGATATGAAAGATCTAGGTACGATTATTCTCTTGCATTGAAAACAGGACACTAAATAGACAAGGAATGTGGGCCGACCTATCTAGGTCAAGCATTCGGAGTCGAGGTATGTGTGGTGTATCACAACCAAAGTATCCATTACAAAGTTGCAAATTATATATTTATATATGGATGTGAAGGTTCTTATTGTAGACACTCAGATTTCTCTTTTAAGACTTCATGAAAAACATTCCACAAACATAAAACAAAGAAAAATAAGTCACGAACCATCATGGCATCTATAAATCACTTGTGGACATCCTAGAGATGCGTAAGAACATGGCTTGCGAAGATCAAGGCATAATAAGACTAACTTAACTCAACAAGTTGTATCTATACTGATTATGTGTTTGTGTTTTTGCAATAGTTTGGACATTGAAATTTGGCATATTGTTGTTGCTATCTAATTTCAAGAACAAGGTACCCCATCTAAGACTACTCCGTCTGATTTTGAGTGTTCCTTCCCTTCTCTAAGATAACATGATTTTTGACAAAATGCTTTGTCGTGGGATTGATTAATAGATAAGGCAATTTGGGCATTGTAGTTGAGGACTTGTTGAATAGTTTTGACTATTTTGACTTGGTTCTGTTGAAGCTCATATGTGTTGTATGTTGTCATTCAATGCCTGGTTTTGAAATGCCAAAGAATTGGTTATGTACAAAGGAGATTTATTACAAGATTTTTGTTGGTTATTTTTTGATTTGTTTGGTTGTCTTCGACAATTTTTTGGATCTTTTGCAAATGTTTTTGGTTCACTATAGGATTCGTATGTTTGGACTCGAGGTATTTGTGGCGTATTACATAAAGTGAAAGCTCTTATCACAAAGACCCTAAACATGGTCACCTTTAGATAAATGTTTTATTTTTTTCAATGTTTTTAATTGTTTTGAAGGTTTTGCTATGTTTTTAGAGTTTTATAGGATTATTTTGTGTTGTTTTTGTTGTTTTAAATGACTCTTTTTTAATTTTTAGGATTTTTTTCAAAATTATTTTTTTGGTATTTTTAAAAAAAAATTTGTAATTTTTTTTTGGTATTTTTTCAGGACTTGATGAATCATGATGTTGGGGTGCCCCCAGTCAGGAGAGAATGGGAATCTTAGTGTGGAATGGACATGATGGACTAAATTAGTGTGAAATATGATAGGATGTGCTAAGACAAAGATTAACTGACAAATTTCAAGCCATGATGGTGATGACCACTGATTTTATTGTAGGGAATACAATAGAATGACATGCGATATTAGGTTGGAGACATAATAGATGGTGGAGCATGATCTCTACACATGGCATTGAATTGCCCAGTTTTCACCATGGTACTTGTCCAAGGGGCCACCAAAGTGGTTTTCACTATAGGACATAATTATTTATCTTGTATTTCTATTTTTGTTTTACCAAAGATGCCTGATTGCTAGGTTTTCACTTTGGTAACCTTTGTTTTTCACTTTATGAAAAAAAAAATTGGTATTTTTTCAAGATTGGATGAATCACGGTGTTGGGGGTACCCCCAATTAGGAGAGAATGAGAATATTAGTGCAGAATGGCCATGATGGACTAACTTAGTGTGAAATATGATAGGATGTGCTAAGACAAAGATTAACTGAAAAATTTCAAGCCATGATGGTGATGACCACTAATTTTATTGTAGGGAATACAATAGAACGACATGTGATATTAGGTTGGAGACATGATAGATGGGGGAGCATGATCTCTACACATGGTGTTGAATTTCCCAATTTTCAACATGGTACTTTTCCAGGCACCACCGAAGTGGATTTCACCATAGGATGCATTTATTTGTCTTGTATTTCTATTTTTGTTTTACCAAAGATGCCCGATTGTCAGGTTTTCACTTTGGTAACCTTTTTTTTTTACTAGAGGATTGATATAACTCCCCAAAGTATGTTGTTCTATCTAGTTCAATTTTGAAACCTCCCTTATGGTCCCCCATAGGTATGATTTATCTTAACCCAAAGAATTCAACAATAGCTTCATCATTCTCAAAGACATCTATGGTTGGTGGATTTTGTTCTTCCTAATCTATAAGGTCAGGGTAAACCAAGGCTATTCTATCCTTGGTTAGGAAGGAAGAGATGGGAAGTTTTGTTATGGTATTGATATATGAATCATTTACAGATTCATGGGTTTTAGATGAGGATGAGGAAGAAGGCTCAGATCTATTCCAAAATTATGAAATCCATGCTTTGTGATATGTAGGTTTATTGTGTAAGGATAGTCGGGCGATGGCTTTGTCAAGATGAAGGGTATCTGTGGTATGTGGGGAATCCCACTCATAATCATTAGAGTTAGTGTCTGAATGGGACTCCTCAAATGTCTCAACTTTATTGTAAACACAAGTGTTAATATCACTAGGTAATGAGATATTCAAGATGCCCCCAACAGGTGGTCTATAACCTAAACCTTGATGCCTTGGGTTTTGAGTAGGAGCTATTGGCTCCACTATTCCTTTCTCTTTCTTTCCTAGGCATGAATTTCCATTTTACCCTTGCTTTTGGAATATAGTATATCCCCTTCCATATTCATGTACATGGATTATGTGCTCTGGATGTTCTTCATCTATATATAACCAGGAGCATAGATTGTCTTCAATGGTCTCTTCATGTATATGTCCACATCTAACAAAAACCATGGGTGGATAGACAATTGTTAGTTTTTTCTTCCTCTCTAGAGGTTTCCTTGGTTTTCCATATGACCTGGGTGAGATAGGTAACTTTCCCGCACAGAAGAAGTCTACATAGGTGTATTCTCCACGTCCATTTTCTTGTACTTGGATTTTTAGTTCTAATAAAGGTTCTTTTATTGATTTTTCCAGACTTTTGGGGTCTATTTTATGAGAAGAAGATATAGTTGATGCCTCTTGATTGTTGGGTACCTGATTTGAAATAGCTCCTATGAGGTTGGTGCAATATAGAAAAGGGTCTTTGTCACCAAGTATGGTGATTTGAATTCCATTATGAGGAAATTTTATATACTGATGATATGTAGATGGTATTGCCTACATGGAATGGATCCATGGTCTCCCTAGGAGCATGTTATAAACCATCTCTAGATCTAGCACTTGGAATACAATGTCTTGCATTGTTGGACCGAATCTGATTGGGAGACTTATGATTCCCTTGGAAAGATGTTCTTCATCATCACAGGCTCTTACTATGATCTTCTTGGTGATATCTACACAACTCTCAGAATATTCCAATGCTTGTATCAATTTTAGGGTACAAATATTCAGACCTGCTCCTCTATCTATCAAGACTCGTCTAATTTTGTGAAGGTGGATGAAAAATTCTAGGTGTGAAGGATCATTGTGAGATGGTTTGTGTGTTGGAAGATCCTTTTTAGTGAAGACCACGTGATGTGGAGTGGATAGAAAACTACCATGGCTTGAAACTCATCAACTTCTAGATCTTTTGGGATGTTTGACTATTGTAGGGATGTATGTAAGATTTCTTTATGGTCAAGTGAGATACGAAGTAGTTCATAGATAGATATTTGTATTGGAGTCTTTTTTAGATGGTATAGCAGATTGTACTGACCTGATGGTGGGATAGATGACTTACTAGGTATAACAACTTTCAGTGTGGTGCCTTGTATTGTTATTTTGGTACGAAGGGTGGTAACAACACAACTTATTTTCAGAACTTGGATGGTGATGGTGTTCATGGTTAACTTAGGATCTGGCTTAGTGTAAGTGAGGTTTTCTTGGTTGTTTTTTCCTAAGGTAGAGGCCTTACCATTTTCATGATTCATCAATGGAATTGGAAAACCTTATGGTCTTGGTTGGTGGTGCCAGAGTTTGTGACCAATTCGGTCTCACCATGGTCGATGAAATCTTGGACAATGTGTTTCAGTTGCATACAACCAGATGCCTTATGTCCCTTTGTTCTATGATAGTTGCAATACCATGGTCATACCACCATGTTGGTTTTCCAGAACCTTCATAGTGTCTTATCTCAAGAAAAGTGATTGAGTGTGATTGTATCAGTTTCTTTAGGATTGTCTCAAGAGGATTTGCAAGAGGCATAAAATATCATCAAGGAGTTGGGTTCCTTCTTGCATAACTTTGTTGGGTAGTAGTATATGCTTGTTCCATGTTTTTCTTTGGAGTTTTGTTGTTAACATTGTGGGTTATTCGTTGGGTATGTTGGATTGGCGTTGGTGCTTGTACATGTAGCATTGTTTGTGCCATTTTAGCATCGACAACCCCATCATTTGTCACATTCTTATTTTTGGACCAGTATTTAGTTTTTTCATAAGGTGTTGGAGTAGTGGTCTCTTTTTTTATGATTCCCTTAAAGGTAAGGGATATTTCTTCTTTTAGCCCTTGCTCGGCTAGTTATTCAAAGGTATTAATGAACTGGGAGTTAAGTTCACACATTAGGTCTAGCTGACAATTTTCAATGAACATGCAGATCATTTCTTTAATTGGAACATGGAAGGATGCCTTGGAGGAAACATTTCTCCAAAATTGTAGGAAAGAGGCAAAGCTCTCTCCATTCTTTTTCTTGGTGGTGTAAAGATCCATCAATGCTACTTCCATGATAATGGTGTGTGAATAGTGTGATATGAATTTTTCTACTAGTTTGTTCCATGTCCTTTTCCAAGGAGAGAGTCTAGAAAACCAACCCATGGATGTACCACTAAGATTGTGTGGAAAAATTATCATAATATATGTGTCATCATGAGAAACTTCCATGCAAGCTATAAAAAAATCCCTTATGTGATCGTGGGGATCACCCTTTTCCTTGTACCTATTAAACTTAGGTGTGACAAAATTGGTTGGAAAAGGTGGCATATGCAATGTCTTATCAAAATGATAAGGACTAAGGTATATTGTGGTGTAAGACCTTTTAGAAACACATGTTTGTAGATTCATGAATTGTTACTGAAGGGTTTGTAACTACTGAGCAAGTAGATCAATGGTAGTTGGTGTAGCAGGCAGTGCGTTAGGGTCACCAACCGAGGCTCCACTATTTTGGGATGCTAGAGGTATATACGGTGTATTGAGGTATTGAGATGTACTGAGATATTGGATTATGCTGAGGTACTAGTGTATATTGGGGTGTTGGATTATACTAAGGTACTGGTATATGTTGGGGTGTTGGATTATCTTGAGGTACTAGTATCTGCTAGGGTGTCGGATTATGATGAGGTACTGAAATGTAATGGGATGATAGATTATGTTATAATACTAGATTATGTTGGGGTGCTAGATTGTGTTGAGGTATGGGATTATGCAGGGATGTTGGATTTAGAACATACTAAGATGTTTGGTTTGGCTTAGGTACTTTTGTAAGATGGGAAGTGTTAGGCCCACTTGTCATCATATTTTGGATGAAACTAGCAAACATTGTTGAGTAATCTGGATTAGTTGGAGGTGCCCCTTGACTGATTTGGGGATGTCCTGAATTGAAAGAGACACCTAATGGGGCACCACTAGGAGGATTTGATTGAGGTGCTCCTAGTAGGGGTATCCCCTGATTTGGTTGGGGAATTGTGCTGGAGGAACTTGCTACCATCATTTGTGAAATACTCATAGGACGAGTCAAGGAAAATATAGCTCTTGCTGCTATGGTAGCAAGTGTAGCCGATGTAGATGGAAAACTAGAAAATAAGGGATTGGTGTATTGAATCCCTAAGGTACTGGAAGATGTGGTAACCTCAAAAGATTTTTTCATGGAACTAGTGGATGGGATGACTGAACTGAGTGGTAGGGGGTTTTGAGGCTACCCAAGATGGTGGTACATGTATATCTTCCTATATGGTGGACGTGTCAAACCTAGCTAGTAATTTAGCACCTTTTGGTATGATAATGTGAAGGTATTTGTTTGGGTCAGCCTCTATCATGGATTATAAAATTTATTTCATCTTGTCATCATGCAAACCATCATCTATCTCTTCTTTTATACATTTGGCTTTGATTTCTGTGGGGGTTAGTTCACCTAGTGTTTTCTCCTAACACAAAAATGTCTCGGGATTGCTATAGTCTAGTGCCAAGGTTCTTGGTGAAAATTTAATTTCTTGATGGAGATCATGGTCAGGGATTTGAGTGTACTCCATTGTTTCCTTACTCTTCTTTGATCATGTGTTCGACATATGCAAGTCTATGATGAATGCAGGACAACTAAGGAAAATAAATTCTATCTTTTTTAGATTTTTTGATATTGGATGATAATGCAAACTAGGATGGATAATCAAATATGATGTCTAAGGTGTAAGTACCTTACCCTAAGAGATATTATAGAAACTTAAAGGGTAAACCCTCTAAGAAAATACCAAAATGATAATGAGGATTATCTTTACACCAAAAGGTAGGATAAAAGTGATAAATTATGGAAATAGTATTTGTCTAAGACAAATATTAACCAAAATGACAAGGTGCCTATGCTGAGGCCAATAGATAAAGATAATGCTGATGATGTCAAGATAAAATGAAAGAGCACTATATGAATGTCCTAGGAAAATTGACCCTCTTATTTGAAAATTGACTCTAGGAAGTGTAATACTTAACCCTAAGAGATGCATGTTATGTTTTTGAGATTTTTTGATTTTGGAGACTAATATGATGACTATACAAAAATGCAAGATTCTAATATATGTATATCTAAATATGTCAATCACAAGGAACCAAGATGAATGTTTGTAGGACCAATTGTTGTAGGAAAAATATTGTAGGACAAAATCTGGTAGGACAAATCTTGTAGGACAATTTTTGTAGGACGAATGTTGCATGACAAATCTTGTAAGACAAATGTTGTAGGACCAATTGTTGTAGGAAAAATCTTGTAGGAAAAATGTTGTAGGACCAATTTTTGTAGGACCAATCTCAAAAAACTCAAAATTAGTGTGTAGCTAAAAGACTGACTCAAAAATAAACGATCTGTGTATATTCAACAACTTTTTCAAGATGCAAGTTTTTACGAAGTCAATCACAACAGAAGAAGTATACAAGCAGTTTAATCTATGGTCAAATTTGGATTCATTTGAAATATTATAGGCCCATTGCTTGGGTGTCCATCAACTCACATAGCATAAGTGTGACACAACTAGAGCTAAAAAATTGAAGGTGCTGGTGCTATTACCTTTTTCGGGTATTGTTGCCATGTTTGTGAAGATCTATTTTGCAACACAATATCCCTGGGACATGTATGATGGGAATCTTAGGGGGAGATTTTTTTTTAGCCTCCCCTTGTACTATAATAAGACAAGTGTTTGGAGGTAAAGTAGGTGGCCTTTAATTAATAGGTTGTAGTAAGTTCTGTAGAGTCTCCCCAATCAGTTTGTACATGTGTGACTCACTTAAGAGCCTAGTTGACCATGTTGGCTACTTAGGGACACTTCACCAGGTCTAGACTATCATCAACACACATCGCCCAAGCTTGAGGAGATAAGACCAGAGTTTTCTCAGTCTTATTTATATACCAACCAGAAGGATTTTCCGGTTTGAGGTCATCCTCTATAATGGGTTAAGTGAACCCTCCAGATAGGCCTCTCTAAAAAAAATTGGTTGCTAATCTAACAGATTGTGCAAGCACACCAAGAACTTCAAACACCAAGTTAATTGTATTAAGCATCAATAGTAAAATGTGAGCTGAGATATCATCCATACAAGCACATGAGTTCAATTTTAAGCCCTAACCAAATGAGTATTGTTTTGTCCAATTTTAAATGCACCAAAGTCCAAATGTATTTTTCCTGTTTGATTTTATTGCACCAATATCAAATATTCTTTGCCTTGTTCAATTTTTAACCACCATGTCAATGTTAAGCACCAAAATGAGATATGGAATGTGAAGTTTGAGCATGCATTGTTTGTTTTAAAGCACCAAAATGAAAGATGAATTGATTTTAGATTAACAAGATTAAAACCTGCTTCCAAGCCACATGCTAAAAAGAAAAGTCAGTACCCACATAAAAACCTTCTTCTCTAATTTTTACCTCCAAAGCATTGATTTGTTGTGTCTTAGCTTGTATCTTGTTCTATTTTTTATTTCTTTCTCTTCTTCTCTACTCAACGAGCTCCTGAATCTTGACTTTTTTTTTTGTTTTGTGCTTTTGATGGTCAAGTGCATTACATCAAGTATGTATTTTCAACAATGAAAATGTATCATTATACAATAGAGAATGAGATTTAGATGGAAGATAAGAAAATCTTATTTTTTAGTTTCGAAACAATGTTTTCCATAAAATGACTATCACCTGCACCTGCACACAAAAAGCAAAGTTTTCAAAGATCTATATAAATATGTATATATTTTTTATTTCAAAAATATTTCTCATCAAAATTAAAATCACAGAGAATAGACCCACTATAGAATTTCAAGAGATTTCCAGAAATGTAAAATTTTCAAAGAAATATGCTGATTTGTGCGCATAATTTTTTTATTTATGAAATATCATAAAAAAACTATAATTTTTTTAAAAAAAAATTAGAAAAATATAAAATTTGGATTGTAGCTTTCTTATATCAAAAGAAACCTACAAAAAATAATTTCAAACCATAATTCTTAATTTTGTGTTCTCAGGACTCATTTTATCAAAACAAACTAGTTTTAATAGATCTACATTTTTTGAAAATATTTCACAACAAAATTTAAATGACATAGAATAGACCCCCATTAGAATTTCAAGAGATTTCCAAAAATTAAAATTTGCAAAGAAATATGCTAATTTGTGCCTAGAATTGTTTTTTATGAAAAATTGTAAAAAAAAATTTAAAAAAAAAATCCAAAAAATTCTAATTTTTAGACTGTAGCCTCTCTATATCAGCACAAATCTTAAAAAAAAAAATTCATAAAAAATTTCCAAGTGGTTTGAAAGATATGACCAAATTTCACGCCGAGTTCACCATTTGTAATCAGGTAATAATAGGATCAATAAAAACCTGCAATTGTAATAACCCAAAAATGGGCTATAGGTTCATTAACCTCTTACATCTTCAAATCGAATGAAATCGACATCAAAGTCCTAACCTAAGGCACATCTGCACATCAGTTCATCGAAACCCTAGTTGATTATCTTAATTCTGCATTGGGGAATATTCCTTGAAATATTCCTTATTTATCCTAATTATCTTTGATTTAATAATTATTTGGCGATAAATCCTATTTATCCTAAAGATTGATTAATTGAATATTTTGAATATTTAATTAATCTGATTTAATTCTGCCACTTAATTATTTAATTAGATTTAATTATATTTATTCCTAAATTGTATTATTTAATTTTGACTATAAATCAAAAATCTTATGACTAATTGATTAAATTCTTAATTAATTAATTAATGTCAGTTGTCAATATTTAATGATATAGTTTTTGAATATCAGTTTGATTTAATAATTGATTAACCCATAAATCAATTGTTTTAATTCAAAAATTAGTTAAGTTGAAGATAAATCACTTTATTTATTTAATTAATTCATAATTATCTATGCACATTTGAAGGAGCAGTTAAACTTTAAATAAGAAAATCAATTCAATTTGTTATCTTTTTGAATTGAACATCTATTTTGAGTTGAAAGCTGATCTAAACTTCTGATTTGAGTTAAAAAGTTGTTTTTGCATGATTTTGTGAGTTAATCTGTTTCTAATTTCTTGTTAACTCAAAAATCAACCTGAGTTTATTAAGAGTGATTTATGGCTTTTCTCAATGCATCCTCAAGCCTTGGATTTCTATAAAAACAAGGCTCAGCTCTTCATAATACATCTCTCAAATTTGCACAATTACTCTGGCGAAATTGCACATGAAGAATCAAGCTTTTGCAACAAGCAACTTTGTGAGATCAATCCATAGTTTTTCATAGATTTGCATAAGTTTTCACATCCATTCACATCATTCTTAGATTAAGTTGCATATCAATTTCATCCATCTTAGATTA
The DNA here is from genome assembly GCA_027943335.1 of Chamaecyparis obtusa. Classification (NCBI taxonomy): domain Eukaryota; kingdom Viridiplantae; phylum Streptophyta; class Pinopsida; order Cupressales; family Cupressaceae; genus Chamaecyparis; species Chamaecyparis obtusa. The sequence goes on along the minus strand of BSBK01005594.1, from coordinate 946,226 downwards.
ATTTCATACAGTTTTCAATCTTATTGCATAGAAAATACAAAAAAATATATTAATCTGCATTCATTATCTTTTGCATTAAATCTTTCGTTTAGGTGTTGCATTGTCACTGATCTTGGTCTAATCTGAGAGTACCATACTCACACCTACTAGAAGGCAATAAATCACCTGGTTAGCTTAGTTTCATTTATCTATAGATTTTGATTTTGCTAACCTCTAATGTTTTACTGAAGTGTTGTGTCCACAGCTAGGTACAATTTTCACACACACATTTCTGGCACCCATCGTGGGACCCTAAAATGGGTTTCCATTTCTATTATAATATTTCTATCAATTTTCTATCATTTTTTGGCCAAAACTATGATTTTTATTTTCTGTCCGTACATTTTTCGTACAAGTTTTGTCAGAAAGTCATACTAGGACCCCTTGACTGTCGTACGACAGTTGAGATTTTTGAGACTCGTAACATAACTTACACATTGTCATTTAGGAGCTACTCTATCATGTGGGTAGACACCCACTATTGTATGAGTTTCCAGATTGTCAAACGGGAGGTAATTGGTTGTCATATGAGTTTTTCCATCAGAATTCAATTGTTGTTTCAAAATTTCAGGCAGTTTTCCAGATTTGATTTTTGGATTTGGACTAAGAGCTAACCCTAACAATTGAGATCTTTTTTTTTTGATTGGAAAAGCGCAACAAAATTGCTAAAACAGGTAAAATCTACTAAGCATGTTGCAAGGAACTTAGGTATTCTGTTCAATCTGATAACACTTCAAATTTTGGATATAAAATGAACTCTCATGTGTCAAGCTTGTGTGCCTTTCCAGTTTTCATAATTCACACTTCAATTTTGGGCTATGAAATGAACATAGATTTTCTTTTTGCATATCTGTTACACATAGTAAATAGGCCCTATGAACACTATTTACGGATGATCTAGAGAGAGTGGGCTTCATTCACTTGTTCATGCATGCAAAGCTCTTCTTGATGAAGGATCCCCTTGTAGGTAGGGAGGTTACTGAGATCGTCTCACATTCTACTTGGTTTGGTCCTCAGATTTTGATTGATACGTTCTCTCTCGGGAGAGATCGATAGACATAGTTGTTGACATCACAAATCTTGGGATTATAATTTTAGTCTTAGCATGTTGGATTAATTTTTCTACTATGTTTGGGTAAAAGTGATAAGGCTAAAGGATTATGCTCTACTCCCTTTTTGGGTAGTATCAGAAACTTAAATCTTTGGATCTGGACCAAATCTCCATGTGGTATCTTTTGTGAGTCACCTTTAGAGAGGGTTAACTATAGTAGACATTCCCTTTATTGGGTCAACCACATGGATAGAACCTCAAGCGGTAATAGCCATTTTTTCTATGGTAGCAATAGCCACTATATAAATGTCTTTGTGGAAGAAATCTTTACAAGTGTGGTCTCTTGTTGGGCTATCATATCTCCATAGTAGCTCCTGATTGACTAAATTCTCAGACTGTGTCAAAACCCTAGTGCGCTTGGATTGGAGTTCGCCCTCTTGAGATCACAAAAGTTGTAGAGTCAGACCATTACTACAAACCCTAGTGAGGCCAAATTTTTCATTTTCTAGGACTATGTGCGTTATTGAAAAAACTTTTGAGAACATACACAAGTAGCATTCCTAGGAATTAGCAAAATAAGTCACTTGATTGTTCATGCGCAGGGTTTCTTTGTCCCCTGTTCATTATTTTTAGATGTGCTTGAAATTACTTGCCTACTATTCTGTGTGCTAGTTTATCTACTTGGTTATTGAAAAAAAAAATCCTGAAATGAACTTCAAATTTGGATAGAAAACCTTGCAAACAAACTAATTATGAAAACTGAGAAATTGAAAATCTGATGCAAAATTCCTTTCTGGAGTCAAAAGTCATCCCACAAGATCAGAAAGTCGTACGAGTTTTTCCCCTTTGTCGTATCAGAACCCCTGGATTGTCGTATGAGAGCTTGTATATTGTCATACGAGTTTTGTCAGAAATCACAAGCAAAAATAAAAAAACTTGCTATCAACTGTCGTATGAGCATTTTAATTGTCATACAAGTCTTGTCAATTATCGTGTTAGAGCCTACCCAGACTCATACAAGCCTGGAGAAAGTCATATGAGAATTTTGAAAAATTGCCAAGAATCCAGTTATTACAGCCTATTCCCAGATTCTGTCAAAAAAATCATTGTGTCAGGGATAGAGCAGTAACAAGAAAGAATCCAATCATTTTCCTGAAGTGGTCTCTTGAGTCTGATCTAGTCTTTTGATCTTTCAATTTGAATCAAATTCATCTGGTGTCAAAAGCTTGTCAAAATCATCTTCTATTTAGTCTTCAAACAAAAATGGCTAAGTGTTGCAAGCTTGTGTCCGCCATCTTTTGGGCATCTACCCATACTACTAGGGCACATTATCCTTCATTTACGTCCAATCTATCTTCAATCAATCTAATCTTGACAAGCTTACGTCATTCAAAATTCTTGAATCAGATCATTCTTCAGTTGTCTTCATCTTGCTCTTTTGCTTCAGCCAAGGTTAATGGTGGAAACTGGAGCTTCATCACAGTGAAAACAAGGAGAAAAACCCAGATTCTCTTCAGCCGCATCTTCTGTGGTTGCTAAGACATTTCATCAACCTTTCGACACAACTAAATTTTTAGAAGGTGCTCTTGGAAATCTTTACTTGATAGGTGGTTACGTCACCCCTCCTGCATCAATCCACACAGGTCATCAAGTAACTCCCCCTGCATCAATCCATGCAGGTCATCAAGAAACTCCTCATTGATCAATTCCTGGTAGTTCTCTTAACAATACTATGTCTCAAGGAGGAGGCGCAAGCCAAGGTTCCCAAGGACATCAATCACAACATGGTGTAGATCAATAACCCACATCTACTAAAATTGCTCAATATCAAAATGATGATAACTTCAAGAAAATGATGAGGCATTTCTTGAAAGAAGAAAAGGAGACATACTTCCTAGAGTTAGCTTGCCAAGGAGTTAAACTTCCTCCAAAATTTAATGTTGAAGATATCATCACACATGAGGAAGAGACTCCTATCATAGCCATGATGAAACATATGCATTCCATGCAAGTCAAGCTCAACAAACTCGAAAAAGAGAAGGAACCTAAGGAGTTCTCCATGGAGGCTCTATGCCCTTTTCTATTTGATAGAGACTTGTACATGCCACCATTCCCAAAAAGAGTGGAGATGCCTAAATATGATAAGTATGATGGAAAATCTGATCCTCAAGATCATGTCAGAGAATTTTGAACTCAATCTATGGAGTTCATGCACGAACCAACCTACCTAATGCATCTTTTCCCTTGATCTCTGGGAGGGTCATCTATTCATTGGCTCTCAAAAATGCCTCTAACAATCAAAACTTTTGAGGAGTTAATCAAATTGTTCTATCAACAATACTCCTACAACATCTAGCATCCAGTCACTATGATTGACATTTGCAATCTGAAACAAAACTTAGGAGAACCATTCCTAACTTTTCTCAAATGATGGAGGAAAAAGTTTTCTCTATATGCTAGACCTATTCCAGAAACTAAGAAGCTGGAAATTTTCATCAACAACCTTGTTCTAGAGATCAACTAGCATTTGCAAATGCAAAATCATACATCCTTTGATAAAATGGTAGAAAATGCAATCAAAATTGAGAAAGTACTTATACAAAAAGGAGACATATCACTTCAAAAGGACAAGTGTGAATCTGGATCTAATTCTAAAGACAAAGGAAAAAACTGGAACAAGAATAAAGGTGTCGTCACAGATGGCATTGTTGATAATATCTGTGCCCCATCTAAGGCACCCACTTTCAATCTGACTATTGGCACCCAAGCTATCAAAGCCTCAGAGGAAAAAGCAATGAAGCCGAACAAGAAACCATCTAACTATAAACCTTGGGCTATAGATCCTAAATGCAAGTTTACTCCTCTTGGAGGGTCCTAAAACCAAGAGGAGTAAACTTGGAATCCACCATGAAAACTTTATTGGCCAACAACATCATCACCTTGCCTGAGCTAAAGGTATTTGATCCTGAACCTAAACCAAAATGGTGGAGAGAGAACAATTTATGTGACTTCCATTGCAATAAGGGTCATAAAACCAATAAATGCATATTGTACACACTAAAATATGCACTTCTATGAACCATTACATGCAAGGTTACTCAAGAGTGAGGCCTCACAAAGCGGCTCATAGCTCTTTATGCATGGAGTTGCAAGGGACTATGAGTTTTGCTCTCAGCTAGAGCTACAAGAAAGTGACCTTGCTAGTCAACCACACAATGAGAGATTCATAATGAAGACAAGGGCAACAATGCCAATATCTCCAAGAATCTAAATGGAAATGAAATGCAAATGCAACTAGTATGAATGTGCAAGCTAAGCTAAATGATAACAATGCAATGCTTGAAAAAAAATCTAATCTATGAAAGGAAAGTGCAAACTAAACTATGAAGGAAAGTACAAGTCTTACAATCCCTCCTAATTAAGCTATGTGAGATTAATCTATTGCATAAAGAAAATCTATACTAAGAATGTCATGATTATGCAACTATGAAAGCAAACTAAATAAAATGCAACAACAATGTCTTCAAAGCTTGGATGCAAGGATGTCTTCAAAGAGCTCCAAAACCTGCAGCATAACAATAGCATATAATATGGATATACAAATGAAGGAGAGAGCTCTCCTTTTATAAGAAATGAGGTGAAATGGACCATGGAGATTAAGAGGCAAAAAGTCTTAATCAGCGGTGGAGCTTGAAAGAGAAGCAATCCATGTGCACAAACATCCTCCAATGAGAGTGAAGTGTTGACTTTTGAGCCTCATGTGAGACAAAAAGTGCTTTTTCCCTTTTTATAAAATAGGAATAATGCTTTATTTGTGCAACTTAGGATAAGAGGAAAGGTGAGGGCTTTTTATTTATTAAAAGGGGAGGAAATATTCCTTTTAAATAAATAAAGACTTAGGATAAATGGTTAGCCCAAGGATAAAAATCCAATATATGATCGAAATTAAGATTTGATCAAGAGATTGATAATGTTGAAAATATTGATTAATGATCAAAATGATTCAGGATTGATAAATTGAATAAATGGGGCCCAAAGTCTAGGCGACCATTTTTGGGTGCATACATTTGCCCCTCTTTGACTAATGTGTGATCGATTTGGGAACACATGTAGTCAAAGAATGAAGTTGAAATGTGAGATCGATCTGGGATCACAAAACAACTCAGATATGAGGTCAATTCGGGATCACATCTGGACAAACATAAACAAAAGCTTAAACCAACACCGTCGCTGCTAGGTGCAAATCAAGGTTTAGACAAAACTATCACCGTCGCTGCTAGGCAATAATCAATGTCTAAAAATGGGAGATAAGAATCTCAAATTTTGAGAAAAAGCTCACAAAAGATGTCTGAATCAAGAGAATCAAGGAAATCAAGGATGAGAATCCCACAAATACTGCCCCCTCGGAATCGAAATCGAAATCAGGTAGAGGAGAGCCAGCAAATCGATAAAGATTTGATCAAATCAGAATAAAATCACAATTGAAGGTAAAGGTCAAATAGGTTAACCATTAGGCAATACAACATGCCCCAGCCTGACTGAAAAGATGTAGTCAAACATGAGAAATGAGGGAGTGAAATGGCTATGAATGAAAGACTAGAAGTTTGGAAGACATGAAAAGGAAGGAATGACGATGCCCCAGCAAAGATTAAAAGATTAGGCCTCAAAAGATCAGCCAACTGCGCAGAAGGGGGGAAAGAATTTGAAACATGATTTTGACTATGAAGATGATCTCGGATTTTGATTTCGAGTCTGAAAATGGATCCAGGACGTCGAAATTAGCTAGGGGTGCAATTTTTGCGCAATTCTGAGGTGTTTTGAAAATTAGGTCAAAAAGTCAAAATGCTATAAAAGGGGTGAAAATGTCATTTTCAAAAATCATTTGTCTTTTAGTGATTTGAGAATTTCAGAGATTTAGAGAGAGAAAATAGCTCAGCAAGCAGGAGTTCCCGTCCACAAGCATCGATTCGAGCGCGCCCGGTTGCATAACCGGCCACCACACTATCCTGCCCCGGTATGTTTTCGAAAAACTTGAGCTTTTTGGTCATTTCTAGCATTTAATAGCTTTTTTAGCACCTTTTTTTTCAAATTTTAAATTTTAAAATTTTCTGTTGTGCGAATTATCGCGCGATACTTTAGAAGTATTGCGCGCTTTGGGGAGAAGTATCGTGCGATACTTCGCGTGCCTCAAAAGTATCGCACACTTTAGACACCAGTATCGCACGATACTGGGCGAAAGATCGCGCGATACTGGGCGAAGTATCGCTCGACATAAAGTTTATCGCCCCACTATAGGGAGAAGTATCGCACGATACTTCTCCAAAAAAGAATATCGCCCAATTGAAAAATTTGATATTTAATGCATTTTTGAGCAAAAATGACATGGGTCTAGACAATGTTACGTTTTTAAGATATTTTATACTGAATTTTTTGGACATCCATCATGATATGTACTAACAACGGGTTTGATTTTGGCTTGCAGGAGGTTTTTCCGGCGCTCATCATCAGAGCACCGAAGGTGACTGGGTTGCGGTGTGTCCGAGATCTGGATGATCCGGGCAATGCCGATATCAGGGCTATGGGATTCCGGTATCTGTTGAGGTATCCGTATATCAGAGCAGATCATGGGTTGTTGACTGCAATGGCCGAGAGATGGCACAGCGAGCACAACACCTTCCACCTTCCTACAGGCGAGGCATCCATCACACTGGAGGATGTCTATAGGATCCTTTGAGTTCCATGCCACGGAGAGCCTGTAAGTATAATCATGTTTTTAAGATAGTCATGTAAAATGTAATGTTTCCAAAAGATGAAAACTAACATGATTTATGTGTTGTCACAGGTATACTATGATTAGGATGTCACTGAGGGGCGTCGGTTGATTCAGGAGATGTTTCAAGATGTGACCATCCTAGACAGGCATGTCAGCTGGGAGCGACTGCTTGATGACTTCGGCCGAAATTATCCGGTGCCATGTATTGTGGCATCGATCATTTCACAGATCCTGATGACTGATCGCAGTCAGAAGGGATTCCCGCTCGGATGGGGCAGACTACTGGTAGACTTGGTAGGCAGACCCCGACGGATGGCATGGGGGCCTGCGATCCTAGCAGAGATGTATCATGAGCTGCATGAGATCGTCTACAGGGATGGTCGGACATGAGCATGTGGTGCCATCCTGGCACAGGTATGGGCATGGGAGCACATTGCTGTGGTGCGCCCCAGGGTTCAGCCGAGGGAGAGGAGGTACCCTTTTATTTACAGGTACATAAGGTTTATATCACATGCCCATTCAGGGGATGTGACCTATTATTGGCAGATTCTGGACGAGATAGCCTCATTCACATGGAGGCCATACAGGGAGGTTGAGGTTTGGGGGGATGCTGCAGATGAGCTGAGTTATATGCTATGCAGTCGGCCATTGGTAGGTCGATATGCGGATATCATAAAGAGGTTTTGCATCAGTCAGGTGTGGCGGCAGTTCGGGAGGCAGCAGCGAGTCTCGACAGAGACTACCACATATGCCAGGGCCAGAGACGAGGAGGGGCATGGGTGGCTACCCATGCTGGATTATCAGCAGGCTGTCGCAGAGACAACAGCTATCAGGAGTGAGCCTTGGGATTATTTCCCAGATGTGGCAGACGCAGGGGCTGATGGAGCCTACAGGGCAGAGCGGCGGAGGGTACCATTCTCTCGATTTACAGTACCAGATGCTCAGGTGCCAGCGCCGGGGGGAGAGGGAGGAGACGGAGGGGACGGAGGGGACGGAGGAGAGGAGGGAGGAGATGGAGGAGATGGCGGGAGGGGGAGAGGGAGGAGGATGGAGAGAGGAGAGGGGTCGGGATCAGGTGGTCAGAAACGGTCACGGGGACAGAGATCAGCCACTCCTGAGGAGGAGGCGAGACCAGCTCGCCGGCAGGCAGAGGTACAGCAGGAGCAGCCTGCGGGGGGAGAGGACCTGAGAGCCCAGATACAGGTTCGGGAGACCGAGATACAGCAGCTGCGGACCACTATAGCTGTGAGAGATCAGCAGCTCCTGGATCTGAGGGCAGAGCGGGATCAGCAGATAGCTGATCTCAGAGCAGAGATAGCACGCGCGTGAGGCGATGGCACAGGCCAAGGCATTGGAGCTCCGACGGGAGTCAGCGAGAGCTGCTTACTATCACGGGTTATATCTGCAGGCCGTCCCAGAGGGTGAGAGAGCACCATCATACTCTCAGCGGGCAGGGGTATCAGACGTGGTACTTGATAGGAGAGCCATGCCTCCTCCACCACCACGAGTTCCTCATGAGGGTGGTAGCGAGTCTTAGGTTTAAGTTTTTAGATGTTTGGACATATTTTGAGACTTTTGATCCAGATTTTGGGATCTCATATTGTGTATCATGACATTTATTGATTTATGAGATTACTGGATGTTCGATGTATCATGTGTATTTGTCTCACTTGTGATGGATGTATCAGTTTATGTATATTGTCTTGTCATTTTGCTCAAAATGCTTATGTATGTGCTTATGTATGTTCTCTCTCATAGTTGTATGTTTAATTCTCATATGTATGATGTGGACTTATGTTTTTTTGAAAATGACGGTTTGTAATATAGATATGATGATGTGATTAACCCCTTGTGATGAACAAGAACAGGTTCGAGATGAAAAAGACAAGGAGCGAAAGACATGATCAAGAAGGAGAGAAAGTGAGCGCAGTTGACTAACAGGTCCATGTAGGATGAAAAGGAGAGCTCTCTCCATGTGCAAGATGCAAGACTAGACTAACATGACCCTAAAAAAAATGCAAGCTACTATGAAAGTGGTTGACTTGCAAGGTCACAACGCTTATAGACATCTAATTATCATCATCGAGCGTTATTGGTAGCGTCGTAAGATCATACAATGCACACTAGCATAACTATGTGGATATGAATATGATCTTTATCAGATAGAAATGTGGGAATCTCACCTAGGCATCAAACGACATATAGGTCAAGATGACTAGTGCAGTGAGATCACCTAGATTTGATATAGCGAGATTATGCTTGTATCAAGACACATGAAAGTCAGGATAGCTAAAAGCATGCACTCGCAAAACAGTTAAGGATAATACCTTGTCAATCCATAGTGTCAAGTAGGACCAGCATAAATGCTCATGACAGTTAGGATCAACAAAATATACCCACAAGCAGATAAAGAAAGAAAACATGTTCTCGTTCCCTCAGTCTTCTAGCGATGCATCATCGAAAACTTCTCAGGGAGAGATCACTCATCAAAGAAATCCTCATAGACAGCACACAAAGAAAAATAAAGTCAACATATCTCAGGCGAGTTGATTGTTTAAGTGCGTGTGTGTTGGTCATAGAGTCAAACTCTGAGTATCATACCTGCTAATGAGAAATATCGCATTATACTAGACTGTAGGGTCAGACACCTGATAAGTGTTAAGAAACACTCGACGCAAGGGTAGTGTTAAAAAACACAGTTTGGGGTGGTGTTGAAAAACACCTGTTGTGAAATGCCCCAAGAGACAAACGCACCAAAAGGACCTATGCGAACAGTTATGCCCCCTAGACAAAGACAAAGACCAACTCCAGACTAGGCCAAATAAGGTCAAGGCATGATGGAAAGTGGTTAAGTGTCGAGGACGCATGCTAACAAATAGGGGTACAAAGGCCTCAAGTAGCGCCTGTTTCCAGGTTTTCACCACTTGGATTCTTTTTTCATTTTTATTTTTTTTATTTTTTTATTTTTTATTTTTTTTGTATTTTTGCTACCAAGGCGCCTATTGCTAGGTTTTCACCAAGGCACTTTTTCTATTTTTTTTTTGATTTTTTTGAATATTTTGATTTTTTTGTGTTTTTTCAGGACATTTTATGTTTTTTTTTTAGGATTTTTTCAGCATCATATATCAATTTTTTTGGAATTTTTTTCAGGACCAATAAGATATATACAAAGGATGCCCCTAGACAGAACGGGCATCAAGGGTAGAACTTCTTAAGGTGCACAATGTTGATAGGATCAGGGAGCTGTTCTCCATCAGGATCTGACAGTAAATACGCACCAGTACCAAAAGCAGCTGTGATGACATATGGTCCAAGCCAGTTAGGTTCAAACTTGCCCTTTTGCTCTCTATTTTGTTGGTTTTTAGGGTTTTCTCGTAAAACAAGATCACCTATTTGAAATTCTCTAGGGCGAACCTTCTTGTTGAATGCCTTGGACATACGCTTCTGATACACTCTCATATGATCAAAGGAAGCCTTACGCTTCTCATCTAGAAGTTCTAGTTCCTGCAACCTCATGGCGCGGTAATCCTCATCTGTAATCAAACCTTTGAGTGAGACTCTGAGGGATGGTATCTCGACTTCTAAAGGCAATATTGCTTCAGCGCCACAGGTGAGAGAGAAAGGAGTGGCTCCTGTAGGTGTACGAATGCTGGTTCGGTAAGCCCATAGTGCTGGATTGATTTGTAAGTGCCAATCCCTACCATTCTTGTGTACTGTTCTATGAAGAATCTTAAGAATGGTTTTGTTAGAAGCTTCTGCCTATCCGTTTCCTTGTGGAAAGTAGATAGATGACCAATGTTGTTTGATTTTAAACTTTTTTCATAGGTGCTTTAGGTCCTTATTCTTAAATTGACCTCCATTGTCAGTAATGATCTCAGAAGGCACTCCAAATCGGCAAATGATATGATTCAAGATGAACAAAGAAATAGTCCTTCCTGAAGCAACAGAAAGTGGTACGGCCTCCACCCATTTTGTGAAGTAGTCAGTGGCAGTAATAATAAACTTGTGTCCACCTGATGAGTTGGGATGAATCTGCCCAACCAAATCAAAGGCCCAGCGCTGAAATGGCCAATGAGAAATAGAAGGAATCAGCTCCCTACCCGGAGCATGAATCAGGTTGCTGTGTTTCTGACATTTTTCACATGACTTAGCAAAGGTGATTGCGTCCATCTGCATTGTGGGCCAATAATATCCCGCCCTAAGCAACCTTCGGGCCATGGCAAGACCATTAGAATGCCCACCACAAATGCCCTCGTGGATGTCAGCTAACGCTTGGTTGGATTCCTCCTTTTCCAAGCACCTAAGGAGTGTCCCATCTAAACCCCTTCTATATAAGTCACCAGAGATGAGGGTGTGGCGAGAGGCGTTACGGATGAGGTTTCGGCGTTCGGAGCGGGTGAATGTGTCAGGGATGATGCCATCACGAAGATATGAATAGAGAGCACCATATCAGGAAGACTCGTGTGTGATAATGGAACAAATGACACGGCTTTCAGATGAGTCAAAGATGGGATGGTGTAGCTCTTCCACCAGGAATTCAAATCTGGATTCATGTGTCTCCAACTGAAGAAGTGAAGCTAATGTGGCCATGGTGTCAAAAGCTTTGTTCTCTGTCCTAGGGATTTGTTGAAATGTCACAAAGGTGAAATAGCGTTTCAAAGAATCAACCATCTTTTTATAGGGTATCAATTTGTCATCCTTGGTTTGATACTCTTCATTGACTTGGTTGATGATTAACTGAGAATCCCCAAAGACATGTAATTCTGTGATATTCCATTCTATAGCCACTTTCAAGCCATTAGTTAAAGCTTCATATTCTGCAATATTATTGGTACATGGGAATAATAGTTTATAAGACTTCGGAATGTTGTACCCATGTGGAGAAACAAATAACACTCCAGCACCTGATCCATTTTGCATGCGGGAGCCATCAAAGAACATTGTCCAAGTGCGAGTAGTGGTATATAAGATGTGTTCATCTGGGAATTCCACTTGGACTGGCATACTATCCTGGATTGGAAAATCAGCTAATTGGTCAGCAATAGCTTGCCCTTTTATTGCCTTCCTTTCAATGTACTCTATGTCAAATTTAGTGAGGACCATCATCCATTTAGCAAGCCTACCCGTCAGGGCAGCCTTACCAAGCAAATATTTAAGGGGATCAATTTTGGCAACCAAGTGTATGGTATGAGCAAGCATGTAGTGGCGCAACTTTTGAGAAGCAAACACCACCGTGAGACAAGACTTCTCAATATTATTGTAATTGATCTCATAAGAGACTAGAGTACGACTGATATAGTAGATGGCCCGTTCTTTCCCAGTATCATCTGTTTGAGCCAATAATGCCCCCAGGGAAGCGTCTGTAGCTGAGATATATAGGATCAATGGTTTCCCTGGAATAGGAGGCATTAAGATCGGAGGATTAGCCAAGTATTGTTTGATCTGATCTAGGCTCTTTTGACAATCTTCGTTCCAAACACAAGAAGCACCCTTATGCAATGTCTTGTTGAAGGGTTGCGCTCTATCTGCAAGCTGAGAAATAAACCTCCTAATTGATTGAAGACGTCCTTGAAGACTTCTCATTTGGCTGATATTTCGAGGAGGTGGCATATCTAGGATTGCTTGGACTTTTTCGGGATCAACCTCGATACCTTTTGCTGATATTATGAATCCTAAAAGTTTGCCTGAGGTGACGCCAAATGCGCACTTCTTTGGATTCAATCTGAGTTGAAATTGTTCCATACGATCTAGAATTACTTCCAGATCCTTGAGGTGTGTGTCCCTTTTTCTTGATTTTTCCAGGGTATCATCCACATAATCTTCCATATTTTTGTGCATCATATCATGAAAGATAGTTGTCATAGCTCTTTGGTAGGTTGCTCCTGCATTCTTTAACCCGAATGGCATGACGTTCCAACAATAGGTTCCCCATGCGCATGTGAATGCTGTTTTCTCTTGGTCTTCAGGAGCTATTTTGATTTGATTATACCCCGAGAAACCATCCATTAGGGAATATATGTCATAGCCCGCCGTCATGTCCACTATCATGTCAATGTTTGGAAGTGGAAAGTCATCCTTTGGGTAGGCTTTGTTTAGATCTCTAAAATCTGTGCAGACACGAATGGACCCATCATGTTTAGAGACCGGTACTATGTTTGAGATCCATTCTGCATAATCGATGGCTCTAATAAATCCAGCTTTCAAAAGCTTTTCTAATTCTCCTTTGACAAGTAGAGCTATATGTGGATGCATTTTTCTTAGTCTCTGTTTGACTGGCTTGACTCCTGGAGCTATAGATAAGTGATGCATTATGAGATTTGTGTCAAGCCCTGGCATGTCTGAGTAGGTCCATGCAAAATTAATTTTCTTTTTCTGTAAAAACTGTACATATGCCTTGGTCTCTTCCTCTGATAAAGACTGAGCAAGATGGACTATCTGAGGATTTTCTTCTGTGTTTAGATTGACCGGCTTTGTTGGTTCAATCAATATTGATGATCTATCCTGAAAATAACTCGGCAAGTTATTAAGTACCCCATCCTTAGGTGCCTCAAAGAGGTTTTCACCTTTGGATGCGTCATTTCTTTTTACTATTTTTGGTTCTGACACCGCCACAAAGTGGTTTTCGCCATCAGACCTATTTTTCTTTTTCTCTTTTGTTTTGAGACTGAGGTACTTAATATCAGGCTTCGTCATGCTAGTTGTTGGTTCACTGGTGGAAGAAGCCACGGGTTCGAGAGCATTCAGATAGCAAGCAATTTCGTAATCGTTGTGAAATATGAGGAATGTGGGCTCGTGGTGGCGCTGGGGCCAGTCAATCAGGTCAAAGTGAACAAGGGGCAAGTCAATGGTGGGTTCGATGTTGTGAATGTGAAAGGTGTCATCTCTGGTGACCATATAATCGGAGCTCATCAAGTCTTCTCCTAAGATACCTGAATTGGGGCTCATCCTATCAAACGAAGCATCGTCTACTAAGGCGATTTGAGGAGGGCAATCCTCTAGTCTGACACTAGGATCGTTAGTTGCATCGGGTTGGGTACTATAGGCATGGATAATATCCACGTCTAGATCAATTGTTGCATCTGAAAGCGAATCCCATTCATATTCATGGGAGTCTGTCTCTAAGTCATCATTTAGGCCTCGTGATGTAGAAGCCTCAAGGTTAGGAAGGTTTTCCCCCTCTCTAGTGCTAGTATTGGTACTATCCGTCGCAGCTAGGACAGTAACACTTTCCTTTGTCGATCTAGAAGTCACACAATCACTATCCGTCGCAGCTGGGATAGTAGGACTATTAAGCATCAAATCTGTGGAATCTCCCCAAACGAGATTCGTTGAGGGCACCCAATCATCAGACAGATCATGTTGGTTGGAGAGATCGGGCATATAATCTGCATCATTGTCACTGTCCGTTGCAGCTGGGACAGGGATACCTTTCTCCTTCTTATTTTCAAAACCTAAGCCGATCGTGGACTTATTTTTGCGTCCAAAAAGAGCATGATCAAGAGGCTCAGCTTTAGCGTCCAGCCTATGACTAAGGGGACCAAATCCCGGATATCCCATATTTTTAACCAGTGTATATCCTTTCCCATAAGTTTCAGGTGAAGGAGCAAAATTCTCATTATGTTTGTATTTCTCTTCGTGATATATCCAGTCCCTTACAGCAACTTCCTCTTTCTCTTCTTGAATGGGGACCGAAGACTCAACAAATTTCCCAAATAACGTCATTGCTGATGATGAAGGCTTCACATTTGGGGAGGGTCTCCCATAAGACCTAGGAGAGATTGGCATTTTTGTAAAAGAATCAATCTTATAATCTCCCATCCCAAGGTCCATGGTCTTGAATTTCTACTTGCATTGTTCAAGTGAACTACTAGGACTGTCAGCTTCTCTATTCAAAGGTACATGTGATCCCGCGGAAATGTTATTAACTGATAGAGCACTGTCTCCCGGGATGCAAATTTCTACACCATTATGGGGGAACTTAACACACTGGTGATATGTCGATGGGACTGCCTGCATTTCATGAATCCATGGCCTACCGAGCAAAATGTTGTAGGCGAGAGGTCCAACATCAACAATTTGGAATAATATGTCTCTTTCTACAGGACCAATACGAATAGGCAAAACAGCCAATCCCTTAGAACTTCTTTCTGCTTCGTCATATGCTTTGATTGTGATTCTTTTCTTTGTGTCAATGACGTTCTCGGAATACCCTAGAGCTAGCAGCAAACTCAGAGTACAAATATTGAGCCCCGCACCCCCATCTATCAGTACACGCCTAACACGGGTTTTATGAATCATGACCTCGATGTGTAAGGCCAAATTATGTGGGTGACTAATGGATTTGTCATCTTCTTCTGAGAAGGTGAGGAAATGAGGGCTAGCCAAATGGTTGACCATGTTTTGGAATTGGTCGATATCTAAGTTATTAGGGACATTGGCTGCTCGCAGAGCATCTTCGAGGATGCGCTTGTGCTTAGGAGATAATTCTAAAAGCTCAAAAATGGATATCTGAGTGGGTGTACGTTGTAGTTGGTCAATAAGGTTATAATTGGAATCAGGACCAACGACAGATTTTGGAGGAGCACCTTTGGACACGGGCTGTTTAGACTTGCTAGTGATAGGACCTTTGATGATAATGGGTGTTTGGGCCTGACCCCTAGTGACCACATTGAGGGACTGGGGCATTCCTTGTGAGTGAGGACCTCTTATCATCACAGCGGGTCTTTCATTAGTCATAGGAACTGAGTCCACATTATGTCCATGAGGATCTTTCTTTCTCACCATGTTGATATTATCGTCAGCCACTTCAAGCATGTTAATCACATTATCAGCATGTGTGTATGTATAGTTAATAGCCGCCTTGCCATTCTTACTGCTAGAATTCTCTCCTTTTTCATATTTAGGCAAGGGCTCTTTAAAGGCATTAGTAGTTAACCCATCCACTTGTAATTGTCCTTTCTCAATAAGGTCTTGGACAAGATGCTTGAGTTTAAAACAATTTTCTATGTCGTGTCCAATCCCATTATGGAAAACGCAAAAAGCCTTAGCATCCCACCAATGAGGTAAAGGATCTGGTATTCGATGTTTTGTAGGATCCTGTGGGTGTGCCAGATTATGAGCAACTAGTGTCTTAAAAACATCTGCATATGATTCTCCCAATTTAGTGAATTGTCTTTTCTCCGTTTTAGATCTTTTTTGATACTAAGGTTTGTCTTGTGGCGTTGACGATGTTTGCAACTTCATAGCTTGGACTGCATGAGAGAGATTAAGAACTCCTTCATTTTTGATCTGAGATGAATCAACAACTCCGTCGTTGACGACTTGTTTGTTTTTGTTCCAATAAGAGTTCTTTTTGTCCTTGTTACCATTAGTATTGTTATTTTGGCTATTGTTGTTATTTGTTGGTTTAGCCAAAATTCCTTGTTCTTTTAGGACATCCTCAATGCGACATGCCACCTCTATCATAGTATCAAAGGAATTAAATGGGATTTTCTTGACTTCATATTTGAGTTCTGGTATTAGATTGTTCACAATGATATCAATTCTCTCTTCTTCAGGGATTGTCCTTGGGTATTTCGAACACAATCGCCTCCATCGTTGCAAAAAAGTGACAAAAGATTCCCCTTGATTTTGCTTAAGTTTACACAAATCAAGCATGGTGACCGACCTAGATAAATTGTAAGCAAAATGTTGCACAAATCTTTGGACAAGTTCTCTAAATGTCCTTACTGGAGGGGAAAGGTTGGTGAACCACTCCATGGCTTGACCTTTTAAACTCCTTGGGAATAATCTCAGCAAGTAGGAGTCTTCGTGGTGAAAGGAAAAGCTCATTATGTAGAATTGTCGAACATGGTCGTGAGGGTCACCCGTGCCATCATATTTGTCGTATGTTGGGAATTCAACTTTCTTAGGAAATTCTACCATCACCACACTTTTGTCAATGGGATTAGGACATATGGAGTCCAAATGAAATGTACTCTTGGGAGCCTTCATTCTGTCTATATCCTTTTGCATTTGTAAGATTAACTCATCAGTTGAAGGATTCTGTTTCTTGATTTTTTGGTGAACATCAAAGTTATATGGAACTTTAGCGCCTTTGTTGATAAGACTTTCCAAAAATTGGTCTTTGTTCTGTTCCACGTATTGCTCCACATAGGCTTGAAAGGATGGTTCTTGTTGCATAGTCATGAAGTCCATATGATCAGATTTAGCATAACTGCCTCCGTGTTGTGAGCCATGATGTGCTCGTTGGGAGGGTTGCTTTGAATGTTTATGAGATGATTGTCTCCTATGATGGTCATATCTTGAAGTCCTTCTTCCTCTAGGACTTGGGGATTGTGAGGGTGTCTTTGATCTTCTTCGAGAGCTAGGGGAAGGGGTAGATGGGGGCGAGTTGATCCCACTATTGGCTCCCTTCCCGTTAAATCGACTTTGGAGTTGTTGTGCATAGAGTCTATCTTCTTCTTCTTGGGCGACTCTTTTCTGTATATCCAACAATGCACGTTCCTCTTCCTCTAGTTGTCGGAATTTTTCCTTTTTTGCAGCCTGTTCATCTAAGTAGGCTTGCTTCTCTCTCTCAATACTTCTCAATCTTGTATTTGCATATCGAGAAGTGTCCTTAAGTGGGGAGGTTTGTCTTGAATGCCTTATTGCATTAGCTGCGTTGATATGGTGATCACTAGATTCGTTGTTCTGGTCTTCGTGTTGTGACCCTGAATCTGAGTGGGCTGACTTATGCTATCTTTCAGCTCGTTGATGAGCATCAAAATACCTCGCGTTGTTAGGAGGTGACTCGGGTGGACTAGCATGAGAAGAACCACCATACTCTCTTCTGTGTCGTTGAAAGATATCCTCGAGAGTTTGATTCATGGCTTCTCTTTGTTGTCGGGTGAAAGTGTAACTCATGTCCATACTTGATGAAAGTGGTATGAAAGAGGTGCTCACTTCACTAGGGTTAGCTCCCGGATTGAAACAAACCTCAGATTCACTCTTAGGAGATTGGTAAAAAAGGGGTCCTTTTCCCTTAGGTTGTCGACGGGTCTTGATAGGTGGTAACTGGCTAAAGGTAACAGGGGGTCGCTTCCCTTGATTAACTTGGTACCTTGTCGTAACTGACATGAAAGAGAGATATTCTCAATGATAAGGTGACCTTTCAAAGTGTCAACACCAAACTAGGATAATCGAAATCCTCTATTGTCCAAAGAGAGATGAGAAAAAAAAAAGAAAGAAAGGAGGCTTTACCAACACTGTCAAAGAGGTGCTTCAAATCAAAGGGTGACTACCCTTGCACTTTTGAATCAGGAGGTTGGACTAGGCCAAAAGATAATTGAAAATGAAAGCGATTTGGACAATAAGAGAACTAAAATTTTCCCAGAATATAGTTAACAATTTTAAAGATGAACCTTGGCACCAAGAATGGCTTTCTAACTTGACAATTATTCCAAAGTGACTTTGTAAATCAAATGATGCTATCCCGGAGAACTAAGAACCAGAAATTTGGAGTCAAGACAGATCTCAAACGTCAGGGTGAGAAGCCTGTTCTAAGACCTGGCCTAATTGACAGCAACTGAAACTGACCAAAATTTAAGCACGACAAAAATGAACCAGGTGATATACTCCAGGCTACTGGGGCGATAAACCTACACCCGTGCGATACTTCGCCCTAAGCCAGGCGATACTTCTTAACACTTGCGGGCGATACACTTCAGGCAGGTCGGGCGATAGTCCGTCAGGGGCGAACTATCGCGCGATATTTCTCTTCAAAGGGAGCGATATTTCTAGCATGAGCGAAGTATCGCACGATACTTCGCTTTACAGGGTGCGATACTGTTGCCGAATTATTCAAATCTTGACCAGAATTGTGTGAAATTTGCATTTTTGGGTCTGTTTGGTCAAAATTTTCAGTCTGAGGGTTGATGTTTTTGGTTTCAGTCACGGTATCAGCAAAATTTCAGTAGGTTTGCAAATAGCAAGGGATCAAAACATGGTCTCAAACACTTGAAACAAGGGCAAAAGCAACCTTGCCAAGACAAGCACTTGTGATATCAAAATTGAAACAACGCCCTATGAATGCTATCGATTGTTTGTATGTTGAGAACGTTTACACTGGTATCACACAATCGAAGACAATTCAAGCAATTACTACCTACAAGACAAGGCTCAATACTTACCAACTTAGCCCACAACTTGATGCCCCCTTGCCTCACACCAAGTGGTTGCCCACAAGAGATATTGGCTTTGTCATGGAAATGTCAAAATGACACAACCAAAGGGACACATATGGTGAGTATCTTAAGGTGATCCGGGTAAACCACTTGGATCAATCCTTGCACTAAGAAGATAAGCGGCTAAAAGAGGGTGGCTTCTATCTAATGGTTCTTAATAAGGATTTCCGTTCACAACACCCCTCTTGCTCCTCATAAAGGACTAGGACCTCGCGGCCTCAAGAGTACCTTAAGCATTCTTGTTCAATGTTTTTCTCATGGTCGCAATCCCATGAGCTACTCACATCAAATGAAGACAAGTGTTATGTCTATCAAGGTTTTTGGTGTCCTTGATAGCCTTGAGATTATAGTGAGTTGGAATCACTTGCCACCAAGGAAAATGATGACAAGGTTGTCCCCACTTGAGTCGTTCCTCTTGATTGCTCAAGAGCAGGCCCGCTAAAGGATTCCTAAACTAAACAAAAATGGATCAAATCTTGAGGTTCAAGGTTTTTGATTCACCACAAGGGTGAAGAGCATACTCCCCTATCTCAAGAATCTTTCCCAAACACACCAAGCAAAGAGATCAATTACCCCCTTGCTTCCAAAACCTTAAGATGGGTCAAGATTTTCTGATTCACCTAAAGGTGAAGAGCATACTTCTCCTACCACCTCAAAATCCCTTTCACAAGGTATTAAGATTCCTAATACAATTAGTGAATGCCACACTTGAAAGGAAAGCAAATAAACAAGCAAAATTTTTTTTTTTTTTTGTTTTTATGCTTGGGCAGCCCTGCAAAAACTGTTAGTAGCCCTCTTTGACATGCGTTTTTAGTAATTTTCAAGCAAAGGAAAGCACCTACAAACACAACTTGTTAGGCCCACAATGTTAGCAAAATCAAAATCTAAATGTAAAAGTGCAATAATCTAATGGATTCAAGCTAAAAAAATGCAGGTTAGACCTATTTAAACAAAGTAAAACAAAACAGCAAGCTAAAATAGTCGAATTCGGACAAAAAAATTGAAAGCGCAAGTCTCTGCCAGACCAGGCGATGTTTCTCAGTCTTCAACAGTATCGCGCGATACAGTTTCCTATAGTCGGGTGATACTTCCCCAATTGAGTGATACTTCGCACGATGCCAGGCGATACTTCGCCCGATGCCAGGCGATAGACTTCAATATAGGCGTGCGATACTTTTCCCGAGCGAAGTATCGCGCCAAAACAGGAAGTATATCGCGCGATATTTCTGAGAAGTGTCGCGCGATAATCTGAGACAGAAAACCAGAGACGCAGATTTTTCTGAAAATTAATCCAAAAATGATGAAAAATGCATCAAATGAAAGGACAAAGCTATCTACTCTGCCCCACGGTGGGCGCCAGAAATGTACACACTAAAATATGCACTTCTATGAACCATTACATGCAAGGTTACTCAAGAGTGAGGCCTCACAAAGCGGCTCATAGCTCTCTATGCATGGAGTTGCAAGGGACTATGAGTTTTGCTCTCAGCTAGAGCTACAAGAAAGTGACCTTGCTAGTCAACCACACAATGAGAGATTCATAATGAAGACAAGGGCAACAATGCCAATATCTCCAAGAATCTAAATGGAAATGAAATGCAAATGCAACTAGTATGAATGTGCAAGCTAAGCTAAATGATAAAAATGCAATGCTTGAAAAGAAATCTAATCTATGAAAGGAAAGTGCAAACTAAACTATGAAGGAAAGTACAAGTCTTACAATCCCTCCTAATTAAGCTATGTGAGATTAATCTATTGCATAAAGAAAATCTATACTAAGAATGTCATGATTATGCAACTATGAAAGCAAACTAAATGAAATGCAACAACAATGTCTTCAAAGCTTGGATGCAAGGATGTCTTCAAAGAGCTCCAAAACCTGCAGCATAACAATAGCATATAATATGGATATACAAATGAAGGAGAGAGCTCTCCTTTTATAAGAAATGAGGTGAAATGGACCATGGAGATTAAGAGGCAAAAAGTCTTAATCAGCGGTGGAGCTTGAAAGAGGAGCAATCCATGTGCACAAACATCCTCCAATGAGAGTGAAGTGTTGACTTTTGAGCCTCATGTGAGACAAAAAGTGCTTTTTCCCTTTTTATAAAATAGGAATAATACTTTATTTGTGCAACTTAGGATAAGAGGAAAGGTGAGGGCTTTTTATTTATTAAAAAGGGAGGAAATATTCCTTTTAAATAAATAAAGACTTAGGATAAATGGTTAGCCCAAGGATAAAAATCCAATATATGATCGAAATTAAGATTTGATCAAGAGATTGATAATGTTGAAAATATTGATTAATGATCAAAATGATTCAGGATTGATAAATTGAATAAATGGGGCCCAAAGTCTAGGTGACCATTTTTGGGTGCATACACATATGCTTGAAACACATCATCCAAGAAAAAATTGATAATGGAGAAATCATAATTGACAATCATAAAAGGAATAATGATCATACAACATTCATGGAACCATTTCTAAAACATGGTCAAGGAGATTCATCTTCTCAGCCTAATGTGGGTGCTAAGGTCAATTATGCCTACTTTGGAAACAATACTGTCATAAATATGGTTGAACCATGCCTATCTGAGTGTTGCAATGTCATCACAATTGTAAGAAAGGATAGGGATAATCAATCATTGAATGTAGTTACTTGATCACAAGCTCAGGCGCATCTATAAGGACAAAATTTAGATTCATCAAATGTCCCTAAGGTGCCTTTTAATCTTTCATCTACTTCTAAACAAAAGGCTGCCTCTAAATCATCAAATCCTAAAGACACAAGGCCAACATCATATAGTATTGTCCAAAAAATCCAACATACAAATGAAAAAATCTCCATATTTGAGTTTCTTCGGATATCTCCAGCTCATAGAGCCATTCTAGAAAAAGCTCTGCTCGGATCCAATTTTCCTGACAACTTTGATTTAGATAGATTCCATACTATGGTTGGTCATCTGACATCTCCACAGTATATCTCCTTTTTAGAGGAAGATGATAACTCCTTGAGTCATCCGCATAACTAGCCCTTGCACATTGAAGTCTTGATCCAAAACCATCATGTCAAACACATGTTGATAGATGGAGGCATTGGTCTCAACATTTGTTCTTACAGCTTGATCACACAATTGGGATTATTTGAAGCTGCCATTGAGCCTAAAAGGAAGATAACTATTGAAGCATATGATGAACAAGAAAGGTCTTCCAAAGGAACAATTGTCTTACCTATCATAACAGGTCCAGTTATCAGAGATATCACATGTCAAGTTCTTGATATACCTTTGTCTTACAACATCCTCCTAGGGAGACCCTGGATACATGAAATGTGAGCTATTCCTTCCACATACCATCAATGTGTGAAATTCCCTTATGAAGGAGTAGAGGTGATGATTCTAGCTGACCTATCTACAACTTGCAATGCATTGAAAGAAAGTGCTAATAAACTTGTTCCTAATAACAAAGAATCTTCCACTAAGCAGCTAAACATTGCATCAACATCCAAGATAGAATAAATTGCTAAAGAAGTCAAAATCAAAGACAATGGTATGGGAGAATACACAATGGAACCTGTTTTATCTCTCACATCTCTCCCATTGTCCCTGAAATCTTATGGATAGCCTTCTGACAAAGTGAAACCCACAACTAAAGAATCCTAGGTCATATTCAATGGAAGCTTTGTCACAGAGCAAGTATCTAAACAAGAGTTTGAGGAAGAAGAAGCTGTGCTTACATGGTTATACAAGGATGAGTCTCAATCCCAATCAGTCTAGAAATGTGACTCCACTTCAAGAAAAATTCCTCAGAAGTCATATGGAGCAGGAGACAAATTGATCACAAAAATGGGATATACTAGAAAAGGACCTCTAGGACTACAAGGTAAAGGTCTTCTATCACCTCTTGATCATCATGGCTGAACAAACAAGAATACAACAGGTCTAGGATATTAAAAGAAGCCTTTCTATTTTAGCAAAAACTCTCCACATGTCTTAGAATAGATTGAACAGTCAGCAGCAATTCAACCAAAGGAAGAAACACCACAACTTGATAATGATGATTCAGACACTACTAATGAGCTCATTCCTTATGAGCGTTTGCCTAAAAAAATACTAGACCTCCTCAAAGATGAAGAGAAAACTAAAGAGAACATCAATGTAGTAGACACAAAAGAACCTACTATGGAACAAAAGATAGTTGCACCACAAGAACCAGCTGATCTTGAGGAAAACCAAATAGACAAGGAGGAAGGTGGCAGCTATTTTGAGATAGATTCTCACAAGTATGAATTCAAATTAGAATCTGAGGGAAACCCTTCTTGGAGTATCCATCCTAACTTTACACATGTTCTCATATTTCCTAGAGGCATAGATGAGGAATCAAATGACTATGAATGGGGAGTCATTCCAGAGGAAGATGAACTTATCACTAAAAAACATAATGATGTCATTCACCAATATGCACCTAAATCCAAAGTGAGTCTAGAGAGAAATGACGAACTTGATGAGTCTGATCCACCTATGGCTAAAGTGGACTCCCACAATGACATTGAGCCTATTCATGAATTGAATGTTTTGAGTTGTGATATCACCTTCGAACTCGAGAGTCGGGTTAGGAACAATGATGAAAGATCCATATCCATAAACACTATTTCCCAATCCTTCACCACTTTGACTATCCAACATCCTGAACTTCTTGACCAAACCTCCACAAATCTGAGCCAAGGTATCTATAATTTTCCAAATAACTATGCCCTTTCTTGCTACCTCAATGCAATTGAGCCTACGATGACTTCCATCAGTGAACCAAGCGTTAGCATGACAGAGTCGTACATCAAGTATCTTATTCAAAAGAATAAGAGTAAAAATAAAAAGAAAAGGAGTTCTGAGGGTGAAAACCACTTTGTGGCAGTCTTAGAACCGACAAAAGTAAAAATAAATGACATATCCAAAGGTGAAAACCTCTCTGAGGCACCTAAGGATGAGATATTTGATGTCCTTTTGAGTCATTTACAGGACAAATCCCCAGTATTGATTGAGCCCACTCAATCTATCAACTTGGGAACAATAGAAGAACCACAATTGATTCATGTAGCACAATCCTTATCAGAAGAAGAAAAGAAAAAATTTACTACATTCCTAACAGAAAAGAAGATCAATTTTGAATGGAAATATTCAGACATGCCAGGGTTGGATCCTGATCTTATAATGCACCATTTATCTATCGCTCTAGGAGTCAAACCTGTTAAGAAAAAATTGAGAAAGATGCATCCACATGTTGCACTCTTGGTCAAAGTTGAATTAGAGAAACTACTAAAAGCTGAATTCATTCGAGTTATTGATTATGCAGAATGGATCTCTAACATAGTTCAAGTATAAAAAATAGACAAATCTATAAGAGTATGCACAAATTTTAGAGATGTAAAGAAAGTATGCCCTAAGAATGATTTTCCACTACCTAACATTGATATGATAGTGGACATGACTGCAGGCTTTGAGATGTATTCTTTAATGGATTGTTTTTCTAGATACAACCAAATAAAAATTGCTCCAGAAGATCAAGAGAAAACTTCTTTCACATGTGTGTGGGGTACCTTCTGTTGGAATGTCATGCCATTTGGGCTTAAGAATGCTGGTGCTACATACATATCAAAGAGCTATGACATCTATCTTTCATGACATGATGCATCAAACTATGGAGGATTATGTTGATGATACCTTGGCTAAATCTATGATAAGATCTAAACATCTAAATGATTTGAGCAAAATACTAGATCAAATGGAGAAGTTTAGTCTCAGACTGAACCCTAAGAAGTGTGCTTTTGGTGTCACTTTTGGAAATCTCTTAGGTTACATTGTTTCAAAGAAAGGAATTGAAGTAGATCTGGAAAAGGTTAAGGCTATCACGGAGACGCAACCTCCCAAGAATATCAGTCAAATGAGAACATTACAAGGGAGAGTGCAATCTATTAGATGCTTCATATCTTAGTTGGTAGACATATCACAACCTTTTACAAAAAAATTACATAAAGGTGTGACTTTTGCATGGAATGAGGAATGTGAAAAGAAGTTTAATCATATCAAGAAATATCTATCACATCCTCCTATGTTGATGCCTCCTATTCAAGGGAAGCCATTTATCCTATATGTCTCCACTACAGATACATCACTGGGGCACTGCTAGCACAACATGATGAGAACAAGAAAGAAAGAGCTATATACTACATCATTAGAACATTGGTAGCATATGAGAAGAACTATTCAATGATTGAGAAATTTTGTCTAGCTGTGATCTTTGCATCACAGAAACTGAGACATTATATGTTGGCTCATACCACACAATTGGTAGCTAAGATAGATCCATTGAAATACTTATTGAGCAAAGCTTCCTTCACGGGTAGATTAGCTAAATGGGTGATGCTACTAAGTGAATTTGACATTAAATATGTTGAAAGAAAAGCTATCAAGGGCCAAGTTATTTCTAATCAATTGGCTGACACACCTTTGTTTGATGATACACCAATGCAAATAGAATTCCTAGATTCCTCTATCATGAATCTTCCTTCTAGAGCATGGAAGTTATTCTTTGACGGTTCCTATACACAGAATGGATCTAGAGCAAGCATATTGTTCATCACTCCTCAAGGATACTCAATCCCTAAAGCATTTAGAATAAAGTTTCCTTGCACAAACAATATTGCTGAATATGAAGCCCTCCTTAATGGCATGAAGATATCAATTGAATGGAGGATAACATAACTACACATTCATGGAGACTCACGACTTGTAATACACCAAGTCAATGATGTGTATCAAATGAAAGATGGAAAGCTGATCCCATACAAGAGAATGGTAGATGATCTAAAGAAATATTTCATGTCTATCACCTTTGAACAAATTCCTAGAACAGAGAACAAGGCTATTGACACTATGAAAACACTATCTACTTTATTACAACTATCCAAACATGAGCTACACTACGAGTTCCTGTGGAAGCACTATCTTACCCTACATATGATTCCCCTGAAACCTGCATGATCTGCATTGTTGTTGGTCATGATTCATCCCGATACAAAAACCTTTTCTCCTATCTCCAAGACCAAATCATTCCCGATACCTTCAACTACCATGAGAAACAATACCATATCCGCAATGCATCTTGGTATGTCATCATTGGTAACGATCTGTACAAAGGAGGTCTAGATGGTACACTCCTTAGATGTTTAGAACGGGAAGAGTCACAATGAGCATTAGAGGAAGTCCACGATGGTATTTTTGGATCATATTCCAATGGTTTAACACTAGCTCAAAAACTTATTAGGGCTGGGTACTAATGGCCTGAAATGGAAAAAGAGGCTATCAAGTTTGCAAAGAATTGTCAAAAGTGTCAAGTACATGGCAACTTAATTCATGCACCAGGGAGAGATCTAATTCCCTTTACTACACAATGGCCTTTTCACCAATGGGCATTTCATCTTATAGGAGCCATCCATCCTCTTTCTTCTAATGGGCATACCCATATTATTACAGCTACAGACTATTTCAAAAAATGGGTAGAAGCAGTCCCTTTGACTCAACCAACCGAAAAGAAAAAAATAATGTTCATCCTGAACTATATCATATGTCAGTATGGTATTCCACATTCAATAGTCATAGATAATGGTGGCCAATTCAAGAACAATGACTTACATGATCTATGTGCCAAATTCAAGATTACACAACATTGGTCATCTATCTACTATCCTCAAGGGAATGGACAAGAAGAGACTTCAAATAAGAATCTATTGAAAATATTGCATCGCACAGTTAATAAAACAGGAAGAGACTGACATCTCATGATCAATCCAGCTCTCTGGGCGTATAGAACAAGTATTAGAACACCCACTGGGGCTGTACCATTCACTTTAGTTTATGGGTTTGACGCGGTACTATCTATTGAGGTTGAAATCCCATCACTAAGATTCAAAATGCATGGTTTAGTAACTGATGATGACTACAGAGTGTCTAGGTTGCAAGAACTTGAACTACTAGATGAGCACAGACAAGCATCATATGATCATCTTAGAGTATATTAGAAAATAATTTCTAGAGGTTACAACAAGAAAGTTAGACACAGAGAATTTCAGGTTGGTGATCTAGTCTTGAGAGAGAATCCTAAAAATCAATCACATAGAGAACGAAAGGGGAATTTTGAACCGAACTAGCTGGGTCCCTTTTTTTTCACTGCTACTTTTAGCTCTGGTGCCTATCAACTCTCAATGACTGATGGAGAATAGCTCCGAGAACCAATCAACATTCTCGATTTGAAAAAATTCTACTACTAAGGAATTCAGTATGCAAAAATGTCATGAAAAAATTATAAAAATAAAAAAAATTCCAAAAAAAATAAACATCCTGGTGAAAACCTAACAATAGGCACATTGATATATTACAAAAAAATAAAAAAATATCAAATAGTACAAAAAATTAAAAAAATTAAAAATGCAAAAAAAATGAGAAAAAGAAAAAGTGCCTTGGTGAAAACTTGGAAATAGGCACCTTGGTAGCAAAAATAGAATCTCTGCCAAGATGATGAAAACCTGGTAAATGGGTGCCACTTGTTAAAAATGCTCCATCTATCATTGCAATCTTGGTCTTTCCTAGCTTTCAGTCTACTTTAGTTTGTATAAATCCTTGTTTCAATAAAGTCGGTATGTACACCAATTGGCAAAAGCATCTATCTTCTATCAATGTTCAAACTTGGGGGCAATCAAAGTCATATCCTACAGTCCTCAGTATCTCAGACGTGTCATATCCAGTCAGGGTCCTTTGAAGCTACATTCGATTCAATCAGTTAGTCTCCTTTACAGAAAGGATTTTGCATCTACAACAACACAAACAAACATCAACACGAATGAAAACAATCTTTGTTGCGTGCTTTAATCTTCTTTGTATGCTTATTGATTCACATTGAGATTTTTGCATATTGTGTCCTTTCGAGCTCTTCGATGATGTTGTTTATAGGATTTAGAGAGTGATGACTGGGGGCATAATCTTTTCTTTATTTTCTTCTTTGAGCGAAATTCTAATAACTTTGGAAATTCTGGATTGAAATGGTGTCCGTCTGTAAGATCCTCCATCACGTGTTGGATGGCCATGAGTACCTCGACCATTGATACCCAAAAAATTCAAGGAAGTTTGATCTAGCTTACATCTTTTTGAATGATTTCTCAATCCTACTGTGAATGGCTATTATCCAAGGATGTGAACGATAAAGGCTCACTGTGGGTAATTCACATTGGAGACAAGAATGAATTCTATAAACTGTTTGGCGTGTTTGTTTTGCAAGGCATATTCAGGTCATTATGACATTTATGTTTTGATGCTTATACCAATTGCTATATCAAAATGGACATGATATTCAGGTCATCCTGGCATTTGTGCCTTGGTACTTATATCTAATCCGACATTCCAAAAACAAAATCAATATTCATATGTCCATGGTTGTCTAGCCAGTGGGCGTTGTATTGACTTTGGCGCAAAAATCAATATTCATATGTTCATAGTTTTCTAACTAGTGGATGTTGTATTGATTTATCTAGTTACCTAATAAAAATTCAATGATGAAAATGACTGACACATGATCAGTGACTAGGTCGTAGGTCTTAGGTTTGCATTTCATTTTGCACTTTGCATGATTGCATTTATTTCACGATTGCCCAAATTAGCTTGATGCTTAATAATTCTCCAAAACTATGCTAACCATATCATAAGGACTGAGTATTGCACGAAGGTCTTCTTAACTGAATCAACAAGCTAATGCCACCTTGGCTAATTTGGACGTTCTGAACCCATTTTCGGAATCAAAATCAAAATTTGAGATTGTTTACCTTGTCAAAAATGTGATTAAAAATTTTCAGACCCAGGACGGCCAACTTCTTGCATACATGACCTTCAATCATCATAGAAATCCACAATTCAACTTAACTGATTATCTTACATCAAACTATTCGAATTTCAACTTGGTCAACCATGGTCAAATCATGGTCAGACCTAGTCAAACTTGGTCTCAAGGACCTCCAAACGATGCATAACACATTCTTGAACATGTATAACCACTTCTCAAATCAATTAACATGCTTCTAAACCATTCAACACTGGCTTTTCTTGCCAGATTTTGATTTTCATCCCAAAGGGGGCATGGTATTGCACATTAATCAAATCTGTAAATCAAATCTTTCCTCGGTAATCAAGATAACAACCACGTCTATTTGTTGATTCATCAAAAGACCTCATCGCTTGGGGCACATCTCTTGGGGCATATTAGATTCATCGAGATCCATATCAATCTGGTATCCTAATCAATCTTGTAAACTATATTAGCTTTTCATAACCATCGGTTCATTAGTGTTATTTCCTTGGTTCTTCGTAACTGAAGGGTTTAGATGTGATATCATTTCGATTCCTTTGGACAATCAGGTCTGGAATCAGGTCACTCACTTCTTCGTAATCACAAGGTTCAGAATCAGGTGTTTTGATACTTTTTCATAATCACTAGTTCATTGTTTCTATAGTTAACATCATCACGATTCTTGGTCAACCAGGACCTGAATAATCTTTTCTAATCTTTCAATCGGTTTCTGTCTTGGAATCGGTTCATCTTTCATCATCATCAAAAATAGATTAATCTTTGAACCACTACGCTTCACACAATGATTCAAAGAGGGGCAAAATGTAATACCCCAAAAATGGGCTATAGGCTCATTAACCTCTTACATCTTCAAATCGAACGAAATCAACATCAAAGTCCTAACCTAAGGCACATCTGCACATCAATTCATCGAAACCCTACTTGATTATCTTAATTCTGCATCGGGGAATATTCTTTGAAATATTCCTTATTTATCCTAATTATCTTTGATTTAATAATTACTTAGCGATAAATCCTATTTATCCCAAAGATTGATTAATTGAATATTCTGAATATTTAATTAATCAGATTTAATTCTGCCACTTAATTATTTAATTAGATTTAATTATATTTATTCCTAAATTGTATTATTTAATTTTGACAATAAATCAAAAATCTTATGACTAATTGATTAAATTCTTATTTAATTAATTAATGTCAGTTGTCAATATTTAATGATATAGTTTTTGAATATCAGTTTGATTTAATAATTGATTAACTCATAAATCAATTGTTTTAATTCAAAAATCAGTTAAGTTGAAGATAAATCACTTTATTTATTTAATTAATTCATAATTATATATGCACATTTGAAGGAGTAGTTAAACTTAAAATCATAAAATCAATTCAAGTTGTTATCTTTTTGAATTGAACATCTATTTTGAGTTGAAAGCTGATCTAAACTTCTGATTTGAGTTAAAAAGTTGTTTTTGCATGATTTTGTGAGTTAATCTGTTTCTAATTTCTTGTTAACTCAAAAATCAACCTAAGTTTATCAAGAGTGTTTTATGGCTTTTCTCAATGCATCCTCAAGCCCTGGATTTCTATAAAAACAAGGCTCAGCTCTTCATAATACATCTCTCAAATTTGCACAATTACTCTGGCAAAATTGCACATGAAGAATCAAGCTTTTGCGACAGGCAACTTTGTGAGATCAATTCATTAGTTTGCATAGCTTTGCATAGGTTTTCATATCCATTCACATCATTCTTAGATTAAGTTTCATATCAATTTCATCCATCTTAGATTAATTTCATATAGTTTTTCATCTTATTGCACATAAAATACAAAAAAATAGATTAATTTGCATTCATTATCTTTTGCATTAAATCCTTCGTTTAGGTGTTGCATTGTCACTGATCTCAATCTAATCTGAGAATACCATACTCACACCTATTAGAAGGTAGTAAATCACCTGGTTAGCTTAGTTTCATTTATCTATAGATTTTGATTTTGCTAACCTCTAATGTTTTATTGAAGTGTTGTGTCTACAACTAGGTACAATTTTCACACACACAACAATAACATATAAAGTCTCAACTACAAAGAGATTGTTAGAGAAATTAGTATTCCCAATATTCAAGAAAGGATGCAAGACAAATAATAAGCGTAATCAATCAAATATTATGAATATGAAAACCATAAAAATCCTTTCTGGTGTTATCCTTCTCATGCAATGTGAGCTCTTAGAATTGAGTTCAAGATCGTGCCATCATAAGAATTCAAAGCAATTGTGGTTACTGAAATCAAAGGTTTGACTCTCTATTTATAAGATTTTAAGGGTTTCAACCAAGAATCCATGATTGGAGGGTTGATTGAATGTGATTGAGGAGTTGAACTCAGAGTAAGTGAGAGTTCAACTAAGCTGATTACTTAGTTTAACAAGATTGATTGATCTGTCAACAAATAGATTGGAGAGATGAGTTGAATGGACTGGTGAGATAACAAATTAGACTAATGAGTTAACTGATTGCATGGATTAGAAGACTTAATTGATGGAATATTAATTGATTGTTGAGGGAGGAATTAACAATGTGGATTGAATAGTTAGAAGAGAGAATTGTGGAGTTAAGAGCTATGATTGAAAAGATAACTCAAAGTGAGTGTGAGTTAGTATTTAGGAGGATAATTATGATTTAAATAAATAAAATATTATTTGTTTGCACATGTGGAGATATTTTATAAATAAATAATTGCTTATTTATTTATGAGAGGGATTGTTAGTTGTAATTAAATAAATATAATTTATCTAATCATGAGAGGGGAATAGTTAGTTTAATTAAATAAATATCATTTATTTAATCATGAGATAGAATTTGATTTAATTATTACATGAATACAATAATTAAGAGGGGGAACATTAATTAAATTTGGTTATTTAATTAATAATAATAAGGTAGGGTATAATTAAATAGTTGTTTATTTAATTATATTATAGATGAATAGATGATGAATTAATTGTTTAACATTTCACTAATTAAAGTAATTAATTAAAATCACTTAATTATGGAATTATGGAGAAATAATGATTTTGATCTTAGAATATGGTAGAATGACACGATTAATTAAATAATAAAGATTATTTTACAATTTAGGAGGAATGTTAGTAATGTCATTGTGTTAGAGGAATAGGCCATTTTTAAGTGTCTACAGGTGGACTTTATCAATGTCATTCTTTATTTGATATTGATGGAACCTATTGTACCATGTGGCGACGTTATGTTTTAGTTGTTGATGGAGTTTTGGTGTCATGTAGTGACTTAAGGGATACATCAAAAGCATTTCTCTCATTGATAAAGTTAGTGTTGATGGAACACGGGGTGATTTTGGGCAATGTATTTCTTTTTTATATAACTTGAGGCTGCTAACAAAGTGCAAAGGGATTTATTGAAAGTGTTAGTTTCATCGATAGGTAGTTGGGACAAACATGTGGGAGTCATAGGTTAACAAAGGATAACTTGTCTGAGGTGTCTCTAAACTATTGGTTGAATCATGAAGTTCTATGATGAGATGGAAGATGAATGGTATATCAAATGGATTTCAGTTTGTTTTCTCAAACTACTAATCGTTTGGCAGTTGATTTTCTATAACTGAAACAAATCATTGCAGGGAGGTGGATATCTTTTGGATGCATGAATCATTCATTGGAGTGTGGAATCAAATGAGAAAGAATATTGCAGTTAATTACCCAAAGGAATTTTAAAGTGTACTCTATTGGAATTCTTCATTGAGTTGCAAATAATTTGAGACTAAAAAAAATAGTCTAAAAAATTGTACGCAATTTTTTTTATTGTAATACAAGAGAGCTTGACCTTGGTGTGCAGGTTTTTTACCCATAAGGGTTTTCCCACGATAAATTTTTTGTGTTTAATTTGTCTCTATTTCTTTGTGTTTACTATGTTTAAGATTTGTGCATTCTAATGATTGTAAAAGGAATTGAAATTTGTCTCTATATTTGTCTCTGAATAATTTGACATTCAAGGCATTTTCGCACCTTTCTTTTCTTACAAGTGGTATCAGATCTTGGCCAATTGTGTTATCCTTGTGGGTAAAATGGATTTTTTGGGTCATTTCTATAGTGGGAGTTTTGTAGGAGACTGGTAATCGATATTGCAAATTAATATGGTGAGAACATTAGGAAGAGTAGATGTTGTGAAGTTCGATGATAGCAGTTATGAGTTTTGGAAGGCTAAGATGGAATTTGTGTTAGTGGATAGAGATATATGGTTTGTAGCGTCTAGAAATAAACCAATAGGCATGCGACAAGAGGATTGGGATCTTGTAGTTAGAAAAGCTTAAGGGTTGATTAGGCTATGTCTAGATGATTCTATTTTGTTAAATGTTCATGAAATGAAAACCATAACTTCTTTGTGGAAGAAACTGGGTGCTATTTATCAGGGAATATCTGATAAATAAGCTATTTATGAGGAATAAGTTGTACTCTTTGAAGATGAATGAAGGTACATCTACTATAGATCATCTTAATACTGTCAACAAGATTGTTTCATAATTGTCTTTTGTGGGTGTAAAAATTAATGATGAGGATCATTGTATGCTTTTGTTATGTTCCTTTCCTGACACGTAGGATCATCTGGTGATGGCTATTGGAAGCACAAAATGTTGACGTGGTGGTCATCACCTCCTTGGGGATTCATGACATGGCTTAACTACCTCTTGTGGGTCAAGTTAAATCTAGAATTTGTATCGGGCATTAGTAGTTTGAGCTTTTGGTGCAACAAAAAATGATCCCAACAATTGGTATCAAAGCCTTGTGTCATGGGTTTGAATCTCCCTTCAATGGGTGTTGAAGTCTCAATCGATATTGAGGGGGATACTGTTGAATTGATGGTCAGCACCTCCTTAGAGATCCATCACATGGCTTAATCACCTTCTATGGGTTGGGTTAAATATGGCATTTCTATTGGGCATTAACAATTTGAGATTTTGGTGCAACGAAAAATGATTCCAACACAATAACCACTTTCAAAATATAAGATGTGGTTTCTTTTATTCTTGCAGAGGAAGAACAAAGGAAATATTATAAGATGGATAAGGAGGCTCTTTTTGTTCATGGTAGATCATAGGAGACGAGAAGAAAGGGAAAGAAGTCCAAATTCAAGTTTAAGGAGAAATCAAAGTCTCCTAGTAAGAAGTCCAAGTCAAAATGCTAGAAATGTGGGAAGAAAGGTCACATCCAGAAGGATTGAAAAGAGGATAAAAAGAAAAAGAAGAAGAAGAAGAAGAAGAGTACTTCTGATATTGAGTCTTCTTATAGTGATGTTGATGCCTTCGTTTCTGCCTTGGAAACTCACTCAACAGAAAATATTTGGTTAATTGATTCAAGCGTATATTTTACATGAAATATCATGGAGAATGGTTCATGAAGTATGAACAATATGATGGTGGGAAGATGTATCTAGTGAGTTATTCAAATCTGAAGAATGTTGGCCAAGGAAGAGTCATAATTCAGTTTCCTGATGGAAGAGTCAAAGGAATTGATGGATTAACACACATACCAGGTCTAGCTCAAAACTTTCTCTCTGTTGGTAAGATAAATAATGTTGGGGTACAAGAAACTTTATCAAATGGTGGTTGAAAAATGACTAGAGGCTTAATGGTGTTGGCCAAGGGTGTACGAAATGGCACTCTGTACAAGGTGGATACACGGGTTGTTCAATGTAACAATTTTTTGCAAATTCACAGAATGCTACTAGTAAGGAGAATATTGTAAACTCTTTAGAGGTAAAAATTCCTACAGAGAAAACTATGATATGACATCATAGACTTGGTCACAAAGAAGTGATAAAAAAATGACACTCAATCACATTATACCTTTGAAGACTAAGTCCTTGCAGCTCAACAAGGATAAAAAATTAAAGAAGTCTTCTAATGAATTGGTCATAGCTCATGTTGAGATAGTGTGATGGTTACTTTTAATGAGGATTCAATCTAGGAAGTAGTGAAGGATAGATTTTTTCTTTATGTTGTTGAACAAGTCTGATGTTCTTCATGTGGTGGATGATTTTCTCCTTCTTTCTAGTTCTGCAATAATTTTGATCTTCCTATTCCCTTGGCATTGATCTTTTAGTGGTTAGTTAGTTAGTGAGATTTATGTTATAAATAAGAACTTGAACCTCTTCGGAGGCTAGCTCATATAGATATATTTGATACTTCATTTAATAACATATTATTTTTCAATACAGTTCAGTTGTCTTCATAAATGATTTGTAATCAATACCTTTTGCAAGTATGAATAAAGAAGATATGTTTTGAGTTTATAAGTGTGTAATCAAGCTCCGAGTACTCACTTAAGGGGGTCCACTTAGTGAGTAAATCCTTTCAATTTTAGTAGTAGTTTCTTTCAAATTAGTTTGCAAGTTTTGGAGTTTTCCTGTTCCGAAAGCCACTAGAAGTAACTTCCTATGACTGTTCCTGCATCCAAAGGAAGACATAGTAGTTCATTTTTTCACATTCTTAACTTTGTTGTGGCAATTTTCATAATTTCAGTTTAGCATTTGAATTCCATTCAACATTTGAATTAAGTTCAATTCTAGAATTTACGTTTCAAAATTGCTTTTCTTAAAGTTGTAGGTTAGCATGGCTCTAGTAGGGACTTAGTGCACATACAATGTTGACCCATTTCAAGTTCACATCCCTAAGTTAACAAGTAAATGAGCCTTCTCCATCATAATGATAACTACTCAATTTGGATGTCCAACCCCTAAGTTGAGTTCATGGCCTTGTTATTAATCTAATTAGAAAGTCAAGCAATAGACATCAAATGACCCAACATGATTGTAATCACTTAGACAACATAGGATTATTTCATGTGGCCTCTATTCTCCAAAAGAGTGCTAAAATGGGGTTAATTACCGCTTTGTACAAGAGATGACACTCAAAGACATTTTATTTCCATTTTCCTACTAGAGAGTGCATGATGACCTTAGAGGATGTGTGGGGGATTATGAGATTGTCTATTAGAGGGTAGAGGGTAGAATATGCACCATGAGAATGAGTGAGGGATTTGCGTGAGCCTTTTGATATCATCGAGGTAGAGTTAGAGTTTAGAGACTATGAGATTACATGATAGGACATGATAGAGACTTATGATGACTATTTTCACTTATTATGTGGGTTAGTGGCTGGGGTTTTGATTCTAGATAAGGGAGGGCATGGTTTCATAGTGGGTCAGGGTGAGATGATTGAAGGGATGTGGAGTGACACCATAAATTATGCATAGGGACCTTTTTTTGGGTGATGCTTTATTATCAAATGAATGATATTGCTTACCATGGGGCACAATCTTTGGGTTGTGGTGTGATACTTCTACAGGTCTTGGATTGGGAGAACATATCTGTATGTAGACCAATTTTTGACATGCGACCTATTCAACCAGAGTAGTCTTATGTGTATTATTATGAGTCAATTATTCAAAGATTACGACACACTATTGGTGATTTTTGAGATATCATGTGTATATGTGCTGACATTGATGTTTTGTCATTGATGTCAACATATTTCCTTATCTCTCACAGTTTTCTTGGTTTGTTCAATAGAAATTTTGGATCAGTATGGCTACTATATTGAGGAACACATGCTCTAAAGTTAAATATGGTTTAAGGAATATTTGTAGTTCATTTATGTCAACTTGCATAGGTTCACATTGTGATTTGAGAGAGTTTCAAGAGATTTATTAGAGGCTGGTTGTTCTTGTTGTTCAGGAAGTGATAGTGTTGCATGTTTTAGATCCATGAGGATCAGTTATGCAATATTTTTGGTTTCTAACCTAGTGGTGAGTTTATATTATGGATATGTGTACTCATTTCGAATGGTTTGTGATTTGTATGCTGGAAAGCTATTTTTCTTTAGTGATAGAGGTTGATGTTTGTTGTTCTTGATGAATGGTGCAAAGATATTTATGAATTCTAAGACAAATTTGTTTATGTTGTTGATGTGGAATTTCATATTGCTTGCTAATGTTTCAAGATTGTGTCCTATTTTTTTTACTATGTCACATTGGATTATGTGATCAGATTCAGTGATTTTCCTATGGTGTATAGATACTTTTATTCTTGTTGGCCGACTTGGTGAGATAGCATATTGCAAAGGATTATGGCATGATTTTTGGATCTAAAGTGTGTTCATGGATGAAGATTTGGGTCCTATCTATGTCTTTATGGACAAGTCTTGTATTGAATTAATGTTTTTATTGTAACTGATTAAATGTTTTTAATTGAGGTGTTAAAGTTGATGCTGACCTTGTTCATGTTTTTAAGATTGATGAAATGTATATAAAAATGTAATCAATTGTAATTGTGGAGAGAGTGAGTGGATGTATGTGTGTGTATCAGAGATTGTTAGAAGAGGTATGATTGGAATCTATAATTGAGACAAAGATTTGTTGCACTTCAGTAGAGTTGTATTGGTATATCAAAGGTGCTATCAATAAGTTTATAAATTAGTGGATTGTTGTCCACAATGGAATGTATTCCATTTTGGGGTTGTAGCCCTTATTATATTCTCAAGGTAGTTTCCCTCTTTTGTATTTTAGCAGTGAGAACTAGGTTCTAAGCTTGAATGCATGTTCATTCCCCTTTGTGCCTTTAACATGGTTATTTTTTAGTACATCATCTTGTGGGTTTGATCCCCAATGTGGTTTTTCCCTTAACTATGTTTTCATGCAAAAATTATGGTGTTATGTGTTTGTATGATTGTGGTTCAATTCTTTAATGTTTATCATTTAGATCTAAGTTTTATGGTTAAGTGTTGGGTGAATTTTTTAAATTATTAGACATAACTAAATCATCCCCCTCCCACAAGTTATGTGTGCTACCTTATTTCTAACAATTGGTATCAAAGTTAAGTCCTCTTTCTAAAGCTTAAGCATTTGAGGTGATCCAGGATGACAATCTTTAATAAGGAGAGTCTAAGATTTGAAGGAAAAAACTATTCTATAGAGAAGGTTCAGATTATTACATATTTGAGATGCATCAGAGAAGATTATTGGACAGTCACAAAGAAAGATTACAAGCCTCATGTAGATCTATCTACTACTACTGCTGATGAGAAGAAGGAATTTGAGTATAATATGAGAGAAAAATAATCCTTGTTGGGAACTTTATTATATGTTGAATATACAAATGTTATGGATTTAGATACCACACATGAGATATGGAAAAAATTGGAAGCCTTACATGAAGGAGACACCATTGTGAAGCAAGAAAAGCTACATATCTGAAAATAAAGTTAGAATTTTGTAGGATGAGTGAGGATGAAACTATTCAAGCCTATGTTTAGAAGGTGACTGGGCTTGTTTGTGGAATCACAAGTGATGGTGGAAAATTAGATGAAGATGAAATTGTTTCCAAGATACTGAGATCTTTTCCTCCTTATGATAAAAAAGTGGTTACAATTGAAGAAATTAGGACCGTGACTACTATGACAAGGGATACATTGGTTGGTAAGTTATCTTCTTTTGAAATGACTATATTTGGTGATAGTCTTCCTAAAATTGAACTTGCATTTAAAGTTGTTGTTTATAAGAATAAGAAAAAGTATGATTCTGGTGAAATTTCTTCTAAGTATGGATTTAGATATGCTAAGGAATGGGAAGAAATTGAGGAAGAGGAAAGAAAGATGGAAGAGTTAGAATCCCTAATTGCAAACAGATTACCTAGGGGATCAAGTTAGTGTGAAGGGAAGCTACCTTTTAAATTATTTTCATGTGACAAGATTGGTCATTTTTCTTCTAGATGTCCTGAGAGAGTATTGAAGCATAAGCCTAGAAAGTTTTAGCCTAAATATCATAAAAAAGTATTGTTTAGCTACTACTGAAGGTGTAACTGATGATGAATTTGCAAAGAGTGAAGATGAGATTGTGTTTATATATATTAGAGATGATAATCCTATTTTATTGAATGAAGAAAAGTCCCTCATTACACATGTTGAAATGAAAGATGAATGGGTAATAGATAGTGATTGTTCACATCACATGATTGGAGATAAGAACAAATTTGTGAAATTGGAAAAGTATGATGGTGATGTTGTCATATTTAGTGACAAAACTCCTTGTATGATTAGAGGGAGAGGTTTGATTACACTTGATGATAATAATAATATTTATGATGTCTTATATGATGAAGGATTGAAACATAGTCTTTTGAGTGTTGGACAACTTGTTGGTAAAGGTTACAACTTACAATTCAAGCATGGAAAGTGCACATAATCTTGGGAAGTTATGAAAATGAGATTGCACAAGGTAAAAAGACTAGAGGTAATGTATTTCATTTAAGTAACATAGAGACTAGATTCTTGATTGCTAAATTTGATGACAATTGGTTGTGGCATAAAAGGTTTTGTCATGTAAAGTTTGATAATATTGTGAAGATAAGCACTACAAATGTTGTGTAAGAGATATGACCAAATTGTTGAAGCCTACTAATGTGATGTGTAAGGAATTTCAGTTGGGTAAGATAACTAAATCTACTTTTAAAATAAAGACTTATTCTTCAAGTGCATTGTTATATTTGGCGCATACAGATTTATGTGGTACTTATAAGACTAGGAGTTACTGTGAAGATAATATTTCATACAATTTATTGATGATTACTCAAGAATTATGCAAGTTACATTTTTTAAGGATAAATCTGAAGCATTTGATAAATTCAAGATCTTTAGAGCTATGGTTGAGACTGAGACAAGAATGAAGATGAAATTTCTAAGAGCGGATAGAGATGAAGAATTTACTTCAAGAGATTTTAATGCATACTGTGAGGAGCATAGAATAAAGAGACATATGTCTACTCTGTGAGCACCATAGCATAATGAAATTGTAGAGAAAATAAATAGATCTATTCTTGACATTGCAAGGACTGTGATGATGAAAGGAAATGTACCACAAATCTACTGAAAAGAAGTGATTAGTACTATAGTCTATAGATTGAATCGAGTTCAGATAAAGAAAGGTACTAGTAATAAACCCTATGAACTTTGGTATGTTCATGTTCGTACAATAAATTATTTTAGAATTTTTGGAAGAAAATGTTATATTAAGAGAGATGAAAACTTAGGTAAATTTGATCCTAGATGTGATAAGGGTATATTTATTGGTTATTATACAAGAGAAAAGCATACAAATGTTTTAATAATAGGTTGAGAAAGATAGTTGAAAGTGTTAATGTGGTTGTGGATGAAAGTTACCAGAAATAGGCCAAATCTTGCAATTATGAGTTAGATGATGAAGAAGGAAATCAGATTGTGCAAGCCTAGAATCAAAATCAAAATCAAAGTGGATTGGTAGAGTAGGATAAATAAGTTGCAAATAAGGAATAAGTGGAGACATAAGAGTCTGCTACAAAAGTAAATCCAAAGACTCCAAGGTATGTAAGGATGAATCATTCAAAAAATTAAATTATTGGTGATAGGAATCAAGGTGTTCTGACTAGAGAATGACATGCTAGAAATAGACATGAAATTTTTTTGATTTCTAAAGTTGAACCTAAGGATATTGATGAAGCATGAAAAGATGACAATTAGTTTAAGGCAATGGAAGAAGAGATAGATTAGATTGAAAAGAACAAAACATGGATTTTAGTTCCCAGACCTAAGGATAAGAATGTGATCTAAACTAAATGGGTGTTTAGAAACAAGATAAATGAACACTACTACATTTGGGGCCAAATTTTGATAGAAGCTTCCGACGGGTAATGTTTATTACAAATTTGGTGTTTTTTTTTTGTAATAGGCCCCGATGGTGTTGGTATTCCAATGGGTGTTTGATTGATCATGAAAATTTTGATAGATTCAGGGTATAGATGAAAAAAAAG
Organism: Chamaecyparis obtusa; assembly: GCA_027943335.1. NCBI lineage: Eukaryota > Viridiplantae > Streptophyta > Pinopsida > Cupressales > Cupressaceae > Chamaecyparis > Chamaecyparis obtusa. Next base: position 905,366 of record BSBK01005594.1, on the reverse strand, counting down.
TGAAACGACCTCATCATTTTTATTTCGATTGGATAGAGAAGGAGCGGGAGAAGGAGCGAAAGCTATGCGCGGGAGAAAGTATGTGATTTCTTCATCTTTTGAGCCTTTGACATCATATTTGAATGCATTGAATTTTATTTGATCATGAATGCTCTATGAAATGATCGCATTCTACTGGTGTCGTGCCCTAGCCCATGCTTTAACTCCATTATTTGATGTTATTGGTGCTTGTGCTCAAGAATATCCATTTTTTTTTAAATGTTGACTGTGGTTATCAAATGGACAGCCCATGAGCTTCTAGCTAGGCACCATTTGTATATTTGATAGCTTAGGGCATCAAATGTATTGTATCATTTTGATAGTTGAGACTTTGTTAAAAGGAAATAGGACAAAGAACGATTTTGATTTAGTCTCTCTATTTTGATCCCTAAGTGGCTTACAACCCTAGAGAAGTATATGCAGATTTACGGATGCAGTTGCAAGATACACAGTAGCCAATAATTCACAAGAAATCCATGCATCAAATTTGAATAGAAATTAATACAAAGAAATAGGGTCCTCTAATGGCACAATCATCCGGACCTTGACTGTCCCCTCAACCAGTGACCCTTCAAAAATGGGTTATCATGCAATCAGTGAGTGATCCTCCATTCTCCTGGTCTTCCTTGCACCCAAACATATTGGAAATACACAATACAATGATAACAAGTCTTTCACAATCCCCCTTCCCTCAAGGAACACTATCAACCATCCCTTCCACATAGCATTTCACTATTTTATGAGTGGATTATGCAGGAACAATTAACACTAAACAAGGTGCAAACTCCTCAACACATCTTGGAAACCATTGAATTCAATAATAAATTAAACCTAACACCAACACTATTCCTTCCATAGTTGCAGGATCCATAGCAGTTGATAATTCACAAGAAATCCATGCATCAAATTTTTATAAGGATATCCTACTAATCAATAGGAATTTTCTTGAGATGACCAATGATTATGCATTTTGATGGCAGTGTGCTAGTTCAAAAGGATAATATAAATCTGAAACAATTTTTTTTTATTTTCTCAAACTATAAATGTGGTTAAAGGGAAAATATTATGTGGAAAACCCACAAACCAATCTAGCAAATGATTTTACATCAAATTATTCCTATATTCATTCAAGTATTGCTATGCTTCAGCTACCTGACCTTTGAGCTTCATCTAGAGGAATGCATAGCTTTAAGATAGAGTTACTTCTTGGGCCTTACAATAGGGTGGAATATGATCAAGATTTGTTTAGGCTATATCTTTGTTAGTCCCATTGTTAGGTTCTTATAGTTCATGGTTTGAATCTATTATGGTTGTGTAAGGGATTTGTAGATGCTTTTTCTAACATAATTATTGGACACCATGATTGGAACAACTGGTTGTTGGCTATTGAACACATGAATCATATCTGTCAATGGCTCTTTGTGTTCAAGATTTCATTGATCAATCTTTGAGATTTATTGTCCCAGCTTTAAAAGAGTGATAAAAGATATAGTGAGTGCTATCTTTTCCAAGTGTTTTTTGGGTGCCATTATCTTCTAGGAGTAATTGCTGGAACCAAATTATGTTATTTTCCTCTAGTAAATATTGTAGACACAATCATCTTCTTGGTGAAGGGTTTCTTCCATCCCCATGAGGCAATATTGCATGGTTTCCATTCCCTTGTAGTATAGTGAACCTAATTTAATACTAGTGTGCACTATTTTGGGATCCATAATTTATGGCCCCTACACTATGGTTGTTAGCCTAAGACAAGCCTACCTTTGCATATAATAAGAGGCCAACATGAAACAAAAATCCAGAGGTTAGGGGGTTGTTCCCTGTCCACAATTTATTATTTAAGTGCTAAGTGATGATGGGTACATCATGTAATTCATACCTAGTGTGTCTCTTTCTTTCTCTCCACATTTCACATTAGGAGTATATGCTATAAAATACTAATGAAATCAACTATTGGTCAAATCTAATCAAAATTGCAATACAAAGATTAAAATAGATCTTGAAGAAATATGGGAACCATTTTTGACAGATATTGTACAAACGAAGAGAATACTCTGAAGAGGAAATGCTTCAATGTGGAACAATTGAAGGACAATATTTTACTTTTATATGCACATCTGCAATGTTTTTGATATATTTCTGAGATAACAAAACCATAGAAAGAATAGCATATAGAAGAAAGTAAAGAATAATGATCATACTTTGAGATATTGTGGAAAATTAAAGGAAAGAATGCTTGGTGGGGTTATCATGCAATCAGTGAGTGATCCTTCATTCTCCTAGTCTGCCCTACATCCAAACATATTGGAAATACACAATACAATGATAACAAGTCTTTTAAAATCCCACTTCCCTTAAAGAACACTATCAACCATCCCTTCCACATAGCATTTCACTATTGTATGAGTGGATTGTGCAGGAACAATTAACATTAAACAAGGAGCAAACTCCTCAACACATCTTGGAAACCATTGAATTCAATAATAAATGAAGCCTAACACCAATACTATTCCTTCCATTCACTTCTACCAAGAATAAATAATTTAATCCATTCAACATTACATATAATCATTAGACAGTTACATTTCCTGATTGTGTAGAGGAACAGTCACGACCAAAATGATCAAAACTACTTTCACCCTTGGACAAGCTATTCCAAAATTCAAGTAAAATGAGCAATATGCTATATAAAATCATTCATATTCATAGTAACCATTTGAAGGATCATTTTTTCAATGAACCCTCTGACTGTACCCCTGTGGCAGAGAAAGGAAACCTCAAAATAGAGAAAGGAAAGTTAGTAAAACCAGTCTATGCCACTGTTTGTGAGGGAAACTTAGTCACAACATCAAGTATCATCTCATCATGGTCTATTCACCATGTTTCAACACCACATTCACTCTGATCTATTCAACTTACACCATTCTTCTTCTCCAAGACTCAAAGGCTTGAAACAGTATATGTGGTAAAAATTCATGAAATACTAAAGAAGACCTGCTATTTGTCAAACAAATCTTCATTGTCCCCCATAAAAAACTAAGTAATAACTACTCTACCCTTAATTTGTTTAACAATGCACCATATTAGATAAAGTAGGTTCTATCACACATGGCACACACTCTTCAAACTCACAATACGTTGCATACGTAGTATGAAACTCATGAGATTCTAAAGAAGGCCTCACTCTTAATGAGTTATAAACATGCCATTGTTTTAGTTTTTCTTGCGAGTTATGATAATTTTTGTAAACATGTCATTGGTTCAATTTAGTGTATTCATTTTTGTCAGACAAATCTTCATTGTCTTCTTTATATAGTAGCATGTATTAATTGGTTGACAAATAAAGAATCATTTAGACAATCAGAAGACAATGAAGATAATTTTAAATGCATCTAACACAATTTTTTTTTACAAAATTGAACCAATGGCATGTTTACAACAAAGAAATAGAGTGATAATAATATGCTAAAAATTGTATTCTATTTAATACATGCCAAAGGACCAGTCCCAACAATTCTTAAACATACTTTATCTGATATGATGAATTCTTAAACAATTAAGGTTGGAGTAGACATAGTTATCACACAGTTTTTTTTTGTGGTACAAGGAAGATTTGGCTGATTAAGAGTGAGGCCTTCTTTAGAATCTCATATAAATTTGGCTGATTAAGATGAGAAGAAAAACACAAATCATTAGTTAAATTTTTCAATTTCATGTATTTTTTCTCCTATTTATTAGGTGCATGAGTTGAAGGTTGAATGTAAGAGTCTTATAATGTTGTGTTACCTTTGGATCTCAAGTTTTTAATACTCCTATGATGATCTTTCTCAACAAGTATTTTATTCTATTGTTATTTTTTGAATAACATATTGGGCAAATACAAAACTGTGTACTTCTACAGGACAGTGAACACAAAATTGAAGCATCAAACAAGACTTGATCAAGTTGCAGGTGGAACATGCACTCAAATAGTAAGTAATGTAGAATAAAAAAATAAGTAATCTATCATGTCTACATTTTGTTATTTTCTGAGATTAAATCCATGTTCTATATTTACAGAATGGTTCAAAATTGAAATTTACAATTTGATAAAAGTACTGACGGGTGTTGTTCCTTGCACCCTCGGTCAACAACTTGCCTCCATTTTATTTTGATTTACAAACTACTATATTATTTGAATATCTTTCTTTCTTGCCATGATAGGAAAGAGTTTGAGGTGGAAGACTACAATAATAGAAGTGTTTCAATTTGGTATACTATACTACAACATCATTTCATAACTAAGTTTTCAATTTCTATATATAATTAGGTTATAGATAATCTAAGTGAAGAAGGATCATGTTAGACAATCCAAGTGAAGAAGGTAATGGGGATGCAATCAATAGATTGTGGTCGAACTTGAAAAGAAAAGGCGATGGAAAATGTTATTGTCCCTGCAATATTTGTAAGGGCTTAAACACTAGAAGATTGCTAATCAAAATAGCTAAGAGACACTGTAGGGATAATGGCCACATTGAAGGAGGGTTTGATTATCATGAATTGGTAAGTTTTTCATTATATTTATTTAACAATTAATATATATATGAAATACACTTGATGATGAGATCATTATCATGGTTTATTTGTGTTCATCATTTTTATATATGTCAACCTCCCTAGGGGAGTACGTGATATGGACCATGGAGGTGTGAATATTGAGAATATGGCTTTGGAAATTGAGGATCATGGAGGTGCGAATATGGATAGGTCTTAGTGTCTGAGTTACGATAGATGGACCGTAGGAAATGTCATAACAAAGATGGTATTCATGTGCAAGTTTTTGATGAAATGTGATGTCAGAAAATTGATAGTGACCTCTTCCATCACAATTCGCAATGCAAAAATGGTGACAAACACATGTCGAAACATCAACAAATGGGCATTGCAAATCTGACAAATGGTTGTCAGAATTTGACCTCAAATGTACTAGTGGAAGATGGTGAAGTAGTAAGGAATAAAGCTAGGCTTGTTTGAGAAGGATATTCATAGAGGGAAGGTATTGAATTTGAGGAGACCTTTGCTCCTTTTTCTAGAATTGAAGTTGTTAGGATATTTCTTATATATGCTACTTACAAAGATTTCAAGGTATATCAGATGGATGTTAAGTTTACATTCCTGAATGGAGAGTTGGAAGAGGAATTCTATGTTGAGAACCTAATGGTTTTCCTTTAACTAATTAAGGTAACATGGTTTACTAATTGAAGAAATAATTGTATGGATTTAAACAAGCACCAAGAGCCTAGTATGTAAGGTTAGACAAATAATTGTTGATACTTGGTTTTAGTAAAGGTACCACTAATAGTAATTTATATTTCAAAATTGATCATGACAATATCTTGATTGTTGAAGTATTTGTGGATGATATCAGTTTTAGTGGTGATGACAAGTTGAGAAAGGAATTTTTTGATGAGATGCAAAAATAATTTGAGATGTCCATGATAGGTGAGATGAAATTATTTCTTGGTTTACAAATTACTAAATCTAAAAAAGGGATTTTCATACCATAGTCTAAGTATGTGAGAGAGTTGTTAAATAAATTTGGCATGGATGATTCAAACCCAGTTGGTAATCCTATGGTTACTGGTTGCAAGTTGAAAAAGAGTGATGATTATCCTAATGCAAATCAAACAAGGTATAGATCAATGATCGATGGATTTCTATACTTGACACATATTGGACCTGATATGACTAATGTAGTTTGCATTATCATGATATTTCAAGAAGAACAAAAGGAATCACATGTTGTTGTTAAAAGGATATTTAGATATTTGAAAGGAACAATTGACTATGGTTTATGGTATGGAAAGAATAATGATTTAAACTTATTGGTTTCACTAAGGTAGATTGGGAAGTTAATGTGGGTGATAGAAAGAGTACAAGTGGTGGAGCATTCTTCTTGGCAAAAAGGTTAGTCTCATAGTCCATTAAAAAGAAAAGTTATATATCACAATCTACTATTGAGGATGAGTATGTTGTTGTTTCTTTTAACTATACACAAGTGGTTTGGATGAATCAAATGTTTAAAGGTATCAAAGTGAGTATTGATGAGACCATTAATATTTATTATGATAACTCAAGGGCTATCAATATTTCAAAGGATCTTGTATTGCATTAAAAAACAAAGCATATATCTATTTGTAGACACCTAAATCTGATTACAGAATTGGGTAATATTATTTAGTTATCTCCTAGAGCACTAATTAATTAAATGTTAATTATTTAATTAATTTATGTCATCCCCTAGTTATTAATTTAATTATTTAACTATAGTCCAATTAATTATCTATATGACAACCCATAGTCTGATAATTAATTAAAACCCCCCTTGCTCTATTAATTTAAATAAATATAGTCATCTATTTAAATTAATTTACAAAACCCATTTTCCTCCTATTTTTGGAATTAAATAAAATATTTAATCCAATTTGAGAACATTTCTCCTAACTTTAACCCCTGGCCTAACCAATCCCAACTACCTAACCTTGAGTTCTTACTCAACCCAACCCATTCACACATGCTAATCACCCTTAATTATCTAATGACCCATTATTAGCTAATCTAAACCTCCACTCATTCTCTCTCTTCCCATCACATCCTCCTAATTATCTGACCTACCTCATAATCCAAGCATAATCACTCCCTAAACATTTGCACAATCATAATCCATGGATTAAGAAATCCTAAGCCAACCCAAGTCAACCCTCATGTCACATCCTCACATCCCCCAACTCTCTCACCTCATGTCAACCTTAAATTCTCGTACACATCCTTTATACACTCCATCTCCCTCTTACCCATTTTACCCCTCTCACATCTCCCAAAATGGTCACATTCCCCCATACCTTCCAACCTCTCTCCTTGTGACACTTGTCACAATGAGAGGCATTTGAGAAAGAAAAATCCGTGTTCTCTCTCTCAAATGCATATTGACCCTTCCTCACGTTTGCATCTTGACCTTGCATTCACCTCTCCTCTTGCCTATAAATTGAACCTTCTTCTTCTTCTTGATTTTCACCCACCTTTTATGCAAAATTATCATGCCAATTGAGAGCTAAAAACCATATTCATACCCTCATAATGCAAAATAATCCCTCATATTTGAAGCTTGATCAAACATCCTTTGAGCACACATAAAATCCATTGGAAAAATCTACATATCAAGGAAAGCTTTTTGGGTGCTTGAGGTTTGCATTCACATTTGGTTTTTGTTCTTTTATTTGTCTAATCTAGATGTTGTAATATTTTAGTTGTTTGAATGCTTTAACTTGTTTATTGTATTCCCTCAACCTCTAATTTATTTCTTACACTATCAAATATCATTTCTTTAAAGACAAGGTGAGTGAAAAGGAAGTCAATTTGGAATATGTGCCTACTAAAGAGAAAATTGAAGATATATTTATGAAGCCCTTGCCAAAGGATACTTTTGAGTATCTATGAGGTAAGTTTTGGGTGATAGCCCCTCCTAATCAGAGATAGATATGGATGAATTTGCATTAGTATGGTACTTTCACATAGATTATCATCAATATGGATTGATGTTTTGGTGGGGACTACTTAGGGGGAGTAGTTAGTCTTGTGAGGTATGCTGTTTAGTATTTGAGATATTCAATTACTTTTGGCCTCTATGACTTAGTGCATATATGCGTCTTTGTAATTGATGTCAAAGGGGGAGAGATAACCATGTGAAAAATAGCATGGATCTTAGAGAGAGAGAGAGAGAGAGAGATTTCTCTTTGTTACACAAGCTTTGGGGGATAGATATATTATGGATATTTTTGGTAGTATTCTTCATATGGTTTCTTTGTGCATTGATTTAGTTTTTCACATCATATGCTTCCATCAATGCCAAAGGGGGATATTATTGGATATTTATGAGATATGGTGCATGTATGTTCTCATTAGGAGGAAAATAGGATTTGAAAGGTCCTAAACCTTTTACAAGAGACTAGAAAGATTAAACATTAAGCTTCAATTCCAGCAACCAACTGAAACACAAAAAAGGACAGCCAACAGACCGACAATAATGAAGGACAACAAAAAAGGGATAGATAGATAGGGACAAAGGTCAGCTCCCAAAGAAAAGAAACTAATAGAAAGGACAACAGACCAAAAAGACAAAATCATTGAATGCTATTGAGAAGATCAGCCCCTTCAGAAGCCAATAGGTCCATATTTATGACACAAGCCTTAAGATTGTCAATCTCTTTATTGGCACTCCTGGGGCTAGTACTAGGATCTTCCGCACCTTGCTTAACTGACTCCTTCTCATAATTTTTTCTCTTCTCCAAAGTGTTGATAAAGTTGACTTGGTCTATCGAAGCCTGAAGGATATTACAACTCTACTCCCCAATCAACCTGAGTGTAGCCTCTACGGTCGAAAGTCTCTGATCAAAGACTGCAGTCTTGGATTCCAAGGAAACTAACACTTGATGAACTAAAACTGATTTAGAACCTGATTGAAGAATCTTTGATTTAAGATCACTGAGCTAATTGATTAGATATGTAATATGATTAAATCAATATTATGTTGTCATTGATGTCAACTAGTTTGACATCACTTATCTTGTAAGTTACTATACCGAAACATCTGTAGTAAAGGAGTGAAAGAGATGAAGTACAAAAATATCTACATGAGGAAGATGGATATGATAGATGAGGATAAAGAATACATTGAGTAACTTGTTGATGAGTCTATGACCTTATGATATTGACTTGATTATGTTTCATTCATCTATGATGAGGAAAAGAGCTGAAAGACACAAAGCAGTGTTGTCAATTGATGAAGCATTTCAGTGTACATCGACGGAGTGTAGTGTATACTGAGCACAGTGTAAATTGAGCTTGTGTTCACTGATGCATTTCTTTATTAACCAAGTAGAAAAGAGGAACTAAATGACTAGCTTAGCCAACAAGATTGATGAGCTGGAAGTTTATGATTTCGAGGTAACAGATAATGTTTGTTACACAAATCGATGGCTAACAAAATTTAAGAAAGATCTAAAGGATGAGAATCAAATGTGTTATTGACACATCAACCAAGGTATGTTTAAGCGGCAAAATCAATGAAGATGATCAAGCGGCAAAATCTGATGGAGCAGAAGAAAATAGTTTACTTGTCTATACAAGAGACTAGAGATTTCATAGTGAAGAGGTAATGCTGGAAGGAGGAGACTGCAGAATTATTGCATGAACAAGTTTTCATGCATACCTGATCATACTGGTTAGTGAGAACCGAACTGCAAAGTTTTTACCGAGCGACATGAAGCTATTATCGAGCGATAGTAAGTTACTAAACATTGATTGGAACATAATTGATTTAATGATTAGAGGATTGAATGAGCTTAATATTGATCTGTACATTTTCAATTGAAGTTGTATTAAGGCAGATCACCTACTATTGCATTTTAACCATTGTACACAATCAAATCTCTTAACCGAGTGGACTAAGAAAGTCTTTTATGTATCATTCATAGAATGAACATTGTTATCCTATCAACCCCAGAGTGACTGTTGGTTGGACGATAACGGTCGGTCTTAAATCCTCTAACAAGGTCAAACCTAACAGTGTGTTTGTAACCTTTAATAGGGTTGGGTCTTCACACTTTAGAAGAGTGAATATTTTCAGGTTGTCGGTCCCAAGTGGATTTTCCCTTCACATGGTTTCCATGTTAAATCTCTTGTGTTATGTGTTGAGTGTGATGTTTGTTTGATGTCATATTTGCATGTTTCATATTTGATTTGATCGATAACTACTATATGTTTTAGACTAGTAATCGGTAAAAGCATAGACAACATAGTATTTTAAGTTACCGAGTATCATAAGTTTTAAGTATTTTTTTTTGGATTATACATTTTGTATTGGGACACTGGATAATTGATTCACCCCCCTCTCAGTTATTCTAACAATTGGTATGAGAGCGTTGGTTGCTTAGAACAGAGTTTTAAGGACTTCAGTACAAAGATCTCAAAATGTATAAGAGGGAAGTACCAAAGCTGAACAAAGAGAACTTCACAGTATGGCAAAGCCAGATGAAGCTACACATATCTAGAATTGGGAATTCTTCACTAAAATTGATGGAGAATGGCTATATAGAATCGACTGCTGGTCCCCTAACACTTGATCAACTAAGAGATAGGCATGAACACAATGTTACTATGATGGAGATTGATGTTGCCTGTATTGATGCTAAATTTGAAGATATTAAAATCCGCATTACTGCAAAAGCCATGTGGGATAAACTTTCTCAAGTTTATAGTGGAGATGTGAATGTCAAAAGAGCCAAAGCAGAAAGCTTAAGGGGGTAGAGTCGATGATATGAAGATGAAGGAAGGTGAGAATATTGTGCAATACACAAATAGACTGAAAGAGGTAGTACATGCTATTAGAGCATCTGATGGAGTTATTAGTGAAGAAGCAGTTGTAAGAAAAGTCCTCAGAACCTTATTGTCATTTTACACAATCAAAATATCTGCTATTCATGAAACAAGGTTTGCAGCTGGTAATGTCCTTACACTTGACAATCTGATTGGTAAACTTACAACCTTTGAATTGAATAACTTTGACAACAGTGTTGTTCCGTCTGTGGAATCCACTTTCATGTCTTCTCTAAAGATTGGTAAGTCTAGCAGGAATTATAGGAATGATGATAGTGATAGCAATACCGATGATGAGCTTGGTGAACTTGAAGCTCTTATGGCCAGAAGATTACCCAAAGGTAAAGGAAGGTATAGAGGTAAGCTACCTTTGGCATGCTTTAACTATAAAGAGGTTGGCCACATCACTGCTAGATGTCCACATAAGAAAGATGATGAAAGAACCAAAGACTGATCTGAAGGAAGCTATGGGAGAAGAGTCAATAGAGGCTACCGAAATAACATAGACAACCGAGACATTAATGATAAAGGTAAAAAGGTATGTTACATAGCCAAAGATAATGAATCTGAATCTGATTCTGATGATGATGTAGAAGTTGTATTTTTTTCTATGAAAGATGACTCAGAGCAAGAAGATAAACATGTAGAAACAATGTTGATCTCTAACATTAACAAAAATAATACATGGATCATAGACAGTGGCTGTACACATCACATGACTGGTGATGAAGAGAAATTTGATCAACTTGAAGAATACAATGGAGGATCTATTAATATGGGTAATGACACACCCTATATGGTAAGAGGTAAAGGATCCCCGATGATAAATGATAGGATAAAATGTGAAAATTCTTATTGGGTAGATGGACTGAACTATAACTTGTTAAGTGTGGCACAACTGAACAATTTAGGTCACCGAGTTTCTTTTGAGAGCAAGATAGTGAAAATCTTTGATGATGATGGAAGATTAGTTGGAACTAGTGCACAATCAAGAGGTAATCTATTTTATCTTGATACTGATGAATCTTCTTGCTTGATGATGAAAAATGAAGATGCTTGGTTGTGGCATAAAAGGTTATGCCATGTGAATTTTGATAACATGATTAAGATCAGTAAAAGGAAAAGAGTTAGAGGTCTTCCTAACTTGTCAAAACCAGATCATGTTATGTGTCATGAATGTCAGAAAGGTAAGATGACTAAATCTAGTTTCAAAAGAAAGGATTATTCAACAAAGAAGATACTTGAGTTGGTTCATACTGACCTGTGTGGTCCTATGAGCAATCAGAGTTATTATGGTGATAGAAACTTTATTCTTTTTGTTGATGACTATTATGTTCTTGAAAGAAAAATCTGAAGCATTTAAGATGTTTAAGTGGTATAAAGCAAAGGTAGAAAAAGAGACTGGTAAAGAATTGAAATGCTTAAGATCTGATAGAGGAGGTGAATTTATCTCTGATGAATTTACTAATTTCTATAATGAGCATGTTATTAAAAGATAGGTCTTTGCATTGAGGACACCTCAGCAGAATGGGATTACTGAATGAAGGAATAGGTCAATAGTTGACTGTGCAAGAACATTGATGCTACAAAAGAATGTTCCTCAGACATACTGGAGGGAAGCTGTCAATACAATTGTTTATGTTTTGAACCAAGTACAACTGAAGGACACTAACAAGACACCCTATGATTGTGGTTTGGACACAAACTGACTGTAAGTTATTTTAGGATTTTTGGAAGAAAATGTTTTATTCTAAAAGATGAGAGAAATGGGAAGTTTGACTCAAAAGGTGATGAAGGGATATTTCTAGGATATTCTAGTAAAAGCAAAGCATATAAGTGTTTGAATAAAAATACTAATAAAATGATTGAAAGTACTAATATCCGAGTTGATGAGTTTGATGAAAAGAATGCAGAGGAAAGTACAAAGGAATCAGAAGACTATGGTAGATTCACTTACATTGAACACCCAGAGTATCTACCAAAGCCACAACCTATGATAACCGGTCAACAGGAAAATAATACAAAGGAGTAGGAAAGAGAAACCGATGAGTAGGATGGACCTACTAGGCAAGCAAATGAACCTGCACAGGATGAAAAAGAAAGAAGAGATAGAGTACTAGCAAGATTTGTCAGGAGACATCATCCCGAGACACAAATTATTGGAGATAGACAAGCTGGCATGCAAACAAGGAGTAAAGCAAGACAAGGTACATGTCTAGTTTGTGATTATGAACCGAAAAATGTAAAAGTTGCATTAGAAAATGATGAATGGGTTAATGCAATGAAAGAGGAAATAGAACAGATAGAGAAGAAAAAAACCTAGACCTTAGTACCCAGACCTAAATATAAGAATGCTATCAGTACTAAGTGGATATTTAGGAACAAGCTGAATGAAAATGGTGAGGTAACAAGGAAAAAAACTAGATTGGTATGCAAGAGATATGAAAAGGAGGAAGGAATTAGAATGCTAGATTAGAAGGAGTTAGAATGCTACTTGCATATGCTGCACACAAGAAATTCAAAGTTTATCAAATGGATGTTAAGTCAACATTTCTGAATGGAATACTTGAAGAAGTCTACATAGAACAACCTGAAGGGTTCATTGATCCAGACAACAAAGACATGGTATGTAGATTACATAAAGCTTTGTATGGTTTGAAGCAAGCACCAAGAGCTTGGTATGAGAGGTTGCATACTTACTTGTTAAGTATTGGATTTGTTAGAACTAGTGAGAACAACAATTTGTACATGAAAGGAGATACTGATGATACTATTCTTATTGCTGAGAAATTTGTGGATGATATTATTTTTGGAGGTCAAGATAACATATGTAAATCATTTGCTAATGAGATGAGAAAATAGTTTGAAATGTATATGTTTGGAGATATTAAGTTCTTTCTAGGACTACAAGTGATTCAGTAGAATGATGGGATATTCATCACACAATCCAAATATATCAAGGAAGTATTGAAGACTTTTGGCATGGAAGATGCTAAACCTATGGGAACACTGATGGCTAATGGATGCAAACTGACTAAGGAAGATTAAACTATAGAGGTAAACTAGACACTATACCAATCTATGATTGGTAAGTTAATGTATGTAGTTCGCAGTAGACCAGATATAGCACATGCTGTTGGAATTGTTGCTAGATTTTTTGCAAACCCTAGAGAATCACACATGATTTCTACAAAGAGAATCTTAAGATACTTGAAGAAAATAGAAAATTATGGATTATGGTATCCTAAGGAAGGCAAGTTTGAACTGAAGGTATATACTGATGCTGATTGGGATGGAAATGTGGATGACAGAAAAAGTACCACCGGAGGAGCATTTTTCTTTGGTGAAAGACTTGTTACATGGACAAGTAAGAAGCAGACTTGCATTTCTCAGTCTACAGCTAAAGCAGAGTATGTTGCTACTACTACGAATTATTCAAACATTGCATATATTAAGCAAGTATTGGAAGGTATGAATGAGGTAATCATTGAGTCGGTGATTATATACTGTGATAACACAAGTGCAATAAACATTTCAAAGAATCCAGTGATGCACTCTAAGACAAAGCATATATCTATTAAGTATCACTACTTAAGAGAACAAGTACAAGAGAAGCAAGTGAAGTTAGAGTTTGTTACATCAAAAGAACAACTTACAGGCATATTTACAAAAGCTCTACCAAAGGATACATTTGAGTACTTAAGGACTAGACTAGGGGTCCGTCCTTTGTCTACTGGTCACTAATGTGATCTAGATGTTGCATCAGCCTAATCTTATCAGAAGATCATTCATGTTGATGCATCATAGTTCACACTTTGGATCATATTCAAGGTTGTGATAAGTTTGGAGAACTGAAACAAATTGGGATATTAGTATACAAAGATACAGAGAATGCATTGGACAACAGAGAGTTACTTGGCTAATAAAGAGAAATGTGTTTATTTGTTTCTTTGGCATTATTGTCAAAGGGAGAGACAAACAATATGAAACAATATACACTGATGAGAACTATTTGAGGGAGAGATAATTTGGAAGAAAGGAAGAAAATTGAAGATCACTTAATGAGAATAGAAGCAAGAATCTGAGAGCTGAAAATATCATATTTGCAGAATGTCAAAGCTACATTGTTAATGTTGTTGAGTAACGTAGTGATTAAACATATTAAGCTAGGGAGAGCTTGTACAACATTTGTTCACATAGTTGTAGAATACATGTTTAGTATGTGTATGGTATATTTCATCTTACTTGAGTTACCATCAATGCCAAAGGGAGAGATTCATGAACTAAAACTGATTTAGAACCTAATTGAAGAATCTGTGATTTAAGATCACCGAGCTGATTGATTAGATATGTACTATGATTAAATCAGTATTATGTTGTCATTGATGTCAACTAGTTTGACAACACTTATCTTGTAAGTTACTATATCGAAACATCTATAGTAAAGGAGTGAAAGAGATGAAGTACAAAAATATCTACATGAGGAAGATGGATATGATAGATGAGGATAAAGAATACATTAAGTAACTTTTTGATTAGTCTATGACCTTATGATATTGACTTGATTATGTTTCATTCATCTACGATGAGAAAAAGAGCTGAAAGACACAAAGCAGTGTTGTCGGTTGATGAAGCATTTTAGTGTACATCGACAGAGTGTAGTGTATATTGAGCACAGTGTAAACTGAGCTTGTGTTCATCGACGCATTTCTTTGTTAACCAAGAAGAATAGAGGAACTAAATGACTAGCTTAGTCAACAAGATTTATGAGCTAGAAAGTGTATGATTTCGAGGTAACAGATAATGTTTGTTACACAAATTGATGGCTAACAAAATTTAGGAAAGATCTAAAGGATGAGAGTCAAACAAGTTATTGACACATCAATCGAGGTATGTTTAAGTGGCAAAATCAATGAAGATGATCAAGGCGCAAAATATGATGGAGTAGAAGAAAACAGTTTACTTGTCTATATAAGAGACTGGAGATTTCATAGTGAAGAGGTAATGCCAGAAGGAGGAGACTACAAAATTATCACATGAACAATTTTTCTTGCATACCTGATCATACTGGTTAGTGAGAACCGAACTGCAGAGTTTTTACTGAGTGACAGGAAGCTATTACCGAGTGATAGTAAGTTACTAAACATTGATTGGAACATAATTGATTTAATGATTAGAGGATTGAATGAGCTTAACATTGATCTGTACATCTACAATTGAAGTTGTATTAAGGCAGATCACCTACTATTACATTTTAACCATTTTACATAGTCAAATCTCTTAACCGAGTGGACTAAGAAAGTCTTTTATGTATCATTCATAGAATGAACATTGTTATCCTATCAACCCCAGAGTGACTGCTAGTTGGATGATAACGGTTGGTATTAAATCCTCTAACAAGGTCACACCTAACAGTGTGTTTGTAACCTTTAACAGGGTTGGGTCTTCACCGACCTCACTTTAGAAGAGTGAATATTTTTGGGTTGTCGGTCTCATGTGGTTTTTCCCTTCATAGGGTTTCCACGTTAAATCTCTTATGTTATGTGTTGATTGTGATGTTTGTTTGATGTCATATTTGCATGTTGCATATTTGATTTGATTGGTAACTACTATATGTTTTAGACTGGTAATTGGTAAAAGCATAGATAGTATAGTATTTTAAGTTACCAAGTATCCGAAGTTTTAAGTATTTGTTTTTGGATTATACATTTTGTATTGGGACACTGGATAACTGATTCACCCCCCTCTCAATTATTCTAATAGAATTGTGTCACATTTAGAAAAAATTCCGTTCACCGCAAAAAATTTGGAATCATAAGCCTCAAAAATCTCATCATCTTTATTTATTGCCACTGTGAGATCATTCAGAAAAAATGGTAAGGGTTTATCACCCAGACCCATAATTTCCAGAATGTTGATACTAGCTATCAATCTTGCATTTGTATTTTTTGGGTTGGTCATTTCAGTGAAGATCCAGTTAATGGATTACTTTTCTTGGTCCATTCCACTAGCACTATTCTCAAAGGTACCTTTTATCCTAGAGTTAGGCTTAGGAATACCTTTAGCCAAGGGGCTTCCATATACAATGCATATATCTTGACATTGATGTTTTGTCATTAATGTCAATATATTTCCTTATCTCTAATAGTGTTCCTAGTTTGTTCAGTAGAGATTTTGGATTAGTATGGCTATTGTATTGAGGATCAGATGTTAGAAAGTTAAAGATGATTTAAGGAATGTCTATAGTTGATCTATGTAAACTTGTAGAGGTTCACATTATGATTTAAGAGAGTTTCAAGTGATTTATCAGAGATTGTTTTTTTGGATGTTCAGGAAGTGGCGGTGTTGAATTTTTTAGATCAGTGAGGATCAATTATGCAATGTTTTGGGTTGCTAACCTAGTGTTGAGTTTAGGAAATGGATGTGTTTCCTTGGCTCAAATGGTTCATGATTTGTATGTTGGAAATATATTTTTCTTGAGTGATAGAGGTTGATATTTGGTGTTCTTGATGAATAATGAAGAGATAGTTATGAATTCTTAGACATAGTTGTTTATGTTTTTGGTGTGGCATTTCATATTGCTTGCTAATGTTTCTAGATCATGTCCTATTCAAGTTGTCTAGCATGTTGTGAAGGATTGTGGTGTGATTTTTGGATCTGAAGCATGCTCATGGATGAAGATTTGGGTCCTAGATATGTCTTTTCTGACATGTCTTAGATCGCATTAATGTTTTTATTATAATTGATTCAATATTTTTAATTAAGGTGTTAAGGTTGATGTATACCTTGTTCATGTTTTCAAGATTGATGAAATGTATATAAAGATGTAATCAATTGTAGTTGTAGAGAGAGTGAGTGGATGTACATATGTGTATCAAATATTGTGTGAAGAGGTAGGAGTGGAATCTATAATTGAAACAAATATTTGTTGCACTTCATTGGAACTGTATTGGTGTTAGGAATAGTCCCAAGATATAATTGGGAGGGGGGGTGAATCAGTTATCTACAAGTTTTAATTCTTTATCCAATTAAGTATACTTAAACAAAAATCATAAACACAATGAAAGAACACTTGAACACAACACCAATATTTTGGTGATGGGGAAACCCAAATAGGTAAAAACCCCAGTGGGAATTGACATCCACTAATAATCTGCACTAGTGTATTACGATCCTTGTTAGAAGATCGTTAACCCTGTTAGGAGTTGTCTTTACAATGTATTTAGTACAGTGACCTGTTCAAGGGTCAGATCCTGTTAGGAGTCTTTTACAATTAACCCTGTTAGGGGTGAGGACACACTGTCTGAGAGTACACTACTCAAAGGGGTGAAGGCTACAACCTTCTGAATAACAAATACACACTATATCTGGATCTTGGTGAACTGCACTTTGACCTGCTCTCTGGATCAGTTCCAATGTATAACATAAACTCTTTACTTGGTCACATAGACCTTCTACTGATGGATCAACACTTCGCACTCTCTGCTCTACTCTTCACAATCAACTCCGAACCATGCCTTAGCAATCACAAATGACTTCCTATAAATATATTTCCTCCAAATGATATAATCAAGTTGGCCTATTAAAAGCACCTTGAGATCACACACTAATACATTTGGGGTGAAATTGCGATGACAGGCAAATGTCATGCGGTTTTGGCTTTTTTTTTTCAAATATAGCCCGACACCGTCGCAATTTGTGATGACAATACATTTGGCACTGTCACAATTGTGACGTTGTCAGGATATAAGCGCAAAATTAAAAAGGAACGTTGTCATTTGTGTTTTCAACAGCGCCGTAACCCTCCACGAAATCACATCAGGATATAAGGGCAAAAAAAACAAGAATGTTGTCATTTGTGTTTTCAACAGCGCCGTAACCCTCCGTGAAATCACATCGGGATATAAGGGCAAAAAAAACAAGAACGTTGTCATTTGTGTTTTCAACAGCGCCGTAACCCTCCGTGAAATCACAGCTACAATTTCTGAGTACGTTGGGTTTATTTTTATTTTGTCATTATTATGTAATCTGGTATTCAGCTGTTAGAGAGCTAAAATACCGAGAAATGAGGACATATCTATGTTGAATTTATTTTTAGCGGCTTTGGTTATTTAGAAGTTTAATTTTATTTGTTCATCTTTCAAGCACAAACGTTTTGTGGACCGTAACATCTTCATTGTTTTGGGTATGCAGTGAAACAACTCTAACTTGCAATTGCGATGTTGTCAGGATATAAGGGCCAAAAAAAAAAGGAACGTTGTCATTTGTGTTTTCAACAGCACCGTAACCCTCCGCGAAATCACATCGGGATATAAGGGAAAAAAAAACAAGAACGTTGTCATTTGTGTTTTCAACAGTGCCGAGAGAGATTCCCTCCGCGAAATCACAGCTAAAATTTCTGAGTACGTTGGGTTTATTTTTCTTTTGTCATTATTATGTAATCTGGTATTCAGCTGTTAGAGAGCTAAAATACCCAGAAATGAGGACATATCTATGTTGAATTTATTGTTAGCGGCTTTGGTTATTTAGAAGTTTAATTTTATTTGTTCATCTTTCAAGCACAAATGTTTTGTGGACTGTAATGTCTTCATTGTTTCGGGTATGCAATGAAACAGCCCTAACTTGCGACTACCTTCACGGTACTTGTGTACATTATCATGTTGTCTTTACAGTGACTGTCCTCATTCAAGTGGCAATTACACAAGGGACAGTCACTGTGAGATGTCCTCATTTGTGACAAGGACAGTCACACTTAGGACATCTCATAGTGATATTCCCTTGTGTAATTTCCACTTGAATGTATTGCTATTGAACCACATTAATGCTTTTCTTCTTCAACAAATGAGGACAGTCACTGTAAAGACAACATGATAATGTACATAATTACCAAAAAATGATCTTGTTAATTGATGTAACACTTTGTCTTGCTCACTCCCTATCCTTCACTAGGGTCTCTTTAGGCCAATGTTTTGACTTGATAGGGTACTTAACTATCCCTACACTCTTTAGGTATCTCTACCCAAGATCCCACTCCTTCAACTAGTGCACACCAACAAGAAATACAACGAACTCTGCTCAATACCAATCTAGCTACTAGGACACTCCTAGTCTTGTCTTCACAAATTGAAACACATTCAACTAGAACTTTACTCCATGGAGAGGCTGGCCACTAGGACCTCTATTGGTTTCAATATTACTCCTTCACCTATACTTTTCATCAGTACTTCAATCCGGTTCATCAAACCATGCCAATTGCACCCAAAAATAGGCTGCTAGCAATTAGGCCTTTGTCAAGCCTTTTTGTTTATATTAAGCCACCTAAAGGGCTTAGGATTCAGATGCCCTTTATTGAGAACTCCAAGATATCTAAGGTCTTCTCCTCCTAGATTTTTTGTACACCAACTGCTACAGCCATGCCTGAAAACAAGTATTTTGACACAACTTGGACAGTCTGACTAAGAGTTTGTTTTCTTAGCAGCCAAAGAAACTCACCCAATCTTCTAATTTGACTTGGGGCTTCTTTAGATGTGTGTCTACCTCTCCATGAGATTTTAGTTGAAGCAACCAATGCATTCAACTTGTTGTAATCTTCTTGTAATGATTTGTCATCCCTAACTGTGCTCAACTGACTCACCTAGGACATCATTGCAAACATAGAAAATGAGCTTCCCAGGGCCCCTCCTTCCAAACATATAGTACATGGAGTCTCCTCACCCATTCCAAGAGCCCGTACAAAATTGACAATGGAATGATGAGCTAAGACTCCATTTGTTCAACCTGCCTGGTTCAAACCAATGATAGGGTACTTAACAAAAGAATTAACAAACTAGTTGGAATGCTTCAAAACTCAAAAAAAACACAACATAGAATAAAAAAACAACTTGTACTAACTTTTCCAATAGACACTGCGAGCTATCTAATCCATTAATCAACTGAAAACAAAGAAACAAAAAAACTCAAGAATTCACTAAAACCGTGTTACTCTACAAATCTTCTTAATTCCAAATGTTTTTCCCCCCAACCTTTTGCATAGATCGATGGAGGCCTCTTATAGTTGATCTGATGCCTAATTCAATGGTTTCATATAGTTACATAACCATCTTACTCGAAAATGCTCCCTTGCACAAATGTTGTCAATGTTGTGAATGACAACATTGACAACTTGTTACAACCTTTGGGATTTTGGTTCAAAACTTATTGTTCAAACACCATAAGACCCTAACCATGACTTAGTTAGGCTATTTAGACCTCACATAGGCCACTTCTACACTTCTTTGCCCAATTTGACCCCTAAATGCTTCATTCCCACTTTTGCCACAATATTGGTAACTTGGGTACAAATTGGCACTTGCCTTCACAAAGGTCACACATGAGGACATCTCACAGTGATCGATTGTCCCTTGTGTAATTTCCACTTGAATGTATTGCTATTGAACCACATTAATGCTTTTCTTCTTCAACAAATGAGGACAGTCACTCTAAAGACAACATGATAATGTACACTCACTGTAAGGACAGTCACAAATGAGGACATCTCACAGTGACTGTCCCTTGTGTAATTGCCGCTTGAATGTATTGCTATTGAACCACATTAATGCTTTTCTTCTTCAACAAATGAGGACAGTCACTCTAAAGACAACATGATAATGTACACTCACTGTAAGGATAGTCACAAATGAGGATATCACAGTGACTGTCCCTTGTGCAATTGCTGCTTGAATTACACAAGGGACAGTCATTGTGAGATGTCCTCATTTGTGACAAGGACAGTCACACATGAGGACATCTCACAGTGATTGTCCCTTGTGTAATTGCCACTTGAATGTATTGCTATTGAACCACATTAATGCTTTTCTTCTTCAACAAATGAGGACAGTCACTCTAAAGACAACATGATAATGTACACTCACTGTAAGGACAGTCACAAATGAGGACATCTCACAGTGACTGTCCCTTGTGTAATTTCCGCTTGAATTACATAAGGGACAGTCATTGTGAGATGTCCTCATTTGTGACAAGGATAGTCACACATGAGGACATCTCACAGTGATTGTCCCTTGTGTAATTGTCACTTGAATGTATTGCTATTGAACCACATTAATGCTTTTCTTCTTCAACAAATGAGGACAGTCACTCTAAAGACAACATGATAATGTACACTCACTGTAAGGACAGTCACAAATGAGGACATCTCACAGTGACTGTCCCTTGTGTAATTGCCGCTTGAATTACACAAGGGACAGTCATTATGAGATGTCCTCATTTGTGACAAGGACAGTCACACATGAGGAAATCTCACAGTGATTGTCTGTAATGTCCCCTTTTTGGCTAACTTGGAAAATAGGAACAATTACTCCACTTCTCAGACTTACTCTATCAGATACTTACAATTAAACTAAGTAATGGAGGTTACTTAAGATATCAACTGCTATTTCAGATTCAATCACAATATGTGTGCAAGATGATATTGATACCAATATGTTTAATAGCACTGTCGGATATAATGATATGAAATATGCTATGAATATGATGTTTCCTATCACTTATAGTGATAGTATAATGATGCTATGTCTGATATAAACAATATCGATATACAATCAATAAGTATTGCTTACAGCAATGTATTTGCTGTGTCTGATATGATGATGTAATTATGCAAATGTGTAATATCGCTATGAGTGATATGTTGCTATTTCAGATTCTGAATTATATGCTTGCAACTTCAAATATTGATGCTGTTTCTGACTATCCTTTCTATCTGTGCAATCATGGTGTTGTCTCTGATCTGCAATGATAAACTTGAAACCAAACTGCCAAAGGCAGATGCTCTATTGAGTATATCCAAATATGGATAAGTAAATAAAGTTCTAATGATGCCTTGAGTGACTGACGAGAATGCATTCTTATATTGTCTTTAACAAATGAAGAGATGCTATGAATGAGACGTGTCTTGTTTCTTCCTCCATGTCCCTTTGTTAATCACACCTTCCCATAATCCGACAGTTCACATAATATTATTTCATTATTTTCTGATCATAGATAACTCCCAGATTGACTCAATATCAAATCTTTTTATGAAGGTAATCTTCCCTAATTGGTAGTGCAACCAGTAGTTAACATCCATTGTGTTTGTATTAGTTTGGTCTAACTATCATTAGTATTTAGTCAATCGATATTAACTCTTGCCTTATCCCATATTGTTATGATTATATCCAATCTTTCTACTCTGATATAAGTCGATATCATTTTCTGATAATTGTCCATTTATTGGTTGATTGCTGGTAATGGAGTTTGATCTTCAAATTGACTTCCATTCCTGTTAATACTTAAGGATACATTGTACTTATTATCCATGACTGATGCCTCATTCATCAATAGCATGTGATATAATCACTGATGCTTTTGTGTTTCTACAAGATGTGGTTTATCTCAGACAATCGATAATCTTTCAATCCTTTAGTCGATATCCTCCTATGTGGTGTCTATTGATATAGATAGTAGAATTCAATCTAGTTTATGTTATTGTCATGATAACATAGGAAGTGATGGTGCATATTTGCTAGCGGGTCTTCATGTTTGATATTGCTTTATCGGATATGTCATTGTCTAAACTCGTGCAATTAATGATTATTTATAATATATGAATGGTTATCCTTCTTGCTTATCAATACATCTTCTGAAACACATAGCGACCTATCCCTTATTCATATCATGTTGATCTTGACTTCATAGTATTTGGTTCATTAATCATCCTCTCATGGTATCGATGTGTAATGACTAGTGATTGTTGTATCACTTCTTCATTCCTCATCGTGATAGATAATGCAGATGTTTAATGTAGATGTATATCGATTACAGATATTCGATATTGCTTTAAACGTTATTATTATTATTATTATTATTATTAATGTTATTGTTATTATTAAATATTATAATTAATGATGTTAGTAATATTAATAATATTATAATAAATATTATTATAGTGATAACATATTGTTTTATATTGAGAGGTTTATTAATATTATTTATATATTAAAATTATTATATCAATAATTGATTTAATATTATTACTTAATATATTATTATAATATAATATATATAATTTATTAATAATTATTTATTATTAATTTATATTATAATTATAATCATAATTATATTATTTATTAATATTTTAATATTATTTAATTAACATATTACTTATTATGCTAACTATATATTATTATTATCTTTTGATAATAATTATATATTATTGTTATATACCGTTAATAATAGATTATTATATATCATCTAATCATTTTATTATTATACTAAGTTCAATATGTCACGGCTCATGACATTGTCCCTTGTGTAATTGCCACTTGAATGTATTGCTATTGAACCACATTAATGCTTTTCTTCTTCAACAAATGAGGACAGTCACTCTAAAGACAACATGATAATGTACACTCATTGTAAGGACAGTCACAAATGAGGACATCTCACAGTGACTGTCCCTTGTGTAATTGCCACTTGAATTACACAAGGGACAGTCATTGTGAGATGTCCTCATTTGTGACAAGGACAGTCACACATGAGGACATCTCACAGTGATTGTCCCTTGTGTAATTGCCACTTGAATGTATTGCTATTGAACCACATTAATGCTTTTCTTCTTCAACAAATGAGGACAGTCACTCTAAAGACACCATGATAATGTACACTCACTGTAAGGACAGTCACAAATGAGGACATCTCATAGTGACTGTCCCTTGTGTAATTGCCACTTGAATGTATTGCTATTCAGCCACATTAATGCTTTTCTTCTTCAACAAATGAGGATAGTCACTCTAAGGACAACATGATAATGTACACTCACTATAAGTGTACATTATCATGTTGTATTACAAATGGACCTTATGTTGGTCGGGATATAAGTGCAAAAAAAAAAAGGAACGTTGTCATTTGTGTTTTCAACAGCGCCGAGAGAGATTCCCTCCGCGAAATCAAGCGGGTTATCATTTGTGTTTTGAACAAAGTGGGTTGTCATTTGTGTTTTGAATAGCACCGAGAGAGATTCCCTCCGCGAAATCAAGCGGGTTGTCATTTGTGTTTTCAATAGCGCCAAGAGAGATTCCCTCCGCAAAATCACAGCTACAATTTTTTAGTACGTTGGGTTTATTTTTCTTTTGTCATTATTATTTAATCTGGTATTCAGCTGTTAGAGAGCTAAAATACCCAAAAATGAGGACATATCTGTGTTGAATTTATTGTTAGCGGCTTTGGTTATTTAGAATGCTTCCCCACAATACTTAATTACACAAGGGACAGTCACTGTGAGATGTCCTCATTTGTGACAAGGACAGTCACACATGAGGACATCTCACAGTGACTGTCCCTTGTGTAATTGCCACTTGAATGTATTGCTATTCAACCACATTTATGGGCCCATTTGGACCACGACACACAGTAGCATCTACAGAGAAGAATATCCCAGGTGTAACAAGTTGTAAGAATATACCAACAGTTCTAAGAAGTTCCCTAGCACGTAGTAGCATCTACAGAGAAGAATATACAACATGAGGGCAGCCACTGTAAAGACAACATGATAATGTACACTCATTGTATGTGTACATTATCATGTTGTCTTTACAGTGACTGACCTCATTCAAGTGGCAATTACACAAGGGACAGTCACTGTGAGATGTCCTCATTTGTGAGAAGAACAGTCACACATGAGGATATCTCACAATGACTGTCCCTTGTGTAATTGCCACTTGAATGTATTGCTATTCAACCACATTTATGGGCCCGTTTGGACCACGACACACAGTAGCATCTACAGAGAAGAATATCCCAGGTGTAACAAGTTGTAAGAATATACCAACAGTTCTAAGAAGTTCCCTAGCACATAGTAGCATCTTCTAATTGTCTATACCACTTCACAAGGTATTGGTTGCACACATTGTTTTTGGTTCTTTTGATGACCCTTGTTTTGAAATTGCTATTAGGCCTTGTAGCTTATATGTTTTGATTGCTGGAGAGCTTCTAAAGCTAAGCAAGAAGACCAATGCATGAGTTATAGCCGCGCGCTCAGGTTTGAAAATTGTATATTTTTTAATCTAATGCATATTTTAACTAGACTTTTAGCTTATTTTTGCTATATATTTTAATCTAAAGGGAATCATGGATGTGAACTTGAAAGAATTTTGTACTTAGTTCTTATGGAGAGAATAGTAGTGGTTTACGGTCTAATATCAAATAGAGTTTTCCAATTACAGAAAGTTAATGAATTCTAATAGCTTATATGTTTTGATTGCTGGAGAGCTTCTAGAGCTAAGCAAGAAGACCATTGCACGACTTATAGCCGCGCGCTCAGGTTTGAAAATTGTATATATTTTAATCTAATGTATATTTTAATCCTTTTTCCATGTCATGTAATATGTCTTGCCTTGTAGCTTATATGTTTTGAAATTGCTGTTAGGCCTTGTAGCTTATATGTTTTGATTGCTAGAGAGCTTCTAGAGCTAAGCAAGAAGACCATTGCACTAGTCGTAGCCGCATGCTCAGGCATGAAAATTGTATATTTTTTAATCTAATGTATATTTTAACTAGAATTTTAAAATATTAAAGGATTTAACTAGGTCTAAGAAGATTTGTGTACTTTTGACAATTTTGCTTAGTCACTTAAAGTTGTAGACCGAATTTTTCATAGCCCAATTTTTGCTTCCTGTGAAGAACGATCATGTCAGATAATATAAGTGAAGAAAAAAATAGGGAGACAATCGCTAGATTGTGGTCTAACTTGAAAAGAAAAGGTGATGGAAAATGTTATTGTCCCTGCAAAATTTGTAAGGGCTTAAACCGTAGAAGACTGTTAATCAAAAAAGTTAAGAGACATTGTAGGGAGAATGGTCACATTGAAGGGGGGCATGACTATCATCCACTAGTAAGTTGTTCATTATATCATTTTAACAATTTATATACATATGAAATCACTTGATGATGAGTTGAAGATCATGGTTTATTTATGTTAATCAATTTTATATAGGTTGATCTCCCCAGGGAAGTACATGATATGGAGGAACATGGGGGTGTGAATATCCAAGGTGAAGATAATGATCCCATGGAAGATGACGATCATGCGCTAGAAAACACAATTGAAGATGATGGTATAAATACATTGATCCATGACACATTTAGTCCAAGCGGATCTGATCATGATGATGATGATAGCCTCGATGTACCTCTACTTGAGAAGGCATACGAGCCCCTATACAAAGACTCCCAAACAACTCTTCTCTCTGCTGTATTGTTGTTGTTGAACTTGAAGGTTATGAATGGTTTATCCAACATAACAATGTCACGTATGTCAAGGTATGTCATATATGTCTTTATAGTTAACAAAGGGTGAATAATGTACCACTAATATTGTTTATATTAACAACTTATATTTTTTGTTGTAGATTGATAGGCGAGTTTTTGTTACCACCATCAAATATTCTACCTCGCTCATATCGAGAATTATCTGCTATTATGAAAGATATTGGAATGGAGTATCAAGCAATACATGCTTGTCCCAATGATCATATTATATATTATAAAGAACATGAATTTGCAACACAATGCCCTGTATGTCATACGAGTAGATATCGAACAGATCGAATAACAAAAAAGGTGCCTCACAAGGTTCTTCATTACATCCCCATTATTCCATGGATGCGACAATTATTCAGGTGTACTAGCTTGGCACAATTTATGGATTACCATGCACGCAATAGAAGTCGAGATGACATTATTCGAATCCCTGCGGATGGTTCGGCATTTATGCACATAGAGGAAAAGTGGCAACACTTCAAAGAAGAACCTCGTAATCTCAGGCTTTCATTGGTAGCGGATGGTGTCAATCCATTTGGAGAGATGAGATCTGTTTGCTCGGTGTGGCCTGTTTTTGATATCAACAATAACATTCCTCCATGGATGTCAATAAAGAGGGAGCACATTATGTTGGCAATGCTTGTTCCAGGTATTTTATCATTTGATAGTTATTAATTTACATGTACTTACAAATCTTACAGTAAAATGGTCACAATAATTATGTAATGTTACTGTTCATTCAAGTAGGTAAATATCAAGTTAAAGATATGAATGTATATATTGAGCCTCTTATTGACGAGTTGGTGGAGTTATGGAACGGTGTCACTATGTATGACATGTCTAGACCAATAGGACAAAGACAATTTCAATTCCATGCAATACTTGTATGGACAATACATGATGCCCCAGGGCTAACACATTTTTGTGGTATGTTATAGTGAATTCAAGTTGCGCATGATAATTCTAATTATAAAAATCAACATATTTAATAATCCAATTATATCATTATCTTGTAGGTCTTCAAACAAAGGGAAAATTTGCATGTCCAGTTTGTGGTCCAAAGATGAAATCTCGTCATTCAAAAAGTTTAGGAAAGCATGTGTTTGATGAGTACAGACACTTCCTCCATAGGAATCATAAGTATCGAAGTATGGAAAAACATCTTTTCAATGGGAAAGAAGAGACTACATCAAAGCCACGAAGAATGACACCTCGCCTATGGAAGTTGGAATATAATAGAATTAATCGTCGAGGTAATGTCGTTCCACTTAATGGTTTATGTTTGTAATTTATATATTTCTATTGTGATTTTTGTTTACTAATTATGTAATTGATGATCGTGAAGGTCGTCAAGGCACTACTGACAACCTTCCAAAGGGACTAAAAAGCTATCCCAGACAATTTAGTAGGTTGCCCTACTACGAGGACCTACAAATTGTGCATTTGTTTGATCTTATGCATGTTGGAAAGAATATAACAGAGACATTGTGGAAAATACTGGATGGAAGGCGTGACAAAGAAAAAATTATCAAAATTTGTAATGACATTCATGAATCCAATCATGCACTGAAGAATTTCATTCACTCAAATAGCAATAGAGATCAGATTAATATAAGTGCCCTTCCTTGGTTATTAACGGAGCAGCAAAGTGATGCCATAAAAGAAGTCATACGAAAAATTTGATTTCCCATAGGATTTGCTGGGAACATAAGCAATCTCATATCAAAGAAAAGTGAATTTGGGCCAGGGCTCAAAACGCATGATTGGCATACTTTCATCAAGGTAAGTTATGTTCTTCTGTATTTACAATATATTCATAAACTACGTGTACTATTCATTATGTTATGTTAGAAAATAATGAAATGATTGGTTTATAATTACTGCAGTACGTGCTACCTCTATCTCTCCCAGAGCACTTCAAAAATAACATCAAACAAGTGATATATGATCTTGGAAAATACATGAGGTAAGCAGTAATATCTGTTCAATTTGTTGTATATATTTATTATATTCACGATTTGTTTTTCTTGCTATGTAATCTATTGTATATTATTTTGTAAAGTCTCGTATTTATATATTTTTTGTGACTTGAATCTCTTAATGTAGGTGGTTGTCATCTAAAGAAATCCATAAAGAAGATATAAACTATTGGAAGAGAAAAATTCCTCATTTACTGTGTGAAATGCAAAAGTGTCTACCTCCAACTTTTTTCAATGCACAAGAACACTACCTCATACACCAAGTTGAGGAGATTGAATTGTGTGGACCTACACACACTAGGTCAATGTGGATGGTTGAGAGGCACTTGAAATCTTTGAAGGCTTTGGTTCGACAAAGAGCACATCTTGAGGGTTCTATGGTAGAGGGATACATGGTATACTAGACTATGGTGTACATTACTGAATATCTTCCTAAGTTTGCTTCAAATATCCATGTAGATCGCATTTGGGATCTGGACCCTTTTAAAAAATTCAAAGGGGAGTACTTGATGGGGAAAGGTAGATTGAGGAAAGTGACAGGTAATAAATTATAAGATGTTATTGTAATAAATTATTTCTTAATCTTCAAAATAAATCGGTTGTAAGTCATCTATTTTTTTTTTGTACAGTTGCTTGAGAGTGGGATGCACTACATTTGTATATTGCAAACAATCTTGATTGGATGACGGTATGGATTGAACGATGTCAACATTCTGGTCACACATTAACATGGGAAGGTGTATCTTCATTGGTTAAAGAAGCTCATCGTAATGGAGATTCTAATGTTACGCAAAGGGAAATAGATTTAGCATATGGTTTAAGAGATTTCTAGGTACGTACAAAATTATTAATCACCCGTATGTTTATCAACTCATGATATAATAATTTTGACATGTTTCACATATTATTGTAGGTTAAACACCACAAGGGTATGTTCTGTAATGGTCAAAAATTTTGCGTCAAAGTGTTGGATGACACGAAGAAAACTTGTGATTCTGGAATAACTGCAGTCTTTCAAGTGACTAATATTTCATCTAGAAATGACTTAGATCCTCAAGAGTCTAAAAATCAATACTATGGCATTTTGGATGATATACTTGAGTGCGACTTTAGTTCCTTCAAATTAGTACTCTTCGTTGTCAAATGGTACAGGCTACGACTTAATCCAAATGATCCTAATAGAACTGTTATTGAACATGATAATGGATTTACAATGGTTAATACAAGGTCGTTTGAGCCAGTTGGGGATGAGCCCTATGTTCTTCCAAGCCAATGTGAGCAGGTATTTTACTCAGAGGTTTCACATAAACCAGGTTGGTCATTTGTTGTTAGACATGAACTGAGAGGAAGGCCGATAAAGTATAATGCGATGGAAGAAGAAGATACCAAAGAAGTAGAAGATGATGTAGATGATGATCACGATCGACAATTATTGGATGATGTTCCTGAGACAAATTTTCATGAAGAAGAAGAAGAAGATGATGACGATGATGCTGCTATTGATGATGATGATGAAGATGATGTTGATGTTGATGATGATGATGTTGATGATGACGACAACGACGACAACGACGATGACGACGATGATGATGATGACGACGATGACGAGGATGATGATGATGATGATGATGATGAGGATGATGATGATGAAATTTAAAGGTATGCCATCAATCCTTAATGTATTTAATATTCATTTCTTGATAGAAATATATTTGTCTTAAATGGTTACATAGTTTATTCATTATCTATTTAAAAGCTACAAGTTTCAACTACAAACGAGGCTACTATCATGGGGGTGGTACATACTATTAAACCAACTTCTAATCAATGACTCCAACATACCATTTAGTTATTAAATTTTTTGCTAACATTTTTATACTTGATCTTTGACACAGGGGCACAATATGGAGCAACTGCCCGAAGGTGATGGTGACGATATTCCTAGCTCATCTACACATGAGCAGGTAAAACTCATTGTAATTGTGCAAACTAGATAGAAGCAAAATGTTATTTTTTTTAATGTTATTTTCTTCATTGTTTTGGAGTAATTTTGATAATACTAATACTATTGTTGTCATAGAGGGCCGGTGGTCAGAGAGAGGGAAAGCAACCTGCAGTCCCTCAGGAGTCCCCCCTTGTGGACCCTTTTTTTATTGATTTAGCAGAGACCGATGACCCGATCGGTTCCATTAAAAAGCTGCTAAAGAAAATTGGGAAATAACTTCTACGTTTGGTATCCATACATCCTTAGACTCAGGAAATAAAAGACAGGGCAGCTGAGTTGTTGCGCACTTCTGAAAACTTTAAAGTAAGTATTAATGAAATTTTTAATTATTACAAGAGTTCAATAATGGTTTTTATGTTATGCTCTTTTATGACATTAATTAAAATATGGATGCATTGTCTTTACAGAGTTATTTGCGTAATTTTGAACCCCATTCCCATGATGAGGCCGGTACTGCAAGTGGTTCAGGTAGATCACATGTTCCATTCCCCACTTGTGTTTTCCACTGAATATATATAGGAATGATCATAATCATTGACAATACATGCTCGAACAATCTTTTTTTTTAATGCTCTAACAATCTTGTCCATGCTAGTCCACGCGTTCTATATTTATGCATGCTCTAACAATTTTATTCTTCAGCTCCTTTCCATGATGATATGACAACGCCGCCTCCATCCAGGACAGCCACAAATGTCTTGCCGACTGCCATGTCAACAACACACAGCCTAAATGCACCAACTGTTGCACCATCTACTGGTACACAAATCCCTCTTTTTCTCTCTTTTGTTATGTGTTTAAGTGTTATGTGTTTACGATGTAGATCCCTTGATTGTGTTTGTACCATGGGTGCTCTGCACCAATTTATTTCCCTTGAAGTATTATTTCTTGGAGGCATTTGATAATGGTTTTCATTTTTTGCAATAGGAGATGCAACAAGTCCCGATGCAACATCATTTCCTGGATGTTCCCGTGTTCCTAGTACAGGAATGGTGAAGGATTGCGTATTGATCATCAGCGACGATGAAGGCATTCCCTTAAAAGTAGCCAAAGTTCCAGGTACTTTAAAGTTATTATTATTCTATAGTGATATAATAGTAATTTAGTTTTTGATCACTCTTCATCGACTAATGATCCCATGATTATTTTGTAGGGAATGATATTTTTTGGTGAAAACTTGGTGATGAGTGTTTGCGGATATTCGGGCCCACCCTACGTACATGGTGGAACATCATATCCTAACTAAAACCCCAAACCACTATTTTGATTTCATATCATTGCTAGAATAGTTTTCCTTTTCATCAATTTCTTGAACTATATTAAAGGTAGCTTCTCTTCATTTATGAGTCTAACATGTTTTTTTTTACTTAAAAGGTGGAATAACCAAGATAAAAAGTTGAAGGATGATCTTGTACATAGTATGACCCAACTTTTTGGACCTCGTGCATTCGAGAGAAACAAGCTCCTTGAAAAAGCTGGTTTATGTTTGAAGTATATTAGGGACCAGTACAGGAAATATTTAGAGGTTAACCCAAGGCACGAGCGTCCACCCTGTGTTCTTGAGGCTGAGTGGCAGGCTTTGATTTTGGATAGAAAGTATAAAGCCGACATGAAAAAAGGAATTACGCCAGTAGAGAGTAGAGCAAGGTATGTGATACTTTTGAGAATGTAATTATGTACTAATTAACCTCTAAATTTTTCCTGTAATTATGTACTAATTAACCTCTAAATTTTTCCTGTACTGGTCTCTAACATATTTCAAACTTTTCATAGATTGCCTGACACATCAAAGGCAACAAAGGCAAGATTAGAAAAGCACGTGACACACAAGCTCGGCTCTGGTGGTTTTTCCAAACTTCAAGCACGAGTTGTAAGTATTAGTAAATGAAAACTTGTATCAATTTTTTTATATATTGCAAGGAAATTTTTTTTGATCAAACAATGCAAGTAAAATTCACCATACCAAGCAAAAATGTAGGGGTCAGAGTTCAATAGATGCCTCACAGAAGAGGACAAGAGAATTGGCTTCCAACAAGGCTATAGAGCCGTGGCTGAACGGCTACGAGCTGAAATCAGTGTGCAAGGTTCAAATAATGATGCATCTGAGCCACAGGTAAATAAGCTAAATGAAATTTATTTCAAATTGAATACTTTACCAATTAGTCTATTTGATGTTAAGTTCTAATATAAAGTGAGTATATCTGTTTTAAGAAAGCAATGATAACAATGTGTAGGATATTGGAATGCAGCCTGACAATCCTTCTACACAATCTATGCATAATGAAGGTGCGCATGATGTGCTTCCTAGTGGTGGAGGTATACATTTTCTATTAAATTTTTTATATGTAATTACAATTGGTGTTTGGATTAATGTAACATTTTGTATAGCAACTGTAGAGGATCGAGGGGTCGGTGCTCATGAGCATGTTGAGGTTGAGTCTAGACAAAATGATGTGGCCAGATCAGGTAATTAAAGAGCGCCACAGTTATGTTCTTTAAAATAATTAAATACTTGTAACAATTATAATTAAATATTTTAAATTTAACTCTTTTATTTGTTATTGTAGAGGACCCCCCTTTGCAGCAGCATAGGAATTTGAGGGTAGCGGCAAGTAAAGGACCTCAAACCTTGTTGAATCTAGATCTTTAGAGCATGGTGGACATCTTCAAACTCTGATCTTGGTTTCATGCACCCATTTTCAATGCCTTGTTTTGGAACCCACACCCAAAGGCATGCATTAGGTCTGCGGACTCAATAAGGACATTGATATGCTGGAGTGGAGTCAGGGTCTGGGAGTTGGAGGATTGTTAGAACATCAAAAAGGGTACTCAAAAAACATATAAGTTCATAAGGTCCTTTGTCAAATTGAAGAGTTATTACTGCAGAACAGGTTTTGGAGACCTACTAGAGTCACTAGGTCTATTTGGACCCGTTTGGACCACGACACACAGTAGCATCTATAGAGAAGAAGTTTGGTATGCAATGGTCTTGAAACCTCCTGAGAAATTCTTGGTATGCATTTGTGTGGTGCAAAAGCTTCGTTGAAAGAGAAAAAGAAGAAAAGAATAGAAATGATTTTTTTTCTTTTTATGTCATATACTGTAACCAGCTACTTATAACTTGCAAAAATTATTATAACCATTTGAAATTGAAACTTAGTTTAATGTGAAACTGAGAACTGCTTTATTAGAGCTTTCTGTGATTTAGATTCAGACATCAAGAACATTGTTTGCCTAATATTGTGATTAATGTTTATTTATTAATATCTCATACTGACAAACAATTGATAATTGTAGGGAAAATGTCATTGGGGGTCTTTGAGGATCCACCAGAAGCCAAGGAGAAAATGTATTCAAATGCTAAAGATGGTGTAACAGTCCTTACAGCTGTGAACCTTGCTATGTAGATCATCTCTGATTCTCCAAGTTCAACAGTACTGTGGTATTCCTTTGGATACTTCTAATGGTAAATTTCAGACATCAAGTTCTTTTCGTATGAAACTACTACATTTGTAATCTGTAGTTTTAAACTTTTAGTTTATAAATGTTCATCAGCTTTAGTTCGTATGCTGCCATTTCAAATATGATTAATGAAGTTACCTTTATCACAGGATGAAAGTGAGCAGTCAGCATATTGGTACGGAGCTGGCAGCATTGATACGGTGACTAGGGCATCGTTTAATGGTGGTATTGTGTTTTCCCGTGTTTAGGGCATCGGCCTTTTGAAGCATTGCCTTCATCTTTCTTAAGTCTGAATTTTAAGTTTGTTTATCTCTCTCGGCGCTGTTGAAAATACAAATGACAACGTTCTTGTTTGTTTTGCCCTTATATCCCGATGTGATTTCGCGGAGGGTTACGGCGCTGTTGAAAACACAAATGAAAACACAAATCCCTTGTGTAATTGCCACTTGAAGGAGGACAGTCACTGTAAAGACAACATGATAATGTACACTTACAGTGAGTGTACATTATCATGTTGTCTTTAGAGTGACTATCCTCATTTATTGAAGAAGAAAAGCATTAATGTGGCTGAATAGCAATACATTCAAGTGGCAATCACACAAGGGACAGTCACTGTGAGATGTCCTCATTTGTGACTATCCTTACAGTGAGTGTACATTATCATGTTGTCTTTAGAGTGACTGTCCTCATTTATTGAAGAAGAAAAGCATTAATGTGGTTCAATAGCAATACATTCAAGTGGCAATTACACAAGGGACAATCGATCACTGTGAGATGTCCTCATGTGTGACTATCCTTGTCACAAATGAGGACATCTCACAATGACTGTCCCTTCTGTAATTGCCACTTGAATGAGGACAGTCACTGTAAAGACAACATGATAATGTACACATACAATGAGTGTACATTATCATGTTGTCTTTACAGTGGCTGCCCTCATGTTGTATATTCTTCTCTGTAGATGCTACTATGTGCTAGGGAACTTCTTAGAAATGTTGGTATATTCTTACAACTTGTTACACCTGGGATATTCTTCTCTGTAGATGCTATTGTGTGTCGTGGTCCAAACAGGCCCATAAATGTGGTTGAATAGAAATACATTCAAGTGGCAATTACACAAGGGACAGTCACTGTGAGATGTCCTCATGTGTGACTATCCTTGTCACAAATGAGGACATCTCACAGTGACTGTCCCTTGTGTAATTTCCACTTGAATGAGGACAGTCACTGTAAAGACAACATGATAATGTACACATACAATGAGTGTACATTATCATGTTGTCTTTACAGTGGCTGCCCTCATGTTGTATATTCTTCTCTGTAGATGCTACTATGTGCTAGGGAACTTCTTAGAACTGTTGGTATATTCTTACAACTTGTTACACCTGGGATATTCTTCTCTGTAGATGCTACTGTGTGCTGTGGTCCAAACGGGCCCATAAATGTTGTTGAATAGCAATACATTCAAGTGGCAATTACACAAGGGACAGTCACTGTGAGATGTCCTCATGTGTGACTGTCCTTGTCACAAATGAGGACATCTCACAGTGACTGTCCCATTGTGTAATTGCCACTTGAATGAGGACAGTCACTGTAAAGACAACATGATAATGTACACAAGTACCGTGAAGGTAGTTGCAAGTTAGGGCTGTTTCATTGCATACCCGAAAGAATGAAGATGTTACGGTCCACAAAATGTTTGTGCTTGAAAGATGAACAAATAAAATTAAACTTCTAAATAACCAAAGCCGCTAACAATAAATTCAACACAGATATGTCCTCATTTCTGGGTATTTTAGCTCTGTAACAGCTGAATACCAGATTACATAATAATGACAAAAGAAAAATAAACCCAACGTACTCAGAAATTGTAGCTGTGATTTCGCGGAGGGAATCTCTCTCGGCACTGTTGAAAATACAAATGACAACGTTTCTCTACATTATCATGTTGCCTTTACAGTGACTGTCCCTTGTGTAATTGCCACTTGAAGGAGGACAGTCACTGTAAAGACAACATGATAATGTACACTTACAGCCCATGTACATTATCATGTTGTCTTTAGAGTACTATCCTCATTTGTTGAAGAAGAAAAGCATTAATGTGGCTGAATAGCAATACATTCAAGTGGCAATTACACAAGGGACAGTCACTGTGAGATGTCCTCATTTGTGACTATCCTTACAGTGAGTGTACATTATCATGTTGTCTTTATAGTGACTGTCCTCATTTGTTGAAGGAAAAAAGCATTAATGTGGTTCATTAGCAATGTATTCCCAGCATCTGTACCTACATCTCTCTTATATACTAAAAGTTGCTTGCCATCAGAAATTGTAGTTCCCTCACGTGACATTGATGGTGAAGTGTTCTTTTCAAAACCATCATCTGTGGTTACCAATGCTCCTGTTTTAGGCAATAAGTTTGTTGCATTCCATGAGCCATTGGTCAAGTTTCTTCTACGAGCTTCTGATGCCTCAAAATCTAAGCAGCGCCTACACATGCCTCGTTGTGGTTGATTATCATTCTGTACATGAATTATAATGAGTAATCAGTTTTGGGCCTTGGAATCTTGTATGTAACATGCACAGGCATTTCATGGCTAAATGAATCTATTTTAAATGCATCAACTTTTCTTACATGATGCTGGATACATAAGTAGAACAAGCATATATCAAATTGGAAGCAATCAGAACTCCACAATGACATATTATTTAGAGTACTCTTCAGTTTAAGTAATAATGCATATATTGACACTGTAAAGACAACATGATAATGTAAACGTACTCACTGTAAAGACAACATGATAATGTACACTCACTGTAAGGACAGTCACAAATGAGGACATCTCACAGTGACTGTCCCTAGTGTAATTGCCACTTGAATGTATTGCTATTCAGCCACATTAATGCTTTTCTTCTTCAACAAATGAGGATAGTCACTGTAAAGACAACATGATAATGTACACTCACTGTGAGTGTACATTATCATGTTGTCTTTAGAGTGACTATCCTCATTTTTTGAAGAATAAAAGCATTAATGTGGCTGAATAGCAATACATTCAAGTGGAAATTACACAAGGGACAGTCACTGTGAGATGTCCTCATTTGTGACTATCCTTACAGTGAGTGTACATTATCATGTTGTCTTTACAGTGGCTGTCCTCATTTGTTGAAAGAAAAAAGCATTAATGTGGTTCATTAGCAATGTATTAAATAAATTTATTTATTTTTATCCACCCACAGGCGTCGCAATTGCGACGGGAACCTGTCGTAATGCGATGCAGGCGCCCGTCGCAATTGCTTGGGAGGCCCGTCGCGATTGCGATGGCCCTTCGAAGCCATGTAACGGGGGGGCGACGCCCATGCCGCTAACAAATCTTAGCCACATTGCAACGGGAGGGCACTGCAATTGCGACGGCTACCCATAGACGTCGCAATTTGCAACTAAAAAATAGCGACGTCTATGGGTGTTGCTATTGCGACACATAGCCATCGCAATTACGACACATAGCCATCGCAAAATGCCCCCAAATGTATTAGTGACATTAAAGAAACCATAACACATTCCAATAATACTTTTGTCAACTCTATTAAGCACGCAACACAATCTGGGACCTATCCAATATTAATAAATGTAGACGCACACTACACACTGTCAGCTCTACCAAATTCACTGAAGCTTTCTCCTCAAGCTGAATTACATCATGTGCTCTTAACCAAAAATTATTATCTCTTCTCCAATTACAAATCCAAGGGTGCATACCAAAATGATAGGCGTAACTCCTAAATCAATATAATATCTGTCGGCTCTTCTGAATAAACACAGGAAACTGCTACAGGTGAATAGCAACTACATAACTTCACTTCTACTGATCATCAAACTCTATGTCCATTAATGTAACATTATTAACATGTCTCCATCACATATCTAAAGGCACAAGGCTCCATGATGACTATATGGATAATCACTCACAGGACACTGCCTGTAACTCTGTGAAGAACACTGCTGACACAAGCTGCTATATAACTATCTGTATTAATAGTTAACCTCTATGTCCATGATATCATGCTGATAGCATGTCCATGCTACATATACTCAAATCTTACTGCATAAATCTTCTACGTATGCTACTTACCATATGTTGTCATCAATGAAAAACATACAATCAGTACTGGTTTGCTGGCAAATCTCCAACAATCTCCCTCTTTGGCATTGATGGCAACATGTGGAATGAAAAACACCACCAATCCAAGTGAACAATTATTTTATAACATTCTCCATTTCCTCATCAAAACTCCCCCAAGGATGGATCCTCCATCAACTACTGTAAATCCTCCTTTTTGAATATGCTCCCCCTTACTGTATATCTTCTTTTTTGTTTTATTTTTCATGACTTTATATATACTCCCCCTTTGACATCAATGGAAAAGGGTGCCAACTCATTTAAGCACTGGTACTACTCTTGAAGTAGAGTAGTCAACCATCCATCAGTCCTTGAGGATTGATGCACTTTCCCCTTTCTCTAAGCAGAATCGGGGAAGGGAATTACTCCCAACTTCTCCCTGAGATACTCAAAAGTATCCTTTGGTAAAGGCTTTTTGAATATATCTTCTAGTTGTTCATTTTTACTCACATAATCCAATTTGACTCCTTTCTCTTCCACTTTCTCTCTTAGGAAGTGATACTTAATCTCTATGTGCTTTGTCTTTGCATGCATCACAGGATTCTTTAACATGTTGATAGTGCTAGTGTTATCACAATGAATAATAATAGGATAATCAATCTAAATTATGAAATCCTTTATCATCTGCTTGATCCAAACAATTGTGGAACAATTCAGGGCTGCTGCAACATACTCTGCTTTTTGCTTGTCCAAGTGACAAGTCTGTCACCAAGAAACACTGCTCTTCCTAATGTACTTTTTTTGTCATCAACACATCCTTCCCAATCTACATCTATATATACATGAAGCTCAACATTCTCTAAGTTAGGATACCATAAACCATAATCTATAGTCCCCTACAAATATCTGAATATTCTCTTTACTACCATGAGGTGACTTTTTTTAGGTTGTGCTGCAAATCTTCCAACTATGCCAACTGCATTAGAAATATCAGGTCTATTTTGAGTAAGATATATGAGTTTACCAATCATAGACTTATATAATTGATGCAAAGTGGCAAGTGGAAGCCTTCAAACAGTGAGCAATTGGTGAGTTTCAAGGTCTCAACTACCCAAATAGGGATCCAAGTGCCCAATACTTATCACAAGTATGGTAAGGACTAGGGGAAATGGTTATCACAACCCACACACCCAAGGAAACCTAATCACTAGGCTATGCCAAGTCCAAAACACCAATAATTGAGAAGTTAATAAGAGGTCTCCTTAGCCCAATAGGCAACCAAACCCCATGAAATGACTTATAATACTAGGGGTGGCCTACAATCACTAATCTGACATATTTAGATCCTATTCCTTTAGTTCCAATGTTTTTTTCACTTACAAGCCACCCATAACACTAGGTTGCTTCATTAACCAAGGATTTGGCTTGTAGCCCTTCCTAGAAGGAAATTTGAACATAAGTCAAAATGTTCCCAAATGAGATAATGAATTGGTTAGGTATTTTGATACCCTTTTAAGGTTTATAAAACATATCCAAGCACCAGGGAGTGGAGACAAGCAGAAGTCACTGATGTTGCAAAGTAAGACCGGGCTAATAGGCTTAATTAGGTCTCCAAATGCACTACAAGTGCTCTTTCTCCTAAGCCAATGCACAAAATAAGTATGGAGGCATGTGTGGATATAAAAAATACCTTAGAATCCAATTTTTGGAGTCTTGATGAATCCCCAACCAAAGGTTATGGTGACTGTCCTAAGTCACAGGCTGGGCACACATAGAGATGTACACCTAGGGCTTAACGACAAACCCACTCCTCTGAAAATCCTCACTCCTATCCTGCAAAATATGAAAATAAATTGGAAAAGGTTGAATTCCACCAAGGGGCATCAATTTCCCATGGTGGAATTGGACCAAACAACTAGGCCCTATTAGAACCCCTGGTTTTAAGCCTTAAATCTAGGCAGTCCTGCTAAAAACCAGATATCTTACAATCTAGGGTAGATTAACACATGAGACCAATTGAAAATAGAAGAAGACTCAAGGATCCAACCTTTGAATTCACATTTTCATGCCCTCTTATCTGTACCTATCCATACACTTTAGATCTTCTCGGGAAATATAGAGAAATGTTTATGTTTTTATTGATTCAAATGCCAAAATTACATATCTTACCTTACACCTACATGAAAGGGCTTATTGAATGCTTCCCCCATTGGTTATAACTGAAATTTAAACCATTTGACCATTGGGGGTATGATTACAACTTTTGGCAAGAAGTTGTTAAAGTTGCTAAGCAACTTTTACAACATTTTTGCAACTTTTGCTTTCTAGGAGACCAAAGTTGGTCTTAACCTATCCTAGTGATCCAATATTGATCTAAAACATTAAAAAAATGAAAATGAGTAAAATCATATGATTTTAGGCCCATTGACCACTTTTGACCATAGTTAGCCAGGGGCTTATAGTTGTGCCAATCCTAGAACTAGGCCTCACAACTTGGTCTAGGTGCCTGACTAATGAATCTAATCTAAACTAGATGTGCTTGGGACTCTAAAGAGTTTTTTTTGTTGAGTCTAGGGTAGGTGCTCCTACATCATAATCCCCTTGAGTTTTAAAAATCATGTCCCTACTTGAGGGTAACTACTCCACCGAAGTCCCATGTTGTTTGATTTGATCTTCGGTCAACCATGTAGCATCTATGTTGGGGAGTCCCTTCCATTTGACTAAGTACTGCATGTACTTCTTAGTTTAGGTCTGCCTTAATAACTTTGTGTCCAAAATTTCTTCTAACTCCATTGGTTTTCTTTGGGGAAGATTTGTGACATAGTCTTCATCTTTGATGTTTGTGTCCTTACCTTGGTCATTCATTGAACCTGTTGTAGCTTTGTATGGTGTGAGGTCTACCACATTGAATATTGGAGAGATTTGAAAGGTTGGAGGAAGAGAGATTTCATAGGCATTCTCACCTATTTTATTTATTATGTTGCATGGACCTACTTTCTTCATTTGTAGTTTGGAGTATCTACCCTTAGGTAGTCTCTGTTTCCTTAGGAATGCCCAAACCTTGTCTCCCACTTTGTAGTGGACCTCTCTTCTTCTTTTATCAACACTTTCTTTATACTTCAAACTTGACCTTTTTAATGCTTCTTTTACCTCTTACTATACCTTTGTGATGAGCTCTACTAGTTCTTGGCCTTGAGCACTGACTTTGAAGTCAGATGGTAGTTCAATCAGATCTAATGGTCCTTTGGGGTGAAGGCCATATACTACTTGGAATGGAGTCTTACCTATTGACCTGTTTATAGAGTCATTAAATGCAAACTCTGCTTGGGGTAGGAGTGTATCCCAACTTTGAGAATATTTCTTGGTTAGGCATCTTAGGAGATTGCCTAGGGATCTGTTTACCACCTTAGTTTGCCCATCTATTTGTGGGTGATAGGCAGAGCTATAGGTG
This sequence comes from Chamaecyparis obtusa, assembly GCA_027943335.1. NCBI lineage: Eukaryota > Viridiplantae > Streptophyta > Pinopsida > Cupressales > Cupressaceae > Chamaecyparis > Chamaecyparis obtusa. Next base: position 863,546 of record BSBK01005594.1, on the reverse strand, counting down.
AGGTTTGTTCCCAACTTCTTGAAGAGTGTCCTCCAAAAATGTCCTTGGAGCTTTACATCCCTATCAAATACAATTTTCTAAGGTAAGCCATGAATTTTGACCACTTCTTGGAAGAAGAGATTGGCTATGTGAGATGCATCATTTGTACTTTTTCATGGTACAAAATGAACCATTTTATTGAACCTATCCACTATGACAAAAACACTATCAAATCCTTGCTGGTCTTAGGCAGTCCCATTACAAAATCCATTGAGATGGACTCCCAAGGTCTTAAAGGAATTGGTAAGGGTCGGTAGAGCCCTTGATTTTTTGTCATTCCTTTAGCTTGCTAGCAGATTGTGCAAGTCTCTATAAACCTTTTGACATCATTGTTCAACTTAGGCCAAAAATAGCTTCTCTTCACCATGTCTATTGTCTTATCAATGCCAAAATGACCTCCTAGGCCACCACAATGCTTCTCCCTTATTATGTTTGTCCTCATTGAGCACTTTGGTATACATAGTTGGGCTCCTTTGAATAGAAGTCCATTCTGAATCAGATATTTAGAAAAGGCAGTGTGGTATCTGCCAACCATCTTTGTACAAATCTGATATATCTCTACAAATTCAAGGTCATCTAGGTACAAGTGTTTGAGGGACTCAATTCCCACACTTTGTAATTGAACTTCTTCAATTAGACCAATTCTCCTACTAAGGGCATCCACAACTTTGTTTACTACACCCTTTTTATGCTTGATGTTGAATGTATAGGCCTGCAATTGCTCCACCCATTTCAAATGTCTAATAGAGAGTTTCTCTTGAGAATTTAAGAAACTTAATGCATGGTTGTCAGTTTATACTACAAATTCTTTGGGTATCAAATAGTGCCTCCATTTCTTGAGGGCTTGGACCATGGAATAGAGCTCTAGGTCATATGTAGAGTACTTTCTTTTAGCCTCATTCAATGTCTCTAAGAAGAAAGCAACTTCCTTGCCTTCTTGGCTTAGGACTACACCTATAGCCAAATTTCTTGCATCTGTCTCCATAGTGAAGACTTTGTTAAAATTAGGGAGGACCAAGATAGGGTATTGGGAGACTCTATTCTTCAAGTATTGGAATGCATCATTGGCTTCCTTTGTCCACACAAATTTAGTCTTCTTTCCACCTTTAATAGTTTCAAGCATTGGTGCACACACATGACTAAATTTTTTTATAAACTTCCTATAGAATGTTGCAAGTCCATGGAAGCTTCTTACATCACCTTGGTTCTTTGGTGGAGGCCAATTAATGATTGCTTCTACCTTCTCAGGATCCATCTTGAGGGTACCTTGTGAGATCACAAATCCTAGGAACACAAGTTCCTTCCTCATAAACATGCACTTTTCCAAGTTGATTACCAACTTGCATTGATGGAGTCTTCTTAGTACCTATTCCACATGATCAAGATGGTCTTCCTTGCTATGATTGAATATTAGTATGTCATCAAGGTAAACAACAACAAATTTTCCAATAAAATCAATTAATATCTCATTCATAAGCCTCATAAAAGTGCTAGGGGCATTTCTTAAGCCAAAGGGCATTACTAACCATTCAAACAAACATTCAGTAGTCTTGAATGCTATTTTCCATTCATCTTCTGGTTTGGTTCTGATTTGATGGTATCCAGACTTTAAGTCTATCTTGGTGAAGTAGCAAGAACCTCCTAGTTGATCCAATAGGTCCTCAATCCTTGGCATGGGGAATCTATACCTTGTGGTGATTTTGTTTAGGGCCCTTTTGTCAGTGCATAACCTCCATTTTCCATCCTTTTTAGGGGCCAAGACTGATGGTACTACACATGGACTGAGACTCTTTTGAATGAGTCCTCTTTCCAACAATTTAGTTACCTATTTGGCAATCTCTGCATGTTGTAGGGGTGTCATTTTGTATGGTGCCTTATTAGGTAGGGGTGAGCCTGGTATGAGATCAATTTGATGACTGATATCCCTAATGGGAGGGAGGCTAGTGGGTAGGTCACTAACAGTGACATCTTTATACTTTTGTAGTAGTTCCATGGCTTCATTTCATATAGGTTCTTTTTTATTAGACCTGATGTTACCCTTGGGCTTGGAGATTAGGACAAAGGGTTCAATATCAGGTTCCTTCAAGGTTTTCAACATCTCCTTTTCTCCCATGATGATCATAGTGGGTTCTTTTTTAGATTTGTTATCCAGTAGGGGCTTCATAGTAAAGGTCTTCCCATCTTTAGTGATGGAGTAGGTGTTCTTCCTACAATGGTGTATGGCATCTACATCAAATTGCTAGGGCCTACCTAGGAGGATGTGTGAGGCATCCATCTCAACCACATCACAAAGAACTTTATCCCTAAAATCTGCAATTGAGAACTATATCCATGCTTGTTCTGTTACTAGAGTTTGTTGGCCTTTTGTTAACCATGAAACATGATAGGGTCAAGGGTGTGGCTTCTTAGGGAGTTTTAACTTCTGAACCATTTCACAAGATACAAGATTTTTAGTTGAACCAGAATCTATAAGTAGATTGCATACCTTTCCATGACATTTGATCTTTGTCCTGAAGAGATTCTTCCTTTGTGGAGGTTCTTGGGTTTGTGGCACTTGAAGGAAGACCTACCTCATCATCAAACATACTCCTTCCTCTGGTTTCAAGTCTCTAGCATCAACATTGTCTTCTTGTTTATCTTCTTGGACAAGTCGTGCTCTCCTCTCACCTTGGTTATTGTTGTTCCTCTTCTCAGGGCATCTTCTTGCATGATGTCCCATTTGATTGCAATAGAAACATTTCAATGGTCCATTACCTCTTCCTAATTTTTTCCTTCCCCTATTGAAAGACCTCCTTCCTCTGTAGTTTCCTCTTGAATTAGAGTCACTATTTTCTTTGTCTCCTTGGTTAGGGGTCTTGTTGCTGCTACCACTATTTTGTCCCTTGTTCCAAGAGTTTCCTTTGCCTCTAAAGTTCTTCCCACTATCATTACTCTTTCCTTTTGCAAAATCCTATTTTCTCTTCCATTTTTCCTCTACCTTGAGTGCCATTTGGTAGCACTTATTGACTGTGGTAGGGTAGTGTAGACTTAGTTCCTCTTGAATGGATACTTTCAAGCCATTCATGTATCTGGCTAGTTTTTCTTCCTCATCTTCTGCCATATTGGTCTTCATACATAATTTTAAGAACTCCTCAGTGTATGCGCCTACATCCATATCTTTTTGTTTCAAAATTTTCTTCCTCCTATGGAGTTGTACCCCATAGTCCTCAGGCACATATGTCTCCCTAATCAATGCTATCATCTTGTTCCATGAATTGATCATGCTCTTTCCATTCTTCACCCTCTCTGTTTGGATGAAGTTCCACCAAGTTAGGGCTTCTCCCTTTAACTTGGATCTTGCCACCTTTACCCTCTATTTTTCAGGGATGTCCTCACATTCAAAGAATGTTGTCAAAGCCTCTATCCAATCCAAGGCTAAATCTGCATTCATCTTGCCATTGAAGACTAACAAATCTATTTTATCCTCCATGGTTCTCCTTCCCATGGATTTCAAGGCATCTATGAAAGGCATTTGGTTTGAAGGGATGTGTTGGTTAGGATTATCCTCCTCTTCTTCACTCCCCTCTTCATTTTCAAACCCATCTTCTTTGTTCTTGTCAAGCTTCGTCTCAAGTTCTTGAAGCCTCTTAGTTAAGGATGTGTTTGCAACCCTTTTCTCTCTAACCATCTTTTCTAACTCACTATTTGTGACCCTTGGAGGGATCTCTTCATCCTTAGGAGCAAACATAGCTTTGATACCACTTGATGCAAAGTGGCAAGCGGAAGCCTTCAAACAGTGAACAATTGGTGAGTTTCAAGGTCTCAACTACCCAAATAGGGATCCAAGTGCCCAATACTTATCAAAAGTATGGTAAGGACTAGGGGAAATGGTTATCACAACCCAAACACCCAAGGAAACCTAATCACTAGGCTATGCCAAGTCCAAAACACCAAAAATTGAGAAGTTACTAAGAGGTCTCCTTAGCCCAATAGGCAACCAAACCCCATGAAATGACTTATAGGACTAGGGGTGGCCTACAATAATTGATATAGCCTATTTAGATCCTATTCCTTTAGTTCCAATGTTTCTTTCACTTACAAGCCACCCATAGCACTAGGTTGCTTCATTAACCAAGGATTTGGCTTGTAGCCCTTCCTAGAAGGAATTCTGAACATAAGTCAAAATGTTCCCAAATGAGATAATGAATTGGTTAGGGATTATGATACCCTTTTGGGGTTTATAAAACATATCCAAGCACCAAGGAGTGGAGACAAGCATAAGTCACTGATGTTGCAAAGTTAGACCGGGCTAATAGGCTTAATTAGGTCTCCAAATGCACTACAAGTGCTCTTTCTCCTAAGAAAATGCACAAACTAAGTATGGAGGCATGTGTGGATATAAAAAATACCTTAGAATCCAATTCTTGGAGTCTTGATGAATCCCCAACCAAAGGTTATGGTGACTGTCCTAAGTCACAAGCTGGTGCACACATAGAGATGTACACCTAGGGCTTAAAGGCAAACCCACTCCTCTGCAAATCCTCACTCCTATCCTGAAAAATATGAAAATAAATTGGAAAATTTTGAGTTCCACCAAGGGGCATCAATTTTCGATGGTGTAATTGGACCAAACAACTAGGCCCTATTAGAACCCCTGGTTTTAAGCCTTAAATCTAGGCAGTCCTACTAAAAACTAGATATCTCACAATCCAGGGAAGACTAACACATGAGACCAATTGAAAATGGAAGAAGACTCAAGGATCCAACCTTTGGCTTCATAGTTTCATGCCCTCTTATCTATACCTATTCGTACACTTCAGATCCTCTTGGGAAATGCAGAGAAATGTTGATGTTTTTATTGATTCAAATTCCAAAATTACACATCTTACCTTCCACCCACCTGAAAGGGCTTATTGAAGGCTTCCCCCATCATTTATAACTGAAATTTAAACCATCTGACCATTGGGGGTGTGATTACAACTTTTGGCAAGAAGTTGTTAAAGTTGCTAAGCAAATTTTACAACACTTTTGCTTTCTAGGAGACCAAAGTTGGTCTTAACCTATCCTAGTGATCCAACATGGATCTAAAACATTAAAAACATGAAAATGAGTAAAATCCTATGATTTTAGGCCCATTGACCACTTTTGACCATAGTTAGCCAGGGGCTTATAGTTGTGCCAATCATGGAACTAGGCCTCACAACTTGGTCTAGGTGCCTGACTAATGAATCTAATCTAACCTAGATGTGCTTGGGACTCTAAAGAGTTTTGTTTGTTGAGTGTAGGGTAGGTTCTCCTAAACCAATAATGTTGTATCTACTACTGGAGAATCATCTTCTTTGTAAGCTTGCATCATGTTATCATAGGTGTACCCACTGGCTTGCAATCATCCATCTTGAACTTCTTCAATATCTCTTTCACATATTTGGATTGATTAATGAAAATGCCTTTCTCTATTTGCTACACATTTAATCCCAAAAAGTATTTGATAGGTCCAATCATGCTCATCTCAAACTCACTCTGCATCTCCTTAGAAAATTTTGCACTGAGTTTATCATTACCACCAAAGATAATGTCATCAAAAAATATAGCTACTAGTAGTAGACCTTCGGATGTCTCTCTTATAAATAGATTACACTCTGCTACTCCTTTCTTGAATCCAATTTTTTCATCAAGTCTCTCATACCATGATCTAGGGGCTTTCTTAAGTCCATAGAGGGCTTTCTTTAATCTGCATACCATATCAGGTTTGTGTGATAAGGTGAATCCTTTTGGCTGCTTAATGTATACTTGTTCCTTTAGCTCTCCATTCAAGAATGCTGACTTAACATCCATCTGATAAAATTTGAAGTTTTTGAATGTTGCAAAAGCTAAAAATAACTTAATAGCTTCTAATCTACTCACTAGTGCAAAAGTGTCTAAATAATCAATACCTTCTCTTTATGCATATCCCTTACAAACTAACCTTGCTTTATTCGTTACTACTATACCATTTGTGTTCATCTTGTTTCTGAATATCCACTTTGTTCCAATCACATTCTTATCACTAGGTCTTGGGACCAGTTCCCAAGTATCATTCCTAATAATCTGATCTAGTTCTTCTTTCATAGCATCATGCCAATCTAAAGAATTACATGCATCTTCAACACTTAGAGGTTCAATCTGAGATAGTAAACATACCACTTCATTTCTTGCTAAATTCTTTTCTTTTGATCTTATTGTGACTTTTCTGCTTTGATCTCCAATGATGTCATCCTTAGAGTGATATCTAGAAGTATACTTTGGAACTTTAGGTGATACTAACTCATCTTCCTTCTGAGTTTCTTCTTCACTTTTTTTATTGTCATTGAACAATACATCAATACTATCAAACATCTCTTCAACAACTATTTCACTAGTGGAAGGTATGGGTTCTTCTTCAATCATAGGTGAATAATCATGATATCTTTCTTGAACCATAAACTTTTCATCAATCTTAACATGAGCACTTTCAATGATCTTCTTTAATCTCAAATTAAAACATCTATAAGCTTTACTTTTAGTAGAATAACCAAGGAAAATACCTTCATCACTTCTTGCATCAAACTTTCCTATTGCTTCATCCCTCTTGATGTAGCACTTGCTTCCAAAGATTCTGAAGTATTTTATTGTGGGAACATTACCAAACCATAGCTCATAAGGTGTGTTGTATGTGCCAGGCCTTAATTGCATTCTATTGATTGTATAGACTATTGTATTGACCACATCTCTCCAATAGGTGTGTGCAACTTTTCCTTCAATCATGATGGTGTGCGCTTTATCAAGGATGATCATATTCCTTCTCTCTGCAATCTCATTCTACTGAGGCATTCTAGGTGCACTCAACTGTCTCTTCATGCCATATTCTTCGTAGTACTCATAGAATCTGTCAGAGGTGAATTCTCCTCCTCTATCTGACCTTAGACATTTTATCTTTAGTCCAGATTCATTCTCAACCTTAGCTTTGAATATTTTGAGCTTCTCAAATGCTTCTGACTTATCTTTCAAGAATGCAACCCACATCATTCTAGAATAATCATCTACAAAAAAAAAGAAATACCTTTCACCATAGTATGATATTTTTTGAGTTGGTCCACATAGGTCTGTATGAATCAGATCCAACTTGTTCTCTTCTAAATTATGCTTTCTTCTGAATGAATTCCTTACATGCTTTCCCATCATACATTCCCTGCAAATAGTATCAACTGGCTTTGCTATGCTAGGTAGGTATCTTACTACCTTAACATTACTAATTTTTACTATGTTATCAAAATTGATATGACATAGTCTTTTGTTCCATAGCCAACTGTCATCTACTTTAGCAAAAAAAAAAATTGCTTCTAGATTAAGCTGAAAAACATTAACTTTAGTCTTTGATCCCGATGCAATCATTTCTCCTTCCTTGTTGTTAATGATGCACTTGTTTCCATTGAACTCCAACCTATAACCTTTGTCAAGTAACTACCCAACACTTAGTAGATTATGCTTCAAACCATCAACATAAAGGACATCATTAGTGCTATTCTTTCTATCCAAGGTGATGGATCATCTACCAATGATGAGTTTAGGAGTGTTATCTCCAAATCTAACCATGCCTCCTTTGTATCTATCCCAATGAACAAATCTATCTCTGTCTCCTATCATGTGATGTGAACAACCACTGTCAATGATCCAATCTATCTTGATGTCAGCTTGTGAAATTAGTGCTAACTCTTGTGAATTCTTTTCATCTTCAAGAGAAATGAATCCAATTTCTTCTTCTATTGATTCTTCATCGGATACTCCATCTCCAGCATAGTAGCATTCCTTTGTATACTTAGGCTTGTAGTTATTCTTGAACTTTTTAACTCTTGTAGGACATTTAGATGAAAAGTGACCAATCTTATTACATGAAAAGCATTCGAATGGTAATTGACCTTCATATTTTCCTTTTCCTTTCTTTTCTCTTTTAGCAATCATAGCAATGAAATCATCTAGAGCTTTTTCTTCATCATCATCATCAAAATTACCAGAGGTGTTCAAGGATTTCTTACCATGGACCGAAAATTTGAAGGCTGACTCACTTTTAGGCTCTGTCTTCAAACTTGATATCTCAAATGAAGGAATCTTGCTGATTAAAGTTTCTCTTTTGAAGTTTTATAAAAATTGCATAGTCTCGTCAAGGATGTTTATCTTGCTCTCATATTCTGGTGTCAATGTAGTCATCAGTTTATCCATGATGTTTTCTTCTAAAATTTCTCCACCATTATTTCTAATTCCAGCAACTGCTTCATTAATCCTTTGATTGTAGGCTCTTATGTTCTTTTCAGGTAGCATCTCTAATGTGTTGTACTTTTTCTTCCATGTCTTTCTGCGCATATTCTTTGCTTGTTTATCTCCTTCAAACATGTCTTCTAGGTGCTTCCATATCTTGTAGGCTATGTCTACTTTCTTTATCTCTGAAAACTCACTATCAGATAGGGCGCTAATAAGGGCTTCTTTTTCTATTGCATTCTAATGGAACAAATCCTTCTACTTGCCAGTAGCATCATCTTTTGCAACATTTGCTAGAGAGGGGATCTGAAATTCTTTGATAGCCACTTCAAAAACTTCAAAATTAATGCACTGCAAATGTGTCATCATCTTGTTCTTCCAATCAAGATAATTCTCTTTATCAAACTTAGGATTGTCTTTTCTAAAGAATGCCATCTGATCAACCTCAAGCTGTTAAAATTTCTCTCCAAGGCACTTAGCTCTGATACCAATTGTTAGGAATAGTCCCAAGAGATAACTGAGAGGGGGGGGTGAATCAGTTATCTACAAGTTTCAATTATTTATCCAATTAAGTATACTTAAACATAAAGCATAAACACAATGAAAGAACACTTGAACACAACACCAATATTTTTGTTACGGGGAAACCCAAATAGATAAAAAACCCGGTGGGAATTGACACCCACTAATAATTTGCACTAGTGTATTATGATCCTTGTAGAAGATCCTTAACCCTGTTAGGAGTTGTCTTTACAATGTATTTAGTATAGTGACCTGGTCAAGGGTCGGACCCTTTTAGGAGTCTTTTACAATTAACCTTGTTAGGGGTGAGGATGCACTGTCTGAGAGCACACTACTCAAAGGGGTGAAGGCTACAACCTTCTGAATAAAAGATACACACTATATCTAGATCTTGGTGAATTGCGCTTTGACCTACTCTCTGGATCAGTTACAATGTATAGCATAAAATCTTTACTTGGTCACATAGACCTTCTCTTAATGACTCAACACTTTGCACTGTCTGCTCTACTCTTCACAATCAACTCTGAACCATGCCTTAGCAATCACAAATGACTTCCTATAAATATCTTTCCTCCAAATGATATAATCAAGTTGGCCTATTAGAACCACCTTGAGATCACATTAGAGAAACCATAACACATTCCAATAATACTTCTATTGGATCTACTAAGCACACAACACAATCTGGGACCTATCCAATATTAATAAATGTAGACGCATGCTACACACTGTCGTCTCTACCAAATTAACTAAAGATTTCTCCTCAAGCTGAATTAAATCATTTTCTCTTAACCAAACATTATTATCTCTTCTCCAATTACAAATCCAAGGGCACATACCAAAATGATAGGTGCAACTCCTGAATCAATATAATCTCTATCGGCTCTTCTGAATAAACACAAGAAACTGCTACTGGTGAATAGCGACTACATAACTTCACTTCTACTGATCATCAGACTCTACATCCATGAATGTAACATTATTAACATGTCTCCATCACATATATAAAGGTGCAAGGCTCCATGATGACTATATAGACAATCACTCATAGAACATTGCCTGTAACTCTGTCAAGAACACTACTGACACAAGCTGCTATATAATTATCTGTACTAACATTTAACCTTTGCGTCCATGATATCATGTTGATAAAATGTCCATGCTACATATACTCAAAGCTTATTGCATAATTATTCTATGTATGCTACTTACCATATGTTTTCATCAATAACAAACATATAGTCAGTACTGGCTTGCGGGAAAATCTCCAAGAATTGGCATATTAGAGATTTTATCAATCAGTTCATAAATCAGTGGATTGTTCTCCATAGTGGATTATAGTCCATTTTGGGGTTGTATTTATTATTGTATTCTTAGGGTTGTGACCCTCTATTGTATTTGACAAGTGAGATCTATGCTATAAGCCTAAATCGATGTGCATTCCCCTTTCTACCTTTAACAGGGTTATTGTGCTATTACATCATCCTCTGGGTTTTATCCCCACCTTAGTTTTTCCCTTAACCAAGTTTTCATGTAAAAATTATTGTGTTGTGTTTTCTTATTCTTGTGGTTTAGTGATTTAATGTTTATCATTCAAATATAATTTTTATGATTAAGTGTTAGGTAAAGTTTTAAAATTATTAGACAAGACTTATTTACCCCTCCCCCTATCAATTGTGTGTGCTACCTTATTTCTATCACAAACTATGTATTGGTGCCATCAATTAGATATTATGAGGTATTTCACATGGTGGCCTTATATTAGATGTGCGACATGCAAAGGGGACATAGAGAATTTAGAGTTTTCTCTATAAGAGAGGTACTTGATTGGGAGGACTACATAGTCCCAACACATTATTGAGATTTAGATACCTAAAAGGTTTCTAAAATAGTTTAGGGAGAAGTAGGGGATTCCCATGGGGTCGGTATAGTTTTCATGTTGTATATGGGATGTATCATGATGAGTACTAGTGATCCCTTTAACCACTATAGTTTCATAGATAGAAAACCTAGCACCTCTTCATTGGGATTGAAGATGTGATAGGGTAGATGTAGATAGAAATCCCAAGTATTATGTATGGTGGGCATAGCACATACATATTCCATTGACTAATCTAGGAGTACCTAATCAACTAGAGATGGATAGAAAGATATAGTATCCATGGAGGAGAACAAGTTGACAAGGACACAAATGAAGGAGAGGTGATAGGGATAGAGGGAGAGGTGGAAAGGATGGAGGGAGAGGCCAATGTGGTAGGGATGGGGGATGGGAGATGGGGATGATGAAGGTGATGGAGGATATAGTGGTGTAGGTGGTGCAGTTGCAACATGTGTGTATGTGGTAACCCTAACAAAGGATGAGTTAGGAGACAACCATTGGTGGATAGGTGGTAGGAGGAGATGAGATGGATGATTTGGATGTTATGTGTATCATCTCAAATAAGGAGGGTGACTCTAGAAGTGGTTTTGAGATTTTGAGCTCCAAGGAATCTAGCTCAATGGAGGAGGAGGATATTGACATCAAGGACATAGTAGTAGGTGGAGATGAGGAGATGGGGGGAGAGGAGGGATTACAAGATGTGGCTATTTGATAGGATTTCAGACAAATTCCTAACACCCAAGCACTATGGGCCTAGATGGTGACAATGAGAGATCACATTAGATCTTTATAGAACCAGCTTGAGGTTGTAGAGGCTAGGGAATAGGCAGTAGGGGAGAGGGTAGTAGCAGCTGAGGAGAGGGCTATAGTGTCATATTTAGAGAGTCACTAGTTATCTTGAATGGTTACAATTATGGAGGGGAGGATAGGTAGATTGGAGTGGGGTAGGGATGATGCCTTAGCCAAGGTGCAGAAAACAAAGACTAGGGTCAGGTTGGTAGAGAAAGAGACATAGGTTGTTATATATGGAATACAAGATATTTCTATTAGAGTGGCCTATAGAAAATAGTGAGAGGCAAGGATAAATTTTCAATACTTGTGGGGTCATTATAAGAGTGTATTTCCTCTTGAGCATAGAGTTCCACCTATGCAGTGTCCTACAAGTCTTAGAGATGACATAGTAGTGGGAGCATTATATAGTTTCCTATGCCTCCACCTAGAGCAGAGAGTATACTAGTTGGACAAATAGAGGTACGACCTTCCACAACTACCCATCCTAGTCCAACTAGTTCAGAGGGTGGCAGCACCGCCAGTTGATTATTGTCATGATATTGTAGACACTTTTTTGCATATATTTTAAATATTGTAAGCTTTGTTAGATAGACATTATGATCTTGTACTCTAACACATTTTTGAGTTATATATATGATATGTAGTTTTGGTAGGAGTTATATGTTATGTACTTTATTTTATAAACATGATTTATTTTTGTGATGGTTTGATGATCTATCTATTTCCTATGATGTTTTATGGTTTATGTCTATGATGTGTATTATATATATATATATATATATATATATATATATATATATATATATATATATATATATATATATATATATATATATATATATATATATATATATATATATATATATATATATATATATATATATATATATATATATATATATATATATATATATATATATATATATATATATATATTCTAAGGATGAGATGATCATGCACATAATAACAAATAATAATCTATAAATGAGAAATTTACTTCATGCTTATGCCTTTAGAGTGTCTTCTATAAATGAGTTGAGAACTTTTGAAAATGTTAGTGTAGATGGAATGATTGGTAAGCTTACTACATTTGAGTTAAATAACTTTGATAATAGTATTAAAAAATTGAGGTAGCTTTCAAGGCCTCGGTGTCTAATGTACCAATAAGGAAAGGTAAATAATTATTCATGATTATGATTCCATGTCAAGTTACACTAGGGAACTTGAAGTCATCTTGGAAGATGAAAGGAAACAAGGAGAGCTTGAAGCACTACTAGCAAACAGATTTCCTAGAGGGACTGGTAAGTACAAAAGCAAGCTACCACTAAAGTATTTTTCATGTAATAAGATTGGACATATTGAAGATAGATATCTTAATGGTGAACAAAAGGATAAGTTCAAAAAGTTTAAGAGGAAAGGGAATAAATAATTCTATGTTACAATTGATGAAGGAGTTACCAATGAAGAATCAAAAGATAATGAGGAAGAGTAGATTGTATTCATTGTAGTCAAAGAATATCCATTTGAAGGTGAAAAGGCATAGGTTTCTCACATGGGACACAATGATGAATGGATTATAGATAGAAGGATATCACATCACATGACTAGTGACAAGAGTAAGCTAATTAAGTTTGATGAGTTTGATGGTGGTGTGGTAAGGTTTGGAAACAATACACCTTCTTTGGTTAAAGGAAAAGGCACTATTACTTTGAATGGTAAGAGTAATATAGATGTTGTTTATCTTTTGGATGGTCTAACATATAATCTATTGAGTGTGGGTTAGCTAAATGATAAAGGTTACATATTGGAATTCAAAGGAAGTATGCGTAGAATACTTGGAAGATCGGGTGATGAGATTTCTACCAGTAGGCAAACTAGAGGTAATTCATTCCATCTAAATAATAATGTGAACAGTTGTTTGGTTACAAACATTGAATATAGTTGGATATGGCATAGAAGGTTTTTTCATGTAAATTTTGATAGTTTAATCAAAGTGAGTAAGAACAATGTAGTTAGGGGATTGCCATAATTATTCAAGCCAGACAACATGATGTGTAAAGAATGTTAGCTAGGTAAGTTAACTAGTTCTAATTTTCAAAGCAATTCTTTTTCATCTAAGGGATTACTTGATTTGGTGCATACTGATATTTGTGGGCCTATGAGATAGAGAAGTTATCAAGGTGATAGATATTTCATATTTTTTTTCGATGACTATTCTAGAATGATGTGGGTAACTTCCTTGAAGGATGAGTTTGATGCATTCAAGGAACTAGTTGAGAATGAATCAAGTAAGAATTTGAAATGTTAAGATTTGATAGATGACGTGAGTTTACTTCTGCATAATTTGTTAATTATTGTGAAGATAATAGAATCAAGAGACAAATGTCTACACCAAGGGCTCCAAAAATAAATGGTGTTGTAGAGAGGAAGAATAGAACAATAGTGGATATTCCAAGGACAATGTTGATTCAAGGTGATGTACTGAAAATGTACTAGAAAGAATCCATGAGTATTTTTGTCTACACACTGAACTGTGTGCAAGTAAATAAATGAACCAATAAGAAACCTTGTGAGCTATGGTATGGTCACTCACCTAGTGTTAAATATTTAAAAGTCTTTGGCATTAGATGCTATATTAAGAGGGATGACTACATAGGCAAGTTTGATCCAAAAAGTGATGAAAGTATTTTATTGGGTTATTTTACTAAAAGTAAATCATATAATTGTTTCAATAAGAGAACTAACAAAATGATTGAGAGTAAAAATGTAAATGTGGATGAATACACTGAGAAATGTGGTGATTCAAGAAAGAAAGTGACAGAAGATGATCAAGAGACTGTGTATATTTATTTGGAATTGGATGAACTAGCAGAACAAAATAATGTAGAAGAAGTGATTCAACTAGTAGAAGAAGAATCTCCTAGACTTGAACCGGTGATACCTAGGTATGTGAAGATAAATTACTATGTTAATTAGATTATAGGTGATATGAATGTAGTTGTTCTAACCAAAATAAAACTAAGAGAAATTACTTGTTTGATTTCCAAGTATGAGCCTAAGATAGTGAAGGAAGAAATCTAGGATGAAGATTGGGTAAAATATATGGAGGAAGAACTTGATCGAATTGATAAGAATCATACACGGATACTTGTTCCCAGACCTATAGATAAAAATGTGATTGGTACCAAATGGTTTTTTATGAAAAAATTGAATGAAGATGGAGATGTGGTTAGAAATAAGGCATGACTTGTGTGTAAGGGATATGCAAAAAATGACTAGACTATCGAGATACTTTTGCTCTAAAGGAAAGATTAGAAGGGGTAAGAATTCTACTTGCTTATGTTTGTGATTAAAATTTCAAATTTTTTCAAATGGATGTAAAGTTGGGTTTTTTAAATGGAATTCTTGAAGAAGAGGTCTACATAGAACAACCAGATGATTTTACATTAACAAAGGACAAGGACATGGTATGTAAGATAAAAAAAGGAACTATATGGACTAAAACATACACCAAGGGCATGGTATGAAAGTTTACATTCTTATCTTATTGAGATTGGTTCTAATAGAACAAGTGATGATAGTAATGTGTACCTAAAATTTGAAGGCGATAAGTTGTTGATAGTAAAAGTGTTTTTTTGATGATATAATGTTTGGAGGAAATGATAAGATAAGTTTGAAATTTTTTGAAGATGTGAAGGAGTTTGAAATGTTAATGATTGGGAAGATCAAATTCTTTATTTGATTGTAGGTTTGATAACTAAATAATGGTGTGTGTGTATAATTATTGAGTACTTTTTCATATATTTGGATTGAATGAAAAAGTACTCAATAATTTTGGTATGGATGACTCCAAACCAGTTGGAACCCCCATATTAATAGGATGTAAATTATCTAAGGATGATGAATCTAATGTAGTGGATGCTACTTTGTACATGTCTATGATCAGTAAGTTGCAGTATGTTGTTCATAGAAAACCAAACATTACTCAAGCGGTTGGAATAGTGGCTAGATTTCAAGAAAATACCAAGGAATCTCATATGGTTACAATCAAAAGGATATTTAGGTATTTGACATGGAATATTGACTATGGTCTGTGGTATGCTAATGATGGTGATTTCTCTTTGAGTGTGTTTACTAATGCAAATTGGGTAGGAAATATTGATGATAGAAAGAGAATAATTGGTGGTACATTCTTTCTACGTAAAAGGCTTGTATCTTGGACAAGAAAGAAGAAAGGTTGTATCTCAAAATCTACTATAGAAGTAAAGTATGTAGCAGTAGCTATAAAATATACACAAATTGTATCAATGAACTATATTCTTAAAGGTATCAAAGAAAAGGTGACTGAATAGGTAAGTATTTTTTGTGACAATACAAGTGCAATAAATATTTCCAAGAATCTGGTAATTCATTCCAAGACTAAGCACATTCCAATTAAGTATCACTTTCTAAGAGAGAAATTACATGAGAATGAGATAAAATTGGAATATATACCAACAAAGGAAAAGATATAAGATATCTTCACAAAGCCACTACCTAAGGATAATTTTGAGTACCTTAGAGGTAAGCTAGGTGTTGTGCCCCTACCTAAATAGAACAAATATGCTATTGATACATCAATCCAATGGATTTATTTCCATATCTTTGACTCTACATTGATGTTAAGGGGATTACTCCTTAGGGGGAGAAGTTGGGAAAGAGATGAAGATAGTTGCAGGAGATGAAGACTTGGGTTTATTGCATCTTTGGAATCATTGTCAAAGGGGGAGAAGAATTAGTAAAGGGACAGAGAAACTATGAAAGACAAAGGAGGATAAGAACAAGAACAAAGAACTACAAATATGTATCAGCTAAGAGAGAGTATTTATTTTCTTGGTATTGTTGGTGTTGCCATCAATGCCAAAGGGGGAGTTTTTTGGCATTATTGATGCAAAGATAAGTTAAGTATGTTATGGTATGATTTTGATGCATATCTAATGATAGGTTGATCATTTATGATGTTTTCATTAGTGTCAAATTGTTATTATGTTTTTATTGATGCCAAATTAGTATTTGTTGGTTGACAATGTGCCTGTTATGCTAATGTATGTTCAAAAGGTTGGATCCAAAGTTGTGTGAAGAGTTGGAGTGTGTGATCGTAATGGAAGACTAAGTGACATTTCTAGATATTGTATGTATGACTGCATAGGTTTATCATATGTATGTTGTGACTTATGATTGATTGAAGGTTGATAGGTCAACATGAATAACATGATGTAGTCAAGGAGGGGTGATTTGATTAGTGTGTCAAATAGGTTTGGATTCAGGTGTTACAATTCACGATATGTTATCTTGACTATGTTATGGGATTGTTGTTGCCACTGCATCATGATTGGTCAATAGAATATATATTTTCAATGGATAGAAGATCACTCAATGAAAACTAAATGAAGTTCTTAGAACAATCAATCAGATCCTTAATTGGTTATTTTGTATCATTTTGTGATAAGTAGTTATGTGTTCTATGAATCATAGTGATGTAGAAGATGGAAGTGGAGTGATGAGTTGGCATTTTTATGATTGTTATGATTGAATTTATTGAATTTGTGCAAGAAAATTGGAAAGTGTGATGTGGTTTGAATTTTCTTTGTCAAATCGATGTGTGGTTTGAACTGGTGATCAGACAGATCTTGTAATTGATGGATATGGTTTTGGTAATACATTTTGGTGTATATGAGATGAAATTCAAATGTAATTAGGGTTTTTTTGTCACCTTAAGTTGTAAAACATTTTATATATCATTTCTAATGTATTATGTGAAGAGTGAGTGTGTGGAAGAGAAAGATCATGAATGCAATTGTGTGGTTGTAGGGTTTGGATGTTTTGCATGTGAAGCATAGATTGAGATTTAACTATATATGTACTAGCAAAGGAGTGTTATTTTCTCATATCACTTTCACTTGTTGATTCCTAATAGTTTCATCAAGATAAATCCCTTAACTGGGTAGACTCTAACATGTCTAATTTGTAAATCCTTTAACCAAGTGACTCTTTAATTAGAGTTTTAAATCCCTTAACAAGGTTACTCCTAACAAGGTAAAGCTCCTACATGGCTAGAGGGAAATCCCTTAACTGGGTGTCTCCTAACAAGGTCTTTCTCTTAACCAAACATTTGTAATATTTTAATAGGGCTAAGCTCTTAAACAAGCATACTTCAGAAGAGTGCAGAAGTATTTGTGGGTTCTATCCCCACACATAGTTTTTTCTAGTTTGGTTTCCACGAGAGAAAGATTGGTGTTATTGTGATTCATGGTTGTGGATTTTTATCTTTATTGGTTTATTTATTCATGCAATGGATGTTAATTAATGAAATTTGTTTAATGGTTTAAGAAAATTTTAATGTTTTAGATTACTGATTCACTCCTCCCCCCTCTCAGTAATCTTGGACCTAATAATACTAATAACTAATGTAGAATTTACTGACAAAAAATGAATTGATCAAATTGCATCTGAATATGCATGAAATCGTTCAACAATTAAGCTTAGTTACCACATCCAATAGTAGATATAGTTGTTGATATTCTCTTTGTATACCACTATCTGATCCACTATAAATATATATGTATATGCCCTTCTTGATATTTCAATAGTCTTCCATGCTTAGCTTCAGCTTGCATACATCACCATCAAGAGCTCACATCAAGACTCCTTTTATAGCTCACTTATCTTCTTCCATATTCACCCTTACTAATTCACTTTCACTCACACTACTCAGATACAATTTTTTTTTCTTTATTTATATGGATATCCAATCATACACATGTTAGCCACACCAAAATATTGTGTCAACACCTGAATCAAAAATATATTATAATTGTATTTAATGCATTACCACTGATCCTAAATCTGGGACACACTTAAGAAATCTTTACCACATGCTACACTATGACCCAAATATAGGTCGTACTTAAGATGTTTACAATGCATGTTACAATAATCGATACTATCAAAACACCACAACCAAGTCCATGACTTGATCACTGAAATATTTGGACCTACTAGTGGGTGAAATAAGATAGTACACATCCATAATATGATACCAAAAACATATAATGAACAAAACCATTTTCATCTATTAGCACTTGGAGGAACATTGAAAACAAAGGAATCCCCAAAAACTAACAAACAAATTCATATAAAATTGATTACCGAAAGCATACAAGTGTACCAAAACATGCAGGTTGTTAGGAGAAATAAGTACACCTACAATGGAACACCAAAATTTCCCATTCTTAACCTATCCTATGAATAACCAAAACCTCTAGTGCATTATCGATAGCCAATAGGTACATAATCAAAACTACCAACAACCACCTAATACCACCAAGATGTTGGTATGAAGGTTTTAACATCAATGACAAAAATGCCACCAATAACTCAACAAGTATAACAATCTCCCCCATTGAAATTTATGGTGAAGCACCACAAAATTCAAAAAAAAAAGACCTATGATCTTCAAAAACCAAAAACTCCCCTTGGGTAGATGTAACTTATGTTTCTCTCTTTCTCTCCCCCTTTTAGCCACAATGGAAAAGAGCCAAAAAAACATAACCAAGAAAGTCAAATGAATACATCAGATTGTATTATACCTCTCCTTCAATACTAGAAGCTCCTTCTTCCACTCAACAATGACAGCCCCCATCCAAGCACACAAGCTCTTGCACTCAACCAATTTGTCAAAAGATCCTCTCTAGTCTAAGTATTGAAACCACCTCTCATAATCTACTACATTAGAAAGGATGATAGTAACATGCTTCAACCAAACCTCTATCAAGTTCTTTACTAACTATTTTTTTTTATTAGATCTTCCCTCTATCTCTGTAACAACAACCATTTTTCCTGAAACTCACCAAATTTAATCCTTTTTTTTCCTTCGTCCTTGAAGACATCATATGTCTTTCCTAGTTTATTTAGTCCTTCCTCAATCACTTCACATCTTCCTCTAAAATATTCTACAGTTGCAGGCCACTTAAGATAATACCTAAGTATATTAGTAATTTCCTTCACACATTATTTTGTCTCACCAATAAATTTGGAAAGTCTTTATTTTTCATTATCACATTTCTTCTTTATAGACTTCTCCACTGCACAATAATCATCACCATACTATAACATCTCATTTTCAATATATTAGACCAAATCAAATGATAACACACCATACACACTATATATTATAATTATTTTACTGATCAAGTAATCATCCATCAACTCCATCACCAAATTATTATTCACCGATGAATAATTAGACCATGCCATGCCAATCCTATCAAAATCCTCATCGTCCAACAAAGTCCTAATCACATCAAAATCCACTTGCTTAGATTCTATCAGAGAAACAACATCTTTCTCTACCTCTTCTTCCTCTTTTTATTCATTTTCTTCTACTTCCTCATATTCCTTAGCTTCTTCTTCTTCCTCCTCTAAAATCTTAACAATTTCCTTTCCTTTGTCACTTGTTTTTCTCTTATTTAGTTTTGGGGAAGAACCATTGATAGATTCATCCAATCTTCTATCCTAAGGAGGAACCTTCCTCACTGATACTTACTAGTATAACACTAGTGACCATTAAAATTGACCAAAAATTTTCCTTCAAAGACATAAGTATTCCTTACAGGCATCTACTTTATTTTCTAACACATTCAGGTACCTATACATTTTCTTATCGATGTGAATGATGGTCTTGCACTCCAAATTCTCTTTACTAGGTAACAACTTCAAGAAATAAAAGACTAAGTACATAACCAATGATCCAAATTTAAATTCATATCCACCTTCAATTTTCATCTTTACATTTTCAAGAAAGTTATCGAGCAATAACTTACAAAGATCTGTTTGAACATTCTTCCTTGCAATATTGTATGAAATATAAACAACTAATGTAGAATTTGAACCATCATGATTTTGAAACTGAATCTTGTAATAAATTCTATAGGTGATATACCTCACAATTTGATCTTCAAGAGTGTTGATAAGGAATGCACATTGATCCCGACCAATCTCAGTCAAATCTTCTACCTCCTAATAGCTTATGGTTTCTTTCCAAGAAATTCATCGATGTTGCAAAAACCAGTAATTGCACCAATTACCTCCTTCATTACCACATAGGGTTTGTCCACCACTACAATTTCATCCTAAAACCAACTCAACACAAACAAAATAAACTCTTTGTCATCACACTAGGGGAATTCTCTACAAATATTCAATCCAAGGATTTTTATTCTTTGCATATCTTATGTAGGTAACCCAAACTCTAATTTCTTGATTTGATTATGATCAAATTCCTTCAAGTCAAATTTCTTCATCTTCTTCATTTTAGATGCGGCGAAACCTAAAAATTCAATTTAGATGCCATAATTAATCATAAATTTATCTCTAATTTTATTCTACAAATTCTTAAATTATCTCTCCTTGCTACAGTACCAAATGAATTTGGAAATTCTTCCTTTATATCCATGAACAATCACAATTGAAATTCCTACCAAAATTAATTATTTTTTATGCAATCTAGTTGTACTACACACATCAATCAACTGATCCATCTTGTCATCATTAATTCTTTCATCATTCCTACCATAAATAATCTAGTTGTAACTGGTATCACTTTGGATTGGGGGAGGTGTATGTTTTAGCATGTTAATACCCCCCTAATCTAAACTATACATCTTAGTTTTTAGTAGAGGTAGTATCAAGATCTAGTACCACAGATCTCTCTACATCAACAAAATCCTTCTTCTTCTATGTCATGTTAATCTTTTGAGATTCACTTGAAACTGAAATATTTTACCATTTCTAGTATTCACTAGAACATCACCATATATGTATGTGTTAACATAATGACCATTCTGACCACATTTGAAATAATTAACATTCCTTCTACCAGATCTCACCAACTAAATTATGTATATCCATTGACTAGCCTCGTAGTTATCATAATTGATAATAATGTTGATGATTTATTATCTGATGGAGCTGATGATGAAGACCAACCAAGATTAGAAGTATACATGATGTTATTAGAATTATTAGATCAGCTATAGTCATGTCATTAATGTCAAGAAATTTATTTATGGTTTATATTATGTTGCCATATCATTTGGTAAAGATATAAGATGAATGAGTTAAGGAGAGGAATAAATGAGAAGTTATGAATTTGTAGAACATAAATGGGGAACTGATACAAATCGGACAATGATTTTATTATGTTGGTATAGTTGTTTTCTACCTAACATATGATTATGTTATGTTAGTAAAGTATGGTTATAAAGATGTGATAACTTAGTAAGATAAGTTGTTATGGCTACTAAGATCGAAAAGTCACTTGGTAAGGTAAAAAAAATATAGGTCACTCAGTAAAGAGAAAAGGTTTAGGCACTGAGCGATATAACTGAAATTCTAAGTGAAGAACACTGAGAAAGGAAAAGGTATTAAATATGGATGGAATCAACATTTAATGATTAGCTATGATGAGATAGATGATCATGATGATGAGGAAAGTTAGTTACAGAGATCTACGATTATGAAAACTCAAGATGAAGATCTATGACAAGATCTAAGAAGAAAAAAGAGGTGGAACAAGTTACAAGAAAAGTTCAAGTTCCTAGGTGAAAATGAAACATGTTATTGAGATCCAGATTCAATGGATAATGAAATAAATGGTCAAGATTGATTAAAGGAAAATGTAATAGATAAGATTAAGAGGCAAAAATTATCTATATAAAGGATGATCTTGTATGGACAATGGTCTGGAAAACTAAATAGTTGAAGGGTTACCAACTATTGTAAAAGAGAAGGAACAGAGAGATTCTGAGCAGGAAAATAATGATTTGATGAAGTGTTGATGCCAGTGGAAGATGAAGAGTTGAAGTGAAGATTGAAGAGTGCATAAGGATCTGATTAAGAAAAGATAGTTGCACATCTACATGTCATTTTTATTGATGTTTCTTAATAGCATTTGTAATAGAGAAATCTCTTAATGGAGTGGATTTAACAGTCTTATTGTAAATCCTTGAGAAAGGTGACATTCCAAAATAGTGTTTAAAGCCCTCAAACAAGGCCACTCCTAACAGGGTGAATATCCTAATAGATCTAAGGTAAATCCCTTAACTGGGTCATACCTAACACTATGTTTTATAATATTTAACCAGATTGGCTCTTAACTGGGTGTACATCAGAATGGTATATTTCTTAGTGGGTGACAATTCCCACAATGGTTTTTCCCATAACTAGGTTTCCATGTTAAATATTGGTATTATGAATGTTTTATGTGAATGTTTTACTGATTAATATAGTTTATTTACTGTTGCTGGTAAATAGTGAACCGTGTAGTTACTGAGCTACTACCGAGTTAATTAGAGAAATTTATATTAAGGTATTTTGTGATCAAGATTTTTGATTCACCCCCCTCTCTACAATCTAACAATTGGTATCAAACCTAAGTACTTTGAAGAGATAAGTTTAAAGACTTGAGTAAAACATACAAAGATGTATAAGAGAGAGCTACCTAAGTTGAACAAGGAAAGTTTCTCAACATGGAAAAGTAGAATGAAATTGTATATGTCTAGGATTGGTGAATATGCCTTTTATTTATTGGAAAATGAATACTCTCCACTGCCAATAGGACCCTTGATAGTTGATCAGATGAAAGAAAAGAAAGAACATAACTCAATCCTAATAGAGATTGCTTCTTCCCTATCTAATGTTGAATTAAATGATATCAAATATTGTACTAATTCAAAAGAGATGTGGGATAGGCTCACACTTATCTATGGAGAATATCATCATGTTCACAAAGATAAGGTTGATAGCTTGAGAGGAAAGTATGATGAGATGAGGATGAAAGATAATGATAACATCACACAATACAACAGCCGAATCAAAGAAGTTGTTAGTGCCATCAAAGGTGTTGGTCGATCACCGACTAATGAAGAAGTGGTAAGTAAAATCTTGAGAACTTTTTCTTCTAAGTATGCTATAAGAGTCTCTGCAATTCAAGAAATGAGATCTATACTGAATAATATTGTTACTCTTGAAGCCCTAATTGGAAATTTGACTGCATTTGAGCTAAGTAACTTTGATAATAGTCTACTGACTATTGAGATAGCCTTCAAGTCATCTATGAGCATTGGAACATCAAGAAAATAAAGATATAATCATAGTAGTTCACATGGAAATGAGTATTATATCATCCTAATTGAATAGAAAGAGAAAGAAGATTTTGAAGCACTTTTGGCTAACTGACTACCTAAAGGCAAAGGAAAGTACAAAGGTAAGTTACCATTGAAATGTTTCAATTGTAATAAATTGGACATATTGCATCTAGATGTCCTAACAATGACATAAATGATAAGAATGATAAAAGAGACAACCGACACCGAAGATTTAGAGATTTTAAGGATAAAGGAAATAATTCTTTCTTTGTAGCTGAGGAAGGAATAATTGATGATTAATTTGATGATACCGACAAAGAATATGAAGATGTCTTTGTTGCAGAAAAGGAAGTATCGAATGAAGAAAAGTTTTAAGATGAAAAATAACTTGTTTCTCATGTAAGTAAACTAGACCCTTGGATTATTGATAGTGGTTGTTCACATCATATGATTGGTGATATTGACAAGTTTGAAAATCTAGAAGAATATGATGGAGGATTTGTCTAATTTGGAAATGATACTCCATGTCATGTGAAAGGTAAAGGATCTATTGTATTGAGTGAGAAGATGAAACATGATGATGCATATTGGGTTAGAGGACTGGACTATAATCTACTAAGTGTTGCACAACTGAACAATACTGGCCACCGACTAGAATTTTAGAATAGAAAAGTTAAGATCTATGGTGTTGATGGAGATCTAATTGAAATAGGAGGAAAATCAAGAGATAATTTATTTTATCTTGACACTGATGCAAAGAGTTGTTTATTTTCTAAAATTGAAGATGTGTGGTTATGGCATAAGAGACTATGTTGTGTGAATTTTGATAACATGATCAAAGTGAGTAAGAAGAATAGAGTAAGAGGTCTATCGAGATTAAGAAAACCTAACAAAGCTATGTGTAAAGAATGTCAAGTTGGTAAGATTACCAAGTCAAGTTTTCTAAGAAAGTCTTATTATACTAGTGGTATTTTGGAATTGGTTCACACTGACCTTTGTGGTCCTATAAAAGTTCAAAGCTATTATGGAGATCGGTACTTTATTTTGTTTGTTGATGATTATTCAAGAATGATGTTAGTCATGTTTTTAAAAGAAAAATCTAATACATTTCAAATGTTTAAGTGGTATAAGGCTTGAGTTGAAAAAGAAATAGGTAAACAACTGAAGTGTTTGAGATTTGATAGAGGATGTGAATTTATCTTTGATGAATTTATAGTCTTCTATAATGAGAATGGAATTAAAACACAAGTGTCTATACCGAGGACTCCACAATAGAATGGGATAGCTGGGAGAAGAAACTAATCTATTGTTGATTGTGCTAGGACTTTGTTGATTGATAAGAAGATTGCACAAAATTTTTGGAGAGAACCTATAAGTACTACACTTTACACTCGACCAAATACAATTGAAGAAAGGAACAAACAAGACACCTTATGAATTATGGTTTGGCAGAACACCGAATGTAAGTTATTTCAAAAAAAAATGGAAGTAAGTGTTATGTATTGAAAGATTCTAGAAATGGAAAGTTTGATTCTAAAGGTGATGAAGGAATATTTATTGGTTATTCTTCAAAGAGTAAATCATATAAATGTTTAATCAACAATTCTAACAAAATAGTTGAAAGTGAAAATGTAAGAGTCGATGAATTTTCTAAAAAAACAATGAAGATGATAGTAAAAAGGAACCTGGGGACTATAACAGATTTGTTTATGTATAAGATGGTAATTCAGTTGACACAACCAAGCAGCAGCAAGCAGAGACTGATGAAAAAAATTTGCCTCCACTGAGAGAGGAGAACAATGATGAACAAGATATTGAACCTATATTAGCAAATTATGTGAGAAGACACCACTCACCCAACAGAATTATTGGAGACAAGAATGAAGGAGTTTTGACAAGAAGTAAGTTAGAAGATACCACTTGTTTTATTTTTGAATTTGAACCTGGATTAGTAAAAGATGCACTTGAGAATGAAGATTGGATGAATTCTATGAAAGAAAAAATATATCAAATTGAAAAGAATAACACATGGTCACTAGTACTAAGACCTAAAGATAAGAATGTGATTGGAACAAAATGGATTTTCAAAAATAAACTCAATGAGAAAGGACATGTGATAAGGAACAAAGCTAGACTAGTCTGCAAAGGGTATGCACAAGAAGAAGGCATTGACTATGGTGAGAATTTTTCCCCTGTTGCTAGATTAGAGGGAGTAAGGATATTGCTTGGATATGCAGATTAAAAAGGATTTAAATTTTATCAAATGGATGTTAAATCTACATTTCTGAATGGAATACATAAAGAATAAGTCTACATTGAACAACTTGATGGATTTTTTAACAAGAACAATAAGAACATGGTCTGAAAATTGCATAAAACCTTGTATGGATTGAAGTAGGCTCCCTGAGCATGGAATGAAAGACTACACTCTTATTTAGTTAAGATTAGATTTGAAAGGACTAGTGATAACAACAATTTATACTTGAAATGTGATAAATCTGATGAAATTTTGATTTCTAAAATATTTGTTGATGACATCATATTTGGTGGTAATGAGATAATGTCTAAGTCATTTGCTAAGGAAATGAGAAAGGAATTTGATATGTCTATGATAGGAGAGATCAAATTCTTCATTGGACTTAAAATACAACAAGTTAAGGATGGAATCTACATCACTCAATCTAAATATATTAAGAAGGTCCTAAAACATTCAATATGGAAGACTCAAAACCAGTTGGAACATTGATGGCTACTTGTTGTAAATTTTCAAAAGATGATACTAAGGAGGTGACTGAAACACTTTACTGATACATGATTGGTAAGTTATAGTATGTTGTACATAGTAGACCTGACATTTCACATTCAGTTGCTATTGTTGCAAGCTTTTTAGAAAACCCTAAGGAAGCACATTTGTCTTTAGTTAATAGGATATTTAGATATTTGAAAAGGATTGAATATTTTGGTCTATTATACACAAAAGGAGGAAATTTTGATCTTAAGGTTTATATTGATGTTGATTGGGTAGGAAATATTGATGAGGGGAAAAGAACTAGAGGAAGAGCTTTATGTTTAGGAGAAAGGCTAGTGATATGGTTAAGCAAGAAACAAAGTTGTATTTCACAATCTACTATTGAAGCTGAGTATGTAGAAGAAACTATGAATTATTCTAATATTGTATGGATAAAAAAACTACAGGAAGGTATACATGAAGAGATTACTGATCCTATCACAATCTATTATGATAATACCAATGCTATTAACATATTTAAGAATCCATTGATGCATTCTAAGACAAAGCATATATCTATTAATTATCACTACTTGAGAGAGAAAGTAAAAGATAAGCATGTGACATTGGAGTATGTGAATTCTAAGGAGTAGATAGCTGATATATTTACTCACCCATTACCAAAAGATGCTTTTGATTAACTCCAAGGTAAGTTAGGGGTTCCTCCCCTATCCAATGTACATTAAGGAAAGATGCATGTTGCATCAATTCAAGTAGTTAATAGAATATCTATCTTATGAGTTGATGATAGTATTTCACTCTTTAGGTGAAGCCTGAAGTTGTGAAAAAGGAATTTTATGACTGTAATGAAAAATCTATATACTTGAGGTATATCTAAGAGGTTTATGTTTCTTTATAACTATTGTCAAAGAGGGAGATGAATATATAAATTCATATGTTAGAGGGATATTATCAGAATGAATAAGGTTATTGTATATAACAAATTATCATGAAGGAGATGAATAGAGTAAGAGGGAGACAAATCATATGAGTATAGCACAAAGATGAGATGTATAAGAGAATGTTGCTGACATAATGAGAAAGAGAAAGACTACAGATGAAAGATCAAAGAGGAAAAGTTACTACTCAAAGTGAGTACAAAATATGAATGATAGTGAAGTGTACCATCATCAATTGAACACTGAATTTTTTAGTGTTTCCATCAATTCCAAAGAGGGAGATTGTTATCATAACTGATACTAATGTTGATGATTGATCATCTGATCGAGCTAATGATGAAGATTGACCAAGATCAAAAGTATACATGATTTTATTAGAATGATTAGATCAGTGATAGTCTTGTCATTGATGTTAAGCAATTGATTTTTGGTTTATATTATGTTGCCATATCATTCAACAATTATATAAGATGAATGAGTTAAGGAGAAGAAGAAATGAGAAATTATGAAGTTGTATCTAACATAAATGGGAAACTGATACAAATTGTACAATGATTTGATTATTTTGTTATAGTTATTTTCTACCTAACATATGATTATGTTAAGTTGGTAAAGTATGGTGATAAAGATTTGACAACTTGGTAAGATAAGTTGTTATGGCTACCAAGATGGAAAAATCACTCGGTAGGGTAAAGAGAAAAAGATAGGTCACTCCGTAAAGTAGAAAGGTTTAGGCACCGAGAGATATAAACAAAATTCTAAGTGAAGAAAACTGAGAAAGGAAAAGGTATTAAATATGGATGGAATCGACACTTAATGATTAGCTATGATGAGCTAGATGATCGTGTTGATGACGAAAGTTAGTTACCAAGATCTACGGTTATAAAAATTCAATATGAAGATCTATGGCAAGATCTAAGCGGAAAAAAGAGGTGGAACAAGTTACAAGAAAAGTTCAAATTCCTGGGTGAAAAGGAAACATGTTACTAAGATCCAGATTCGATGGATAATGAAATGAACAGTCAAGATTGATTAAAGGAAAACGTAATAGATGAGATTAAGAGGTAAAATTGTCTATATAAAGGATGATCTTGTATGGACAATGGGATAGAAAACTAAATATTTGAAGGGTTACCAACTATTATAGAAGAGAAGGAAAAGGGAGATTCTAAGTAGGAAAATAGTGATTTGATGAAGTGTTGATGCCAGTTAAAGATGAAGAATTGAAGTGAAGATTGAAGAGTGCATAAGGATCTAATTGAGCAAAGATAGTTGCACATCTACAAGTCATTTTTATTAATGTTTCTTACTAGCATTTGTAACAAATAAATATCTTAACAGAGTGGACTTAACAGCCTTATTGTAAATCCTTGAGAAAGGTGAAATTCCAAAAGAGTGTTTAAAGCCCTCTAATAATGTCACTGCTATTGGGGTGAAGATCCTAACAGATCTGAGGTAAATCCCTTAACTGGGTCACACCTAACAGTGTGTTTTGTAATATTTAACCAAATGGGCTCTTAATCGGGTGTACTTTAGAAGAGTATATTTCTTAGTAGGTGACAATTCCCACAGTGGGTTTTCCCATAACTGGGTTTCCACATTAACTATTGGTGTTACACATTGTGAATGTTTTATGTGAATTTTTTTCTAATTATATAGTTTATTTACTATTGTTGGTAAATAGTGAACTGTGTAGTTATCGAGCTACTACCAAGTTAATCAGAGAAAGTTTTATTAAGGTATTTTCTTATTAGGATTATTGATTCATCCCCCCTCTTCGTAATCCAACACTTGTGACCATAGTTATGGCATACATAGTAATTCCCATGAAAGATATTATTCATTGCACTCTTCCTATCCTAATATGAAACTTGACTTTTAAGCTGACTTGCCTTACGGCCAAAATTATGACAATTAAAGCATTCGACTTTTTTTTTTCTTTCTCATCTTACAATAAACTAACTTATGACCAAAATTATTGCAAATATGACAATAATCAATAAAAGATAAGTACCTTTAAGAATTCAATTGTCTTACTAGAGGAATCTTGTAGATGTATTCTATTTTTTTTTACCTTTCTTGTCACTTTATCCTTTGCTTCATCTTCAATCATCTTTTCTTTACCTTTGTCCTTATGATTTGAACATTCATCGATAAACCCTAGACCTTCTTTATCTTTGTGAATCTTCTTCATGGCTAATAACCGATCAAAAATAGTACTACTCTCACATAATTTTTCTTTAGATATTAGCTTTTGCAATTCCTAATCCAGCCTCTCATTTTCATCTGATTATATTTTGATGATATTCTTGAGTTTCTTTTCATATTTCTTTAATTATAATTTCTAGTTCTTCCTTGATCTTTCTAATGCCTTTCATTTTATGATTTAACCCATCTTTGATGAATTCTAAAACATTTTCCTTACCATTTAGCTTCTTCTCTAGGTCTGCTACTTTTTCCTTTGATTCCTTTACTTCTTGTTCCAAATCTACTATGATTCCTTCAATTCCTAACTAAAAACCATATGCCTTGCTTTAAAATTTTGGCTCTAATCCCTCATCTTTGTGATACATTCATTTTCTTCCTTTAGATTCTCTTTTAGCTCCTCATTATTTGATTTAGTACTCTTAACATCACTCATCACGATCTTCTAATCCTCATCAGCATAGCATATTCCTTCCATCTATTCAAACAACCAAGATATCCTTCAAGGATTAAGCTCTATCTACAAGGGACCAAGCTCTGATACCAATTATTGAATAGGTTGAATAAGTACAAGGGGGTGGATAAATCACTTATTGAAAAATACTTCATAAAACTTTAACTATGTCGGTAAACTCACAAACAATAGCAATATCAAATTTCAATCTATTGGTTATCCACATTAAACATTCATAACAAATGTAAACTTGAAAGCACATAAACACCAACACAAGGAACATGAGAATTTACAGGGAAACTCAAACTAGGAAAAACCATAAAGAAGCTAATTATCATGAAATGAAACACCGGTTAAGGTTATTTTTACAAAGGCCCACTACCATTTTTCTCATTGCAGGTTGTTCACTAAAGTTGGCTCACTACCTTGAAATATGAATATGGATAACTGCTAATACAAAATTTATTGACAAAGATGTACTGATAAAATTGCATCTAAATATGTTTGATATAGTTCAAAAATTAAGCTCAGTTATGACATCCAATGGTAGATCTGGTTATTGATCTTCTCTTTGTATATTGTTGTCTGATCCACTACAAATTTGTATGCAAATGGCCTTCTTGATCTTTCAATAGTTTTCCACACTTAGCTTCATCTTGCACACATCACCGTCAAGAACTCACTTCAAGACTCCTTTTATAGCTCGCTTATCTTCTTCCACATTCACCCTTATTCATTCATGTTCACTCACACTACTCATATACAAAAAGGTTTTCTTTATTTATATGGATATCCAATCATACACATGTTAACCACACTAAAAGAATATGTTAGCCCCCAAATCAAAAAGATATTACAATTGTATTTAATTCATTACCATTGATCCTAAATCTAGGACAAACTTAATAAATCATTACAACACACTACACCAAGACCCAAATATGGGTCATACTTTAGATATTTACAAAGCACGTTACATTAATTGATATTGTCAGAAAACCTCAACCAAGTCCATGACTTGATCACCAAAACATTAGGACCTACCGGTGGGTGAAACAATATAGAACATGTTCAGAAAAAGATAACAAAATCATTTGATGAACAACACCTTTATCCTGATATCAAAAACACCTCGAGGAACACTGAAAGCACAAAAATCACAAGAAATTGATAAACAACTTCATATGACACTAATTACTGAAAGCATACAAGTGTACCGAAACATGCATTTCATGAGTAGAACCAAGTACTCCTTCCATGTAACACCAAAACTATCCATGTTTAACCTATCTTGTGAATAACTAAAACCTCTGATGCATTTTTTTACAGCCAACAGGTACATAACCAAAACTACTAACAACCACCCGATATCGCCAAGATGTCGGTATGAAGGTTTTGACATCAATGACAACAATGCCAAAAACAACTCAATAAGTCTAACAAGAATATATTTAATTAAATAATACAATTATTTAATCAAAACTTAGAGAAAGAGATTAATTAAATAATAAAAATTATGTAACCAATTTTTAGAGGAATAATTAAAGAATCTTGAAAGAGAATTAATAAAAAGATAAATAATTAATTAAAATTATTCAATTATTGGACTTAGAGAGAAATGGGGAATTCAAAATTCAAAATAGATAGAATGACACTAATTAATTAAATAATTTTAATTTTGAATAATGTTAGTGAAATTTTCGTGCATAAGCAAGATGACAATTTCTACTGTCTATAGTGATAAGAGGGATTAGGGAATCAAGAGTTATGATCCCTCTCTAAATTATTCCTATTTGGTCTTACCATCATTTAATTATCAAACTATCTAAGGTTGGAGATATATACAATGAGATGCAAGGATTATGATAATTGGACACATGCAAAAGTCCAAGGGCATAAATATAGAAAGTAGAGGGATAGTTGGGTTTCAACTCAAGAGATAACTAATGAAAAAGGGAGAAATGGTTAGGCTTTAGAGATACTCAATATAAGGAGTGACAATAAAACAATATATATACTTGATGTAGGAGAGACAGAATGTTAGGATTCAAATAAATGGCATAGGAGGGAGCACAGATTAAGCTTCAAAGATGCTAAATTTATGGACTATAGATCATTATATGAAGATACTCAATATATGAAGGAATGGGAATCAAGCTTCAAATATTGATGTATAAAGGAATGGGGTTTAAGATTTGGAGGTACTTGATATAGAAAGGAGAAAGGATTAAGGAGATTATGATACCAATATTAATGATAATTAGAGGTGAGGACACAACATAACCAATACCATTGTAATGAGTGAGAAAATTAAGTTTAATGAAGGCACATTCAAGATAGTAATAGAGTAGGGATCAAGGTCTAAGGTTTTGAGATACTAAATATTATTTATGCTGGTTAGAAGGGAACTTGGGAATACTTGATAACATAGGGATTAGGATACTAGTTTGTCCAAACTAGGTGCAATGATGGAAATATAAATTTGGGAGCCCATAGGATAAAAATGAGGGGATCCTAGGACATATGGTAATCTATTTTGGTAGAGATAATTTTAAAGGTCTAAAATAAAGGTAACTAGGGAATCAAGGACATAGAGGAGATGAGGAAAAATGGATGCCAACATGGGAAATTCAATGTTTCCAACTGCTAATACAAATTAAGGGTTTATGGAATAGGGAATTGAGGTAAGAGGTAACCTAAGAATTTGTAGAATAAAAAGAATCAAAAAAGTGTGAGCATAAGGAACGATAGTATGAGAAAATAAAAAATCCAACCAATACTAGAAAATGAACTAAACAACCTCATTCTTATAATTTGGGGTATTATAGATCCTCCCTTAAAATTACATACCCTTAAAAAATATATACTTGGATTCTTTACGTTTTATATTCCTTATCAAGTAGCATCTTTTGTATGTGGTTTCTTCTAATGATCCATTTAGTCTATAATTTTATTGCTTTATAACTTGTCAACCTTGGTATCAGTAACATCAGGTACCAATATAAGAATTTTGACATCATCCAAGGGTGGTAGATTCAAATAAGGTGTTACATGTTGTCAAAGGGTCTTCCCAAGGTAAGAAACATGTTAAAGCTATGAATTTTCCTATGTTTTCCATAACCCCAACTCAAACACAAGTTCCCCAAATATTTTTAAAACCTTGTAGGGTCCGTAGAAGTGAAGTTTTAAATTTTTTCACTTGAAATATTTCTTATAATGATAGAATATTAGAAAACTACATCCCCATCTAAAAATATAATAAAATTTATCAATTAATTTATACATGCCTATTATATTTATGACTAGAAAGTAGTTGGTAAATTTGTCAAGTTAAAATGCATGAATAAGAATTTAAAATTCCCAAAGTGACTTTTGAATGTTGTTTTGTCTATTTTCTCAAGTATTACATAGATTTTATGGTATCCTAATCTCACTTAAATCTTTAAAAAATATGTAGATCCATGCAAATAATCAATTATTTCATAAATATTGCAAATGTGATACCTATTGATAGTCGTATTATTTAGATCTCTCTAATCAATAAAAATCAACATGGTGTCATCCTTTTTTTACAAGAACCATGGATGAGGCAAACGGACTAGAATAGGCTTGATGTGAACCATCTCTAAGAGATATTTTATAACCTTTTCTATTAATTCATTATATATTCTTGGGTGGTGGTAAGGGGTGGTCTTGAGATGCTTAAAGCATAGTTCCAAATTTATGATGTATTTAATTCCTCTATCAAGTCGTAGTCCCAAATACATAACTCTAATAAATAAATTATTCTTGTCTAAAATATTATGAATATCAATTTCTACATACCTTTTTTACTAATTGATAATTGTGTACACATAACTAATCAGATTTCTACCCAAGAAATTTTTTCCTTGTAGAAATTATAGTCCATTATTTTATTCCTAACAACTCATCATGATCGCCTTGAAATTTCTCTAAGAGCCTCATCTTTGACTCTACATTTAAATTTAAGCCCCGTATATTTATAGTATAATGAAAACTTAGCAAGGGAATACAATCATCACATTCTCAAAATAATTGTGGTTTCTCCTATCAAGTGTCCTCGAGAATATTCCAATAGAATCTCTACATGTTTCATGTCAATATAGGTGCTCCTAGGTGAAACCTACATAACAAATAAAATATTACAATAATGAATATTATTATTATGTGCAATGTATAATACCTATTTTCTAGATATTATCCCACTTGTATGCTTTTCCTAAGAGGCAATATCTAACCATAAATATTAACAAGGGAACAATCACTCTAGCCACATATACCATCATGAATCAAAGTGTTCCATGTGCTCTGTCGAGATACTTGACACAAGAAACAAAGTGACCACTATCATATACATGAATGATCTCACATTCCATCATGAAAATACTATTGGACATACAAAGGCTATCCAAAGAGAGCCACACAACCTCTCACATATAAATCATAAATCTCACCTCAATTGATATCCCAAATTCAAAATCTCAATCCAAATATAATAAAACCCATGGGTAGTTGTTAAGAATGAATATCCATATTTTAAATAGCACCCATAAAAAGTACCATCACATCTAACTACCCATACCTCCAAGGTATACAAAATATATCAAGTGAATCCCATAACATCAACTTATACGACCCATAACATGAAACCACAATATTGGCAAGACTATCCTTTTTTGGGATGATGAATGACTTTTGGATCATCCTCTTAATTCTGACTCTAATTAGAAGGATAAGATGCTACAATGTAAACTAGCTTTGGTACTCATGTGGCTGATTACTGGGAAGGTGATAGCTAGACTGATTTGTCAAGGGTGGATCCCTCTCTTAGGAGTTTGAACAAAATTGTGAATGTTGTCTTCCTCATTGATGAAGAGGATACTTTAATCTAGAGCTATAACTCTAATGGTTCTTTCTTGGTCTCCTCTTTATATAATCAGAATTATGAGATCTGCCTTGAACCTTGTTGGGCGAAAGCTTGGTTTAAAGGCTTAAATCCAAAAATTAAAGTTTTTTTTTTTGGATCTTATTGCAGGATAAGATTTCAACTATTGATAATTTGTGGAAAAGGGGCTTATGCTTAACTAATAGGTTACTACCTGTGTAAATAAGGATTTTGATAATCTGGGTTGTACTGCTTTCTTTAATAACCTTAGCACTAGCACTATGAAAAATGACATCAACACTATGAAAACCCAAATTCAATAGTTTTAGAGGGAAGTTGGGGCTCTTGGAAAAATGAATTTGGGAGAGAAGACTATGGGACAGAGTATTGGTGAGCTGAAGGAGGTTATTGGTAGTGCCTAGGGGATAACGATTCTACAAAGAAAGTCACTATAATGGAGAACAAAATGAAAGAGGTGGAAATGTTGAAAGGTGGAAACCTGCTTAAGATCATGGATAAAATGGAGAGCAGTATTGTGCATCTAGAGAAGACTATTGGTAATATTGTTGAACAAAGTTTCTCCATCCTTAAGGCCTCGGCTAAGCATGTCAGAATCCTTATGGACAAGATGGAGCTGGGTAAAGGGGAGTAGGTGCCCAAGGAGGTCAAGGAGGGTCAAGGACCCAGTAAAAGGACCAGATCAAACTTCAAAAAGTTGGAGATTCACAAGAACAAAGATCTTGAGGAACTTAAGGTGTCCTCAGCAAATATGCAGATGTTGGCTGATCAGGCAGCTAAGCTTATGAAGACTATCTAGCTGGCTTTTTGTTGTTCTGTTGTCTTTTTGTTGTCCTCTTCTCTTTGTTTTTTTGAGGATTTGTTAGTTTTTAGTGTCTCTTTATTGTGTTGTTGCACTATTTTTGCTAGACTTTTAATGCTTTATTTGTAATCTCACTATAAAAGGTTTTGGTTCCTTTCAAAACTTGATTTTACGTAATAAAAACATGAAACCACAATATCCAAGTGAAATTCCTACCACATACACACCTAGAAGCTCTCATTTCATAGGTAATGTCAAATCTTAAAATAATTAATATACCTCAAATATATACTAATAACTATAGAGTCAAAAATTGCACACCTCATTTGTAATTTTTCATGTGTGTTTGTAGCCACTTTAGTGTCCATTCCCCTAGTATTTGTGTAGGTCCATTTTAACCCTTGCATTAACCTTTCCCCTCTTAAGATTCTCAAAGTCCTTGTCAATAGCTATATTTTAGTATCATCCTTGCATTATCCATGTGTCTCCTTTGACACATATCACTTTAGAGCATAATTCACATGGACATGAGTGCACCATGTGGATATCCATGTGTGGTGCATTCACCCTGTGACATCTTAATGTTTAATTATTGGGTTTGAGTGTTTTGACACTTTTCATCTACCTTGGTCAGTGTAAATAGCTCAAAATTTTCTAGAATGGCTAGAAAACCTCTTTTTCCTCCTTGTTGTCTCTTTTCAACTTAGGATTCCACATCTATTCAATCTCTCTAACTTCTATCTTAGTTAATGTACACAAAATCTCTTGCATGGTCTTAGTTTTCATAGCTTTCTCTTATTTTCTTACTTGCTACATCTCTTACAGTGATATCCAAAGCTCTCTTGGATTTCTCAAGCATATTCAATATTATCTTTCTATCTCTCTTATGTACTTAAGCATTTTGGAATTTATCACATCCGTTATCTATCATATTATTTTGTCTATTTTTATTTTGATCTATCTATCTATATGTATGGTGTAAAATGGTTATCAATGATAGACTCCCACTTCACACCTATATATTGAAAAAAGGGGATCCTAATTAAGATCTACTAAGCACAACCCAAGTAGATGTATGAGTTCTAATGCGTGATCTAGACCTAAAAAGAAGTGTCGATTCTAGGCTCCTTTTTTTTTTAATGTATAAATGTGTAGAAAGAAATGGGATGTATATGGAAGGAAACTAAAGAAAGTAAAGTAAACACTCATGCAATGATAAGAAACAAGATATCAGATCTAGTGTATCAAAGTAAGTGTTATGAAAGAAGAAGAAAGAATATTTTCTCACCTTGAGGGTTAGTAGAGGAAGCCACTTCAAATATGTAGAAACTGATCGCTTCTTATAAAGGCTCAAAAACTAGGTGTAATTCCAGACTCAGGGATTGGACATCCGACCAAGCAGTTTATCCTCTTCATAAAAACTCACTTAGTATGTCAGACCAGGGATGTAATACTTGAAACGGGCCAGGAAAGTATATGCACTAGGTATCACTCAGCCATACATTTTATTGTTGCTAAAAGAAATAAATGCTCAAGAGAAACTATTTTATGATTGCAGGGAATCAATGCTAGAGTAATGCCTAGGCTATAGTTGCAGAAAAGTAAGTGCTAGAATGGAAATTACAGAAATATAACTCCTAACAAAACATGAAGACTCATATGAAGTATGCCATAGTACTTTTTTTGTTCCACTGCTTTAGCTGTAGGAGGCGTCAGCTAATCTATGGCTTTGGCTACAAGAACAATTCAACACTTGGCACTGAAATAGCAAAAATGTAGGAAATGATTGTAACTAGTATAAATCTATCTAACTATAGATTTCTCACCAAGTGGGCCCCCTTGGATGAGTATCCTAAATCACAAATATGCTCAATTAAATCTCAACACTTCATCAATTTATTGATTGAATGGAGTATAGGAATTTCATAAAATAGGAAAAGTAACTGAAAACTGTATTGATAATAAACTTGATAATGCCCCTTTTTCTCTCACGCAGGAGCGGGGCTTTATTTTAAGGAAAACTCCTAGCTACTTTCCTAACCACACCATAGAAATAGGTGGATCTTTATTACAACACAACTGACTAAAAATAAGGAAAGCTTTTAAGACTAAAATAGATTAAATCTAGAATGGAGAAAAGAGTTGTCATGAAAGAAAATCTAACTTCCCACTCGTGCCTAGATCTTCTTAGGGAATTTATCATGTTGCCTTGCTCTTCACTAGAACTACCACCTTGCTCTTTGGAAACCTTCAACTGGCACTACACTGAATGCTTCTCCGCTGGAAGTTGCGGGAAGATCGGGTTGAGCACTCCATGAATAATTGTGCTATACCTAGTCAAAACAATATTTTCTATTTTGATGTGCTACACCTTCAAGGGTTAGGATAAGACATTTATGATAATAATTATCAGAACACACATGATCATTCATATTCAAACAACTACTCTACTCATTTAAAACACAACCATATCTTTCAAAACAAGAAATATAGTAATTCATCCAAGCATAGCATATTTAAGTATGTTTGAACCAAGTTATAAGTCTGATGGCAGCATGCCATATAATAATAGAAAAACATAGAAGTATTAAAGTAAATGTATCAAAATAAGAAAAAATATCTCGCAGATATCATCCTAGGGTATCTTAAAATATGGCATTAATATGCCTTGTCATTTTCCCCCTACGAAGACTAGTGTTATTCCCTAGGCACTGAAGTATTCCTAATTCTTGCTAGCACCCTAAGGTCTCATTATTTTTCCCCGATCATTGAACTACACACCCACCAGTAGAATCCGTTCATTCTGTCAACCCTTACACACTGGCTTATCTCTAAATCTTCATCCATCTCATCATCTAGACAACTGTATAGTGGCCACAGGAGTAGAGGGGGCTAGAAAGTGAGAGGCATCCACCTTTATGGTCTCGACTATTGTCCCAATTCTATATACCAATAGACCCTTTGCATGGAAGCTCGAAAGTTGATGATACTATGTGGCTCTGGCTTTTT
The DNA here is from genome assembly GCA_027943335.1 of Chamaecyparis obtusa. Classification (NCBI taxonomy): domain Eukaryota; kingdom Viridiplantae; phylum Streptophyta; class Pinopsida; order Cupressales; family Cupressaceae; genus Chamaecyparis; species Chamaecyparis obtusa. Next base: position 824,798 of record BSBK01005594.1, on the reverse strand, counting down.
CAGAGGCATGGTCAGTCTAGCCCATTTCTACTATAATCCATCTACAGCTCTATTTCCATCAGCTAAGGATAGTCTTTCAAACTCTACATGTACCTACTCTTTGTTTACCAATATCCTTCACCTGTGTGTGGAATCATTAAAACCATATACAATTTCCAACCAATCACAGTAGAGCCATCTAGGTGTTTTTCTCTCAGGATGCAAGGGAAGTGAAATATTGCATTCAAATGCCCTATACTTGCTTAATTGTTCCCCATAATAGATCTCATTGTTGAACCAAGAAACAAATGAGGAAAAATGGATATCTCCCACAAATAACAGGGGATTCCATTCAGTATTTGATGGGACAACATAATTTTGCATATAAAGTTCATAAAGAAGGTTCTTGATAAAGTCAGGTGACATCTCATATGTGGCTAGGAAGGCTTGAGGGGTATCTTTTTTAGCACTTAAATATTTGAGAATTCTCATAAATTTAAATAGTAAAAATTGTTCCCTCGGGCATAGGGCATAAACCCTAGGTGGTGGTCGACATTCTATAGTCTTAGGAACCAATTTGATAATTGAATCCATCTTATCTTGTAAGAGTTGGATTTCCTTTTTTTGCTGTCCAATTTCCCTTTTTAACCTGTCCCTTTCTATTTCCCACATTGCCTTTTCAAACTTAATATGTTTAAAATAATCCATGGACAAAGAATGTATCATTACCTTGTCTCAATTTCTCAATGGAAATGGGCATTCTGGTCTCACCTCATGACCTTCTTGTTGAACTGGCGCGGATGCCGCCAAAATATCATATGCTTGCACATTCTCTAGATGGGAAGAAGATACATCAGAAACATCCATTTTCTCTGTTTCTTTTGGTCTTGAGGCTGCAGGTTCCTCTTCCATCACATCATCACCTCCCATGATTAGGTTATCTTCTTGTGGTTCCATGTCCATAGGTTCCTTAAGAGGAACTTCATGACTTGAGCTAGTCATCACAAGAGAGTCATTTTCCTTTTTTCTTGTGTTCAAACAAACACTGCACCATACTGGTGTTTCTTTTGATGTTGCAGGGCATTTTTATGGATTGGTTCTTGTTGAGGTAGACATGGCTACAGGAGGAATAGGGGTATCACCCGCTTCATATCCAGACATTTTTCCTTTCCCTTTCTCATTTTTCATGGCTTCCTAGCGGTTATGAGTTTCTTTAGGAACCTTAATTTCTTCACCCTCCAAATTAGGGTTTGGAACTTTTTCTTCTATATTCTCTTGATGAAGAGGTGGGTTCTCCCAAGTTCTTTCTGGAATGACAGGTTCTACATTTTTAGGAATGGCTTCAACAGGAGGATTTTCCTGTGCTTTGTGATGCTCAAGGTGTGGTCCTACAGGCATAGGTCTCTCCCTATTTAATTGAACATGAGGGGTGGCAAGAAATTTATCCTAGGTCATGGGAGAATTATTATGTAGGGATTTTTCTACCAATAATTTTATTAACCGATGATGGGTAATATCATTTTGTCTACCCTTTCTCACTTCTTCAGAGCTTAAATTCAATAGGGAGTATAGGACATTTGGAACATTAATCAGCTGTCCATGCCGCAAATGGCTAAGAATTTTAAAATGTATAGCATGTAGGAAAGAAAATCTTCCTTCGCAAGTAATGTATCTTACAATATGAACAACTAATTGAGGGTAATCACTTGAAAGAGAGAGTCTTTTAGTACCTTTCTTGCTACTTTCCATTTCAGCGTCTGTTGGTAGGGATAATTCCACTCTGGCTATGTGGGCATCATGACCATGTGGAAAAGGTTCACCTATAGAAGGAAGTCCAAAGACTTCTACAATTTGTACTTCTAAAGCTTCAACTCATAACCCTTTCACATATGCCACTCCATTACTGAATGTGCATAAAAATTCTACTGCAATGGCTTTGTCATGACCATTTAATCTGATAAAATAACTAAGCCAACCCACACAATTGAATTCTCAGACACTAGCCTGATCTTGCAACAAGGACGTGTGATTAGCTAGTTCTGACCGAATAGGCTACCCACCCATGTTTACTCAAAAGTCCCTAAAACCTTAGTTCTTGACTTCAATAACATTTTCCATAATTCCTCCTAATTTTTGAACTTCCTCACTTTGCACTAAATTAGGGTTTTTGAGTAATTGTCTGGTAAATATGGGAGGTAAAATAGAAAAGAAATTGTGAAGATTGAAGCTAGCTTTGGGTTTTAGGATTTTTAAAAAGACTTAAGGCCGTAAGCTAAGGTTGGTGGATTAATGATCATACTATCTAAGCTTGTGTGCTAATAATGGAAAATTAATGAAAATCTTAGGCAAATTTATTTCATCTCATATTAACTGAATGCACCCTACGAAAACTATGCAAGTGTCCTCACATGCTTGGTTTGAAAGTACAACATTTCTTGGAAAGAATTGCTAAATTAAATGAACCTTAAGAGATAAAAATGTTTAAATAAGTAAAGAGTATGTGAGAGAATAAATGATTGTGTACCTGATGTGAAATTACTATAAATGTCGATATCCAAAAAGATATGATGACGTGTATCGTGCAAAGAGAACTACAGTGTGGAAGGATGTGATAGATTAATGAATGGAAGAAAGAAATGTGATGATGTGTGATGGGAGGGGTTATTTATTATGACAAAGAATATTTTTGTGGGAAACATAAACTTTAATATGACTACAGTTATGCAGAATTAGAGTGATGATGGAAAGTTGTAGCCAGCTGCAGGAGAATCGCCCACTAGAGGAGGTCCATTTACTATTGTAAAGTCTTCAGCTAGAGGAGGTCGATTATGTGTAGAGGGTTCATCGGCTGCAGGATCTTGATTAGCTCTAGGGGGTTCAACTACGGAAGGATAAATCTCAAAATACCACAGGAACTTGACCTTTTTTTTCTCCTTGGAGATTCTTGCTGATGAAATATATAGCATGCTCTACTGTGTCCTCCTTTTGGCTGAGCACGGCTCCTATTGCATGGTCTAAGGCATCAGTATGAATGTGGAATGGAAGTTTCCAATTTGGTCCTCGTAAGACTGGGGTTGTTGTAAGGACTGACTTTAGTTGTAGGAAGGCTTGATCACAATTGGGAGTCCAAGTAAATTCTAAATCTTTGGTAAGCAGAGAATGAAGGGGACTAGCCATTTTACTAAAATCTTTGATGAATCTTCTGTAATAGCCTGCATGTCCAAGAAAACTTTGGACATCTTTTTTCTTGGTTGGTGTTGGAAGGTTTTGAATGACTTCAATTTTGGCTAGATCCACTTGGATTCTAGTGGCAGATATGTAGTGACCAAGCACTATCCCTTCTTTCATCATCATGAAGCACTTTTTGTTGTTTAGAGAGAGATTATGTTCTTCACACCTTTTTAGGACTTTATCTAGGTTGTTCAAGGCTTCCTCATAAGTTTCACCATATGTTCTAAAATCATCCATATAAATCTCCATACAGTCATGAGAGATATCAGCAAAGATGTTGATGACCGCATGTTGGAAGGTTGTTGGAGCATTACAGAGACCAAATAGAAGAACTGAATAAGAAAAATTCCCCCAAGGGCAAGTGAATGTTGTCTTTTCCTAATCTTCTAGAAAGATTCAGATTTGGTTGTACCCACTATACCCATCTAGGAAGGAAATAAACTTTTTTCCTGCTAAGGAGTCCAATAATTGGTCAATGAATGGAAGAGGGAAGTGATCATTTTTAGTTGCATTATTGAGTTCTCTATACTCCACACACACACACACCATTTTCCTCCTTTTTTTGGCACAATTACTAATGGGGAAACCCATTGACTATCAAATATGGGATATATAAATCTAGCATTAAGGAGTTTTGCAACTTTGTTTTAACGATTTCTCATAATGCTAGGTTCACTCACCTTTGAAATTACCTCAATGGAGGTTTATCCTCTTTTAGATATATCCTATGTGTGCATAGTTTTGGGTCCAAGCCTTTCATGTTAGAATAATCCCACGTAAATGCTCTAGTATGGGCCGTCAACATTTTAGTCAATGATGTTTACTACTGAGTGGTTAGTTTGCTATTGATGTTCAGGAAATGACCAGGAGACACCTCTATTTGCTTAGTCAACTCTATCATGGATGCTTCTGTAAATGAGGGTGCTTGTATCTCATGGGGAAGAAATTGGTGATAGAGGTCTTTGGCTATAGGAGAAGGCCATTGGAAACCAGGGCTTAAAACTTGCAGAGAGCAGTTGTTGGAAGAACAACCCAGTGAATCTAGGTTTGATCCATACTGGTTTTGCAGGATATTGGTGATCACCTTGTCTTTGTCCTGAAGCTGCAGGAAGGGATCTCTTTTTAACATCATTAATTGAGACACTGAATTGATAACCTCAGCTTCTTCCCCTATGTTAGGCTATATTGTTGAGGCTAATTCAATTTGGGGTTGGAAAAGGGGGTACAAGACTAGAGTCTTTGTGTGTTGACCATCAGAGATGGTCATATCCCCTAAGTGACATCCAATATAAGCATCACAAGTTGCTAGCCAAGGCCTACCAAGTATAATCAGGTATCCTCCTAAGGTAGCCTTTGGTGATAGGATCATGAAATCAGCTTGGTATGACCAAGACTCAAGGTCGACAACTATATCTTCAACCATCCCATCAGGCTTTATAGTGGAACTATCTGCAAGCTACATGACAGTGGGGATGGTTCAAAGGTTGTTTATACCAAGTTGTTGCATTATATCCCTGGTCATTACATTTATGGCAGCTCCAAGATCTACCAATGCATTTTTAATGGCTATCCCATTAATAATGACTTCAACAACATGGCTGCCTAGGTCAGAATATTTTGGGATGGTAAGCTTTCCTAACATAATGTTGGCTAGCTTCCCCAACACATGCACTATTTGAGGATCCTTTTTCTTGCAACAAGTTTTCTTGAAGTAGGCTTCTTTTATGGCATTCCCATATGTAGGAACATCCTTGATTTCTTGAAATAAAGGTATTTGGACATTGATGTTCTTTAACTAATCAAGGATGTTAAATTTTGTCTCCTTAGTAGGCTTAGGATTGTTGTTCTGCAGCCTTTGTGGAAAAGGTGGTCTGATAGGGTTTCTTTTATTAGCTATTGGTTGTGTTACTGGAAGGGTAATAGTGTTTTCCATTTGGGTAGGCTCCTCTTGGGGTACTTTAGTTATGATTGGATGCTCAGGAGTAGGGATAGTAGTCCCAAACCAAAGGTGTATATCATCAAGTGTGATTGCATAGGTAGGATACCACATGGGATACTACATTTGGTCAGTAGCATACACACTTTGTTGAGGTGTGGGAGGCCTATTGTTTGGGTTTGGTTATGGTTGTGTAGGAAATTGTGTAGGCTTTGGAGGTTGATTATTAGCTGGTGGTGGTGGCAAGAGTGTTTGCTACTGTGGCAACTAAAGAGGTGGATTCAGATATCCTTGAGGCTGATTTGGCCATTGCTAGCCTCCTCACCACTGAGGGTTCTATTTCTAGCTACCCTATGGTAGCTTCCACAACCCCTGAGGTTGTTGTCAATTTCTCTAAGGGTTTTGCCACTATGGACTAGGGTAATTTTTCCATTGACTCTGATAGTTGTTCCAGGGAGGATTTTGATAATTCATAAAAGGTTTCCATTGATTGTTATAAAATGGATTACTGAATGTAAGTGGGTCCTAAGGCATACCTTGTCTTTGCACCCATGGTCTTCGCTAAGCAACGAAGAATAGTTTCTTGTCTATTGGATCAAATGGCTTGTATTTAGTTGGCATCTAGGTAGTTTCCATATTATCAACTAGTTTACACCGATAATATCTCTTCTTCTATCGACTGTGTGGATAGTATTAAGCCAACACGACCTTTGCTTCCTCATGCTTCTTCTTTTCCTACAAGGTATCCAGTTGTGTGGCCATATTGTTGATGATATCCTTCTTAAATTTGAATAAGAGATGCCTTATCTCTGATCTTGAAGTGCTTGTACCATTTGTCTTTCCTATTGTGGTTGTGTATCCCCTTCCTCTCTTGCTGATAGCTCTGGAGTACTTGTGGCATATATTTTTTATATTGTCCTAGGTAGATTGGGTTATATCTCATCCTACCATCATGTCTAATGCTTTAGTGCATCCATCTTGTATACCTCTCAGGAAAAGAAGCTTATGAGATTCTTCATTAAGCACATGCTTTGTATTCCTTTGTAGGCTAAACATGAACTGTGAGACATATTCTTCAAATGTCTCATCCTCTTTTTGAGTCATTTTAAATATATCTTCCCCTCGCATATCAGTTCCCTGACAATACTCCTTATACTTGAGCAAGAATGCAGAATGCATTTCTGCCCAATCATGGACAACATCCCATCCTAGGCCCATAAACCAACACAAAGAGAACTCCTTAAGGGTTATAGGAAATATTTTGAGCTTGTGAGCATTGGTGGTGTAGTCATAAATTCTACATAGGATATCAAACTCAAAGAGAAAGGTATCTAGATCTTCTGTTACTAGACTGTAGAATTTTCGCAGGGCAGAAGAAGGTATTTTTTTAAGGTTGTTTTTATCTCATTGGTCAGTAATAGGAAATGGAAATGTGGTAGGATTCTCCATCCCTGGAGGATTTATAGGCCACAGAGGTGGTGGATGATGAGGAGGTTGGTAGATGACTAGTTGTAAGGAGTTTTCTTGTGTGACATGATTCTCAGGAAATCAAGTTCTTAGATGAGAGAAGACTTTTGTAAATGCATTAATTTTAGGTTGCTCTTCAAAAGAAACAAATTTTTCTTCTTCAGAGGATGAGGAGGAGGACATAGTTTCAGGGAGGTCAATGGTAGCATCAATAAATGAACTTTTTTATTTAAAGGGATGATTGGATTGATTTGGCAAGTACCTTCCCCTGGCGTCTCTGCTTTGATTATGCATACATGTAGTAGGGAGTGATGCAATTTCTAGAGTTCCTCTAAGGAAAATGTATTCTACTTAAAGCTGAAAATAAAACAAATTCTAAGAATGGATTAGTGAGGACTTGGTTCGGTACCATCCCCGGAAATGGTGCCAAAAATGATTGCTTCTTATAAAGGCTCAAAAAATAGGTGTAATTGTAGACTCATGGATTAGACATCTAATCAAGTATTTTATCCTCTTCATAAAAACTCATTTAGTATGTCAGACCAGGGATGTATTACTTGAAATGGGCTAGCAAAGTATTGATGAGACAAATCAATGTCTTAATTTTGTTATAATCTTCATACTTTGTTGACACTCTTTATGCTCTGATAGACATTCTAAAACATTTATGACTTAAACCTATGTGAACTTATGCTCCGTACAAATTAAGCTACAAAGCCTATGGGTAGCTTGAATGACATGTTTTGCTGACTATTATAAATATAGTGCAGTACTTCATATAGTTATTTTAAGTTGTGTTCTAACATTTAAGTAGGGGTTGAAATGTTGACTTGCATATGTGTACTGAATGTTACTAACCTTTCAGGTAAACAAGGAGCAGTTCAAAGAGTGGTGCAACCACATTAAAGAAGGAGCGTTAGAAGACCAATCATGGCGGAAGAATCCAGCATGGTTCTGAGGGATATGTCATGCCTAGAAAGGAGTTTTTGATCCAGAGAATATAGGAAATAAGTCTTGCTATATTTCCTTAGAATTGTTATTCTTTTATCTTCAATAATTGTAATATGTCATGGTTGTTTCATTGCCTCCTTATTTGGTGAGGTTTAATCAGACTTTAATGTTATGTTTTCAATAAGCACCAGTCCTCTTTATAAAGGGATTTGATCGACTTAGTTAGGTAATGAGAAAATATAGAATGGTGTGTTCAATATAGTAGAAGTTGCTCTTTTTAGTTCTTCATGAGTTGTTCAATTGTTATGTAACCAGTTAAGAAGAATTAATGGAAGAGTGATTTTGGATTATTTTCTATGTTGGTAGTTAGTAGAAGCCAACCAAGGGGGCCCACTTGAGAGGTGGATTATATTAAGTTAGAGTAGATTTTTTTCTTGCATTTTCCTTTCTTTCAAGTAGAGTTACTATATTATTCCTGCAACATTACTACCGTGGATGTTCTTGCAGCACTTGTAGAAGATAGAAATGGTGAATGTTTTGAGTTGTTAGACAGGCTAGATTCATTTCACAAGCTTTCTATAGTAATTTTGTTAACTAGTTGAGTGTGTTTACCTTCCTACAAAAATAGCATATATTCCTTTCATGCATTTTATCTTCCTGCAGCATAGGTGTTATGACTCCTAAAGGAACTTAGTGCACAAACTATGTTGTCCCATTTCAAGTCTACGTCCTTGGGTTGACAATCTAAATGTATTTCATGATGGGAATAAGTAATCTTTAGCATAGATATATTACCCCTAAGAGAGACAATGGCATGATTATATTTACCTATTGTGAGACTGTTCATTTTTGGCACCATTTTCAAGGATGGTGTCGAACTAGGAACCTTAATGAGTCCTTTCTTTTTCAGATTAGTTTCTTTCTTTTTAGTCAAAATAGAGTGGTTGTGAGCTTTCTTCACAAATCATCAACTTACTTGCATGCATCAAAGAAGGTGAGATGTTCATGGTAGATTTCTTCCAAAAGAACCTGTTAAACTGAAAGAAGAATTTGAAGAACTTGAGTTACCATTTCTCTATGCAAGTCCTGAGTTTGATGCATCATCTTCAACAAAAGAAGACACTCATGAAACATTTGACCTCTGTCCTTTTGCAAAATTATTAGCCAGCTTCCATAATAATCCCAATCCAGGACCACCTGCTATCCAGAACCTTCCAGTCAACAATACTTTCCAACCACAGTTTCAATATCCAACACCTCCAATAATGGAAGCTCCTACATTTCCATTTCCTATTCCAAGTCTTATCAACAATCCTAATCTCAAGAACATACCTTCTTCAGTACTACCAAAGTTCTATGGCCTCATCACAGAGGATCCTGACCCCTTTTTGTTCAAGTTTGACATATTGTGTCAAAGTTTTGACTGTAATACTGACATTCATAAGCTTAAGTTGTTTCCAGCAACACTAAAGGAGTCAGCTCTCAGATGGTTCATGGGCTTAGGAGCAAATGTAGTAGCATATTGGGATGGGATGAGAGATTTATTTCTAAGGAAGTATAAGGAATACTGCAAGGGAAGTGATTCAAAAGGAGATGACATCTTCCATATGTCACAAAGGGAAGATGAGACATTAGAGGACTACATATCATGCTTCTTATTTAACTTACAAAAGAACCCTCAACATACATTGCAGGAGGATTCACAAAAGCTGATTTTTCTAAGAGGAGTGAATGAAAACTATCTTGAAGCCTTGGACCTCATGGCTAGAGGAGATATATATCAGTCTTCTTGGGATGACCTTTAGAAGATTTGTATGAACTATTCTAGAGTAGTAGTCAAGAAAGGAAGGGGATTTCGATCAACAGTGGCTAAAGGAAGTCACTCTGGTATTTCAAAGATGGAGATTTCAAACCTGTTGTTAGACTTCAAGCAAGACATCATAAATGATGTCGCTACACACCTAGACACGATGGCTACCAAGAAGAAGTATGTAGATGCAGAGGCACAGATAGCTGAATACTATCCTCATTGTCACAAATAAAAGAAGGATTGTCAATGCAAATTGGTCGTAAACTTGGAGAATCAACATCGTCCAACTGAATACTTAAAGATAGAAGGAGAGGATGAGCAAGTATTCTTTGTTGCTCAATGTCGGCCATGGGCCATGATACAAGGTATGCCTCAAGACCCATTACAAATTTCAAGTGCTTATAATAGTCAGTGGCAAAACCACAATGTCCAAAGTTCTCCATAGTATAATCAACCCACTTGGAATAATGCTTGGCCAAATAATCAACACAATCAATGGTATCCTCCATAACAATCCCAATGGCCACAATTTCAAAACCAATGGCAACAACCACAAGGGAATTGGAAGCCCACTAATCAGTGGAGAGGACCTCAGCAATGGCCTAATCCAAATCTTGGATATCCACCTTTACCACCTCCAACAAATATACTTGCAATAATGCCACCACCTGCAAATACAGGTCCTCAAAAGAAAAAATAGTTACCTGCTCAACCACAACTGAATCCTATTAGTCAACAACCACAACAACAAATGTATGCTACTGATGCTCAGTAGTACCCTACCTATGCACTTAACATAGCTGATATATATTTGAGATCAGGTACTACCTTGCCTGCACCTAAACCACCTCTTATCACTAAAGTGCCAGACCTTCTTGCAGCATCAGTACGGATTCCAGAGAATGCTTTACCAAATACTATTGCCCTAGATAATGTTTCCAACTCAGCTAATGCTCATACATCAGTTAAACCACCTTTTTCTCAAAGACTCAGCATGTATAAGCCCATACCAAAAGAAGACCAACCATTTGATATCATTGACCAGCTAAAGAACATGCATATCTACATTCCCCTATTTCAAGCAATAAATGATGTTCCAGTTTATGGAAAAGAAATAAAAGAAGCTTGTCTTAAAAAGCCTGGAAGAAAGAAAAAGGATCCTACAACAGTTCATGTTATAGGACAATTGGCTGATATCATGTTAGGAAAACTGGTAATACCAAAATATTCAAATCTAGGGAGTCGAGTTGTGAACATCATCATTAATGGCCAGTCTGTTAAAAATGCATTAATAAACTTAGGTGCTACCATTGATGTAATGACTAAGTATACTATGAATAAACTGAGCATTGAAGGGTTGAGAGCTACTCCAACAATATTGTAACTAGCAAACAGTTCTACTGTCACCCCTGATGGAATGATAGAAGACATAATAGCTTCCTTAGATTCTTGGGAGTACCTGTGTGTGTGAAAATTGTACCTAGCTATGGACACAACACTTCTGTAAAACATTAGAGGTTAGTAAAATCAAAATCTGTAGATAAATGAAACTAATCTAACTAGGTGATTTAATACCTTCTAGTAGGTGCGAGTATGATGTTCTCAGATTGAAATCGAGATCAGTTACAATGCAACACCTAAACGAAGGATTTGAATGCAAAAGAATGAAAAACTGTATGAATGCAAATTAATCTATTTTTTTGTATTTTGTATGTAATTAGGATGAAAAACAGTATGAATCTAATCTAGAATTGAATGAAATGATATGCAGATTATTCTAACAACGATATGAATGAGTGAATGCTATGATATGAAAACTATGCAAAGCTATGACCAACAATGAAAGATCTCACAAATCATTTGTCGCAAGGGCTTAATCCTTCAATCGCAAATTCACTAGAGTAATTGTGCAAATTCGAGGGTTGTATTATGAAGAGCTGAGCCTTGTTTTTATAGAAATCCAGGACTTGAGGATGCATAAGAAAAACCATAAATCACTCTTGATAAACTCAGGTTGATTTTTGAGTTAACAAGAAATCAAAGATAATTAACACACAAAAATCATGCAAAAGCAGTGTTTAACTCAAAATAGAGTTTAGATCAAATTTCAACTCACAATTGCATGTTGAGTTTAAATTTAAAATTGGTTGTTGATTTCTAGTTGACTGCTTTTCTAATTGTTCATCATTTAATATGAATTAATTTAATAAATAAAGTGATTTATTCTCAACTTAACTAATTTTAAATTTAAGAATCACTAATGCATGGGTTAATCAATTATTAAATCAAACTTTTATTCAAAACTATATTATTAAATATTGACAATTGACATTAATTAAGTAAATAAGAATTTAATCAATTAATCATAAGATTTTTTATTTATTGTCAAAATTAAATAATACAATTTAGGAATGAATAGAATTAAATTTAATAAATAATTAAGTGGCGGAATTAAAATTAAATAATTAAATATTCAAAATATTCAATTAATCAAATTTTAGGATAAATAAGATTTATCGCCAAATAATTATTAAATCAAAGATAATTAGGATAAATAAGGAATATTCAAAGAATATTCTCTGATGCAGAATTAAGATAAAATCAATTAGGTTTTGATGTTTAGATGTGCAGATGTGCCTTTGGTTAGGACTTTTGTATCAATTTCGATCGATTTGATGATGTAAGAGGTTAATGAACTATAGCCCATTTTCGGGGTACATTTTTCCCCTCTTTGAATCACTGTGCCAAGCGTAGTGGTTCAAAGATTAGTCTGTGTTTGATGTATGAAACTGATTTGAAAGATGAACCAATTTCAAGACAGAAACCGATTGAAAAATTTGAGTTTAGGTCTAGATTGACCAAAGATAATGTTAACTATAGCAACAATAAACCGGTGATTATGAAAAAGTGTCAAAATGTCTGATTCTGAACCTTATGATTACGAAGAAGTGAGTAACTTGATTCTAGACCTAAATGTCTAGAGGAATCATAGTGGTATCACATCTAAATCCTTCAGTTACGAAGAACCAAGGAAATGACGCTAATGAACCGATGGTTACGAAAAGCTGATACAATTTACCAAATTGATTAGGATACCAGATTGATATGGATCTCAATGAATCTGATATGCCCCAAGCGATGTGCCCCAAGCGACGAGGTCTTTTAATGAATCAGAAACTAGACATGGTTGTTGTCTTGATTACTAAGGAAAGATTTGATTTATAGACTAATAAATGTGTTTTTCAGACTTGAATGATGCGCAATACCATGCCCCCTTCGGGATGAAAATTGAAATTTGACAAGAAAAGTCAACGTTAAATGGTTTAGAAGCATGTTAATTGATTTGAGAAGTAGTTATACACGTCCGAGAATGCGTTCTACTTCGTTTGGAGGTCCTGGAGACCAAGTTTGACTAGGTTTGACCATGAGTTGACCATGGTTGATCAAGTTGAAATTTTGATAGTTTGATGTAAGATAAACAGTTAAGTTGAATTCTAGATTTTTGTGATGATTGAAGGTCGATTATGCAAGAAGTCATCCGTCCTGGGTCCGAAAATTTTAAATCATGATTTTGACATAGTAAACGATCTCAGATTTTGATTTTAATCCCGAAAATGGGTTCAAAACATCAAAATTAGCCAAGGATGCAATTTTCATGGAAAACGGAGCACTTTTGAAAATTATGTCAAAAGCTATATAAGGGCCAAAAGGGTCATTTTCAATTCATTATTCACATTTGACTTTAGAAACTTTCGTGGAGCCCTCTGAGTGAGAAAATGGCTGAGATGAAGGTACCTGTCTCTTCCCACCATTTTGAGCGCAGCCAGAGACATCAATGACCTCCGCAGTATGGGCATCTGGTAAGTGGACCTCTGTGCCTCTTCGTAAATTCCATTTTTGTGTGTTTTTAGCATTTTTAGGACTTTTTTTGTACGTTAGAATTTTTCAATTTTTGAATGCATGGAAACTTGTACGATTGTCCACTGGGACTCATATGACTTTTCACTTTCATTTAGAGTGTTGTCCTAGAACCCCTAGAAACTTGTATGAGAGGGACCCAAGAGTCGTACGACATTTTGTCGGGTCCCTCATATGTCGTATGGGAAGACATACATTGTCATATAACCATGGTTTGTCGTATGAGAAGCTACTGAAACTCGTACAATTTTTGATGCTAGACTGTATTGTTGTATGGAAAACAGCAAGCTAAAAACACCTTTTTAGGTCAAAAATTTGGATTTTCTGATTTCTTAGGCTGATTCCTGAGCATTTAATGTACCTTCTGAGATAGTCAACTTTTGAATTTCTATACATTTAGCCTATTTTTCAACAAATTTATTGATAGCATTCCCCATTTCTGTGTTGTGTAGGTCATCTATCCTAATGTCCATGTGTGTATATCACACCCGGTGACTCAGAGGTTATGTGTTTCACTGCCCAACTTGATGAGGGTACATCTTGCTACATGTGGCTTTGAGTATCTTATTTGGTTGCCTGATATTAGGGTGAACCATGGACTTTTGACTGCATTGATTGAGAGGTTTCACTCAAAGACCCAGACCTTCCACCTCCCTATAGGAGAGATCACAGTTACACCGGAGGATGTCTATCGGATACTCCATATTCCATTCCACAGTCCAAGCCCTGATTATGTGAGTTCGGGGAACTCTAGATTAAATTCTTTCAGATGATTGTTTGGAGATGATACTTAGCTTACCAGTTCTATTTCTTGGGAGACTCTATTTCAGTGCTATGGGCCGACCCATAGATTAGAGTGTATTATAGTCGGCATGATAGGAGGTATTATTATGTCTAACTGTTAGCAAAATGGTCTCTTGATGGGCTGGGCCCTGATGGGTGCACGTTTGATGGCCACTTTGGCTGAGTTGGGTTGGGGTCAGTGTATGCTAGCTCACATGTTCTCTAAGATGCACGAGATTGTGTATCAGGAGAGAAAGTCCTTTGCTTCTGATGCTTTAGTACTTCAGATTTGGGTTTGGGAGCATATCCCAATATGTAGACCAATATGCTAGAGTCAGCGCCAGCCACAGGAGCTGGTGATTTATATATATTTAGGATATGTCACATAGGTGTGCATGGACCATGTTGAGTATTGGAGATGCTGCCTTGATGATAGTACTTTTTTTATTTAGCGTCCATAGCTATAGATAGAGGCCTGACCTACCACTCGAGAGTAGTTTAGTCATGTTTTTCATAGTCAAGTGTTGATTGGGTGGTCCACCACAGTGCTTGAGCATTTTATCATTACTAGAGTGTGGTGGTAGTATGGCATCATTCAAGATGCACCAGAGGATCATGCTACTTATGCACAGATAGTCAAAGAGCTTGGATTAGGATGGGGTCCTCGATTGTCTTATGCTCTTTGTACAGAGGAGTATAGTAGCTATGTCAGCAAAGACTGGGACTACTATTCAGACGTCATAGATGCTGGAGTTACAGATGGATATGTTGTTTGGCTCACCAAGCATCCTATATATAGATTTTTAGATCCCATAGAGTTGATACCTTTGATGGAGGAGGCTATGGATGTGACAGGTGCTCCTATGGGTCGAGGGTAGAGACATCAAGATGCACAAATTTTGATGCCCCAGCCTACACCTTTGAGGCTAAGAGTAGTCATGACTCCACAGAGACCATCTAGTCAGATGAGACTACCTCATCCTACTAGCTCTACAGCAGG
This sequence comes from Chamaecyparis obtusa, assembly GCA_027943335.1. NCBI lineage: Eukaryota > Viridiplantae > Streptophyta > Pinopsida > Cupressales > Cupressaceae > Chamaecyparis > Chamaecyparis obtusa. The sequence goes on along the minus strand of BSBK01005594.1, from coordinate 809,723 downwards.
CAGGCCTGCAATTTTACAGAGGAGAGTGACTAGAGGGGAGAGTGGCACATTAGGCAATATTGGCAGTGCTAACAAGGTACTCAGTGCTGAGCAGTATGTAGGTGTTGGTCCTGATCCTACACAGGATGATATAGATTTTGATCTTGGTACAGAGGTGAGACGTTGTAAGGCATAGAGAGTAGAGGCTGCCAACCAGCCAGCTAGAGATATAGAAATGTCTGTGGCAGATGCAGATCCTGGTGTAGCACAGACTCCTCAGGAGATGGTTAGGTGCTTGAGATTACAAGTTATGGACCTGAGAGTATGGAGTGCTCATTTTGAGGAGCAATTCATAGAGGCTGACAGATAGTGATCAGAACTCTGAGAGGAGAATAGGAGATTACAGGCAGAGGTGACACATCAGACCTCTTGAGCTGCCTACTATGTTTTTTCCTATTATGTTGTTGTTCTTGTTGGTCAGAGAGTATCGACATACTCCCAGTATATGATAGCATCAAAGGGAGCTAGGGCACCATGAGCTAAGGCAGTGCGAGATGCACCACCACCACCTCCACTAGATGCGGAGCATCAGGTTGACAGTTGATCTGTTCTTGATATTCCATCTTTGTCATTTTGTTCATACATACTAATCTGATTTCTGATAGCTCACATGAGCTCATTCTTTTGTACTTTGTGCCAGTAGTACACCCTTGACTAGTTTGAGTTATATGATATCAGATCGAGATTTTGGTTATGACTTCATTTGTACTTGTCATGTTTTGATTTATGATGATATTGTGTGATGTAAATGCTATGAGTAGTGTAGAATGTATGTATGGATTCATGCAATGCAATGATTTCTTTCAAATGTATGGATGTTACGCGAATGTAATTGATTATGGAAAAATGTATGGAAATGTATGATTTTGATTATGCATATGTATGTAATGTAATGCCATAGATGAAATGTTTATGAAATGCAATGTAAATGCAATGATACACATGATATGTTTTACAGGTATTGATGAAGACAAGTACTCCATCTTATGTCAAAAAGGATGTTTAACCCAGGATGGTGACTGCTTGTGGTTCTGTGAGGAAACCTTTGTGTTAGATTCAACTCTTCATCTCAAGTTTAAGTTTAGAAGAATCATTTAACCATGTTAAGTGTATCTAGCAATTTGTGAGATCGTGCAATCATGCAAAGTGCAAAGCGACATGCAGAATGAAATGCAAACCTAAGACCTAGGACCTAGTCACTGATCATGTGTCGATTTGTTTTCATCATTGAACTTTTTAGTAGGTAACTAGATAAATCAATACAATGCTCACTAGTTAGGGAACTATAGACATGAATATTGATTTGTATGTGCAAGAATCAATACAACGCCCACTAGTTAGACAACCATGGACATATGAATATTGATTTTGTTTTCGGAATGTCAGATTAGATATAAGCACCAAGGCACAAACTCCAGGATGACCTGAATATCTTGTCCATTTTGATATAGCAATTTGTATAAGCATCAAAACATAGACATTGTGATCACCTGAATATGCATTACAGAACAGCCACAACAAGCAATCAAGAGATCATTCTAAATCTAATGTGAATTACCCGTAGTGACTCTTTATCGTTCACATCCTTAGGTAAGATCACTTTTCACACTAGGAGGAAGAGTTCACTCAAAAAGACAATAGTTAAATCAAACTTCTTTGAATTTTCTAGGTATCAATGGTCGAGGTACTCATGGCCATCCAATACGAGATAGAGGCTCTTACAGACGGACACCATTTCAATCTAGAATTTCCAAAGTTGTTAGATTTTCACATATAAGAAGAAGACAAAGAAAAGATTATGCCTCCAGTCATCACTCTCTAAATCCTATAAAGGACATCATCAAAGAGCTCAAAGGGACACAATATGCAAAAATATCAATGTGAATCAGTAAGCATACAAGGAGATAAAAGCATGTAAAGCATAGATTGTTTACAGTTTGTGTTGATGTTTGATTGCATTTTTGTAGATGCAAAATCCTTTCTAGAGAGGAGACTGACTGACTGACTCGGATGAAGCTTTAGAAGGACTTTGACTAGATATGACTCACTTGAGGTACTAAGGACTGTAGGATATGACTTTGATTGCCCCCAAGTTTGAACATTGATAGGATACAGACGTTTGAGCCGATTGGTGCACAGACCAACTTTATTGAAAACAGGAATGCGAAAATAAACCGGGAGGTATGTACAAACTAAAGAAAGACTGAAAGATGGGAGAGACCAAGATTGCACTGATAGATGGAGCATTTTGAAACAAGTGGCACCCGTTTTCTAGGTTTTCACCATCTTGGCAGAGATTCCATTTTTGCTACCAAGGTGCCTGTTTCTAGGTTTTCACCAAGGCACTTTTTATTTTTCTCATTTTTTTTGTATTTTTCATTTTTTTCAATTTTTTTGTACTTTTGATATTTTTTGATATTTTTTGTGATACATCAACGAGCCTATTGCTAGGTTTTCACCAGGATGATCATTTTTTTAGGGCTTTTTCAATTTTTATATTTTTTTTTCAGGACATTTTTGAATGTTGAATGCCTTAGGCATAGAACTTCTTCAGATGGAGAATGTTGATTGGTTCTCAGAGCTATTCTCCTTCATTCATTGAGATTTGATAGGCACCAAAGCCAAAATTAGCAGTGATAACAAAGGGACCCAGCTAGTTGGGTTCAAACTTCCCCTTGCGTTCTCTATGTGATTGATTTTTAGGATTCTCTCTCAAGACTAGATCAACAACCTAAAATTCTCTGTGTCTGACTTTCTTGTTGTAACCTCTAAAAATTATCTTATGATATACTCTAAGATGATCATACGCTGCTTGTCTATGCTCATCTAGTAGTTCAAGTTCTTGCAACCTAGACACTCTATAGTCATCATCAGTTACTAGACCATGCATTCTGATTCTTAGTGATCGGATTTCAACCTCAATAGGTAGTACCACTTCAGACTCATAAACTAAAGTGAATAGTGTAGCCCCAATAGGTGTTCTGATACTTTTTCTATAGGCCCAAAGAGCTGGATTGATCATGAGGTGCCAGTCTCTTCTTTTTTTATTAACTATACCATGTAAGATTTTCAATAGATTCTTGTTAGAAGCCTCTTCTTGTCCATTCCCTTGAGGATAGTAAATAGATGGCTAATGTTGTGTAATCTTGAATTTGGCACACAAGGAATCTAAGTCCTTATTCTTGAAAAGGCCACCATTATTTGACTATTGAATGTGGGATTCCATACCGACATATGATGTAGTTCAGAATGAACATTAAAATTTGTTTGCTGGTTGCTTGAGTCAAAGGGACTGCTTCTACCCATTTTGTAAAATATTCTATAGCTATAATAATATGAGTATGTCCATTAGAAGAATGAGGATGTATGGCTCCTATAAGATCAAATGCCCATTGGTGAAAAGGTCATTGTGTAGCAAAGGGAATTAGATCTCTCCCTGGGGCATGAATTAAGTTACCATGTACTTGACACTTTTGACAGTTCTTTGCAAACTCAATAGCCTCTTTTTCCATTTTAGGCCAATAGTACCCAGCCCTAATAATTTTTTGAGCTAGTGTTAAACCCTTGGAATATGATCCACAAATACCATCGTGGACTTCCTCTAATGCATTTTGAGACTCTTTCCATTCTAAACATCTAAGGAGTGTACCATCTAGACCTCATTTGTACATATCATTACCAATGATGACATACTGGGATGCATTTCGGATAAGGTATCATTTCTCATGGCAGTTGAAGGTATCGAGAATGATTTGGTCTTGGAGATAGGAGAAAAGGTTTTTATATCGGGATGAATCATGACCAACAATAGTGCAGATCATGTGGGTTTTGGGGGAATCATATGCAGGATAAGATAGTGCTTCCACCAGGAACTCCTAGCATAGCTCATGTTCGGGCTGTTGTAGTAAAGTAGATAGTGTTGCCATAGCATCAGAAGCTTTATTTTCCATTCTAGGAATTTTCTCAAATGTGATAGATATGAAATATTTCTTTAGATCATCTACCATTCTCTTGTATGGGATTAAATTTCCATCTTTCATTTGATACACATCATTGACTTGGTGGATTACAAGTTGTGAGTCTCCATGAATGTGTAGTTCTGTTATCCTTTACTCAATTGTTATCTTCATGCCATTAAGAAGGGCTTCATATTTAGCAATATTGTTTGTGCAAGGAAACTTGATTCTGAATGCTTTAGGGATTAAGTATCCTTGAGGTGTGATGAACAATATGCCTGCTCCAGATCCATTCTGTGTATAGGAGCCGTCAAAGAATAGCTTCCATGCTATAGAAGAAAGATTCATGATAGAGGAATCTGGGAATTCCATTTGCATCGGTGTATCATCAAACAAAGGTGCGTCAGCCAATTGATCAACAATAAATTGGCCCTTGATAGCTTTTCTTTCAACATATTCAATGTGAAATTCACTTAATAGCATCGCCCATTTAGCTAATCTACCTGTGAGGGAAGCTTTTCTTAGTACGTACTTTAGTGGATCAATCTTAGCTACCAAGTGTGTGGTATGAGCTAACATGTAGTGTCTCAGTTTTTATGATGCAAATATCATAGCTAGACAAGCTTTCTCAATCATTGAATAGTTCTTCTCATATGCTACCAATGATCTACTGATATAGTATATAGCTCTTTTCTTCTTGTTCTCATCATGTTGTGCTAGCAATGCCCCTAGTGATGTATCTATGGTAGAGACATATAGGATCAATGGCTTCCCTTGAATAGGAGGCATCAAAATAGGAGGATTTGATAGATATTTCTTGATATTGTTAAAGTTCTTTTCACATTCCTCATTCCATGTAAAGGTCACACCTTTATGTAATATTTTTGTGAAAGGTTGTGATATGTCTACAAGATGAGATATGAAGTGTCTAATAGATTGTACTCTCCCTTGTAATGTTCTCATTTGACTAATATTCTTGGGAGGTTGCATCTCCATGATAGCTTTAACTTTAGCTGGATCTACTTCAATTCCTTTCTTTGAAACAATGTAGCCTAAGAGCCTTCCAGAAGTGACACCAAAAGCACACTTCTTAGGGTTCAATTTGAGACTAAACTTCTCCATTCGATCTAGTATTTTGCTCAAATCATTTAGATGTTTAGATCTTATCATAGATTTTGCTAAAGTATCATCAACATAATCCTCCATATTTTGATGCATCATGTCATGAAAAATAGATGTCATAGCTCTCTGATATGTAGCACCAGCATTCTTAAGCCCAAATGGCATGACATTCCAATAGAAGGTTCCCCACGCACATGTGAAAGTAGTTTTCTCTTGATACTCTGGAGCAATTTTGATTTGATTATATCCAGAAAAACCATCCATTAAAGAATACATCTCGAAGCCCGCAGTCATGTCCATTATCATATCAATGTTAGGTAGTGGAAAATCATCGTTAGGGCATGCCTTGTTCACATCTCTGAAATCTGTGCATACTCTAATTGATTTATCTAGTTTAGAAATAGGTACAATATAAGAGATCCATTCAGTATAGTCAATAACACAGATGAATCCAGCTTTTAGTAGTTTCTCTAATTCAACTTTGACCAAGAGTGCAACATGTGGATGCATCTTTCTCATTTTTTGCTTAATAGGTTTGACACCTGGAGCTATAGATAAATGGTGCATTATAAGATCAGGATCCAACCCTGGCATATCTAAATATTTCCATGCAAAGTTGATCTTCTTTTCTATTAGGAATGTGGTAAATGTTTTTTGTTCTTCTTTTGATAAGGATTGTGCTACATGGATCAACTATGGTTCTTCTTTTGTTCCCAAGTTGATAGATTGAGTGGGCTCAATTAGAACTGGAGATATGTCTTGTAAATGACTTGGAAGGACATCAAATATCTCATCCTTAGGCACCTCAAAGAGGTTTTCACCTTTGGATATGTCTTTTATTTTTACTTTTGTAGGTTCTGAGACTGCCACAAAGTGGTTTTCACCCTCAGAACTCCTTTTCTTTTTATTTTTATTCTTATTCTTTTGACTAAGATACTTGATGTCCAAATCCATCATGCTAATGCTTTGTTCACTGATGGAAGTCATCATAGGCTCAACTGCATTGAGGTAGCAAGCAAGGGCATAGTCATTTGGAAAGGTATAGATACCTTGGCTCGGATTTGTGGAGGTTTGGTCAAGAAGTTCGGGATGTTGGATAGTCAAAGTGGTGAAATATTAGGAAATAGTGTTTATGGATAGGGATCTATCATCATTGGTCCTAACCTGACTCTCGAGTTCAAAGGTGATATTACAACTCAAAATGTTCAACTCGTGAATAGGCTCAATATCATTGTGGGATTCCAATTCAGCCATAGGTGGATCAGACTCATTAAGTTCACTATTTCACTCTAGACTTACATTGGGTTTACGTGCATATTGGTGAACAACATCAATATGTTTTTCTGTGATAAGCTCATCTTCCTCTAGAATAACTCCCCATTCATAGTCATTTGATTCCTCATTCATGAGGCATTCCTTGTGCCTAATCCCATAACTCCAACCACGGGGGTTTCCCTAAACCCTAAACTTATTTTAAAAGTTCCCAGCACTTTATTGCCAATTAATTTGGAAATTACCAATTAATTTGGAAATTGTTTTATTGTTCACAAAGAGATGTATTTAGCATGATTTTTGGTTTCTTGGAAGTTGAGTAGTTATTCTCATCTTCTATTTAAACCTTTTATACTTATCAATTTTATTGTATTATGGAAGTCCACTGATGAGGGGGTGAAATTCCCCCAAAACATGTCTAGACAGTTCTTCAATAAAATTATTTTTTCTTCTCATGTTGTTTGTTTGGTTTGAATCTGATGCTGCAAGTGACAATTATCTTAATTTATAATCTTAATTTATAATTCTTAATCTTAATTTATAATCTTAATTTATAGTCATTTGGAAAGGGATAGATACCTTGGCTCAGATTTGTGGAGGTTTGGTCAAGAAGTTTAGGATGTTGGATAGTCAAAGTGGTGAAATATTGGGAAATAGTGTTTATGGATAGGGATCTATCATCATTGGTCCTAACTTGACTCTCGAGTTCAAAGGTGATATTACAACTCAAAATGTTCAACTCGTGAATAGGCTCAATATCATTGTGGGAGTCCAATTCAGCCATAGGTGGATCAGACTCATTAAGTTCATTATTTCATTCTAGACTTACATTGGGTTTAGGTGCATATTGGTGAACAATATCAATATGTTTTTCTATGATAAGTTCATCTTCCTCTAGAATAACTCCCCATTCATAGTCATTTGATTCCTCATCTATACCTCTAGGAAATCTGAGAACGTGTGTAAAGTCAGGATGGATACCCCAAGAAGGGTTACCCTTAGATTCTGATTTGAATTCATACTCATGGGAATCTATTTCAGAATAGCCACCACCTTCTTTGTCTATTTGATTGCCTTTGAGATCACCTGGTTCTTGTGGTGCAACTATCTTTTCTTCTATAGTAGGTTCTTGTGTTTCTACTACATTGATTCTTTTTACTGGATCATCTTTAGCTTCAAGGAGGTCTTTTATTTCTATAGGAAAATGCTCATAAGGAATGAGCTCATCAGTGGTGTCTGAATCATCACTGTCAGATTGTTCTGTTTCTTCCTTTAGTTGAATTGATGTGGATGGGTCAATCTATTCTAAGACATATGGGGAGTTCTTGCTAAGATAGAAAGGTTTCTTCTTATATCCTAGACTTGTTGTATTCTTGTTGGTTTGACCATGGTGGTCAAGAGGTGATAGAAGACCTTTTCCTTGTATTCCTAGAGGTCCTTTTCCAGTATATCCCATTTTTATGATCAATTTGTCTCCTGGTCCATATGACTTTTGAGGAATTTTACTTGAAGTGGAGTCACATTTCTAGACTAATTAGGATTGAGACTCATCCTTGTATAACCATGAAAGCACAACTTCTTCCTCAAACTCTTGTTTAGATACTTGCTCTGTGACAAAGCTTCCATTGAATATGACATGGGATTCTTTAGTTGTAGGTTTCACTTTGTCAGAAGGTTGTCCATAAGATTTAGGGGACAAAGAGAGAGATGTGAGAGATAAAATAGCTTCCATTGTGTATTCTCCCATGCCATTGTCTTTGATATTGACTTCTTTAGCAAGTTCTTCTATCTTGGAAGTTGATGCAATGTCTAGCTGCTTAGTGGAAGATTCTCTATTATTAGGAACAAGTTTATCAATACTTTCTTTCAATGCATTGCAAGTTATAGATAGGTCAACTGGAATTGTCACCTCTAATCCTTCATAAGGAAATTTCACACATTGATGGTATGTGGAAGGAATGGCTCTCATTTCATGTATCCAGGGTCTCCTAGTAGGATGTTATAAGCCAAAGATAGATCAAGAACTCGACATGTGATATCTCTGTTAACTGGACCTATTCTGATTGGTAGTACAATTGTTCCTTTGGAAGATCTTTCTTGTTCATCATATGCCTTGATAGTTATCTTCTTTCTAGGATCAATGGTAGCTTTTGATAATCTTAGTTGTGTGATCAAGTTGTAAGAACAAATGTTGAGACCAGCACCTCCATCTATCAACACGTGTTTGACATGATGGTTTTGGATCAAGACTTCAATGTGCAAGGGTTGGTTATGCGGATGACTCAAGGAGTTATCATCTTCCTCTAAAAAAAATATATACTATGGAGATGTCAGATGACCAACCATAATCTGGAATCTGTCTAAGTTAAGGTTGTCAGGAACATTGGATCTGAGCATATCTTTGTCTAAAATGGCTCTATGAGCTAGAGATATCTGAAGCAACTCAAACATGGAGATTTTAGCATTGGTATGCTAGAGTTGTTGGACAATACTGTATGATGTTGGCCTCATGTCTTTAGGATTTTATTTAGAGGAAGCCTTCTATTTAGAAGCAGACGAGAGATTGAAAGGTATCTTAGGGACAATTGATGAATCTAGGATTTGTACTTGCAAATGCACCTGATCTTGTGATCGAGTAACTACATTTGTTGATTGATGTTCTTTATCTTTTCTTACAATTGTGATTACATTGCAATGCTCAGATAGGCATGGTTCAACCATATTGATGATAGCATTGTTTCCAGAGTAAGCATAATTTACTTTAGCACCCACATTAGGCTGGGAAGATGAATCTCCCTGACCATGTTTCAGAAATGGTTTTGTGAATGTTGTATGATCATTATTGCTTTTATGATTGTCAATTATGATCTCTCCATTATCAATTTTGTCTTGTATGATGTGTTTTAGGCATATGTAGTTATTAGTCTTATGACCCTTACTGTGATGGAAGTCACATAAATCATTCTCTCTCCGTCATTTCAGTTTAGGTTCAGGATCAAAGACTTTTATCTCAAGCAAGGTGATGATGTTATTAGCTAACAGATTTTTCATGGTAGATTCCAAGGACTCTCCAAGAGGAGTAAACTTACATTTAGGATCTATAGCCCAAGGTTTATAGTCAGATGGCTTCTTGTTAGATTATGTTGCTTTAGCTTTAGAAGCTTTGATGGCTTGGGTGCCAATAGTGAGATTGAAAGCGGGTACCTTAGATGGGGCACATATAGTATCAACAACACCATCTGTGATGATGCCTTTATGTTGGCAAAATGTTCAGCGCTCCCCTTGGGATTCGTGACAAGGGCTTAACCACCTCCTATGTACTATAAATTGAGTGGTTGTATCAGGCATTGATAGATCGGTCTTTTGGTGCAACGGCAACCCCACTCTAACAAGTGGTATCAGAGCTTGGTCATAGGTTCGAATCCTCAGACCCTCGGGTAACGCTGAGGGGGAGATTGTTGGAAAAATGTTCAGCACTCCCCTCGGGATTTGTGACAAGGGCTTAACCGCCTCCTATGTACTATAAATTGAGTGGTTGTATCGAGCATTGATAGATCGGTCTTTTGGTGCAACGGCAACCCCACTCTAACACTTTATTCTTGTTCCAATTTTTTCTTTTGTCTTTAGAATTAGATCTAGATTCATACTTGTCCTTTTGAAGTGATATGTCTCCTTTTTGGAAAAGTACTTTCTCAATTTTGATTGCATTTTCTACCATTTATCAAAGGATGTATGATTTTGCATTTTCAAATGGTAGTTGAGTTATGGAACAAGATTTTTGATGAAAATTTCCAATTTCTCATTTTCTAGAATCGGTCTAGCATATAGAGAAAAAATTTTCCTCCATCTTTTGAGAAAAGTCAGGAATGGTTCTCCTGAGCTTTGTTTCAGATTGTAGATGTCGATCATGGTGACCAAATGTTGGATATTGTAGAAGTATTGTTGATAGAATAGTTTGATTAACTCCTCAAAAGTTTTGATATTTGGAGGCATTTTTGAGAACCCATGAATAGTTGACCCTCCTAGAGATCAAGGGAAAAGATGCATTAGGTAGGTTGGTTAGCACATGAACTCCATAGATTGAGTAAAACATTCTTTGACATGATCTTGAGGATCAGAGTTTCCATCATACTTATAATATTTAGGCATTTCCACTCATTTAGGGAATGGCGGCATGTACAAGTCTTTATCAAATGGAAAGGGGAATAGAGCCTCCATGGAAAACTCCTTAGGTTCCTTCTCTTTTTTGAGTTTGTTAAGTTTGACTTGGATGGCATGCATCTATTTCATCATAGTTTTGAATGGAGTTTCTTCCTCATGCGTAATGATATCTTCAACATTAAAGTTGGGAGGACGTTTAGCCCCTTGACGAGCTAACTCTAGGAAGTATGTTTCTCTATCTTCCTTCAAGAAATGCCTCATCATTTTCTTGAAGTCATCATCATTTTGATATCGAGCATTTTCAGAAGGTGTGGGTTCTTGATTAGCACCTTGTTGGGATTGATGTCCTTGGGACCCTTGGCTTGCGCCTCCTCCATGAGACATAGTGTTGTTGAGAGAACTACCAGGGATTGATTGATGAGGAGTTTCTTGGTGACCTATGTGCATTGATGTAGGAGGGGTGGCATAACCACCTATTAAGTAAAGATTTCCAAGAGCATCTTCTATAAATTTAGTTGTGTCAAAGGATTGATGAATGGTCTGAGCAATCATAGAAGATCACTCTAAAGAGATTTTGGGTTTTTCTCCTTGTTTTCATTGTGATGAAGCTCTAGTTTCCACCATTAACCTTAGGTGAAGCAAGAGAGAAAGATTAAGACAACTGAAGAATGGATTGATTCAAGAATATCGAATGACGCAACCTTGTCAAGATTGGATTGATTGAAGATAGATTGGACATAAATGAAGGATATTGTGCCCTAGTAGTATGGGTAGATGCCCAAAAGATGGCGGACACAAGCTCGCAACACTTATCCATTTTGAGACAAAGATTTAATTGAAGATGATTTTGACAAGGTTTTGACACAAGATGAAAAAGACTCAAATCGATAAATTAGAAGGCTAGATCAGAATCAAGAGACCACTTTAGGAAAATGATCAAATTATTTCTAGTTTCTACTCTATTCCTGACACAGTGAATATTTTGATAGAATCTAGAAATAGGATGCAAAAATTAGATTCCTAACAAATTTGACAAGTTTCTGACAACTTTTTGAAAATTTTGATACGAGTTTCTCCAGGCTCGTATGAGTCTAGGTAAGCTTTGGCATGACAGTTGACAAAAGTCATACGACAATTGACACCAGAGTTAATTTTCTTGACTTTTATTGACAAAGCTTCTACGACAATGTATAGGCTCCCATACAACAATAAGGGGGTTATGAAATGACTTTTGGAAAAACTCGTATGACTTTCTGATCCTGTGGGTTGACTTTTGACTCCAGAAAGGAATTTTGCAATTTTTAGGTTTTCAGTTTCAGATTGTTTGCAAAGTTTTCTATCTAGGTTTGAAGATTTGTATAATAGTTCATGTCAAATAACCAAGTAGATATCAAGAACGCAAAAAAGAAAGCAAGGGAAGCAAGCAATCATCTGAAAAAAATGAACAAGGGCAAAAGCAACCTTGCGCATGAACAAGCAATAGTGACTTATTATGCTAATCCCTAGGAATGCTAGTTGTGTATGTTCCAAAAAGTTTTTCAATAACACACATATTCCTAGAAAATGAAAAATTTGGCCTCACTAGGTTTGTAGTAATGGTCTGACTCTGCAACTTTTATTATCTCAAGAGGGTGAACTCTAATCTAGGAACACCAGGGTTTTGACATAGTCTAAGAATTTAATCAATCAGGTGCTACTAGGGAGATTTGATAGCCCAACAAGAGACCACACCTGTGAAGATTTCCTCCACAAGGACATTTATATAGTGGTTGTTGCTACCATGATGAAAATGGCTATTACCACTTGAGGTTCCATCCATGTGGTTGACCCAATTAAGGGAATGTCCACTATGGTTAACCCTCTCTAAAGGTGACTCGCAAAAGATACCACGGGGGGACTAGATCAGATTCAAGGATTTGGGTTTTTGGTACTATCCAAAAAGGAAGTAGAGCATAATCCCCTAGCCTCTTCACTTCACCAAAACAAAGTAGACAGATTAATCCAACACAATAAGACTAAAATTATCTCACCAAGATTTGTGATGTCAACAACTTATGCTTTATCAATCTCTCCGGAGAGAGAATGTATCAATCAAAAGCTGAAGACTCAAAAACCCAGTAGAACGCAAGACAATCTCAGTATCCTCCCTACCTACAAGGGGATCCTTCATCAAGAAGAGCTTCACATGCATGAACAAGTCAAAGAAGCCCACTCTTTCAAGATCATCCACAAATAGTGTTCATAGGGCCTATTTACTATGTGTAACAGATATGCAGAAAGCAAATCTATGTTTGTTTTATAGCCCAAAAACTAAAGTCTGTGATATGAAAGAAGGAAAAGTCACACAAGCTTGACACAAGAGAGTTCATTTTAAATGTCAAAATCAAAGTCTTATCAGTTGTAGAAGAATACCTGAATTCCTCACAACATGCTTAGTAGATTTTACCTCCTTTGGCAATTTTGTTGCACCTTCCCAATCAAAATAAGGAAATATCAATCAGAAATAGCAGAGTTCAATTGTTAGGGTTAGTCATTAGTCCAAATCTGAAAATCAAATCTGACAAATTGCCTAAAAATCTGAAATGACAATTGAATCCTGGTATCAAAACTCGTACGACAATGGGTTACCTCTCATATGACAATCCAAACCTCATACAACAGTGGGTCACCTCTGGCATGACTTTCTAAAAACTCGTACGACAGTGGGTATCCTCTCATACGACAAAGAAGCCTCCAAATGATAATCTCTAGTTGTTGGTATGAGCCTCGAAAATGTTGAATGTCGTATGACACTCAGAGGGTCCTGGCACGAGTTTCTGACAAAACTCGTATAAAAATTGTATGAACAAAGAATAAAATCACATAATTGATCAGAAAATGATAGAAAATAGATAGAAATTGATAGAAAAGAAATGGAAACCCATTTCATGGCCCCACAGTGGGCGCCAAAAATGTGTGTGTGAAAATTGTACCTAGTTGTGGACACAACACTTCAGTAAAACATTAGAGGTTAGCAAAATCAAAATTTGTAGATAAATGAAACTTAAGCTAACTAGGTGATTTACTACCTTCTAGTAGGTGCGAGTATGATGTTCTCAGATTGAAATCGAGATCAGTGACAATGCAACACCTAAACGAAAGATTTGAATGCAAAAGAATGAAAAACTGTATGAATGCAAATTAATCTATTTTTTTATATTTTGTATGTAATTAGGATGAAAAACTATATGAATCTAATCTAGAATTGAATGAAATCATATGCAGATTATTCAAACAATGATATGAAAAATATGCAAAGCTATGACCAACAATGAAAGATCTCACAAATTGTCTATCGCAAGTGCTTAATCCTTCAATCAAAAATTTTCCAGAGTAATTGTGCAAATTCAAGGGTTGTATTATGAAGAGTTGAGCCTTGTTTTTATAGAAATCCAAGGCTTGAGGATGCATAAGAAAAATCATAAATCACTCTTGATAAACTCAAGTTGATTTTTGAGTTAACATGAAATCAGAGATAATTAACTCACAAAAATCATGCAAAAGCAGTGTTTAACTCAAAATAGAGTTTAGATCAAATTTCAACTCACAATCGCATGTTGAGTTTAAATTTAAAATTGGTTGTTGATTTCTAGTTGACTGCTTTTCTGATTGTGCATGATTTAATATGAATTAATTTAATAAATAAAGTGATTTATTCTCAACTTAACTGATTTTAAATTTAAGAATAACTGATGCATGGGTTAATCAATTATTAAATCAAACTTTTATTCAAAACTATATTATTAAATATTGCCAATTGACATTAATTAATTAAATAAGAATTTAATCAATTAATCATAAGATTTTTTATTTATTGTCAAAATTAAATAATACAATTTAGGAATGAATAGAATTAAATTTAATAAATAATTAAGTGGCAGAATTAAACTTTATTGATTAAATATTTAGAATATTCAAATAATCAAATTTTAGGATAAATAATATTTATCGCCAAATAATTATTAAATCAAAGATAATTAGGATAAGGAATATTCAAAGAATATTCTCTGATGTAGAATGAAGATAAAATCAATTAGGTTTCAATGTTTAGATGTGCAGATGTGCCTTTGGTTAGGAATTTTGTAATGATTTCGATCGATGTGACGATGTAAGAGGTTAATGAACCTATAGCCCATTTTTGGGGTATTACAGTACCCTATTGATTTCATGATTCTATCACCAAAGGTCAATCTTGATGGTTACCCTGTTATCCTAGGACGTCCATGGTTGGCAATAGCTAATGCAAACATAAGTGGTAGATCAGGGAACATGACAATATCAGATGGGCAAGCCACTAAGAAACTAGCATTGTATCCTCCAGCTCAACTGCAGCCAGATTTAAGTACACCTATATGGCCAGATTTAGGAGATGGAGAAGAAGAACTGAATTTTGTGGTGCAGCTCATGATGTTACATAGGCAATCTTTTCTAAAGCTACAAGAGGAAGATGAAGTCATTCGGAGCATTCTTAATAATGACTGTGTTGTAATCAAAGATTTATCTGAAAGTTCTATGTTAGAGTTAACTACATATGAAGACAATTTTGAGAACTGTCTATTACCTTCAGAACCCAATATTATTCATCAATTTCTACCTAGTAAAGTAAACACAAGTCCTATCACTGAAGTGTCCATGCTTGACCTTACAACTACTGTTGAGCTTTCTAAGGGTCATAATCTCCATGTGAATAATAAGCTGCCTTCACAATAGATGGAGCAACTAGCCAAACTACTACAAATACATGAGAAAGCCTTTGCATGGGACTATGGGGACATGAAGGGATTAAGCCCTACACTATGGACTCACAGGATTTATATAAATGAAGGAATTCTACCACTCCGTCAATCTCAAAGGAGGATTAATCCAGCATTAAGGGAGATATTCAAAACTGAATTACAAAAGTTATTAGATGTTGGATTTATATATCCTATATCTGATAGTAAATGGGTATCACCTTTGGTTATAGTACCCAAGAAGGGGGGAAAATGGAGAATTTGTGTGGATTATAGGGTGCTAAACAAAGAAAAAAAGAAAGATCACTTCCCATTACCATTCATTGACCAAGTACTTGATACTTTAGCTGGTAAGAAGTATTTTTCCTTTCTTGATGGATATAGTGGATACAATCAGATAACTATTGCTCCGGAAGACTAGGAGAAGACTAAATTCACATGTCCATGGGGGACATATGCATATTCAGTCCTACCTTTTGGGCTATGTAATGCACCAGGAACATTCCAAAGGGTTGTAATTAGTATTTTTGCTGACATATCACATGATTGTATGGAGATATATATGGATGACATTACAACATTTGGAGTGACATTTGAAGAGGCTTTGAATAATTTTGAAAAGGTGATAATCTAATGTAAGGAACATAATCTATCCCTTAATAGTGAGAAATGCTTTATGATGATGCAGGAAGGAGTAGTACTTGGGCATTTACTTTCAGCAGTAGGAATTCAAGTGGACCCAGTGAAAGTTGAGGTAATACTCACATTACCTACCCCTACTAAGCAAAAAGATGTAAGATCTTTCTTAGGACATGCTAGATACTATAGATTCTTTATTCAAAATTTTAGTCAAATTGCTATTCCACTATACACACTGCTAACAAAAGAAGCTGAATTTATATAGACACAAGCATGTGATGAGTCCTTCCTGCAGCTAAAGAAACTTCTAACAACTGCACCAGTCCTCAAAGGACCAGATTGATCTATCCCATTTCATATCCATATAGATGCATCATATTATTCCATAGGTGTTGTGCTAGGACAAAAACCTACCAACCTTGAGAATGTAATTTACTATATCAGTAAAAGCCTCCATGGCCCAGAATTAAACTACATAGTTACTAAAAAGGAACTCCTAGCTGTAGTTTATGCATTGAACAAATTTTGACACTATGTCACAGGCTATCCCATTTTTGTTCACACTGATCACTCAGCAATAAAACATCTGATGAACAAACCTTCTATAACAGGAAGACTAGCAAGATGGCTTTTACTATTGCAGAAATTTGATATAACAATTATTGATAAGCTAGGGAAGGCAAATGTAGTTGTTGATTACTTGTCTAGACTACAAAATGTTGATGAAGACACCACTCAGGTTGAAGATACATTTCCAGATGAACACTTGTTCCACATAGAAATCAAAAACCCATGGTATGCAGACATAGCCAATTATCTTGCAGCAAATAAGATTCCCCCATGTTTTTCTCAGAAGGACAGGAAAAAGCTTGCAGAGAAAAGCTTTCAATTTTCATGGATAGATAACAATCTATTTTACACTGGTCTAGATTAGATCATGAGGAGATGTGTGAGAGAAGATGAAATATATGACATACTCCATGCTTGTCATGATGAGCCATGTGGAGGTCACTTTGTAGCTAAGAGGAAAGCCCTAAAAATATTAACAACAGGATATTATTGGCCAACATTATATAAAGATGCAGCCAGTTATACAAAAAAATGTGATAAATGCCAAAGGATGGGTCATCCAACAAAATCATATGAGATGCCACTTAATCCACAAGTGGTGATGACACCCTTTGATAAATGGGGTATGGACTTCATAGGACCAATTGATCCTCCATCAAATGGAAAATCTTATATCCTAGTATGCATGGATTATCTAACAAAATGGGTGGAAGTGAAAGCAATGCAGAATGCCAGAGATGAAAAAGTAGCTAAATTCTTGTATGAGGACATTTTTACCCTTTATGGAGTTCCAAGAGAATTAGTCACAAACTAGGTAGCACAGTTCACTTCAAATCTGATCACTGAGCTAATGAAGGAGTATAGCATAAGGCATCAAAAGTCAATTCCTTACCATCTGCAAGCAAATGGACAGGTAGAGGTGACAAATAGAGAAATAGAGGCCATATTAACAAACTAGTGCAATTGCATCGCAGAGATTGGAGCAGCCAGTTAACTGAAGCAGTCTGGGCTTATCGTACAACATGGAAGACCACAACAGGCTTCATGCCATTTGAATTAGTGTATGGAAAGGAAGTAATGTTTCCCATAGAATTTGAACACAAAACATTGCGCACAGCTCTGGAGTTGAACATCAATCTTCCTACAGCACAAATAGAGCACCTTCTCCACCTCAACTCATTGGATGAAATGTGAAAGTCAGCATTGGAAAGGACATAGCTAATCTAGAACCAAAGAAAGAGGTGGCATGATTCACATATCAAGAATAAACACTTTCAAGTAGGTGATTGGGCTCTATTGTATGATTCTTGATTTAAGGAGATCCCAGGAAAGCTACAAACCAGATGGTTGGGACCATATGAAATTCAATATGTCTTTGATAATGGAGTAGTCCAACTGACCACACTTGATCCAGACCAATTTAAGTTGCTTTTCAATGGACACTACCTGTGCCTATATCACAAGCCTCAAACCAAGGAATAATTCTTGAAGCAATTCAGCATGAAAAGTTTAACAGCACCTCAGGTAACAGTTCCTACATTAGAAGGTGAAAGCCTTCCTCCTGTAGCCTCACCATAACATGCCTTCAAAAACTCCCATAATAAAACTTCATTTAATACGAAGTATACTTCTTCATTCACTTTTCTCTCTTCTTCTAACCAACTCATCTCATTTCTATGTCTACCACCCACTCAAACTCCACGTCACCCACAATTTCTATTTTAATGCTTTCAATAAAACACCACGTCAGCACTTTCATGCAGCCGTTGGACTTGACACTCTCATCAGCTCACATTCACATGTATAGTAACAAATTTCCAGGTACAACTTTTTAACTCTTTTATCACTTTTAGTGCATAGATTTGAATAATTATATATAGTACTACATTACATGTATGATATATGCATTAAGCCAGTTTCCCATTCTCATGCTAAATTTATCAAGTGAGGACACTTGTCAAAATTTCATAGGGGGAAGGGGAAGTGTAATAACTTCCAAGTTTTATTCGTAAGTCACCCTAGTCACATCCTCATCACATCAATGTTGTACTTAGGCTACGTTCTATTAATTATTTTAATCCAACACATTTGTCGTACTTTCAAATTCTAATTTTTTGAGCTTGACATGACTTGAAAGGGCCATAATTAAATTATGAGATAACTCCCACTTAAGACTCTAATGTCCTCTGTAATCAATTCCATTATTATTGTTCATGTCAAGCATAACGGAGGTAATGTAAGCGAAAATTAGTATTCTCAAGAATAGCAATTGGGATTTCAAGAAGAAGGTATTTGCAAAGTGTAAGAAGACTAAAGATTAGAAGTGAATTGGAGAGCAGCAAAATTGAAGAGTGGGCATTATTAAGATGGGGGGACAATTATATAGACATGAACCACTCATCCATGGTATTTTACTGATAGATGTTGAAGCAGTTCACAGATTTAATGCAAGCGGCTAGCTAGGGTATTTCCTTCAATTGATGGAATTCAATGAGAAGGTTGCAGCAAAATTTATGGGCACTTTTGAAGAGGGAAAAGAAACTGTCTGGGGTTTAACAGTTGTTGCTACTGAGGAAAGAATTGCAAAAGTCACCGAATTACTAGTCGTTGGAGAGCACTATCCTAACAATCATGATGCCAAGTCATCTCGAGCTCAATTCTCCCAACCGGGTGATCCTCCGCTTGAAATCACTAAGCAGGGATGCAAGAGGCTGTCTCTTCCACCACCATTTCTAGAATTGGCTAACCACATTATCAAGTATTTAACTTGTGAAGGAAGATTCTCAAACCTACATGCCCACCATTTCAAATTGCTTAACTATTTAAGGCATAATGTTCAGGTCAATGTTCCTAATTTTCTCTATAATATGTAAAGAATTAGTGCCGAAGAAACACAAAGGGGTAATGCAAATTCCATAAGCCACCATGCCCTAATAAAGCTTTTGGTTGAAAAATCCCTTAGGGATGTCTCTCCCATGTCTTGGGCAGAATTTGTTTAGTTTAAAACCTTGCAGCCCCAAGTTAACCCTATTGCTCAACCTCTAGTGAATGAAATAGAGTCTTCTGGGCCTAGTGAAGAAATAGCTGAAAAAGGAAAAGAACCAGAATCATCCCCAAAAAATAATTCTATTGATCCTACTCCAGAGAGTGATATACTTACTTCTTCCACGAAGAAAGGAAAATAGAAAGTTGAAAAAGAAATCCCTAACCTAGAAGGTGAAATTCAAAACCCTGCAGTCCAAATAAATAAAAGAAAAAGGTTGAGTCATGCAGTGTCCATTCCTGTAGCATCTATTCTTGCAGCACAAAAGCCAAAAAGATCTCACCAAGCTAAAACTATAGTGGTTGAAGAGGCAACTGTGTGTAGAAGCCCTCACATGCGAGGACAAGTGTCTTCACCTTCCCTTGGAAATCCAAATGTTTTAGTACCAAAACCTAATCCAAAACCCTCTGTTGAAAATATTCCTGATGACTCCCCTTTGTAGTCGAAACCTAAAAATATGGAATAATCTCAAAATGTGCAAGCACTTGATAGTAGCATGCCACGAGATGATCAAGGAATGCCTAAGCCAAGCCTAGATGTAGTACAAGACAGCATTCCTATGAATGATTAACCTACTCCTCCGCAGCACCCTATATATTCCAATGTCTCCATTATACCCTATAGATCCACATGGTTCACTGAGTATTTTCAGCAAGCTGCCAAAGAAAAGAAAAAGAAAGTTGCATTGCAAGAATTTCCCTCACAAACAATTTAGTATGTACTCTTTAACCTATACAATCATTTTGTTTTTCAAAAGACCTGGTGGAGACAGGAAAGAGATCAAATGCAGAAAGAGATATTTGATAAGGATGAGGAAATTGAATCTCTTAGGGAGTAGCTAAAGAAACAAAAAAAACAAATGGACAAGGCCCTAAAACTAGCCGATCAGGTCATAGCTTGTAGACTGCCACCCAGGGTATATGTTATTTGTTTAAAAGAACAATTTCTTTTGTTTCAACTTATGATGACCATGAAGAATATTGATTATGAGTTCAAGTTAGCCCAAGATTTTTATGGAATATATCAAACTCTTCCCCATGGCAGTAGAATTTATTATGTGAGCTATATTTGCAAAACTTTATCATCCCACATGAAACAGAGTGGAATCCTCTACTCTATATAGGGGATATTCACTTAAGGGCTTTGATGTCATGGATGCATAATGAAGCAAACTATGACAAACAATTGAATAATTACAGGGATCTAGAAAAATCTGAACCCTTACCATTAAGGGCTGAGTCACATAAGCCTGATGTCCTTTTGAGGGATTGGCTCAATTTGACCTATGGGAAACAGAAGCCTAAAATTAGGGAGAAAGTCTTTACATTGAGAGATAAGGTCTAGAGAGACTATCAAACATTGCCTAATTTTACAGCTCAATTAACTTCGAAGAAGCTATGCACAGAGTGACTAAATATATGCAATTGGGATGATAGGTCAAAAGGGAATTATGGATGCCTTTATCCTTCCAACCACCTACACTCCTCTGGCCCCTATACGACATCAATCCTACTAGATTGGATCAGTTGGTTGAGGAGCACCAAGGAGATTACCAGGAAAGAAAAAGAGGATTTTACTACACTTTCAAGAGTGGAAAGAAGGGGAAGATGACTTTTGGTGATTTCAGGACCATAGCCAGGAAATACAATGCTTGAGGACAAGTATTCTATTAGTAGGGGGAAGATGATGAGACAAATTAATGTCTCAATTTTGTTATAATATTCATACTTTGTTGACACTCTTTATGCTTTGATAGACATTTCTAAAATATTTATGACTTATACCTATGTGAACTTATGATAAGTACAACTAAAGCCACAAAGCCTATGGGTAGCTTGAATGACATGTTTTGTTGACTACTATAAATATAATGTAGTACTTCATATAGTTATTTTAAGTTGTGCTCTAACATTTGAGTAGGGGTTGAAATGTTGACTTGCATATGTGTACCAAATGTTACTAACCTTTCAAGTAAGCAAGGAGCAATTCGAAGAGTGGTGCAACCACATTAAAGAAGGAGCATTAGAAAACCAGTCATGGTGGAAGAATCCAACATGGTTCTGAGGGATATGTCATGCCTAGAAAGGAGTTGTTGTTCCAGAGAATATAGGAAATAAGTCTTGCTATATTTCCTTAGAATTTTTATTCTCTTATCTTCAATAATTTTAATATGTCTTGGTTGTTTTACCGCCTCCTTATTTGGCGAGGTTTAATCAGACTTTAATGTTATGTTTTCAATAAGCACCACTCCTCTTTATAAAGGGATTTGATCGACTTAGTTAGGTAATGAGAAAATATAGAATGGTGTGTTTAATATAGCATAAGTTTCTCTTTTCAGTTCTTCATGAGTTGTTCAATTGTTATGTAACCAATTAAGAAGAATTAATGGAAGAGTGATTTTGGATTATTTTCTATGTTGGTAGTTAGTAGAAGCCAACCAAGGGGGCCCACTTGGGAGGTGGATTAGACTAAGTTAGAGTAGATTTGTTTCTTTCATTTTCCTTGCTTTCAAGTAGAGTTACTATTTTATTCCTGCAACATTACTACTGTGGATTTTCCTGCAGCACTTATAAAAGATAGAAATGGTGAATGTTTTGAGTTTTTAGATAGGCTAGATTCATTTCAAAATCTTTCTGTAGTAATTTCATTAAGTATTTGAGTGTTTTTACCTTCTTGCAATAATAGCATAGATTACTTTCATGAAATTTATCTTCCTGCAACATAGATGTTATGACTCCTAAAGGAACTTAGTGCATAAACTGTGTTGTCCCATTTCAAGTCTACATCCTTGGGTTGACAATCTAAATACATTTCATGATGGGAATACGTAATCCTTAGCATAGATATATTACCCCTAAGAGAGACAATGGCATGATTATCTTTACCTATTGTGAGACTATTCAAGTATATGCACCAGGTATCACTCAACCATACATTTTATCAGTGCTGCAGGGAAGAAAAGTTGAAGAGAAACTATTCTATGATTACAAGGAATGAATGCTAGAGTAATGCCTAAGCTATAGTTATAGAAAAGTAAGTGTTGGAATGGAAATTATAGAAATATAACTACCAACAAAACATGAATACTCTTATGAACTATGCCATAGTACTTTTGTTGTTCCTGTAATACCCTAAAATTGGCACTTTGCTATCCTAACCAATTTTGTTGCATTTTAGTCTCGTTCTATCATTTCTAACTCATTAAAATCCTATTGTACTATGAAATTATGTCTTCTGATTGACTCTACTTGACTTAGTGTCAAATGCAGAAAACCTTAAATCTGCATCAATCACATAACATATTTAATTCCTAAATATCAACTATAATTAGCTAAATAAACCTTATGATCAATTAATTTAATTACAAAGTCCTAGCACTTTAATTAAATTAAATCTACTCTCTTTAGCTAATACACATGAAAAAGGAATTAAATAAATATTTAGTTTTAAATAAATATCCTCATCTCAATAAATAAATTTAATTATTCAAATAATTGAGAAAAATCACTTATGAGGCAATATTGTATTTATTTGAATTAAATATTCTCTCTAAATCTTCTCTTCAGTTCAGAAAAGGAAACTTTGATTTAATTAAGAATTCAAAAAAGGAAATAAAATAGTAAACAACTTTAAAACAGACAAAAACAGGTAGTTGATTGCCTCTCTACAGGAAACTTTCCATTCTGAACTGATCTCTCATTCAATCTTCACTGTTCATATGATTCAATCTCAACCATTGATTGAACCTAGGATTCTAAAAAAGAAACCTCAATTCTCATTCAAAGGATCCCAACTTTTTGAGCAACGAAGTGCTGTCATATTGTCACCAGAACTTCTTTTGCATTCAAGCTTTCATTTCTTAGCATAATCTTCATTTCTAGATTAATATATCATGTTTAGCTTAATGATGCACTTCATTTCTTAATCTAGTTTTCTTTCATTATTCTTAGATCAATTTCATCATTTCTATATTAATTTCACATTCATTCTAGATTAAAACTGCATTTTCTTTCAATTAAATCCTCCATTCTAGTGTTAGTCTATGGTTGCAAGACTCTTGATTCTGAGAGCAAAATCTCAAACCCTACCTAGATAGGAGGCAACAGGTCAAATCATCCAAACAGGCAAGATGAATAATCTCATATTCATTCTTGGCTGCAACTGGTGAACAATGACTATGTCAAAGTGTGGAGCTAAATCAGAGGCTCATATTTAGTTCATACATTTCTGGCACCCACCGTGGGGCAGAAAATCAATTTCTGGCCTCATCATATTTCATTGTATTTTAAAGTTGTTGACAAAATTTTTTATTTTGTCTGTACTTCTATACATCCCTGTACAGAATCTTGCATGAAGATTCTCACTATATCGCATGAAGTTTTGTTGGTTCTGGCATTTCCTCGCGCGAAAAAGGTGTTTTCTCGCACGGGACTGTTCACAATCTCACACGAAATTTTTCCATCACAAACCTAAAACTTGTAGATTTGTACTTTTAGTTTGTTATTTCCTGACATTTGTTGTTTGCTATGGATTTTCCTGATTCTGCCTTTTGGAGACAGTGTAATACTGGATTGCAGAGCTTTGGACTTGAGGTGATTTGTTACAATCTCTATAACACTTCGATTTTGGACATTAAAATGAATCTTTTACATGTTTGGCTTGAGTGTTTCCTGCTTTGATAAATCACACTTCAATTTTGGGCTCTAAAAAGAATCTAGATTTACTTTCATCATATCTGTTTCACATAGTAAATAGGTCCTATGAACACTATTTGTGGCGTTCTTGAGAGAGTGGGCTTCATTCACTTTTTTTGCATGCAGAGCTCTTCTTGACGATAGAACCCCTTGTAGGTAGGGAAGGAGTTGATATTACCTCACGGTCTTACTTGGTTTTTGTCTTTAGTCTTTGGTGGTACGTTCTCTCTTAGTCCCATTTAGAGAGATTGGTAGCCGTTGTTGTTGATATACAAACCTTGGTGAGGTGGTTTCAATTTAGCGTGTCAATGAATCTATCTGCCATGTCTGGGTGAGGTGAAGAGGCTAGAGGATTATGCTTTGTTCCCTTTTGGGTGCATCAGAAACTTAGATCCTTGAATTTGAACTAAATCCCCATGTGGTCCATTTTTTTTGTCTCCTTATTAGAGAGGGTTAATCATAGTGGACATTCACTTTATTGGGTCAACCATGTGGATGGAACCTCAAGCGGTAATAGCCATTTTTGTTGTGGTAGCAGCAGTCGCTATATAAATGTCCTTGTGGTAGAAGTCTCCACAGGTGTAGTTTCTTGTTAGGCTGTCAGATCTCCTCAGCATCTCTGATTGATTAAATTCTTAGAATTTGTCAAAACACCGGTGCATCTGGATTGGGGTTTTCCCTCTTGAGATTGCAAAAGTTGTAGAGTTGACCATTACTACGAACCCTAGTGCAACCAAATTTTTATTTTTCTAGGACTATGTGTGTGATTGCAAAATATTTTGAGAATATACATAAATAGCACTCTTAGGGAATAGAATACTACGTCACATATTCTTGTCCATGTGCAAGGTTGCTTTGTCCCTTGCTCATTGTTTGAAGATATTGTTTACTTGAAATCCCTAATTGTTGTCTTATGTGCTTGATCACGATAGAAATCTGTTGATGCATGTAGAAGTTCAGTTTGCTGATTTGAACTGTCTGAAATCTATTTGAAAACTAGATATTCTGTTAGAGAATAGTCAGCAATGTGTCTCAAAATCTATTCTTGTCTCAAAAATCATGTCAAAACTGTCAAACTTTGTTCCTTTTTCACGTGAGATTTTAGTTTTTTGTGCATTTCCTCATGCAAGACAGCATACCTTCATGTGCAGTCTGGCATTTCCTCGCACAAGACTACACTTCTTCGTGTGAGACTATCCCCTAATTTTCAAAACAGTGAGCTTATTCCCGTCAGCTGGTCAATTTTTTGTCTAATCTAGTTTTTGTCTAGGGTCTATCTGCCTATTTTCCTATTGTCTACAGTCTGAAACTGGATGTCTCAGGCTGGGAACCACGTGATGACTACTTGAATTCACCTTGTCTCTCTATTATCTATCCTTTCCTACTGTGTTCTTGTACCTTGTGACACAATAGTCACATCTCAGTTGTTCTAGCCTTATTCTTGATGATTCATGTCGGGTGCATTTCACTTATATCACTCTTTGCTATTCCTGAGATAGAGTTTTGAGCATAATCCTAGTTCTCTCTTGTTACTTAATCCTTGTCTATGACTATTGCAACTAGAAGTAGCCACCTATTCCCCGTACACATTTCTAGATGAGGTATAGGTAGACCTCGCAACCTTTGATCATGACTATACATCTTGCACACTTGTCTGCTAGCCAAATGGAAAACTCCAGTCTTACCCAGGTTACTCCCATCAAAGCTACTAAACATTCTATTGATCCTAATTAGGGGCCATTAGCTAATATCTCCCACATCTTGAATATGCCTTGGGGCATGCCCATCCTCACCTACTCTACTAATGCTGCTACTAAACAAGCTCCCGCTACTAAGGATCCTCCTCCTATAATAGATGACAGTGATGAAGAAGATCTACCTCCTACAATGTCTCTATCTAACTACATCAGGCAGTATCACAATGGCAAGACAGACTCAAGGGAAAATAAATAGGATTCCTTATCTGATGCTACTGTTACAATACAAGTTGATGTTATACAAAAATATGCTCCTCCTACTAGTTTTGAAAGAGGAGAAACCTCTAAATCTCAAGATCAATAAATTGATGATGATCCTTTCCATCCTTATGTGGAAATCATCCATATGGATCCTAGGCCATCTACTTCAAGCTGCTCTAGAAAATCATGGGTACATAAGACCCCATCCTATTACAGCTTCATGGAACATTGGCAGATCCAGAATTGAAATGGTTCCAATTCATGCACTATTTCCACCTAAAGAGGGACCTAGCTCTTAGAATCGACCATCTTGATTAGGTTCACCTAATATTCCTCTAAACTTATCTAAGTCTTCTAGGACAACTCACAATTGACAACATTTTATGGAAGATAACTTTCTTTATCTATCTAATTCATTCATGAACAATGAGGATGATGATTATACCTTTGTGCTTGAGCCCATCCCATCGACTTCTCTTCCACCCTCCTCCCTAAGATAAGTGGCTCACCCACTTTCCACTCTATCTCTCCATCTGAACTAGTCATATCAACCTCTTTCATCCACAATCCTTGAGTCTTTGGCAATAACTTGAATTTGTAACATACAATAAAGAAATCAATATCCACTTATCGTCTAATCGACATGTGACTACAAATAAAAGAAGTAGTATTAAATAGACCACAAAGGTCTTCAAAGAGAAAATAAAATCAAAGTAAAAATGGATCTTGAAATCCATCTTATGCGAATTGCAATCAAAAACATCTTAAAATAAAAGAAAGATCAAAAGCTATGTGGGTTCCTAAGCAAAACAAAGGCTTGGATATCAAGAGAAAATCAAAGTTTCTATTCAAGCTTCCGAATTCTAACACCTCCCTCCATTTCACCATCCTTGCCTCTTATACTTTATACTCTTCACTCTTTCTTTCATGTCCCAAAGTGCATATCAGTATCTCCTCATTTCTAATGACATGACTAAGAGAAATCTAGAACATACTCTCCTTCAACATTTAGAGCATGGGAAATTTGATGTAGGAACATCCTAGGATTCTTGGAAATCCTATATCAACCAAAAATATGTTTGTCTTTGAAGGTAGATTGTTGGTTTTGATCTTGGTTTGGTGGAGTTCTTGCTTGGTTTGGGAGACTGGTTGCTCGATTATCATGGTTACCGGGGTTCTCGGTCTCTGAAGAACGCTCGGTGACTAAAGGTGTCAGTTCACTAGCACTCAGCAATAACTGGGTTGCTTGGTCATGCTTGGCATGGTCGATTGACTGGTGCTTGGTTATTTCCTTTGTTGCTTGATGTTCTTGCTTACCGACTGGAGTATTTTGTTGGATCGGCTTGGCCGATTGGTTTAGTTGATTTGGGTCACGCTCCTTGAGTTATGGATTGACCATTGGACGTGTGGGGACCTAGATCTTGCATGTCGCATTCTTCTATGTGGATCTGATGACCATTTGGGGCCACCTTTGAGAGTTTCTTTATTTTGTAAGGCTATGTGAGAGCCAATTGATGTTTTAGCATTTAATATTTGTTTGTAAGGGTTAATTGTTTCTTCAGCCGACTTGTGGCTGGGAATCAATATTTATAGGTTGCTTGGGTAGATGTTTAAGGTAGGAGATTGTTGGTAGGAAGGTTAGTAGCCTACGAGCTTAGGAGCAAGAAGATTGCTTGGAAGTTTGAGTACAAGTTTAGATCTTTCCTAGGTGCCTACTAGTGTGTTGTGTGTTACAGACCTGGGCTAGCTGAAAGCTGATGTTTGGGAAAAGATTTGGATCCTACAAGATCTTGTAGACTATTACTTGCATTGTAATTGGTTGTAACCAGGAAGGCCTTATAGCCCAACACATTGCATGTAATCGATAATTTGATGAATAAAGACTTCTACTTTGTTTCAGATCTGTTATTATTATTGTGTATTTCTGCTGCATATTGTTTGGCAGCAAGGTTGGTTAGTCCTTAATTGGAACCACTAGCCTTGATTGCATTAGGTGGTATCAGAGTGAAGTTTGTTCCTATTTGAGCAAAGTCTATTCCTATTGGAGCTGAGTAGATCTTGTGTGTTCATTTCTAGATCTTGATTTGAAGATGCCTCTAAGGAGAAATCGTGAGATCTCAGAGGAAAAGGAAGCTGCTGGAGAATTCAGTATTCATGATTTTAGGGCTTTGCAGAAACAAGTGCAAGATCTGCAAGAAGAGTTGAGAAAGAAGAAGCCTACCTTGAAAGAAGATAGTGATGATGAATCTGAGGAAGATCATTTTGAAGAAGCTATCAAAGAAGCTAGAGATCTTGAGGAGAATCAAATTTTGAAAGATATGTCTAAGATTGGGAAAAGACCTAAGATTGAAGTTTCTACATTTTCTAGAAGCCTTAGGCTAGAAGAATTGTTGATTGGATCAATGAGATTGATGAATACTTTGAGTATGAAGAAATAGAAGATCCTGATAGGGTTAGATGTGCAAAGACTAAGTTGAAGGGTCATGCAAATATTTGGTGGAGAGAAGTTCAGTCAGAAAGAGGTAGAAGAGGAAAAGAAAAGATCACTAAATGGAACTAAATGGTTGACAAGTTGAAGAAACAATTCATTCCGGTGGATTATGAATTGGACATGTTTAAGAAGATGCAAGCTTTGAAGCAGCCTAAAAAATTGGTACAGGAGTATACCAAGGAGTTTTATAGAATCCTGATTAGGACTGGTCATTTTGAAGATGATAAAGAAAAGGTTGCTAGGTATGTCTATGGTTTGAGACCTAGTATTCAAGAAGAGTTACTTATTGTGTGGATGACAATAATTGATGATGCTTATCAGATGGCATTGAAGATTGAAGAGAAGTTGAATAAGAAGTATGAAGGAAAATAGAATAATAGGAACAAAGGTGGTAAAACTGGTGAGACTGTTGTTGAGAGTAATATGACAGAGAATCCTAAGACTGATGTGGAATCTAACAGTGGTCAAGTTACTAAGAATGTTGGATAGAGAGGAAGGTGGAAGAATGAGTTCACTGGTACTTGTTATAACTATGGTGAAGCTCGTCATAGAAGTTGGTAGTGTCCTAAGAAAAGGCTTGCACTGACTGTTGAAGAAGATATTGTGAATGTTGCAGAAAAAGGTGAGACACTTATCACTAGGAGATTAGCTGCATGTGTTCATGAATTGGTGCAAAGGAGAAATTTGTTCAGAACCATATGTAAGTGCAAGGATAAGGTATGTAATGTCATAGTTGATGGTGGTAGTTCTGAGAACTTTGTTTCAAATGAAATGGTTAGTAAATTGAATTTGGAAAGAAGGAAACATCCTAGTCCTTATCAGATTAGTTGGATACAAGATGTTTCTAAGGTTAGAGTTGAAGAACAATGCTTGGTTAAATTTCATAGTGGATCTTACCTTGATGAGATATTGTGTGATGTATTGCCTATCGATTCTTGTCATCGGTTTCTCGGTAGGCCCTGGAAGTTTGATAGGAATGTTTTGTTTTATGGTCATGCTAATACCTATATGGTTAGACATGAAGGAGCTTGGGCTAAGCTGATACCTTTACAGGAGACAGATGGTCTTTTTGGCAGAGATGGTACAACAAATGGTGACATTTGTGACACAGAGAGATGCAGATGATACTGAGTTGGTTGAGGAGTCTAGAAGGGATGAACCTTACCGAGGCACTGATGTGGTTGGTAGTGGTCAAAGTTAGTTGCTATCAATTGTCGACCGGAGGGATAAACAAAGTGGAAAGTGGAAGGACTTTCTGCATGAGACAGTGAATGAAGTGGAGACTACTTGGGATGAAGGACAAGAAGAGATGTGGGTGAAGAATAGCTTCAGCATACTTGTTCTGATTCCCTTGAGACGTTCCTGATTTCCTTATGAGAAAATCTTTCTTACCTGGGGTGTCTAGTGTAGGAGCATCCTAGGATTCTTGGCAATCCTGTATCAACCAAAAATATGTTTTTCTTTGAAGGTAGATTGTTGGTTTTGATCTTGGTTTGGTGGAGTTATTGCTCAGTTTGGGAGACTGGTTGCTCGGTTATTGTGCTTATCAAGGTGCTCAGTCTCTGAAGAATTCTCGGTGACTGAAGGTGTCGGTTCACTAGCGCTCAGTGATAACTATGTTCCTCGGTCATGCTTGGCCTGGTTGGTCGGCTAGTGCTCAATTATTTCCTTTGTTGCTCACTATTCTTGCTTACCAATTGGATTATTTTGTTGTATCAGCTTGGCCAATTGGTTCCATTGATTTGGGTCACACTCCTCGAGTTATGGATTGACCATTGGACATGTGGGGATCTAGATCTAGCATGTTGCATTCTTCTATGTAGATCTGATGACTGTTTGGGGCCATCTTTGAGAGTTTATTTATTTTGTAAGGCTATGTGAGAGCCGAATGATGTTTTATCATTTAATATTTGTTTGTAAGGGTTAATTGTTTCTTCAACCGACTTGTGGCTGGGAATCAGTATTTATAGGTTGCTTGGGTAGATGTTCAGGGCAGGAGATTGTTGGAAGGAAGGTTAGTAGCCTGTGAGCTTAGGAGTGGGAAGATTGCTTGGAAGTTTGAGTACAAGTTTAGATCTTTCCTGGGTACCTACCAATGTTTTGTGTGTTACAGACCTAGGCTAGTTGAATGCTGATGTTGGGGAAAATATTTTGATCCCATGAGATCTTGTAGACTGTTACTTGAGTTGTAATTGGCTGCAACCGAGAAGGCCTTACAGCCCGGCACATTGCATGTAATTGGTAATTTGATGAATAAAGACTTCTACTTTGTTTCAGATCTGTTATTGTTATTGTGTATTTCCACTGCATATTGGTTTGGCTGCAAGGTTGGTCAGTCCTTAATTAGAACCACCAGCCTTGACTGCATCAAAATTTGACAAAGAGTTAAGACGCGTCCACGAGTATATTTTTGGGTCTCACCTAAGTGATCTTTCCTTGACTATGGATCTCTCGACAATCAAACACTACTGGCTGGATCCCCTGATTACTACTACAACATCTCATTCTACTCCTAACATTTCTCAATTGACTACTACTACACCAATAATTGATGTTGTACTGCCTATTGAGGTCGAGATTCCTACTTTTTGAGTCTCTATGAAAGGCCTCATCACTGATGAAGACATTAGAATATCTCAACTACAAGAGATAGAACTACTAGATGAACATTGACAAGTGGTGTTCAATCATCTCCGAGCATATAAAAAATGGATATCCAAGAGCTACAATAATAAATTCAAACCAAGGGACTTCCAAGTGGGTGATCTCGTCCTAAGAGAAAACCCTAAGAATCAACAACATAGATCCAGAAGGGAAAGTTTGAACCAAATTGGCTTGTTTTGTATATTATTACTGCAGCGTTTGGGTCTGGCGCTTATCAACTATCTACTACTGAAGGAGAACAACTCAAAGAGCCGATCAACACTCTACATCTAAAGTGATTCTACAGCTGAGACATCATCATAATGCTCCATGTATATACATATACTCTGAGAAAATCCTAAAAATTGGAAAAAGTCCTGAAAAAATGATCATCTTAGTTAAAACCTGGTAAACATGCACTTTAATGCATCAACCAAAAAAATACAAAAATACAAAAATACAAAAAAAATCAAAAAGATAAAAATACAAAAAAATTGAAAAACAAATAAAATGTGCCATTGATGAAAACTTGGTAAATAGGCGTCATGGTAGCAAAAGCAATAAAATCCTGCCAAGATGGTGAAAACCTGGTAAACAGGTGGCTCTTGTTCTGCAATGCTATACCTGTCGCAGCATCGCTTGGCCTTGTACAGTTTCTTTCCTCTTTTCCTGCTTTAGTTTTCTAGCTAATGCACTTGCTCTCAGTTATCTTTGAGATTATGCTCGACTTTACATAGATTGGAATTGGTCATACTTGGGGGCCACCCTTCCTGTTCTAGGGGGCACTGTCCTAACTTTTCGAAGGATCTTCCTTGCATCAGTCACCAGTGGTTCTCACTACATCTTCCTACTAATGCTTAGCTATATGATCTTCCTCGCATCAGTCACCAATGGTTCTCACTGTGTCTGCCTATTGATGCTTAGCTATAGGATCTTCCTTGCATCAATCACCAGTGGTTCTCACAGTGTCTGCCTATTGATGCTTAGCTATAGGATCTTCCTTGTATCAGTCACCAGTGGTTCTCACTATGTCTGCCTGTTGATACTTTGTTAGCACTGCGATCTCTCCTTGAGGTTCTCTCTTGTGTCAGTAACCAGTGGTTCCCACTATGTCTATCTACTCTCGTTGTCCTGACAAGATTCCTCACAAATGCTATATACTTTCGATCTGACATCAATCCGCTGAAATTGAAACTGAAACTAAATTGTAAATTCCTAAAGCATGTTGAGCTTTTCTTTTTGTGTGTTTGTCTCCTTTTTGTTTCATTATTCCTCCTTGAGAAACTCAAAGACGTCTATTCTGACTAAGAGTTGCAAGGACTGGGGGCATGATCTTTTCTTTGCTTTCTATTTGCTAGTTTAGTTCCAATGATCCAATGAATCCATCTAAAATGGGTGTCCACTGTGAGAACCTCTATCTTGTGCTAGATGGCCATGTGTACCTCAAATCCTTTTATATGGAAACTTTGGCAAGGTTGGTTCTTCTCCTTGTCTGTTTGAGTGACTTCTTGCTGCTACAAGTGAACTTTCAAACCACTCGTCCTGCGAAGTGAACGTAAGGGTCACTGCAAGCATTCTTATTATACTTAGCAAAAGAAGGAATTCTCACATGTTTGGTGTGTTTGTACACAAGCAACATTTAGGTCATCCTAGCAACTATGCTTTGATGCTTATGTCAACTTGCTAAATCAAAAGGAATAGGTGTTCAATTCATTCTTGCTTCTTATGCCTTAACGCTTACACCACATTCTGATAAATCTAAAGACTAATGTCATATTCATACTCTCATGACTTTCATATCAATGAGATTTGTATGACACCTTGCGATTGTCTGATACCAAACACTCTATGATGTTAACTATCTAAGGGGTCCAACAACCAAGTCCTAGGGATTGCATCTAGCTTAGGCTTGCATTTTCATTTCTAGACTTACATTACAACAGTGTTTGATGCTCACTTTATTGTATTCTCCTAGATTTGTACACTGGGGGTTCTCATCTCACGTCTCGACTTCATCATGATTGCAAAGTGCTCCATTTTGCATGAAAACTTCACCCTTGGCTAAATCGACCACTTTGAATCCATTTTCAGGATCGAAATCAAAATCTAACACCTCTATATAGCTCCAAATCGCGTTTTAAAATTTCTAGGACCGACATGATTAGATGCTTGTGCAGTCGACCTTCTGATGCCATATTCTTGCCAGAATCACATCTCATCATCATTTTCTTGACTTCTTCATCTTTTTCATCAAAGGTTAACCCTAATCAACTTTGGTCAACCATGGTCAAACTTTGTCAACTGGACCTCCAAATGACTCCAGATCACTTCTGAATCTTCTCGACTCTTCTGTACTCTGCTCTGAGTTCTTCTAGATCTATGATTATATCTCTATCTACAAACTATTGTTGTCCATCACCTTCATGACATGTCATCTTTCCATTTCTCTCTTGAGGGGGTAGGATGATTGCATCATTGAATCTTGAATTAATTTGACCTAAATCAAAAGTCCTCATCACTAGGGGCATCTCATTACTTGGGGCATGTTCATTTTTTTGTACCTCACAGTCAAAATTGGATGTTCCACTATCTTGAATCACTAGGGGCATCTTTGTACCTTGCATCTTGTCATCTTACTGTTAGGTATTTGAGTAATCTAACTCAGATCCCTAAGAATCAAGCTTCATTTTGGAGATGGTTCTCAAAATATCTTTAGGTATCTAAGTGATCTAACTCAGATGCCTAGGAATCAAGCTTCGTTTTGGAGATGATTCTCAAAATCTCTTTAGGTATTGGGGCAATCTAACCCTAATTCCTGAAATTCAAGCTTCGTTCTGGAGATAATTCTCAAAAACTCTTTTACCAATATCGGGGCAATCTAACCCAAATCTTGGAGGACTAAGCTTTGTTGTGGAGATAGTCCTACAAACCTGCATCAATTATCATTTAGTCAATGGGTAACAGGGAAATCTAACCCTGACTCCTAAAGATTGAGCCTCATTCTGGGGACAGTCTTATGAAAGTGGTAATTTGACCGAGGTCTTCGTGCAATCTAACTTAGACTTTAGAGAATCAAGCTTCATTCTAGAGATGATTCTACAACTCGATTCAATCAGTGTCTTGGCAATCTAACCTCGACTTCTGAGGGTTAAGCTTCGTTTTGAAGATAATCCCAAAAACCTCATCAATTGTCACATTCAGACTATTCTTTGAATCAATGCACTGCTCACACATCAATTCAAAGAGGGGCAAAATGTAATACCCCAAAATTGGCACCTTGCTATCCTAACCAATTTTGTTGCATTTTAGTCTTGTTCTATCAATTTCTAAATCATTAAAGTCTTATTGTACTAGGAAATTATGTCTTTTAATTGACTCTACTTGACTTAGTGTCAAATGTAGAAAACCTTAAATCTGCATCAATCACATAACATATTTAATTCCTAAATATCAACTATAATTAGCTAAATAAACCTTATGATCAATTAATTTAATTATAAAGTCCTAGCACTATAATTAAATTAAATCTACCCTCTTTAGCTAATACATATGAAAAAGGAATTAAATAAATATTTAGTTTAAAATAAATATCCTCATCTCAATAAATAAATTTAATTATTCAAATAATTGAGAAAAAACCACTTATGAGACAATATTGTATTTATTTGAATTAAATATTCTCTCTAAATCTTCTCTCCAGTTCAGAAAAGGAAACTTTGATTTAATTAAGAATTCAAAAAAGAAAATAAAATAGTTAATAGTTTAAAATAGACAAAAATAGGCAGTCGATTGCCTCTCTACAGGAAACTTTCCATTCTGAACTGATCTCTCATTCAATCTTCACCTTTCATCTAATTCAATCTCAACCATCAATTGAACCTAGGATTCTATAAAAGAAACATCAATTCTCATTCAAAGGATCTCAACTTTTCAAGAAACGAAGTGTTGTCGCATTGTCACCAGAACTTCTTTTGCATTCAAGCTTTCATTTCTTAGCATAATCTTCATTTCTAGATTAATATATCATGTTTAGCTTAATGATGCACTTCATTTCTTAATCTAGTTTGCTTTCATTATTCTTAGATCAATTTCATCATTTATAGATTAATTGCACATTCATTCTAGATTAAAATTGCATTTTCTTTCAATTAAATTCTCCATTCTAGTGTTAGTCTATGGTTGCAGGACTCTTGATTCTAAGAGAAAAATCTCAAACCCTACCTAGATAGGAGGCAACAGGTCAAATCATCTAGACAGGTGAGATGAATAATCTCATATTCATTCTTGGCTACAACTAGTGAACAATGACTATGTTGAAGTGTGGAGATAAATTAGAGGCCCATATTTAGTTCATACAGTTCCATGACTTTAGCTGCAGGGGGCATTAGTTGATCTGTGGCTTTGGCTACAGGAACAGTTCAACACTTGGTACTAAAATAGCGAAAATGCAGGAAATTATTCTAACTAGTATAAATCTATCTAACTATGGAATTCTCACCAAGTGGGCCCCCTTGGATGAGTATCCTAGATCACAAATATGCTTAGTTTAATCTCAACACTTCATATATTTATTAATTGAATGATGGAGTACAAGAATTTCATAAAATGGGAAAAGTAACTGAAAACTGTATTGATAATAAACTTGATAATGCCCCTTTTTTTCTCACACAAGAGCGGGGGTTTATTTAAAGGAAAACTCCTAACTACTTTCCTAATCATGCCATAGAAATAGGCAGATCTTTATTACAACATAACTGACTAAAAAGAAGGAAAGCTTTTAAGACTAAAACAGATTAAATCCAGAATAGAGGAAAGAGTTGTCGTGACAGCAAGTCTAACTTCCTACTCACGCCTAGATCTTCTCAGGGAATTTATCACACTGCCTTGCTCTTCATTGGAACTACCACCTTGTTCTTTGGAAACCTTCATCTGGTGTTGCACTGAATGCTTCTCTGCTAGAAGTTGCAGGAAGACCGAGTTGAGCACTCCATGAATGAATGCGCTATACCTGGTCAAAACAACATTTTCTATTTCGATGTGCTACACCTTCAAGGGTTAGGATAAGACATTTATGATAATAATTATTAGAACATGCATGATCATTCATATTCAAACAACTACTCTACTCATTTAAAACATAACCATATCTTTCAAAACAAGTAATATAGTAATTCATCCAAGCATAGCATATTTAAGCACATTTGAACCAAGTTATAAGTCTGATGGCAGCATGCCATATAATAACATAAAAACATAGAAGTCTTAAAGTAAATGTATCAAAATAAGGAAAAATATCTAGCAGATATCATCCTAGGGTATCTTAAAATATGGCATTAATATGCCTCATCAGAAACCTTGTCAAACTAGATTGAAACTAGAAACAAATCAGGATCCAAAAACTTGAAGATTGTATCTTCCTGCTGTCAAAATATCAATGTTGTAGGAATAGGTCAAACCTAGTCCAACCTATACCAGTATAGGTTGGACCTATTTTGACCTATACCTTGGAAGGCTAAATATAAAGGTCTCAGGATTGTGACTGAAACTATACTTCTAGATCTGCAATTCTAAATCTGCAACTCTATGAATCTACACCTGTATACAAAAAAAGGGGAAATTGGTTGGGGAAAGGGGCTTCCCTTGGTCAAGCCCCTATATATGAATTAACCTTGAAATTAAATAATTAAAGCATGTAAAATAATATATACGTAAGTGCTACCTTTCTTTTCAAACCCTTATGGATGGATACATATTTGATATATCAACAAAGATGTATACTTACTTGCTTGAATATAGAATGTTTGAATGTAGGATGTCTTCACTTATGAAATAGATCTACA
Organism: Chamaecyparis obtusa; assembly: GCA_027943335.1. Lineage (NCBI taxonomy): Eukaryota > Viridiplantae > Streptophyta > Pinopsida > Cupressales > Cupressaceae > Chamaecyparis > Chamaecyparis obtusa. Next base: position 772,523 of record BSBK01005594.1, on the reverse strand, counting down.
CTTCCCAAATCATAGATCATGGACGTGTATATGCTTGATATTATTGAATGGAGAGGAAGAATAATGGATGTAGATCTCCTCCCTTAATGGCCAACTCCTTTTCTTCCTATGGAGAAAGAAGCTAGATCTATGAAAGGAAATGTTTGAATGCTTCACAGAAGGAAGGATAGATGCCTTTAATGAATGCTTTATTGAACTCCTTGAATGCGCAATAGCTTTCTTGAGATTTTTTGGTTGTGATTGCAACTAATGGATTGAGAGCATGAATTATAGATGTGACGATGAGAGGAAGAGGCCTCCTTTTATAGTTATTTTGGGATTAAATTTGCGAAGGTTGACTTCACATGGCAGGAAAATGAAAAGACCTTGCATTAGGCCCGAAACCTACCAAAATTAAATCCCCAAAGTATAGGTTGAAAATGGTCCAACCTATACCTAGAAGGGTTAATTTTGACATGAAAATTGTGGGATTCAAGAAGTGTTTAAAATTTTAGATTTTTGAGGAAAAATAGAAAGATAAGCGGGAAGATAAAATGTAAATGCATCCATAATCAAGGAGATCAATAAAATGTGGCCCAATAAGTCCTAGAGCTTCCAAATTAATGGGTGCTAACTTTTGAGGACTATACATTTAGCCCCCACTTTAGTGAGAGTATGAGGCAAGCTCATGCTCACAATAAAGTAGATCAAATGCATAAGATGATCTCATCAAATCTAAGGAGACAAGGAAACATCAATCCCCAAAGTGACTTAATTCCTCGTGAAATCAAAAACTAATATAAGAGAGACAACACTGAGAGAGAGGGGGGGTTGATTACCTAGTTCCAATAATATTGTTTGTTTTACTTTGAATCGCACATAGAAAGTGCCATAAAAGATGGCATTGAAATTTCTAGTGAGCTTTGTGTGATGTGTTATTCAATCCATCTAGCATTTTTCCTTAAGGATTGTATGTCAAAAATGGATTTGGAAAGATCGATATGACCTTAAGGATTGTATGTCCATATGAGATCAAAAGAAAAAGAGGGATCAGTCCTTAAGGATTGTATGTCCATAAGAGATCCAAGTGTAATGTAGCATCAAAAAATAGTGTGTGTGCAAAATGTGAGCCAATTGTATGCCCCCACATTAAATTTGTTGCAAACACCTTAATGGGAGTAATGTCTTTAACATAGCATACATGCATCCACTGGAAATGTTTCCACTAGGACACACCCTCAAGAAAGGAAAAATCAAGGAAAATGAGAACATGAAAAATGAGAGCACAAAAGGGATCTACCAACTCTGGGATTAGTATGATCTAATGATAATATGTAAAATATTATGTCAAATTAAGTACGATCATTACCCCAAGGAAGTAAAACTACAACACAATGGAAGACAGACGCACATGAATTACAAATAACTAGTCTTTTTGGGCCAACATCACAAAGACCAGAAAGAATGGGTGCTACCATTTCATGTCATCCCAAGCAGACAACATAAAGTCACATTTACAAACAATGGTACATGTAACAACATATAGAAGAAGTGAGATACAAATATAAGAATGATTATGACAATGTTATTCCTTTATCACCTTGCACCAATGAAGAAACAAAGGTTATTTAAAGAAATCTAAATAAGACACATAACAAGCATCACATGATAGCAGAAGCACATTACGATAGGAAAACATTCAAAAATCCACTATACAAGAGGAGCTACTCAAGTGTATCACCTTCCCCGCTATATCGTTCCATAGTGTTTAGGGAAGGTGGGAAACTCACAAGAGGAGCAACATCAAGCACGAAAGAAGGAACAATATCTAGTTCCAAACAAGGACCATGATGTGAAGATAGGTCATTGTGTTTATTACTAGGAGTGATATAGATAAATATTTTGAAATCATAACTAGTAAATCATTATCAAGACCAATAGTCTCATACATATCATCAGAATCACTAGCATGAATATCATTGTTAGTATCATAAACATTATCATCAAAATTATCTTCTTTGGCTAGATTAATTATAATAGAATCTAAGATATGAATAGCATTGTCATGTTTTTTTCATTTTTACTTTGTCTAAATTCACTTCCTCCATAGGCTCAAGCATGGGTTGGTAAAAGGGAAGTGAAGTATGAGGAGGTGTATGAGGTGAAGAAATATTTTAAGAAATATGTTCACGGGCTCTATCACGACACTTGCAACAATGATCATGAGCATGACAGTTACATTTGTTTTTTTTAGATATTTGGTGTGGGATAGGATCAATCAACATCGAGTCTTTTTCTTCTTTAGGAGGAAGAACTAAAGGAACCATACTAGGTTGAGAGGTGACAAGAAGAGGATAAGTATAAGCTAGAGGAGGTGGAAGAGAAGTATATAAAGGAGGAATAGGTGGTGTAGGAAGAAGTCCACAACTAGGATCATCCTTAGGTTTGCTAAGTTCACAAATATTTTTAATCTTGAAGGCTTGGAATGAACGGAAAATATTATTAGGGCACACTTTAGTTGGTTGAGGCATGGAAGGCCAAAATAAATCAAGGTTAACAAAGTATCTAGGCATAGAAGGCTGATAAATACTATGGTTAACAATCATGGTCTCTCCATTATGAATAAATTTAACACATTTATGAATAGGAGAATTCAAGACATTAATGGAGGTAAGACAAGTAAAACTAAATTTGACTTGAAACTGATCTAAAGTAGGAATGAAAATGAAAGTAGTAGCCAAAGTCTTAACACCAACTTGCACATGAAATGAACCATGTGAAGGATAAATGAAACCATTGCAAATTTGAATCAAAATATCATATGTATCATAGAAATATTTTTGCATTTGTTTACTATAAATATTCTTTTCAGTTATCACATTCTCCATGCAAGTAGGATCAACAAGGGTACCATAGCAAGGAATGCCATTAACCCTAGAAATAATATAAAGAGGACCATCAGGTGCTTTAATATTTTCAACATGATCAAAGGTAATGCAATTTTTAGGTGGAGATTATGGTTTAGGTTTAGGTTGAATAGGTTCAACTTGATTGACAATATGATTGGCTTCATCAAATTTCTCATCATAATTAATGTGTGTGGGAGAAGAAGGTTACTCAATAGTATTGGTTGAATGAGATGGCTAAGAATTAGTGTAGATTTATAGATTCTAATTAGGAAATGCAACTAATTTGTTTCCATGGTTAATAGCAACATCGACAGATATAGTATTAGAATCAATAAGGTCTTGAACCACATTTTTCAATGAAATACATCTTTCAATATCATGACCGAGTTGACAATGGAATTGACAGAAAAATTTAGGATCAAAGAATCTAGATGGAGATTTGGATGGATTAATTGGTTTGATAGGAGTAAGTTTAATCATTTTTTCATTCATTAACTTCAACATCATGTTATGTAAAGATTCATAAAGTGGAGTAAAAGTATGAGAAGGTGTAAAAATAGAGGACAAAGGAGCCACACCTTTGGATGTTGCTGCCACTTGTTCATAAATTATGTTGGATGATTTGTTGATTTTGATATAGCTATTAGGTTTATTAAATTTGTTTAAATTGGATGTAGCATCACTCTTATCAATAGAAACATGAACCATTTGAGTGTTTCTCTCAAATAGACTCACTTGAAGTTGATAATGATGAAGCACTGCATACAATTGTGAAAAGGATGAAAACTCAATAAGAAGAATCTTATCTCTAATGTCCTTTTGTAAATTAGTAATAAAAATACATTGTATATTAGCATTAGGCACAGGATAAGAAATATGAGCATGTACATTCTTAAATCTACCAATAAAGTCACTAAGTTTTTCTTTAACACCTTGTTTACAATGCATCAAGTCAATCAAAGAAATTTGAGGACCATGTTGTTTTGAAATTGTTGGATGAAAGCATTATCAAGCTTACGGAAAGAATAAATAGAATAAGGAGGAAAATAACAATACCATTAAAAAGCCTTATCTCAAAAGGTTCTAGTAAACAACTTTTTCATGAACCTAGTTGTGAGAGAAATCACTACACAATGTTTGAAAAGTCTTAACATAGGTCATAGGATCACCTGTACCATTATAAGTCTCAAGATGAGGAATCTCAATACTTTGTGGGATAAAAAATTGGATAATATCCATGGACAAAGGAAAAGAAATATCACATGTAGGAATGTTGAACTTGGATTGAGTCAAGGAAGAAATTTGTTGTTGCAAAGAAGACACAGTTTGAGCTAAACTATTAATGGTAAATTTAGTAGAAGAAATGATTAGAGGAGAAAAATTGGAAATGTTAGGAATATTACTTGAAATGGAGGTAATTTTTGAAGAAGAATGAAGCATGTTAGCAGCATTATTGGGAAGAGAATTTAGATAGGAAAAATGAACACTATGATAAGAAGGCATAGATGAAGGCAATGAAACACATGGAATAGTTATATGAATAGAATGAAGAGTAGGATTAGGGAGACTCACATGTGTGGGATTGGAAGTTTGGATTGAAGTTGTGATGAGAGATGGAGCATAAGTGGAGATACTAGGAATGGAAGTAGAGATAGGAAAAGAGGTTTCAACACTTGTAGAAGGTGGAACATGGCCTAATTCTTGAGCACACTCGGTAAGAGGTTTGACATTAGAACCAATGAGATGGGATATACTACACAAGAGGTGAAGACCATGTTCATCATTATGAATTATTTTCCTTAATCCTTCTATAGCAGAAAGAGTGTCAAGATTGTGATTCTCTTGAGCTAACCATTGTTCAAACTTTTCAAATTCATGAGTACTCTTTTGGACTTGAGAGGGAGGAACTCTTAAGGCTTCATCTTCATCATGGGAAAAATGAGAAGATTTATTCTCCATGATAGGATTAGTATAATTAGGATTCATGTTGGTTTCATAAAGATTCCTAGGAAAGAAGGGAGGTTCAAGATAAAAATAAATCATGAGTCTATGACTTATTCTAATTGAAATACTATAGGTTGGACTCACAATAATAAATATCATACACAAAGGAATGAAAGGAAAGGAATATGAAATGTAGCAAAGATGTAATGTAAATAGAGACTATCTAAATGCATACAATGTAACTATACTAAAGTGGATACAAAGTAGATCTAAATATGAAAGTGTAAGGAGAAATGTGCAAAGAAGATCTAACTACCAAATCAAGAAGCATGCAAATGAAAAATAACTCAAAGATCAAAGGAAGATCAAACAAATAAGATCTAACTATCCAATCAAAAGGTATAAAGCATAAAAGTGGCAGGTTCACCAAAATGTGTGGTGTAAAATGGTTATCAATGATAGACTCCCACTTCACACATATACATTGGAAAAAGGGGATCCTAAAATGTGACCCCCTTTTAAGGTAAGGATTTGATTAGCACAACCCAAGTAGATGTAGGGGCGCTAATGCGTGATCTAGGCCTCAAAGGAAGTGTTGAATATAAGATCCATTTTTTTCTATTTAATGTATAAATATGTAGAAAGAAATGTGATTTATATGCACATAAAGAAAGTAAAGTAAACACTCATGCAATGATAAGAAACAAGATATAAAATCTAGTGTGTCAAAGTAAGTGTTATGAAATAAGAAGAGATAAGATGTGCTTACCCTGAGGGTTAGTAGAGGAAGCAAATTTACATCTATAGAAACCATGTCAAACAAACTGAAACCGGAAATAGATCGGGATCTGAAAACTTGAAGGTTGTATCTTCCTGCTATCAAAATCTCAATGCTATACAAAAAGGTCAAACCTAGTCTAACCTATACCAATATAGGTTGGACCTATTTCAACCTATACCTAGGAAGGCTAAATCTAAAGGTCTCAAGATTAGGACTAAAATTATACTTCTAGATTTTCAATTCTAAATCTGAAACTCCATGAATCTACACCTATACACAAGAAAAGGGGAAATTGTTGAGGGAATGGGGCTTGCCTTGGTCAAGTCCCCATATAGGAACTAACCTTGAAATGAAATAAGTAAATCATGTAAAACAAGATATATTTAAGTGTTACCTTTCTTGTCAAACCCTTGTGGATGGATACAAATCCACTATATCCATAAAGATGTATAATTTCTTGCTTGAATGTAAAATGTTTGAATGTAGGATGTCTTTACTTATGGAATAGATCTAAAAGTTTTCCAATCATAGATCATGGATGTGTATATGCTTGATATGCTTGAATGGAGAGGAAGAAGAATAGATTTAGATCTCCTCCCTTGATGGCCAACTCCTTTTCTTCCTATGGAGAAAGAAATTAGATCTACTAAAGGAAATGCTTCAATGCTTGACAAAAGGATGGATGTATCCCTTTAATGATGCTTTCTTGAACTCCTTGAATGCACAATAGTTTTCCTGAGATTTTGTGGTTGTTATTGCAACTAATAGATAGAGAGCATGAATTGTAGATGTGAAAATGAGAGGAAGAGGGCTCCTTTTATAGTGATTTTGGGATTAAATTCATGAAGGCCAACCTCACAAGGCGTGCAAATGAAAATACCTTGCATTAGGCCCAAAACCCTCCAAAACTAAATAACTAAAGTATAGGTAAAAAATGGTCCAACCTATACCTATAAGGGTTAGTTTTGAGGTGAAAATTGTAGGATTCAAGAAGTGTTTAGGTTATTGAGAAAAAATGAAAAGATAAGAAGGAAAAGAAAGCGTAAATGCATCCATAATCGAGGAGATCTAGAGCTTCCAAATTAATGGGTGCTAACTTTTTAGGACTATACAATATCTATCTATTTGGCTATTGTGGAGGTAGAAATACCAAAATAGGGACTTAACTGAGGCAAGTCTCCAAACACTCCCAAACATTTTTCCTCTCTTATATGTGTGCAGGTTTATGGGAGGTATTCAACCACACGAGGGTTTTATTATATTATGTTATTTTATTTTTATCTATCTTTGTTATTTAATCTCTTTTATTATATTTATAACTTTTGGATTTCGTAGGTTATCTGAAAAAAAGAGCTAGGTATTCACCATTCTAAGTCTTTTTTTCCATGGTCTTTACAAGACTATAGTGGATGTTTATGTGCTACTCTAGTGTCCTCAACTGACTCTCTCATATTTGGACAAAAAACTTCTTTTCATCCATACTTTTCACTTCTATAGTAAAAATGTTTATTTTCTTTATCTTTAATAAGATATCTTAACTTTTTTTAATCTAGTTTGAGGTATTTTAATGTGTGTTGTAAAAATGGCTCTCTAGGGGATGTAGTTTACTTTCTATAGGGTTATCTTTACTCCACTATAATAACATCATATAGAAAGTGTAAACATAACCATTTAGTATCAAGGAACATCGACAATAATATGCATAACATGTAAATCAATAACTTACAAGTACATCTCTCACAACAAGTAGATGATCTCCCATGCTATCCACAAATGACAAAGAAAACAGATGGGGAACATTGATTCCATCTCCCACATGACCACACATGAACGAAAACTAGTTATCACATAGCTCCAACCAACCTCAATTCAAATGTAAATTGAAATCAAACATCTGGGAAGGTAACCAAGACCAAAGAGAGAAATGCTACAAATCAAAACCTGCAGCATGTTCTTCTACATACAATCAAAGTGCCAACTATGTCAAGTATGATCCCCTCAATAAAACTCCAAGAATCCATGACAACACCCATAATCATTTAATCCCTTAGACCAAATGAACACACACACACAGATACATATACATATACATATACATATACATACATACATACATACATACATACATAGATATATATATATATATATATATATATATATATATATATATCTCCGTGTGTGTGTGTGTGTGTGTGTGTAATCAACATGGATGTAAGCATATCATAACCAAGAATATCAAACCAAATAGCATTCCCAATCCAAGAAAATAATCCCAACAAACCATCTCCCAAACTCAATCATCGATAAATGTCATCATAATAACTATTAGAGTAATAAAGTGTTTGCTTATTAATTAAATTATGTTTGATTTAATTAATAAGTCATTTATTATCTCTTACTTCTTAAGCTAAACTTTAGGCATATAATAATTAATTACTTTATTAATTATTATCATGCAACCTAGGTTTGTTCACCCTTTTAGGGTTTTTATCTCCTTTTATAAGGATTGATCTCTCTTGTAATCTTATCAAGAAACATTCATTTTATTGAATTGCAACTTTTATTTTTTCACATCAAGAATGTCTCCTCTTTCATGGATCCATGTGTTCAGGCCTCTCTAGCTTCTTGCTTCTCTTTCTTTCTGTGACAGGTATTTGCATGCAGGTGTTCTTGGGAGTTATGGGTTGTTTACTCATCAACTCTAATATGGTATCAAAGCTTCAGATCTATTTTCCCTTGTCCTCTTCTTGAGAGATTTGGTCATGTTCATCAGATCTACAGTTTTAGAGGGTTTTATGTTGGATCTGGGGGGACCTCCCTTTCTAGTCATCTTGGCCTCAAACAGACCTCACTGTTGTGTTCAGAGCACCCAAGAACCCCTAGATCCATATAAAGTTGTCCATTTTGGACAAAGTTGGAATCTATGGCAAAAATATTTTGTAATTGGCCCCGATACGAATCTTGAGGCAGTCACTGGTGTTTTGGAGCATTTTTGGCTCAAACGGACCTCACCATTGAGCTTGTAGCGACCAAGAAACCCCATTTCCATATAAGGCACATTTGATTTTGGCGATGTTACATTCTGAGGAAAAAAATTTTTGCATACCATGGTCATACAACCCTAGTACGTATCCCAAGGTGAACATGTGATTTTAAAAAAAAACAATTTTTTTTCTTTGGGCGACAACGACCATTTGGCCGTCAAATTTAATCCCCTAGCAGATGCAGTCTCAACTCCTGGTCATATGGCGACCAATGGCCCAAATTTTTAGCCCCAAGGGCCTATTGGGATTTTTTGGTGATGGGAAGATGACCGTCAAATTTAGGCCCGTATTCTGTTGACATCAACACTACATCAACCCTTTTAAACACCTTTTTTGGGCCCTCTGGCGCAGTTGTTGGTTTTTTGCTCATAACTTGAGCATACGGTATCAAAATAGGGAAAATGAGATATCGTTGGAAAGATAGTTTCGAACTCTATCTAAATCTAGAGGTTTGAATTTTTTATTTTTCTTTTTTGATGGTGTTTTTTACTGTCAAAGTTAGATGTTCAATTTTCCACTCCAGGAGCTCTATCTTGTGCATCCGGAATCCATTTTGGGAAAATGATATATCGTTGGAAAGCTTGTTTTGAGACCTTTCCAGTAATATCAATATTTTTTCCAGATTCTACTCCAGGTATATTTTATTTAGTTTCTTTCATTTTTGCAATCTGCTAGATATCTTGGATGTTACAAGTCCTGGGATCTCTTCCCTTTGAGGGATGGCTCGTCTTTGGTTTTTCTTTTATTTTAGAAACCTTCACTCTTCTATGAGAAGTGTAGACTTAACTTTTGTATCATTATTTTATGCACACGCACTGAGATAAAGTTTCATTCTATTGCATGTATGGGATCTTGGACATATTCATGCTCTATGTACTTGCACTCCATTATAAAGTGCTAGGGGGGTTTGATGTTTTCCTTTTTTTTCCATCTACTTTTGTTATGTAAGCATTCCTCCAATGAGATTAGCCTCAGGTATCTCTATTTGTGTTTGTACTCTCTTTGCACCTTTGATGTTTCTAGTATCATGTAGTTCATATTGGACATTCTTTTTTAGTGTACCTATCATTACTCACTTGTCATAATTATGGGGGGGGGGGGGGGGGGGGGTTCTATTGTTGGCTCTACTGCTTCCTTGGTTTAATAGGGTGAGCTATGTATTCATTATTTGATTCTATGTACTAGGTGGATGTAGTGGCTGGGTACCTATGTATTCCAGTGAGATGGATCATTTACCATATGGACATTCTTCTCTTTCCTATTTTTGCAAGTACTCTTCCATCTTTGATTGATCAACTCTTCAAACTTTGGTGTTTTTATGCCATCTATATCTTCGAGTTCAGGTGTCTGCCTTTGTTTCCCTCCTAATTCAAGTAGTTTCATTTGAGGGCACTCATGCATATTACAGTATTCTATATCTTTGACTTCAATTGTTTGTCTTTGTTTGCCTCCTGATTCAAGTAGTGTCACTTGAGGGCACTCATCCAGATTACAGTCTTCTCTACCTTGTCATATTTTAGTGGAGGATCTTCAGATCAGTAGTTACTTCTTGACAGAGTTTGCAACTTCTTGCTTCAGTGATGTTCTACATGTTCATCCTTGTTCCTATTTTCTAGAACATTCCCTAGTTTTGGAGACTTCTTTAGTCCCTCAGACTAGTCTTTCTATCTTTTTGGAGTAGAGTTTTTCCCATGTGGTTTTCTCTATTTCTCCACTTTTTAGAGACTCTCTTTTGTACTTAGGTACCTGATTAGGCCTTTTGTTGTCGGGACCCATTTTCTTTTAGTAGTTCTTTCTAGGTTTTTAGCTTCTCCCAAAGTTCATCTTAAGGGGGGGTGTTAGAGTAATAAAATTTTTTCTTATTAATTAAATCATGTTTTATTTAATTACTAAGTTGCTTATTATCTCTTTATGCTTAAACTAAACTTTAGGCATATAATAATTAATTGCTTTATTAATTATTATCATGCAACCTAGGTTTGTTCACCCTTTGAGGGTTTTGATCTCCTTTTATAAGGATTGATCTCTCTTGTAATATTATTTAGAAACATTCATTTATTGAATTAAAAAATTTATTTTTGCACATCAAGAATGTATCCTCTTTCATGGATCCATGCATTCAACCCTCTCTAGCTTCTTGCTTCTCTCTCTTTCTATGATAGATGTTTGCATGTAGGTGTTCTTGGGAGATTTGGGTTGTTTACTCATTAACTCCAATAATAACAACTCAAATGCACAAGGAGATAACTAGTGCCAAGCATCTCTCAAACTAAATTCTCAAGAACTAACCATGATGCACTTGAAAGGAACAATGGAAAATACCTCTTAAGTAGTAGATCATTGAGTATACAAAGAGTATGGAATAAGAATGTTCATTAAGATATCCAAGTCACTATGACTTGTACAAGAACAATCTCCTCTAAAGTCCATACCAAGTGAATGCTTTGAGGTCTTCCTATTGAAACCATACCCATCTCAACACATGCCTCTAATCACAAGAAAATATCATCATCACCTAAGTCTCCAAGTATCCATGAGCATATGTAACAGATAAATCCATGCCAAAATCCAAATGCTACATAGCATCATCATAAAGTAATCAACCAAATGATCATGTATTGAATACAAAGAATAAAAAACCAAGATTAATTTCAAAGCTATAACCACAAAATAAAGAACATAAATGTGACAATGATAATCGAAACATTTCCTTCAAAGATATACCATGCTCCATATAAACATACAAAATAGCTATACCATGTCAAAACTATAAACTGTTAGATTTCATTACATTTTGATGCAAGATCATCTTGGGTTCATGGAAATCTTGCATCAACAAAAAAATAGTTCTTTGTTATTTTTGTTCTTATTTACTGATTGGAGAGATTATGTTGGCTTATCATAATTTGTTAGAGATAGCATGTGTGATCGTAAAGTCTTATTCTAGACCTATCTAGGATCATCTTCCTATGATCACACCTCTTGTTGTTCATGGTTTTTTGAGATTTGATCCATTTTCTTTCTATGGGTAACATGTTCATTGCTTGCTTGGACCTATTTAGAGATTTGATGTGTGGTCATTGATCTTTGGCTTTCAACCATTGTGATTGTAGCATGTAGTTTGTGGATCTCATGTGGATCATTTCCTATGATCGCGCATCTTTTTGTTCTTGTTCATGGATCTTTAATTCATTTTTGGGTTGGGTCTATTTGGTGTACATGGTTCCTTCTTGGGGAATGTAATTCTCTCTCGACTGACCTTTAGAGGCATTGCCTATATATAATAGCTTGATGTATCTTGAAGAAAAAATCTAGCTGGTTAAAAAAACCTAGATTTGAGACTTTGGCAGATCTGAATTGGGATCTGAGATTCATTTCTTTGTATATGGCCATAACCAAGAAGGATTGATAGGTCGACATGTATTTTGTTTGGCCTCTGAATGAATCTATTGGATCATGCATTTTCTCTCTAGATTATGAGTTGTTTCTTTTCTGTGTTACTCTTAGCTGTGAGGTTGGGCATATCCTTTAGAGATTCACCCTCCTTGGCACCGTATCACATTTCATCTCTAGGACCATGGGCTTAACTTTCTTTGTTAAAGACTAGGCCCACATTCTAATGGAAACCTTGTCATCTATCTCAATACCATGATGGACCTTCATTGGGGGTATGAGGAATAGGTCCTACCAAGTTATTAAAGGTTTAACTATTTACCTCATGAGCCTATGGGGTTTTCATTAACTTCATTTGAATTGGTTGTAGGGTGGAAGATTACGATTTGGCCTAAAATTGTAGAGGGTTGTGAAAAAGGTTTGTGGAAGGAGATATTTTGATCCTATTGTGTGGGATATATTGAGACAAATTTTTGCTAGGCTTGAGGATGTTGAGATAGACCAAAGAAGAGGAAGACATATTGAAGATGTTAGTTAAAATGAATCTGAAGAATTAGAAGGAGAATAATAAGCACCTATTCTTGAACAAGATGAAGAAAGATTATTGAGAGCTTTAACAAGTGTGAATGTAAAACCACATTTCAATCCTCTTGAATATAATGGAAATTTGGATTCAGATGAATTATTGGATTGGATGTCTGAAATGGAGAAATATTTTAAATATGAAGGTACACCGATAGATAAGAAGGTGAATTTTTCCAATACAAAATTGAAAGGACATGCATCTTTATGGTGGGAACATATGCATCTTGATCAACATAGAAGAGGAAAGGAAAATATCAAGATATGGGATAAGATGGTAAAAAAATTGAAGGGTAAATTCCTATCGGGTGACTATTAAGATAGTTTGTTGAGAATAATGCAAAATTTGAAACAAAGGGACTATACTATAAAGGAATATACTAAAGAGTTCAAAAAATTGGATATTAGATCTGGACATATGAATGATGAAGTTGAAAGAGTTGCAAGGTACCTGATTGGATTGAGAACTTCTATACAAGATGAAATTAGTTTGGTCAAGATGAATAGCATTGAGGAAACCTATCAATTTGCATTAAAGGGAGAATAGAATCTAAACAAAAGGCATGAGCATAGGAAAAGAGGAAAAGGTGGTAGATTTTCTAGAGGAAGAGGTAGATCTTATGGAAAAAAGTATTAGATTTGATCAAGATAAAACAAATTGAGATAAAGGTAAATCGGAATGGAAAGGAGAAAGATCATACCAAGGAAGAGGAGGTTACGCAAGAGGTAGTTACCCTAAAGGTAATGATCATAAAAGAGAAGATAGAACCTAGTTTAAGGGAACTTGTTTCAAGTGTGGTGAAGAAGGACATAGGGCATTTTAATGTAAGAAGGTTGGTAGCAGTAGCAGGAATGTACTTGTGCAGGAATATTCACTTGATTCAATGAACAAACCAGAAGGTGGTGAAAATTTGATGATTAGTAGAGCTTTGTGGAATGAAGTAAATAAAGAGGACCCTTTGAGGAGAGGATTATTCAAAACCATAGATAAAGTTGTTGGAAAGTGTTGCGAGGTGATTATTAACAATGGAAGTTTAGAGAATTTGGCATCAAAAGAGTTGGTTACAAAGTTGTACTTATCGAGGATGAAGAACCCTAAGCCATATCAGATCACTTGGATTAAGGATGAGCATAAACTTTTGGTAAGTGAACAATGTCTTGTGAAATTTAAGATTGGAAACTATCATGATGAATTTCTTTGTGATATTATTTTGATGGATTGTTGTCACATCTTGTTGGGTAGACCATGTCGGTATGATAGACAAGATATACATGATGGTAGATTGAAAGGTATACTATTATGGATAATAGGAAGAAACAAGGTTTGTTACATCTGGAAGAAGAATATGAGAGTGATAATTACACTACTATTATATTTTTCTTGGTTGAAGGAAAATAGTTCATAAAGGGGTTGAAGAAGAATGATGTGTGCTATGCTTTGATTACTAATAGATCAATTGTAAAGACAGAGGATGACTCACCATTATAAGTTAAAGAATTGTTGACGGAATTTAAAGATATCATTTTAGATAATGTACCTGATGGGTTACCTCCTATTAGAAGCATTAGTCTTTGCATGGATTTGATACTGGGAGCTAGTTTACCTAATAAGGCACCTCACTAGTTGACACCTACAAAGAACGAAGAATTGAATATACAAGCTCAAGAATTATTGCAGAAGGATTTGACCAGAGAAATTTTGATTCCATTTGCAGTACCAATTGTGTTGGTACCTATGAAGAGTAGATAATAGAGGATGTGTACATATTCAAGAGATATAAATAGGATCACAGTGAAATACCGATTTCCATTTCCCAGGATGGATGATATCATGGATTTTTTGAGTGGAGAAAAATACTTAACCAATATTTATTTGAAGAGTGTCTATCATTAAATCAGAATGAGAGAAGGAGATGAATGGAAGACTGCTTTCAATGCAAGATAAGATTTGTATGATGGGTTAGTTATGCCTTTTGGTTTGACTAATGCACCTAGTACTTTTATGAGGTCGATGAATGAGGACTTGAAGAAATTATTGCATAGGTTTTTTATTGTTTACTCGGATGACATTTTGATATTTAGTAAGATTAAGGAAGATCATTTGTTGCATTTGAGACAATTATTACATAGATTGAAAGAGGAAAAGTTGTTGATTAACTTGAAGAAATTTTCTTTCATGAAGGAAGAGATGGTGTACTTGGGTTTTTTGATTTCAGATGAAGGTTTGAAGATGGATCTTGAGAAAGATAGATAAATTTTGGAATGGCCTACATCTAAGAATGCTAGTGAAGTCCAATATTTTCATGGATTGGAAAGTTTCTACTGAAATTTCATAAGTAATTTTAGTTATATTTGGAATGCTATGACAGAGACAATGAGATGATACAAGAAAAATTTCAAGAGGACACATGGAGCTGACAATTGAGACCTTAAAGCAAAAGGTAGTTGAATTACTAGTACTAGTTTTACCTGATTTCTCTAAGTTATTTCAAGTTGATTTTGATGCAAGTGGAAGTGCAATCGGAGCAGTATTGAGTCAAGAAGGTAAACCTATTTATTTTTACAATGATAAATTGAATGATGCTAAGAGGAAGTATTCAATCTATGATCAAGAATT
The DNA here is from genome assembly GCA_027943335.1 of Chamaecyparis obtusa. NCBI lineage: Eukaryota > Viridiplantae > Streptophyta > Pinopsida > Cupressales > Cupressaceae > Chamaecyparis > Chamaecyparis obtusa. Next base: position 757,274 of record BSBK01005594.1, on the reverse strand, counting down.
TTGTGCTATTGTTCAAGCTCTAAAGAAATGGAGACATTATTTGATGCCTAAGGAATTCATGTTGTACACTAATCATAAAGTGTTATAGTATTTGGGTAGTCAGAATAATTTTAATCAGAGATGTTTGAAGTGGGTTGACTACTTGCAGAATTTTACTTTTGTGTTGAAACATATAAGTGGATTGTCAAATAGGGTTGTAGATGCATTGAGAAAAATAAGAAATTTATTGACTGGGATGAGAATTAAGGTACTTCGTTTTGATGATTTGAAAATTTGTATGAAACTGACCTTGATTTTGAATCTTGGAAAGCATGTAAGGAACTGATCATAGATAATCAGATTAAGTGGGTTGATTACTTCATTCAAGAAAGTATGTTGTTCAAAGGCATTCAATTATGTATACCAAGAGGATCAATGAAGGAAAATCTAATCAAGGAGAAACATAGTAGAGGACTTGAAGGATATCTTGTTATTGATAAAACAATGAGTTTGATTAAGGAGAAATACTTTTGGTGTCATTTGTATAGGGATGTTCAAAAATTTGTCAAAATTTGCAAAATTTGTCAAAATTTGCAAAATTTGTCAAAATTTGTCAAAATTTGCAAAATTTGTCAAAATTTGTCAAAATTTGCAAAATTTGTCTAGTTGCTAAGGGAGTAATTCAGAATACAAGGTTATACACACCTTTACCTGTGTCTAGTAGACCATGGGAAGACATTGGCATGGATTTTGTTCTTGGCTTACCAAAGACACAAAGAGGTAAGACACTTTGGAAGAAGATGGATATAAATTTGAAGTTCAATTCTACATTTCATCCACAAACCGATGGACAAACATAAATTGTGAATAGTAGTTTGGATAATTTGTTAAGATGTCTTGTTGGAGATAAACTTGGTAATTGGGATTTGGTTTTGGCACAAGAAGAGTTTTCATATAAAAATTCAGTGAACCAGAGTGTAGGTGAAACACCTTTTGAAATTGTTGTTGGCATGCATCCTAAAAGAATATCATATTTGAAAGATCTTGGATTAGAGGAGAAGTGAAGTTTTGAAGTAGAGGGATATGTTGAATTCATGAATACTTTGCATGATGATGTGAAGTATAATTTGGAACATAGAAATCATAAATATAAGGATACAATTGACCGATCTAGGAGACATAAGAATTTTAAGGTTGGTGATGATGTTATGATTCATTTGAAGAAGGGAGGATTTCCTATTGGAACCTACAATAAGTTGAAGATGAAGAAGTTTGGACCTTGTTAGATACTGAAGAAATTTGATAGTGGTAATGCTTTTGAGGTTGAGTTACCAGTTGACATGGATATATCACCTATATTCAACATTGCAAACTTGTATGAGTACCATGAGTCAAATGATGAGATAGATATGAAGCAAGGATGTCCTAAGAAGTAGATAGAGGAAATTGAGAAGGTCTTAGATAAAAATATTGGGAGAAGAATAAGGGAAAACTATTACATGGATTACTTAGTCAAGTGGAAAAATAGACCATTTGAGGATGCTACCTGGATTTCCCAATATGAGTTAGATCATTTGGATTCTTCTTAGGTTGTACAATAGCTATGATTCAAAGCATCAATTTTATTAACCCCAAGTGTCTGATGCAGGAGCATCTTGGGTTCATGGAAATCTTGCATCAACCAAAAGATAGTTCTTAGTTATTTTTGTTCTTATTTACTGGTTGGAGAGATTATGCTAGCTAGTTGTCATTTATTCAAGATAGAAATTATGATTTTAAATTATTATTCTAGACCTATCTAGGATCATCTTCCTATGATTGCACCTCCTATTGTCCATGGTTGTTCAAGATTTGATCCATTTTCTATTCGTGGGTAACGTGTTTTTTGCTTGCTTGGACCTATTTAGAGATTCAATGTGTGTTCGTTGATCTTTGGGTTTTGACCATTGTGATTGTAGCATGTAGTTCATGGATCTCTTGTGGATCATTTCCTATGATCACACATCTTGTTGTTCCTTTTCATGGATCTTTGATTCATTTTTGGGTCGAGTCTATTTATTGTACACATTTCCTTCTTTGGGAATGTAATTTTATGTTAGCCAACCTTTAGAGGCGTTGCCTATATGTAATAACTTGATGTATCATGAAAAAAAAGTCTAGTTGGTTAGAGAAACCTAGATCTAAGACTTTGGAAGATCAAAATTAGGATTTGAGATTCATTTCTTTGTATATGGTCGTAACTGGGAAGGCCTGACAACCCGACATGTACGTTATTTGATATCTAAATGAATATATTGGATCATGTATTTTCTCTCTAGATTATGAGTTGTTTCTTTTTGGTGTTACTCCTAGTTGCGAGGTTGGGCATCTCCTTTGGGGATTCACCCTCATTAGCATTATGTCACATTTCCTGTCTAGGACCATGGGATTAACTTACTTTGTTGAAGACTAGGCCCACATTCTAATGGACACCTTGTCATCATGTTGCATAACTCACTACCATGATAGACCTCCACTGGAGGCATGAGGAATAGGTCATACCAAGTTATTAAAAGGTTTAACACTTTTCCTCATGTAATTATGGGGTTTTAATTAACTTCATTTGATCCTTAGAAAGATCACAGGGAGCGTATTCTTTGAACATGCAATTAGCCTCCCTTTGATCCCTCTATCTCAATGGTCATTTCTATCCACCTTCTAACAATTGTAAGGACATAGGGTAAAACCTTATATAATTGCATGGTTAACCTTTTTCACTCATGTCATCCCATTGAAATATTTTGTGAAGACCACTAACTACTATGGGACAACAAGGGACATCTAACATCACCCCACTAACCCACAAGGTTTCTTTATTATAACTATTAGCTAGCCCAAAGGCACAAGGATAACATAAAACTTAGCAGTCGCTATCACAACTCCCTTCCCTGCTAGCTCACGAGTGCCTAAGACACTAGAGGCTAACTCCCACAAGGATGCGGAAAATTCTTATCTTAACATAGATATCTTTAGTGGTAGTTTTGAAAAGGCTTCCCCTCCTTCCCATAGGCATAAAAAGGACCTAACCTAACTATTGTGGAGTCATACAAGGGGTCTTATTTAAATGAAAAATTAAAGCATGTGGAGACTTGTGATGACTAAAAAGGGGTCATGACTTAAAGGAACATGTGTTAGATTAGGTGAAAAACTAATCTCCCAAGAACACCTGCATGCATAACCCTGTCACATGGAAGAAGCAAAGAACAGAAAGCGAGAAAACTAAGGAGGCCAAAAAGCCAGAGACATCATATGCACATTCAAAAGAACAATCTCTATTATGAACAATATTACAATATGATAATCTGATATCAAATACAAAGAGGTGAATCCTTATAAAAGGAATCACGAAACCCTAAAAAGGGAAACCCTAAGGTTGGCTTAAGCAACTAGAGTGAATAGGTGAGTTAGTAATTAGATCAAAATGATTTAATTAATAACCCAAAAGACTATTACTTTAACACCCCCCCCTTAAGATAAGCTTAGGGAGAAGCTAAAACCTAGGAGACTACTGCAAAAAGTAGGAAAGATGGTTCCCAGCAACAAGGCCTGATCAAGTACCCAAGTACAAGAAATCTCTGCAAAGTGGGGAAATAGAGAAAACCCAGTGGGAAAAACTCTACCCCAAAAGGAGATGAACTAGATGAAGGAAACAAAGCCTCCAATCTAGGGAATGTCCCAAAGAAAGGAACAAGAAAGAGCATGAAGCATCTCTGAAGCATGAAGCTACAAACACTGTCAGAAGAAACTGCTGGAACCCCCACTGAAATAGTGCATGACCAAGTAGAGAAGACAAAGTCTGAAGAGCTGATCAATCGAAGAGGTGACCTCCAAAAGTAGGAATGAACAAGTGTCTATATAGTAGATGAACCATCTCACTGAAATGCATAGGTGCCTAGCCACTGCATCCACCTAGTACATAGGAACAAAAACTGAATACGTAGATCACTCAACCTAACCAAGGAAGAAATAGAACCAACAAGTGAACCCCCCCCCCCCATAATGCTGAATAGGGAGAGGGGTGACAGGAACACTAAAATGCAATGCAGAAACATCTGCAAGAAGAAGAATTAGGAACACCAATAGTGCAATAGAAGGACAAGCATAGGATAAAGGGCGGTGACATGAACACATAGCATGGGCTAATGTCGTGGAAGGTACACTCACTTGACAAAGGTGGATGAGCACATAAGGAAAAACATCATAACCCCCCATGGCACTTTATAACTGAGTGCGAGTACAAACAAACACAAGGTGCTCAAAATCCCAGATATGCAGAAGCAGGCACTTTATCTTAGTGTGTTTATAGAAAAAAAAAATGCTACAAAAGAGAAGCATACAATGCTCAGAAAGTCAAAAAGAAGAGTGAGCCAGAAGAAGAGATCCCAGGACATGTAGAATGCAAGTAATCTACCAGAGTGTGAAAGTGAAAAACTCAGAGAAGAAAGAACCTGGAGCAAAATCTAGATAAAAGACTCCTGCCATTGCAAAAATCACAGAACCAGCTTTTCGACGATATCTAGTTTGCCAAAAATAGAGTCCGAATGAGCAAGATATGGCTCCCAAAAGGCAAAAATAGACATTGGACTTTGACAGCAAAAAACACTATCAAAATAGAAGAGCCAAAAAACCTAACCTCCATAATCGAAAAGAGCTTTCCAACGATATAAAGAAGTTCGAAAAAGACCTTTGTATGCTCCAGATAGAGCAAAAACAGCATCAAGGGGTCAGAAAGGCTCCAAAAACAAATTTTAAGCCCTTGGGGCTGGAAAAAAAATAGCCCCTGGGTGCATGGCGCGCGCAGGGGGCTGGAGCATAACTCCCGGTCACCCATGCGACCGCCGCTAGGGGTTTGAAGAGCCCATGGGGCTAAAAGCCCGTTGGGCAGCGCGTTTAGTGGAGGATCCGATTGAGCGGAGCGGAGCTAGGAGGAGCCAGTGGGCCGGGTTGAGTGGAGCGATGCCCCTGCTGGAGGCGGTGCTACCAGTGGTGTGCAGGTGGCGGTAGGGGCCGCAGAGGGCCCGCAGTGGTGCGAGCTGGTGTTGGGCCGGCAGCGGAGGAGCGCCGGTGGTGCCAAACAAAATACATTGCATGCGTTATTTTAACGCAAAAAATAATTAAAAATTTGATTTTTTTTGTATTTTTCTCGATTTCCATGCTCGTACAGCACTGGAAACCAAAATCTTTTTGCCTCAGAGCCAACGTTGTCCAAAATGGACAAATTTTATGTGGATTCTAGGGTTTTTGGGTGCTTTGAGCTCAATGGAGATGTCTGTTTGAGCCCAAAGTGACCAGAAACAAAGCCCCCATCTAAATCCACATAAAAACCTTTGAAAACCTTGAAAACCTCCTGCTTCTGAATCACTTCAACAAAACACAAACACCAAGCAACAAGATGGCTTTGATACCATGTTAGATTAGGTGAAAAACTAATCTCCCAAAACACCTACATGCATAACCCTATCACATGGAAGAAGAAAAGAATAGAAAGCGAGAAAACTAAGGAGGCTAAAAAGCCAGAGACATCATATGAACATTCAAAAGAACAATCTCTATTATGAACAATATTACAATATGATAATCTGATATCAAATACAAAGAGGTGAATCCTTATAAAAGGAATCACGAAACCCTAAAAAGGGAAACCCTAAGGTTGGCTTAAGCAACTAGAGTGAATAGGTGAGCTAGTAATTAGATCAAAATGATTTAATTAATAACCCAAAAGACTATTACTCTAACAACATGACCTAGGAACTTAGGTATTAAAAATATGAATCCAAGCACTTTAGAAAATAAACCATGATACTATTGAAAATAAAATTTGATACTAAGGTAAAATGATAAGATCAATTGGTGAATGCAAAAATCACATAATGAAAGGGGTCAATTAATATCTTGAAAACACATCAACAAAGATATGAATTAGACCAATTAAGACTAGAAGAGAAACTCAACATGAGATTATAATGCTAGACTACAATTCAAAATGATACGTAGGGTTTTTTTAGCATTTTAAATACAAAAAGACATGTAAACCCTAAATTTTTACTGGGGTACTAATACAAAGGATAACAAGCCAAATAATTGGCAACATCTTGACCTCCTTGTATCTCTCAACCTTTAGATGTTCCTTCTATTCCTCCTATTTCTAGAGAAAGGAAATAAAAATGAATTGAGGTTGAGTGACACCCTATATCCTTCTATAGAAATTCTAAACCATAAATGATAAAATCACAATGCAATAGAGTGTCGAGAAGAAATAATTCTATGTCTCATTAGATTTCTACAAGTGATCCTTCTTCTAAGAAATTAGATAGTGATATGTCCCCACCTTCTCAACCTTCATTACCTTCACCTACTCCTAAGATTGATCATTACCTTTCCTAACATAGCTAAATATAGAAAATATTCCTTGAGATTTTTCTATTGTGGGTTATAATTCTCTAAAAATCATCGATATTAATATTGTGCCAACTATGGCGATAAACTTGGATGATGATTCATATGACAAGGTTTAAACTATAGAAAATTATTCTACATTAATATTTTCTAAAGTATTGACTCTAGCTCCTAGTGCCATACATAGTGATCCTTACAGAATTGGCCATATTTGGAACTAGATATAGCCCCTTGTACCATACTATTTGTAGCTCCTTTATCATCTAACCTACCATGTCTTTATGATGAGAAATATTTTGAGGTAATTGATTTTCTATATATTAGATCATAAGTATAGTACCCTTTGTCTTTATGTGTTTTCTTTCATGTTTTGTGATTTCCTATGATTTGTTTCTTGGCATGTCTTTTATTTCTTAAGCTCTCTTTAAATGACCCTGGATGCTTTATTGGCATAAGGATATGAAGGGATCAATACAATCATGGAATTCTTCTATTTGTACCTCTAATATTCTAATTATCATATATATGTTTTGTGGTAAATGTGGTGTTGTGTTTTCTATTGTGGACAATGCAGAGTGTTGAAGCATTTTTCTTCCTTCTTATGTGCTCTTCCTCTTATGTACTTGTTGTTCTAATATATCTGGAAAATTAGATCAATTTTAAATTTATCATATTAATATATATCATGCATCCTATATTTATATTGACCTCAAATTTTTGGATCCTTTATGTTCTCTTACATGTTCTTGTTTCAATGTTGCATCACCTTAATTTTCCTATGTTGGGGGCATTTTGTCATCATAATGTTCTTACCTTTGAATGTATAGTACCTTAAAGGAAATTTCTCCTAGTTCATGTACGCAATTATTTTAAGCTGGAGACATATATTCCTTTATGTATTTCAGTTTGTGTACATACCATGAGATTGGTTGTTCACTTTGATCACACACCACAAAATTGTTAATGCTATTGCAAAATCATTTTGCAACATTCTATCAAGATTACCTAATAGACATAATTTTTATCGTGACTATGTAACATTTGATACTATTTTCATGAAGAACACCTAGTATATTTGAGGATTTTTGCTAGCATGTGAGACCTTCACTTGTTCTTGAGCTACTTAGCACAACACAAATTCCTATCCTTTTGATTTATGACCTATTGTGTACATGGCTCCAAGTAAGTATTTGAAGATATTCATAGTTCTAGAAGCCATTCTTTGTGGGTTTGTGATATGACTCCTAGTGTGAATCTACAAATATTACTAGTCCTATATGTCATACCTTGTGTTACGTATACTTTATATATGTTTCCAATGTTCATCATTATTACTCATTTATGTTTGAACTTTTATCTTGATATTATATATTGATAAGATTCTAAATGTTGTGGACTACTGCTTTGTTAAGCTTGGAGTTGTCTTACTTCTTTAATATCTTGAAGAATAAATATTTAGCTTCCGCATACTTTACTTTGAGTATGAGTATACAATCATACTTCCACAAAAGTGGGGGCTATATGAAGTGTCATAAATTGTATACCTTAACAATTTCACACTAGGCTTAGATCCACTTTGGCAGTTTTCTGAATTTATGCCTAATTGTACCTAGTTTTTGGTAAGTTTCTATAAACTTGTTTTATTTCTCCTCCTTACAAAAATTATCATGACTTTATTTTCTAAGATTAGGGAATCGGGTACCCTTTTCTAGGAAAATCTGACTCAAAATTTGAGAGAATCTACCTTTCTTTGTTGGCCTTCCTCCAAAAAATTATTTCAAAAAGGTGTAAGTTGCATATAAATACAACTACCTCTCTCATCTCAAACTCTCTTATATCCTCTAGCACATTCAATAATTAATTAAAATCATCATCTAAGAACAATTTTTCATTCATGGAGGAAAGTATTCAAGCATACATGTCTACTACAACAATCATGACCAACTATATTGTGTTTCTTCATGTTGGAATAATGCACTAATGTGATACAATACTTTACTTCATCACATCAAGCTTTGTGTAAGATTCCATAAAGGGTTTCATATTTAAGGTAATATCTTTTAAATTTAATATCGCATTGCTTGTTTAGTCTATGTACTTGTAAAGACATACATTATTTCTTAGAGTGAGAACACTGACATGGGGTTTGACCTAGGTAAGCCCCTATCTAACATTACTAATTTTCCTCATTTTTCACGTTTGCAAGTTTAGATTCAATATCAATAAATCTATAGGAGCGCAAGCTAGATAGAGATAGATTGTGACAAACTTTGAACAAACAAAAAATATTAGGCTAATTCACCCAACACCTATTTCTTGATGCTCTCAACTAAATTCTTGGGTAATAGAAATATAGAGCATCCTTATTAAAATTTGCATAAATTGTTATATTTTTAGAGACCTTCTTGGTAGATAACCCAACACCTCCATCCAACACATTCTAATCCAAATTTTAGATCCAAGTAGCTTTTTATATCTTTATTCTAGATCCAACTTATTATTTTAGTTATTCTTTTTTTTTTGTCAAATTCATTAATTTTCTATCATTAACCTAGATCACACACATGCATGCGCACACACATTTCACAATCTCATTTATTTCGCAACAAAGGAGCAATAACTTAGTGTTTAGCTCTCCTTTCAAGACTATAACTAGGGCTATTCATGTTCCAATTTTATGAAAGGAAAATGAGATATTTAATTTACATTGATTGTCCTAGGATCCTATTTCCCAACATTTTGCATGATTGGGAGATTTTTTATGTTCTCAAATGATGGATTTGATGGGTCTATGAATAATGGTCACATGACCGATGATATATTCAGAAGGCATGGCATTAGAAATGTTGTGGAATGACATACCTTTCTTTGTGCTTTGTAGTTTAAATTCATAAAGGTGATGTTGTTTGATTGGTGTTTGGATTAAGATGGGTTGGATTGTAATTTTTTTAGGATAAAGGATTAACATGGAAGTTGATGCTACAACACACCCATATGAGATAAGAATTATGAATATGGAAGTTGATAATGCAGCCCTTGGAAACTGGAAATGAGTTTTCCTTGTCAAAGGTGGCATATAAATTACTAATAGATATGCATTTAACTTTAATAAAATAGTTTGTCCTAGTTTATTCTTGGTATTGATGGTTTATGGATAAGTGATTGGAGCTTATGATAAGATTTATTACAAAAATGTCATCTAAGAGATCATATATCTTGATCCAAAATACAAGAACAATATAATCATAGGGATCATATTCAACTTGATCAAAAAAATTAGCATCACCAACATTAAGTTATTTTTAGATAAACATGAGGATTAATAAAAGAAAAATGGTTTCATGATTTTTGAATGGAACATAATAAAAATTTGATGATAGTTTGATTAGGTTGAGATTAGGATGTTTATGATTAGAGGTGGATATGCTTGTTTGGGATATATCAATGAGGGGATTAATCAAATAAAAATAGTTTCATGATTTTAGAGTTGAATGTGAGAAAATTTGATGATGGCTTAATTAGCTTAGGATTGTTGGATTTGATGAGAAAACAACCCACAGCTCCCAAGAACACCTGCATGCAAACACCTGTCATGAAAAGAAGAGAGAAGCAAACAACTATGGAGGCTTGAATGTAAGGATCCATGAAAGAGGAAACATTTTTTATGTGCAAAAACAAAAGTTGCAATCAAATAATATTGAATGATCTTCAATTACAATTTGTTAAGAATACAAAGGAGATTAATCCTTATAAAGGATATCTGAAACCCTAAAAGGGTGGAAAGTCCTAGGTTGCACAATAATAATTAATAAAGTAATTAAGTATTATATGCATAAAGTTTAGCTTAAGAAGAAAGAGATAATAAGTGACTTACTAATTAAATCAATATGATTTAATTAATAAGTAAACACTTTATTACTCTAACACCCCCCTTAAGATGAACTTTGGGAGAGGCTAAAAACTTATAAAGAACCACTAAAAGCAAATGGGTCCCAGCAACAAAAGGCCTGATCAGGTACCCAAGTACAAAAGAGAGTCTCTCTAAAAGAGGAGAAATAGAGAAAACCACATGGGAAAAACTCTACTCCAAAAAGAGACAAAGACTAGTCTGAAGGACTGAAGAAGCCTCCAAAACTAGGAATGTTCCAAAAAATAGGAACAAGGATGAACATGTAGAACATCACTAAAGCAAGAAGCTGCAAACTCTGTCAAGAAGTAACTGTTGATCTGAAGATCCTCCACTGAAATATGACCAGGTAGAGAAGACTATAATCTGCATGAGTTCCCTCAAATGACACTACTCGAATCATGAGGCAAACAACTGAAGTCAAAGATACAAAATACACTAATTTGCACGAGTGCCCTCAAATGACACTACTCGAATTAGGAGGAAAAAAAAGGAAAAAACATGAACTCGAAGATACAAATGGCATACAAAACACCAAAGTTTGAAGAGTTGATTAATCAAATCTGGAAGAGTGCTTCCAAAAATAGAAAAGAAAAGAGTGTCCATATGGTAAATGATCCATCTCACCGGAATGCATAGGTACCTAGCCACTACATCTGCCTAGTACAGAATCAAATAATGAATATATAGCTCACACTATCAAGCCAAGGAAGCAAAAGAACCAATAGTAGAAACCCCCCATAATTCTAACAAGGGAGTAATGATAGGCACACTAAAAAGAACGTCCAATATGAACTGCATGATGAAGAAGAACTAGGAACATCGAAGGTGCAAAGAGAGTACAAACACAAATAGAGATACCTAAGGCTAATGTCGTTGGAGGAACACTCACATGAAAAAAGTAGATGGAAAACATCAAACCCCCCTGGCACTTTATAATGGAGTACAAGCACAAAGAGCACGAATAGGCACAAGATCCCATACATGCAATAGAATGGCACTTTATCACAATGTGTGTGCATAAAAGAATGTTATAAAAGTGACGTATACACTACTCAAAGAAGAGAGAAGGATGCTGAAACAAAAGAACAGCCAAAGATGAGCCATCCCTCAAAGGGTAGAGATCTCGGGACGTGTAACATCCAAGATATACACTAGATTGCAAAAATGCAAGAAATTGAATAAAATATACCTGGAGTAGAATATGGAAAAATGACTCATGACAATGGAAAGGTCTCAGAACAAGACTTCCAATGATATATCATTTTCCCGAAATGGATTTTGGATGTGTAAGATAGAGCTCCCAAAGTGCGAAATTGAACCTCTGGCTTTGACAAAAAAAACCATCAAAAAAGAAAAATAAAAAATTCAAATCTTCAGATCTGGATAGAGCTCAGAAAGAGATTTCAGATGATATCTTGTTTTCTTGATTTTGACATCGTATGCTCAAGTTATGAGCAAAAAACCACAAGTTGCACTGGAGGGAAGGAAAAAAAGAAGCTCTGCCTTTGAACTCTAGGTGTGAAAATGGAGAACAAAACTTGAAAATCCAAAATGCCAAAAAGATCCATCATTGAATAAGTTTTCCAACGGTATCTCGTTTGCTGAAAAATGACACTGTATGCTCAAGTTATGAGCAAAAAACCACAGGTAGCTCCAAAGGGCCCAAAATGGTGTCAAAAACCTTGCTGATGTATGCTGACATCAACACTTCATGGGCTTCAATTTGAGGGTCGTATGGTCATCACCTAAAAAACCCAATAGGCCCCTAGGGCCAAAAAAATTGGGCCCCTGGTCAAATGGGTGACCTGGGGGCTAGAAGGTTGCTAGGGCTAAAGAACTAGCAGCTGGTCATCCATGTGACCCTGGGTCGTATGGGGCAAGGGCTGATCCTGGATAACGGCTAGCGGTTTTGAAAACCATTGCGGTCCCGCCCAGCAGTAAAAACCCACAACTCCCAAGAACACTTGCATGCAAACACCTGTCACGTAAAGAAGAGAGAAGCAAACAACAATGGAGGCTTGAACACAAGGATCCATGAAAGAGGAGACATTCTTGATGTGCAAAAACAAAAGTTGCAATCAAATAATATTGAATGATCTTCAATTACAATCTATTAAGAATACAAAGGAGATCAATCCTTATAAAGGATATCACTGGTTCTTAAATCTAAGTCAAAGTGTGTACCCCGCTCTCTCTCTCTAAATGTTGTGTTAAGAAATCTATGATTGTAGGGTGGTGGTTGAACTACAAACTTGACATCATATTGAATTTAACTTGGAATATAGAAATATTAAACACAATTTTCCCAAGGGGAGAAATATTATATTTGAAAAATAGTGGCTTTCACATAATGTGGTATATAAGATTATGATTTATTGATATGGATTTGGAATATCATAAGCCTTTTGGAAGAGTATTTTATTACTACATTTTCAAAGATGATTTTTTATTTGAAATGGTTGATGTGCAAATGTTTAATATTTAGATTCAAAATCTTCTCATAGCTTTTATACAAAAAAAAACACCAAACACATTGACATTATTAGTTAGGTAGAAGTGTTACTTGTTGTTGTCTCACTAATATATTATCTCCCAATTTGTGGAGAGAAAGATAATGAACATATCATGGTGTTATCTTTACACCCCTTATCATGGAGGCCTAGACCTTCCTCATAGTGAGATTTGTCTATACAACTCAAAAGTATATTATGAGTAACTTCCTAAGGTTAATCTCTTAACTAGAACACCAAAAGAAATGATGGTTGATATGTCCTATCTAGGATTTAAATAGTGATTAGAGATATCCTCTACATATTACAAGATTTTACAAGGCCTAAGTTTCTAGACTATATCCCATCTAAAAGAAAATGAATTAAGTGCAAGTGAATTTTAATTCACCTTGACTTGTATTGAAAATTGGTGTCAAGGATGTGTCAAACATGATGTGACTCCTTTGAGGTATAACTTATACTCTTACCTCTTTGTATGCTACATCAAAACACATGGTTTACGTCATTCCCTAAGGTGGTGAGATCCTTAGGAAAGCCTATTAAAGTGAAAGAAAGCCAATTGTTTAAATTAGTTCCCAAGATCCCTTGCAGTGCAAAGGAAGATCATATGTAATTTGAAATCTTATATTAACACAAAAAAAGAACTAGAAATTGTCTAATGTCCAAGATCATACACACTTAAAATTTCTCGCATAAATAGAAAATAATTTTTTTATTTTTATCAAATCAGAAAAAATTATGTGACAAAACTAATTCTTAAAAGAGAATATTTAATAGTTGTTCTACAAGAAACATGTTAGTAGTTTTAGATATATGAGTTTTGACAAGTGATTTTTTTAACAAAGATGTTAGCAAATAAGCCTCTAAAAAATAGAAATAAATATTATGACACAAAAAAATATAATTCACTATAATGGTATTCATGATTTTCTATACAACTTTTAAAAAGTTATAAATCTAACTTTTGTATGCAAAAGCTATGTATGATTGAGATATAAAAAATAAAGGAGTTTGAATAATTATACCTAATATTTGAGGTCAAATCTACTAAGTGAAATGTTATGAGATAGCTTTCTAATGCATGTAAAAGCACAAAACTTTGAGATATGAGGGATTTTTTTTTTGTAAATTTGATTAAAATGTGTTACTTTAATGTTCAAAAGGAAAGAGATATTAGTTTTGTACTTTGGGTCTGATTGCACAGGTAGTTATGTTTTGATAGTCAATACTAATGGTTAGTTTTGGTAATTAAAACTAGCAGTTAATTCTTAGTCATATGTTGGTAATTAAAAGGGTGTTTCACATGTAGACCTTTATATAAATCAACAAATAATATCATTTTTTTGCAAATTGGATAAAATGACATTTTGATCCACAATCAACAAACAGGTAAACAACTATTTTTACATAGATGATTATGCAAAAAAATGTACTTCTTACTCTATGAATTACAAAAGCCTTAGAACAAAAATATAAAAAGTATTCACCAACATAGGTCAAATTTATATGAATCTTCATCTCGTATGCCTTTTCAACTCAATTGTAATGTGCATTTTGCACTAGGAGGCTCTTTGTGAAAGCTCGCCCCTTAGATTCCTCCAAAAGTGACTAGAAACTTGCTAAATCAAGTAAGCGAACTTACAAAATTAATGAAGGTTTAAGAAACCATGTTCCGTTGAGCTTGCTAAATCTATGTAAGAAAATATATGAAACTTAAAATCAATATCAAAACTTTATTTCATACCCAACTATACATCACTTAGAGCAATAAATTGCAACAAATAAATGCATCTTACCCATAGAGTTCATGTTAAACCTAAAAATAGTTACGCTCAAAGATTTTTTGTTAACATGATGGAGGATTGAGATGCTTACAACAACATCATAATAATGAATTCTTGAAGTTAGTTTTGTTTAAAATGGTTTAGGGAAGGCAGTTTCATAGATTTTAGATGGGTGGATTAATGGTTAGATCAATGACTAAGATCAAGTTGGCTAGTTTTGTTTAAAATGGTTTAGGGAAGGCAGTTTCATAGATTTTAGATGGGTGGATTAATGGTTAGATCAATGACTAAGATCAAGTTGGCTAGGCAATTGTGAGTTAAGGGGTGAAGATAAATAAATTATTTATAATTTTTAAAGTGTAAAATATGAAAATTAATAAATAAAATTTATTAAAATATGTGATATAGGAAAGGAAAATAAATTAAGACTTTAATAAAATAGATTAGAAAAACTAGATAAATTATCCAATTTATCTATTTAATAGAAAAAAGGATATATGTGATAGGTAATGTTAGAACAATGTGTATGTTTAAAGTTGTCTACAACAATAATGAAAACCTTTACACACAAGAATAAGATATTTGTATAAAATAATGTAAAGACCTTAAACTAAATTATAGGGTGAGTGGGGTTGTGTCCTCAATTTTATTGCTTAGAGATGGGCACTTCAGAGATGGGTGGAATCAAACCACTATAACAATGACATAATTATGTTGATAAACAAAGTCTCACCAAACTACCTTAACGATCAAAAGTAGCACTTTTCTACCTTTTTCAAACCAAGGTGGCTAGGGCCATGTTGACCCACCTGTTCCATCTAAGATCAATGGGAGGGAGCATGCTTTCATTTAATTCTATCAACACATGGTGATCTTCTAAAGATGGACTTCTATAATCATTCATTGTCACATTCATTCTAATTAATTGAACTTCATATGCGAATTGATGGGGTCACCATATTAACGATCAACCTTTATGACCAACCCAACAAAACAATCTTGACCACCAACAAAACAATTCATTGAAAACATAGAAATAAAAGACACCTAAGACTTGTAAACAAAATAGAACTTCAATAAAACATCAATAATCCAAAAAAACATAGGCTAGACAATACCATACCCTATCCTAGCAATAGACACACCCTAATAATCAGTTATGAGTCATTATTCCCAATAATTACCATGCTAAAAAATGGAGTTACAAGGTTTTAAGATGGTCAACATTGATGATAGGCACGAGGAAGGTGGTGTATTAGTTATAGTTAAAGAAAGACAAGGGAAAAGTTAGAAAGAAAAGTAAGGCTTATCTGCCATATTGCGAGGCGAACACTCTGTTGCGTAGAAATGTGAGTAACTGCTCTCCTCGCATTGCATTGCATTCGATGATAACAACCTTTCTGGAGGGCGTCACGAAATACATGTTTCTCCTATTTTATTCGAGGTAAACAAGGAGTTAGTCGTACGGGGTTAGATCTATCCATGACTGTTTTTCCCCTTCTGCATTTAGGGTGGAATTGAATTCGCTTTTTCCTGACTGAGTCATAGCATGAGTGGAGCAGGACACGGTGTTGACAAAATGTTTGTTACACGGCAGAGAGTTAGGTAATGGTGGAGGTGAGGCAAAGGAGGCGAGATATGCTAGGTGTCATCACTGGAGATGTATGAATGTACTCTTCTGATGAGGCACTCGTAAGGAGGTTGTAGTTTCTTGGGACTGGAGAAATGGAATGAATGTTAATGGGAGATTAATTAATTGTTACTTTTCTTCTTCTTCTTGTTGGTATTGTGTTGGACATTGCAAGGCATCTGCTCTGTCCTGCTCTGCTCAGCTCTGCTGTGTACTTAATATGGTTGCAGCAGCTACTGCTGCTTTTTCTATGGATGGAATGCTTCTCCGTGTTGGGGATGATCTTGGTTGCAGCAGAGCTCCTCAATCTGTAATTGCCCTGTGGAGGTTCAGTTAGATCCAAATAGCTTTTGGGTGTCCTGGTTTGTTGGGTGGTCGTTCTTGATGGATTCAGGCATGGCGGGTAATCCAAGCAAGAATTCGTTCTCGTCGTCCCCATCTCCTCCTACTACTACTACTGATGTGGGACTGGTTTCTAGGAGGAAAAAATCCAAAGTGACCAGAAGCCAGATCAATGACTTCCATGCAGCTGCCAGGAATGAAGAGGAAGAGGAGAGGAGTAGGATTAATTCGGAGGAGATAAACGCAGGTAAGAGCAGAAACCGTTACCATGTGTGCAAGCATTGCAAGAGGGCTTTCACCTCGGGGCGTGCTCTGGGAGGCCACATTCGAATCCATGGAGCGTCCTTCAAAGGAGGAGGAGGAAGAGGAGCAGAGGAGGAGTCCCATAATTCACTGTTGATGGAAGAGGCCGCCGAAGTTGACGGATCGGATTCATCGGATGCAGATTCATCGGGGTCTTCCGAAGGCGGATTGAGCTCCCCAAAGATGGTTTCGCTGTACACTCTGAGGAACAATCCGAAGCGCAGCAGCATTCTCATGGATCCCGAATTCACCCATGACCTTCAGGGTCGCAACAGCAGCTGGCAATGGCAGGAATCCGTCTCAGGTATTTTGCCTCCTCTTCCTTACTCTTCCGAATATGTTGGATCTCAGCTCAGGCACAGGCGCCTCCTGCTCCCCAACTGGTCCATCACTAGAAGTAGAAGTAGTAGGAGTAGTTGCAGCAGAGCAGAGGCAGAGCCCAAGAGACGGGGTGGCCCCAAAGATGTAGGAGCTGATCATGATGACAGAGACACCGCGCATTTGCTCGTCATGCTTGCCCAAAGGACGAGGAGTAACAATAATAACGAGGAGGAAATGGAATCCACTGAGGAGTCCGTGTATGATTCCAAGCCTCGGATGGTTTCGAACCTTGAATCGCAAGGGAGTATAGAGGATTTGGGTGGGTCTGGTGGGGAGGAATCGAGATTAGTCCAGAAGAGGAGGAGGAAGAAGAAGAGGAATTCGGTGTTTGAATCGGATGTGGATGGGGATGTGGGAGGCATTGGTGAGTCCACTCAACACCAACACCAACATCAATGCAACACATGCAAGAAGGTCTTTAATTCTCACCAGGCTTTGGGAGGCCACAGGGCGAGCCACAGGAAAGTCAAGGGCTGCTTTGCAGCAGATGGGAATGAAGAAAGAATAGAAGAAGAAGTTGCAGGAGAAGGAGAAGGTAGTTTTATGCTAGAAGCCGAGCCTGAGCCTAAGCCAGAACGGCAACTTGAGGGTGCAAATGGAAACATGTTTTCCGGTTTTCATGCAATTAATTTTGAGGAGGAAGGGGCTGTGACAATGAGCCATTTGACACAAGAAGAGACCCCAGAGCAAGAATCCTTCTCACACAAAGTAGGAAAACCTCAGACTCATCAGTGCTCCATCTGCCGCAGGGTTTTCTCCTCTGGACAGGCTCTAGGTGGGCATAAGAGATGTCATTGGATTGGTGACAGAGTTACAGAGACTGCAACTAGTGTGATTTCAACTGGGAAGCAGCAGCAGCAGCTTGAGTCAGGCAGTGGCCGAGACCTGAGAGACGACCTGCTGGACCTCAATCAGCCACCACCTATCGATGAGGATGACATCCGAGTTGCCTATGGCTTGGATGCGATCTCGGCTTGTGCAGAGAGCGTTAACCAGAAAGTGAAAATGCTAGGAGGAGCTGCGGCCAATAATGCAGTTGATTCTTTCAAAGCACTAAAATGATTGATTGTAGCTACTAAAGTATTCTGTGAAGAACAAATTTACAACTTAATTTTTTGTCTGCCGAGACCTGGAAGGGGAACTCACAAGGTATAGGTATGTACCAACAATGGTATTTTTTTGTCCCAACTTTTGTGGTTACTTCTTTAAATCAATGAAGTTAGTGCCAGGCACCTGGAGGAGCACTTATATGATGAGTGTCATAGCTGTCTAGCAATCAGGAAATTTTGATGCATTCCAGGCAGTACTCTCTGTGTAAAGGTACTTCACTAAGTTATCACTTTGGCAGCTATCCATACATGTTGATGAGATTGAATTCAAGGAGCTGAAATCATAATCCGGTTTCAATCCAAAAATATATTGTTATCTTCTTCTTCGTCAGTAAAAGAACTTCTGATGAACTAGAAATGCTATACAGGCTTCTTCTATCAATCCATAATTGAATGAATGAAGTGAAACCATTATTCTTTTTGCAAGAACAGGCTTGTATATTTTTTGTTTCTGATCGATTCAAAATGTTTAGTATAATTCATGTTTCTTGACATTATGCTGCTTCCCCTTTTGCCCATGTTCGCCTGTAGTAGTTGTTTTAAGACACATTCTTTTGAGTTGACAATCAGTGAACTGGATTTTTTTTTAATTGCTTGTTTTCTCTTAAAGTTTGAGATTTCTGCTCGTAGAGAAGGTCCACTGATTTTCTTAAAAGTTAGCGAGTAAAGTATGCTGAAAAGTTAATTTTGAGGTCTATATAATCATCACAATTTGCAGTACATGTTGAGTGTTTCATGATCTACCACTAAGGTGTGGTAATACAAACTTAATATTAGCACTTCAAAAAAAAATGAGATGCTTTCAATCAAAAATGGTTCCTCTCTCTCCCATAATTTCCCACATGATAGCATGAACTATAGATTCACAAGCTGAATCAAAGACACTAATTCACAAATGAAGACACTAACAATTATAGAAATTGAATTGGAGGGAACTGAAATGGAGATGGAAAGATTCCTTCTGCCTTGCATAGATTATGAATGGCATTATTATCAGTTCTTTGGTCATGTTTAAAGAGGCATTTGAACCTCCAAACAGATTCTTACTAGATCATTTTGGAGTGGCATTTTCCTGCATTATAGATCATACAACATATAGATTTTATCACTACATGCAGATTTTGTCATGTGAAGTTGAAAGCCTAAGCAATAATGGTTCGGTCTGTGAGATTTTAGTTTGTAAAGCATGATTGGAAAGATTTTGGAAGCATTATCTGATGTTGCATTTGCTAAGGAGGTTTACAACATGTTCCTAATACCATATTCAAATAAGATGCATTATGCATCATTTCAATGAAATATAGTATTCAGCCTTTTGGGTGATTTGGCTTCCCTTGGAGTCCTGGATTGTAGAATATAAACAATAGCTTGACATCTATGGCTACAGATACATATGTATGCATTTACTTTGAGAGCAGCTTGATTGAAGTAGGTGTAGGATGACTGTAGAATCTTTGTACCAGATTATGGCGTTCATTAAGTATTCTTGAATGAAAGTCTTTTTAAATTGACTATTCAACGTTACACATAGGTTTACCAGACAAACTTGCTCGATTACCGAATCAAAGAAACTTTCAAGGGGCACTGACAAATAAACAAAATTTAAGTTTCTGGAGAGGCTCTCATAAAATTGTCTTACCTGATGGGAAGTGTCATCAGCTAAGCGAGAAAACTTAAATCACACACATAAGTGACAGGGACATTTCCTTAACAATAAGGAACCCAAATATGCCTACATTTTTCCCTTTCTAAGCTATCTCAGTAGGCCTTTTTGACAAAACTCATATACAAGTTTAGTGTAAGCACTAATCCCTGATTCAAGAGATGGATCATTTGGCTTGCCATCACAACTCTGGCTCTCAAATGTAACTCTGACCCTGCTGGGCTTGCTCTTTATATGCATTGGCGAGACAGGGTGTTCTAATTGCATTGGATGGAACCAAATTTAAAGCCATCACAGCTAGATTACATTACATGATCCAACGATAGTTGAGCCCGGGTTACTGCCTAAATCAAGCAGCTGCATATCTAAAATCCCTAATAATAAACAGTGTGCTGGTTGTTTTACCCTTTTCCTTTCAAAATAACAAACAATAAGCTATGCTGGCCGTTTTACTTTTACCCTCCCAAAATAACAGAGTGCTGGTTGTTTAACCTTTATCCTTCCAAAATGATAAAAAGTCTACTGGCTTTTCAAACTTTACCTTCCCAATACCTTCCCAAAATAACAAACAGAGTGCTGGTTGTTTAAGCTCTATCCTTTAAAAATAACAAATAATGGGCTCGCTATTTAAGCTTAACCTTTCCGAAATAACAAACAACGTGTTGGCTGTTTAAGCTATCCTTCCAAAGTAACAATCAGTGCGCTGGTTCTTTAAGATTTATCTTCTCGTAATAACAAACAGCGTGCTGGTTGTTTAAGCTTTGTCCTTCCAAAATAACAAACAGCGTGCTGGCTATTTAAGTTTTACCTTCCCAAAATAACAAACAACCTACTGGCTCTTTAAGCTTTACCCTCTGTTACTTCCAATCCCACATTTGAGATTCTTTTGATCAATCTTCCAAGAAAAGTTGGGGTTAGATTGAAGAAGATGATTATCCAAATAATTACCATTTAACTATGGTCAACATGTTATAAGGTTTGCACTCATTATGGAGAAGTTTTAAATGTTCAAGACGACCATGACTGCAAAGATCACAGGCCAAGAAACATGGGTAGAAGTTTTCCACCATGAATGCTAATTTGGATCACTGAAACTTAAGAGAGAATCCTTCCCATTGATTACGGTGAGAACTGTTGAATGGGTAAGTGATTGCCCCACTTGCTTTATGAGGAATCTACCTACTTTCTTTTATATAATTTGAAACTGAAAAATGAAAAATCCAATCTGTTTTATGCTGAAAAAGAGTCACCTTCCTGTCCTTGGTGGGTAAGCATTTACCTTTACAAACAAGTTAGAATCTGAGGTTGTGACTTGAAGTTCAAAGATGAATAATTTTGAAGTCAAGATATTGAGGATGATAATGATAATGTTAAAGGTATAACTGGCTACTGTGCATTGGATTTTTCCTACTGTGTATTATTTTAATACACAATTAGTGATTGATGAACAGATGGCGTAGCTTTCACTCTTGATCAAGACTCGTGAAGAATAATGTATCCCCAAAATTGGAGTCATCTTTTCCTTTTTCTTCTTTTATAACCAATGGTCACGATATTCCTAGAACTATAAGAATCTCTCATGTTTGGTCTATGTATAAAAAGGCATCACATTTAATAAATAAATATTGAATCACATGAAGCTACTTGGATGATGGAGTCAAGGAAACAATGCCCACTCAATAAATTCAATGGTCTACCCCCAAAAAATGTATGGTTTTAATTTAATTAGCTTGTCTTTATTGATGTATTTTTATATAAAAGTTGGCAAATAGTTTAGTGTTGTTTCATTTATATATATTTTTTAGGGACCAGTCTTAATCTTAATTTTATTTATTTATTCTATTTGAAATAAATTTATTTGTGTGAAAATGACTTGAAAATCTACAAATTCAATTCAACTTTTGGGCTCAAGTGAATTCTTTTTTTGTTAGCCAACTTGTCAACTTGAGTTTGTTACGTAGTAGAAAAGAACAAACACGAATTTTTTTGTCACTCAATAGTTCTCAATCGACTTGCATTATCATGTAGGGAGCAAAATAAAGTTTTTGTTACATCATTACCTATCAATAAATTAGAAGATTTTGGATGGTTGCTTGTTATGTTTTTTTTTATAAATTCCAAAATTGCTAAATCAAATCCTAGGAGTTTGACCAAAGAATAAGATATTTTTTCTAACAAACTTTTAAAGATGTTTGCCAACAATACCTTGATTTGTAGATATAGATGTCAAAAAATAAGGTGAATAGATTCCAAACAATTAGGACAATGTAATTATTTTTTCTCATAGGGTTCATTTTCACTAGAAGGATGCATTGCCATAAGAAGATCATTTCAAAATGCATAAACTCAACCTCAAACAAATAATATGATCACTAGTTTCAAATATGATTCTAAAGGTTTATCTTGGATCAGAAAGCATAGTTACACCACAAGCCTCTAAGACATACATGAAGCCAAGTCTCAATTCATTTGACATTTCATAAAGCACACGCTTACATATAAATTACTATTTTAATTCTTTAATATGGATAAATTTACTTATTGCTACTTTATTGCTTTGCATTAGCCCTAGAGTACTTAAAAAGTTGTTTTATTTCATTTCAATTGGTGAGCTTTACACCTTCTTAGGTCCTAGAATTTGTATTTTATTTATAACTTTTTAATTTAGTTTCTAAATTTAGTACGCTAATTTTCTTATTTTTTTAATATTTTTTTTTACTTGTTTCATCATTTTTTTATCCTTTTAGATTTGTATATTGAGTTTATGTCAAAGTTCTATTGTCATCTTAGTTTCCCTTTGAGAAGAAGTCTCCACCTTATCTCTATAATGACTAAGAGTTGAGTTGAAAATGGTGTCTCTGATGATCTATGTGATAATACTCATCCTAATGAACAAGGAAACTTTATAATAAGGAACACATAGAACACATGGGTAGACAAGATATCTCTATCACTGCACAATTGCTTTCTCATGGATTTGCCTCTTTAGCTAGTGTTTTTTCTCACGCCTTTGGTTTAAACACTCTTCACAATTTATCAATGAATAACCTTTACAAATTAGAGATTCTTCAAGGCATTAGTGCTAACATTGGCTCTTCAAGTCCTTTGCATGGTACCATTCCCCTCTTCCCACCCAAAGTCTCTCCTTATATTGCAACTTCCCATTCTTTTGATGTTTCTTATACTACTCTTAGCATGATGCCTACTCCTCATGGTCCTCCTAAGCTCTTGTCTAAAACTTATCCCATTGGTGCCCCACCTTAAAGTACTATACTTTTATTTCATTCTTCTAGTGACATACCTTAATGCCATGCTACTAGTGTCATGTCATCATCTTAACCTATTAATGTCACCCCTCCCTCTTTCATTTCTAGCATTATTCCACTTAGTTTACTCCTATTAGTGTCATAGATTTTCCACTCACACTTCACCCTATTTATACCCCATCTATTGTGTCTTGTGTTAGCACCACTGCCATCCTTGTTTCTACACACTTGATGCACTTATGCAAAAAGTTCAATAGCTCGTCAAATGTAAGATTGATGCCATGTTTGGTTGACATGATAAGAGTGAATATATTGAAACAAACCATACTCCTTAACTTAGAGACATGCCATAGTTATTAGTAGTTGGATTTGTGGATCCACACTTTGAAATGAATAATGGAAAGGATAAATAAAATATACAATTGAGATGTTTTACAACTACATGTTCGTATTATGTGTATGACGCTACGTTGTTGGCAACATTGTTTCTATGCACATTGAGCGACTCTTCCACAATATGGTTGTTTTCTATCTCATAGGTTCGTTTATTCTTTTTTCTATGTTCTCCAATGCTTTTCTTCATCATTTCCAAGTTAACATGGATTAAAAGACTATAGTTCTTGAATTTGTTTGTGTGTGCAAGGACCATAAGAGAATTTATGATTATCTTAGTTCATTTCAATCTTTTTATGTTATTTGGTTTCAATATTTCCCAAAGATTAGTAAAAAGTATTTTGTTAAGAGATTGTTGTCACCAATCCATGATAATGTGTATTTAAATAGGATTTATGTGCTTGGGTAAAAAATACAAAGTTAAAAGCATTATCTTCCAAAGTACTCAAATATGATTTTTCTCACATACCTTCCATATCTTCCTACCCCTCAAAGTTTCAAAAGGAAAATCATTTATAAAAGGGTAGTGGCAGGAAAAAGAATAAGTCTAATACTAATTATGTGGCTAATACTTATATTGCTTTTAGATATACAGGCCTTGAAATCATTAAAAGAATAACAAAATTAGATGAGTTCTTAGATAAAGAGATTCAATGTTTATTACATTTTAATGTGATATAAAGTTTCTCTTATTTTGTCCATTGGATACTTCTAGAGGATTATCCAAGTGTTATTATGAAACTACTTTTTATTATTATCGTAGAGTTTATGGGTGTGTCACATGCCATTGCTTGGGTTTAAAACATAAGGCACAAGTTTTGATTGATAATACTATGATATATGTAGAGGATCTTATTGATGGTGAAATATTTAGATTAAAAAAAATAAATTGTGTTTTAAAGTGTAATATGTATATTTTCATTATTGAATTTGCATAAAACAATTTGATCTATCTATTTTAACACATTACATAGCAGTAACACATATTTCTTATCTGTATTTAATACAGCATATATAATCTAGGATAAAAACTTGAAATATATTGATGCTTTAAGAATTTTAAGGTTTAGATTTTTTACTTGAAAATATTTGATGGTATAATTAGATTCAACAAAAGTTATAGGATTAGTTCTATCAAGTTGGGTGAGTTTTTAACAAGTCTTATCTATGAAGAATTGGTCAATTGTAAGAGAAATCTTGCATCACCCAAAAATATTATTTCTTTTTCAAAAGGACTAAGTATGACAGAGTTTCTAGTTTTAGTAAATTCTTATTTATGCATGTTTGGACACAAAATCTTACATAGACCTCCAAAATGGTGATGAAATCACTTCAATACCATTCTTCATTTGTGAGATATTAAAATTTACATTTTTCAAAATCTCTTAAAAATATTGGAAGTCATATTTGAGACACTTAGAGCCTTCAAATGGGCTTGAAAATTGGTTGAAAATTTAAATATAGTCTTTAGGGATATTTTGTGGACAAATGTTTTTCCAATGATGTACAATGATTGAATACCCAATGATTGGATAAAGAGTTATGACCTTGTGAATTTGTACTACTACAATCTAGACTTCAAAATATTCTATTGAACAAGAAAATGGATAGTTGGACTTTTGGCACCTAAAATGGGAGTTTACACTTTCTATAATTATTTAGGGTACTTACATGTTCCAGACAAAAAAGGAAAATGTGGGTTACATGGGAGAGTTCAATAAGTACATATTATCACTCTGACTTGTAAAATTTTATAATCAAAAAGTATATATGGTTGTAGCTTCTAATTTTTTTGAATATTGCAATTTCATTTCATTGAGAAAATAGAAAGAAAATATTTCCTTTTGTGAAATTATATTTATTAATCTTTTGTTGTTGTGTGTTTGGGTTAGTAAGATGGGTATCCTTCATCAAAGGTAGAGGTAGCGTGTTCTCCCATCAATTAAGGAGAACATATTGAAAGAAAGCCAAGTGTGGATTAATGCTTCCAAATGCTAAATCTAACAGGAGAGATGATGCAGAAAATTTCTTACAAACCCTTAAGTTATTGTAAACTAGATAAACACATATACAAAATCAGGTTTAAGAAAATAAACCCACAACACCAGATATACGTGGGAAAACCCTTTCAGGAAAAAACCCACCCTTCAAAAGCCAGACTCAATTGTATTATTAGCAACAACAATAATTATAATACAATGTCTTGAGACAATGCTCATTAAGAGTAAAAACAACATCATAGAATTCTAGAGAATATCTAACACATAAACACTCCTTATAAGATATCCAGCCTAACCTCATAAAGTGCACTAAAGAGAAACATATTTATAGAGCTCAACACAAGTGGAAAGAGCCCATGGTTTCCAAAACTATCTCTAATGCCAAAGAGGTATGTGGTGTCAACATGCTAAACCAATGACACGTTGCACATAGAATCTTCCAGCATAACTCAACCATAATGGTCATCATTCCATATGCAACACCTATCTCACACCACTTGTTAATAGTGAACTCCACTATAAATATTAATTGCCAAATATTAACTCTCCATAACTCTTCCACCAAGCTAGTAACTATCATAAATATTACATAGATTCAACATAGCAACTTATGACACTAGCTCCTTACCATTAGGACTTTGAAAGTGGGTGTAAAAATAAATAAATAATAAAATTAAAATGTTTGGACTCAAAGGTTGAGACACCTTAATCCCAACACATATATGTTTTTATTTACTAATTTATCATAATAAATAATGTTAAATACCTAACTAAATTGATATAATTTGTGATGAATAAATAATTACAATAAAGGAAAAACTTATAAGTAATTGTACTTATATCACTTCTTTCTATTTATATTAATCCCAAAGGTTACTATATATGCTACTTTTCATTCTATAATATTTAAATGCCATTATGTTTAATTTGTATTATATTTATTTGTTTATAAATTTGTTCTTTAGTTAAATTTAAATATTAAGTTAATTTAAAATAATAGTGTTCCATCTATTATATAACATATCTTTATAATAATATCTAATAAACCCAAAGGGGTATTTCACATGAAGAATCATATTCAACAATACGTCAAAATATAAATAGATTTTAATTACTATATAACTAATTATACAATGTTAAAATACACTTGAATTTTACCTTAAACATCCTATTGACATATGCTTGAACTTCCTATAGGTACAAGTGATAGTATTACAAGCTCATCCATCTTTGAGTTAAAGTTGAAAACTCCTTGTTTCTTTTCTTTCTCATTGTCTATGTTGTTCAATCTTGCTCTTACTATCTAGCAACCTAGTTTGTAATTCTTCTCTCTTTATTGTCTTCACTTTCATTTGTTGGTTTTGATATTGAGAGGGATGCCATAGTTGGGGATTCTTGTATTTTTTGAGTAGAAAAGTATGAGTAGTTGGTCTATGGGGGAAGATTCAAAGTCACATACTACATTTGCTTATATTGTAGTTAATCAACCTTGTTGTTCTTTAAAAGAGGTTGATGTTTTGTCTCCGAGCTTTAGTCCTAATGGATTTATTTGGTTTCTGGTGGATATTCATTATTAGAAGAGGAAAATAACATATTCAAGAACTTTCTTATGGTGAAAATAGATCTAAGAATAAATTTTGTTGGCCCACATGTATTTTCTTTCTTTGGTTAACTTATCTAGATAGATGTCTTACTTGGAATAATATTAGAAAGAGGAATTTAAAGCCTTCTAAATGTGTTCCATGTAGGGCTAATAAGGAACGTGTCTCATTTTTTTCATTTAGTGCCACTTTGTTGAGGATCTTTGCAAGTAGTGATGCCATATTTAGAATTGACCCCTTATTTATGCTACTTATTTGATTCTTGGGCCAGTTTGGGGTGCCCTCCTACTTTTTCTTTTTTCTTCTTGATTTCTTAAGACACTTGTACTCCATTTATCTTTTGGAAAATTTAGTTGGACAAAATCATAGGATTTTCTAGGGATAACAGAGATTTATTGGGCATGTTTGACAAAAAACATAGACTCGTTAAAGAAAATTTGGTTGCTAAGTGCTCTTTTGATCTAGTTATAATTTCCTTTGATAATTTGATCGTAAATAAGTTAGATTTCAACCATCTGGTTGGATCTATTCCTTCTAGCTCTTAGGTCAAGTGAAGTTGATGTTGTTGATGTTAGATGAGATAATGATGGTTTGGTTCACATGTTTTTAACAAGGTAACTTGTTACTAATAATTAGATAGAGGCCCTTGTTATTGTTGTGGCATGAGATAAATCTTATGAATCGGGTTGGAAATATGTTATTTGTGAGATCGATTCCATGATTTTGGTTTCCTTTTTTGAACAAAGGCAATTTTGATGACTATTTTGATAGTTAGCATCTTTTGTTGAGCATACTCTCCAAAATTTTGATTCCATATCCTTTATTTATGTTCTTCATAAATGAATATTGTTGTAGATAATTTTACTAAATGGATTTCTTAGGCTAATAATAGACGTAATTATTCTAATGGGATTAGTTCCAATCTCCATAGTTCCTTCAAATTCTTCAAGATGGTATGGGTCGATTGAAATGCTACTATTCCTTATGTATTGTTAGGTGTGTGAGTTATATATTCGCTCATGGATCTTGAAGATGGGGTTAAATGACAATCCTCCTTAGATTTTTGTTCTTTTCACTTTTATAATAGTTGTTGCTATTTGAAAATCCTTAAATGGTTTATTCTATCTTTTTAATTAATATATTTTTTTACCTAATAAATAATTATGTAATCTTCCTTTAAAACGCACCTCAGTTTTCTTTGAAGTTCCCATAAGCCTAATATAAATCTTATTTTTTCTTAATGGATAATTTTTCTTTCACTAAATCAATGTTAGCTATCCAATATAGGAGCATGAGCCTTAGGTTGAAACCTCTTCACTTAAGAGTCAAAGACTTGTTGGCTCTTGGTTTAGCAAGATTTTAACTACCTTGGAAATGCAGAGATGCACCTATGGGTTAGCTTACTTCCCACAATCAGTACACTCTAACAAGAACAAGGCAAATTTTGCACTGTGATATGAAAATTGACCAACAAGATTGATGGATATCCATTCCACCAATTTGTTTGAGGCACAATCTCGATCTCGTTCCTTATGATGTTGGAGTCTTGCACTCAACAAGAATTGATCCTTGATGGGCTCATTACAAACCATTCAACTACACCAACAACCAAGAGCCCATTAACTCAATTTTTTTTAATTGTCATACACCTCATATAAATTTATATGTGTTAAAAAAGAAGTCTATTTCTCTTCTTTTTATGGAAGTGTGTTGAAAAAATCTTTCCAAAAGTTATCTTCTAGTTATGAGAGTGAGTGTGTTGAAGAACTCTCTCCAAAAGAAACCAAGAAAATAGAAATAAAAAGATAAAAAAATCCCATAATTATTATATTGCACCTTGCATGTCGAAAAATCTCATTGTAACCAAAATAGTGATATCAACTCCAAGCCAAGAAAATTTGGAGGCTACCTTCTTTTTTATGCAAGGCATGGTCTCTTTAGGGAGTAGAAATCATTTATATCCTAGGCTTAGCATTTCACTAATAAGGTAAATGTACAAGCAAGAAGTGAACAAGAGAACTCGTGATTGAAAGAAGATGCAGAGACGCAGGGTACTTGTCTACAGATGAGCATTTGGAATGCTGGTGGAAAATCTCATTGTAACCAAAACAGAATAGTGATATCAACTACAAGCCAAGAAAATTGGAGGCTAATTTTTTTATATGCAAGGCATGGTCTGTTAGGGAACTGAAATCATTGAAATCCTAGGCTTAGCGTTTCCCTACACAGCCAAACGTAGCAGCAAGAAGTGAATGAGTTGGCAAAGAAACCTGTAATTGCAAGAAGATGGACAGACACAGGGTGCTTGCCTACAGATGTGTCTTTGGAATGCTGGTGGCAATCATGGTGGCCAAGATCAGCACCTCACAGGGAGAAGTACTAGAAATGGGCATTGAACCCAATTCCAAAACGCCATTGATCTCAAAAGTGGAGTCAATGGAGAAGCTGGAGCTGAAGAGAGGCGACACCCATGCCCTGCTTCCGGACATAAGGCTTCATCTGTACAGGCTGGGGTACATAGAGGACAATGCAGGGGCAGACGATGGGATGTTCGATGAGAGGCTCGAAGAGGGCCTGATGCTGTACCAGACCAGCTTCAACTTGCCCGTCACGGGCTTTCTCGACGGCCCGACGGTCCGCAGTCTGAGTCTCCCAAGGTGCGGTCGAGAAGACGTCAGGGGAGGTGAATCCCTGATGCTTCTCCCGAGAAAACAGTGGGTGGAGGGCCAGTGGAATCTGATTGCAGGGCATAAGAAATGGACGAGCAGCAGTAATCTGACCTACGCATTCTCTTCCACAATTGAGTCTGTACAGTCGCCCATTCTGTCCAAGCAGGATATCAGATCGGCAATGGCGGCGGCATTCGAGACTTGGGCTGCGGTGGTTCCTCTGAGTTTCAGGGAAATCGAGAGGTTCGAGGACGCCATGATCAAGATCGAGTTCCTCCAGGGAGACCACGGTGATGGGTGGGCTTTTGATGGGCTTTTGGGGATTTTGTCCCATGCTTTTGCCCCTGAGGATGGGCGATTTCATTTGGACAGGGCGGAGATTTGGACGGTTAACCTGCGCCGGACTTCTTCGTCGGACGCTGTTGATCTTCAGACCGTGGCTCTGCACGAAATTGGGCATCTGCTTGGACTCGACCATTCGAATGTTCCTCAGTCTATCATGTTTCCTTCGCTCCCGGCTAGAGTTATGCGCCGGTTCCTCAGTCAAGATGATACCATGGGCGCCGCTGCCCTGTATGGGAATCATCTACCTGGGTCTCCCCTGTTCAGCTCTCAGCCTCAATCTTGTTCCCACTGCTCTGCATTTCTTCTGGTTCTGGTGTTCCTCATTGTTCTCAGTGCATTGCTCTCTTAGCCTTCATCACAAAGCTCTCGAGCATGAAAAGGGCTTTCCATTTTTCCACCAGTGAGAACCATTGATTAGACCATTTGTTAGATGGGTTGCTGAAATTTGAAGCAAATGATTTGGGCAAACGTTCGAATTAGGTTTTTTTCTACTGTGCCACACACAATTGAATTTCTACTGGTTCTGATATTCCTCATTACGTTCTTCCCGCTACAGCAAGAGCTGTTGGTTAGATAATTTGTTAAATGGGTAACTGAAATTTTGAAGCAAATGATTTGGGCAAACGTTCGAATTGGGTTCAGTTGTATTTATTCTGGTTCTGATGTTCCTAATTACATTACTCTCTTAGCTCTCAATCATGAAAAGGGCTTTTCATCTTCCCGCTTCTTCACTGAGATACTTTGATTGCATCATTTGTTAGATGGGTTACTGAAATCTTGAAGCATATAATTTTAGCATACGTTCGAATTGGATCTTTTGCTACTGTGCCACATTCAATTGCATTTCTTCAAGTCCTGCTGTTCCTCGTTACATTTTTTCCGATCTTCAGTGAGAGTTATTGATTAGATCATTTGTTAAATAGGTAACTAAAATTTTGAAGCATATGACTTGGGCAAACGTTCGAATTGGATCTTTTTACTGCTACTGTACCACATTCAATTGAATTTCAACTGGTTCTGATTTTCCTCATTGCATTTCTCTCTTAGCACTCATAACAAGGCGTCATTCTCGTTTCTTTGTTCCTTTCATTGCTCCATGATTTCATTGTTTCGTGTGGTTTCAATGAAAACGTTCATTTCATTTTTCGTTCCTCGAATCATTCTTCACACTAGAGTGAGAGCCATTGGTTTGATCATCTGTTAGATGGCTTACTTAAATTTGAATCATTTGCGCACTCGTACGAATTGGGTTTTTCTACTGTGCCACATTTAATGCAAGATTCAATTTCTTGATTTTTCCTTGCTTCAACTCAACGCAAGATTCACTTTCTTGATTCTTTCTTGTTTTTTATTGTGTCTTTTGCTGCTGTGTCTGGACTTGGTAGACAAACGAAAATTTGGTTTGATTTCTTTCTCATTATTTGGTTTATGATACCTTGATTGCATTAAAAGTGACTGCGTTTCATCAGCAATTAAAAGTGACTGCGTTTCATCAGCAGTCATTCTTGTAATTATGAGTTTCATCCATTTAATTCTTGTAATTACACGAGTCTTACTTCATGGACTTATCGGTTTGTTTAAGACTTAAAAATTTAGGGTTGCTGGAATTAGATTGGAATTGGGATTGTCAAATTCGGAAATTGACATTTTCGTTGTTTGTGTTCAAAACATGAAACTGGAATAGGGATTTGTTAATTCTCATTTACCCCAAAACCAACATTTGAATCTTCCATCTAAATAGGTGGAATAAAGAAATCAATTCCAATTCCACTTAAATGGGGATGGGGTAAAATAAAATTTATAATATTTTGAAATCGAAACAACATTTTCCATCTTCTCATTATGAATTTCAATAGTGTCTAATGTCTATTATCTAATAATAGTATCACAATTATGATGATAAGTTCTAATTAGTTCTAAGTCCTTTAATTTTTCATATTTAAATTTTTTTTTTTTAGGCAAAAGCGAATATACGCTGCTATTATTTTATTAATAAAACTGATTCAAAGGCTCAACTGGGAAAGAATCAGGAAGAAAACCCGGAATCGTTGCCATTACAAAGTATTTACATAGATATATAATCAAGCATGCACCTTGGCATACTACGAGTAGCAACCCTATTACACAGCCAAAAGGTCAAAAATGCACATTGTGAGACAAAATATCTAAGTTGTCAGAGTATGCTTAGAAAATCTTGCTCCCATACAAAACCAATGTGTAGACAAATTCAAAATAACAAAAATCCAACAATGCCGACCTATCCTCCATGTCTGTCGGGGCCAGTGTATCAGCAATCAACTGAGTGTGCGTAGACCAGTTCGAGAGGCCAACCCGATCAATAACTGGTTCAGAAACCATGAGGACAGAGGGTGCAAGCGAGCTGCGAGCATTGTCCTCCGCGCCCTGGGTGATCGTTGAGCTCTCGATCCATTTGGCAGCAGCCGTCGTAGGAGGACTAGATGAAAGGGAAGGGCCATGAACATCCCTAGTCGGGTGTAGATTCTGTTAGAGTAATATTTAGTTTACTTATTAATTAAATCATATTGATTTAATTAGTTAAGTTATTACTCTTTAGTGCTTAAGCTTTCTCTTAGGTGCATTACTAATTAATTCTTTTATTAATTATTAATGTGCAACCTAACTTTTTTAGGTTTTAGGGTTTTGTTCACCTTTATAGGTTGAACCTTGTAATTCTTTTTTCATTAACTTGGATCATAATTTTGCTCTCACATTTTGAGTAACTTTTGAGTTTTGCCTTTTGCTTCTTTCTTCTTCTCTCCTGTAACATGTTATTTGCATGCATGTATTCTTGGCGTTCTGTGGATTTGTATCTCTCAAATCCTACATGGTATCAGAGCTCCCCTGCTGCTGCTTGTTCTGGTGTTTTTGAAGCAGCTTTTGAGGTTAAGGGTTTCAAATTTTTGAAGAGTTTTTTTTATTGGATGTGGGGAAAGTTTTTTATTGGACGCATTTGGGGCTGAAACTGACATCACCAATGGATTCAGAGGATCGTACAGAAGAATTTTGATATAAAATTCGACCACCTTTAGGTACCGATGCAATTTTTTATGGAACCAGGGCCGTACGAACTTGGCACACTTCTCGAGGTGTGAGACACTTAGATTTGAGCACAGAAGGTACGAAGGTGGTTTTTTTTATAGAGGCGGTTTTGATTGCTTAGTGGGTAGTTTTTGGTGATGTAAGGAGTTTTTTGAAAATTTTGACATTTTCAGAATCCATGCCACTCCAAAATTGGCACCCATTTTTGAGAAATTTTGGCATACAGTATCGAAAATCGAAGTGTGATATATTGTTGGAAAGTTCTTTCTAAGCCTAATCCAACCATGCTAGTTTCATTTTCAAATTTTGTCGTTTGATCGGTTGTTTTTGGGGTCAAAGTGGAGGCATCTAAAAATCAAGTTTTTTCCTTGTTTTTTTGTGCTTACATACTTATTTGAAGTATACAGGAGATAGTATAATATTTTGTGGGGGGGGTGCAAATTTTCTTTCTGTCATTTATTTCAAAGAGACCCTTCTACTTTTGTCTACTTTCTCTCAATGACAGACTCTTCTGTCGCCTGCCTTACACCTCACAACTATCACACTTGGAAAGGACAGATGACTAGATTACTTATGGCAAAAGGGTTATGGTCATGCCTCGATGAGGCTCAGCCAGTTCTACAGCGGCCTTATGAGGCTCTTATGTAGAGAAATAGGATGGATGATGCAATGGGCCTCATTGCAATGAATATTTCAAATGGGTTGTTGTTCCACCTGGATGGTTTGACCACACCCAAGGATGTGGAACAAGTTTTCCACCTTGTTTGGAACAATGAATCAGTTTAGGGTTCTCCAGATAGATGCAGAGTTCACCTCCTTTGTACCTGAATCATTCACTAGCATTGAGGACTTCTTGATGAAGTTCAAGTCTCTTTGTTCTATTTTATAGGTTGCTGGAAAGACGAAGTTAGATGATGAGTGTATCTTTTTGATACTCTCAAAGCTTCGCGGTCCTTATCAGATTTTCACTTCTACCTTCTACTCCACTATGGATGCACTGGGTGCACAACATGTTATGCCCTCTTTTGAGACCTTCTGTGGCAGGTTGACTCGTGAGCAGTCCAAGCTCAATCAGATGGATTCTCTTACAGGTTCACAGTCACAGACATTGCTTGCCAAGACACCTCAGGATACACAGAAGCAGAAGCCGAAGCAAATATCTGATTCCTCTTCTCAGCACTCTACTAGCCCACCATCTTCTTCTAAGAAGGAGAAACAAAAGACTGAGAGCCCTACATGTTCCTATTGTCAGAAGGGACCTCATGACGAGTCACATTGTTTTCAGAAGAGATTTGATGGCTATGAGAAATAGATTGTTGATTTGCAAGCCCTTCTTCAGAAGAGCACTATTTCCTCTCCATCCTCTTCTACCTCACAGGGGTCTGCTTTTTAGTCTTCTACCTCATCTTCGACATCTGGACAGGATTTTGGATAGGGTCATGCATTACGGGCTTCTATTGCATCCCCTTCACAGGTCCCTTGGATATTGGATTTAGGTGCTTCTCACCATATGGCATCTTCTCCGGAGATCTTCTCTTCTCTTGAGGCTTCTCCTATTCCTCACATTCTCATGGGGAATAACACTGTTATGCCAGTCTGCGGGAAAGGTTCTATAGGCATTTAGGATGGCACATTCAATGATATATTGTATGTTCCATCTCTGTCTGCAAACCTTCTCTCGATTTATCAGATTACACTCAGTGGGTTAGGGAAGACAGTTGAGTTCACGACAGATTCAATCTTCATCCGGGATAGTGTGACAGGAGGTATTATTGCTACAGGGATAGTTGATCATTCCACCCATCTCTACACCTTCTCACACTTTGGTCCACCATCTCCATTGTCGGAGCACAACTCTTCTCTTTCGCGAGAGCATCATGTGGTGCAGTTAGGTTGCTTGAACCTTTGTATTGTTCCTGAGATCACTGCTATGACTACCACACCACATCCTGTTGAGGTCTTTTCTCTTCAGCATGATTCTTCTTCAGCACTGCCTGACCCTCCATCTCCATTCATCGAGCCACCAAGTGCACTTGTTGAGGATTCTACAGAGGACATTCATCTCCTCTTTCATGACAGTGTCAACACACCTATCACACCACCTACATTGGGGATTCCCTTTCAGGATCCTTGTGTTTTCTCCTTTAAGCATCAGTTAGGCCTTCCAGTTTCACCTCTCATTTAGGGGTTTCCTTGTTTCGTGCCTTTGTTTCTTTCGCATTGGAGTTCCATTGGTTCGATCATTTTCACAGGGGTTCCATCATTCTGGGGGGGCTTTGGTGTCTCTTCCCTCTCTCATGGGGGGGCTGGTTGTACTTATGGTTTTGAGAGAGTCTCTTGAGCCATTTCTTTTTCTTCTTTTTTCTATCTCTTTTTGGAGAGGGGTTTTTCCCACTGGGTTTTCTCCTTTGCCTCCGGTTTATTGAGATTTCCTTGTATTAGGTACCTGATCAGGCCTTGTTGCTGGGACCCATTTCCTACTTTCATAG
Organism: Chamaecyparis obtusa; assembly: GCA_027943335.1. NCBI lineage: Eukaryota > Viridiplantae > Streptophyta > Pinopsida > Cupressales > Cupressaceae > Chamaecyparis > Chamaecyparis obtusa. Next base: position 721,405 of record BSBK01005594.1, on the reverse strand, counting down.
CTGTGCTAGGTTAGCTTACCCCCTGCGCTTAGCTTAAGGGGGGGTGTTAGAGTAATATTTAGTTTACTTAAGTTATTACTCTTTTGTGCTTAAGCTTTCTCTTAGGTGCATTAATAATTAATTCTTTTATTAATTATTAATGTGCAACCTAGCTTTTTTAGGCTTTAGAGTTTTGTTCACCTTTATAGGTTGAACCTTGTAATTTTTTTTCATTAACTTGGATCATAATTTTGCTCTCACATTCTGAGTAACTTCTGAGTTTTTCCTTTTGCTTCTTTCCGCTTCTCTCCTGTAACAGGTTATTTGCATACAGGTATTCTCGGCGTTCTGTGGATTTGTATCTCTCAAATCCTACAGATTCAAATCAGGGAGATCACAAGGTAATTACCACCGAGATGTTGAGGGAGCAAGATTTTCCCCCAAATTGGGAACGTTTGGGATTTCTAGCAAGTCCAGTAGGGCAAAGACAATAAATTTAACCCTGTCCACCAAGTCTTGCCCTAAACAACGGCCATGGGAATTCAATGCTTGTTTGACAAACCTGAAGCTTTGTTTTTCCATGGTCCATTTGATACTGTCGAAAACCACCATGGAGTCATGATTGCTTAACAGTGAGCGCTGAGAGAAAAGCCCACCAACCAGAGCATGACCTTGCCAAATATCATACCCCTGGACAATAGCCCTAAGTTTGTTCTCCCTCAAGAACTATGGCCTGACGACCTTGTGCGCAAGGATGTCAAGGAGATGTGGAGACTACAACAAATCAAGCACATTCGAGAGGAATATTGAAACTAGTTGCGAAGGAAAGAGGAATTGTTTGGTCTGAGGAAATAGAGTTTCCTCACCAATAACTTGTTTGATTGCGTGGCAGATGATACTAGAGTGGCATACGAAGATAGTATCCAGAACCAAGTCTTCAATGTGCCAAGGAAGAGGCTCCTCCACGATATCCGGTATCAATTTCACTCTGAAGTTCTTTGGAAGCATATCATAGTGGTATGCTCTGCATTTGCCTCACTTTACATAGTTTTCATTGAAGGAATCCATAGTTGTGAAATGAGCACACTGGGCAACCAACATATTAAAATAGGCAAGTCGTGACGTACACCCAAGTGGGACGAAATAATTCCCAGATCCGACTCAATCTAAGAATGTTAAATGGTTTCATTACATTAAGCTCAACCTTCAGGATCCCGCACATGTCAGTATACGAAACCATATTATCATCAAGACGCGTCATTCTTGGTAATTGAAGTAGATGTGTCAGATGATTCTCCACACACTTTGGCCATACAGTAATAACTACCGGCGGCATGAAAATCACTGGTGTCATATAAACTGTTGTTACTCACGATAATTAGGCAATGATGTTGTGGGTGTGATGTGTTGAGTACAAGTCAAGCCTCATCATCAGATGATGAGCATTGTGCGCAGTCCAACTCAGCTAGCTTCTATAGATGTTGATGTTTTTGGAGGATGTCATCCGGAGTGAAGGACATGATGTCCACTCCTTCACAACCAATTTTAGAAAGGCAGTCCGCCACAACATTTCCCTCCCGCAATGTGTGTGAGAGGTACGTTTCTGGGAAGGTGTCCAGGAGGAGCCAGATTTGGTGAAGTATGTAGGCTAGTTTCCAGTTATGGGATTCCCTCTTCAGGCAGGCATTGATAATAACCGAGGAATCTCCTTCTATGTGAATATTTTTAAAACCGCCCTGTTTGGCGAGGACCAGTCCAACAAACAGAGCTCTTGCTTCAGCCATGTTGTTAGTGCCCTGAGGTAGCAGTGAGGCTCTAAGGGCTAGGATGATGCCCTTATGATCTTTGATGCAAGCCCCCAGCCCGGATATGCCCGGATTACCTCGCAAAGCTCCATCAAAGTTGAATTTAACCATTCCCAGTGAAGGAGAGATCCATTTTATCAAAGCTCTGTTGACTGGTGTGTTAGAAGGTGATGCTTTTGTGAGTCCACTTGGAACCCATAAGCCCTTCCAATTGTGCAGAAGTGAACCATCCCACTGGGTCAGAATTGGCCTGCCTTTGATCTTAACCAAACTGGCATTGGCAACTTCTGATATCGAATTTTCAATGCCAACCACAACTTGCTCATGGGTAGATTTGACCTTCCTGAAGATATGTTTATTCTGTTCCCACCATATTGCCTAGACAACTAGTGCAGGAGCACAAAGCCAAATGTATTAAACAGAGATTTGGGGTACAAGATTGGCCATGCTTGAAAGAGATCCCAGAGCTTTTGGGGGAGTGGGGATTTGAATTGTAATTTACTAAGAACAAAAATCTAGCATTCTTGGCAAATGAACAGTTTAAGAATAAATGATCTAGGTCCTGAACAATTTAATATGTATTCTTTATTATCTTTATCTGGATGCATATCTAAACACACACACACACACACAACATAATGTTTCATTTATCATTACAAAATTATAAATCTTATTGTTTGTTTCACATTATCATCTCCCATCAAATATAGATATAAAAGTATTTCAATATATTATCAACTTAATCCAAAATAAACAATTCTCATGTTATTTTATCGAAATAATTAAATTAAGAATATTTAATGCTTCTTAATTATATTTTTAATAATTCATTTCTATTAAATTTAAAATAAATAAACCAATTCAACAACATTGATTCTCATACCTAATGTCAACTTTTGGTAATCATCTTCTACCAATTGTGAAGATATCATACTGCCTTATACAATATAAATCATATTGCCTTATACAATTTAAATCATACTGCCTTACATAATCCAACTTTGGATAACCAAGTCATGAAAATAGAACATTTATAATTCCTTTCCATGCAAGGATTAATAACAAAATTGTTTGTTTTGTTTGATATTCGTCTCCTTGTTTTGGTAGTCCTTATGAAAAAGGTTTATACTTCTTAAATTAAATGTGTTATCAACACAATCTAAAGTATGTAGTAATGAAATTTATCTAAAATTAAATGAAGTTTATGGAATATTATTTTAAAAAATCTATAAAATATTATGGAATATTTCATCAAGAGATGCTATCTATAAAATCTAACTATTTTAACATCATGGGTGAATACAAGATCGTGGTCGCCCAAATAGTGTTCCTAAGTGGAATTAAAGTGAATAGTTTGACTTGAGCAACTTCATATAGAGAATAAATGTGTTATCAACACAATCTAAGTTATGTAGTAATGAAATTTGTCTAAAATTAAACGTAATTTATAGAATACTATTACAAAGAAAAATGAAAAATTGCAAAAAATAGATATTTTATTAAGATTCTACATTTTTTTATTAGAAAATAATAGAAAGTAAGTGTCATTTTAGTTAAGCTCAAGTATAAACAATTTTAAAATTATATATTTAGATAAAAGACAAGAACACACAAATTGATGTGACACATATTTCTGTAAAAACATTTAGTGTGTCAATAGTTAATTATGAATTTTTTATGACAGTTCTTAAAATAATAAAATAAATTTTCTAGCTAGCCTGCTAAAAGATAAAATGTATTTTTAAAAGAAATATTTTTAAAAAAAAATCTTAGAGTTGCGTTACCTTTAGATTTGAAAAAGTAAATATTTTAAAAGTTACGAATGTTTTTCAATAAGTATAACTATAAAGAATTTAAACACAATGTAAGTAGAAGATTAATAGTAATTATCTATTATAATGTAGGGAAATGAGATCTAAACTTAGAGTAGAAACAATCAAACCCCATTTCATAAATTACATTGGAGAACAACAAATAGGCCCAATTGCAAAGCTTTGGGAGAGCTGGCTAGAATGATTGCTTGTTCTCTTTTTGTGCCTATTGATTGGAAAGTGACAATGCAAGAACTAAGCTAAAAGGTACAAAATTGACAACAATCAACACAAACTAACTTGAGAATCAATTGTGATGTATAGAATTGAAAAGGGGAGATGAACCCATGCCTAAAATCTGAGCTCAAAATGGTTGGACACTGTCTCTAGCACCATAGTCCTCCAAGTGCCCTATGTTCAAAATAGAAGTCGAATTGGACTCGGGAGCCTCCAAGCTATCTTTGGATTAACTTTTAAACCTAAATTACTAGGAATATGGTGCTAGGTGCACCAGTCATAAAGGACAATAGTGTTGGCCATCCTATTCCCTCTAATGAAGAATACAAATCTACTCATGTCTTTGGTAGTTCTTCAAAATGCCTTGCATAATTTTTGAGTCACCTTGATGAAATCTAGTTTTTATCCTATGGTTTGTGCTCTCTATTGTTGGTTTAGGGTTTTATGCATTTGTAATATCTTTTATGTGAACCCTAGGTCTGTTATGTTTTGTTGTTAATTTTTGTTTCATAAGGCAAAGGGTTGTTCTGTCATGAGGAGGGGGCACCTTTATTTCCTAATATTCTATCTTTTATGTCGGGTTATCTTTTTACTTTATTTACCTAAGTCTAAGTGTGCATGTGGTCATGTTTTAAGTGAATAATGTTAAGGGTTTGGCCTTTGTTCTAGGCGGGTCCCCTTTACCTTTTTGGTAGTGTGCTACATGGCGCATTTTCATTGGCCTTGCAATACTGTAATGAAGTCCCCTGAAACCTTGTTAACTGCAACATAGTGGGAGGCTGCCATCTGTCACCCTCTGAGTGGCCGAAAGGAACCTTTGAAGTGTTTTAATATATTAAGCCAGATGTTTAATGGTTATCAGTTGAGCTACTTAAAGTTCCATCTTTCTACACGTGCTCAAAATGGACGGAGATATTTTTAAATGCAGGAAAAGGTGCTTGGTGGTTAATAACAAACATTAAATTGATTATACAACAGCGAGATAAACTGCGAATAGATCTGACAGTTTTCATGATCCCGTGATTGAAGATGCAAGGAACTTAAGGACTGTGACATCGCTAGATCTTGACACATGTCGTTGGTCGACTAGCACTGGTGGAAGGTAGGGCTAGATGATGAGGTGTAAAGGCGGTGACTTGTATGTTCTTTATTAGTCATTTAATGGGCACATTTTCCAAGTCACAAGTCAACGTCAGATTGACTGATCCAAATTGTCTGATGTGTCGACATGAAATGAGATTGACGACCAGAATTCAAACTTGCTAACTAAAGAGTTTGACTTATTTTTTCACTCGTATGAACATTAATGGCAGACAGGACGATGACAACATGTTTCAGACTAAATTAAAAGGAGATTTCAATGCCATTTTCATTCACCAAGCATTCAATCGAGAGCTAATTTTGTTCCAAAGCTGAAGGAGGGATGAATGAAGAGTTGTAGTATTGATTTTAGGTTTTTTTGGAGTGATACAATTGTAAGTGGATTTCTTGCTTGCTTGGGTTGTTTTAAGTTGTAATTTTTGGTGAATTGCTCTTGAAGTGCGAGGAAAAGATTTATGTTCATTCTGGGATCAAGGTAGTGGTTTAATTGAGTTGAAATTTTCTTGAATTTTATGTTGTAATTGTGAATTATCAAAAAACCCTAGTTTCCCTCCTTTTATTCGAAATGAAAATTGAAAGCCCTATTTAGTTGAGATGACACCCCAAAGACATCATTCTAGAAAAATTGAATACATGAAGAGGAATCTATTTGATGATTTCCTACACCAATTGAAGTCCTCAAAAAATGATCAGTATCAGGGAAAGAAACTCGTAGTGGAAAAAACCCTAGGTGAGGGTTTAATTGATAAATCATACAATATCTCAAATGCTAGAGTGTCGATGACTAGATTACATATGTAATCCTCTATCTAATGCTTGACAATATGATTTGAGGAAGTTGGCGGTGCTCGATGTTTTCATGGATGTTGATTTTCTTAGGGAAATTGCAGATAGATATGACCTGACTCTCAGGGTAATAAGGGATAATAATGGAGAGATTTTTCCGTCAATCAAAAGAGAGGAAATTTAGGAATTTTTTGGTTTATATGAACCTGCATCTTTCCTAGAGCATATTGTTTTGGATGAGCTAAAGGAAGATTACAAGAAGATGATGGATTTTGTTAGAGGAAATCTTCTCCTTGCTCATCTGACTAAAGCAGTAAAAACAAAGTATTATATTGGTCCAAGCTCAGTTGAAAATTTCACAGTTGATGTTTTTTCTCCTTACCTAAGGGCTACATTTCACTCACTGTGTCAATTTTTAGGGTTACATCCAAGCATAATCATGCCTACAACATGCATGCATATGGCAATCCAGATTCAACACCCAAACTTCATAGTAATTGGTGATTATGCCCCATACTTGGAAGATAAAATACATGAAGGATTGATGGAAGTAAAAAAGAGTGAGGGGATACCTCTTTTCTTCTGGTATTCTCTACTGGTATTCCATGTTGATGGACATGTTCTTAAATAGAAATGCATATTTCTTTGTTTAGTCCATGAATTTAAGGACAATTGATGGGAGTGAGATGCCAGTACATTTTTGGAGTATAGATATATCCTGGGATAGGGATGAGGTCAATTGTCTTAGATTTGATAATTGTTTTACATCAAGGCTGAGAGCCAGGTTAATTGTCAATCCACCTAGGATTATAGTGCAACTGCATAATTTCCTGTGACCAATGGAAAGAGCCCATGACCTGAAAATTGCACATAATTGGGGAGATATAATTCCTTATTAATTCATTATTGTCTTGAGGGTATATAGTTTTACTAGAGTGCCACATTTGTTGTCATACAATGCTCCATTGAGATTGGAATTTTCTGAGGTTATGTGGCAGATTGGTTGTATACATGTGAAAAAAATTACAAGGAAAGGTAAAGGTACCTTATTTCCTAATTATACAATTGTTCCATATTTTGTGATAAAAAAGGGAGGATGGATGTATTTTTATAAAGTTTTTAATCCTTATCATTTGGGGGTTGGCACTACAAGACATAGTGACCCAAAAGGACTTTTTAAATATGTTTAGAGATAGAATAAAAGGATCCTATTTATCCCATGAGTTCAATTTCCCTGATGATCTAATTAGAAATGAATTTAATGAAGATCTATAAGAGGATAGGAAAGAGAAATAGATCACATAAAAAACTTTGGAATATTGTCCTGAAGATGGGTCCAAATTATGATCCTTTGAAGACTTTCAAGCCTTTTTATGTAAACATGAATGCTTTGGTAAATCATTTTCAAGAGATTATGTTTTCTCTGAAGGAAAAGAGGGATAGATTGGAAGGCAAATAGATAAGTGAGGTGACTCCATAGAAAATAGATCCAACACCTTAGACAGAAACTAGACTATCACAGGATATAAATGAGCCTAGAGAGAAGAGGCCCACCTACTTACCTTCTGTAAGGGAAATTTAGAAAGTGTATAAAAGGGTAAGAGGTGAATGTGTGTCAGTGACAGTCAGTGATGAAGAGAGAAGAAGAAAGGGTAAAAAGATAACAAAATATTAACATCCCCTTAAATCTCAGCCTAATCCACTTAAGTGGATCAAAATCATTGATATGAAAGATGATTCAAGGAGAAGCCCTTCACCATCTCCTCTACCCCCTTCACCTCAAAGGAAAGAAGTTGAACAATTCGAGGATCAATAAGAAGAGGAAGAGGAAGATGAGGATATCATTATCATCACTAATCAAGAAATATAGGTTGGTATCCCTCCGACACCAATATTATTATAATTGGATTTCACTTCTCTTGATATTCAAGGGAGATAATTTAGAGACGTTAGGAAGGGGACTTGTGATGAGTTTCTTGAGGATGAAAGATTTGTAAAAAGTCAAGAATTTCTACAATTGGTCTGGAAAGTTAAAATTGATGATTAAAAAAGAAGATGTGAAGAAAGGAAGGCTCATAATCTTGAACAAAGTGAGAAGGAAAATAAAGATGAAATAAAGAAGGAGACAATGGAGGAATTTAGTGCTATCACCCCTGAAGAAGGGAAAATAATTGTTAGCCAAGAAGGAATCTTAATTTTGCCAGATTAGAATATTGTTGATGTTGTTGCTTTTGATAATGCGAGGAAGAATAAACAATTATATATCTCATAGGAGGAGACTAGAGTGGCTCTAAAAGGATCAACATGGACTTAGGACTATGTCATATTGGTAATTTATTCATTATCTCAACGGGATAGAAAACTAGATGTAGGAGACATTAAACCAAATCTGAGGGGAAGTATCATAATTAAGAGAGCCTCAGAAACTTCAAGAGTTGAGGCAACTAACCTGACTTTGCATGTGGAAAATTGAATAAGGAAACTACTAAGAGGGAGGAAGCTGAGAAGCTAGAATACAAAGCTAAGTTTGAGAATATTTTTGGGGAGTATAACAAAGTGCATCGAAAATATGTTTATTTTTAGTCAAAGTTTCAACTTTCATAACAAAGACTGACACCGACATCTTCTGCTACTCTTACAACTACATCTGTCTCTCTTACATCAGGGTCACCTTCTTCCACGTCTATTGGTACAACCTATTAGTCTCCTATGGAAAATGCTCCTCCTAGGTCTGCATTAGAACCCATTATTGAGGATCCAACCTATTTAGTGGATCCAACTGAGGGTCCAATGTTAGAGACGATAAAGGAGTTGGAGAACAAGCTAATGGACATGGAACAAGGGTCAACCTTGAAGTAGAAAGAGATCGTGAGTTCAATTTTAACTCATTTAAATGAGAAGGTTGACAGTAGGCTAGTGCATATTCATTCTCTATATTCTTTATTGTTTGAGGAAATAAAAGGTTTTGATAAGGATAAGGATGTAGTTTCACCATTTTTTGCTAAATGGATATAGAGGTAAAATGAATTAAGGACAATGTTTGTAGCTTCTAAGTTTCATGCTGGCAGGCCAATGACGCTTCAACCAACCCAATTGTTGGTAAAATCAATTCAGGATTTTGAAGTGTTGCTAGAAAGTATGGAGAGAAAGGTCAGAGAGTCAATAGATAGTTTTAATGGAATGCAAGATGTCTGCTTGCCAAAGATTGTAGATGAAAATGGAAAAATTAAACCATCATAGTTGTGGATAGAATAGGTAGAGCATATGGTTAACTCTCAAGTTGATTTGATTTGTAAAGACCTAGATAAACATGCTAGAAAGTAGCATAGATAAGATCATAAGCACTGGTACATTCTTTGAAAATTTTGAGAAGGACAACTAGGTAGTTGTCAAGTACAACCCTTATAGAGAAAAGGCTGATGAGGTTATGGGTTTCAATTGACCATCAGATGAGGAACATTTTGAATGGGTTAAGATGTAATTGAATGAATATTGAAGAGGAAAATAGTTAGCCTTCTTATTTTTTATGTGACAGTTTGTTATTCAATTTTGGTATATTCTACAATCATCTTCTTTTAAAGAATGATCTTATTATAGCCATGAGCTCAAATGAAATCTTCTTGAGCAAATTGCAAAGCGAGAAAGTATAAAGAATATTTTGCAAAGGGGACAATACATTTTTGTTTGATATGTAAGTTTTTGTTGTAGTGAAAATTAATTATTCCAATGGATTGGAGACATGTGTCATCTCTAGCCTGAAACTTGTTTGCTCCTTGTTTCTATAAAGGGAATTCACGACCATGAGATATGGGTCCACATTCTCTACATTTTGATCAGAGTCTAGGTCCCAATTGTAAGTCTAGGGTGAATGAGAATTTTGTAAAAATTTTACAGGGCAAATAGAAAAGATATTGTGTCTATTTTTATCAGGTTTTGAACAAATGAATTATAAATTATTGTATGACAGAAATAGAATTTGAATTTAATAAAAATATAGTTCAGACCCATTTCTCTCCAATATACAATTCTACTACATTTTGAATGAAATGAATCAAGGGTTTTTCTCATTTGGTGCACTATTGTGGTGTATGTGATTTCTATTTTATGCTTTAATCCAATGAATTATTTAAATGCTTGAATAAAATTACAGATTGATGGGGTTTTGCAAGGATTCTAATAAGTAGTTTGTGTTTGGATTATTGATAAGATATATTGTAAGGCAATATGTTCTCAAATCTATATTCTATTTAGAGGTTTTCTATTATAGTTCATTTTATATTTTTTTAATTCATATAATTTTTGAATTCATATACCCAATGTATTAATGCATTTTCATAGCTTGTAATTATATTTGCCAGTCATTTTGTGTTCATTTCTATCTAAAACTTGCTATCAAAATTGTTAAATCACACTATATCATTTTAAATTTAATGTTGTATGTTGTTGTTGTTATCACATTCTCCAAGTGGTAGAGGATCACTGGGAATTAGTCATTCATAGAATTTTCCCTCTCTATTGATCCTTTTATGAGATTATCTATTTTATTTTGATGTTATTTACAAGTTTGGTGCAGAGATTGTAAATACATTAGGGATCACCATCCCAGGTCTTGCAGAGACCTAGGTGTAGAAGGGTTTGAGATATCCTTGTTAGTTGGTCCAAGTCCATGATATTATTGATGATTGGATTTGGCTTCTCCACAGATAATTAAATGATTAACTTGGTTACTACTTTTAGTGTAAACCATTATTTAGGAACCAACAAGATTGTGACTTTGTTGGGGACTTATTAGCTAAATTTATGTGCAGTGTTGTTGTACATTGTGAGAACTGCATAGAGTTGTAAGCATTTTTCTATGATTTGAAGGTTGAGCCCATGGTTTTGTGTAGGTGTCTATGTTTTCAGGTATTTTGAGATCACCTGTGAACGTGCACATCCATTTGAGAGTGAGATTTACATGTGCCCTTTAGGATTCACCAAGTATTTTCACATATTTGGTAGCCCAAGACTGATCGGGTGGCGAATCTGAGATCTCTATACCGGTGCATATATTTCAAATATTTCTAACATATTTTGAAGGAAATCTCACCATGAGTAAAGAAAAGAACACTAGATCCTTTTTGAAGCAACATCCAGAAGAGAAATTGCAGGGTGAGCTTCCTAAAGTCCTGAAGAAAGGTTGGACAAGAAGAGATGTAGAAACCAAAAATGCTTTCACATCATAGGAACAAAGATTTAAGAAAGAAATTCAGTCTTCTTTGCATCCTGTTCTTGAAAGTTTTGAAATATCCTCTAGGAATTTTGAATCAGATAGTATGGGAGATACCACAACAAAATAAGGAAGTGACTCCAGTCCAATAATATGAAAAAAGAATAGGTCGTAGTATAAGTAGAAGTCACAAAATAGAAAGCACCATTGTTTTACCTCCTTCTCATGGCTTTACACATGAATTTCCTTATGTATCTATTTAGTAATAAGATGGTATAGATCTAATTAATCTAGGTAATACTTCTAGATCTGAATCAACATTTCCAGATCCCAATGAAGTTTTTGGAGATATAGACCTTTTGAGAAGATAACTCCAAGAAAAAATGGAGTTGAGAAAGAAAAAATAAAGAGAGAGAATATGAGGTTATCAATGCTATCAATGAGAGAGACCCACCCAAGAGGAAATACCACAACAAAATAAGGAAGTGACTCAAGTCCAATAATCTGAAAAGAGAAGAGGTCGTAGTATAACTAGAAGTCACCAAATAGAAAGCACCATTGTTTTACCTCCTTCTCATGGCTTTACAAATGAATTTCCTTATGAATCTATTTAGTAACAAGATGGCATATATGTAATTAATCTAGGTAATACTTCTAGATTTGAATTAACATTACCAAATCCCAATGAAATTTTTGGAGATATAGACTTTTTGAGAAGATAACTCCAAGAAAAAATGGAGTTGAGAAAGAAAAAAGAAAAAGAGAGAGAATCTGAGGTTATCAATGCTATCAATGAGAGAGATAGACTGATAAGAAAGTTGGCTTCACTTAAAGCCATCAATCAAGAAGAGCCTAAACCAAATATTGATGGCCCTGTTATAAGAGAAATATTTGATTATAAAGTTGAGGGAACTTCTATAGATAAGCCTAAAATCTAAGTAAATCCTCAACAAAAGCTAGTAGATCCTATTAATCCTCAGCTAACTGTTCCAACCTGTAAGCCCAATTTGGACAAAGGTAAACAAAAATTACTTAGAATTAAGGTCAATGATCAAAAGGATTAAGGTCAATTGTCACAAGGTTTATCCCAAGTTGATATAGAATTATAAAAGGCAAGAAAAAGAGTGAAAATATTGCCAAGGAATTAGAGAGAGTAGAGATGGAAGTTGTTGATGCAAAAATGAAAAGGAAAATTAATTCCATTAAAATATCAGTGTTAAATAATGCCCCATCTACCGTTGGCCCATATAATTTACAAGGTGTCTCTAGTTCTAGCCTACCAACACAAAAAAATGTGGGTTCTAATTGTCATTCCCAAGGTCATCAAGTCACCCAAAATATTGGAGTTGCAAGCATAGGGAAATGAGCTAAGGCTGCAACTCAAGGTGTGAGTCAGCCTAATATTTCCATTGTACAAAAAAATAGGATAAATGTTGGAACAAGTACTAGTGGTCAGGCTACTAGAGGATAGTTTCAGAGGAGACCTATTTAGTTATAAAGGTATACATAGTTGTTTTTTGATGGAATTCTAGGTTATCCTAACTCTATTCCAAATTATTTAAGGGATAAGATAAGAAAATTTGTTGGAAACAATGATATAATAGGGGAAGAACATTTAAGAGATTTTAATAACAAGATGAATGATTATGAGGTTAAACATGAGGATGTGGTGATGAAACTATTTCAACTACAATCTCTAGTAGAAGATGCTATGGATTGGTGTAGAGGATTACTTTCTGCAAGCATTAGCTCTTGGGAAGAGTTTAAAAAATATTTCAAGGAGAAATATTGTGATAAAAATAATGCTAGTTTTATGTTGAATGAATTCAACAATATTAAGAAGTCACCAAACGAAGTAGTTACTAATTTAAAAATAAGATTTTAAAAGGATATGCACAAGTTGTTAGGTCTTAAGATTGGAAGAAAATGTATGCCTAACAACTTATTTCAATGCATTTCATGAAAATATGACATATCTCCTCAGAGATAAAGACCCTCATACTTCGAGGGGTGCTTTTAGGATGGCCATAAATATTGAAAGAAATAGAAGATATTCTAGAAAGCTAGGAAGAAGAGAAGATCCTAAACTATTTAACAAAGGAAAGAAAGAAGAAGAAAAGTCTTCAGGCTCAAATACTAAAGAGGAAGACAAACGGACAAGGTTATCAATGCCTTGAAAGACATGAAGCTTAATATTTCTAGAAATGAAAAAGGTGTTGGATAGAAGAAGAAACCATACAATAATTTTAATAGACAACCTAGACTACAAAATCATCCTTATAATACTTAATGGAAGGATGCAAAACCAGTTCAACAACCAACAAAGAACAAGCAAGAGAAAAAAAATCTCGACCCTTTGCAAAAAACACACTATAAATGTTAATGAAGACACATCTTGGTGTGTGGCTTTTTGATTGCCTCATTCACCTAAATATTGTGTAGTTTCACAATCAATTTCTGATGAAGAAGAAGAACAAGACAATCAAGAAGAAGAAACAGTTGCATACAATGATGTATGACTAATGCTTATCTTGGAGAAGTAGAAGATATTTATGATAATGAGTCTCTGGACTTGGATGTGAATGAGAAAAGGTAGAGAGTTGAATCTTATCGTCAAAAAGTGTTTTATGATCAGGAATACAATATTGATGACAAATTGTGCAATGATGAACAACATAAAGACTTAGTATCTTTAAGAAGGCCTTCTAATGAAAAAATTGCTAAAATAATTGTTGATATGGTTGCCCAAGTAAAAATTAATTACCAATTGAGAAATAGAATAGTGAGTTAAGATCAAGGGAAACCATCCAATATGTTCATTAAGGAACAAAAAAATAAGGCCAAGGAAGTGAAAAAGGATAAGGAGAAGGATGTAGTCAAGGTCAAGGAGTTCAAAAACAAAGTCTGGGCAAAGAAGGTTGAGGTCCTAAAGCCTAATAAAGAAGTTTCTTCACCAAAGGTGAAGATGAAAGTGAATGACAAGTCTTCTAATCCTACTAGAGAGGACTTGAATTAGAAAAAAAATGTATAAAGAAAGTGTATTGTCAGAAAATGGAGCACTTCCATTTAGGACTATTTTAGCCCTCTGAGTAAGTGGTTTGGGGTCATGTCGAACGCCTTGAATGGGTCTTTGACTTGGATCTAGCTTTTTCCCCCGTTCTGCTCCATTTTCCACTTCCTTCCCCCTAATCCTGGCAACCTGATCTGAGAATTTGAGGTTATTGACCTAAGGGCCAAGGTCGACCTTCTAGATCAAGGTCAACCTTGACCCTGACCTAGGGTTCAAATTTCAAAATTTGAAAGTTTCCATATGTTGGGTTTCAAAAAGATTTATTTTTCTGCTTCCAAGTCGACTGTTCGGGGCTTTGAAATGGTAAAATCTTAAATTATATTTAATTTAGGTCTACTTCCAAGGGTATAGGCTTAATGGGAATTTAATTCTCCTATGTTGGCCTCTCTAGAAGTTTGTGCCCTAGACTAGTATAAAAGGAAGCTTTCTCCTCTCATTTCTATCATCACAAAATCAAGGACAAGCAAGATCAATCAAGTGTGCAATTAATCATCCTCCAAACTCAAGAAATCAAGAAGAAAGAAAGAAGGAGAAGGAAATCATTCAAGCATTCATCTATCTTCAAGCATTCAAGCATTCAAGATCCAATTCATCAAGGAGATCCATTGGTAGCCATTGAAGGATTCAATTTCTATTGAGCCCTCTTGTTGAAGATTTCTCCATCCATATCCATTCAAGCTTCTTCCTATTCCAAGATCCATTCAAGATTGGTGTTTAAGATCTAAAGACAATTTATTTGAGACATCCTACATTCAATTCTACATTCATTTGGAGCATCCATACTTATGGATTCAAGGATTCAAATCCTCCACAAGGGTTTTCAACATAGGCAAGGTGAATTGTTCCATTTACTTTATTTATTACTGCAATTTCAAGGTTAATTCCAAAACTAGGGTTTGACCAAGGAAAAACTCCCATCCAAACAACAAAACCATTTTTCTTGTACATACAGGTGTGGAACAAAAAATTACAGTGCAAATCTAGACACCCTTTTCAGCAAACTTTCGGTATTTGTGAATATAATTTTCGTCAGAGAAGCCCAGGTCAAGGTTGACATAAAGGGGTCAAGGTCGATCTTTCTCAGAAAAGGAAAAGATTTCTGGGTATTCTTTGTCTCTGTTTTCCTATCCCGGATCTGGTTGCAAAATTTCCAAAAACTCAGTATAGACACCAGAAAACAACATTTTCCAATTCTGTCATACTTTCAGGTTAGTATTTGTCTTCAATTCAATTAAGATTTCAATACTCCCTTCCATAATGTAATGCAATATTTTCCTCTTTCTTCATATTCTTCATCGATTGATTCATTTATGCATTGACCATTTTCTTATGGTTAATATATTTGGATCTTTCTTTTGGGAATTTGGGGTTAAGAAGAAGATCTTACCTTCCCCAATTCTTTTATATGTAAAGGATACCATATTACATTTTGGTGAACACAACACCTCCTTTTTATCCTTTACAAAAATTAATCAAAGAAAGATGAAGAAAAGCCAGGTATGTCTTTTGTTTTACAAAATTACACACTTGTAGATATGATATAGTTTCTTTCTCAGATTACTGTTAAATTCCCTTTAATTGAGATGATGGTAATTAATGGACATAAAGAGAAGGCTATGGCTTGGGTTAAAAGTACTTCATTTGTTAAGATTGAGAAAATATATGATTCTCAAAATGTAAAGGGGGAGGGAAATAAATAAGATAAAAAGAATAAGGAACTAGAGGGAATTGTTTCACAGATTCCCCAAATCTACCTTTCTAATACAATGAATGCATGCTTGGGAAGTATTGATCCTTTCTTTTTAAGTGTCATTATCAATGTAAATGCATTAAAAATTTGTATGATAGACTTTGGAGCTTTAAACATTGTCATGCCAATAAAAATAATGGAACCCTTAGGTTTGAATGTTGATACTACCCAAGGTAGCTTTTGTGCTTTGGATTCAAGGGAGGTGCATGTAATAGGTACTATAAGGGCATTACCTTATCATTTGGCAGCATTTCCTGACAAGGATTTAACCATGAGTGTTCTAGTTGTGGATATCTCTCCTCATTATGGGATGTTATTGTCAAGGAAATGGAGTGCTTCTATGGGAGGGAGTCTACAATGTGATATACCCTATGCAAATTTACATATTAATGGTGAGCATGCCAAGATTGAAAGAGAACCAAGAGTGTCACATATGATTGAAAAAGACACTAATGAAAATATTAATTATTTTGTTGATACTGAAATAAATGTATTCAGAATTGAATATTTCCCAAGAGAAGAGAAGTATCAACCTACACCACTGGAAAAAGAAGTGGAAAAGTTATTAGATGATGAGAAACTTTGGATAATTTATTTTGATGGATCTAGTTCAAAGGAGGTTTATGGTGTAGGAATTATGTTAGTTTCACCAAATGGAAAAATATTCAAGTTTTCTTTTACTATGTCTTTCATATGTACAAATAATGTGGTAGAGTATGAGGTATTGTTACTAGGGTTGAGATTGGTAGAAAAACATGGAATTAAGAATCTTAGAGTTATTAGAGATTCAGAATTATTCATATCCTAGGTCAAATGAAAATATGCATCCAAAAACAAAAGGTTGAAATAATATAGGAATGTAGTATGGGATGAAATTGAAAATTTTGATACATTTGGGATAGATGGGATGGAAAGAAGCCACAAAAGGGTGGAAAATTTACTAGCTAATATAGAATTGAAGCCAGATGATATAACCTTTGCAAGAATTTCAAAGGTTGAAGTGCAAACAAGGCCATCTATTCCTAACAACATTGGCAGATTTTCAATGATGATGATGGCATTTTAAGATTCTTGAAATGTGTGGATGAGTGTGAAAGTAAAGAAATTAATTTTAATGCTTTTGTGGAAAGAATGGATGGAAAAGGGACAATAATTGGGAATGAGGTGATTCAATTGAAAACCAATAAGGTTCCCAACAGTTTGGTTGTGTTAGAGAGGGTTTTTGACAATCAGGATAAGGAAAAAGTTGCAAATAATGTCACACATCCTAAAGATTTAGAAGAAATTAATCTTGGAACTGAGGAAGCACCAAAGAAGGTATCTATTGGGAAGAAGATTCCACCAAAGGTGAAGAAAATGTTGATTGATTTATTAAGAAATTATAGGCATGTATTTTCCTGGTCATATGATGACCTAAAGGTATATAAGGAGAATTTATTCCAACATGTAATTCCCTTGGAAGGAAAATGTAAAACCATTTAGGCAAAAGAAAAGACCCATTAACCAAACCTTAGCACCCAAAATGCAAGAAGAATTGATGAAGCTAAGGGATGATGGTATTGTAATACCCCAAAAATGGGCTATATGTTCATTAATCTCCTACATCTTCAAATCGAATGAAATCGACATCAAAAGTCCTAACCTAAGGCACATTTGAACATCATCGAATCTAATTGATTTTATCTTAAATTCTGCATCGGGGAATATTCCTAGTAATATTCCTAATTATCTTAATTATTAATTTAATGATTATTTGGCGATAAATCTTATTTATCCTAAAGTTTGATTAATTGAATATTTTGAATATTTAACTAATTAGATTTAATTCGGCCACTTAATTATTAAATTGAATTTAATCTTATTTATTCCTAATTATTATTATTATTTGGCAATAAATCAAAATTCCTATCTTTAATTGATTAAATTCTTATTTAATTAATTAAAGCAAGTTGTCATATTTAATGATATTATTTTTGAATGAAAGTTTGATTTAATAATTGATTAACCCATAAATCAATTGTTTTATTTTTAAAAATCAATTAAGTTGAGGATAAATCACTTTATTTATTAATTTAATTCATAATTAATTATGCACATCCAAAAAGAAGTTGAACTTTAAATCAGAAAATCAATTGAAGTTTTTTTTAAAATAAACTCAACTCTCTTTTGAGTTAAAAGCTGATCTCAACTTCTGATTTAAATCAAAAAGCTATTTTTGCATGATTTTTTGTGAGTTAACTATCTTTAAATCCTTGTTGACTCAAAAATCATCTAGAGTGATTTATGGATTTTTCCATGCATCTCCAAAGCCCTGGATTTCTATAAAATCAAGGCTCAACTCTTCATAATTCATCTCACAAGTTTGCATACTTACTCTGCCAAAATCAATCCATGAATTTGCACAATCATGCTAGTGAATTAACATCTAAAGAATTGAAGCTTCTTTGCAAAATCAACAACTTTTGTGAGATCAATCTTATTAGCATATCATTGTAGCTTATTTTGCATATCAGTGTTTCGTCTAGAATAGATTCATATCAATTTGTTTCATCTTATTGCATAGAAAATCCAAAATTATAGATTAATTTGCATTCATCTCATATCTAGATTCTGCATTCAAATCCTTCGTTTAGGTGTCATCAAGGTCACTGATCTCGGTTCAATCTGAGAATACATACTCGCATCTACTAGAAGGCAGTAAATCACTTGGTTAGATTAGTTTTCATTTCACTGCACGATTTCAATTTTAGCTAACCTCTAATGTTTTAATGAAGTGTTGTGTCTACAGCTAGGTACAAAATTCACACACACATTTCTGGTGCCCACTGTGGGGCCCTGAAATGGGTTTCCATTCAATTTCTATCAATTTCTATCATCTTCTTGTCATTTTCTGTTCAAAGCTATGATTTTTAATTCACGTTCGTACAATTTTTATATGAGTTTTGTCAAAAACTCATACCAGACTATACCCACTATTGTACGATAGTTGATTTTATCGAGGATTGTACCAGCAAAACCCCATTTTCATTTGGAAGCTCAACTGTCATATGATCAGATACCCATTGTCGTATGAGTTTCTGGATTGTCGTCTGGTATGTGACCCACTATTGTATGAGTTTCAGTGCCAGGTTTCAATTGTCATTTCACTTTTTCAAGCATTTTTCTAGATTTGTTTTCTTGATTTGGACTGACAGCTAACGTTAACAATTGAAATTTGTTGTTTCTGATTGATTTCTGCTGAGTTTGATTGGAAAAAGCATGAGAGTTACTAAAAATAGGTAAAAATCTACTAAGCGCATTGCAAGGAATTCAAGTAATATTCTCAGCTGATAATGTTTCAATTTGGATTAAAAAGAACTCTTGTGTGTCAAGCTTGTGTGACCTATATTGCTTTCATATCACAGATTTCATTTTGGGCTATAAAAATGAACATAGATTTTCTTTTCAGCATCTTTGTTACACATAGTAAATAGGCCCTATGAACACTATTCATGGCTCTTGAGAGAGTGGGTTTCCAACGAAACTCTTCTCAATGAAGGAACCCTTGTAGGTAGGGAGGTTACTGAGAGCGTCTCACGTTCTACTAGATTTGTGCGTCTTCAGCTTCTGATTGATACATTCTCTCTCTAGAGAGGTTGATAGATCATAAGTAGTTGACATCATAGATCTTTGTGAGATAATCTTGGTCTTAGCATGTCGGATTAATCCGTCATCTTTATTTTGGTTAAAAGTGAAAAGGCTAGAGGACTATGCTCTACTCCCTTTTTTGGTAGTACCAGAAACTCAGATCCTTGAATCTGGAACCAGTCTTCATGTGGTATCTTTTGTGAGTCACCTTTAGCAAGGGTTAACTGTAGTGGACATTCCATTAATTGGGTCAACCATGTTGACAGAACCTCAAGCGGTAATAGCCATTTTCACCGTGGTAGTGACAACCACTATATAAATGTCCTTGTGGAGGAAATCTTCATAGGTGTGGTCTCTTGTTGGGATGTCAAATCTCCCTAGTAGCTCCTGATCGATTAATTTCTCAGACTGTGTCAAAACCCTGGTGCACCTAGATTGGAGTTTGTCCTCTTGAGATCACAAAAGTTGCAAAGTCAAACCATTACTAAAAACCCTAGTGAGGCCAAATTTTCATTTTTAGGAATATGTGTGATATTGCAAAACTTTTTGGAACATACACAATTACCTCTCCTAGGGATTAGCACAATTCAGTCACTTGATTGTTCATGTGCAAGGTTTCTTTTCCCTTGTTCATTGTTTTCAGACATGCTTGAAATCACTTGCTTTCTATTTTGTGTGCTTGCTTATCTATCTGGTTATTGAAAACAAACGAATCTGGTATAATCTTCAAATCTGGATAGTACAATTTGTAAACAATCCAAAACTGAAAACCCTAAATTTGTAAAATTTGAAGTGAAATTCCTTTTTGGAGTCAAAAGTCATTCCCACAAAGTCAAAAAGTCATACGAGTTTGGCCAATTGTCATTTCAGAACTACCCAAGAGTCGTACAGTGTCAAGTATATTGTTGTACGAGTTTTGCTGCCAGTCAATTCAAAAAGTCAAAAACCCTACTATCAACTGTCGTGCGAGTTTTGCAATTGTCGTACAAGTTTGTCAATTGTCATTTCATGCTATAGCCACTATCGTACGAGCCTACAGAAAGTCATTTGAGAAATTTTGAAAAATTGCCAAAAAGTTGTCAGAATTGCCAAATACCTAGCTTTTTCAACCTACTTCCAGAATTTGTCAAACAAATCACTATGTGAGGAAAAAAGTAGCAACTAATGAGAATCCAATCATTTTCCTAAAGTGGCCTTTTGAATCCAATTCATCCTTCTATTTAATCGATTTGAGTCTTTTTCATCTTGTGTCAAAACCTTGTCATAACTATCAATCTCCAATCAATCTTCAAAATGGCTGTGTTGTGAACTCGTGTCTGCTATCTTTTGGGTGTCTACCCATACATCCAGGGCATAGTATCCTTCATCTAAGTCCAATCTAAGCTTCAATCAATCAAACTTTGACAAGGTTGAGTCATCTAATCTTCTTGATTCAATTCATTCTTTAGTTGTATCCATCTTATTCTTTTGCTTCACCAAAGGTTAATGGTGGAAACTAGAGCTTCCTCACACAATAAATCAGGAGAAGCATCTCATACCTTACCTTTGACTCATATCCAAGGTCCAACTCTTGAACAAATCTACAATTCTGGTCTTTACAAAGACGACGGTCTTGGGAACTTTTGATTAAAAATTGGTTACATTCCTCCACCATCAACTCACGAAGGTAATAAACAAACTCCTCCTTGATCTATCCTAGGGAGTCCTAAAACTCCTACCATGTCTCAAGTAGGGACAAACCATGGCTCTCAAAGAGCTCAATCTCAACATGGCGCAAATCAGGAACCTACACCTTCTGAAATTGCTCAGTATCAAAACGATGATAACTTCAAAAGAATGATGAAACATTTCTTGAAAGAAGATAGAGAAGCATACTTTTTACAATTAGCTCATCAAGGAGCTAAACTTCCTCCCAAATTTAATGTTGAAGATATCATTACGCATGAGGAAGAAACTCCACTCACAGCTATGATGAAATAGATGCATGCCATGCAAGTCAAACTTAATAAACTTGAGAAAGAAAAGGAACCCAAGGAGTTCTCCATGGAGGCCCTATGTCTTTTTCCATTTGACAAAGACTTGTACATGCTTCCATTCCCAAAAAGAGTGGAGATGCCTAAATATGATAAGTATGATGGACACTCTAATCCTCAGGACCATGTCAGAGAATTCTATGCACAATCTATGGAGTTCATGCACGAACCAACCTATCTGATGCGTCTCTTTCCTCAATCTCTAGAGGGAGCAGCCATTCATTGGTTCTCTAGATTGCCTTCCACTATCAAATCTTTTGAGGAGTTGATCAAATTGTTCTATCAGCAATACTCCTATAATATCCAACATCCGGTCACCATGATCAACATCTGCAATCTCACACAATATCTAGGAGAACCATTCCTGACATTTCTCAAGAGATGGAGGAAGAAATTCTCTCTATATGCTAGGCCTATTCTAGAAATTGAGAAATTGGAAATCTTCATCAATAATCTTGTCCCAGAGATCAACTACCCTTTACAAATGCAAGATCATACATCTTTTGATAAAATGGTAGACAATGCGATCAAAATTGAAAAAGAACTTGTGAAAAAAGGAGACATCACACTTCAAAAGGACAAGTATGAATCATGATCCAGTTCTAAGGACATGAACAAAAAATGGAACAAGAATAAAGGCATCATCATAGATGGCATTGTTGATACTATCCATGCCCCATCAAAGGCACCAACTTTCAATCTAACTATTGCTACCCAAGCCATCAAAGCTTCCAAAGAAAAGGTGTCTGAACCATTTCCAAAGAAGCCAGAATACAAATTTTGGTCCGTTGATAATAAATGAAAGTTCACTCCTCTTGGAGAATCTTTGGAATCAGCTATGAGAACTCTATTGGCTAATAACATCATCTCTTTTCCTAAGATCCAACAATCTGATCCTGACCCTAAACAGAAGTGGTGGAGAGAGAATGAATTCTATGATTTGCATCGGGGTAAAGGTCACAAAACTAATAACTGCTTACGCTTGAAACATACTATTCAAGATCTGATTGATAAGGGAGACATCATGATTGACAATCATAAGAGCATAATGATCATACAACATTCATAGAACCATTTCCAAAACATGGTCAAGAAGTTTCATCTTCTCAACCTAATATGGGGGCAAAGGTCAATTATGCTTACCCTGGAAATAATGCTGTTATCAATATGGTTAAACCTTGTCTCTCTGAGCATTACAATGTCATCACAATTGTGCAAAGAGATAGAGATCATCCTTTAGCTAACACAGTTACTTGATCACAAGCTCAAGCACATCTGAACAGACAAATCCCAGATTCATCAAATGTCCCTAAGATGCCCTTCAATCTTTCTTCTGCTTCCAAACAGAAGGATGCTTCTAAATCTTCCAATCCTAAAGATACGAGGCCAACATCTTATAGCATTGTTCAACAACTCCAACACACTAATGCAAAAATATCCATGTTTGAGTTGCTTCGAATATCTCTGGCTCATAGAGCTATTCTAGACAAAGCTTTGCTTGGATCCAATGTTCCTGACGATCTTGATTTAGACAGGTTCCAGACTATGGTTGGACATCTTACATCTCCACAATATATCTCCTTTTCAGAGGAAGATGATGAATCCTTGAGTCACCCACATAATCAGCCCTTGCATATAGAAGTCTTGATCCAGAACCGTAGAGTCAAACGTGTGTTGATAGATGGGGGCACTGGCCTAAACATTTGTTCTTACAGCTTAGTCACACAATTGGGATTTTAAAAAATGGCTATTGATCCTAGAAAGAAAATAACTATAAAAGCCTATGATGAACAAGAAAGATCTTCTAAAGGCACCATTGTCTTACCTATCAGAGCAGGTCCAGTTATCAGAGATACTATATGTCAAGTTCTTGATCTACCTTTGGCTTACAACATTCTTTTAGGGAGACCATGGATACATGAAATGAAAGCTATTCCTTCTACATTCCACCAATGTTTGAAATTTCCTTATGAAGGAGTAGAGGTCACTATTCCAGTAGACATATCCACCACTTGCAATACATTGAAAGAAGGTGCGGATAAACTTGTGCCTAATAACAGAGAATCTTCCATTAAGCCAACAAAAGAAGCATCCACATCTAAAATAGAAGACATTGCAAAAGAGGTCAATATCAAAGAAAATGGTATGGGAGAGTATACTATAGAGCCAGTCTTATCTTTGACATCTCTCCCTATCTCCCCTAAGTCTTATGGGAAGTCTTTGAAATAGTCCAAGCCAGAATCTAAAGAACCCCTTGAGGCATATAGAAAGAATTTTGAAGCAGAAAAGGTCTCCAAACAATAATTTGAAGAAGATGAAATTGTTCTTGCATGGCTATACAAGGATGAACCTGAATCTCAAGTTGTTCAAACTAGTGACCCTATAGTATCCAAAATCCCTTCAAAGTCATATGGCCCAGGAGATAAATTGATAGCTAAGATGGGATATCCAGGTAAAGGACCTCTAGGAGTTAGAGGAAAAGGTCTTATAACACCTATTTCACATACTGGTAGGGCAAACAAAGATACTATTGGCTTAGGCTTTAAAAAGAAACCCTTCCACCTCAAAGGTAATTATTCTCATGTCATAGAGTAGATCGCACTAGGAGAAGCCCTTCTTAAGAAGGAAGAAAATGAACCATTAGATAGAGATTCAGACAACTCAGAACTTATCCCTTATGAGCGTTTGCCTAAAGAAATAAAAAATCTCCTAGAAGCTGAAGATGATCCAATAAAAAAGATTAATGTAGTAGAAACAAAAGAACCTACTATAGAGCTAGAGATAGTTGCAACACAAGAACCAGCTAATCTCGAAGCTAATCAAATGGACCAAGAGGAAGGTAGTAGTTATTTTGGGATAGATTCCCATGAGTATGAATTCAAATCAAAATCTGAGGGTAACCCTTCTTGGGGTATTCATCCTGACTTTACTCATGTTCTTAGATTTCCTCGAGGCATAGATGAAGAATCTAATGACTATGAATGGGGAGTCATTCTAGAGGAAGATGATCTTATCATAGAAAAACATGTTGATGTTATTCACCAATGTGCACCTAAACCCAACGTATGTCTAGAGCGAAGTAATGAACTTAACGAGTCTGATCCACCTATGGCTGAAATGGACTTCCACAATGATATTGAGCCTATTCATGAATTGAATGTCTTAAGTTGTAATATCACCTTTGAACTTGAGCTTTGGGTTAGGACCGATGATGACAGATCCATATCTATAAACACTATCTCCCAATCTTTCCCCATTTTGACTATCCAACATCTTGAACTTCTTGATCAAACCTCCACAAATCTGAGCCATGGTATTTATACCTTCTTGAATGACTATGCCCTTGCTTTCTACCTCAATGTAGTTGAGCCTTTGAGGACTTCCATTAGTGAATCGAGCGTTAGCATGACGAAGTCGGACATCAAGTATCTTAGTCAGAAAAATAAGAATAAGAATAAAAAGAAAAGGAGTTCTGAGGGTGAAAACCACTTTGTGGCAATCTCAGAACCTACAAAAGTAAAAATAAAAGACATATCCAAAGGTGAAAACCTCTCTGAGGTGCCTACGAATGAGATATTTGATGTCCTTTCAAGTCATTTATAAGATAGATCTCCAGTTCTAATTGAGCCCACTCAATCCATCAACTTGGGAACAACAGACGAACCACATTTGATTCATGTAGCACAATCTTTATCAGAAGAAGAGAAGCAAAAATTTACAACATTCCTAACAGAAAAGAAGATCAACTTTGCATGGAAATATTCAGATATGCCAGGGTTGGATCCTAATCTTATAATGCATCATTTATCTATAGCTCCAAATATCAAACCTATTAAGAAAAAGTTAAGAAAGATGCATCCTCATGTTGCACTCTTGGTAAAAGATGAACTAGAGAAGTGACTAAAAGCCAGATTCATTTGAGTTATTGATTATGCAGAATGGATCTCTAATATTGTACCTATTTCAAAACCCGATAAATCAATCAGAGTGTGCACAGAGTTTAGAGATGTGAATAGAGCATGCCCTAAGGATGATTTTCCACTACCTAACACTGATATGATAGTGGACATGACTATGGGTTTCGAGATGTATTCCTTAATGGATGGTTTTTCTGGATATAATCTAATAAAAATTTCTCCAAAGGATCAAGAGAAAACTACTTTCACATGTGCATGGGGCACCTTCTATTGGAATGTCATGCCATTTGGGCTTAAGAATGTTGGTGCTACATATCAGAGGGCTATGACATCTATTTTTCATGACATGATGCATAGGACTATGGAGGATTATGTTGATGATACTTTAGCAAAATCTATGATTAGAGATAAACATCTAAATGACTTGAGCAAGATACTAGACATGATGGAAAAATTTAGTCACAGATTAAATCCTAAAAAATGTGCTTTTGGTGTCACTTCTGGAAAGCTCTTAGGATACATAGTCTCAAAGAAAGGCATTGAAGTTGATCCAGCTAAAGTAAAGGATATAATGGAGATGCAACCCCCAAAGAATATTAGTCAAATGAGGACATTACAAGGAAGAGTTCAATCTATCAAAAGATTCATATCACAGCTTGTAGACATATCACAACCTTTTACAAAAACATTACATAAAGGTGTGATCTTTGCATGGAATGAAGAATGTGAGAAGAACTTTGACCATATCAAACAATATCTATCAAATCCTCCTATCTTGATGCCTCCTATTCAAGGGAAGCCATTGATCTTATATGTCTCCACAACAGATACATCACTGGGGGCATTGCTAGCACAACATGATGAGAATAAAAAGGAATGAGCTATATACTATATCAGTAGAACATTGGTTGCATATGAGAACTACTCAATGATTGAGAAAGCTTGTCTAGCTGTGATCTTTGCATCACAGAAACTAAGACACTACATGTTAGCTCATACCACACATTTGGTAGCTAAAATTGATCCACTAAAGTATCTACTAAGCAAAGCTTCCCTCACAGGTAGATTGGCCAAATGGGTCATGCTCTTAAGTGAATTTGACATTGAATATGTTGAAAGAAAAGCTATAAAAGGACAGGTTATTGTTGATCAATTAGCAGATGCACCTATGATTGATGATACACCCATGCAAATGGAATTTCTAGATTCCTCTATCATGACTCTTTCTTCTAGAGAATGGAAATTATTCTTTGATGGCTCCTATACATAGAATGGATCTGGAGTAGGCATATTGTTCATAACTCCTCAAGGATACTCAATCCCCAAAGCATTCAGATTAAATTTTCCTTGCACAAAGAATATTGCAGAATATGAAGTCCTTCTTAATGGCATGAAACTAGCAATTGAGTGGAGAGTAACAAAGATACACATTTAGGGAGACTCTCAACTTGTTATCCATCAAGTCAATGATGTGTACCAAACTAAAGATGAAAAGCTCATTCCTTATAAGAGAATGGTAGATGATCTAAAGAAGTATTTCATATCTATCACATTTGAGCAAATACCTAGAACAGAGAATAAGGCTGCCGATGAAATGGCAACATTATCTACTTTATTATAGCAGCCTAAACATGAGCTCCGCTACGAGTTCTTGGTGGAAGCACTATCTTATCCTGCATATGATTCCCCTAAAACCCACATGATTTGCACTGTTGTTGGTCATGATTCATTTAGATATAAAAACCTCTTCTCCTATCTCCAAGACCAAATCATTCCTGATACCTTCAACTGCCATGAAAAGAGATACCTTATCTGTAATGCCTCCCGATATGTCATCATTGGTCACGATTTGTACAAATGAGGTCTAGATGGTACGCTACTTAGATGTTTAGAATGGGAAGAGTCTCAACGTGCATTAGAGGAAGTCCGTGAGGGTATATGTGGGTCAGACTCAAATGCTTTAACACTAGCTCAAAAACTTATTAGGGTTGGGTACTATTGGCTGGAAATGGAGAAAGAGTCTATCAAGTTTGCTAAGAATTGTCAAAAGTGCCAAGTAAATGGTAATTTAAGTCATGCTCCAAGGAGAGATCTAATTCCCTTTACTACACAATGGACTTTTCATCAATGGGCATTTGATCTTATAGGATCTATACATCCTCATTCTTCTAATGGAAATACCCATATAATCACAACTATAGATTATTTTACAAAATGGGTAGAAGCAATCCCTTTGACACAAGCAACTAGAAAACAAATATCTATGTTCATATTGAACTATATCATATGCAGATATGGGATACCTCATTCCATCATCACATATAATGGTGGACAATTCAAAAACAAAGACTTGGATGATTTATGTGCCAAATTCAAGATTAAACAACATTGGTCATCTATCTACTATCCTCAAGGGAATGGACAAGCAGAAGCTTCAAACAAGAATTTATTGAAAATCTTGCACCATATAGTTAATAAAATAGGAAGAGATTAGCATCTCACGATCAATCTAGCTCTCTGGGCCTACAGAACAAGTATCAAAATGCCTACTGGGGCTACACCTTTCGCTTTAGTTTATGGGTCTGAAGCGGTACTGCCTATTGAGGTTGAAATCCCATCACTCAAAATCAGAATGCATGGCTTAGTAACTGACGATGACTACAGAGTGTCTAGGTTGCAAGAACTTGAACTACTAGATGAGAATAGACAAGTAGTGTATGATCATCTTAGAGTGTATCAAAAGAGAATGTCTAGAGGCTACAACAAGAAAGTCAAACAGAGAATTTCAGGTTGGCAATCTAGTCTTGAGAGAGAATCCTAAAAATCAATCACATCGAGAATGCAAGGGAAATTTTGAACCCAACTAGCTAGGTCCCTTTGTAATCACTACTAATTTTGGCTCTGGTGCCTATCAACTCTCAACAACTGAAGGAGAACAGCTCTGAGAACCAATCAACGTTCTCCATCTGAAAAAATTCTATGCCTAAGGCATTCAGTGTATGGTAAAATGTCTTGGAAAAAAAATCTAAAAAATCTAAAAAAGTCTTGAAAAAATAAACATCTTGGTGAAAACCTAGCAATAGGTGCCTTGATGATTCACAAAAAAAAATAAAAAATATCAAAAGTACAAAAAAATTGGAAAAATGAAAAATACAAAAAAAATGAGAAAAAGAAAAACTGCCTTGGTGAAAACCTGGAAACAAGCACCTTGGTAGCAAAAATAGAATCTCTGCCAAGATGGTGAAAACTCTGCAAATGGGTGCCACTTGTTTCAAAACACTCCATCTATCAGCGCAATCTTGGTCTTTCCTAGTTTTCAGTCTTGCTTTAGTTTGTACATATCTCCCAGTTTGTTTACACATTCCTATTTTCAATATGTTGATCTGTGCACCAATCAGCTCAAGCATCTATATCCTATCAATGCCAAACACTTGGGGGCAATCAAAGTCATATCCTATGGCCTCCAATGTATCTTAGATGTATCATATCTAGTCAGAGTCCTTTGAAGCTTCATCCGAGTCAGTCAGTCAGTCTCGTCTCCAGAAAGGATTTTGCATCTACAACAACACAATCAAACATCAACACAAACTGAAAACAACCTATGCTTTTTACATGCTTTTATCTCCTTGTATGCTTACTGATTCACATTGATATTTTTGCATATTGTGTCCCTTCGAGCTCTTCGATGATGTCCTTTACAGGATTTAGAGAGTGATGACTAGGGGCATAATCTTTTCTTCGTCTTCTGCTTGTATGTGAAAATCTAACAACTTTGGAAATTCTAGATTGAAATGGTGTTCGACTGTAAGAGCCTCTATCTCGAATTGGATGGCCATGCGTACCTCGACCATTGATACCCAAAAAATTTAAGGAAGTTTGATCTAACTATTGTCTTTTTTTAAGTGAATTATTTCTCCTACTGCGAAACATGATCTTACCTAAGGATGTGAATGATAAAGAGTCACTACAGGTAATTCACATTGGATTTAGAAGGATCTCTTGACTATATGATGTGTTTCAATGCAAGGTGTATTCTAGTCATCACAACATTTATGTTTTGATGCTTATACAAATTGCTATATCAAAATGGACATGATATTCAGGTCATCCTGGCATTTTTGCCTTGGTGCTTATATCTAATTCGACATTTCAAAAATAAAATCAATATTCATATGTCCATGGTTGCCTAACCAGTGGGTGTTGTATTGATTCTTGTGCATACAAATCAATATTCATATGTCTATAGTTTCCTAACTAGTGGGCATTGTATTGATTTATCCAGTTACCTAAAAAGTTCAATGATGATAACAAATCGACACATGATCAGTGACTAGGTCCTAGGTCCTAAGTTTGCATTTCATTCTACATGTCATTTTGCATTTTGCACTTTGCATGATCTCACAAATTACTTGAACACTTAAACGATTCTTCAACAATTCTCCTAATCTAAACTTAAACTGGAAACGAAGAGCTGAGTCCCATACGAAGGTCCTTCTAATGAAACAAGTAGAATCCTTTTTCGAGATCAAAATTGAAATCTGAGATCGTTTATTTTATTAACTACTTGCATAATCGACCTTCAATCATCACATAAATCTAGAATTCAACTTAACTAATTATCTTACATCAAACTATCAAAATTTCAACTTGGTCAACTATAGTCAACTCATGGTTTAACCTAGTCAAAATTGGTCTCCAAGACCTCTAAACGATGTAGAACATGTTCTCGGACGTATATAACCACTTCTCAAATCAATTAACATGCTTCTGAACTATTCAACACTGACTTTTCTTGTCAAATTTCAATTTTTATCCTGAAGGGGGCATGGTATTGCACATCATTCAAAGTCTGTAATCTAAATTTGAAATCAAATCTTTCCTCACTAATCGAGACAACAACCATGTCTAGTTGTTGATTCATCAAAAGACCTCATTGTTTGGGGAAAATCAATCATCGCTTGGGGCATATCAGATTCATCGAGATCCATATTAATGTAGTATTCTCTTAATCTTGTAAACTATATCAGTTTTTTGTAACCATCGGTTCATTAGTGTTATTTCCTTGGTTCTTCATAACTGAAGGGTTCATATGTGATACCAATGTGATTCTTATAGACAATCGGGTCTAGAATCGGTCACTCACTTCTTCGCAATCATAAGGTTCAGAATCAGGCATTTTCACACTTCTTCGCAATCATCGATTCATTGTTGTTATAGTTAACATTATCTTTGGTCATTCAAGACCTATTATCTTCATATCAATTTCAATCAATTTTTGTTTCATATCAATTCCAATCTCAAACATCAGTTTCAAAATCATACACAAACTGTCTTTGAACCACTGCACTTTGCACAGTAATTCATAGAGGGGAAAAATGTAATACCCCAAAAATGGGCTATATGTTCATTAATTTCCTACATCTTCAAATCGAACGAAATCGACATCAAAAGTCCTAACCTAAGGCACATTTGAACATCATCAAATCTAATTGATTTTATCTTAAATTCTGCATCGGGGAATATTCCTAGCAATATTCCTAATTATCTTAATTATCTTTAATTTAATGATTATTTGACGATAAATCTTATTTATCCTAAAGTTTGATTAATTGAATATTCTGAATATTTAATTAATTAGATTTAATTCAGCCACTTAATTATTAAATTGAATTTAATCTTATTTATTCCTAATTATTATTATTATTTGGCAATAAATCAAAATTCCTATCTTTAATTGATTAAATTCTTATTTAATTAATTAAAGCAAGTTGTCATATTTAATGATATTATTTTTGAATGAAAGTTTGATTTAATAATTGATTAACCCATAAATCAATTGTTTTATTTTTAAAAATTAGTTAAGTTGAGGATAAATCACTTTATTTATTAATTTAATTCATAATTAATTATGCACGTCCAAAAAGCAGTTGAACTTTAAATTAGAAAATCAATTCAAGTTGTTTTAAAAATAAACTCAACTCTCTTTTGAGTTAAAAGCTGATCTCAACTTTTGATTTAAATCAAAAAGTTGTTTTTGCATGATTTTTTGTGAGTTAACTATCTTTAAATCCTTGTTGACTCAAAAATCAACTAGAGTGATTTATGGCTTTTTCCATGCATCTCCAAAGCCCTGGATTTCTATAAAATCAAGGCTCAACTCTTCATAATTCATCTCACAAGTTTGCATACTTACTCTACCAAAATCAATCCATGAATTTGCACAATCACGCTGGTGAATCAACATCTGAAGAATTGAAGCTTCTTTGCAAAATCAACAACTTTTGTGAGATCAATCTTATTAGCATATCATTGTAGCTTATTTTGCATATCATTTTTTCATCTAGAATAGATTCATATCAATTTGTTTCATCTTATTGCATAGAAAATCCAAAAATATAGATTAATTTGCATTCATCTCATATCTAGATTCTACATTCAAATCCTTCATTTAAGTGTCGTCAAGGTCACTGATCTCGGTCCAATCTGAGAATACATACTCGCATCTACTAGAAGGTAGTAAATCACTTGGTTAGATTAGTTTTCATTTCACTGCACGATTTCGATTTTAGCTAACCTCTAATGTTTTACTAAAGTGTTGTGTCTACAACTAGGTACAAAATTCATACACACAGGTATAATCAAGCCCATCACACATTCGTCATGGGTTTCAAATTTGGTACTTGTAAGAAAAATAATGGAGATATTAGACTTGGTGTTGACTTCATAAATTTAAACATATCTCCATTGAAAGACAATTATGGGATGTCCAACATGGAAGAAATGTTGTAGAAAGTCACATGATCTGAGCTCATGTCCATGATGGATGGATTCTCTGGGTATAACCAAGTAATGGCCAGAGAATCTGAGCATTACAAGATGGTATTCACTACATCTGGGGGACATATGTTTATGTCAAAATTCCATTTGGATTAACCAATGCAGGAGCAACATGTTAATATGATTTAGAACAACAGAGAGAGGGGGGTGAATCAGTTGTTCTCAAGTCCAGATGTATAAAACAAAATTTAAACTCTTCAACAAATCAGATCTAATAACCAACACCTACTCGGTCATTACTGATTGCATAATAGAAACATATAACAGTGCAGTCCACTTATCCAATAGCATCTAACTTGTAAAACAAAAAAATTTTCAAACCAAAACATTCACACAAGTATCAACACTAGGATTTATAGTGGAAACCCAATTAGGGAAAAACCACTTTGTAACATGTTACTATTATGTTCACTCTTTTGAAGTGAGCTCGGTGAAAAGCCAACCCTATCAAAGGTTACAAACACACTGTCAGGTGTGACCCGGTTAAAGGATTTAAACCACTCTGTTAAAAGTGCATCTTGTTATAGGACTTACATACACTCCATTAGAATGCAACCTTGTTCAAAGGATTTATACCTATGACTGTTAGGTCAACCTCTGTTAAAAGGATTTTGACTGTTACAATGGTTAGAAAGTAGCAAAAGTATTGATCTGAAAAACATACAACTCACTTTGCAAATATCAGATCCAATTTTGTACACATATGTTGGCTTACTGACTATGAACCTTTTCCATCTCCATCACTGATCTTCTTGAAACCCTCTTCAAGCAATCACAACACTTCTCCTACAGCCTTCTCTACTTAGATAGTCAATAACATCAACAATACTTCCAGCATCTACTCCTTGACAACCTCTCGCTTAGGTTTCCTTAATACTACCTCTATTAGGTCAATACATCTTTTTCCACTTAATCTCCTTCGTAGATCTTAGGGTTAGGTCAGATTCATTGAATCCATCCTACATTATGTTCTTCGGCTATCCTTCTAGAAATATCTTGAATCTCTTAAAGATTTACAATAAAAAATTTTACAGTGCATTAAATGCTTTCATACAATCAATAAATAAAGTCAACATGTTTTACATAATCCAAGAATTCAATGATGTTGGCTGGAAATATGAATTCTTCCTCAAATGCAAAATACTGATGCTTGGTCAATACTGTGTTCAACTTCTCGGTGTTCTCTAGAAAGCTCGGTCACCACATAAACTGTTTCCTCGGCTAACACTGTCTTCCTTGGCAATTAACTAGTGTCCAGTCAACAATGATTTTACTTGACATATACTAGCTCGGTCGACACAAACAACACTCGGGTTAAACTAGATTTCTTCACTTTTGCTCAATTAAGCCTACCAGTTTAGTCTTCATTCTTACTTAGATAAATAATAAATTATTTTATCATTATGCCACATAATCAAGTACTCATTGAAGTATCAAGATAACTCAACCTTTCCTTAGGTGTTGTTGTTACCAACCTTGCATTTCCCCTTAGCAACACTCAAATAGATATAGTACTTTCTTAAATAGCAATAGTCTTACCAATTAAGGTTTGACATCAATGACAATACAAAAATTGCTTCAATTGTAGTTTCCAAAAATCTCCCTCTTTGGCATTAATGGCAACACCATATGAATATCACATGAATTACCAACCAATCCAAAAAACTTATTTGTCCATCAGAAAAATTTATAATATCCTTAGCTTCATTCTGATACAGAATCAATTAGCCATGCTTGATCGTCCACTGGATTTCTCCCACTATCTTGATCTTCTCATTCTGTGTATTCATTTGTGATCATCTCCCTCTTTGACAAAAATGCCAAAGCAGCAACAAAAACATACATCCTATAGATGTAGATATCATCCTTTCAGTTCAGTAACAATATTTCTCCCTCTTTCATCTTGCTTATGACTTATTCTTGACTTTACTATTCTCTTCACAACTCTAGGCTACTCCTAAAGTGTGACCTTTCTCTGCATCAATTTTTTAGATGTTATTTGTAGCACATTTGATGCAGTGCTCCTAACTTGACTAGGTAACCTTAGTTAGGGGAAGGACCCCTAATTGACTTCTCAAGTATTCATGAGCTTCTTTAGGTAAAGCTTTAGTGAATATATCTACTAATTGTTCCTTGGTATTCACTTAATCCATGTAGACCTCTTTATCTTGTACAAGTTCTCTCAAGTAATGATACTTGATGACAATGTGTTTGGTCTTAGTGTGCATCACTGGATTTTTAGAGATGTTGATAGTACTTGTGTTGTCATATAAGATGACAACTGGTTCGATGATTTATTCTTTCATGCCTACCAACAATTGCTTTATCCATATCAAATTTGAACAATTCATAGCTACAGCCACATACTCAGCTTCAATAGTAGATTGGGAAATGTAATTTTGTTTCTTGCTTGTCTAGGAAACTAATCTCTGTCCAAGAAAGAAAGCTCCACCACTAGTACTCTTTCTATCATCTACATTTCCTTCCCAATTAACATCTGTATACACTCTTAGTTCAAATTTGTCATGCTTCTTGTAGTACAATCCATAGTCAGCAGTTCCCTTCAAATATAGCATGATTCTTTTAACCACCATCATGTGAGTTTCCTTAGGATTGGCAGAGAATCTTGCCACAATCCCAATAGCTAATGTAATATCTGGTCTTCTATGTACAACATACTGTAGCTTTCCGATCATAGATCTATACAATGTTTGGTTAACTTCTACATCATCATCATTTTTAGACAACTTTTGTCCAGTAGCCATGGGAGTACTTACTGGCCTTGAATCTTCCATACCAAAGGTTTTTAGTATCTCATGAACATATTTAGACTGGGTGATGAAAATTCCTTTCTCCATCTGATATACTTGCAAACCAACAAAAAAATTGATCTCCCCAAACATACTCATTTCAAATTCAGTTTGCATTTCATTTGAAAATTTCTTACACAAGGCATCTTGTCCACCAAATATAATATCATCTACAAAGATCTTAGCTAACAATATTCCTTTAACTTCTTCATCTTTCATGTACTGATTTCTTGTGTCATTTGTCCTTGAGAATCTAATATGTATTAGGTAGTTGTGCAATCTCTCATACCATGCTTTGGGAGCTTGCTTCAGTCCATACAATGCTTTATTCAGTTTGCAAATCATGTGTCTTCTATTTGGATCAACAAATCCTTCTGGCTGTTCAATATATACCATTTAAAAATGCAGACTTAACATCCATTTGGTATACCTTGAAACCTTTATAGGCAATATATGCAAGCAGAGTTCTGACTCCTTCCAATCTTGCTACAGAGGAAAATGTCTCCCCATAATCTATT
This sequence comes from Chamaecyparis obtusa, assembly GCA_027943335.1. NCBI lineage: Eukaryota > Viridiplantae > Streptophyta > Pinopsida > Cupressales > Cupressaceae > Chamaecyparis > Chamaecyparis obtusa. Next base: position 685,915 of record BSBK01005594.1, on the reverse strand, counting down.
CCTTATTCTTGTGCGTAGCCTTTGCATACTAGCCTAGCCTTGTTTCTTGTGATTTGACCATGTTCATTCAACTTATTACGAAATACCCACTTTGTCCCAATGACATTCTTATCTTCTGGTCTCAGCACCAGAGTCTAGGTATCATTCTTCTCTATCTGGTCTATCTCTTCATTCATTGCTTCTATCCAATCTTCATTTTCTAATTCCTCCTTTGTTGTCTTAGGCTCAAATTCACATAGTAAACATGTTGGATCTCTTGGCTTGCTTCTGGTTTGAATTCCAATATCTTTATCTCCAATAATCTGTTCAAGCTTGTGATGTCTCCTTACATATTGTGCTAGAACAAGTTCTGCTCTTCTTTCATTTTTCTCATCAGGTTCACCAACAAGATTGTTAGATTTAGCTTCTAAATGCTCGATAACCTCTTCCTGATACTCGGCAGCTTCTTCCTGTCACTCAGCACATTCTTCTTCTCTCTCGACATTGTTATCGTGATGCTCGACATTGCTTACTCGAGACTCAGCATCAGGTGCAGGTCTGTCACTTGCCTCTTCTTCCTCTATATACACAAAAGATCTGTAATCTTTTGGTTCTCTGTTTCTATCAACCTCATTTTTCTCTGCATACTCATCAACTTTGACATTCACACTTTCCACAATTTTTTTAGTGTTATAATTCAAACACTTATAAGCCTTACTTTTTGTGGAATAGCCTAGGAATATACCCTCATCGCTTTTAGCATCAAATTTTCCATTTCTACTATCCTTTAATATGTAGCACTTACTTCCAAAAATTCTAAAGTACTTTACATTCGGTGCATACCCATGCCATAATTCATAAGGTGTCAGATTTGTACCTTTTTTGATCTGTACTCAGTTAATAGTGTAAACAATTATACTCACAGCTTCTTTCCAATACTTCTGTGCAAAATTCTTTTCAATCATTAATGTTCTTGCACAGTCCAAGATAGATCTATTCCTTCTCTCTACTATACCGTTCTGTGGAGGAGTTCTAGGTGCAGACATCTGTCTTTTGATCCCTCTATCATTGCAAAATAGATTAAATTCATTTGATGTAAATTCTCCACCTCGGTCAGATCTTAGACACTTCAGGTTCTTACCTGTCTCTTTTTCAACCTTAGCCACATGCCACTTTAAAAATTGAAAAGCATCAGATTTTTCCTTTAAGAACATTACATGCATCATTCTGGTATAATCATCAACAAACAGGATAAAATATCTAGCACCACAATAGCTTTGTACACCCATCGGTCCACAAAGGTCAGTATGAACCAAATCTAAGATATTCTTAGAAGTAAAGGTTTTCCTCTTGAAACTAGAATTTGTCATCTTACCCAACTGACATTATTTGTGTTGGAAATATAGATGTAGTAACTAAGAGGTGGGGGTGAATCAGTTAACCACAAGAATATTACCACTGATCCCTTAAATATCTTAACAAATTATTTACTGTGCCACTCGGTAAATATACAGAGAAATGCTGAAAACTTGATCCTTGAAGTGTGTAATAATTAAACTGTTCTTAAGCATTCATCACTGATTAAATTACATGAATAAAGAAAATAACATGAACACAAGAGACACCAGATTTACCATGGAAACCCAATATGGGAAAAACCACCAATGTAACTAGTTACTATTTTTCACTCTTCTGAAGTGATGCCCGGTTAGAAGCCAACCCGGTAAAAGGTTACAAAACACACTGTTAGGTGTGACCTTGTTAGAGGATTTAATCACCCTGCTAGGAGTGGCCTTGTAAGAGGTCTTGAAACAATTCAATAGAACTATTACCTTGTTAAAGAATTTACAAAATGGTTGTTAAACCAACTCGGTTAAGAGATTTTGATATCACTGCTACAATTGCTAGAGAGTAACAATGAAATGACCTGCAACTAAATTGCTGAATATAGATCTTTGTTCTATTTCACTAGATCCTTACTGATCAATTAAATCTTTGCTGCTTCTCAAGGATATCTGACCATCCTTCAAAATTCGCACACACCTTTCTTCAAAATGATTTCTGCATGCTGTATATCTTTTATTCACCACTTGACCTTCTATATATATATGCCATTTCATAATCATTTAGATTGTCAAGTTGGCACTAATAATTATTATAACAGTCGGCTGGGATAAACAAACTGTAATAACAAAATTCTTTGAAAGGGCCGACCTTGCTCGGTAAACATTAATCCTGAAAAGATTTCCTTCGGTGACGGAGAGAACTCGGTAACCACAGCGAATTCTGCAACATCCTTTGGAGATCAAGAGAGCTCGGTAACCACTAATTTTCCTTCGATAACCAAGGAGGCTCGGTTAACACTGTTACCCTGTCATGTTTCCTTTAGACACCCGAGAAAACTCAGTAGACACTAAAAACTGCCTAGCTGACCGACTGAGCTCGGTAGATACTGAGAGTGATAATTGATATGACATTTGTGTGACATCAAAGACAACACATAGCTAATCCAACAATGTCCTTCAGACAATTGTATCCAACAATCTCCCTCTTTGGCATTGATGGCAACACAACATGTCATAGCACAATGAAATTTCACAGAGAAACCAAGAGTAAGAAACATATCCTTAGCTTCATTCTGATTCCCATCATCTTCAAACTTCTTTCTCTGACTGAGAACTCTCCCTCTTAACTTCTCAAATTATTTTTCTTAGAAATTTCTTGAAATGACAGCAAACTCTCCCTCTTTGACAACACATGCCAAAGACAACTTACACAGTTTTGGTAAATATCAATGTACCTTATATACTGATTCATATGCAATGATTCCCTGACTATGCTGCATCAATTGCTTGATCTTCAACATGTTCTGGTTGATGCATCACTAAAACTTTATTTAGTGAACCTCAGACAGGGGAGTGACCCCTAACTTGCCTCTTAGATACAAGAATGCATCCTTAGGTAGTGGCTTGGTGAAGATATCTACAATTTGTTCTTTTGTATGAATATATTCCAATCTGATTTCCTTGTCCTGCACCAATTCTCTGACAAAGTGATATTTAATTGCAATGTGCTTGGTTTTGGAATGCATTACTGGATTCTTTGAAATATTTATTGCACTTGTATTATCACAAAACATAACAACTGGTTCTTTGATCTCAACCTTCATGCCTTCCAAAAGCTATTTAAACCATATAATATTAGAGCAGTTTACTACTGCAGTAACATATTCTGCTTCTCCTGTGGATTGGGATGTGCAGTTTTGCTTTTTACTAGTCCAAGATACTAACCTCTTGCCAAGAAAGAATGCTCCACCACTTGTACTCTTTCTGTCATCAATGTTTCCTACCCAATCAACATCAGTAAACACTTTTAAATCTAGATTGCCTCCAAATTTATACCACAAGCCATAATATTCAGTTCCCCTTAAATACCTCAAGATTCTTTTGATTGCCATCATGTGATTTTCTCTGGGTTTAGCCGAGAATCTTGCCACTATTCCAACTGCTAAGGCAATATCAAGCCTTGTGTGTACTACATACTATAATTTTCCAATCATTGATTTGTATAAGGTCTAATCTACTTCTTTTGAATCATCATCTTTGGTAAGCTTCAGTCCAGTACACATGGGTGTACCAACTGGTTTTGAATCTTCCATACCAAATTTTTTAAGTATTTCCCTGATATATTTAGACTGAGTAATGTAGATACCATTTTTGTTTTGCTGAATCTGAAGTCCAACAAAGAATTTTATCTGACCAAACATAGACATTTCAAATTCTTTGTTCATAAGCTCTGAAAATTCTTTGCACTGATCATCATTTCCTGTAAACACAGTATCATCCACAAATATTTCTGCCAAAACAATTTTGTTATCTGATCCTTCTTTGATGTATAAATTGTTGTTGTCATTAGCCCTTTTGAAATCAATCTGAGTAAGATAGTTATGTAATCTTTCATACCATGCTCTAGGAGCTTGTTTCAGACCATACAATGCTTTGTGTAATTTGCAGACCATATCCCTTTTGTCTAGATCAATAAAACCTTTAGGTTGCTTAATGTAGACTTCTTCCTCAAGAATACCATTGAGAAAAGTAGATTTGATATTCATCTGATATACCTTAAATCCTTTATGTGCTGCATATGCAAGTAAAGTCCTCACACCTTCTAATCTTGCAATAGGAGCAAAATTCTCTCCATAATCTATTCCTTCTTCTTGAGAATATCCTTTACATACCAATCTTGCTTTGTTTCTTGATACTTGACCATCTTCATTCAACTTATTTCTGAATACCCATTTTGTCCCAATTACATTTTTATCTTTAGGCCTAGGTACAAGAGTCCATGTCTTATTTTTCTCTATTTGCTCTATTTTTTCATTCATAGCCTCAATCCAACTTTCATTTTCTAATGCATCTTTGACATTTTTAGGTTCAAAATCAGCAAATAAACATGTACCTTTTAGTTTACTTCTTGTCATAGTACCATCTAATTTGTTTCCAATAATCTAATCTGGTTTATGTTGCTTTCTGATGTACTTGGCTAATACAGGTTCCTTGCTTCCTGAATGAGTTACATTGTCATCTTCTTCATCTTTAGGTTCAGATTGCTCGGGCTCGGTAGATACTTGCTCGGTAGCTTCAGACTGAGACTCGGTACTTTGTGACTCGGTCTGAACTTCTTCTTGTGACTCGGTTACTGTACTGGGCTCAGTAGATGTAGTCTCCTTACATGTGTCTGGAAATGTATCAGGTTCGATGTAAACAAATTTTCTATAGTCCTCTGGTTCCTTTTTGCTTTCTTCTTCAATCTTTTCTGCAAACTCATCAATTCTCACATGTGCACTTTCTATGATTTTGTGAGTAGACAAATTTAGACATCTATATGCCTTACTTTTGCAAGAATATCCCAAAAATATTCCTTCATCACTTTTTACATCAAATTTTCCTTTTCTAGATTCTTTTAAGATGTAACATTTACTACCAAATACTTTTAGGTAACTTACATTTGGTTTGTAGTCATACCATAGCTCATATGGAGTCTTGAATGTGTCTTTTCTCAGTTGTACTCGGTTCAAGGTAAGAACTACAGTGCTGATAGCTTCCTTCCAGTATTTCATAGCAATGTTCTTTTCAATCATTAGAGTCCTTGCACAGTCCATGATAGATCTGTTCCTTCTTTTGGCTATTCCATTCTGCTTAGGAGTTCTCGGGGCTGATACCTATCTTTTGATTCCTCTTTCAATGTAGAAATTATTGAATTCATGGGAGATGAATTCACCACCTCTGTCTGATCTCAAGCATTTTATTCTTTTTCCTGTTTCCTTTTCTACTCTTGCTAAATACCATTTGAACTTCTCAAATGCTTCATACTTTTCTCTTAAATACATAACAGTCATCATTCTAGAATAATCATCAACAAAGAGAATAAAATTTTTTTCTCCGGTATAGCTCTCAATTCCAATAGGTCCACATAAATCAGTATGCACAATTTCCAAAATATCTTCAGACTGATAGTTTTTACTTTTGAAACTAGACTTTCCCATTTTACCAATTTGACAATTCTTGCATAGACCAACATTAGGTTTCTTCAAAGTAGGAATACCTCTTACTTTCTTGAATTTGCTTATTTTCATCATGTTGTCAAAATTTACATGACATAACCTTTTGTGCCATAACCAACTTTCTTCAATTTGAGCAATAAAACATGAGTAATCACCAAGATCAAGATAAAACAGGTTACCTTTGGTTTGTTTGCCTGATCCTATCAGTTTTCCTTTGTCATCCAGCAGTCTTGATTTTCCATTCATGAATTCAACCTTGAATCCAATGTTGATTAGCTGTGCTACACTTAGAAAATTATGCTTTAGTCCTTTGACCCAATATGCATTATCACATATAAGTTCTTTGGTTAATGAAATTTGTCCCTTTCCTTTTATACAACAGGGTTCATTGTTTCCAAACCTTACATTACCACCATCAAAGTTTTCAAAGTGTTCAAACTTGGTCCTATCACCAGTCATATGATGTGAACATCCACTGTCTATAATCCATGTATCATTCTTTCTTATATGAGAGATAAGTGCCATCTCATCTTCATCATTATCAGATTCATCTTTTACAGCAATGAAAACAATTTCTTCTTCACTATCATCCGAATCTTTAGCTAAAAAACATGTTTTCTTACCTTTATCCTTGAATGATTTGAAATTTTTCTTGCCATTGTACTTGTAATTTTTCTTCTCATCTTTGCTTTGCTTGTTTGGACACCTAGCTGCAATATGACCAATTTCTTCACATGAAAAATAGATTAAGAGAGTTTTACCTTTGTATTTTCCTCTGCCTCTTGAATACTTCTTTGCAAGTAATGCTTCAATAACTTCAAGATCGCTATCAGAACTTTCCTCTGATTCTTCTTCACTTTCTGATTGGATTTTCTTCCCTTTCTTGAGTGAAAGTTTGGCCTCAAAAGCTGATTCAATATTTTTAGAAGTTGGAACATAGTTGTCATAGTTATCCAGTTCAAAGGCTGTCAATCTTCCAACTAAGGCATCCAAAGTTATATTTTGATTTTCTTCACATCTTCTTTCTTGAATAGCAGAAACTCTTATTGCATAAATAGGGAGTAATGTTCTAAGAACCTTACTTATAACCGTTTCATCATCAATTTTTCCTCCTGAAGCTCTGATTGCACTAACACTTGTCTTGATCCTTTCAACATATTTTGCAATGTTTTTTTCTTCTCTCATTTTCATTTGATCAAACTGTCCTCTTAGGCTCTCTGCTTTGGCTCTCTTCACATTGTCATCACCACCATAGATTTTCTTCAGCTTGTTCCACATTTCATGAGCAGTTGTGCAGTCTTTGATTTCATCAAATTCTTCATAGCTAAGAGCTGATGCAATGTCTATCATCATAGTGTTATGGTTCTTCTTCTCTGCAATGTCTTCAACAGTTAATGTGCCAGTAGGAATTGTATATTCTTAATCAATATATTTGCATCCTGAATCACCAATGGAAGCCAGATGTAGTCTCATGAGACCTTGCCATGCTGAAAAGTTATTTCTATTAAGCCTTGGAATTTCTCTTTTGTAAGACATCCTGATCTTTAGCTTAGGTCCTTGAAACCCTTCCTGCAAGCACCAAAAGCTCTGATACCAATTGTTGGAAATATAGATGCAGTAACTGAGAGGGGGGGGTGAATCAGTTAACCACAAAAATATTACCACTGATCCCTTAAATATCTTAACAAATTATTTACTGTGCCACTCGGTAAATATATAGAGAAATGCTGAAAACTTGATACTTGAAGTGTGTAATAATTAAACTGTTCTTAAGCATTCATCACTGATTAACTTACATGAATAAAGAAAATAACATGAACACAAAAGACACCAGATTTACCGTGGAAACCCAATATGCGAAAAACCACCAATGTAACTAGTTACTATTTTTCACTCTTCTGAAGTGATGCCCGGTTAGAAGCCAACCCGGTAAAAGGGTACAAAACACACTGTTAGGTGTGACCTTGTTAGAGGATTTAATCACCCTGCTAGGAGTGGCCTTGTAAGAGGTCTTGAAACAATTCAATAGAACTGTTACCTTGTTAGAGGATTTACAAAATGGTTGTTAAACCAACTCGGTTAAGAGATTTTGATATCACTACTACAATTGCTAGAGAGTAACAATGAAATGACCTACAACTGAATTGCTGAATATAGATCTCTATTCTGTTTCACTAGATCCTTACTGATCAATTAAATCTTTGCTGCTTCTCAAGGATATCTGACCATCCTTCAAAATTCGCACACACCTTTCTTCAAAATGATTTCTGCCTGTTGTATATCTTTTATTCACCACTTGACCTTCTATATATATATGCCATTTCATAATCATTTATATTGTCAAGTCGGCACTAATAATTATTATAACATTCATCTGGGATAAACAAATTGTAATAAAAAAATTCTTTGAAAGGGCCGACCTTGCTCGGTAAACATTAATCCTAAAAAGATTTCCTTCGGTGACCGAGAGAACTTGGTAACCACAATGAATTCTGCAACATCCTTTGGAGACTGAGAGAGCTCGATAACCACTAATTTTCCTTCGATAACCGAGGAGGCTCGGTTAACACTGTTACCCTGTCATGTTTCCTTTAGACACCTGAGAGAACTCGGTAGACACTAAAAACCACCTAGCTGACCGACTGAGCTCGGTAGATACTGAGAGCGATAATTGATATGACATTTGTGTGACATCAAAGACAACACACAACTAATCCAACAATGTCCTTTAGAAAATTGTATCCAACATATTTGCACATTACATTCTCAGGTTTCTTCAATCTAGGTAGACCTCTCACTTTCTTTTTCTTGCTAATTTCTACCAGATTATCAAAGTTAACATGACATAGCCGCTTATGCCATAACCAAATATCACCAAGCTGTGCAATCATACATGTTTCTTTAGATAGGTCTAGATAGAACAAATTACCTCTTGTATGTTCACCACTTCCAATTAGTTCACCAGTGGCATCAAATATTTTGGCCTTCCTGTGATGAAATTCCACTCGGTAGCCAGTGCTATTAAGTTGTGCAACACTTAGCAGATTATAATTAAGACCCTCAACCCAATAAGTATTTTCACAAGTGATCTTATCAGTCAGCTTAATCAATCCTTTTCCTCTAACAGGACATGGTGTATCATTACCAAATTTCACACTCCTACCTTTATAATGATTTAAGGTATCAAACTTACTCTTATCTCTAGTCATATGATGTGAACAACCATTGTCAATAATCCATTTATCATTTTTGTTCACATAAGATATCAAGGCAGTTTTCTCATCCTCATCAGATTCATCTTTCATTGCAACATCGACAACTTCAATTTCAAAATCATCACTATCAATGTCAGTCTCTTATTTGGCAATGTAGCAGGATTTCTTACCTTTTCCTTTGTAGTCCTTGTATCTTCAGTAACCTCTATCTTCTCTTTTTTCTTTATGCTTGCTGTCTCTTTCTTCATCCTTATTATCTCTATTAGGACATCTAGCAGCTATATGACCAACTTTATTACATGAAAAACGTATAATAGGGAGTTTACCTTTGTACCTTCCTTTTCCCCTTTTCAATCTTCTAGCCATAAGAGCTTCTAGATCCTCAAGTTCTTCATTAGATGTGCCACTTTCACTATCACTTTCACTTTCACTTTCGCTGATGCATCTTTCTTTTTCCTTCTTTGACTTATTTAGAACCATTTGTGAGTTAAAAGAAAATTCAATACTACCAACAGTGAAGTTATCATAGTTAGAAAGTTCAAAAGAAGTAAGCTTACCAACCAAACTTTCTAAAGTAAGAGCATTAGGAGAGTTACATCTAGATTCCTAAATTGCAAAAATTTTGATTGCATACATAGGACACAGATTTCTTAATAATTTTCCTATTACAGTTTCATCATCAATAGTTCCATTTGCTCCTCTAATAGCATTTATAACTTCTTTTATTCTACCACAATATTGTGCAATATTCTCACCTTCTTGCATTCTCATTTCATCAAATTTACCTCTTAGGCTCTCAGCTTTTGCTCTCAACACATTTACATCACCGCCATAGATGTTTGCAAGGGTGTCCCACATTTTCTTTGCAGTACTACAGTCTTTGATGTCTTCAAATTTTGGATAACTTAGGGTAGACGTAATCTCCAATATTGTTTGGTTGTGCTCTTGTTTAGCTTTCATTTCCTCAGAAGTCAGAGGTGCAACAGGTGTGACATAGTCATGCTCAATGTAATACTTTGCAGAATCACCAATACTAGCCAGATGTAGCTTCATCAAGCTTTGCCATGCAAGAAATTTTTTCTTATTTAGCTTTGGTACCTCCTTATTATACATCTTGATCATTTGCTTCAAGTACCTTCAAACTTGTTCTTTGTAAGCACCAACAGCTCTGATACCAATTGTTAATATAATTTAGAACAACAAAGAGGGGGGGTGAATCAGTTGTTCTCAAGTCTAGATGTATAAAATAAACTTTAAACTCTTCAACAAATCAGATCTAATAACCAACACCTAATCGGTCATTACTGATTGCATAACAGAAACATATAACAGTGCAGTCCACTTATCCAATAGCATCTAACTTGTAAAACACAAAAATGTTCAAACCAAAACATTCACACAAGTATCAACACCAGGATTTATAGTGGAAACCCAATTAGGGAAAAACCACTTTGTAACATGTTACTATTATGCTCACTCTTCTAAAGTGAGCTCAGTGAAAAGCCAACCCTGTCAAAGGTTACAAACACACTGTTAGGTGTGACCCAGTTAAAGGATTTAAACCACTCTGTTAAAAGTGCACCTTGTTATAGGACTTGCATACACTCCATTAGAATGCAACCTTGTTTAAAGGATTTATACCTATGACTTTTAGGTCAACCTCTGTTAAAAGGATTTTGACTATTATAATGGTTAGAAAGTAGCAATAGTATTGATTTGAAAAACATATAACTCACTTTGCAAATATTAGATCCAATTCCCTACACATATACTAGCTTACTAACTATGAACCTTTTCCATCTCCATCACTGATCTGCTCAGAACCCTCTTCAAGCAATCACAACACTTCTCCTTCAGCCTTCTCTACTTAGATAGTCAATAACATCAACAATACTTCCAGCATCTACTCCTTGACAACCTCTCGCTTAGGTTTCCTTAATACTACCTCTATTAGGTCAATACGTCTTTTGCCACTTAATATCCTTCATAGATCTTAGGGTTAGGTCAGATTCATTAAATCCATCCTACATTATGTTCTTCGGCTATCCTTCTAGAAATATCTTGAATCTCTTAAAGATTTACAATAAAATGTTTTACAGTGCATTAAATGCTTTCATACAATCAATAAATAAAGTCAACACATTTTACATAATCCAAGAATTCAACGATGTCGGCTGGAAATCTGAATTCTTCCTCAAATGCAAAATACTGAAACTCAATCAATACTGTGTTCAACATCTCGGTCTTCTCTAGAAAGCTCGGTCACCACATAAATTGTTTCCTCGGCTAACACTATCTTCCTCGACAATTAACTGGTGTTCGGTCAACACTAATTTTACTCGGCATATACTAGCTCGGTTGACACAAACAACACTTGGCTTAAACTAGATTTCTTCACTTTTTCTCGATTAAGCCTACCAGTTTAGTCTTCATTCTTACTTAGATAAATAATACATTGTCTTATCATTGTGCCACATAATCAAGTACTCATTGAAGTATCAAGATAACTCAACCTTTCCTTAGGTGCTGTTGTTACCAACCTTGCCTATCCCCTTAGCAACACTCAAATAGATATAGTACTTTCTTAAATAGCAATAGTCTTACCAGTTAAGGTTTGACATCAATGACAATACAACAATTGCTTCAATTGTAGTTTCCAACACAACATTCCAAAGAGAAATGGATGTTGCATTTGTTGATTTTATGAAGCTGTTTCTTGTTGTATACCAAGATGATTTGACAACCTATTCCAAGAAATAAGAAGAGAATTGTGCTCTTCTAGAAAATTTCTTTATCAGGGATGTAGAATATGGTGTCTCCTTAAACCATAAGAAATTTTCTTTTATGGTTACTGAGGAAAAATACTAGGTCACATTGTGTCAAAGGATGGGGTAAGAATAGAGCATGAGAGGGTAGAATCCATTTATAGAATACCCAATCCCAAGACAGTAAAATGAATTCAATCATTCTTTAGGAAGATAAATTTTTTAAGGAGATTTGTTACAAATTTTTTTGAGATTAGTAGACCCATTTCTAAGATGATGAAAAAGGGAGAAAAGATAGACTGGGAGGGAGAACCAACTATGGATTTTCAAGAGATAAAGAAAGCCATAAAAAATGACCCAGTCTTGAAATCACCAGATTATAGAAAACCCATGCAAATATTTTCCTTTTCATATTTCCACACTATTGCAATTGTTCTTTACAAAACAAATCAAAAGGATTTGAACAACCCATTGCCTTTTTTTAGTAAATCATTACAAGCTATAGAACTAAAATATGAATTGAATGAGAAGAAAGCCTATGCACTAGTTGAAGGAGTCAAAGATTTCAGATGTTATTTTGTGGGAGAAATAGTGTTTGCCTATGTGCCAAGTGCTACACAAATGACATCTTCACATAGCAAGAAGCATCAGGGAGAAAATGTAGATGGATCAATAGGATCCAAGAATTCAACATTAAAATCCAAATCACTAAGCTGGTGAGAGGCTAGGGATTAAAAGAGTTAATGGCTAAAATCAATATTGATGCTAATCATGTAAACTTTGTTGAAGTAGAGAACAAAGCATATCTCTGTGACATGGATTGTTGTGAGTGGTACACAGACACTATTTACTACTTGCAAAAAATGCAATGTCCTGAGAATATGGAAGATAATAAAAAGAGAAAATTGAAGTTACATGCTATTAAGTATGCCATTTTAGATGGTAAACTCTGGTGGAGGAATGCCAATGGTGTTCTGTTGAAATGTGTGGATCAGAATTAGGCTAAAAAGTTGCTTTCAAAAATACATAGTGGAATTTGTGGAGGGAATTATACAGCCAAAAATCCTACACATAAGATACTTAGGGATGGGTTTTGGTGGCCAAATATTTTTGATATGCACATCAATTATTAAATAAATGTGATGCATGCCAGAGATTTTCTAGGAAACTCAAGTTTTCAGAAAACTTGCTTCAAAATGCCTTGGAAAATTTTTGAGTCACCTTGATGAAAACTAGTTTTTATCCTATGGTTTGTGCTCTCTAGTACTGGTTTAGGGTTTAGATTTTTATGCATTTTTAATATCTTTTATGTAAATCCTAGGTCTATTAAGTTTCATTGTTAATTTTTTTTTCATAAGGTGAAGGGTTGTTTCATCATGAGGAGGGGCCACCTTTATTTCCTAATGTTTTATCTTTTGTGTCGGGTCAACTTTTTACTTTATTTCCCTAAGTCTTATTTTCCCAAGTATAAGTTTTCTCGTGCTTTTGTTTTAAGTGAAATATGTTAAGGTTTTAGCCTTTATTCTAGATGGGTCTCGTTTACCTTTTTGGCAGTGTGCTATGTGGCGGCTTTTCATTGGCCCAGTAATGCCATGATGATGTCCCTCTAAAGACCTTGTTAACCACGACATAATGGGAGGATGCCATTTGTCACCCTTTGAGTGGCCGAAAGGAACCTTTGAAGTGTTTTAATATACTAAGTCATATGTTTTATGGTTATCGATTGAGCTTCTTAAAGTCCCATCTTTCTGCATGTGCTCAAAATGGACGGATATCTTTTAAACTATAGGAAAAGGTGCATGACGATTAATGACAAGCTTTAAATGGCTTATACAATAGCAAGATAAACTGAAAATAGAACTAACGGTTGTCATGATCCCATGATCAAAGATGCAAGGAACTAAAGGATCGCGGTATTGCAAGATCTTGACACTTGTTCTTGGTCAGCTAGCATTGGTGGAAGGTAGGGCCAGATGATGAGGTGTAAAGGTGATGACTTGGATGTTATTTATTGGTTGTTTGATGGGACCATTTTCCAAGTCACAAGTCAATGTCAGATTGACTGATCCAGATTGTTTGATGCACCAACATTTTAGGAGAACAAGGACCAGAATTTAAACTTTCTAACTAAAGACTTTAAATTATTTTTAACTTGTATGAACATTAATTGTGGACAAGACAACGACAACTTCTTTTAGACTAAATTAAAAGGATATTTTAGTGTCATTCATTCACCAAGCATTCAATCAAGAGATAATTTTGTTCTAGAGCTAAAGAATATTTGAATGAAGAGTAGCAATGTTGATTTTAGGGTTTTCTATAGTGATCAAACTGTAAGCAGATTTCTTGCTTTCCTTGGTCATTTTAAGTTCTAATTTCTAGCAAATTTCTCTAGGAGTGTGGGGAAAATATTTATGTGCATTCTGGGATCAGGGTAGTAGTTCAATTGAGTTGAAATTTTCTCTAATTCTATTTTTTAATTGTGAATTCTAAAAAAACCCTAGTTTCCCTCCTTTTATTTGAAATTAAAAAATTGAAAGCCCCAGTTAGTTGAGATGGCACCCCAAAGGCATCATTCTAGACAAATTGAATACATGAAGAGGAATCTATTTGATGATTTCATGGATCAATTGAAGCCCTCAACAAATGATAGATATTAGGGGCAACAACTTGTATTGGAAAAAACCATAGGTGAGAGTTTAATTGATAAATTATGCAATATCTGAAATGCTAGAGTGTCGATGATTGGATTAGATATGTTCAGATTGTGGTTTGGGAAGATAAATAATGATAATCCTCTATCTAATGCTTGGCAATATGATTTGGGGAAGTTGGTGGTGCCCGTTGTTTTAATGGATGTTGATTTTCTTAGGGAAGTTGTAGACATATATGACCCAATTCTCAAGGTAATAAGGGATAAAAATGGAGAGATTTAATTGTTAATAAAAAGAGAAGAAATTTAGGAAGTTTTTGTTTTATATGAACTTGCATCTTTCCTAGAGAGCATATTGATTTGGATGAGCTAAAGGAAGATTATAATAAGATGAAGGAATTTGTTAGAGGAAATCTTCTCCCTGCTCATCTAGCTAAAATAGGAAAAATAAAGTATTATATTGGTCCAAGCTCAGTTGAACCTTTCCCAATTGATGATTTTTCTCCTCACCTAAGGGCTACATTTTACTCACTATGTCAAGTTTTAGGGTTACATCCAAGCACAATCATGCCTAAAACATACATGCATATGGAAGTCTTGACTCAACACCCAAACTTCATAGTAATTTATGACTATGACCCATACTTGGAAGAGAAAATACATGAGGGATTGATGAAAGTAAAAAAGAGTGAGGGAAGGCCTCTTTTCTTTTGGTATTATCTATTGATGCACTTGTTCTTATATAAAATTATAGATTTCTTTATTGAGTCCATGAATTTAAGAAGGACAATTGATCAGATTGAGATGCCAGTACAATTTTAGAGTATGGATATGTCTTGGGATAGGGATTAGGCCAGTTATGTTAGATTTAATAACTTTTTTGTATCAAGGATGAGGGCTAGGTTAATTGTCAATCCACCTAGGATTCCAATACAACTACTGTTAGAGTAATAAAGTGTTTACTTATTAATTAAATCATATTGATTTAATTATTAAGTCACTTATTATCTCTTTCTACTTAAGCTAAACTTTATGCATATAGTAATTAACTACTTTATTAATTATTGTCATGCAACCTGGGTTTGTTCACCCTTTTAGGGTTTTGATATCCTTTTATAAGGATTGATTTCTCTTGTAATCGTATTGAGAAACATTCATTTTATTGAATTGCAACTTTTGTTTTTGCACATAAAGAATGTCTCCTCTTTCATGGATCCATGCGTTCAGGCCTCTTTAGCTTCTTGCTTCTCTCTCTTTCTATGACAAGTGTTTGTATGTAGGTGTTCTTAGGAGTTGTGGTTTGTTTACTCATCAAATCCAATATGGTATCAAAGCTTCAGATCTATTTTCCCATCTCCTCTTCCTGAGAGATTCAATCGTGTTCGTCAGATCTATAGTTTTAGAGGGTTTTTTTGTTGGATCTGGGGGAGCTCTCTTTCTGGTCATCTGGGCCTCAAACAAACCTCATTGTTACATTTAGAGCACACAAGAACCCCTAGATCCATATAAAATTTGTCCAATTTGGACAAAGTTGGAATTTGTGGCAAAAAAAATTTTGCAACCAGCCCAGACACAGATCCTGAGGTGGTCACTGGTATTTTGGAGCATTTTTGGCTCAAATGAACCTCACCGTTGAGCTTGCAGTGGCCAAGAACCCCTAGATCCATATAAGACACATCTGATATGGATGCCATTGCATTCTGAGGTAAACTTTTTTTGTCTACCAGGGTTGTACGACCCTAGCACACATCCTGATGCAAGTACGACAATTTTGAATTTTTTTTTTGGGTGGCGATGGCCATTTGGTCATCAAATTTAACCTCCTGATGGATGTAGCCTCAAACCCTGGTCGTATGATGACTAGGGGCCTAGATTGTTTAGCCCCCAGGCAGATTTGGCCATGACAACCATACGACCATCAATTTTAAGCCCTTCATTTTTTGACATCAGCATTCATCAACACTCTTCTACACCATTTTTTGGGCCCTTCAGCATACCTATGGTTTTTTTCTCATAACTTGAGCATACGGTGTCAAATCGGGCAAATAAGATATCGTTGGAAAGATGGTTTCGAGCTATATCCAGATCTAGAAGTTTGAATTTTTGAATTTGACATTTTTATGGTATTTTTTATTGTCAAAGCTAGATGTTCAGTTTTGCACTTTGGGAGCTCTATCTTGCGCATCCGGACTCCATTTTGGGAAAATGATATATTGTTGGAAATATTGTTCTAAGACCTTTCCATTGCTATGATAATTTTTTCCAGATTCTTCTCTAAGTATATTTTATTTAGTTTCTTGTATTTTTGCAATTTGGTGGATATCTTGGATGTTATAGGTCCTGGAATCTCTTCCCTTTGAGGGATGGCTTGTCTTAGGCATTTCTTTTATTTTAGAAGCCTTCACTCTTCTTTGATTAGTGTGTACTTCATTTTTGTAGCATTCTTTTGATGCACACGCATTGAGATAAAGTGCCACTCTATTGCATGTATAAGATCTTGCACATGTTCGTGCTCTTTGTACTTGCACTCAATTATAAAGTGTCAGGGGGGGTTTGATGTTTGCAATTGTTTTCCATCTATTTTTTTCATGTGAATTCCTCCAACAACATTAGCCTCAAGTATCTTTATTTTTGTTTGTACTCTCTCTACACCTTCGATGTTCCTGGTATCATGTAGTTCATATTGGACTTAGTGTATTTGTCATTACTCCCTTGTCAGAATTATGGGGGGGTTTCTACTATTGGTTCTACTACTTTCTTGGTTTGATAGTGTGAGATCTTTATTTAGTACTTGATTCTATGTAATAGGTAGATGTAGTGGTTGGGTACCTATGCATTCCAGTGAGATGGATCATTTACCATATGGACACTCTTTCTTTCCTATTTTTGGATGCACTCTTCCAGTTTTGATTGATCAACTCTTCAGACTTTGGTGTTTTTTATGCCATTTGTATCTCTAATTTTAGGTGTTTTCCTTTGTTTGCCTCCTGATTCGAGTAGTGTCATTTGAGGGCACTCATGCAGATTATAGTATTATTTATCTTAGACTTCAGTTGTTTGCCTTTGTTTGCCTCCTGATTCGAGAAGTGTCATTTGAGGGAACTCATGCAGATTACAGTCTTCTCTACTTGGTCATATTTTAGTGGAGGATCTTTAGATCATCAGTTACTACTTGATAGACTTTTCAACTTCTTTCTTTAGTGATGTTGTACATTTTCATCATTGTTCCTATTTTTTGGAATATTCCTAGTTTTGTAGGCTTCTTTAGTCCTTCAAACTAGTCTTTGTCTCTTTAGGAGTAGAGTTTTTCCCATGTGGTTTTCTCTATTTCTCCACTTTATAGAGATTCTCTTTTGTACTTGGGTACCTGATCATGCCTTTTGTTGTCGGGACCCATTTTCTTTCTGTAATTCTTTCTATGTTTTTAGCTTCTCCCAAAGTTTATCTTAAGGGGGGTGTTAGAGTAATAAAGTGTTTACTTATTAATTAAATCATATTGATTTAATTATTAAGTCACTTATTATCTCTTTCTACTTAAGCTAAACTTTAGGCACATAATAATTAATTTCTTTATTAATTATTATCATGCAACCAAGGTTTGTTCACCCTTTTAGGGTTTTGATATCCTTTTATAAGGATTGATCTCTCTTGTAATATTATTGAGAAACATTCATTTTATTAATTTGAAACTTTTGTTTTTGCACATAAAGAATGTCTTCTCTTTCATAGATCCATGCGTTTAGGCCTCTTTAGCTTATTTCTTCTCTCTCTTTCTGTGACAGGTGTTTGCGTGCAGGTGTTCTTGAGAGATATGTGTTGTTTACTCATCAACTCCAATAACTACATGATTTCTTGAGACCAATAGAAAGAGCCCATGACTTGAAAATTACACATAATTAGGGAGATATAATTCCCTATTTAGTCAGTACTATCTTGAGGGTATATAGTTTTGTGTGTGTGAAAATTGTACCTAGCTGTGGACACAAAACTTCAGTAAAACATTAGAGCTTAGCAAATTAAAGAAATTTGTAAATAAATGAAACTAAGCTAACCAGGTGATTTACTGCCTTCTAGTAGGTGCGAGTATGGTATTTTTAGATTAGATTGAGATCAGTGACAATGCAACACCTAAACGAAGGATTTAAAATGATGAAAGCAATGAAGATAAAATGCAGATTAATCTATTTTTGTTTTTTGGATTTTGAATGCAATAAGATGAAAAACTTGATATGAAACTAATCTAGAATGATTTGGAATGATATGAAAATTAATCTAACAATGATATGCTATGAAATAATGAATGTTATGAACCCTTAAAAACAATAACAAAAATCTCACAATCGCCTTGTGTGCAAGAGCTTGATTCTTTAGATGTCAATTCGCTAGAGTAAGTATGCATATTCGAGGGATATATTATGAAGATTTGAGCCTTGTTTTTATAGAAATCCAGGGTTTGAGGATGCATAAGAAAAATCATAAATCAGTCTTGATAAACTTAGGTTGATTTTTGAGTTAACAAGAAATTAAGAATAAATAAACTCATAAAATCATGCAAAAGCAGTTTTTATGTCAAAATAGAGTTTAGTTCTATTTTTCAACTCATCATCATATGTCGAGTTTAGAAAGTTAACAAATTGAAATTGAAAATTGATTTAAAGTTAACTGCTTTTCTGATTGTGCATGATTTAATATGAATTAACTTAATAAATAAAGTGATTTATTCTCAACTTAATTGATTTTTGAATTAAAACAATTGATTTATGGGTTAATCAATTATTTAGTCAAACTTTTATTCCAAACTATATTATTAAATATTGACAATTGGATTTAATCAATTAAATAGGAATTTAATTAATTATTTATAGGATTTTTTATTTATTGTCAAAATTAAATAATATAATTTAAGAATAAATCTAATTAAATCTAATTAAATGATCAAGTGGCAGAATTAAACTTAATTAATTAAATATTTAGAATATTCAACTAATCAAATTTTAGAATAAATAATGACATTTATCGCCAAATAATATTCAATTAAAAATAATTAGGATAATTAGGAATATTCGAGGAATATTCCCCGATATAGAATTAAGATAATTAATTTTTGATAAACTGATGTGCAACTATGCCTTAGGTTAGGACTTCTATGTCAATTTCATTCGATTTGATGATGTATGAGGTTAATGAACCTATAGCCCATTTTTGGGGTATTACATTTTGCCCCTCTTTGAATTACTGTGCGAAGTGTAATGGTTCAAAGATTAATCTTGTGTTTAATAAAGATGTTGAAACTGATTTGAAAGATGAATTGATTCCGAGACAAAAACCAATTGAAAGATTAGAAAAGCTGATTCATGTCCTCATTGACCAAGAATTGAGATGATGTCAACTATAGCAACAATGAACCAGTGATTACGAAAAAGTATCAAACAACACCTGATTCTGAACTTTATGATTACGAAGAAGTGAGTGACCTGATTGTCCAAAGGAATCGAAATGGTATCACATCTGAACCCTTCAGTTACGAAGAACCAAGGAAATAACACTAATGAACCGATGGTTACGAAAAGTTGATACAGTTTACAAGATTGATTAGGATACCAGATTGATATGGATCTTGATGAATCTGATATGCCCCAAGCGATGTGCCCCAAGCAACAAGGTTTTTTGATGAATCAGCAACTAGACGTGGTTGTTGTCTTGATTACTGAGGAAAGATTTGATTTATAGACTTGATTGATGTGCAATACCATGCCCCCTTCGGGATGAAAATCTAAATCTGACAAGAAAAGTCAGCGTTAAATAGTTTAGAAGTATGTTAATTGATTTGAGAAGTGGTTATACACGTTCGAGAACACGTTCTGCATCATTTAGAGGTCTTGGAGACCAATTTTGACTAGGTTTGACCATGAGTTGACCATGGGTGACCAAGTTGAAATTTCAATAGTTTGATGTAAGATAATCAGTTAAGTTGAATTCCAGATTTCTGTGATGATTAAAGGTCGATTATGAAAGCAGTCGGCCATCCTGGGTCAGAAAATTTTTAATCAGGCTTTTGACATAATAAATGATCTCAAATTTTGATTTTGATCCCAAAAATGGATTCAGAACATTGAAATTAGCCAAGGGTGCCTACTTGGTGATCTATTAAGAAGACCTTTATGTGATACTCAGTCCTGATGATATGTTTAGCATAGTTTTGGAGAATCATTAAGCATCAAGCTGATTTGGGCAATTGTGAGATAAATGCAATCATGCAAAGTGAAAAATGAAATGCAAACCTAAGACCTAGGACCTAGTCACTGATCATGTGTCGATCATTTTCATCATTGAATTTTTAGGTAACCGGATAAATCGATACAACATCCACTAGTTTGGAAGCTATAAACATATGAATATCGATTTGTATGCTCAAAAGTCAATACAACGCCCACTGGCTAGACAACCACAAACATATGAATATTGATTTTATTGTCAGAATGTCAAATTAGATATAAGCACCAAGGCACAAATGCCAGGATGACCTGAATATCATGTCCATTTTGATATAGCAATTTGTATAAGCATCAAAACATAAATGTCGTGATGACCTGAATATGCCTTGCAGTGCAAACACATCAAGAAATCAAGAGATCGTTCAAAATCCAATGTGAATTACCTGTAGTGACCCTTTATCGTTCACATCCTTAGGTAAGATCACATTTCACAGTAGGAGTAAGAACTCACTCAAAAAGATAATAGTTAGATCAAATGTCCTTGAATTTTCCAGGTATTAATGGTCGAGGTACTCATGGCCATCCAATACGAGATGGAGGCTCTTATAGATGGACACCAATTCAATCCATAGTTTCCAAAGTTAGATTTTCACTCAAAGCAGAAGATAAAGAAAAGATTATGCCCCCAGTCATCACTCCCTAAATCCAATAAAGGACATCATTGAAGAGCTCGAAAGGATACAATATGCAAAAATCTCAATGCAAATCGGTAAGCATACAAGGAGATAAAAGAAGTGAAGCAAAGATTGTTTTCAGTTTGTTGTTGTTGTTTGTTTGTGTTTGATTGAAAAATCCTTTCTGGTAAGGAGATTGGATGATTGAATCAAATGTAGCTTCAAAGGACTCTGACTGGATATGACTCATCTAAGCTATATTGGAGACCATGGGATATGACATTGATTGCCCCCAAGTTTGAAACATTGATAGGATACAGACGCTTTGTTGATTGGTGTACAGACCGACTTTATTGAAAACAGGAATGCGGAAACAAACTGGGAGGTATGTACAAACTAAAGCAGGACTAAAAGCTGGGAAAGACCAAGATTACGCTGATAGATGGAGCATTTTGAACAAGTGGCACCCATTTGCTGGGTTTTCACCATCTTGGCAGAGATTCTATTTTTGCTACTAAGGTGCCTGTTTCTAGGTTTTCACCAAGGCACTTTTTCTTTTTCACTTTTTTTTTCGTATTTTTCATTTTTTCAATTTTTTTGAATTTTTGATATTTTTTAATTTTTTTGTGATACATCAAGGTGCCTATTGCTAGGTTTTCACCAAGATGATCATTTTTTTTTGGACTTTTTCTGATTTTTATAATTTTTTTAGGACATTTTGAAAAGACTGAATGCCTTAGGCATAGAATTTCTTCAGATGGAGAACATTGATTGGTTTTCAGAGATGTTCTCCTTTAGTCATTGAGATTTGATAAGCTCTAGCGCCAAAAGTAGAAGTGATAACAAAGGGACCCAGCCAGTTGGGTTCAAACTTCCCCTTGCATTCTCTATGTGATTGATTTTTAGGATTCTCTCTCAAGACTAGATCGCCAACCTGAAATTCTCTGTGTATGACTTTCTTGTTGTAGCCTCTAGACATTCTTTTCTGATATACTCTGAGATGATCATATGCTTCTTGTCTACGCTCATCTAATAGTTCAAGTTCTTGCTACCTAGACACTCTATAGTCATCATCAATTAGTAGACCATGCATTCTAATTCTTAGTGATGGGGTTTCAACCTCAATAGGCAGTACCGCTTCAGCCCCATATACTAAAGCGAATGGTGTAGCCCCAGTGGGTGTTTTGATACTTGTTCTCTAGGCCCAGAGAGTTGGATTGATCATGAGATGCCAGTCTCTTCCTATTTTATTAACTGTACAGTGCAAGATTTTCAACAGGTTCTTGTTTGATGTCTCTGCTTGTCTATTCCCTCGAGGATAGTAAATGGATGACCAATGTTGTGTAATCTTGAATTTAGAGCATAAGGAATCTAGGTCTTTGTTCTTGAATTGGCCACCATTATCTGTGACTATTGAATGTGGAATTTCATACCGACATATGATGTAGTTTAGAATGAACATTGAAATTTGTTTGCCGATTGCTTGAGTCAAAGGAACTGCTTCTACCCATTTTATGAAATAGTCTGCTCCTATTAAATAAAAATGACCATTATTGAAAAGGCCATTGTGTAGTAAAGGGAATAAGATCTCTCCCTGGTGCACGAATCAAGTTACCATGGACTTGACACTTTTGATAGTTCTTAGCATACTTGATAGCCTCTTTTTCCATTTCAAGCCAATAGTACCCAGCCATAATAAGTTTTCAAGCTAGTGTTAAACTATTGGAATGCGATCCACATATACCGTCATGGACTTCTTCTAATGCACATTGAGACTCTTCACGTTCTAAACACCTAAGAAGTGTATCATCTAGACTCCATTTGTACAGATCATTACCAATGATGACATACCAGGATGCATTTCAAATAAGGTAACGTTTCTCATGGTGGTTGAAGGTATCAGGTATGATTTGATCTCGAAGGTAGGAGAAAAGGTTTTTTTATTTGGAAGAATCATGACCAACAATAGTGCAGATTATGTGGGTTTCAGGTGAATCATATGCAGGAAATGACAGTGCTTCCACTAGGAACTCATAGCATAGCTCATGTTTAGGCTGTTGTAGTAGAGATGATAGCATTTCCATAGCATTAGTAGCCTTGTTCTCCATTCTAGGAATCTGTTCAAATGTGATAGATATGAAATATTTCCTTAAGTCATCTACCATGCATTTGTATGGAACTAACTTTTCATCCTTCATTTGGTATACATCATTGACTTGATGGATAACTAGCTGTGAGTCCCCATGAACATGTAACTCTATCACTCGCCACTCAATTGCTATCTTCATGCCATTAAGAAGGGCTTCATATTCAGCAATATTATTTGTGGAAGGAAATTTTATTCTAAATTATTTAGGTATTGAGTAACCTTGTGGTGTTAGGAACATTATGCCTGCTCCAGATCCATTGTGTATAGGAGCCATCAAAGAATAACTGTCATGTTCTAGAATAGAGAATCATGATAGAGGAATCTGGGAATTCCATTTGCATCGATGTATCATCAAACAATGGTGCATCAGCCAAATGATCAGTAATGACTTGGCCCTTGATAGTTTTTCTCTCAACATATTCTATGTCAAATTCGCTCAACAGCATCACCCATTTAGCTAGTCTACCTGTGAGGCTAGCTTTTCTTAGTAGGTACTTTAGTGGATCAATCTTAGCTATTAGTTATGTAGTATGAGCTAACATGTAGTGTCTCAGTTTTTGTGATGCAAAGATCACAACTAGACAAGCTTTCTCAATCATGGAATAGTTCTTCTCATATGCGACCAAGGTTCTGCCAATATAATAAATAGCTCTTTCCTTCTTATTCTCATCATGTTATGCTAGTAATGCCCCCAATGATGTATCTGTAGTGGAGACATACAGAATCAATGGCTTCCCTTGAATAGGAGGCATCAAAATAGGAGGATTTTCCAGATATTGCTTGATATGATTGAAGTTCTTTTCACATTCCTTTTTCCATGCAAAATTCACACCTTTATGTAATGTTTTGTGAAAGGCTGTGATATATCAGCTAACTGAGATATGAAACATCTGATTGATTGCACTCTTCCTTGTAAGGTTCTCATTTGACTGATATTTTTGGGAGGTTGCATCTCCATTATAGCCTTGACTTTAGTAGGATCAACCTCAATGCCTTTCTTTGAAACAATATAGCCCAAGAGCTTTCCAGAAGTGACACCAAAAGCACACATTTTAGGGTTCTATCTAAGACTAAACTTCTCCATTCTATCTAGTATTTTTCTCAAGTCATTCAGATGTTCAGATCTTAGCGTTGATTTAGCCAAGGTGTCATCAACATAATTCTCCATAGTTCGATGCATCATGTCATGGAAAATAGATGTCATGGCTCATTGATATGTAGCACTTGCATTTTTTAGACCAAATGGCATGACATTCCAACAGAAAGTACCCCATGCACATGTGAAAGCAGTTTTCTCTTGATCTTCTAGAGAAATTTTGATTTGGTTATATCTAGAGAAACCATCCATTAAAGAATACATTTTAAAACTTGTATTCCTGTCCACTATCATATCAATGTTTGGTAGTGGAAAATCATTCTTAGGGAATGCTTTGTTCACATCTCTGAAATCCGTGCACACTCTAATAGATTTATCTGGTTTGGAAACATGCACAATGTTTGATATCCATTCATCATAGTCGATAACTCAGATAAATCCAGCTTTTAGTAATTTTTCAAGTTCAGCTTTGACAAGAAGTGCTACATGTGGATGCATCTTGCACAATTTTTGTTTGACAAGTTTCACTCCTGGAGCTATAGAGAGATGGTGCATTATAAGATCAGGATCCAATCCTAGCTTATCTAAATACTTCCATGTGAAGTTGATTTTCTTTTCTATTAGGAAGGTGGTGAATGCTTGTTTCTCTTCCTCTGATAGAGATTGTGCTACATGAATCAGTTGTGGTTCCTCTGTTGTACCCAAGTTGATAGATTGAGTGGGTTCAATCAATACTGGAGATCTATCCTATAAATGACTCAGAAGGACATCAAATATCTCATCCTTAGGCACCTTAGAGAGGTTTTCACCTTTGGATACATCTTTTATTTTTACTATTTTAGGTTCTGAGACTGCCACAAAGTGGTTTTCACCCTTAGAACTCTTTTTCTTTTTACTCTTATTCTTTTGATTGAGATATTTGATATCCAACTCCGTCATGCTAACACTTGGTTCACTGATGGAAGTTGTCATAGGTTCAATGACATTGAGATAGCATGCAAGGGCATAGTCCAATTTGAAGGTATAGATGTCTTGGTTTGGATTTTCAGACATTTGGTCAATAAGTTCTGGATGTTGGATAGTAAGCTCTAGAAGGGATTTGCTAATGATATTAACACACATGATATTGGCATCATTGGAAATGATTTGACTCATGAAATCAAAGGTGATACTACTGTATACACTAAAAAGTGACCTCATTAATTAATTAAATATTTATTATTTAATTAAATATTGACTTGATGAATTAATTAAATATTTATTATTTAATTAATATTTACTCCTCTATTTATTAGATAAATTATTCAATTTATCTAATAGATTTACTATAGTCTAATCCTCTATCCTAAGTCTTCTAAATAGTCTATTAAAGTGATTTAATTAATTACACAATCACCTAAATATGACTAAGTCCCCTAGTCCACCTCACCTACCTAGTCACCTGACACATCACTTTGGCTAAGATAAATAATTATTATTAATTATTCATTAATCATTATCCTCACCCACACATGTCCTATCTTTAAGGGCTATGTGGCCTCATAAGACTTGGTCTCATGACCACATGTCTTCTCTCAAACCAAGTCAAGAGACAATCCCTATTCCTAAGGGGCTTCTCAAGCCACCTCTAAGGGTCAGAAATGACTCATAGGACACTTGTACAAAGAGTCCTCATGAGGAAAAAGTCCTTCCCTATTCCTCTCTTTGGTCTTTGTGAGACACTTGACATGTGTCTTTCCCTTCCACCTTCTTCTCTTCCATGACAATCTGAGAGGAACATCATCCCTATTCTTCCTCTCACATTCCAACTACATCCCCCTTTATCTCAACTCCTTCAACCAAGTCAATCCTAGCCCTAGGATCTTCCACCTTTCATTCTCCACCGTAGGATTGTGCCACCTAGGCTTGGATCCTCCAAAACTCTATAAAAGGAGCCTCATTTTCCCTTTGTGAGCTAATAGCTAATAGTGATTTTCAAGAAATCAAGTATACAAGCAATCAAGCATTTCAAGCATCCAAGCCATTCTCATATCATTTGCATCTCATCCACCACATTTGCATAATTAAGCTTTAGTTTTGCATACATTTACTCAAATCTCCACACTTTGAGAGCATCTTGGGAAGGAACTTCATTTGGAAATCTAAGAGCTCAACATCTTCAAGGAATCAAAGCTAGGAGGGCAATGGAGACAAGCTACATGGTAGGTGAAGGTAAAACCTTGTTTCAACTTCATTTTTATTGTAGTCTTCATTGTTGTTTGCTAATTAGTTTGATTTATTAATCTTAGAATAGTTAATATATCATTTAGAATAGTTAGACATCTAATTTGCATACATTTTTGGCCCCTACCATGGGGCAACCCACATTTTTAACATTCTATTTGTAGTTTTCTATGTGTAGATTTTTTCAGATTCTTTTTGTGCATATATCCACGATTTCAGCACATCCATCACTTTTTGTTGCGCATCCATTTCTGCTACCACTGTCATAATTTTTCTCTCTATCTTTTCAACTTCCTGGCAAAAATCTATGCATTTGCTCCATTTTTCTGTGCATTTATATGTTCCTGCTATGCATACATGACTTCTGCACATATATACCATCGCACTGCGCATCCATCGCTTCCTGTTGCGCATACATCATTTTGACGCATCCATTATGATTTCCTGCGCATTTGTTCTCTATTTCTATGCATTTGTTATTTTTAGTAGTTTATTTTAGTTTTATAGTCATTTTGGTTTTGGCTAACCTTTTTAACAAGTTTCTGTTCATTCTGGTAGTCTCTAGGTTATTTTGCAGGATGATATTTTGAAGACCCCATTGCTAAAATTTTTAACAGTTTGTTTGCAAATTTCTAAGGGGTTTGCAAAAGAAACCATAATCTTGTTTGGGTTTTAAAATATGACATGCTTTTGAATTTTGTGTGTCTTCTTTAGCATAGCCAAGTGTCTATTGTGTTTTTCTTTAAATCTATCTGTAATTCCAAAATTATAACAATGTATCCTCTCCCCTCGCCATTCATGGACCTTGGGTGTAAGAGAAATTGTTATAATTTTTAGAGGGTGGTCTTTGGTGGGAAAAGAGGTACTCACCCCATGGAATGATCCAACCGGTAATAGGCTAAAGCCAAGCCCTTCCAAACTGGTATATAAAAAATGCTAGTGTGATTAGTCTCACATTAGACGGGTGTGAATTTGCTGTGGTAACCAAAATCTCCTCCAGTACCCCAGTGGTCCGTTAAAGTCCTACATCATAGAGGTGAAAGCCTTGCTTTGAAAGGATTGGGAGAGCCCCCTTAATTGGGAAAATGACTTTATCACAACCACCTGAACAAATGTCCTTACTAAAATCTTTTGTATAGTAGCCAAAAACCTTCTATTTGTTGGCTCAAGGGGTTACCCAAGCCCATGAAGACTACCCACATTACTCATGGTTCATAGTAGAGATAGTAGTTCTTTGGGAAGTAATGACCCATTGAATTTGGAACTTGGTGTGCTTGAGAAGTGAGTGCACTGTAAGGAGGAGCCCGTGCCTCCAAGTTCCTAGGCTGTCCACTGTGGATTTGTGTAGCTGGATTTTATTATCCGAGTGGGGATTCATTAGATACTATCCTTGCCAACCTTAGGATTGTAAGCATGTTTGTGCATTCATACTAGAACAATTAGATTAAAATCATTTATGTCTTGTGTGTGTGTGTTTATACAGTTTAATTTGCCAAAAACCAAACCATCAAGAAACCAAAAATTTCAAAATCTTCAAGCTGAAATCAATAAAAAATGAGAAACTGCACATTTATCCATTTTTGCTGCGCATTTGTACTATTCTACTACACATCTATTAAACTATCATGGGCTTCTTTTACTGCTATCACGCATCGGTCTATAACTTATGTGCACCTTTTCAATCCTGTTGTGCATTTATTCAACTGTCCTGCACATATACAATAAAGAGCATTCCCACAGACTTTGGAAATTTCAAAATTACTTTTTCAGATACCCATTTTTGTCTTCAATAAGATTCTAGAAAAATATTCAATTTACACAGACCTCTGATCTTTAGTTTGACCATTTTCATCAATTTTTCATCATCATTCCTTCATCAAAAGTCACCAAATCATTTCCTCCAATCTTTAAAATTCTCAATTTAGTGTTGAAACATCACCTTATCTATTAGATTTTGATCTTTGTGAGTTTATCCTATCAGGGTCTATCATCCTTAATCAACAAACTTAATTAGGTTATTATCTCTTGGTTTTTCTTTATCATATCATAGTGAGGTCCATACCTCCTATTGACTTAGATTTTATCAAGTTATCTTATCCATTTTCAACACTTTTCAATCTCTTTTTCACATCTTTTCTATCAAAAAAATTTCACATCTTTTCATCAAAACTCTTCCATCCCAACATCATCTTTCACATTTTTATGGTTCAAAATCAATCTCAGAAACTCAAACAAACCACTAATGCAAAATTTGTAGACAAGATGGACGGAAACAAAGACAATGAGGAAAATCCTTGGTCTGGAATTCCTAAGAAAACTTCACTTTTTACATTAGATGAGGAACCCACAGATCAAGAACTTAGGGATGGTACACAAGATCCTAAGTTTTATAATGTCATGGAAAGACTCCTAGACCTTGATAGAAAGATGTATTTCCTCATGCTTTCTCAACAAGGAGACAAACTACCAAGTGATTTTGATATTTCCCATCTTAGAGAACCACCTATCACAACCAATCAAGAAATCCCTAGTAGTTCTCAAGATACGCATACTCATGGAGCAAAGGAAACCAATCAACAATCCAATGCCTCTCAAAACAATCAACAAAATAATGCTTCCCAAAACAATCAGCAATCCAATGCTTCTCAAAATACTCAACAACATAGTGTTTCCCAAAACACTCAAGGACACACATTATCTTTGGATCCCGTTCTACAACAAATCCAGATGCTTCAACAACAAATCCATGACATCCAAACTGGATCATCAACTAAGAAGTATTCCTTGGATGATATATGTCCTTATCCTTTTGATAATAATTTAGCAATGATTCCATTCCCTCCTCATTTTGAGGTACCAAAATTTGACAAATACAAAGGGAATTCGGATCCACAAGACCACATCCGTGAGTTTTGTGCTGCTTGTATTGAAGTCTCTCACAATGACACTTATCTTATGTGATTATTTCCATGAAGTTTAGGAGGACAAGCCATGGAATGGTTCTCCAAACTACCCCCAGGCATCAAATCTTTCAATGAACTTATTGACAAGTTTGTGACTCATTACTCATATAATATCAAACATGAAGTCACTATGATTGATCTTTGCAATGCACATCAAAAGAATGGAGAACCCTTCCTTACTTTTTTGTAAAGATGGCATCAATTGTTTGCCAAGTATCCACAAATGATTCCTGAACAAGAAAAGATGGATATCTTTGTGCATAACCTTACACCAGAAATGAGGTATAGGTTACAATTGTAATGTCCACCAAACTTTAGAAAGCTCATAGAAAATGGTGTCAAGATTGAGGAAGCTATGGTCAGAAAAGGTAAGATTAAACTTTATTCCAAGGACAATGTTGGATCTTCAAATTCATATTCCAACAATAACAACACCAACAATGACAAATCCAAATTCTGGAATAAAAACAAAAACATTGTCAATGATGGGATTGTTGATAATTGCAATGTTAAACCAACACAACCCCTTCTAAATCTCACAAGGCCAATGCTACTCAAGCTACTTACAATAATCAATCTGTGGATCAGAACACCAACAAAAATTCATCTAAACCAAGATTTCCTTTTATGTCACCTTGAAGAAATTTTACTCCTTTGGGGGAATCTCTTGAATTTGTGTTAAGGAAGCTAATCACAAAGAAACTCATTACACTTCCTAAAACTAGAGATTTTGAACCTAGAGTGAAACCTTCTTGGTGGAATGAGAATGATTATTGTGAATTTCACAGAGGGAAGGGGCATAAGACCAATGATTTCCAAAGGCTTAAAAATGTGATTCAAGATTTAATTGAAAGTGGTGAAATTAGTGTTGATGGACATACCTTGAATGAGTCACATACAACTTTTAAAGAGCCACTTCCTGAACATGAGAAAGGAAGTTCTTCCAACGCTAAAGGTGACAACCAAGCCAACTATAATGTTGCATCCTATAAATATGTTGGTAACATTTCTGAATGTCATCCTTCTAAGTACTATGCCAATGTGATAACTATCAAAGAAGCATCCAAGAGTCAACCAGTCAATGTTACTACTAGAGCTCAATCCAAGGTTACTCTCCAAGGAGTCCCGTCTAAACCAAGCACCTCTCAAAATAAGTCTATTTATGTCCCAAAGTCTATACCAAATATTTTTGACCAGTACAATCTTTTGGAAAAACTCATGAAAACACTGGCCTAGATATCCATCTTAGAGATTTTATGTTTGTCCCCATCTCATAAAGATATCCTTGAGAAAGCTCTCTTAGGAACCTAGGTCCCCACAAATCTAGATCATGATCAATTTCAAGCTATGGTGGGACATTTAACAACCCCACATTATGTATCCTTCACTAAAAATGATGATTTAGCTATTACCCAACCTCATAATGCTCCCCTACATATCAAATTCCTTATATAGAGTCACAAAATCAAGAGAGTACTAATAAATGGAGGAGCTAGCTTGAATATATGCACTTTGAAATTAGTCCTTGCATTGGGATTTTCTAAAAATGCTATAGATCCAAAGAAGAAAATCACAATTAAAGCTTATGATGAAGAAGAGAGGTCATCCAAGGGATCTGTTGCTCTTCCTATCAGAGTAGGTCCTGTAGTCAAAGATGTACCTTTCCAAGTTCTTGACATAGATCTTGCTTATAACATTCTCTTGGGAAGACCATGGATTCATTCCATGCAAGCTGTGCCATCAACTTATCATCAGTGTTTGAAATTCCATCACAATGGTCAAGAGATCACTATCAAAGGAGATACTAATCCTTTCCAGTATTGTCACACTATGAAGACGTCTGATTCTTTGGTACCTTATAATCATACTGGACCTTTTGCAACTATACCCATTGATCCAAGTAATGTAGCATCAACTTCTAAATCTAATGGGATCAAGATAGACATAAAAGAATGAAGTATGGGAGAGTACACTTTAGGTCAAGCTCTTTGCATCACAGAGTTACCTTTATCTCCTAGATCATATGGTAGATCTTTGATCACTAAACAACAATCAGAACCCCCTTCCACACTTGTTATGACACATTTATAAGTGGGGGCACTATATCAAAAGAGGCAGCTGAGCGTAATGCTAATCATTTGCTTAAATCACAAAAGAATGAAGAGGATATCAAACATGAATATATCTCCCCTGATGTATATCTCCCCCGATGAATATATCCTGAACTTATAGATTGGGATTCCTCCGATCATCCAGAACTTGATGTCTTTCATAATGATGATGCAATCATTGACTATCTTAGAATTAGGGATCATTTACCACCAGGGGATCATAAGTCAGGATTTCCAATAGAACTTAATGACATGGCTTACTTTGGAGAGAGTGCCAATCCTTTTAGTCATAAAAATATAAAAATAATCAATAGATCTAATGGTGAAAACCACTCAGTGGTAGTATTAGATCCAAAAATAGTAAAAAGAAAAGACGCATCTGAAGGTGAAAACCTCTCTGAGGCACCTGACAATGGAAGGATTGACACTCTTCCCAATTATCTGTATTGAGAGCAATCAACATTTCTTATAGAACCAACAATACCTCTTAACATTGGAACAAAAGAATCTTTGCACATTCTCAACGTAGCAACATCCTTGACAGAATCAGAAAAAGAAGCTTTTGCAAAAAATTTCAAAGAGAGACAAATCAACTTTGCTTGGTCCTATGCTGATATGCCTGGGCTAGACCCTAATCTCATTATGCATCATTTATCTATTACACCAATTGTTAAACCAGTTAAGTAGATGCTCTGAAAGATGCATTTGCATATTGCACTAATGGTTAAAGTAGAATTGATAAAGCTCCTAGATGTTGGATTCATTCATGCTATTGATTATGCTGAATGGATTTCAAATATTGTACCAGTCTCAAAACTAGACAAATATATCCAGATTTGTATAGACTTTTGAGATCTCAATAAAGCTTGCCCCAAAGATGATTTTCCATTGCCCAATATTGATATTATAGTTGATTTGACAGCTGGACATGAGATGTTATCTTTGATTGATGGTTTTTTTGGATATAACTAGATCAAGATTGCATCAGAAGACCAGGAAAAGACTACTTTTACTTGTCCTTGGGGTACATATTGTTGGAATGTGATGCCTTTTGGGCTTAAGAATGCTGGTGCCACTTATCAGAGAGCTATGACCACAATCTTTCATGACATGATGCATACCATTATGGAGGATTATGTGGATGAAATTTTAGCAAAATCCAAAAATAGAGAAGATCATTTGAGAGTGTTGGATAGAATATTCACCTAGATGGAAAAGTATCAAATTAGACTCAATCCAAAGAAATGTGGACTTGGGGTCACATCAGGTAAACTGTTAGGGTACATTGTCTCAGCCAAAGGAATAGAGGTTGATCCATAAAAGGTTAAAGAAATTATGGAGATGGCTTCCTCATCTAACATTAGTTAGTTAAGATATTTGCAAGGACATCTGCAATCCATCAGAAGATTTGTTTCTCAACTAGCAGATAGAAGTCATCCCTTTCAGCATTTTTTGCATAAAAACATCTTATTCAAATGGGATGATAAGTGTGAGGAAGCTTTCACTAAAATTAAGGAATATCTGGAAAATCCTCCAACTTTGATGTCACCAATTCTAGGCAAGCCACTCTTGCTCTACATTTCAACTATGAAAGTCTCACTAGGTGCTCTTCTGGCTCAACAAGATGAAGAAGGAAAAGAAAAGGCTATATACTATATCAATCGCACCCTTGTGGGATATGAACTAAACTATTCTCTAATAGAAAGAGCATGTTTAGAAGTTGTATTTGCCTCAAAGAAGTGGTGACATTACATGTTGTCTCATTCTCTCAAGCTCATTGTGAAGATCGATCCTCTGAAGTATCTATTGAGCAAGACAGCCTTAACAAGTAGATTGGCTAAGTGGGTCATGTTGCTTAGTGAATTTGACATCAAGTATGTGGATAGGAAGGCTATTAAAGGCCAAGTGATAGAAGATCAATTAGCTGAGGCACCATTAATAGATGATCACCCTATACATACAGAGTTTCTAGATGCACACATCTTGACATTATCCACACAAACATAGAAGTTTTATTTTGATGGATCATATACTCAACAGGGTTCAGGAGCTGGCATTCTTTTTGTCACACCGCAAGGATACACAATTCCAAAATCTTACAAGCTACTTTTTCCTTGCACAAATAATGTAGCTAAATATGAAGCCTTGATGATTGGGTTAAAAATGGCTCTACAATGGAAAGTCATTGAGCTGAATGTCTACAGATATTCTCAGTTGATTATAAACCAAGTTAATGATGACTATCAGACTAAGGATGACAAGTTATTATCATATAAACGTATGGTTGATGAATTCAAACAATATTTCTCAATCATCACTTTTGAGAAGATTCCATGGCACGATAACAAGGCTGTAGATGAAATGGCTATGATTTCTTCTCTATTTGATGCAGAGGATAAAAAAGCCCATTTTGAGTTCTTGGTGGAATCCTTGAATTGTCCCACATATGATGATCCTGGTACAAGTATTATATGTCATCTTATTGGACACGACTCCCCAATTTATGGAAAATTTTATTATTATCTAACAAATGACATTCTACCCTTTAACCTATCCCGGAATAAAAACAAACCTTTCTCTACCAAGCCTCCTGCTATGTCCTAATATCTGACACCCTGTATCGGCGAGGTCTTGATGATACTCTCTTACGATGTCTCGAACATGATGAAGCTCAAACTACCTTACGAGACGTACATGAGGGTATTTGTGGGACACATTCGAGTGGTCCCTCCTTGGCTAAGAAACTCATGTGTATGGGTTACTATTGGCTTACCATGGAAATAAATTCCTTTCATTTTTCTAGAGCATGCAAGAAATGTTAGATACATGGGAACCTTATTCATGCACCAACATAGGAGCTTCATCCTTTTACGACCACATTTCCATTCAGTCAGTGGGGACTCAACCTTGTGGGCGCAATCAACCTTCCATCTTCTAATGGCCATAAATGGATTATCACTGCAACTAAGTATTTTACTAAATATATTGAGGCCATTCCATTGATCACCACCACAGGAAAACAAATATCCATGTTTATCTTAAACTATATTATTTGCAGATATGGTATACCTATGTATCTTATTACTGATCATGGAAAGTAGTTCCAAAATCAGGACATGGATGAACTATGTGCAAAATTCCACATTACCCATAACTTCTCCAACATATACTATACCCAAGGTAATGGCCAAGCTGAGGCATCAAATAAAACCATTGTCAAAATCCTACAAAAGACTGTCAATGACGCTGGCCGTGACTGGCATATTCAATTGAATCCCACCTTATGGGCTTACCACACTTCCATCCACACTCCCACTGGAGCCACACCATATTCCCTTGTCTATGGATCTGAAGCTATCCTTCCCCTCAAGGTTGAGTTTCCTTCTCTTCGTGTCACTCTAAAAGATTTAATTCCAGATGAAGAGTATAGATTTGCACGGCTGGCTGAGCTAGAATTGCTAGATGAATGCCGTTAGAGAGCTTATGATCATTTGAAAGTCTATCAGTAGTGGATGTCTCGATAGTATAATAGCAAAGTGAAACTTAGAGACTTTCAGGTGGGAGATGTAGTCCTTCGAGAAAATCCAAAAAATCAGCAACATCGTGAGAAGAAGGGCAAGTTTGAACCCAATTGGCTAGGTCCTTTTGTGATTACAACAGTCTATGGCTCTGGGGCTTATCAATTGTCTACACCTAAGGGAGATCCTTTGGCTAAGCCTCTTAACAACATGCAACTCAAGAAGTTCTATGCTTGAAATCCCAATGTAAGGGGTATGTATATAGATAATATCAAAAAAAAAAAAAAATCAAAAGAAAACTTGAAATAAAAGCATGTGGTGAAAACTTGGAAATAGGTGCCATGTGTGATGAGTTAGCTCCTCTATCTATTAGGATTCTTCTAGCGTGTCCTTTCATTGTATATACCCACAATAAAATATCTAGTCAGTCACCATTCCCACCATGTATATATCATAATAAAATGGCCAGTTCATACACCATCCATAATAAAACCCCATCATAGCTTGATCTAATGTCTTGGTCTTCATCCTAGTCTTGTTGTGTCCTTCTTCATCCATAATAAGTCAGTCCATCACCTCACTGTGGGCATGTCCTTGACCTAGTTTGGGAAGTGGATCTATGATATTCACGACTCTTAGATGACAAAATGGAGTATTTTTCACCAGACGAGAAAACACAATCAAACGTTCTTACACAATGATATCCTCATGATGAATCATAATCTATGATCTATCCTTCGACACATGATCATTTCTCTATACATCTTGAATATACATAATCAATTGAACTGATCAATGTACCTTACAATATCTTTTGGCAAAAGAAATGTAAATTCATGGCAGGCATGTTAGACTAGTTTGTTGTAGATTATACATTCATATATGGATTTCATTGTTATCATGTTTCCTATGCTATTCCGGGATATCTTTGACATGAGTTTGAAACTCCCACACATCATTGATTAGAATAGCCAAGATAGGGCATGATATTTTTCTTTGATTGCTGTTTGTGGGATGTTTTCTAATGAAATCAAAGGAACAAGTAATTAGGGTGTCTGTGCGTAAGTTCCTTCATCAGTTTAATAGTCTTGACAACATACAAATCATGTTGTTCTGCAAATGCTACTAATGGTGATACACAGTGAAAACTTTAGTGGCAATTATTCACCATTTGGTGAATGTCGCTTGTCGTCGACCCCCGATTTGGTGAATATATTGGCTATTTGGGAATGATCATATCACCCCGCATTTATGAAAATTGGGTCCAATGCCCGGGATCATCGCCAATGACATATAATTTTTGGGCACAATATTTTTTTAACATTCACCTATAATTTCAAAGCGGCCCCAAATGGATGGCCTATATTCACCAATAGTTATATATATATATTTTTAGGCAGACCTAACTTCACCAGCCATTTTACAGACACGTGTCTCAAACTGATTGATTTACACCAACTTTATTAATATTACCATGGTATTAGATGACCCATAATATCCTAGGATATAACACAAGATGTGTTATAATTACGTGGGCTTCGCCAAATATTTGGACACTGACCTAATACCTCCCACCCAATTCGCCAATAAAGATTAGTATAAATACATTCATACATCAATGTTATTGTACACAATTTGGATCGGTTCAATTTGATCGATAGTGAAGTTTAGACTATTGAGTCTTGACTGCTTTGGCGAGTCACGACTGTGATTGAATTTGAGGCAAAGGTAAGTGATTATTATTTTGCAACTATGTAAACATTTTATATTATAGTTCTATTATCATTTGTCCTTCTTCAACAAGTAAACATTTTTTTTACATTTTTTTTCACTGGTAAGCTGGTAGCCTTTATTTCGTTGAAGAATCGAGATGTCAAACAAGAATAAGGGTAAGGCTCTAGCATATGGGGAAAGCCAAGAGAGGCCAACAAAACACAAAACCTTATCATCATACTTTGGTCATGGTTTTGGAAATGTTTCTGGCCAAAATCGGGAAGCTACTTCATCACAAGAAGATTTTCAAGATTCACAACCTGAGGCTGAACCTACACGACATATTGAAGAATTCAACGAACCTAATATCTCAGATCATGATGAACTTGAAGAATATTTTCAGTTAAATACCCAGAGTGGCCATAATGATATAATCAGCTTGGATGAGACTGAGAATGTCAGAGAAGATGATGGTGCAGGGAAGAAAAGAAAATACAAATCAAAGAATGATAGAATGTGGGATTTGTCGAGGAATTTTCAAATAGAATGGGTGTCAAAGTATCTATTCATTGAACCAGTGCATAATCCAATTGAAGGGGAGCCTCCGGTACAATGCAGATGTAAGATTTGTAGCGAGATATATAAGAAGGAAAAGAGGTTACAGCTAAAAATTGACACCATAGAGAAGCATATGGGTAAAGTTTATGAAAAGAAAACCATAGATGGAGTTCAAAAATTAGTGATAAGATGGAAAAGAGAGGAGGAATCTTAGCATGTTAGGAATGCATAATTATATGAATTTCAGCATAATATAAAGATGAAGCCTGGTGAAGTTAAAGGCTCTATTGAAGCTTGTTTTGGAAAAGCATTGGAAGTAGAACTAATGGGAAAAGTTGTTCAGTTAAGTCTTGTGTTTAATATTTTGAGTAGAGGGTGTCCTATGATAGACTACCTATCATTGAGTGATTTATTACACTTTTTGAAAGTTTGTAACTATCCTAACAGTCACTGGTCAGTAAATAGTGGATGGGAATGGGCAAGTTGTCTTGCCAAGGTTGAAAAAGAGGATCTGAAGGCAAAAATTAAAGAGTAAAATTTTATTGCATTGTCTTTAGATGAGGTTACAGTAGTAGACAATACTTCCTAGGTATGCATGCATCTTTATACTATACATAATTTTGTTCGCCAACCTCATCTACTAACTGTTGCTAAAATGAGGGATAATGCGATAGCGAAAAATTTATTTGAACTAGTAAAGAGTTCTCTAATTGAATATGGAGGTATAGATGACATGACCATTGCCAAAAATCTAGTGTGTGTTAGAGAAGATGGAGCTTCAATAATGTAAGGCCACAGGGGTGGTCTTTGCACAAGGATACAATCTTCTTGTGCACCCTATGTTACTCCCATTCACTACATGGCCCATAGAATGAATCTAGCTTTTGGAGTTGTCAGCAAGCATGCTCTAGTACAAAAAATTGAAGCTTTAATCAAAGAGCTCTACCAATACTTCTGTCAAAGTCTAAAATGATTGAGGGAATTTCAACACTTTACCGAAGGACTAACCGACAGGAACAAGCTTCTCAAGGATAATGATACCAAATGGATCTC
This sequence comes from Chamaecyparis obtusa, assembly GCA_027943335.1. Lineage (NCBI taxonomy): Eukaryota > Viridiplantae > Streptophyta > Pinopsida > Cupressales > Cupressaceae > Chamaecyparis > Chamaecyparis obtusa. The sequence goes on along the minus strand of BSBK01005594.1, from coordinate 647,467 downwards.
TTTGGATGGACCAACACATCAAGTTTTTTTAGAATATCAATCATTTCTTGGTCTAATGAACTCAAGTCATGATGAAGCAGGGAAACTGAAACTTCCTTCACTACTGGCAATGTTAAGTAATGTAGAGACACTATTAACATTAGTAGGTCTTCTCCCCATGCTTGAGGAAATGAGAAATATAATGAAAAAGGCCCAACAAAGAGCTATGTATATTGCAGAATATGCTGCACTACGTAAATTGACATGCTTGACACTCGATAATCTCTATGAATTATGTGTCGATGATGTAAAATTTGCCAGCTGGTTTAAAATCATAGATTTGGACAATCCCTATAACTTTTTTAAAATTGGTTCAAAGGGGGAGTTATGTGTAGAAGTTCGCAAAGTTGAGATACCAATGCACTACTTTGCCAGGATCGAGTCTGAGGAACCAGGAAAGAACCCTAGGAGACAAGTATCAAGTATTAAAAGGGAAGACTTTACCAAGATCATTGAGTCTATAATAGCTTCATTGAAGCACATTGCCTTTGATCTTTCCACACAGATTAGAGAAAGATTCCCTCTAGTCAAACTACTTGAATCCATGGCTATTGTGTTTCCTCGATATTGGAATATGAACAGTCTAAATGATTTTAAAACTAAGCTACTAACTCTGATAGATCATTTTTGAAAAACCAAAGAGTTAAATGGAGTAACTCTAAATGGAATTTTAGATGCAAATCATTTGAGAGAGAAATCAGGTCATTTTTCACTGACAATGAGGGAACAATATAATATTATGCAGAACCCTCGTGAAGATGGATCAGTATTAAGGCTTTGGAAAAATCTAGCTGAGAGTGAATTGTTGACTGATTCAATATTAGAATATTTCAAGCTTGATGATTTATGTCTGACCATGATATTGGGGTCAGTGGAGGATGAGAGATTTTTCAGTGCTTTGAGATTCTTAAAGTCAAAGCTAAGAAACAAACTAGACAAGAATTTGGAAAATTGCTTGAGGCTCTATACATCTAAGTATGAAGTCAATACTTTTCCTTACGAAATGGCACTGAAATTGTGGAGGAAGAAATGCCAGAGAAGAGGGATGGGAAACATTTCAAACCAAAGTGGGACTGGGAGTGGGAATGCCAGAGACAATGATGTCATTGACTCATGTATTGGTACTAGTACTGCTAGTGGTGAACATCAGTTAAGTGGTGGTATGCAGAGTGAAGAAAATATATCGAAGAACCAAGGAAGCTATGAAGTTGATGGTGCTGAATTTGACGATCTCAATGATGATATGATGTGGCAGCTTGAAGTTGAACCATTGTAGAAGTAGCAGGTCCTAGGTATTTATTAAGCTTTTTCCTGAAGTCTACTATCAGTTTCTGTATCTCATCATCAATCATGCATAATAGCATATTCCAATGTCAAAAACATGAATGTGGTTGATAATGTCATCAAGATTCAATTCCATAATTAATAATGGTTTTCATTTTCATTATTCAGCTCATTTAGTACAATTCTTGTAGATTTTTCATTATTCTTTTTGACAACATAGCAATTCATATGTTACAATTCTTAAAGTTAGAAATATTGATTCTCATTAATTTAATTATAAATATGATACAATGCCTCAATACAGCTCTGTGATTCTATTTACAAAATTCAATGACTCAATACCCATTGGTAATTAGGCACATTGCCCAATTTCAATTTTATTACCCTAACTCTAAGCCAATGACCTTGAATTCCCTTTTATAGAAACAAGGGAGCAACAATAGCTTCAGGTCAATTTTCCTAATGTGAAGTGAGAAGTCTAAAAATGTAAATCAGTAAGACAACTAAAAGTCTACAACTTTAGTTGTACATTTCTGCATTTGACAGGCTGGTTTAGTAAATTAGCATTGGCAATAGCATCTGCAACTGCAAGACTGCAACATTGATCCTGTTCAAAAAACAAAGTTCAAACTTGTTATTTTAAACTCAATTCTAGACTCTAGTATTTAGGATAATATCAAAGATATATACTAAAGATATAGAGATGATTGAAACTGAAAGTACTTCCACATACTATGATTGATGAAGGCATATTCCTAGAATATTCCACAAAAAGTAAAGCTTATAAGTGTTTGAACTCTAACACTAACAAAATTGTGCAAAGTGTGAATGCCAAAATTGATGAGTATGCAGAAAGAAATGAAGTTGACATCAAAAGAGAACCAAAAGATTATAGATCTTTTGTGTATATTGAAGAAGAAGAAGAGGCAAGTAACAGACTTGCACCTGATGCTGAGTCTCGGGTAAGCAATGTTGAGCGATAGGAAGATGCTGTCGAGCATCAGGAAAATAGTGTCGAAAGAGAACAAGAACGTGTCGAGTGACAAGATAATGTTGTCGAGTATCAAGAAGAGGTTGTCGAGAATTCAAAAGCTGAATTTGACATTGAAGAATCAAATGGACAAGACATAATTGCAGCAGTAGCTTCAACCAGTGTTTGTGTAGCTTCATCAAAGGTTCCAAAGTAAGGTGCTTTACTATCAATCTCTTTAGCTAAGAGGGCTGTAATTACAGCAGTAGCTTCATCTATATTTAGTTCATAGGGTAATGACATTAACCATGAAACCCTAGGTAGGACTACCTGTGCATAAGTAAAATCTATATCTACTAGAAAACATATATCCTTACTATATTTTTCAATCAAAGACACAGGGACTCTAGTACTCTTTCTCATCTGCTTCTTAAAATCAAAAAAGTAGTTGTCCATTATTCCATTAAATTTATCTCCAATCTTACTTACAAATTCATTGATTTGAACAGTGATGGGTCTCTTCTTATCCCATATAACACCTCCATGTGTAGGAAAACACTTCTTTACATAAAAGAAAAAATAGATTAGAAAGGAACCGAACTTACACATAGAATTCTTTGTGATCTGGATGGAGTTCAAATTCTTGGCAAGTTGAGTCAGTTGGAGCTCGTCAAGGTCATATGTGTGTCCTTTCTTGATTATCTTCCATGCTTGGTCCACTGCCATACAGGGGACGCTGTCCAACTGACTAGATTGATAAAACTTGTGCGAGATGAATCTAACAAAAAAGTCAATTTCTAGATCCGTTATGGTGGATATTGTCATTCCTCATTTGTTCCAAACTACCTGGGTGTTGGCTTGAATATCTTCCTTACCTAGACATTTCATCATTCTTTTCCCTTCAATTGTCAGGTATCCAGTGACTCGATGTATCATCTCCTTTGTAATCTTTACTGGTCCATCTTCTAGCCATAAATGCATGTCATGTACTTGACTCAAAACAATCTTTATCCATTCTACTTTAAAATTTTATGGGAAATCTAGGGCATGCACTAACCCTTGATCAGCAACTACCTTATGTTCCAACTTCAGCACTCCGTTGACACATAGTCTGTCATAAGCTTCCCTGTCTCGTAATCACTGATTTCTCCAATTTTACACATGTAGCAAGACCTAATGTTGTTCATTATTAACACATTCTCTGGAATGGAAGATAGGGCTCCGTTTAAATCTCCTTTGATCACACTCTCCAACATTGCCTTGAATACCTTAGGCTTGCATACTTCATTTCTTACTAATTGCACATTAAAAACTCCCATCCCTTGTTTCTTGATTGATGTAGATGATGATGATGCCATTTTAAACAATAGTTTCTAAAAATAAATATTTACTTGGTAAAATACCTTTCTCGTCAATAACCTGTAGATAGATTTTGGCGACGACATGCTAAGAAAATTTGGAATCGCCTTTCTAAAACTAGTTGCATGAACTTTGAATCGCTCTCTGAAATATCAAATAGCATGGTGAAATGAAATTAATGACAACTTTCTACTTTATAGAATCTGAAAAGTAGAACTAGGGCCTCATAAATGCTCTGTACAAGTTTTGGTGGAGTAAAGCTGTCTCGACAGACTCATGTTAACTTCGGTTAATCACAAGCTCGGTTGATATAACTATTATGATATAGCTCAACATATATAGCATTTCAATCGTAATAGGTGCTTGACATACATTAATAACTTGATCAAGACACTGATGCTCGACATCAAAAATGAAATTCCCTATATTGCTCAGATATGTCCTAATGCATCTTTATCTATGCAGATATGAACTTTTGCTCAATTCTATGTTAGAAACTAATGAAAAATAAAACTTTGCAAGAATTGGTTCCAAACATACCTTCCATGCTTAGTTAGAAGAAGTGTGATCACCTGATCCATCGAATTGGGTGACCACAGATGTGCTAGCTTCACTTGTGGTGTCTTCTTCTTTCTTCTTCCATGTCTTCTCCATCTGATTCTTCAATTTCTAGTGTCGACTGAACATCAGTTAATTGTTGAGTATATGGCGAGTAAAATTCTAGTGTCGACCAAACATCAATTAATTGCCAAGAAAGATAGTATAAGTTGAGGAAAATTTTTTAGTAATGACCGAGCTTTCTACATGAAGACCGAGTAGTTGATCATAGTATTGACCGAGCATCAACATTTTTATGTTTGAAGAGAATTCAGATTTGGAGCTGACATTGTTGAATTCTTAGATTATGTAAAACATGCTGACTTTATTTATTGATTGTTTGAAAGTATTAAATGCACTAAAAAATGTTTTATTGTAAATCTTTAAGAGATTTGAGATGTTTCTAGAAAAGGAGTCAAAGAACATAAAGTGGGTAGATTCAATGAATCTGACCTAACCCTAAGATCTACGAAGGAGATTGAGTGGCAAAAGATGAGTTAACCTAATTGAGAAAGTATTAAGGGAGCCTAAGCATTAGATATGTGTGTGCATGGGTGAAAAGAGGATATTGGAAGATCAGTAGATGTTATTGACTATACAAGAAAAAAAGGCTAAAGGAGAAGTGTGGTGATTGCTTGAAGAAAAGCTCCGAGCAGATCAGAGATGGAGATGGCAAAGTTTCAAAGTTAGTAAACCAGCATTTGTGTATGGAATTGGATCTAATATTTGCAAAGTGAGTTGTATGTTTTACAGATCATTACTACTGCTACTTTCTAACCATTGTAACAGTCAAAATCCTTTTAACAGAGGTTGACCTAACAGTCATATGTTTAAATCTTTTGAACAAGGTTGCATTGTAATGGAATGTATGTAAGTCCTATAACAAGTCTCACTTTTAACAGGGTGATTGAAATCCTTTAACCGGGTCACACCTAACAGTGTGTATTGTAACCTTTGATGGGGTTGGCTTTTAACTAAGCTCACTTCAAAAGAGTGAAAATAATAGTAGCATGTTACAAAGTGGTTTTTCCCAGATTGGGTTTCCACTATAAATCCTAGTATCAATGCTTGTGTGAATGTTTTGGTTTGAACATTTCTATGTTTTACAAGTTAGATATAGCTGGGTAGTGGATTGCAATGTTATATGTTTCTATTATAGAATCAGTGATGACTGAGTTGGTTTTGGTTGTTAGATCTAATTTAAAGAAAAAATTTTGAAGTTTTTTTTATACATCAGGACCTGAGAACAACTAATTCACCCCCCCTCTCTGTTGTTCTAAATCATATTAACAATTGGTATCAGAGCCGTGTTGCTTATTATTGGTGTTTACAGAAATCAAGTTTAAAGGGACTTGAAGCAAATGATCAAGATGTATAAGGAGGTACCGAAGATGAATAAGGAAAACTTCCCTGCATGGCAAAGCTTGATGAAGCTGCATCTGGCCAGTATTGGTGATTCTGCAAAGTACTACATTAAGAATGACTATGTCTTACCTCTTGCACCTTTGACTACCGAGGAAATGAGAGTTAAGCAAGAACATAATCAAGCAATGCTAGAAATTGCATCTGCCCTAAGCTATCTAGAATTTGAGGACATTAAGGATTGCACAAGTGCTAAGGAGATGTGGGACACTCTTGCAAAGATCTATGGTGGTGACCTAAATGTACTGAAAGCTAAGGCCGAGAGTCTCAGAGGTAAGTTTGATGAAATGAGAATGCAAGAAGCTAAGAACATTGCACAATATAGTGGTAGAATAAAAGAAGTTGTGAATGCTAGTAGAGGATAAAATGGGACTATTGATAAAGAAACTATAATTGGAAAAGTACTAAGAACTCTGTGTCCTATATATGCTATTAAGATCTCAGCTATTCAGGAATCTAGATGTAACTCTACAAATGTGCTTACTTTGGAAAGTTTGGTTGGCAAGCTGACTGCTTTTGAACTCTCTAACTATGATAACTTCATTGTTGGTAGTATTGGTAATGTTGAATCTGCTTTTATGTCACAATTAGTTCTGGACAAGCCAAACAAAGAGAAAGAAAGATGCATCAGTGAAAGTGAAAGTGAAAGTGACAGTGACACTTCTGATGAAGAACTTGAAGATCTAGAAGATCTTATGGCTAGAAGATTGAGAAGAGGAAAAGGAAAATATAAAGGTAAACTCCCTATTATATGTTTTCAATGTAATAAAGTTGGTCATATAGCTGCTAGATGTCCTAACAGGAAGGATAAAGATGAAGAAATAAAAAGAAAACACAAAGACAGAAGAGATGATAGAAGCTACCAAAGGCACAAAGACCACAAAGGAAAAGGTAAGAAATCTTGTTACATTGCTAAAGAAGAAACTGATATTGATAGTGATGATTTTGAAATTGAGTTAGTCTATGTTGCAATGAAAGATGAATCTGATGATGATGAGAAAATTGCATTGATCTCCTATGTGAACAAGAATGAAAAATGGATTATTGACAGTGGTTGTTCACATCACATGACTGGTGACAAGAGTAAGTTTGAGACCTTACATCATTATAGAGGTAAAAGTGTAAAATTTGGTAATGATGCACCATGTCCTGTTAGAGGAAAAGGTTTGATTAAACTAATTGATAAGATCTCTTATGAAAATGCATATTGGGTTGAAGGTCTAAATTATAATCTGCTAAGTGTTGCATAGCTCAACAACACTAGTTACCAAGTGGAATTTCATGACAAGAAAGCTAAAATATTTGATGCTACTGGTGAACTAATTGGAAGTGGAGAATAGACTAGAGGTAATTTGTTCTATCTTGACCTATCTGAAGAAGCACATATGGTTGCATAACTTGATCACATTTGGTTATGGCATAAGAGGCTATGTCATGTTAACTTTGATAATCTAGTAGAAATAAGTAAGAAGAAGAAAGTAAGAGGTCTACCTAGATTGAAGAAACCTGAGAATGTGATGTGCAAGGAATGCCAAGTAGGAAAAATGAAAAAGTCAAGTTTTAAGAGCAAATCCTTTACTTCTGAAAACATTTTAGATTTGGTTCATACTGAACTTTGTGGACCTATGGGTGTACAAAGCTACTGTGGTGCTAGATATTTATCTTGTTTGTTGATGATCATACTAGGATGATGCATGTAATGTTTCTAAAAGAAAAATCTGAAACTTTTCAATTCTTTAAGTGGTATTTGGCTAAGGTTGAGAAGGAGACAGGTAGGAACCTGAAATGTCTTAGATCTGACTGAGGTGGAGAATTTACATCAAATGAATTCAATCTATTTTGCAATGAAAGAGGGATCAAAGGACAGATGTCTGCACTTAGAACACCTCCACAGAATGGTATAGAAGAGAGAAGAAACAAATCTATCTTGGATTGTGCAAGGACATTGTTGATTGAAAAGAATGTGGCACAGAAATACTAGAAAGAAGCTATAAGTGCAGCTATCTACACTCTTAACCAGGTATAGATCAAGAAAGGTACAAATCTGACACCCTATGAATTATGGCATGGGCATGCACCGAGTATTAAATACTTTAGAATCTTTGGAAGCAAGTGTTACATATTAAAAGACAATAGGAATGGAAAGTTTGATGCTAAAAGTGATGAAGGCATATTCCTAGGGTATTCCACAAAAAGTAAAGCTTATAAGTGTTTGAACTCTAACACTAACAAAATTGTGGAAAGTGTGAATGTCAAAGTTGATGAGTATGTAGAAAGAAATGAAGTTGACAGCAAAAGAGAACCAGAAGATTATAGATCTTTTGTGTATATTGAAGAAGAAGAAGAGGCAAGTAACAGACTTGCACCTAATGACGAGTCTTGAGTAAGCAATGCTGAGCGACATGAAGATGCTGTCGAGCATTAGGAAAATAGTGTTGAAAGAGAACAAGAACATGTCGAGCAACAAGATAATGCTGTCGAGTATCAGGAAGAGGTTGTCGAGCATTCAGAAGCTGAATCTGACAATCTTGTTGAGGAACCTGATGAAATAGAGGAGAGAAGAGCTAAACCTATTTTTGTAAAATATGTAAGAAGACATCACAAGCCTGAATAAATAATTGGAGACAAGTGTACTAGAATTATGACCAGAAGTAAGATAAAGGATCCAACATGTTTACTGTCTGAATTTGAACCTAAGTCAACTAGAGAGGCATTAGAAAATGAAGACTGGATACAAGCAATGAATGAGGAGATTGACCAGATAGAGAAGAATGATACTTGGACTCTGGTTCCGAGACCTGAAAAACAAATGTTATAGGAACAAAGTGGGTGTTGTGGAATAAGTTGAATGAAAAAGGTGAAATAACTAGGAACAAAGCTAGGCTGGTATGCAAAGGCTGCGCACAAGAAGAAGGAATAGATTATGGGGAGACATTTGCCCCTATAGCCAGATTGGAAGGAGTAAGAACTCTGCTTGCATATGTTGCTTATAAAGATTTCAAGGTATATCAAATGGATGTCAAGTCTGCATTTTTAAATGGTATACTAGAAGAAGAAGTTTACATAGAATAGCGAGAAGGTTTTATTGATCCAAACAGAGGACACATGGTATGCAAAATGAACAAAGCACTATATGGATTAAAACAAGCTCCTAGAGCATGGTATGAGAGATTGCATAACTACTTGATACAAATTGGATTTTCAAGAACAAATGACACAAGCAATCTGTACATGAAAGATGAAGAAGGTAAAGGTATTCTGTTGGCAAAAAATTTTGTGGATGATATTATTTTTGGTGGACAAGATGCTTTGTGTAAAAGATTTTCAAATGAAATGCAAACTGAATTTGAAATGAGCATGTTTGGTGAGATCAAATTCTTTGTTGGTTTACAAGTATATCAGATGAAGAAAGGAATTTTCATTACACAGTCTAAGTATGCTAATGAAATACTGAAAACTTTTGGGATGGAAGACTTTAGACCTGTGAGTACTCCTATGGCTATTGGAGAAAAGTTATCTAAGAATGATGATGCTACAAAAGTTAACCAGACTTTGTACAAATCCATGATTGGAAAATTTTAGTATGTTGTACATAGTAGACCAGATATTGCACTAGATGTTGGGATTGTGGAAAAATTCTCTGCCAATCCTAAGGAAAGACACATGATGGCTATGAAAAGAATTATGAGATACTTGAAAGGGACTGCTGACTATGGGCTATATTACAAGAAGGATGACAAATTTGAACTGAGAGTATATACAAATGTTGATTAGGAAAGAAATGTAGATGATAGAAAGAGTACTAGTGGTGGAGCTTTCTTTCTTGGACAAAGATTAGTCTCCTGGATGAGCAAGAAACAAAATTGTATTTCCGAATCTACTGCTGAAGCCTTAGTATGTTGCTGCTGCAGTAAACTGTTCAAATTTGGTATGGATAAAACAATTGTTGGTAGGCATGAAAGAAGAAATCATTGAAACTGTTGTTATTTTCTATGACAACACAAGTGCTATCAACATTTCTAAGAATCCAGTGATGCATACTAAGACCAAGCACATAGCAATCAAGTATCACTACTTGAGAGAATTGGTACAAGATAAATAAGTCTGAATGGAATATGTGAATACTAAGGAACAATTAGCAGACATATTCACTAAAGCTTTACCTAAAGAAGCACATGAGTATTTGAGAAGTCAATTAGGGGTCCTTCCCCTAACTGAGGTTGCCTAGTTAAGCTAGGAGCACTGCATCAAATATGCTACAGCAGAATATTTGATAGATTGATGCAGAAGATTGTCACACTTTAGGATTGGCCTAGAGTTGTGAAAAAGAGCAAAGACAAGGAATCGGTCATAAGCAAGATGACAGAGGGAGAAACACTGAGCTGCATAGATAATATCTACATCTGATGGATGTATGTTTTAGTTGCTACTTTGGCATTTTTGTCAAAGAGGGAGATGAACTGAGATGATATAACAACACATGACACTGAAAAGAAAAGTAAGGAGATGATGAACTAAGATGAAGGATTAGGATAGAGGGAGATCTGGATATTTCTGATGGTCACAGAAGTGAGGCTTATAGATTCTGAATTAGAATGAAGCTAAGGATATTACAAATTTTTTCTGATGGCTAGATAAGTTTTCAGATTGGTTGGTAATCCATGTGTTATTCAGGTGATATCATATGGTGTTGCCATCAATGCCAAAGAGGGAGATTGTTGGAAACTACAATTGAAGCAATTGTTGTGTTGTCATTGATGTCAAACCTTAAATGGTAAGATTGTTGCTACTTAGGAAAGTACTATATCTATTGTATTTTTGTGAAGAAGGGAAAGAAATGATGGTAACAATAGCACCTATGGAAAGGTTGAGTTATCTTGATACTACAAAGTGTACTTGACTATGTTGTACAATGATGAGACAATGTATTGTTTATATTAGTAAGATTGAAGACTAAACTGGTAGGCTTAACCGAGAAAAAATGGAGAAATCATGTTCGATCTGAGTAATGTTAGTGTCGACCGAGTCAGTATATGCTGAGTAAAATTCTAGTGTCGACCGAACATCAGTTAATTGCTGAGAAAGACAGTATAAGCCGAGGAAACATTTTTAGTAATGACCGAGCTTTCTACATGAAGACCGAGTAGTTGATCATAGTATTGATCGAGCATCATCATTTTTATATTTGAAGAGAATTCAGATTTGGAGCCGACATTATTAAATTCTTGGATTATGTAAAATGTGTTGACTTTATTTATTGATTGTTTGAAAGTATTAAATGCACTAAAAAATGTTTTATTGTAAATCTTTAAGAGATTTGAGATGTTTTCAGAAAAGGAGTTGAAGAACATAAAGTGGGTAGATTCAATGAATCTGACCTAACCCTAAGATCTACGAAGGAGATTGAGTAGCAAAAGATGAGTTAACCTAATTGAGGAAGTATTAAGGGAACTTAAGCATTGGATATCTGTGTGCATGGGTGAAAAGAGGATGCTAGAAGATCAGTAGATGTTATTGATTGTACAAGCAGAAAAGGCTGAAGGAGAAGTGTAGTGATTGCTTGAAGAAAAGCTTTGAGCGGATCAGAGATGGAGATGGAAAAGTTTCAAAGTCAGTAAACCAGCATTTGTGTACGGAATTGGATTTGATATTTTCAAAGCGAGTTGTATGTTTTACAGATCATTACTGTTTCTACTTTCTAACCATTGTAACAGTCAAAATCCTTTTAATAGAGGTTGACCTAATAGTCATATGTTTAAAGCCTTTGAACAAGGTTGCATTCTAATGGAATGTATGTAAGTCCTATAACAAGGCTCACTTTTAATAGGGTGATTGAAATCCTTTAACCGGGTCACACCTAACAATGTGTATTGTAACCTTTGACAGGATTGGCTTTTAACTGAGCTCACTTCAGAAGAGTGAAAATAATAGTAGCATGTTACAAAGTGGTTTTTCCCAGATTGGGTTTCCACTATAAACCCTAGTGTCAATGCTTGTGTGAATGTTTTGGTTTGAACATTTCTGTGTTTTACAAGTTAGATACAGCTAGGAAGTGGACTGCAATGTTATATGTTTCTATTATAGAATCAGTGATGACCGAGTTGGTTTTGGTTGTTAGATCTGATTTAAAGAAAAGTTTTTGAAGTTTGTTTTATACATCAAGACCTGAGAGAAACTGATTCACCCCCCCTCTCTATTGTTCTAAATCATATTAACAGCAACTTCGTCAGCCATCCATACTTGGAAGAGTGAATTGAAAGCAATGTTCCTTTCATTATTGCATTCAAAATTGTGAATGTTTTGATGCACTTTGCAATGCCTTCATGAGTTCTGTCCTGAGGAAGGTTGCCTAACTTAGATGTCATTGTGTCCTCCAAATTTTTTTTGTAAGCTTCTCTTCCAATGAAATTCATTGATGAGTAATCAGGTCCAGGACTCGGCAAACCAAGAGATATCAATTTGGTTATTTTACTATTCATCTTGGCAAGCTTTGGCCCGAATAAGGTAAGAGTTTCATCTTCTTCTGTTAGTTTCTGACATATTTGAAAGATAGAGGTCACCTTTATTGTTGCACCAACGCGGTCCTAAATTCCCTTTCTTGCCAAATGCCTATCACAAGTTCTGTTGATTTCTTGTATAATATGCTTTGCAGTTTTCTGTCTCTCACAAAAACTTTTGTTCTTCGCAATGTGCTCTCTCAGCTTCCCATAAACATCTGTAACAGTTTCATTCAGTTCAAACCAATCACACAACCTATCACCAGACATCTTTATTTTCCCCCAAAAGAATTTTTTTATTTGTTTGATTGTATTATTTACATTGTCATTCAAGATGTTTTCATAATTTTTAATTGTATTATTTGCCTTCTTTAGGTCTTCTTTCATTTCTAAGAACTAGTGTTCACCATGTTGTCTTATTTGCTTTGCTTTCTCTTCCCACTCTTTTTCTTTCTCTTCCCATTGTTTTGTTTTTAACCTCTCATTCTCCAATTCTTTCTTTAAGTTATTGGTTGCATGTCCTGCATTCTCCAATTTTTTGTAGAAACTTAATGAAGAGGCTTTTTCATCCTCAAGTTTCTTTTCCCTCTGTTCCAATTTTTCCCTCAGAGTTTTCATTTCTGCATCCATATGTTCTTGTTGTCCAATTTCTTCTTTAGAGGATAAATTTTTTATCCTTCTCTCTAATTCTTTGCACCTATTTTTTGCTGCTTTCTCAGTTGCCTTTACATTTGCCAGGTCTGCCTTTAACTTATCTATTGTGCCCTAAAGCTTTCCTTTCTCTCTCTCCAACTTCATCAGTGAACTGTAGACCACTTGGTTGGTCATTTTCAACACATTTATCTTGTCCACATTTTTAATTTTGGATAAATCCATTTGGAGGGTGCTAACTTGAAATTGAGATGGATCTAACTAACTCTCTGGTAGATTGTTATCTCTAGATGGGGGCATAACAACCATGAATTCCATCATATCTTTATTTGGGTCATATGTGGGAAATAACCTATTGCATGCAGGTTCTGCATCACAAGCTGCAGCAACTGCTTCCATCTTCATTTTCTTACTATTTTCTCTATTTTTATTTTTTGATTGTTCATAGTTAGTTATAAAATCATTGTAATGAAAATCAGGGTTTTGTGACACAACTAAATGTTTGAATGGTGAAATAGTACTTGCACTGATGTACGAGCTTCCACCTATGTTGCTTGTGGTTTTGCTAATTCCACCATGAGGATTAGCAACACCCTGACCCATTACAAGTGGAATTTTTGGGTTGTTCTAAGGGTTTTGTCCTGAAGGTTGGGCAATTGTTGGACTCATAGTCACCATTGGCATTGTTGTACTAATACTTGTAGTTGTCATAACCTTTTTCTTCTTTACCCTTCCTTGATCTTTGGGAACATTTATTTTCATGTCTATCTACAATGTCCTTTTTAGACCACTAGTTGTAGTTGTACCCATGATATCCACAGCTGCGGGAGTGGCAATTGATTGAGATTGAATCTGAGTGCTTGTAATAGGTGGAGTTGTATTTGAAGATGGAACTAATGGAATTGACTGAGTTGATGAATGTGATGATTGAACTCAAATCCCAAGGCCTAGTTTTGCACCATGTTTTGGTGGAGGTAGTGGGTTAGGTGCAGACCACACCCCTTGTCCACTGGGACCCAGACCACCACTACCTTGGTAGCCCATTTTTTGTATCATATTTGCCCCTTTGGTATATTTATCTTTTGTGGACTTATCAAGTCCTCTACTAATTGTGGGATTCACATTGGATGTGGGATCCACAGAGTCCTGGTGCTCCTTATTCCACAAGTCATTAAACATTTTATCCTCTTCCACCTCATAAAGATCTTTAGAGGTCTTTGGCTCACTGAGATTCTTCCTCATTTCCCAAAAATCTTTAATTTTGGTTCGAGTCCAATTATCATCCATACATTCATCCATTAGGTAATTTGGAATAGATTTTGTAGATGGTTGAGAGCTTTTTGGTAGAAATTGGACGATGTCATGGCCTGCACTTTTCCTTTCTGTTTGTGCAATGCCATAATTTGTGATTAAAATTCCTGTATTGATATATTATTTTCAGCAGCATATTTCTCCATCTCTTTTTTGACCTCCTCCCAGGAATCCATGTTATTAAATTTTTCAATCAATGGCATACTTTCATGTTGACATTTGCTTGTAGAGTTCCCATTCTCTCTAAGCTTTGTTCCAATTATGTTGAGTGGATCATACTGCCAGTGACTGTCAACATCAAAGTGAAAAATTGTAAAAAAGGCTTCTGCCACTTTGAATCCTCTTCTCTCAAATGTGAACCCTCCAAATGAGAAAGGCAAGGAAGGAAATATCATTTTCTTTTGCTGACCATTAAAGAGTACATATGTGCTCTCCATCTTCCGTACATATTCCAATGAAAATACCCTCTCTGTGACATGTATTGGAAGTTTGTAGCGTTCTACTACTGAACTGTAAAACCTTAACACTGTGTACTCTTCCATGTAGTAACAGCTAGCCAATTGTATTTTACTTCCAAGCTGAATTAAATCTCTACAAGTAGCAGGTAATCTAGGCATTGGAGTGCTTGTAATTTTATCATACATTGGTGCCAAAAAGAAGTCTACAAAATTGTTGTAGTTCCTTCCGTTATCAATCATCCTTATCTAAGGTGTCAACTCATATATTGGATTTTGGCCCTGACTGCAAAGCTTGTTTTTCTAAAATATTGCATGATGCTTTGCTAAGAGAAGATAGCACAAGTAGGTTGTGAATCTAAATGTCTTTTGTGAACCTGTTTTAATAATTAGTAATTGTTCTTTCATGCAATGAACAATGTGCTCAATAAAATAATATTTTACTCATTCTTTTTCAAAATGAATATGAAAAAGAATTTCAAGAATGTTGGCACCCACTTCTTTGTTACTATCCAATCCCAAACAAAATCCTAGCAAGGAAATACTATCCTGAACCCATGGCACAAAAATTTCATAATCGTAAGGAGGCCTATGATCTAGACTCAGGCTTGAACCGTTTGTTATTCCTCTGATATAAGAATCTCTCTGTGTTGCATCTATTTTTTCATAATCCTCTACCAACTTTCTGAGGTCAATTTGCACATTTGAGTTTTGCTGTTCAAACCCTAGGTTCAACAGACTAGCAAATTCACTCTCGGTTATGGACAAAATTTCCTCCTAAGTATTTTTATTCACAATTGCTTTTTTATTTTCATCATAATTTTCAGCGCAGACCATGACAATTTCTGGACAAGGGAATACTTGAGGTAACGCCATGCTTGCCGACCCAGCATTCCATGATGCAATTTTATTTGTCGTTGCATTTGCCTTTGGGTTAAATGAAGAAAATTCTGAACCCTTATTTGGATTGTTACACTTGTTTTCAATTGTAAATCTAATTTCCATTATTCCCTTATTTCCATGAATAACAGGATCATAAATATCATGGAATAAATCTGTGAAACCTAGTGTTTTAAGCAGATTGTGGAATTCTATTATCTGACTTGTCTTTTTCCTCATAGTCTTATTCTTGATAATTTTTTTGCCCATCGTGGTAAGCTAGTAAGTGGTAACCTAAACTGGTATCACTATTTACTTGTAGGAAACTTCAAATATTTATAGACAACTACAAGCCTACAATTTACAGGGGTGATTCAAGAATCAAAATTAAACCCTAACAAGTAACATGATAATTTTTTTCTATAATATAAACAGTAAAGTTGTAAATCAAGAGATTTGAAAAATTTAAAATGCGGGACCTAGGTGTTCAGGATTTTAGTAGTTACCCGTTACCCATAGTTTCAATTTTTGCAGACTTTGACTGAGAACAGAGCTTTAGCTGAGAGACTTTGTTGCACTTTCTTTCCTCAACATAGAAATTTAGAATCCGTAAACCCTTTCTAAACCCTTTCTAAATCCATAGACTCCTGGAAAGTGAAACTTAAAGTGCCAAAATTGTACAATCTAGAGTCGTCACCACTCATCTGATGGTTGACTCACCTCATGACTATGAGTCAGACATGTCACGTCATCATCAAATGCCATTATTGGTAGGACCATGCGAGACTACGAGTGGAATGTGTTACATTTTTAGTGACACGTGTCATGATTCTGGAACGGGTTTGAAAAGATGGGGTTGCTTTTCCCTTTCATCCTAAAATACAACTTCGGTCATTGATCTACAATAATCCAATGGTCATAATGGCATTGTGTGCCTGTGGCGGCCTTGGGCCCCATGGGTCCCATTAACTCACCTAGTCACCACTCATTTGATGGCTGACTCACCTCATGACTATGAGTCAGACATGTCATGTCATCATCAAATGGCATTGTTGGTAGGACCATGCAAGACTACGAGTGGAACATGTTACATGTTTGGTGACACATGTCATGATTCCGTAATGGGTTTGAAAAGATGGGGTTGCTTTTCCCTTTCATCCCAAAATACAACTTCGGTCGTTGATCAACAATAATCCAATGGTCATAATGGCATTGCGTTCCTGTGGTGGCCCTGGGCCCCGTGGGTCCCATTAACTTGCCTAGTCACCACTCATCTGACGGTTGACTCCCCTCATGAATACAAGTTAGATGTGTCACGTCATCATCAAATGGCATTATTGCCTATTGGTAGGACCATGCGAGACTGCGAGTAGAATGTCTTACGTGTTTACTGACACATGTCATGATTCCATAACGGGTTTGAAAAGATGAGGTTTCTTTTCCCTTTCATCTTGAAATACAACCTCAGTCATTGATCTATAATAATCCAATCGTCATAATGGCATTGTGTGCTTGTGGTGGCCGTGGGCCCCCGTGGGTCCCATTAACTCACCTAGTCACCACTCACCTGATAGCTGACTCACCTCACTACTACGAGTCAAACATGTCATGTCATCATCAAATGGCATTGTTGGAAGGACCATGCAAGACTACGAGTGGAACGTGTTACGTGTTTAGTGACACATGTCATGATTTTGAAACAGGTTTGAAAAGATGGGGTTGCTTTTCCCTTTCATCTTGAAGTCCATCGTACATCTTCGATCTGTGCTCATCCAACAGTAGTTATTTGCAATGGACATTGTTAAATGTTATAATGTTATTTTTTCCTTTATAAATATTAATTAATAATGGATAATAAGTTAATAACATTTAAAGTTATTTAATTGAATAGTAACAATTTTAGCCAATCAAATTCAAAATGCACTATTTTTTTAATAATATTAAATTCTAATAAATTCCAGAGGCCGGAGTTAAGGTTAGTGTTTAGAGATAATGAGATTTCTATGGTCGCTAACTCGCTAGGTCTCCCAAACATGAGTTAAAGTAATATTTTTTATTGATTAAATAGTATACTTAATGTTAAAATGATATTTTTTATTGATTATAACTTTAACATTGATAATTATAATCACATATAATTATCATACCTTATAATTAGAAAAAAATAAATTCTTTCTCTAACCTTATTAATTCATTTGTCTATCAAATTGATTATATAGTATTCTTAAAGTTAAAATGATATTTTTTATTGATTATAACTTTAATGTTGATAATTATAATCACAGATTCACATATAATTCTCATAAATTATAATTAGAATACCACAAATTCTTTCTCTAACCTTATTAATTCATTTTTCCTTCAAAATTCTATAAATATTTCATATTAAATGTACGAGTGTGTGAATTTTGACAGGTAACATTACCCAAACTTAATGTTAGTACTCGGTGATAATTGATAAGACATTTCTTTTATTAACTATAACTGTCTACATTGTTGATTGTACAACTGTGATACATCATACATATTTAATACGCAGATAAATCATAAAGCAACTAATTAAAATATTGCAATCACAATGACAGAGAAGTCTAAGAACCATTTTTTGTACAAATTGAAATGAGCTAAAGCTTGCAAAATTTTCATTGTTTTCTTTTCATAAAATTATAATTACATAAACATTGTCCAGTTCCACTTCCAAAACAAAGAGGAACCTACTATAAACAAAAAAAAACAAAAAATGAGGTATGTTTTTATAAAAAAAAAACCACTAGTAGACTAGTAGTCCAGTGTCTACTTCTAGTACAATAGTAAATACTACAAAAAGAAACATACTATTACTACAAACAAAAAATACCCATAAACTTTTTATCAAAAAAAACCAGTAGTAGTCCACTACTCATTTTGGCCTTCGGATCCATCTAAGTAGAATTCACAAGAGATGATTATCTACATGAATTCATCGAGCCACCTGAATTGCCCCACCTTAGCTTCCTCTTCATCAAGGGCAAACCACTTTCGAAGGAAATCCCTAGCAATCAGGGCCCATTTCCTATGGCACTTATACTGCCCAGCATTGAGGCCCAAAAGAAAAGGTTGCATGGTCACATTCTGGCTTGGGAGGAGAAGCTTGGGTATTTCACTTACCCAAGGGATCCCCACCCCTATTTTTGTGAACATGACAACATTAACATTGTCCCCTAGGTATTCTTCTATAAAAACCCTCCTCAACAGCATTAACATCTCCACCTTCTCTCCTCCGAGGTCGATAAGAGATGCCAAAAAATGTGACATAATGTCCGTGTTGACCCAGTGCCTATCTTCATTGTTCAAAAACTCTCGGCCCAACACCATTTTCATAGCCTCTATAACGAAAGGCCCACCCTCATTACAAATAGATTCTAAGGTTTCATCAGTAAAGGAACCCAGAAAGGCCTTATGGGCCTACTCGGATGTGCATATAAGCCTAATTGGAGTGTCCATCTGAAATAGTACAACTACAAAAAACTTAAAAACAAATTATTTGCAGACTGCAGACTACAGACCCTAAACAAACAAATTATCTAGCAAACGCCAAAGGCAAATTGATGAATAATGAAGATAGATCGTCTATAAATAGCCCTTGAATTCTTGATCATTACTTAGCAATAAATTATTCTGTCTTTAACGGTATTAAATCCATTGTCCTTAACATGCCTCTAAATCTTTCATGTAAATCTTTCCCCTAAATGCATGCGTGTGAGAAATTAAAATTTTGGACTTAATCTTTCATATCTGGCAGTAAATCTTTCCCATAAATGCAAAAGATGTCAGATATCAGTTATAGCGTTTGTACGAATTTGGAAGTGGTGCGTCACTGTGTGTCTAGTCTGTGTGACAAGTTAAAGAATGTCAGTGATAGTGGCAAGGCATTTATTGCTTGCCAAGTTAAGAGGTTACAAGTTGCACTATAGTAATAGAACTGTGAATATCGATACCAACATGTGTACACTGTAGTTTGCAGATAAGTAACCCTTATTTGATACGTGTCAACATTTTGGTGAATTCCTCTACAACTCTGTTTCCTTCAAGAAATTGGGGCTGAAATTAAACTTCAGCCATTGATGTTGGATCATCGAAATTAAACTTCCCATCTTTTGAAAATCGCCATCAAAATATATTTTTTTGCCATAATTAACGAACGATTAGCCAATAAAATAAATAAATTTTCAAACGGTACATAAAATTTGCCAATACAAATATTTTTTTTACCCTTCAAAAGAAAATCATTCGCCTCATATATTATTATTTTTTACTTAAAAAGAAAATTATTTGCCTCATATATTATAATTTTTTACTTCAAAAGAAAATTATTCGCCAGCAATTTATGAAATTTTCATTCAGCGAGGAAAAAATCGCCAATAAAAACTATGAAAAATTATGGATTTTAAAAAAAAAGTTGCCTGCATTAAAACAAATTCCCCCCTAAAATAATGTACGATTCGCCAAGATTTTACACTTTTTCCTAAAAGGGGTTTTCTTAAAGTTATCCCTGGTGATACGCCACACATACCTCGACTCCAAATATTTGTTCCCCGATGGAGGGGGAAATATTCCTTGTCTGTTATGCAAATGAAACTCAGGACATCTCGGTTCAATTATACCTAGATGCTTGTCAAGTTTGCTATATTAAACTCCATGCAAGAAGTGCTCAAGTCATCTTGGTTTAATTATACCATGATGCTTGCATTCCCTTGCAACATAACGAGCTCAATGATGAAATTAAAATTCCTATTATTATGAAGTTCTAAGATGTTACATGAAGTTGTGGAGATATTCATTTCATATTTCATTTTTTGCATTGGACTTAACCAACTCATGATTGCATATTAGTGCTCCTTTTATAGGGATTTGTAGGTTATCTTTCTTATTAGATCATATGTTCTCTTGGTTCATTCTTCTTGTGTCAGATACATTATTATTTAAGTTGAGGACATTTGGGCAACAAAAAATTAAGCTTTCATCTTGCATTTTAAAACTTTTTGCATATTCCATTTTCATTATTAAACTTAATCATTTTGGATAATTCATTTAAGAAGTATATTATCTTCATTAGGTGTGTTCATTGTATATTACCCATATATTAACCTGCATATTTTGATCATTTAAAGTGATGTCTCATCATAGCTATCATTTTATTCTATTTTATTTATCATATTTTAGGTTAATTACATTTTATCCTATTAGGTACATTTTTCATTACATACAATATCATTCATTTATTATCCATTATTTGCATTAATATATTCATCATTATTTATATCATTGCATTTTGTATCACATAGCATTGCATAAATACATCATTTGGGACATGCATTCATATACGTATCATCATCATATGCTAGATCATTAACCATTATGCATTCACAAGAAAGTAAAAACATTATAGATCACAAGAACTATGCATATCAAAGCAAATCATCATATCCTGCAAATGTTAGTACGCACATGTATATATAATGATCAAAGTAAATCATGATAGAACTACATCATCATATATATAGAGTCCATCATATCACATCCATAAAAAATAATAAAATGTCCAAATGCCCAGTCATCATATATATAGAGTCCATCATATCGCGTCCATATAAAACAATAAAATGTCCAAATGTCTAGTGATATCTCATAAATGATAATGTATCCAAGAGTCTACATCAAGTCAAATAACATAATGAACTATAATGATACAAGAGTGTGTATACAATGATGCCATCTATCTATGAGCCACTACCTCCAAACTCAGTCTTCCGCTATCTGCGAGATGCAATAAGACCTCGTGCTGCTGGATCCCCTGAACCTGAAGCTCCTACTGGATCTCCTAAACCTGTAGGTGCTCTAGGAGGATGTGATGATATGCCTCCACTACCCATCGGTCCATGCCTCTCATACACAGATATCCTGATTTCAAATGAGCTCTCTCTAAAGCTCCCGATCCACTGATCACTAGGTACCGCCTGTCTGTATGCATCCCGCAAGTAGGAGATCTCCTTCCTGACCCGCACCATTGCACAAAGACTATCTCCATGGTTTCCCAAGTCCTCTTTCCTTTGTAGCTCATCTAATAATTCCTCAGACTCCCCTAGTCTCTCTATGGCGATGTCTCACTCACACCTAATCACAGTGTTCTCCCTCTCCAATGTCTCTACCCGTCTCTCTAGTCTAGGGACACGGTCTGCCTGTACCTATGTCATTGCTAGTCTGACTAGAAATGAATCAATGTCTAGGTCCTCCTCCTTAGTAGCATCCCTCTGTAGATAGGGTTCTTGTCTCCTAATGTCCATCTCTGCCTGCTCACCCTGGGCATCCAGATCTAGCATCTGTATATCCTAACCTACCAAATCAAGCATATGCTCATCCTATATGTCATCATGTACCTATCTGCCCTATATAACTCTCTCCTGGCCTAGTATAATATCTGCCTCATCCTATACTGGTGTGTGTCCTGCTGGATCTACCTGTATCGGGACAGCTACTGGTATCTTCCCTACAGCACCTGCTAGAATCTGTAATGGGGAACCTATGGTACCCTATGCTCATACCCATTCTTATATCTATCTCATAGGAGGTGGCATCAGTCCCCGTAGTGGTACACCTCTACCTCTCATCTGAGGCCCAACTCTCTCTCCTCTACCTCTGCCATCACCACCATCATCACCATCATCCCCATCATTTCCATGGCCTCTACCATCACCTCTGTCCCTCTGTCGGCCTCTCCGGTCTTGGCCTCCTCGCCTATCTCGGCATCTCTCTACAATATCTCTCTCAGGTGGCCTCTCCACCAGATCAGTCAACCTTGGGAATGGATGCTCCCTCAGATGTCTATCATAATATGTCATCATCCCTGGGTCTATGACCCCCTATCTCATGGACCATGCCTGAAATGACATGTCAAGGAACTCCTGTTGTGCAATCTCAAAGGACACCATCGGTCCCCAATCGCGCTGATGAGTCTAATTATTGACTCAATTTTGTTATGGTCTTTATGTTTTTTTGATACTCTAACAAACATTTCCAAGACATTTTATTACTTATACTTATGTGAACCTATGCCAAGTATAGCTAAAGCCACAAAATCTAAGGGTAGCCTGAATGATATGTTTTGCTAACTATTATAAATATAATGCAGTATTTCATATAATTATTTCAAGCTGTCTTCTAACATCTAATTAGGAGTTGAAATGTTGACTTGCATATGTGTACCAAATGTACTAACCTTTCAGGTAAACACAGAGTGGTATGAAGAGTGGTGCATCTGCATTGAAGAAGGGAGTTAGAAGACCAACCATGGTGAGAGAATTCAACATGATTCCAATGGTGGTGCTGAGATTTGAAGGAGCTGTTGTTCCAAAGAATATAGGGAATTAAGTCTTGCTAAATTTCCTCAGAACTGTTATTCTGTTGACAACAGTAATTGTATCATGTTATGGTTGTTTTATCTCCTCCGTATGTGGCGAGATTTAATGAGACTTTTCTGTTATGTTTTCAATAAGTGTCGATCCTTGATATAAAGGGATTTTGACTGATTTAGTAGATAATAGAGAAAGATAGAATGATGTATTCAGTATAATATAAGTTACTCTATTTTTTCTCTTCATGAGTTATTCAGTTATGTAACTAGTTAAGAAGATTTTAATGGAAGAGTGATTTTGGATTATTTCTTGTGTTGAGTAGTTAGAAGAAGCCAACCAAGGGGGCCCACTTGGGAGGTGGATTAGATTAAGTAGGAATAGATTTTCTTTCTGTACTTTTCCTATTTTCAAATAGAGCTACTATTTACTCCTGTAGCATTATATCTATGGTTGTTCTTGTAGCATTTGTAGAGATGAGTATAGTGAATGTTTTGAGTGTTAGACAAACTAAGATTCATTTCATAAGTTTTCTACAGTAATTCCATTCAATATTCAAGTGTGTTTACTTTCCTATAGCAATAGTATAGATTCTTTTCATGCATTTTATCTTCTTGTAGCATAAGTGTTTTGACTCCTAAAGGAACTTAGTGCACAAATTGTGTTGTCCCATTTCAAGTCTGCGTCCCTTGGTTGACAATCTAAATGCATTTCATGATGGGGATAGGTAATCTGTAGCATATATATATTACCCTTGAGAGAGAGACAATGACATGAGTATCTCTACCTATTGTGAGACTGTTCATTTTTGGTGTCGTTGCCGGGGATGGTGTCAAACTAGGAACCTCAAATCACTCATTTATTTTTCATGTTAGTTTCCTATTTTTTTTAGTTAATACCAAGAAGTTGTGAGCTTTCTTCACATGTCATCAACTTACTTGCATGCATCGAAGAAGGCAAGATGCTCATGATAGATTTCTTCGAAAGGAGTCTGTTAAACTGAAAGAAGAATTTGAAGAGCTTGAATTACCATTTCTTGATGTCAGTCCTGAGTTTGTTGCATCATCTTCAATAGAAGAAGAAGAAACCCAAGAAAAATTTGACCTTCATCCTTTTGCAGAAATATTGGCCAATTTTCATAATAATAATCCTACTCCAAAACCGCCTGTTGCTCAAAATCCTCTAGTCAACAATACTTTCCCACCATAGTTTCAATATCCAACACCTCCAGTAATGGCAGCTTCTACATTTCCATTTCCAATTCCAAGTCTTATTAACAATTCAAACCTTAAGAACATACCTGCCACAACACTTCCAAAGTTCTATGGACTTGTTATGGAAGATCCTGACACCTTTTTGTTCAAGTTTGACATACTGTGTCAAATTTTTGACTACAATACTGATAGTCATAAGCTTAAGTTTTTCCCAGCAACACTAAAGGAGTCAACCCTCAGATGGTTCATGGGCTTAGGAGTGAATGCAATAGCTGATTGGGATGGAATGAGAGATTTGTTTCTAAGGAAGTATAAAGACTACTGCAAGGGAAGTGATTCAAAAGGAGATGACATCTTTTGTATGTCATAAAGGGAAGAAGAGACATTAGAAGACTACATATCACGCTTCTTATTTAGTCTACAAAAGAACCCGCAACATGCATTGCAGGATGATTCATAGAAGTTGATTTTTCTAAGAGGAGTGAATGAAAATTATCTTGAAGCTTTGAACCTCATGGCCGGAGGTGATATATCTCAGTCCTCCTGGGATGACCTTAAGAATATTTATATGAACTATTCTAGAGCAGCGGTCAAGAAAGGAAGAGGATTTCGCTTAGTGCTAACCAAAGGGAGTGGCTCTGGTATTTCAAAGATGGATATTTCAAACCTATTGTCAAACTTCAAGAAAGACACCATAAATGATGTTGCTACACACCTAGACACTATGACCGCCAAGAAGAAACATGCAGACGCAGAGGTGCAAGTAGTAGAATACTGTCCTCATTGCCGCAAACAAAAGAAGGATTGTTAATGCAAATTGGTCACAAACTTGGAGAACCAACATCTTCCAACTGAGTACTTGAAGATAGAAGGAGAGGAAGAGAAAGTATTCTTCATTGCTCAATGTCGACCATGGGCTATGAGATAAGGTATGCCTCAAGACCCATTACAAAATTCAAGTCCATATAATAATCAGTGGAAAAACTAGAATGTTCAAAGTCCTCCACAGTATAATCAACCCACTTGGAATAATGCTTGGCCAAATAATCAACAAAATCAATGGTATCCTCCATAGCAACCCCAATGGTCACAATTTCCAAACCAATGGCAACAACCACAAGGAAATTGGTAGCCCACTAACTAGTGGCGAGGACCTCAGCAATGGTCTAACCCAAATCTTGGATATCCACCTCTATCACCTCCAACAAATATGCCTGCAATAATGCCACCTCCTCCAAATGCAAAACCCCAAAAGTAGACGCAATTACCTGCTCAACCTCAACCAAATCCAAATAGTCAATAGCCACAGTAGTGAATGTATGCTATTGATGCTCAATAGTACCATGCCTATGCACTTGATATAGCTGATATACACCTAAGATCAGGTACTACCTTGCCAGCACCTGAACCACCCCTTATCACTGAAGTGCCAGACATTCCTGCAGTAGCAGTACCAATTCCAGAGAATGATTTTCCAAATACTGTTGCATCAAAAAATGTTCCCAGCTCAGCTAATGTTCAAACATCAGTTAAACCACCTTTTCCTCAAAGGCTCAGCATGGAGAAACCCATACCAAAATAAGATCAACCATTTGATATCATTGACTAGCTTAAGAATATGCATGTCCATATTCCCCTGTTTCAAGCAATAAAAGATGTTCTAGTTTATGGAAAAGCAATAAAAGAAGCCTGTCTTAAAAATCCTGGGAGAAAGAAAAAGGATCCTACAATAGTTCATGTTATAGGAAAATTAGCTAATATCATGCTAGGAAAACTGGTGATACCAAAATATTTAGATCCAGGGAGTCTGGTTGTGAATCTCATCATTAATGGCCAGTCTATCAAAAATGCATTAATACACTTAGGTGCTGCCATTAATGTAATGACTAAGGACACTATGAATAAGCTAAGTATTGAAGGGTTGAGAGCTACTCCAACAATATTGCAATTAGTAGATAGCTCTATTGTTACTCCTACTGGAATGATAGAAGATATAATAGTTGCCTTAGATTCTTGAGAGTACCCTGCTGATTTCATGATCCTTTCACCAAAAGTGAACCTTGTTGGTTACCCTATTATTCTATGATGTCCATGGCTAGCAACAGCTGATGCAGACATAAGTTTTAGATCAGGGAACATGACAATTTCAGATGGGCAAGCCACTAACAAATTAGCATTGTATCCTCTAGCTCAACCGCAACCAGATTTGAGTACACCTATATGGCCAAACTTAGGAGATGGGGAAGAAGAACTAAATTCTATGGTTTAGCTCATGATTTTACATAGGAAATCCTTTTTAAAGCTTCAAGAGGAGGATGAAGTCATTCGGAGCATTCTTAACAATGACTATGTTGTAATCAAAGATGTGTCTGAGAGTTCTGTCTTAGAGTTAAGTACATATGAAGATAATACCAAGGATTGTGTGTTACCTTCAGAACCTAATATTATCCACCAGTTTCTACTTAGTGAAGTAACTAGAAGTCCTATACCTGAAGTATCCATGCTTGACCTTACAACTACTATTGAGCTTTCTAAAGGTCATAATCTCCATGTGAATAACAAGTTGCCTCCACAACAAATGGAACAACTCACTAAATTGTTGCAAACACATGAGAAAGCCTTTGCATGGGATTATGGGGACATGAAGAGATTAAGCCCAACATTATGTACTCATAGGATATATATCAATGAAGGAAGCTTACCCCTTCAACAACCTCAAAGAAGGATTAATCCAGCATTAAGGGAGATAGTCATAACAGAATTACAAAAGTTACTAGATGTTGGCTTTATATATCCTATATCTAACAGTAAGTGGGTATCACCTTTGGTTATAGTACCTAAAAAGGGAGGCAAATGGAGGATTTGTGTGGATTACAGGGAGTTAAATAAAGCTACCAAGAAATATCACTTCCCACTACCATTCATTGACCAAGTACTTGATACTTTGGTCAGTAAGAAGTATTTTTCCTTTCTTGATGGATATAGTGGCTATAATCAGATAACTATTGCTCCAGAGGACCAGGAGAAGACTACATTCACATGTCCATGGGGGACATATGCATATTTAGTTCTACCTTTTGGATTGTGTAATGCTCCAGCAACGTTTCAAAGATCTGTGATCAGTATTTTTGCTGACATTTCACATGATTGTATGGAGGTATATATGGATGACTTTACAGCATTTGGAGTGACATTTGATGAGGCTTTGAAGAATCTTGAAAAGGTACTAGTCAGGTGTAAAGAACATAATCTATCCCTTAATAGTGAGAAATGATTTATGATGATGCAGGAAGGAGTGGTACTTGGGCATTTCATTTCAGCAGTAGGAATTCAAGTGGACCCAACTAAAGTAGAGGTAATACTTACACTACTGACCCCTACTAAACAAAAAGATGTAAGATATTTTCTAGGAAATGTTGGATACTATAGACACTTTATTCAAAATTTTAGTCAAATTGCTAGCCCTCTGTATACACTGCTTACGAAAGAAGTTGAATTTAAGTGGACACAAGCATGTGATGAGTCCTTCTTGCAGCTACAGAAACTCCTAACCACTACACCAATCCTCAAAGGACCAAATTAGTCTATTCCATTCCACATCCATATAGATGCATCTAATTATGCAATAGGTGTTGTGCTGGGACAAAAGTCTACTAACCTTGAGAATGCAACTTACTATATCAGCAAAAGCCTCCATGGCCCTGAATTGAACTACACAGTTACTGAAAAGGAACTCCTAGCTTTAGTTTATGCATTCAACAAATTTTGACATTATGTCACAGGATATCCTATTTTTGTTCACATTGATCACTCTACAATAAAATATTTGATGAACAAACATGCTATAACAGACAAGTTGGCAAGATGGCTCTTACTATTGTAGGAATTTGATATAACAATTATTGATAAGCCAGGGAAGGCCAATGTAGTTGCTGACTACTTGTCTAGACTACAAAATGATGATGAAGACACTACTCAGGTTGAAGATACATTTCCAGATGAACACCTATTCTATATAGAAATCAAGAACCCATGGTATGCAGACATAGCCAATTATTTAGCAGCAAATAAGATACCCCCACATTTTTCTTAGAAAGACAAGAAAAAACTTGCAGAGAAAAGTTTTCAGTTTTCATGGATAGATAACAATATATTTTACTTTGGTCCAGATCAGATTATGAGAAGATGTGTGAGAGAAGATGAAGTGTATGATATACTCCATGCTTGTCACAACAAGGCTTGTGGAGGTCACTTTGCAGCAAAGCGGACAGCCCTGAAAATCTTAACCACAGGATATTATTGGCCTCAATTACACAAAGATGCAACTAGTTATACAAAAAAATGTGATAAATGTCAGAGGATGGGACGACCAACAAAATTAGATAAGATGCCACTCAATCCACATGTAGTAATAACACCTTATGACAAGTGGGGTATGGACTTCATTGGCCCAATTGACCAACCATCAAATGGAAAATCCTACATCTTGGTTTGTACAGACTACTTGACAAAGTGGGTGGAAGTGAAAGCTATGCAGAATGCAAGGGATGAAAAAGTAGCTAAATTTATGTATGAAGAAATATTTACTAGATATGGAGTCCCCAGAGAGCTTGTCACAGACCAAGGAGCACAATTCACATCAAACCTGATCACAAAGCTAATGAAGGAATATAACATAAGGAATCAAAAGTCTAGTCCTTATCATTCGCAAGCAAATGTATAAGTAGAGGTGACAAATAGAGAAATAGAGGCCATACTAACAAAGATAGTACAATTGCATCACAAGGATTAGAGCAGCCGATTACCAAAAGTAGCCTGGGCTTACCGGATGGAAAACAACATTAGGGTTCACACCATTTGAATTTATGTATGGGAAAGTAGCAACATTTCCCATAGAACTTGAACACAAAACATTGTGCACAACACTTGAGCTAAACATCAATCTTCCTGCAGCACAAGCATAACGTCTCCTCCATCTTAACTCCTTGGATGAAATGTGCAAGTCAGCATTAGAGAGAACAGAACTAATACAAAACCAAAGGAAAAGATGGCATGATTCACATATCAAGAATAAGCAATTTCAAGTAGGAGATTGGGCTTTATTATATGATTCCAGATACAAGGAGAACCTAGGAAAGATGCAAACTAGATGGCTCAGACCCTATGAAATTCAACATGTCTTTGATAATGGAGCAGTTCAGCTAACCACACTTGATCTAGTACAATTTAAGTTGATATTCAATGGACACCTCTTGCGCCTGTATCATAAGCCTCAAACCAAAGAAGAATTCTTACAATAGTTCAACATAACCAGTATAACACACTCTCAAGAAATAGTTCCTACAGCAGAAGGTGAAAGCCTTCCTCCTACAGCTACACCATGACATGCTTTCTCTAAGCATTCACAATAAAACTTTATTTAATGAGGTATATTCATTCATTCATTTTTCTATATTCTTCTCACCAACTCATCTCATTTCTATATCTACCACCCACCCAACTTCCATGTCACCCACAATTTCTCTTTTCAAATGGTTTCAATAAAATGCCATGTCAGCAATCTTAAGCGGCTGTCAGAATCAAAACTCTCATCAACTCACATTCGTGTATGATAATTCATAGACAAGTACAAATTTATAACTCTACTTATTTTTAGTGCATAGGCTTAATTAATTATATCTAGTACTGCATTAAATATATAATATAAGCACTAAGCCAGTTTCCCAACCTTGTGCCAAATTTAACAAGTGAGGACACTTGTTTAACTTTCGTAGGGGGTAGGGGAAGTGTACTAACTTCCAAGTGTCATTCTTAGACTATCATTGTCATACTCATGTCAAATCATTATTGTACTTAGGTTGCATTCCATTAATTTTTAAATCCTTCACACATTTCCCCGTACTTTCAAATTCTGATTTCCTGAACTTGACATGACTTCAAAAGGATCATAATTAATCTGTGAGGTAACTAGCACTATAGGTATTGATGTCTTCTAAAATCAATGACATTATTATAGTTCATGTCAAGTGAAACAAAGGTAATGCAAGCAAAAATATCGGCATTTTTCAAGAATCGCAATTGCATTTCAAAAGAGGGAATTTGCAGAAGAACTGAAAGTTTAGTAGTGGTTTGGAGAGCTGAGAAGTTAGAAATTGGTCACTATTTAGATGAGCAGACATTTATAGAGACATGAACCAGTGGTTCATGGTATTTTGCTAGCGGATGTTGAGGTAGTCTACAGGTTCAATGCATGCGGCTGGCTTGGTTATTTTCTACAGCTGACAGAGTTTAATGAGGAGGTTGCTGCGGAATTCATGGGTACATTTGAAGAACAGAAAGAAACAGTATGGGGATTGACAGTTGTGGCCACTGAAGAGAGAATTTTGGAAGTTATAGGATTACTAGTTGTGGGTGAACATAATCCAAATGAGCATGACGCTAGGTCATCTTGTGCTTAGTTTTCCAGGCTGGGTGATCCTCTGCTTGAAATTACTAAGTAGGGGTGCAATAGATTGTCCCTTCCCCAACCATTTCCAAGACTGGCTACGCACATTATCAGGTATTTAACCTGTGAGGGGAGATTTTCAAACCTACATGCTCACCATTTTAAGTTTCTTGGTTGTATCACGCATAATCTTCAGGTTAATATTACCAATTTTCTTTATAATATGCTAAGTATTGGTGCTGAGGAAACTCAAAGAGGCAATGCAAACTCTATTAGTCACCATGCCCTAATCAATATTTTAGTATAAAAATCTCTTAGGGATGTTTCCCCAATGTCATGGGAAGAATTTGTCCAAACTAAAACTTTGCAACCTCAAGCAAATCCTGTGGCCCAACCTCTAGATGATGCAGTAGAATCTTTTGACCCTACTAAAGAAGTAGTTGTGAAAGAAAAAGAACCAGAATTACCACCAGAAAACCAACCCCCTGAACCTATTCCAGAGAGTAGTGTACCCACTGCTTCCTCAAGAAAAGGAAAGCAAAAAGTTAGGAAAGAAATCCCTAACTTAGAAGGAGAAATTTCAAACCTGCAGTCCAAATTAATAAAAGGAAATGGTCAAGTCCTATAGTAACTACTCCTACTCCATCTATTCTTATAGCACATAAAGCAAAAAGGTCTCACCAGCCTAAAACTATAGTGGTTGAAGAGGCAGCTTTGCATAGAAGCCCTCGAATGAGAGGACAAGTGACCCCACCTTCTCCTCAAAAACCAGATGTTCCATCACCAACACCATCTAAAGAGCCCTCTGTTGAAGTTATTCCCGATGACTCTCCTTCCCAAGCAGAATCACAACACATGGAGGAAACTCCTAATGAGCAAGAACCTAGCAGTAGCATGCCTTAGAATGATGGAGTGCCTAAGCCGAACCCTGAAGTAATACAAGAAAACATTCCTAAGAATGTTCAATCTACTTCTCAACATCTTGTGTATTCTAATATGTCCATTATACCTTACCAATCATCATGGTTCACTAATTTCTTCCAGCAGACTGTTAAGGAGAAGAAAAAGAAAGCCCAAATGTAAGAATTCCCTCCATCAATGATTCAGTATGTCCTCTTTCATCTGTATAATCATTTTATCTTTCAAAAAACATGGTGGAAGTAGGAAAGGTATCAAATGCAAAGGGAAATGTTTGAGAAGGATGAGGAAATTGAATCTCTCAAAGAAAAGTTAAAGAAACAGAAAGAGAAAATGAACGAGGCCTTCAAACTAGCTGACCAGGTGATAGCTTGAAGATCACCACCTAGAATATATGCTATTTTCTTAAAGGAGAAATTTATTTTGTTCCAACTTATGATGACAATGAAGGACATTGATTGTGAACTCAAAATGGCCCAAGAATTCTATGGTTTATATCAGACTTTGCCAACATGGCAACAAAATCTGTTATGTGAGCTTTATCTGCACAATTTTGTTATCCTGTATGAAACGGAGTGGAATCCCCTGCTCTATATAGGAGACATTCACCTAAGGGCCTTAATGTTATGGATGCATAATGAGACAAATCATGATAGACAGTTGAACACCTACAAGGAACTAGAAAAATCTGAGCCTCTACCATTAAGGCCTGAGTCACATAAACTAGATGTTCTTCTGAGGGATTGTCTCAATTTGACATATGGGAGACAAAAGCCAGAAATTAGGGAGAAAGTGTTTGCATTAAGGGATAAATTTTATAGAGACTATCAGACACTTCCCAATTTTATAGCCCAAAGAGCTCTTTCAGGGGTCAGAAGTAGGTGGAACAGATTGCCAGAAGCTTTCAGAAAAGCAGAGCCACATAGCCCCATTAATTATGAACCAGTTGTCAGCAGATTGTCTAATTACATGAAGTTGGGATGACATCCCAAAAGGGAGTAATGGATTCCCTTATCATTCCAGCCACCTACACTCTTTTGGCCATTATATGACATCAGTACTTCTAGGTTGGATCCGCTGGTTGAGGAACATTAAGGAAATCACTTGGAGTGCACAAGGGGGTTCTACTACACTTTCAGAAGTAGAAAGAAGGGAAAGACTACTGTTGGAGATTTCAAGACAATTGTAAGGAGATACAATGCTTGAGGACAAGCATTCTATTAGTAGGGGGCAGATGATGAGTCTAATTATTGACTCAATTTTGTTATGATCTTTATGTTTTGTTGATACTCTAACAAACATTTCCAAGACATTTCATTACTTATACTTATGTAAACCTATGCCAAGTATAGCTAAAGCCACAAAATCTAAGGGTAGCCTGAATGATATGTTTTGCTAACTATTATAAATATAATGCAGTATTTTGTATAATTATTTCAAGCTGTGTTCTAACATCTAATTAGGAGTTGAAATGTTGACTTGCATATGTGTACTGAATGTACTAACCTTTCAGGTAAACACGGAGTGGTATGAAGAGTGGCACATTTGCATTGAAGAAGGGAGTTAGAAGACCAACCATGGTGAGAGAATTCAGCACGATTCCAATGGTGGTGCCGAGCTTTGAAGGAGTTGTTGTTCCAAAGAATATAGGGAATTAAGTCTTGCTAAATTTCCTCAGAACTGTTATTTTGTTGATAGTAGTCATTGTATCACGTTATGGTTATTTTATCTCCTCCGTATGTGGCGAGATTTAATGAGACTTTTCTATTATGTTTTCAATAAGTGTCGATCCTTGATAAAAAAGGATTTTGACTGATTTAGTAGGTAATAGAGAAAGATAGAATGATGTATTCATTATAATAGAAGTTACTCTATTTTTGCTCTTCATGAGTTATTCATTTATGTAACCAGTTAAGAAGATTTTAATGGAAGAGTGATTTTGGATTATTTCCTATGTTGAGTAGTTAGAAGAAGCCAACCAAGGGGGCCCACTTGGGAGGTGGATTAGATTAATTAGGAATAGATTTTCTTTCTGTACTTTTCCTATTTTCAAATAGAGCTACTATTTACTCTTGTAACATTATATCTTTGGTTGTTCTTGCAGCATTTCCAGAGACAAGTATAGTGAATGTTTTGAGTGTTAGATAGACTGAGATTCATTTCATAATTTTTCTGCATTAATTCCATTCAATAGTCAAGTGTGTTTACTTTCCTGCAGCAATAATATAGATTCCTTTCATGCATTTTATCTTCATACAGCATAAGTTTTTTGACTCCTAAAGGAACTTAGTGCACAAACTGTGCTATCCCATTTCAAGTCTACATCCCTAGGTTGACAATCTAAATGCATTTCATGATGGGAATAGCTAATCTGTAGCATAGATATATTACCCTTGAGAGAGAGACAATGGCATGATTATCTCTACCTATTGTGAGATTGTTCACGCACCACTCCTGATGTGTGTGGGCAAACTCTGTCACCCCCTGTGGTAGACCCTGCATCCTGTCAAACTGTCATAAAACCTAGCTAACCAACTGTCTCTCAATGATATAGGGTTTCCTCCCTATCAACCATCTCAACTCAAAGCAGAAGCCAAGCTGTCACTCATCCTCCCATGGCTCACAATCCAGGTAGGGTCTCCAGATCACTGAGTCTATAGTATCAAATGTATAATGCCAAAACTCTAAACAACCCATCTTATGCTAAGTCTGGATAGATGCATACAAAAAGATATAAGGTTGTCCAGTGCCGCAGAACCTCATAGCTACTGGACTTGTAACTACAATGTGCTCCCATGCCCAAACATGGAGCAATGTAACACCAACTGATAAAGAATCACTCTTGTGGTATACCACCTGATGCAGATAATGATATAGGTGTGCGAGCAGACACACCCCCCAAGTAAAATAGATCCCCTCCTCCAACATCCTCTGAAGAGTCCAACCCCAACCAACTCTAAAACTGTGTGATCTACGATTAGGACACACGTTACATTCGATCGCTCCAGCCAAGAAAAAAGGAAGAGGCTCATAGAAATCAACCATGTCCTCCCAACTAATCTCTGTCTCATCAATGTCCTCATCCCCAAAAATAGCTCTACAGTCTGCCAATCCTCCACGGTGATCATACTATACTAACTCTCCGGTGATCGGTAGTCATAGGATGCGATATACATCCTCTAAGGTGACTATCATCTCTCCTATGGGGAGATGAAAGGTACTCATCTTCGAGTGCCATCTCTCTACAAGTGTTGTTAGCATGCCTAGATTCACTCGAATCTCAGGCGTATATATGATATGGTATAGTCCAGTCACCCCGATCAACAATCTATTAGTCTCTAACAGCGTCGGCCTCAAATTCTGAGTCACAGGACATCTCTCCCATGACATCAGAGTATCTATGATATCCTTCTATCATAATCAATCAATCAAACTATCAAACTTCGATCCAAATGATCTATCTATCTATCTTATCCTATCAATCGAATACATGTTTATCATGTGTAATAACAGGTAATTCTATCAATTATCTAAAATCAAGAGGGTTAACTAGCGATCAAGCTACAATGTCATCTATCTTGACTTAATCAATCACAATACAGTGCCGACAGATCATCCTGGCTTCTCGAAATCAAGATTGACCCAATTAACTTACCAAATTCTACAAATTTTGCCATCTAACACAAATGTGTAGCACCGAAAAATGCTTGTGCAGGAACCCCTCACATTTGCGCAGATTTTTACATTTGCGCAATTTCCCTAAATGCTTATGCAACATCCCCTAACATATGCGTAGATTTGACATTTGCGCAGATTTGCTAACTATTTGCACAATTAGAATTGACATTTGCATAGAAACTACATTTGCGCACTTTTCATTAACAAAAGTGCACTCCAAAAATTCTTCTAACACACATGCGTAGGTGCATGACACATATGCATAGAATTAGCAATTTTTTATGCAAACATAGATTGTTTCTGTGCATATATGCGTCACAACTGCGCATTTGTGGTTCGCCTCAAGAACTAAAAATTTTCTACTCTAATCTATGGTTGAATCTACCCTAAACATGCTACAAATCTACTAAAACATGCAAAAAATCATCAAAATCATAAAGAGGATTGAGTAACCTACTGGCTCTCCTAAATCGGGTTCCCTATCGAAGCGTCTGACCCTCTCGAATCAATGATCTGACAGTAGGAATGACATCTTTTCAGCTCTACTCTGTTCTCTCCTCTCACTCTGATCTCCAAATGACAAGTGTGCATAATGACCCTATTGTGGACCCTTTTGCCCTATATATAGCCTATGGACCCATTTTGCTTGATGTGTGGACCCTACCTATTTGTTTCTTCCCAATCACCCCATTATCACCAGCCTTTTCTCCCATTTCTTTCATGAGATTGATTGTCAACCCCGACGTAATATATATATATATATATATATATATATATATATAGATATATATATATATATATATATATATATATATATAAAACACAAAACTAAATTAATTATTTTTGTCAATCAATCTCTCGAGGGGGCATGCATAGGTCATTTGAGATATTGTCTGGGGCAAGGGCAAAAATGCTTGAATTTTTCTTTGAAACAATGTGACCAGCACATTATTTTAAAGAGGGGCAAAATGTATACACTAAAAAGTGACCTCATTAATTAATTAAATATTTATTATTTAATTAAATATTGACTTGATGAATTAATTAAATATTTATTCCTCTATTTATTAGATAAATTATTCAATTTATCTAATAGATTCACTATAGTCTAATCCTCTATCCTAAGTCTTCTAAATAGTCTATTAAAGTGATTTAATTAATTACACAATCACCTAAATATGACTAAGTCCCCTAGTCCATCTCACCTACCTAGTCACTTGACACATCACTTTGGCTAAGATAAATAATTATTATTAATTATTTATTAATCATTATCCTCACCCACACATGTCCTATCTTTAAGGGCTATGTGACCTCATAAGACTTGGTCTCATGACCACATGTCTTCTCTCAAACTAAGTCAAGAAACAATCTCTATTCCTAAGGGGCTTCTCAAGCCACCTCTAAGGGTCAGAAATGAGTCATAGGACACTTGTACAAAGAGTTCTCATGAGGAAAAAGTCCTTCCCTATTCCTCTCTTTGGTCTTTGTGAGACACTTGACATGTTTCTTTCCCTTCCACCTCTTCCATGTCAATGTGAGAGGAACATCATCCCTATTCTTCCTCTCACATTCCAACTACATCCCCCTTTCTCTCAACTCCTTCAACCAAGTCAATCCTAGCCCTAGGATCTTCCACCTTTCATTCTCCACTATAGGATTGTGCCACCTAGGCTTGGATCCTCCAAAACTCTATAAAAGGAGCCTCATTTTTCCTTTGTGAGATAATAGCTAATAGTGAATTTCAAGCAATCAAGCAATAAGGTAATCAAGCATACAAGCAATCAAGCATTTCAAGCATCCAAGCCATTCTCATATCATTTTCATCTCATCCACCACATTTGCATAATTATGCTTTAGTTTTGCATACATTTACTCAAATCTCCACACTTTGAGAGCATCTTGGGAAGGAGATTCATTTGGAAATCTAAGAGCTCAACATCTTCGAGGAATCAAAGTTAGGAGGGCAATGGAGACAAGCTACATTGTAGGTGAAGGTAAAACCTTATTTTAGCTTCATTTTTATTGTATTCTTCATTGTTGTTTGCTAATTAGTTTGATTTATTAATCTTAGAATAGTTAATATATCATTTAGAATAGTTAGACATCTAATTTGCATACAACTACTACTCGAGATGGTCAGTTCATTAATAGTTTCAACGTCATTGTTGGATTTCGCTTCAAGAATAGGTGAATCAGACTCATTTAGTTCATTACTTTTCTCTAGACTTACATTGGGTGTAGGCGCATATTGGGGAATGACATCTACATGTTTCTCTATGATGATTTCATCTTCTTCTGGAATGACTCCCCATTGTTAGGAACCTGTGTGGTCCTTTTGTTTATTCTATTAGTGTAGTGTTGTTGGACGCATATGCTTTGTAAGTCATCCCGTTAGTTTATTTTATTATCCCACATGCATAGGTAGTATTACTTTTCTAGATCGTACTTAGTATATAAGTGGGTGTTGAGTCCTTTGTTGGCACGGAAGAGTTTATTGTATTGAGCTTGCTCAAAGGAGGTTACCCCCTCGAAGTGGCCCGTGATCAATAGACTCACTCTGAGTTCTACTTTGCTCTATATTTCTATTATTTCATGCATGTTCATTATAGCGTTGCTAGAGGTTCCTCTCATCTGGTATCAGAGCACTTTCTTAGGCTCGCTGGTGGAAATTCTTTTTTTTCGTCGGGCTTTCAGGTTCCTCTCAAATCTCATCTGCGTTACAATTGGGTTATTTCAAATTACAGAAATTCTTGTTCTTGCGATAGTTCAATTCCGTTGTTAGTATCTAAGTTAACCAAAAAAAAAAAAAAAAACCCCTGCTATATGGTTGTCACCCGTACAGGAGCAAAAATCATGGAGGAGGAAATTGCCTCCCTCAAGACTAGACTTCAAGATCTGGATGAAAAATTTCTCAGTCTCACTCTTCAACAGTCAAGCCTGAACCGAGGCCATTCTGTCGACACTAGTTCTAGCCCTTTTCCTGGACTGAAGCTTGATTTTCCTCGCTTCGATGGTGCTGATCCAACTGGATGGATTTACTGGGTAGAGCAGTATTTCAATTTGCATAATACTACAGATTTCAACAAAGTTTCACTTGCATCTTTTCATTTGGAGCATGACGCTCTTCAATGGTTACGTTGGTACATCAAGGCTAACAATGATCCCACCTGGACAGAATTGTGTACACTTCTTTTGAAGCGTTTTGGCCCTAGTGATTTTGATGACTTCACAGGCGCACTCACTAAACTCTGACAAACAGGCATAGTGAGAGAATACCAAATAGAGTTTGAAAAATTAGCTAATCACACAGAGGGATTGTCTGATGAATTCTTTCGTAGTTGTTTTATCAGTGGTTTGAAGGATGCACTCCGATCTGAAGTCAAAATGTTTCGGCCCACTACTATAATGGAAGCCCTTGGGTTGGCTAAATTAGCAGAGGACAAGATCAATGCTTTACAATGATCTAGATCTAATTTTGTTCCATTCTGAAATGCAGGCTCTCAACATCCTCCGGTCACACCAACTCCCAAAACTACTCCTATCAAGCACTTGTCAAAAATAGAGATGCGAGCCTGTCGGGAAAAAGGGCTTTGCTATAATTGTGATGAGAAATGGTCCCGAGGCCATAGATGTGTGCAGCAAAAGCTCTATCTCTTGGATGTGGATTCCCCACCCGAACAGGAAAAGTATGAAGATGCTCAAGAAACAGTCGATGAAGAGGTTGAACCAGAAGCCCAACCAGAGATATCTGTCCATGCTTTGGCCGGAGTCACTACCCCACAAACCATGCGGGTTCAGGGTTACTTCAAGAAGGTCCCTCTTACTATCCTTATTGATTCTGGTAGCACTCACAACTTCATTGACCCTAGCATAGCCAAACGGGCTGATTGCTTTGTTCATCCCTGCTCTAACTTTGAAGTCATGATTGCTAATGGGGGCACTTTACCTTGCAAAGGAAAATGTCGCAATGTGCGTCTCTCTATTGGAGATTATACCCTACGCTCTGACATGTTTGCCTTGCCCTTAGGGGGTTGTGATGTGGTTTTGGGTGCCCAATGGTTACGCACTCTTGGTCCCATTCTCTGGGATTTTTTTAAACTTTGGATGAAGTTTTCAGTCAGTGGGCAACAACACACTTTGACAGGCTTGCAGCCCAGGTCTCTCAGCATCATCAGTTCACATCGTATGGAAAAGCTTCTTAAGAAGAATTCACATAGTGTCATTGCTCAGCTCCATTCCATCCAAATGCAGCCATCAGCAGTCTCTAGTACTCCTGCAGATCTACAACAAATTTTGGATAAGTATTCCACTGTATTTGCTGAACCTACGGGCTTGCCACCATCTTGCCCAGAGGACCACCATATTCAGCTCCTTCCTGGTAGCATCCCACCCAATATCAGGCCCTACCGCTACCCCTTTCATCAAAAGACTAAAATTGAGATGCTTGTTCGTGATTTACTGAAGCAAGGTATTATTCGCCCTAATACTAGTTCTTTTTCATCTCCAGTTCTACTGGTCTGTAAAAAAGATGGGTCTTGGTGACTCTGCATTGATTTTTGAGCCCTTAATAATATCACCATAAAGGATAAGTTTCTCATTCCAGTTTTTGATGAAGTTCTTGATGAGCTTCATGGCACTCATTTTTTCTCAAAGTTGGATCTTCGTTCTGGGTATCATCAAATTAGGGTCAATCGGGAGGATATTCCTAAAACAGCCTTCCGCACACATGATGGTCACTATGAATTTTTAGTCATGCCCTTTGGCCTCACTAATGCTCCTTCAACATTTCAGGCAGTGATGAATAAAATATTTCAGCCCTACCTAAAAAAATTTATTCTGGTCTTCTTTGATGATATTCTCATCTATAGCAAAACTTGGGCTGAGCATCTCCATCATCTAGAACTCGTCCTACAACTTCTCTCTGATCATCAACTCTGTACGAAAATGTCAAAATGTGTGTTTGGCTAGAAGAAAGTGGAGTATCTCGGGCATATTGTTTCACACCATGGGGTTCGGGTGGATCCTACCAAAATAGACGCCATGAAAAATTGGCCGCATCCTCAAACTCTCAAGAGCCTTCAAGGTTTTTTGGGTCTGACTGGCTATTACTGGAAGTTTTTCAAGAATTATGGGAAGATTGCAGCACCATTGACAGCTATGTTAAAAAATGATACTTTTACCTAGACCCAGGTTGCTGAGAATGCATTTGCACAACTGAAACAAGCTATGTGTAGTACACCTATTCTTGCTATGCCAGATTTTTCTAAGCCCTTTACTATTGAGAGTGATGCTTGCGGCAATGGACTGGGTGCTGTTCTCCTTCAAGATGACCATCCTATTGCATTCACTAGCAAAGCTCTTTCTGGTAAGAATCTAGCCTTATCTACATATGAAAAATAAATGATGGCTATTTTGCATGCTGTACAAAAGTGGCGACCATACCTCCTTGGGAGTCATTTTTGCATCAAGACTGATCACCAAAGTTTGAAATACTTCCTGAAACAATGATTATCCTCCCCTGCACAACAGAAATGGGTCAGCAAACTCATGGGGTATGATTATGAGATCACCTACAAGAAGGGTAAGGACAATATTGTGGCTGATGCTCTTTCCCACACATTTGATGATCAAGCTTCACTTTCAGCTATTTCTATGCCAATCTCAAATTGGTTAGAATCTGTTCAACAAGGCTATGTCAGTGACCCCTCTTTATCTCAGATCATTCACCAGTTGGCCAATAATCCTTCTATGGTACCACATTATTCATGGGATGGTGCTTCTCTCTGCTATAAGCGGCGTCTAGTGCTTTCTCAAAATCCAAATTTGCAACAGGCTATCTTTTATGAACTCCATGCTTCTCCTTCGGCAGGACATTCTGAGTTTCTCAAGACTTATGAGCGGGCAAGGCGGAATTTTTTTTGGAAAGGAATGAAATAGATGATTCAATAGATGGTGGCTGAATGTGATACCTGCCAATGCCACAAGGGTGAAATGACCCTCCCTCCTAGTTTATTGGAACCCTTGCCCATCCCTACATGGATTTGGACTGATATTTCTATGGATTTCATTGAAGGGCTTCCTAAATCTGGTGGCAAAATAGTGATTTTGGTTGTGGTTGATTGTCTCTC
Source organism: Chamaecyparis obtusa (assembly GCA_027943335.1). Lineage (NCBI taxonomy): Eukaryota > Viridiplantae > Streptophyta > Pinopsida > Cupressales > Cupressaceae > Chamaecyparis > Chamaecyparis obtusa. Next base: position 606,229 of record BSBK01005594.1, on the reverse strand, counting down.
CAAATATAGTCATTTTTGTGCCCTCAGCCACCCCTATACTGCCTCCTCAGTTGCACAGATCTTCATGGACTAGATCTTTCATCTACATGGCCTCCCTTCTTCCATTGTCTCAAACCATGATGCAACTTTTACCAGTCATTTTTGGACAGCATTGTTTCAGCAAGTTGGTACCAAACTGAAGATGAGTTCGGGTTATCACCCACAAACTGATGGTCAGACCGAAATCATCAACAAATGTCTGGAAACTTATCTTCGCTGCTTCACTTCTGAATAGCAACATCAGTGGGCCAAGTGGCTTCCTCTTGCAGAATGGTGGTACAATACCTCTTACCATACGGCATCTAAAATGACTCCCTATGAAGCAGTTTATGGGCAGGTACCCTCAGTACTCCTTCCCTACACTCCCAGCAGTTCACCAGTTCAGGCAGTTGACACAGTTCTCCGCACTAGGGATCAGATTCTTTGCACTTTACAGGATAATCTTCACATGGCCCGCAATCGCATGAAACAACAAGTAGATCAACATCGTTCTGAGTGCTCTTTTCAAGTTGGGGATATGGTTTTTCTTCATCTTCAACCATACAAGCAATCCTCCCTGAAGCTTAAAGGGCGTCATAAGTTGGCCCCCAAATTTTGTGGGCGATATAAAGTTCTGCAAAAGCTTGGTTCAGTTGCTTACAAACTAGAACTTCCTCCTTCTCGCATTCATCCAGTATTTCATGTTTCTTGTCTCAAGCAAGTTCTTGGCACTAACATCAAAGCACAGACTACTCTACCTGAATTGGATAAGGAAGGATCCATTATTTTGGAGCCTGAGGCAATCCTTGACCAGCGCACTCATCAGCTTTTCTCTCGCTCTATCTCTGAGGTATTGATTCAGTGGCATGGCATGCAACCAGAGGATGCTACATGGGAACCCCTTCTTCAGATTCAGCAACAATTTCCACACCTTAAGCTTTGAGGACAAAGCTTTTTTTCTAAGGGGGAGGGGATGCTAGGAACCTGTGTGTTCCTTTTGTTTATTCTATTAGTGTAGTGTTGTTGGATGCATATGCTTTGTAAGTCATCCCATTAGTTTATTTTATTATCCCACATGCGTAGGTAGTATTACTTTTCTAGATCATACTTAGTATATAAGTGGGTGTTGAGTCCTTTGTTGGCACGGAAGAGTTTATTGTATTGAGCTTGCTCAAAGGAGGTTACCCCCTCGAAGTGGCCCATGATCAATAGACTCACTCTGAGTTCTACTTTGCTCTATATTTCTGTTATTTCGTGCATGTTCATTATAGCGTTGCTGGAGGTTCCTCTCACCCATTCATAATCATTGGATTCATCTTCTGATTCTGGACCTCTAGGAAATCTAAGCACATGGGTGAAATATGGACAGATTCCCCAAGTTGGGTTTCCTTCAGATTCTTATTTGAATTCATACTCATAAGAGTCTATCTCAGAATCGTTGGTGTGTTCCTCTTGTTTGGATTCAAGATCTATCGGTTCTTGTGTGGTGACTGTCATTTGTGCAACAGTAGGTTTTTGTGTTTCTACTAGATTGATCATTTTTATTAGCTCATCTTCATCTCTGAGCATGTCTAGGATGTCTTTAGAAATGCGTTCATAGGGAAAAACATCTGTAGTATCAAAACCATCACTATCACCCTGTTTGTTTTCCTCTACTTCATTGTTGTGCTCTTCTATCTCTATCTGTTCTATTACATGAGAAGAGTTACCCTTGAGATAGAAGGGTTTCTTTCTATAGCCTAGTCCTATGGTATCTTTGTTAGGTCAATGCACATGTGCAATGGGTGCCATGAGACCTTTTCCTCTCACTCCTAGGGGCCCTTTACCAGGATATCCCATTTTAGCTATCAGTTTATCTCCTGGGCCATATGACTTGAAAGGAATTTTTAGTGTTTTAGAGTCACATGTTTGAACAGTTTGGGATTGAGACTCATACTTTTATAGCCATGAAAGCACAACTTCATCCTCTTCAAATTCTTGTTTGGACACTTGTTCTGCAACAAAATTTCCTTTATAAACAACAAGAGGTTCTTTAGATTCTAGTTTTGGCTATTTTAAAGACTGTCCATAAGATTTAGGTGAGATAGGGAGAGATGTTAGAGATAGGATTGGTTCCATAGTATATTCTCCCATGCCATTTTCTTTAATTTTGACTTCTTTTGCAATGTCTTCCATCTTGGATGTAGACGCCATGTCTATTTTCTTTGTGGAAGATTCTATGTTATTCGAAACAAGTTTTTCAGCACTCTCTTTCAATGCATTGCAAGTTGTAGATATGTCAGCTAGAATGGTTACCTCTACTCCCTCATAAGGAAATTTTACACACTTATGGTATGTGGAAGGAATAGCTCACATTTCATGTATCCATGGTCTCCCTAGAAAAATTTTGTAGGCCAAAGGTAGATCTAGAACTTGGCAAGTGATGTCTTTGATAACAGGTCTTGTTCTGATGGGTAAGACAATTGTTCCTTTGGAAGATCTTTCTTGTTCATCATATGCCTTGATAGTTATCTTCTTTTTAGGATCAATGGAAGCTTTTGATAATCCCAGTTGTGTGATCAAGTTGTAAGAACATATGTTTAGACCAGCGCCTCCATCTATCAACACATGTTTGACCTGACAATTTTGGATCAAGACTTCAATGTGAAAGGGCTGATTATGCGGATGACTCCATGAATTGTCATCTTCCTTTGAAAAGGAGATATACTGGGGTGATGTCAAATGACCAACCATAGTCTTAAAACTTTCTAGATCAAGATTTTTAGGAACATTGGAACCGAGCAGAGCTTTATCCAGAATAGCTCGATGAGCGGGAGATATTTGAAGCAACTTAAACATTGATATTTTTGCATTGGTATGCTGGAGTTGTTGGACAATACTGTATGATGTTGGTCTCGTGTCTTTAGAATTTGATGATTTAGAGGCAGCCCTCTATTTAGAAGTAGATGAAAGATTGAAAGGCATCTTAGAGACATTTGATGAATCTAAGATTTGTCCTTGTAGATATGCCTAAGCTTGTGATCGAGTAACTACATTTTTTGATAGATTATCTCTATCTTTTCTTATAATGGTGATGACATAGCAATGTTAAGATAAGCAAGGTTCAACCATGTTTATGACAGCATTGTTTCCAGAGTAGGCGTAATTGACTTTAGCACCCATATTAGGCTGAGAATATGAATCTCCTTGATTATGCTTTGGAAATGGTTTCGTTAATGTTGTATGATCATTATTGCATTTATGATTGCCAGTTACAATTTCTCCATTATCAATTTTGTCTTGTATGAGATGCTTCAAGCATATGTAGTTATTGGTTTTATGACCCTTGTTTCGATGGAAGTCACACAAATCATTCTCTTTCCACTATTTTGGTTTAGGTTCAGGATCAAGTGGTTGGATCTCAGGCAATGTGATGATTTTGTTGGCCAATAGAGTTTTCATGTCGAATTCCAAGGACTCTCCAAGAGGAGTAAACTTGCATTTAGGATCTGTGGCCCAAGGTTTGTAGTTAGATGGCTTCTTGTTTGATTCAGCCACTTTTATTTCTGAAGCTTTGATGGCTTGGGTACCAACAGTGAGATTGAAAGTGTGTGCCTTAGATGGGGCACAAATATTATCAACGATGCCATCTATGATGATGCCTTTATGCTTGATCCATTTTTTGTCTTTGTCTTTGGAACTAGATCCAGATTCATACTTGTCCTTTTGAATTGATATGTCTCCTTTTTGTACAAGTACTTTCTCAATTTTGATTGCATTTTCTACCATTTTATCAAAGGATGTATGATTTTGCATTTGTAAATGGTAGTTGATTTTTGGAACAAGATTGTTGATGAAAATTTCCAGCTTCTCAGTTTCTGGAATGGGTCTAGCATATAGAGAAAACTTTTTCCTCCATCATTTGAGGAAAGTCAGGAATGATTCTCCTGAGTTCTATTTCAGATTGCAGATGTCGATCATAGTGACCGAATGTTGGATGTTGTAGGAGTATTGTTGATAGAATAGCTTGATCAACTCCTCAAAAGTTTTTATTTTTGGAGGCATTTTTTAAAACCAATGAATGGCTTCTCCTCCAAGAGATCATGGGAAAAGATGCATTAAGTAGGTTGGTTCATGCATGAACTCCATGGATTGAGTACAAAATTCTCTGACATGATCTTGGGGATCAGAGTTTCCATCATATGTTTTGTATTTGGGCATTTCCACTCTTTTTGGGAATGGTGGCATGTACAACTCTTTATCAAATGGAAAAGGGCATAGGGCCTCCATGGAGAACTCCTTAGGTTCCTTCTCTTTTTCTAGCTTGTTGAGCTTGACTTGCATGGCATGCATCGGTTTCATCATGGCTGTGATAGGAGTTTCTTCCTCATGTGTGATGATATCTTCAACATTAAAGTTCAGAGGAAGTCTAGCCCCTTGTTGAGCTAACTCTAGGAAGTATGCCTCTCTATCTTCCCTCAAGAAGTGTCTCATCATTCTCTTGAAGTTATCATCATTCTGATATTGGGCAATTTTAGATGGTGTTGCTTCAACATCTCCACCATGATTAGAGTGATGGCCCTGGGATCCTTAGTTTCCTCCTCCTTGAGACATTGTGTTTTTATGAGGACTACCAGGGATTGTTTGAGGTGGAGTTGGTTGATTACCCGCATGGATTGATGCAGGAGGGGTGATGTAACCACCTTTCAAGAATAGATTGCCAAGAGTGTATTCTCCAAGTTTATTAGTGTCGTAGGGTTGATGAAATGTCTGAGCTATCATAGAAGATGCAGCTAAAGAGAATTTGGGTTGTTCTCCTTGTTTTCTCTGTGATGAAGCTCTAGTTTCCACCATTAACCTTGGGTGAAGCAAAAGAGCAAGATTAAGACAACTGAAGAATGACTTGATTCAAGAAGATCGAATGACGCAAACTTGTCAAGATTGGATTGATTGAAGACTAGTTTGGATGTAAATGAAGGATATTGTGCCCTAGTAGTATGGGTAGACGCCCAAAAGATGGCGAACAGGAGCTCGCAACACTTAGCCATTTTTTTGAAGACTGAATTGAAGATGATTTTGACAAGGTTTTGACACCAGATGAATGTGATTCAAATCGAAAGATCAGAAGACTGGATCAAACACAAGAGACCACTTTTAGGCAAATAGATTAGATTTCTCTGATTCGCTTTTCTCTACTCCTGACACAGTGAATTTTTTGACAAAATTTGGAAGTTGGTTGTAAAAACTAGATTTCTAACAAATTTTGGAGTTTTCTGACAACTTTAGAAAATTTTGATACAAGTTTCTCCATGCTCGTACGATTCTGGGTTGGCTCTGGCATGACAGTTGACAAATCTCGTATGACAACTGACACCAGGGTTTGGTTTTTGCTTGAATTTTGAGACAAAACTCGTACGACAATATATTGCTTCCTATACAACAATCTAGGGGTTCTGGTACAACTTTTGGGAAAACTTGTACAAATTTTTGAGACTGCAGGATGACTTTTGATTCCAAAAAGGATTTTTGCTTCAGATTTGCAATTTTTCATTTTTCAGTTTCAAATTGTTTGCAAAATTTTATGTCCAGGTTTGAATATTTGTGTAATAGTTTGTCTCGGGTTCATTCATTTCTAGTAACCAAGTAGATAACAAGCACACAAAACATCAAGCAAGGGAATTCAAGCACGTCTGAAAACAATGAGCAAGGGTCAAAGAAACCTTGCACATGAACAATCAAGTGACTTATTGTTCTAATCCCTAGGAATGCTATTTGTGTATGTTCTCAAAAAAAAATTTCAATAACCCACATAGTCCTAGAAAATGAAAAATTTGGCCTCGGTAGGGTTTTTAGTAATGGTCTGAGTCTGCAACTTTTGTGATCTCAAGAGGGTGAAATCCAATCTAGGTGCACCGAGGTTTTGACACAGTCTGAGAATTTAATCAATCAGGAGCTGCTAGGGAGATCTGACAGCCCAACAAGAGACCACACTCATGGAGATTTCTTCCACAAAGACATTTATATAGCGGTTGTTGCTACCACAATGAAAATGGCTATTACCGCTTGAGGTTCCATCCACATGGTTGACCCAATAAAGGGAATGTCCACTATGGTTAATCCTCTCTAAAGGTGACTCACAAAATATACCACATGGGGACTTGGTCCAAATTCAAGGATCTGAGTTTCTGATACTACCCAAAAAGGGAGTAGAGCATAATCCTCTAGCCTTTTCACTTTTACCCAAACACAACAGACAAATTCTTTGACATGATAAGATTGAAATCACCTCACCAAGTTTTGTGATGTCAACAATGATGTCTACCGATCTCTCTAAGTGGGACCAAGAGAGAACGTACCGATCAAAGTTGAGGACCAAACCAAGTAGAACGTGAGATAATAACAGTATCCTTCCCTACCTACAAGGGGATCTATCGTCAAGAAGGACTTCACATGAAAAGCTAGTGAATGAAGCCCAATCTCTCAAGAACTCCACAAGTAGTGTTCATAGGGCCTATTTACTATGTGTAATAGATATGCAAAAAGCAAATCTATGTTCATTTTATAGCACAAAACTGAAGTGTGATTTATGAAAGCTGGAAAGGCACTCAAGCTAGATACGTGAGATGTTCATTTTATGTCCAAATTGAAATGTTATCAGATCATAGTAGAATACCTGAATTCCCATGCAATGCACTTAGTAGATTTTTACCTGATTTTTAACTTTGTTGAGCAATCCTGCACAAGCAAGCCACGAACTCTCCGACAAGCAAACAAACAAACAAGCAAACTAGATATGCAGTGTATATTCAACTTATGCAAACCCTAGGGTTAAATCTAAAAACCAATTGTTAGGAGCAATAATAACCAGAAAATAATCCAAATGACAACTCATATCATGCATTGAATCATGTGAAAAATAAGTGCATACCCATCACAAAATTTTATTTTTTTTGCATTTGACCTAGTCAACAAAATCTATTTTTTTTTATATGATTTCGGCCACAAAAAAAGAAATGCAAAACAAAGAGCTTTCCAAAAATGTAATTTTTTTAGAAAAATCTCTTCATTTGTGTTCTAGAGACCCATTTTACCAAAATAGACTAGTTTTTGTAAATTGACTATTTGAGCTATGATATTGCATCCAAATTTAAAACACAAAGAATGGATCCCCTATATAATTTAAAGAGATTTCTGAAATGTAAAAATTTCTAAAAAATATGCTGATTTGTGACGAAAATTATTTTTTTATGAAAAATAAAGAAAAAATTATTAAAAATTCTAAATATCTCAAAAAATTCTAAATTTTTTATCGAAGCTTCCTGATATGTCGCAAACTAGTAAAAAAAATTCAAACCAAAACTCCAAGCCATTTGGGAGATATGATCAAATCTTTGAAAATTTATGGTTTTAGTCTCCAAGCAAATCTGCACAAGGGGATTAGCTCCAAAAAAATAACCAAAACCAGCATGTAAAGGTGCGTGGCCCCACGGTGGGTGCCATAAATGTGTGTGAAAATTATACCTAGTTGTGGACACAACACTTCAATAAAACATTAGAGGTTAGCAAATCAAAGAAATCTATAAATAAATGAAACTAAGCTAACCAGACAATTTACTGCCTTCTAGTAGGTGCGAGTATGGTATTCTCATATTAGACCAAGATCAGTGACAATGCAACACCTAAACGAAGGATTTAAAATGATGAAAGCAATGAAGATGAAATGCAGATTAATCTTTTTCTTTTTTTTTTGGATTTTGAATGCAATAAGATAAAAAACTTGATATGAAACTAATATAGAATGATTTGGAATGATATGAAAATTAATCTAACAATGATATGCTATGAATGAATGAATGCTATGAACCCTCAAAAATAATAACAAAAATCTCAGAATCGCCTTGTGTGCAAGAGCTTGATTCTTCAGATGTCAATTCACCAGAGTAAGTATGCAAATTCGAGGGATATATTATGAAGAGCTGAGCCTTGTTTTTATAGAAATCTAGGGTTTGAGGATGCATAAAAAAAACCATAAATCACTCTTGATAAACTCAGGTTGATATTTGAGTTAACAATAAATTAAGAATAAATAAACTCATAAAATCATGCAAAAGCAATTTTTATCTCAAAATAGAGTTGAGTTCTCTTTTTCAACTCATCATCAGATGTTGAGTTTAGAAAGTTAACAAATTGAAATTGAAAATTGATTTAAAGTTAACTAATTTTTTGATTGTGTGTGATTTAATATGAATTAATTTAATAAATAAAGTGATTTATTCTCAACTTAACTGATTTTTGAATTAAAATAATTCATTTATGGGTTAATCAATTATTTAATCAAACTTTTATTCCAAACTATATTATTAAATATTGGCAACTGAATTTAATCAATTAAATAGGAATTTAATCAGTTATTCGTAGGATTTTTTATTTATTGTCAAAATTAAATAATATAATTTAAGAATAAATATAATTAAATCTAATTAAATGATCAAGTGGCAGAATTAAACTTAATTAATTAAATATTCAGAATATTCAATTAATCAAATTTTAGGATAAATAATGACATTTATCGCCAAATAATATTCAATTAAAAATAATTAGGATAATTAGGAATATTTGAGGAATATTCCTCGATACAGAATTAAGATAATCAATTTTTGATAAACTGGTGTGCAGATGTGCCTTAGGTTAGGACTTTTGTGTCAATTTCGTTTGATTTGATGATGTAGGAGGTTAATGAACCTATAGCCCATTTTTGGGTAATTACAGGTTTTACTGAAGTTCCATGTGTGTTACCTTATAATTTTCCATTGAGATTAGGATTTGATGAGGTTATGTGGCAGATTGGTTGTCTACAAGAGAAAGAATTAACAGGGAAAGGTAAAGGTACCTTATTTCCTGATTATATAATTATGTCATATTTTATGATCACAAAGGGAGGATGGATGTATCTTGATAATGTTTTTAATCCTTATCATTTGCGGTTTGGCACTGCAAGACATAGTGACCCACAAGGATATTTCAATATGTTCAGAGATAGAATAAAAGGATCCTCTTTACTCCATATTATCATAGATGAATTTAATGAAGATGTATAGGAGGATAGGAAAGAGAAATGGATCGCATAAAAAAAACTTTGGAATATCATCCTAAAGATGGATCCAAATTATAATCCTTTGAAGACTTTCAAGCCTTTTTATGGAAAGATGAATGCTTTGGTAAATCATTTTCAATAGATTATGCTTTCTTTGAAGGAAAAGAGGGATATATTAGAAGGCAATTAAATAAGTGAGGTGACTTCAGAGAAAAAAACTCCAACACCTCAAATAGGAACCAAACTTCCAGTTGCAACACTTCCACCATCACAAGATACAAATAAGCCTAAAGAGAAGATGCCCACCTACTTACCTTATGTAAGGTAAATTTAGAGAGTGTATAAAGGGTAATAGGTTAATGTGTCAGTGATAGTGATAATGATGAATAGAGAATAAGAAAGGGGGAAAAGATAATGAAACATGTACATACCCCTCAATCTTAGCCTAAGCCACTTAAAGGAATCAAAATAATTGATGTGGAAGATGAGTCAAGGAGAAGCCCTTCACCACCTCCTCTACCCCCTTCACCTCCAAGGAAAGGAGATAAATAATTTGAGTAGAAACAACAAAAGGAATAGGAAGAGGAGGATATCATTATTATCACTTATCAAGAATTGCAGGTTGGTATCCCTCTGACACCAAGATCATTAGAATTGGATTTAACTTCTCTTGATATTCAAGGGAGATCATTTAGAGATGCTAGGAAGGGGACTTGTGATGAGTTTCTTGAGGATGAAACCTATGTAAAAATCCAAGCATTTCAACAATTGTCTTGTAAAGTTAAAATTGATGATTACAAAAGAAGATGTGAAGAAAGGAAGGCTCAAAAGCCTAAACAAATTGATTAGGAAAATAAAGATGAAATAAAGAAGGAGACACTAGTACATTTGAGGCCACATTCCAATGGCCATGTGTCAGATTTACAATGCCTATTTCTTGAAACATCAACAGATTGGTCCGTCGGCATTTTTGCATTGGAAATGGTGATGGAAGTGATAATCGTCAGTATTTCGACATCGGTTCCCATTGGAAAAAGTCACATAAATAGGAATTTTTCTATGGGACCGATCTGTCAAAAAATGGTTTTTACGACGTTTCGTCGGTCAAAAAGGCAACGGATATGTTAGTGTTTGAACCTGTAGATTAGTCAATTACTCAAATAATCCCAATGGCTATAACCTAGCAAGTTACAAACTACTAAGGTATTAAGGTTAAGACCTTCTTCACTTTGAGTAATATATACTCAGGCGAGTGTACCTCTATCAATTCAATGTTCAACTGAGCTCTGAATTGAGAACTTGCTCCTTCACTGCTTTGTTACTGCCTTCAAAATTCAACTCAATAAGTTGCTAAAACTCTGAGTATAACCCAAATTATCCTGATACACAACATCATGATATGGACTATATAAACAGCAACACGAAACAATGGCTTAAGGATATTCATCCTTCTTCCTTTTAGAGTTAAACTCAGGGAAGGGTTAACCTCATTTATTGCTTCTTCAAAGCATTGAAATACATATTTATGAACTTGTCATAAAATGTCTCAAGTCTGGAAATTATGCATATAAAGTAAAATTTCAATCAATTATATCTTGGATGGTAAACCAATGTAAATGGATCCAAAACCAGTCCCTTATCCGTTGGGCATCAGAGTCGAACTCTACCTTCACATATATCTATTAAAACGAATACAATGAAACTCAAATGACATGCCTAACATATCATTGTTCCCATTCCTACACCTGTCATCAAATCCACATATAGATATTTAATTCCCAGAGACCTCCCCTAAGATTTTACTCTTTCCTTGAAAGAAACTTAAGCTCAACCCCTACATTCACCTTGTGAAAGATGTACTTAAATTGTCTTACAATCTAAATACATAAAGAAACTAAAACACTCCACATGTAAAGACAATCAAATGATAGTAACAAAGCTCCAGTGTATTTGTATTAATTGATCAAATGCATTCATACAGTCTTCCTTGATTTCAAGAAAATAAGGTTCTATATTCCGGACCTCTCCTTTACAAAAACATTTTCCAACCTCTGTCTTCAATAATAACTGACTATTTATACTAATCAACCATCATGGAATCCTCGAAAGGATGCAACAAGCTTTGGATGGCTGATAGAAATTTGCACTAGAAAACAAAAGAAAATACAAACAGAAAGATATTTGATAAAGACAGCAAGGCATATTTTTTCAATTCTAAACAACTTCCGCAACTGGCACCTTTGTTTGTAGATATTTTCAGAGCAGTTACCAAGTTTTTCATATGAATGATGACCGCCATTACAAGCTAATTTACATCATTCTCTATTTGAACACGCTCTCCCTCAAATTCTGGATCAGGTGCCAAGTGCAATCTATTCTTCTTCCTCCTCTACCAGCTGGATAACCGGTTTTTTCTTCTTCTTTGTTATTAGCTTTTCCCAAGCTGCCACATCATCATCAGATGGCCAGTCGTAACTCTGCAGCTCCTGTAATAAGTTGACTTGTTGTTCCCATGTAGAATCAGTCACATTTTTAACTTCTGCTGTAAACTTAATACAGTCACTTTCAACTTTGAATAAATTATCAATTATATTGTTAGTTCTTTCCACATCCAAAGCCTTATTATCTTTTAGGAAGGCGTCTTGCTTGATTACCAACTGACCCATTGACAACTTCCAATCTTCCAGCTTGACCACATTTCCATTGTCATCATATACCAGGGGCAAATACTTGTTGTAGTCTTTATCAAACATGGCTAACCTAGCCTTTATTTGGTTTGACTTTCCTTTGAAAAACTTTGACGCAGCACTTATTAGGCCAATCCTTTCAAATACATCAGTCACTACTTTTCGGATATCAGGCCTGTGTTCTTGTAAACTGTCAAGTTTATCAAACAACAAATTCCCCCCAGACCAAATACTATAGAGTGGCTCCAAGGTGGCTAAATAGTCATTCACCTTTTGATTGGTCTGATGTAATAGGCTGACTGATTTATGAACCGCATCCATCTTGTCCTTTATTTTGTCTTGCCTGTACTGCACTATTTTGGCTACAGTGTCCAGGGATGCATCCAATTTCACCTTTTCCAAGTCTTCAGCAGGTCCCTCGGGTGCTTCCAAATTTATCTGAACAGGTACCTCAACTTGCAAAGGAGGAGGAGGAATTATTTTTGAGGCTTCTTCAAGTTTTACCTTTATTTTTGCCAACTCATCTTCCAATTGTTTGATCTTCATCATTTTCAAATCTCTGTCCTTGGCTACCATGCTTGAACTTTCAAACAATTTAGCATATCTTTCTGACAGCTGAGCTGTCTTGGCTTCATTCAGATTAGCCCAATGAGTTACTGCCTTGGAGACTTCAAGGTCTGTTGTATTTTGTACAGTCCATATAATCTTATTCCCCTCCATCTTATCCTCTATACTCAATAGAGATGGCTTTTGGGTTTTGGGGGCCATAGACCACATTGCAACAGCTTGGGACTTAGGGTCATAGCCACTTCCTCTTATCATGTCACCAATGTGAACCTCATATGATAGGCTACCCTCTGGTTGCTTTCTCAATTGATCAATGAGGAATGCAGAAGTCAGATCCCATCCTGGGGTTAACAACATTCCACTTGATTTAACCAATTCTCTAGCTTCGTCCACTGTTATAGGATCAAGGCTAGGATCATATGAAGCAAGAGCTCTCAAAGTTTCTTCACTTGGCTCCATACCTTCAGGCAGAGCTTTCTTTACTTCTTGCTGCTTGTTCCAAATGAGAAAACTCTTGAACTCATCAGTCTTAATAAATTGATCATCCCTCAAGAATTCCTCCTGATAGACCTCTCTGATATCCTTCTCCAACCACAAGGACTTTTCTCTGCTTTCTTGCTCAATGGCCATTTTCTTGCCTGCTCTTATTGCTTTCCTCAATTGATGATGATATGGCCTATCACCTGGTACAAGAGCAGATGCTCTATCAATTTCCCTTCTTTGTTTCTCATGCCTTGAAGGTTCACCTTCCTCAAGCCTCTGTTTCTTCAATGGTGGCTCTGAGATATCCTTTATTTCTGGTTGATCTTGAGTGAGATCAACAACTGGTGGTCCCTCAACCTATGGAGGACTATCTTCTTCTTGTGACTCATCAGTGAATTCTTCCTCATCAGAAGATGAATAATCTTTCTTTTTCTTCTTCTCTGGCTTATTCTGATCAATCAGGCTTTCCAATTGATTCACCAAGGTATCATATTTTTTAATCATCCCAACAATCTTCTTCAAATAAGGAAGATCAGGGAAAAAACCATCAAAAGGAATCTGAGATGCTTTCAATTGGTTGGACAAATCTACTAAATCAAAGAATCTGTACCATCTCCTCTTAACCTCATCTTCATCTAAAATGTTTCTAATCACATCTTCTTCATCTAAACCCTCATGCTCCTTGATCACACCAATGTTTGGGATGTAAGTCATCCTGGCAATCTTGATGAAGCCCTCAGGATCTATGTGCCTACAAGCACCAGTAACCATTTTGAATTGTTGTAGCCATGCACTAATTTGAGGAAAAGCCCTCTTTCCTATCAGGAAGTCACCTACCCTGAATTGCCTGGGTGTGAATGTACCCTTTCTGTGAGGGGCCAGAAGCTCTCTATCTGTACACATCAATTGCCAAACAAATTCCAAACAAGCCACTCTCGGAGGCACATACTTCGGTAGTAAATGTGGGGGTTGGGGACAACCATAAACTCTGATAATTGTGGAATTATCTCCTAAGTAGAAGTCACCCCAATTATGATTTCCATCCCACTTATCCACATACTGCAGTGGTCTTAAAAGCCTAAGGACTCTAGGAGATAGCCTGGTGACATTTATGCCTAGCATCCTGATAATTGGAAAGACAATGAAATTCTAAAAAACACAAAAATATGCTTCATTGGAGGTAGAATTCCATATTCTCACCCACAACTGCACTGGATTGTGCTGATCCTTGAAAGTGAACCTTGGTTTTAACATGTTTAAATCAAAATTGTTGATGTTGAAAAATAGAATCAAATGCATTAATAAAGAATAATGCATGAACTCAATAGGACTTTTACTTTCTTTGACAGACATCAGCCCTTGATGCATCCTATCAATCACATACTGAATGTAATCATAGTCAGTGTTTACCAAGGAATTTTGAATATCCAAGATAATCATCAGCAAGTCAGCTGGTAAAAATTCTGCATTCCCATCAATTCCCAAAACTCTACATAATGCAGAGCAAGTATATCTCATATAATGATGGAGGGATTTGAACTGGTATGGGGCATTCATGTTAGCAGGAAGGGGGGCTATATATTTATCCTATTTTGGCATATGTTTAACCAACTGGTCTTTTACTGACCCTATATTGCTTCTGTATCTTGCCTTTTCTTTGTTCAAATCAATCTCAGTTGAAAAGGACGTGTATAGACCAAAAGCTTTCATAAAAGATCCCCTATCAAGAGTAACTAAGGGTGATTGGTCTTCTTTTCTAATTGTCCTTGAGATAGGGTCATAACTTCTGGCTAGGGCAACAATTAAATCAACATCTAGGAAAACATCAGGGACAACCATTTTTCCCAATCCTAACACCCAACCATTACAGACAGGAACATGCTTATTTTTATTGCTGTAAAAGAAGTTGAAAATAGTGTAACCTAAGAATTCCAGAGTGATTGGGTCTCTACATCGTTCCAAAAGATCTTCAAACACGTCATCAACAGCCCTCTTGTTCTGACTGGAGCCCGGCAATAGTTTCAAGAATTCATCTGAAAAATTTGGTTTATTCCTATCCTCACCAGTTTTGGACTTGGCCTCACTACTAGAAGACGCTGCACTCTTCTCAGGTTGACTCATCCTTTCTACAAAAACACCTTCAATTCTCTGTATCTCAAATGCTTTATGCTCAGAAATTCTCTAGACAAACAGAAACTCTTAACGACTGAGACTGAACAAATAAACAATGAGCTTCAACTTATTTATCGATATGAATCCAAGGTGTGCAACTACCATAATTAATGAAAATCTCCTTAATTGATCTCATATTCAATTTTATGTACCCTCAGATTTCAAATTTCGAGCTCGCCATGTCCGGATGTTGACAGATAGATTAAACTACTTGAAAACAAGGTGAAGAGGCAATGATCATGATTCTGTACTTTAAAACTATTTGCGTCATGCAATCTTTCTTCTTGAAGCTAATTTGATGGCTTACTGGTTTCATGTCCAGATCGACAAAGTACTTTATCTATGTGGCAACGGTTCTTTTTCTTTTCCCTTTATGACCTTTTCCATCTGAGCCCATTTAGCGAACCGGCGACTATTAGCTTCTCTTGGTCACTGAATATAATGCTAACCCTAGCTAGCAACCGGAGAACTGGCGACCACTGGCTTCGCTGGTTCTCTGAATCCCTGTTTAATCCTAGTTCAAATTTGGAGAACTAGCGACTACTAGCTTCGCGGGTTCTCGGAATCCTATCCTTAACCACCCATGCATTTCACGAATCAGCGAACAAAGGGCTCCCACTCAAACAGTTAACTGCTATTACCATTTGGCGAACTAGTGAACAAAGCCACCTCCCATTCTCTTAATATTATGACTGACGGTCAATTTTCTTGGAGATCTAGCGAACAAAGGGTTCGCGCATTCGCTTAAAGATATACTTAACCGCTTGATTGTCTGGAGAACTGGCGAATCCCTTTAATCTCTGATTCGCTGAATCTTTCCTTAATCATCACTTTATACTAGGATTCCAAATTGACCGTTGATCTTCATCAATCAATGGCTATCGCTAGTTCTCTGAATAACAAAAACCTTAACCATTTAATTCTGAGAATCAGCGAACAAAGAGCATTCGCTAGTTCTCCAAATACTCCATATCATTGAAAATTTCATTTCGAGAATAAGCGACTGAGACCTTAAAACTTATCATCCATTGATTCGCCTATTCGCCAGATTGTTTTAACCTTTATCCTTTTATTAAGAGAACTGGCGACCACTGGCTTCGCTGAATCGCTAAATTGTTTAGTATGTCACCAACTTATTCTGAGAATAAGCGAATGTGAGAAAACTTATCTCCACTGAAATCTTTTGGGCAAACCATCAGAACCGCCAAATTTAGAGGATAGCACTATAAGCATTTAGTCGCTCATTCGCCAAATCAAATATGCAGGACCCACAGATATTTTGAGATTAAAACAGGGCCGTTGATTGTGAAAACAATCCATGGTATTCGCTAATTCTCTAGTTGACACGACCCTTGACCGCCAGATTCTGAGAATAAGTGAACAAAGTGTTCGCTGAATCGCTAAATTGTTTCACAAGACCGCCAAAGATTGCGAGAACTGGAGATAACCCTCATTCGCTAGTTCTCGGAAAGGAAAATGAAACCGCCGAAGCACTTGGAGACTTAGTGAACAAAGTAATCAAAAAGCGTGGCTTTAATGCATTCGCCAATTCGCTGGATGTTTGGGATAACCGCTAGAAGATCTAGAGAACTGGCGACTGATATTAATAGTGAACATGAATTTGACTCATTCGCTGAATCGCCAGATTGTTTTGAAATTTGATAAGACACTTCCCGATTCGGTGAACACTTGGGGAAAATAAGCATATGCACAAATAGCAACTTAAGTGACTTAAAGGTAACCAAGAAAAAGAAACAAGAGGACCACATGAAGTTTAGAAATGAATTGGAAACATTTTGAAAGACAAGACCTAGGGTAAGGGTTTTTCTGAACATGTCAAAAACCATTTTCACGACACTTTACAAACCCTAGTCCAGGTATAACACTCACATGGAGACTTAAACCAAGAATTGGACACAAACCTCAAAAAACTTTTAGGATACCCAACAGGATATGCAGTAGATGTCCGACAGGAGAACCCGTCGGATGTATAGCAGTCCTATCACACAAATATGTCGTATTGGGGTTCCTTCTGACGGTTTATCTGTCAGATATTTGATGATATGTAATAAACTACCGACATGAGGATCCGTCAGACATATAGCCTTTCTATCAAAATAATTGTATTACCTGTCGAAAAAGTGACAGAGTAGCATAGTAAAGATAACAAAGCTCGAGAGACCATCATAGTTGGTCTTCATCTTTGGTCCATATACTGACAAAACATTTTACATTTTATTAGCTCATCAAATGAGGGGATTTAAAACAATTTAATAGAATATTTTCGTGATAATGTATATTATTTAAGTTGACATTGCACAAATTTTGACTCTGCACACTTGTATACTACGAGCACATCCATAAAGAAGCATCTCCTCCCATGGCCTACATTACTCAAGCCATGGGAGGGGATTCTTCTTTATGGCTATGCTTGATGTATACAAGTGCACAAAGCAGATAAATTCATTCACCATCAAATTAAAATAATATACGTTATACATGAAAATATCATCCATTAAATTCTTTCAAATCACCACCTTTGATGAGCTAACGAAATGTAAAATGTTTTGTCAGTATATGGACCAAAGACGGACACCAACTATGATGGTCTCTTGAGCTCTGCTATACTTAGTCCTAGCTACTAGGTAAGGGCAGGAAGACTTATACCTGTCGATCATTGAGAATAATCACTGCCTTGCATTTATGTACACTACACATTATCCAATATAAGAGAAGACAGAAAATATGAATGGATAAAAGAAATGAAACATACAATAAAATTATCTTGTTGTTTACCTTCTCATAATTGATCCCAGTCTTGTAAAAGTAATTTTATACGATCACTAGCACATTTCATGCATGGATGAGAAACAATATCCAAATTTTCTAGATTCTAAGAAGAGGTATGAGTGGAGGCCAAAAAAGGGATATTTGTGAAGGTTTTATAGATGTAGTACTGAATCATCATCTCTATACTGGTACTCAATCTAGAAACCCTCTCTAGAAAATTTCCACATTTAGCAAATCTCCACAAAAATCCCTTCTGGCCTCCACTGCATATACGTCTTCTCAGTATCTAAAAACTCTCCATCATTGATTCTTGTCATTTTTCAGCATCTCCATGGACTGATACCTTAAATTATTGAGCTTCTCTTTGTTTCGAGAATAGTTTAACATTCTCTACTTAACATGGCCAACCACATGAAGGTGGAAGCTCATCTGGCCCCTCCTAGGAGCCTCTTATGACCCTTTACAACATTTTAAGACCTCTAAGATGTGTATTCTTAGGGGTCGTAAAGGGTCATAAAGGGTCATAAGGGGTCTTGGGACACAACAACTGAGAAACATAAATGTAGGCATCATGGTCACAAGTTTTTGGAGACAACATAATTGAGTGGTATACCTAGATGATGAAAAGCAACCACTACTCCTTTGGAACCAGAGGAGTAGTAGTTGCTTTGCATTGTCTGGGTATACAACTCAATTATGTTGTCTCCAAAAAATTGTGACCATGATGGCTACATTTATGTTTCTCAGCTGTTGTGATATCTACATTTATGTTTCTCATCTATTGTGTTTATGTGCATTTTTTTATGTGTTTGGGAAGACATTTCTAGCCTGGGCCTGGATCCTCCGACAATTAGCTTCATAACAATGAAGTAGATGATAGATGAGCAATTAGCTTCCCGAAAAAATCTCATAAATGAACTATGCGTACCCCAATTCCTATGGCCTCTATGCGTTCCCAAAGGATATATGTGAAACAACAAGGGTAAGGCTTAAAGATCTATATAGTGATGCAAAATTAACTTCTTTAAACCTTACCCTTGTTGTTTCAAATATATCCTTTGGGTATGCGCAGAGGGCACAAGAATTGGAGTACACATAATTTATTTACGAGATTTTTCTTGGAAGCTAATTGTTTAGCTCTCATTTGCTTCCTAATTTATTATCAAGCTAATTGTCGAAGGATCCAAGCCCAGGCTAGAAATATGTCTTCCCATTTTGTTTAAGCCAGAGCTTCCTTTTCATTAGGATTCAATTCCACTTCCCCCATCTCATCATCCTCGTCACCCTTAGCTACCATCGTAAGCCCTTCTTCCCTCTCCAGTTCTTCAAGCCTCTGCAACATATCTAGATCAATAAAGTCTGCAACATTGTGTCCATCCATGATCTCAGGAATATCATCTTCTTTCCACTCTTCATTTTCCAAAATATATCGCTTCTTCAAGCTTGTAGAGTAGTCTCTAGTGGTTGCAAATCAATCTTATTACAAACTACAATAAGAGGCTTATTGGCAAACAAAGGTTTTATGTTGTGAAACAGAGTTGTCTATTGCAAAATACTATAACCACAGGACCCTGAAACATCAAGGAAAAACAAAATAACCACCTTCAAATAAGCCAAGGTAATAATATTGAGCATCTCTATGGTGTTCCTATCCTCCAAGGGGTGGTCCAAAATACTAAGGGTATCAATAGGCTAAATAGCTTCAGATTGTTGCAGAGGCCTAATGTCTTTGCCTTGTAGCCCACAACATAAAGCACACTGCTCAAAGAAAAGTACATGTCCATATTGTAGAAATGGAAAAGAAACAACAAGAAAACAAATAAAAACAAATAAAAAATAAAATACTACAATTAAATAATCACCAACAATGATACACATAATACCTCTGTATGTAGCCCATAAAACATGGAACTAAGCCCACAGTTCATAGGCCCATAGAGGGACATTTATCATAGTCATAGAAATATGATTATTTTTAAATGGAATACACCAAGGAGTACCATCAGAAATATTGACCATTTACAATCATGAACAATGAATAATCAAATAGCTCATCTTTTTATCAGCATGTGTAGTCTCTATGTATATGAAAAATGAATGAAATATCAAGCTGAAATAAAAACAGTGAACAAAAATTCAAATTCAAGGCCTAATTTATCAAGAGCAACAAACATTAGGATGAAAGAAAAATCATTAAGACTATAGAAAAATCATTAAGACTAGAAAATCAAGTTCTAGAAAAATCATTACGACTATAGAAAAATCATTTAGACTAGAAAATCAAGTTCTAGAAATGGACAGTTCTGATGCTTTTCCATTACAACAATTGAGAATTCATCATTTAGTACTTCTTAGTGTATTCCATTTAAGTTTTTCAGCTGCTTTGTTTATGTGCATGTATTTATATGTTTGGCTTCTCTCCCTCGCAAGGGATACACCGACAGGTAATTGATTTGAAAGCATAATGATTTGACAATCTTTTTTCAGGATAGGCGTAATCATCCCGCCAACCTTAATTAGCAACATTTGTGATATATGTCAAGTACTTATAATAAGTATGCCCAAAAAATAGAGACTTAGTAGTAAAATCATAAGGTTACACATCCACATCTTCCCTAGTAAGTATTAGAGCCTTTCAAATTTGTAAAGAACACAAACTTTGCAAATCAAATTGATATTTCATTAAAACCTATATTCTTGATCAAGTTCTTTAAGATTAAAACATGAAACAAAAAGAAGATGCAATGAAGATGACATGTGCCTTGTAGTGAGGACATTCAAGAGAGGTTTGATGAGTATTCAGATTGCTCAAAGATTGATTCTGAATCAGCAATTGGTGAGGAACATGAAGATGATATGGATAGGGATTCATTTGACACACCAACTCCTCTTCTCAATTGATAAGACTATGAGGAAAATCTAAATTTAGTGGTGTGTGGTGAATTTGAAGATGGAAGGAAAGAAAAGTCCCAAGTTTTGAATTTGGACAGTAGAGGCTCCTTTCCTCATTCTCACAAGTCTGCAGATTTGTCACATGGATTAATCAGTAAAGAAGAGGCATCTAGCATTGGCATTCAAGATATAAAGGTTGAGCTTGACCATTGCACAAAAAAGGTGTTTGTATCCATTTAAAATTTGTCACCAGGGTATGACCATAATTCTAAGTTCATAACAGTGACATAACTCCACTACCTCAAGATATGGTAGCCTTTGGTCAAGAAGAGAACAATGATTTACATCCTATATTTGAGGGTACACATGGTGCAAGCATGAGACATGATGGGAATGATACAACTCATCATAATTAATAAAAGAACTCTTGCCAACATTAGGGTACCCACAGATCAAAATAGTCCTGGTATTTGGGTCAATAGATGACAACCTTTCCATATGCTGCCTCACCTATTTGAGGTAAGCCAAACTCGGTCCAATTCTCTTAACAATGGTACACATTCGTCCAAGTGTTGCAACCTTCAAATATTTGCAGCGGTAAAGAGAATCCCCATATTTTATCAGCCTAACATAGTCTTTGGTCACTTTGGCAATGAGAACCTCAAAATAGAGAAAAGAAACTTAGTAAAACCAGTCTATGTTGTTGTTTGTGAGGGTACAGTCATGATAGTGCCTCTCAAACCTCTCCAAACATGTAAGATTGTCTTTAAATAATTTATTGATCTCTTCTAAACATTAACCAAATCAAACCTACATTTGAATCCACACACAATAACCCAAAATGAAGGGTTTTGTATTCTTTAATGAATCTCAGTCACTAGTAACACATGGACAGTAAAACTAGTAGTCTCCAAAGCATTCAATAAGTGAATATTAATGTTTGAAAACTTTCCTCTCAACTTCCCCAACCACTCCTAATCGGTTAGAGGGATTAGTTGAGTGTTTAGACACTAAAAATTCTCATGCAACTCCCAAAATTTCACATACAAAATAAAATAAAATACATTTATGAATTAAATCCAGTATGCCAAAGGACTAGTCCCAAAAATTCTTAAACATACTTTATCTGATATGATGAATTGTTAATAAAGGTCTAATATACAATGGTAAACTGATAAAGGTGTTATCTGCATTTAATCTGCCAATTACTAATTGATTAAGCATATTATTACTATGCTTAATGTTCCATTTAAATGCATTTAACTCAAAAAACAAATTTACAAAACAGAACCAATGGCATGTTTACAACAAAGGTGTAATAGAACTCCCAACAATTCTTAAACATACTTTATCTGATATGATGAATTCTTAAACAATTAAGGTTGGAGTAGACATAGTTATCACACACTTTTGTTTGTGGTACAAGGAACATTTGGCTAGGTAAAATCTTCCTTCCTACTAGCAGTCTACAGAATTAGACCTTTATTAATAATTCATCATATCAAATAAAGTATGTTTAAGAATTGTTGGCACCTGTCCTTTGGCATGTATTAAACAGAATAGAATTTTTAGCATATTATTATCATTCTATTTCTTTGTTGTAAACATGCCATTGGTTAAATTTTAATCTACTGGTGTTGTGCCCTAGGCCATGTTTTATCTCCATTATTTGATGTTATTGGTGCTTGTTCTCAAGGATGATTCACTATTTTGAAATGTTGACTGTGGTTATCAAATGGAAAAAAATAGAAATTATCAATCACATAGCATTTCACTATTGTATGAGTGGATTGTGTAGGAACAGTTAACATTAAACAAGGAGTAAACTCCTCAACACATCTTGGAAACCATTGAATTAAATAATAAATGAAACCTAACACCAACACTATTCCTTCCATTCTCTTCTACCAAGAATAAAGCATTTAATCCATTCAAAATTACATATAATCATTAGATAGTTACATTTCCTAACTGTGTACAGGAACAGTCGTGACCAAAATGATCAAAAGTACTTTCACCCTTGCACAAGCTATTCCAAAATTCAAGTAAAATGAGAAATATTCTATATAAAATCATTCATATTTATAGTAACCATTCAAAGGATCATTTTGTCAATGAACCCTCTGACTGTACCCCTGCAACAAAGAAAGGAAACCTCAAAATAGAGAAAGGAAACTTAGTAAAACTAGTCTATGTCATTGTTTGTGAGGGTACAATCATGATAAGTGTTACTCAAAAATATAGCATACAATACAATAAGCATAAGTAGGAAAAGGTTGCATTTTTTTGTCTAATTAACACTACCTTGCAGGTTTTGTTAATTTACATGTCATTATTGCATTCATTCTAGATGTCATTATTGTACTCTAAGTATTGATCAAGTATTGCAAAATTCAAAATTTATCAATGATCATTACATTATGCATTCATACTGAATGTAGTAAACAAATGTCCTTTCTTGTCTCATATTTCAATTCAATATTTAGAGTACATTGCAGAATTGAAAAGAAAGATTGAAGTATGGAATAGGGGTCCCATGCATTGCCTTGTCTTGTCTTTGAGTCTGCAGGTTGTTTGCTATGTATCTACATTTAGGTCTTCATCTTTAGGTCCTCATCTGCATTTAGGTCTCCATCTTCCAGGTCTCCATCTGCATGAAAGAAAGAAAAATGATTAGATCCTGATGGATCTAAGCAATACATGAGAATCAAATAACATACTGTAGCAATCAAGTTTTCAATATTGCATCAATCTGGAAAATTAAACGAAATAAGGAAATGTACACTGACACTCACTGCAAGGTAATGTTAAAGGGACTTGTTTCATACATGAAACCTTTTACTACTAATGATCATTGTGGTGTATGTTGTCCTTTTTATTAACCAGGTGTCTGAATTAAAGGGACTTAGTATGTTTCCAAACTGAGAAACCTTTTTTAGATAATGTATTTCATAATGATGTTATTTGAGAGCTTAAAAGATTATCTTGCAGATAACAGCTAATTGGTGTTCATATTCAGTTATTGTCAAAGATGCGGATCAAGTTCGTTTGAGTACAAAAGAATGCTACAAGAAATACCAACTATTGCCAACTTTCCAGTTTAAGATACAAATGGTGTTGCATAAATACTGGTACAAATATGTCCTTACTATTCCTAAGTATATTTTAAAATTGTAAACATGTTTGTTGCTAAATACAGAAGAGTGCTTCAAGATTAAGCTATAAAATCATAAAGTGTTTACAGTTTGTTTTTATTGAGTGTCACGAACCCATGTTCGAACCTCATTAGTTAAACATTCTAATGTTTTTGGATGTCACGAGCCGGTGCTCGAACTTCATTAAAATTAAATAAACATTTTCATCTTGTTGTACTTATCATGTTAAGTGCAGATTCAGCATCAATGTGAATTATTTACAGTGGACAAAGCTACAGGATGCAAGCTAAATTTAAATGAAAAACATGTACAAATAGGAACAGAGTATGTGTAACCAGCAGAAGAATATCATAAAGGACAGAGTACTTATTTGCTGTGGAAATAAGAAAGTGTGTTAAGCATCTCTCATTCATAATCACCTTCTAAGGTTTGCAAAGGTTATGAGTGGAAGATGTAATGGTTTTGTGTTTTAATAGATTATATCTTTAAAATATCTTTCACTCATAACCTTGCAACTTTAGTGAGTCATTAAGAGGTGTTTTCATGGTTCCCTGGAGCAACTGTTCAGCATAGCCAAACTCATCATGTATGAATTGTAAAGCAGAGAGTTCATCAACTCATCATGTTTATAGCTGTTAATTACACAAGGTTTTATTCATGTCAGCAAAACAGAGTCAACAATTTGGGTGCTCTATGTTATCAATAGAATATGCTGAGGCTGATTCTAAAATTGATAAAGATGCAGTTGACAAGTATTCAAAGTTTCATCAATTGAGAAGTGTGTTGCTATGACAATTTCAGAAAATGACTACAAATTGCCTACAGGTATTCCAGTTATTAAGATGTAAAGGGATTATTTTTCTTTTAAGTAACTGTTGAACTTGTTTATAAACCAGTAACATTCATGGTTTCAAAAGAATAATGAAATGACAACAATAAAACAGTGACTGTTACTATTTTATAAGCAAGTAACTTTCCAACCCATATAGCAAAAGGAGATTGAATGTTTGACTATTACTAATAATGTAGTTGACATTATTAGTAACAGTGAAACAATCAAGATTGACATCATTGGTCACAATGAAAGTCATGGTTTATACCAACAGTGACTGTTGGAATCAAACGTTAGCCATGGTTTATACTAACAACAAGCTCAAAGAAAGTTCAACAGAGAATGGAAAACAACAGATATAATAACAGTGAATGCAAAGTTATAAACCTAGCTCACGGGTAGACACCAGCCATCATTACCAACAATGACTGTTGGGTGAATCAAAGCCTCAGTCTATAACAACAGTGAGTTCAAAATAAAGGCATAGAGATTATTAATGCAGGCAACGACACTTCAAACCCATGGATGATGGTAAGTCATAAACCCATCTCGGGTCATAAACAATCATAGCATGGTGAACTCACGGCATGATAATAGTCACAGTATGGTAAGATAAACAACAGTGAGTACCATATATGGCATGTGAACTTTAGTGAACAAAGTTCGGGCTCATAAAATTTCAAACCCGCATGTACAAGATAACAAAGAATCAACAGTGAGTTCAATAAAAGAGAACCTTCAGTAATGCATGGGACCATATTGAATCAAACCCATATAAAAATGGGGACCAACAAATATAGTGCATGAAGCCATGAAGCCATGGTGAGAAGCCATAGCAGAAGAAGATGAAAGCTAAGGAACGGTTCAAGCAGAGATGCTAAACAATGGATGCCATAAAGCATGATATGGACTCGAGATCAATAAAAGACAACCTTCAGTAATGCAAAGTAAAGGAATGAAACAACAAGTTCAACTATTGAAAACAAAGATACAACTATAACTCATTAAGTATGAGTATCTCAAAAGAAACAGTAGAACAAACAGTTAACAAGAAGAAATGCATGCTTATTCTTTGTATTTCATTGCAAAAGAGTCAACAAGGAATTCGAAGATAACTTACAGTTCATTGATGGAAAGATGGAGAAATGTCGAGTTCTATCAAAGATGCACACAAAGAAGTAGCAGATGAAGGCTCTACTCCAGCAGCAGTCGAAGTTTATCACAGTCAAAGCCTAGCTCCTTCATAGTTACAAGAAGCTTAGGGTTTCATTTGCCTGAGTTTTCTCCGAGAAGCTTCAAGAGAACAAACACAAATGTCAAGAAAATGGAATAACTATTTTGGAGTCTGCCAAGCAGAGAGGGCATTCAATGCATGACAGTGCTAGCTCTAGCCTCAAAAATAAAACATGCCACCTTTCATGCTTATCCTCATCGGTTCTTTCAAAAGCATTGCAAGTGGATTGAGGGTCATGTTGACTTCTCCATTTTCCAATAGTTCGCACTTAGATTTTTATCTAAGTTAGGAAATAAGATCTAGGGTTTAGGGGTTGTGCAATTAGTATTAAGTTTTATTTAATATTAATCCCTTGTATAGTTTTTGGCATATTTTATTTGTAAAAGGATTAATTCCTTATATTTTTAGGCCAAAAATTTAGGAAGAGAGGCATGTTTGAGGAACTCAATGTAGTGACATATTTGAAGGCACGCTTTTAGGCTAAGATTGAGGAGCTTAGATTTTGGAGTTGGAAGCTAGAGCTGATTATAAAATTGATTTTTGATGATCAATTGGGGGTTGCAAATTTTGGAGAGAGGGCATTTTAGTGAACATATCATTCCTAGGTGCTTTGAAGGCCATTTTTGTAATCATCTTGTTAGATTTTTGAAGAAATGAACCAGATTCTTTGACTCCCATTTTGTGTACTTGTTTTTTCAATATCGAATCCTGTTTCATCTTTTCTAGCAAGTGTTAAATTGGTTATTATCTGAAGGAAGTGAATGAAATTTTGTTCCTTCTCAAGAAAATTAGCTGCCCCTAAGCCTTGCATGAGAAATGTATGTTTTTAATTCTCCAAGTTGTTTGTGGTAGAACCCTGATAGCATGAGTATGTTAACCTATACGTTGAACAGTGATTCAGATTGTGAAAGTATTCTTTTATGAGTCAGGATTGAAATTCATCTTTTTGAGAAGTCTGAATTATTCATTGGGGTATCACCCTAATCTTTTTTAGTTATAGTATTATTTTCCTTTTTCCCAAACAATTTGCAGATCAGGAAAGTGATATTCCATATTTTATAGGCACCGGCCTAGAATCCAGTGATTCCTCTTCATTCATAGTCTACCCACAACTAGGAGATGTTTCCATTGTTGGGATAGAATTTTTGTTAGCCTTAATGCCTAATGTAAGGTAATAATTCTAAGCCTGAACAGTTTTTGGCACACCCGGTGGGACAATGAACTGATTCTCAGTTCTGAGCTGTTAGATTTATGATTGTTTCAAGTTTTAGTTGCAGCTCTAAGTGTGATTTTTAATGATCAGAACTCCAACGAGATCAAATAAGGAAGGTTTTGCGTATCAAGAGTTATAGCCAAACAGAAGGGGAGGAAGATCATCTAGAGGTGGAAGAACATTGCATGATCCAAGAGGTACTTCTTTGAATTCAGATTTCTCATCCTTTGATAATCCTATTTTTGAAAAACAAGTTACAAATTCAGAAGAACTAGAAGTTATCATAGAGGAGCTTAATGTTCCTGAGGATCTAGAGGTTCCTAATCATTCCGGATCAGAATTCCCAAGCATTGAAAATTTATCTATAGATAATTCTATTCTCGGAGCTTCTGTGAGTGGTACTACAGGAACTCCTCAGAATTTGAAGACTTATCAAAGAAAGGAAGCTCAATCTTCTCAACCATTGGTTACACTAGCTATTCAGCAACAAGCTCCTTCACATCAAGCAATGGCCTGAAATTTTCCATTTGTCACATTTGATCAAGGTAGTCCTTTGAGGATTACAAATCACAATAATGTTCCATTAGCTGCTCTTAAAGGCTTTCCATCATTCACTGGAGAAGAATCAGTAACAGCCATCGAGCACATCAGAGATGTTGCAACTCTTTGCAATGTTCATCATGTTACAGAAGAAGACGTAGCTTTGAAGTTGTTCGCTACATCACTCAAGGGTAAAGCCCTTGATTGGTTCAGAACCCTTCTGATAGATTCTATTGCTACTTGGGATGCTCTAGGTGAAAGGCTATCTAAATTTTTTGAGGACAAATCTGATAACTTGTCTCTTGTGGAACAATTAACTACAATTAAGAGAGCCCCACAAGAGGAGATGAGTGATTTTAATCTTCATTTTCAGAAGACTTGGAATCAGATCCCTATTACGGTAAGACCTTCAGCTGAATATGCATTCTTATATTATTTGAAGAGTTTGAATAGTGATATCTCTATAATGATTCAATCTATGGGAGGTAATACTTTACCTCAAGCTTTTGATACTACTATTAGGGTAGAGAATAGTCTTATCCAGGTAGGAAATATAGCTCCTAGGCCTCCTATGCCTTTCTTTCCTAATATACAGTCTAATATGCCATTGGTCATTCCACCATTATCTATTGTTCCATCTTATAAACCTTCAAAAATAGCTCCTACAGCCCCCCTAAATGAATTATAGACTATTAAGGACAGTCAGCAAAAAATTGAAAATCTGTTGCAATCTTTTGGTAATGATTTAGTGGCCTTAAAGAGGAATCAAGCTCATGTAAACCCTACTATTCAAAATCAGTTTTCTAGTTCTTCTACACAATATCCTAGTCAACCTAATTTTCAGGCTAATAGGCAGCAATTTCAAGGAAATACTATTGCAAATAGGCAGAATTGGAATATGAGACCAAATAGACAATATAATCCAGCACCTCTTAATACTGTTAGGGATATTGTGCCTACTCAGAATAATATTGGTACTGATTGGTGTTTTTTGTGCAATGAGCCACATGATCAATCTACATGTTCTAATGGAATTCTTAATCAAGCTCTCATGGTACAAAATTCAAAGAATTCACAGCAGAATGTGTCTGTTGAAGAGGTACAAAATTAGTCAGATCAAAGTGCTACAGATACTAAATTTTTAAATTGGCAAGAGGAAGAATTTTGTGGACTTAATGAAGATTCATCAATTGCAGCAAAAAAGAGAGCTCTTGAAGCTAATCAATCTACTGGGAATGTTTCTTCTCCACCAGTTTCTATTTTAAAGAGTCCGTCAGTTTCCACTAACAAAGATCAAACTCAAAGGAATGCTGATCAAAGTTCTCCTCGATCATCACATAAGGTACAATTTTCTGTTCCATTCAATATTGTTGATACAATGAAAAAAACAAATGTTACTTTGTCTGCAAGGGAAACTCTGTCTATTTCAGGACAGATTGAAAGTTTGAAAGAGGAGTTGTCCAAGTTGGCAACTAATTCTCAACAAATAGTACAACAGTTACCAAGTGTGGTAATGACTAATTCTAAACCACCTAAGGTTCAGGAAAAGCCACTAAAAGAAGATAAAAAGCCTGCTAAAGTTTAGCAACCAATAATACCAGAATTTAAGAAGGTTGCAAATGTTGAGAAAATAGCAGCAACTACTGACAAGAAATTGTCAAATATACAAAAAACATCAGAAAAGGAAGGTAAGAAATTTGCAAATGAAAAGCCTCCTCCTTTTTATGTGTCTTTGATAATTGGAAATAAATTAGTTCATAATTGCATGGTGGATAGTGGTGCAACCAGTACTGTTATGCCTAAAAAAGTGGCAGATTCACTGAATTTAAAATATGAGCCGCTTGAGAAGGGTGTAGTCCAACTGGACAGAACTTCTATTAAGACTTTAGGAGTTATAAAAAATGCAAGTTTGACCCTGCACTCCTACCCAAATTTTTCAATTCCACAGGACATATATGTTATTGATTTACCAGCATATTTTGCTATGTGTCTGTCTAGAGATTTCACAGCCAAAATAGATGGTTATTTTTCATCAGATTGGTCACATTTGTACTTTAGAACTAGATATGGTACTAAGGTAACCATAAAATCAGAATTATTGGCCAAAAATCACATAGAGCCTTATAATCCAAGTCCTATCAATGCAAGTTGTGTGATCATGGATCAAGATGAAATTCCTAATTATTTAGCATATAATACTCAAACTGAAGCATATCCAGATATTGTTCTAGATGAATGGGCTACTAGGAATGAATAGAATGATGACATGTTTGATGCTGGTTTTGGAAACTACATGATTTTAGAATCTGATTCAGTAGTTCCTAATTTGATTAAAGACCCGAAATCTGAATCTAATGTATCTAACCAGCTTTGGGATTTGTATTTTGATGGGTCAAGGAATAAGGATGGAGTTGGTGCAAGGGTTATGCTGGTTTCACCTAATGGTGATAAATTTTATGCTACATTTAAGTTGTCTTTTCCATGCTCTAACAATGTGGCTGAATATGAAAGTTTAATCCAAGGATTAGAATGGGCAAGGTTGAGAGGTATCAAATGTTTGAGAGCATTTGGTGATAGTGAGCTTATTATTAAGTAGGTGAGAGGCATCAATACTGTTAAAAATGATCTGCTTAAGATGTATAAATCTAGAGTTTCTGATATTCTAGATGAATTTGATGCTTTCAACCTGATTTCAATTCCTAGAAGGGAAAATATACATGCTGATAGGTTGGCTGGTATTGGTGCTCATATTGCAATAACAGAAAATAAAAGAATAATTTCAGACCAGTCACATATTAAGATAATTGTCAGGCCATCCATTCCAGATAATGACACTTATTGGCAAGTTTTCAATACTGATGAACATATACTAAGTTTTTTGATAGAAACAGATGGTTTTTCAGCTTCAAGAGATAACAAAAACATTCAGCAAATGGAAGACCAGATTATTCAATTGAAAACCAATAAATTACCAAAGGGATTAATAAGCTTGGAATCAGCTTTTAATTCTGATGACCAATTTAGAAAGGGTAAAACCAGCCTGTTGATTGAAGAAGATCATTATGAAGAAGTGGAAATTTTCAGAGATAAGCGGTTGAAGGTTGGCAAAATAAATTCTCCTAAAGAAAAAGAACTGTTTATTGATCTTTTTAGAGAATATAATGACATTTTTGCATGGGATTACTCTGATCTAAAAGGTTTTGATCCCCAATTAACTCAACATACTATAGAATTGGAACCTAATGCTAGGCCAATTAGACAAAAGCAAAGACCTATAAACCCCAAATTAGAGCCATTAATGCTAAAAGAGCTGAGAAAACTCCTAGATGGTGGTATTATATTTCCTATTAAGCACACATCTTGGGTTTCTAACTTAGTACCAGTAAGGAAGAAGAACAGAGAGACAAGACTTTGTGTAGATTTTAGACACCTTAATAGGGCATCTCTAAAAGATAGACACCCTCTTCCTTCCATGGAACAGATTTTACAATATGTTTCAGAATCTGAGAGATTCTCACTCTTAGATGGATATTCTGGTTATAATTAGATTTTAGTTAAAGAATCTGATTAGTTTAAAATAGCTTTTACAACTAAATGGGGTACTATGGCCTACAAAAGAATGCCATTTGGGTTATCAAATGCTGGAGCTACTTTTTAGAAATCAAGGACATGGCTTTTAAGAATCTAATGTATAAGTTTGTTCTAATATACCTAGATGATGTGACAATTTATAGCAAGGTTGCAAATCAGCATATTGATCATTTAAGATAGATATTGCAAAGATGTAGAGAATTTGGAATATCTTTAAATCCTAAGAAATCTATGTTTGCAGTTCATGAGGGAAAAATCTTAGGATACCAAGTGTCTAAGGAGGGAACAACAATTGATCCTGAAAGAATTCATGCAATTCTTGAGCTTTCATTGCCTAAACATAAGAAAGGATTGCAGAGTTTTATTGGGAGAATTAACTTTGTAAGGAGGTTTATCCCTAATATTGCAAATTTACTAAAACCATTGACCACAATGCTTAAAAAGAATATTCCTTTCAGCTGGATTGATGAAGGAAAGAATAATTTTGAATTGATTAAACAGGCTTTGTCTTCAACCCCTACTCTTGTTAATCCTGATTTTACTAAAGACTTCATTTTGTATGCCTATGGTGGTTCCGACACAATTTCTGCTATGTTGGTTCAAAAGAATGATGAAAAACAAGAGCAGCCAGTTGCATTTTTCAGCAAAGGTATGGATGATTATGAGAGAAGGTACACTTTTATTGAAAAAAATGTACTTGTTTTTATTAAAGCTTTGAAGAAGTTTAAGCATTTAATTGCTAGAAATAAAGTGCACTTAATGGTTTCTCATCTGAGCATCAAGGAGTTTTTGTTGAACAAGGATGTTAATGAGAAGAGAGTTGGTTGGATAACAAGGGTTATGGAGTATGATGTGCAGATTCACGTAACTAAGCTAGTTAGAGGCAAAGGCCTTTGTGTACAAATGGTAGAAGAAGAACAGATTGAAGCATCTAAAGAATCTGAAAACTTACAAGGTGATATTGTATTGTTTAATGATCCTATGACTTGGCTATCAGATATGACTAGATTCTTGCAAACTGGACAATGTCCAAATAATCTTGATAAGGAAAAAGGAGGTACTACAG
Source organism: Chamaecyparis obtusa (assembly GCA_027943335.1). Classification (NCBI taxonomy): domain Eukaryota; kingdom Viridiplantae; phylum Streptophyta; class Pinopsida; order Cupressales; family Cupressaceae; genus Chamaecyparis; species Chamaecyparis obtusa. The sequence continues at coordinate 573,916 of BSBK01005594.1, read as the reverse complement.
GTTACAATCTATTCCCTATATTATTATTGATGGTGTTCTATATAGAAAAGACTATTCTAGAATGTTTCTCAAATGTATTGATTCACTAGATCAAAGCAGAATATTATCTGAGTTTCATGATGGATCTTGTGGAGGACATTTCAGTCCTAAAACTACAGCCTAGAAAATACTAAGGGCAAGCTATTATTGGCCTGATTTATTTAAGGATGCTCATGTTTGGGCTAGAAAATGTCAGAAATGTGCACTTTTTGCAGGTAAACAAAGATTGGCAGCACTGCCATTAAAACCAATTGTGGTTGATCAGCCATTTGCTAAGTGGGGAATGGACTTTATTGGTCCTATCAATCCTAATTCTAGTGCAGGTCATAAATGGATTTTAACTGCTACTAATTATTTTACAAGATGGACCAAGGCTATTTCACTAAAGGATGCTTCTGGACCTGTTGTGTTAAAATTCTATGAAGATATTACAACCAAGTTTGGAGTTCCTCAATCAATTATCTCTGACAATGCTATGGATTTTATTGGTTTAGCTATTACAGAATGGGCTGTAAAGAATGGGATTTATTTAAACACTTCTTCAAACTATTATCCTCAGGGTAATGGTCTTGCAGAATCTATAAACAAAAATCTAATCAGAATTATCAAAAAGACTCTGCAGGAAAATAAGAGGGATTAGCATTCCAAATTGAAGGCAGCCTTGTGGCTGGATAGGATTACACCTAAAAAGGTAATTGGGAATTCCCCTTATGTCCTAGTTTATGGTAAAGAGGCTAGATTGCCAGTTTCCACTGAATTTCCAACCTTGCAGCTAGCTGATCAAATGTTGTTGTTTGGAGAAGAAGATCCCCTTAAACTGAGGTATGCTGATTTGTTACAGCTTGAAGAGGAAAGGAGAAAAGCATTGGATATAATGGAACTTAAACAAGCACAAACTAAAAGATATTTTGATAAGAAAGTTAAGTTCAGAGAATTTAAAGAGGGAGATTTAGTACTCAAGTGGGACGTGCTAAAGAGCAGGCCAGGGCAACATGATAAATTTGATAATTTTTGGTCAGGCCCTTTTGTTATAACAGCCTGTAAAGATAACAATGCTTTTCAGTTTTCCACAATTGAAGGATAAGAATTGCAGATTCCAGTTAATGGAATACACCTCAAGCTTTGCTTTGAGGGTTAGGTTTGTCTCAGTTTTTCAAAATTCAATAAGTGTTGTCCAAGCACTAGGTTTCTAAGTTGCATTGAGTCTAGTTTAGATGCATTTTTTTTTTCATTTTCAATAAAGGTTGCATTCATGGTTCAGTTTTCCTAAATTTTGTTGCCCTATGATAAGCCTACAGGTCATGTCTAGCAGGCAGACATCTAGCAGAAGTCGCCAAAATTGTTACTCAAAAATACAGAATACAATACAATAAGCATAAGTAGGAAAAGGTTGCATTTGTTTGTCTAATTAACACTACCTTGCAGGTTTTGTTAATTTACATGTCATTATTGCATTCATTCTAGATGTCATTATTGTACTCTAAGTATTGATCAAGTATTGCAAAATTCAAAATTTATCAATGATCATTACATTGTGCATTCATACTGAATGTAGTATACAAATGTCCTTTCTTGTCTCATATTTCAATTCAATATTTAGAGTACATTGTAGAATTGAAAAGAAAGATTGAAGTATGGAATAGGGGTCCCATGCATTGCCTTGTCTTTTCTTTGAGTCTGCCGGTTGTTTGTTATGTATCTACATTTAGGTCTTCATCTTTAGGTCCTCATATACATTTAGGTCTCCATCTTCCAAGTCTCCATCTGCATGAAAGAAAGAAAAATGATTAGATCCTGATGGATCTAAGCAATACATGAGAATCAAATAACATACTGTAGCAATCAAGTTTTCAATAATGCATCAATCTAGAAAATTAAATGAAATAAGGAAATGTACACTAACACTCACTGCAAGGTAGTGTTAAAGGGACTTGTTTCATACATGAAACCTTTAACTACTAATGATCATTGTGGTGTATGTTGTCCTTTTTATTAACCAGGTGTCTGAATTAAAGGGACTTAGTATGTTTCCAAACTAAGAAACCTTTTTCAGATAATGTATTTCATAATGATGTTATTTGAGAGCTTAACAGATTATCTTGCAGATAACAGCTAACTAGTATTCATATTCAGTTATTGTCAAAGATATGGATCAAGCTGGTTTGAGTACAAAAGAATGCTACAAGAAATACCAACTATTGCCAACTTTCCAGTTTAAGATACAAATGGTGTTGCATAAATACTGGTACAAATATGTCCTTACTATTCCTAAGTATATTTTCAAATCATAAACATGTTTGTTGCTGAATACAGAAGAGTGCTTCAAGATTAAGCTATAAAATCATAAAGTGTTTACAGTTTGTTTTTATTGAGTGTCACGAACCTATGTTTGAATCTCATTAGTTAAACATTCTGATGTTTTTGGATGTCACGAGCCTGTGCTCGAACTTCATTAACAGTAAATAAACATTTTCATCTTGTTGTACTTATCATGTTAAGTGCAGATTCAGCATCAATGTGAATTATTTACAGTGGACAAAGCTATAGGATGCAAGCTAAACATAAATGAAAAACATGTACAAACTAGAACAGAGTATGTGTAACTAGCAGAAAAATATCATAAAGGATAGAGTACTTATCTATTGTGGAAATAAGAAAGTGTGTTAAGCATCTCTCATTCATAATCACCTTCTAAGGTTTGCGAAGGTTATGAGTGGAAGATGTAATGGTTTTGTGTTTTAATAGATTATATCTTTAAAATATCTTTCACTCATAACCTTGCAACTTTAGTGAGTCATTAAGAGGTGTTTTCATGGTTCCCTGGAGCAACTGTTCAGAATAGCCGAACTCATCATGTATGAATTGTAAAGCAGAGAGTTCATCAACTCATCATGTTTATAGCTGTTAATTACACAAGGTTTTATTAATGTCAGCAAAACAGAGTCAACAATTTGGGTGCTCTATGTTATCAACAGAATATGCTGAGGCTGATGCTAAAATTGATAAAGATGCAGTTGACAAGTATTCAAAGTTTCATCAATTAAGAAGTGTGTTGCTATGACAATTTCAGAAAATGACTACAAATTGCTTACTGGTATTCCAGTTATTAAGATGTAAAGGGATTATTTTTCTTTTAAGTAACTGTTGAACTTGTTTATAAACTAGTAACAGTCATGGTTTCAAAAGAATAATGAAATGACAATAGTAAAACAGTGGTTGTTATTGTTTTATAAGCAAGTAACTTTGGAACCCATATAGAAAAAGGAGATCGAATGTTTGACTGTTACTAATAATGTAGTTGACATTATTAGTAACAGTCAAAAAATCAAGATTAACATCATTGGTCACAGTGAAAGCCGTGGTTTATACCAACAGTGACTGTTGGAATCAAATGTTAGCCATGGTTTATACTAACAACGAGCTCAAAGAAAGTTCAACAAAGAATGGCAAACAAAAGATATAATAACAGTGAATGCCAAGTTATAAACCTAGCTCTCGAGTAGACACCAGTCATCATTACCAACAGTGACTGTTGGGTGAATCAAAGCCTCAGTCTATAACAACAGTGAGTTCAAAATAAAGGCACAGAGAATATTAATGAAGGCAACGACACTTCAAACCCGTGGATGATGGTAAGTCATAAACCCATCTCGGGTCATAAACAATCACAGCATCATGAACTCATGGCATGATAACAATCACAGTAGGGTAAGATAAACAACAGTGAGTACCGCATATGGCATGTGAACTTTAGTGAACAAATTTTGGGTTCATAAAACTTTCAAACCCACATGTACAAGATAACAAATAATCAACAGTAAGTTCAATAAAAGAGAACCTTCAGTAATGCATGGGGCCATATTGAATCAAACCCATATAAAAATGGGGAACAACAAATATAGTGCATGAAGCCATGAAGCCGTGGTGAGAAGCCATAGCAGAAGAAGATGAAAGCTAAGGAATAGTTCAAATAGAGATGCTAAACAATGGATGCCATAAAGCATGATATGGGCTTGAGTTCAATAAAAGAGAACCTTTAGTAATGCAGAGTAAAGGAATGAAACAACAAGTTTGACTGTTGAAAACAAAGATACAACTATAACTCATTAACTATGAGTATATCAAAAGAAACAGTAGAACAAATAGTTAACAAGGAGAAATGCATGCTTATTCTTTGTATTTCATTGCAAAAGAGTCAACAGGGAATTTGAAGATAACTTACAGTTCACTAATGGAAAGATGGAGAAATGTCGAGTTCTATCAAAGATGCACACAAAGAAGTAGCAGATGAAGGCTCGACTCCAGCAACAGTCAAAGTTTAGCACAGTCAAAGCCAAGCTCCTTCATAGTTACAAGAAGCTTAGGGTTTCATTTCCCTGAGTTTTCTCTGAGAAGCTTCAAGAGAACAAACACAAATGTCAAGAAAATGGAATAACTATTTTGGAGTCTGCCAAGTAGAGAGGGCATTCAATGCATGACAATGCCAGCTCTAGCCTCAAAAATTGAACATGTCACCTTTCATGCTTATCCTCATTGGTTCTTTCAAAAGCATTGCAAGTGGATTGAGGGTCATGTCCACTTCTCCATTTTGCAATAGTTCACACTTAGATTTTTATCTAAGTTAGGAAATAAGAGTTAGGGTTTAGGGGTTGTGCAATTAGTATTAAGTTTTATTTAATATTAATCCCTTGTATAGTTTTTGGCATATTTTATTTGTAAAAGGATTAATTCCTTATATTTTTAGGCCAAAAATTTAGGAAGAGAGGCATGTTTGAGGAACTCAATGTAGTGACATATTTGAAGGCACACTTTTAGGCTAAGATGGAGGAGCTTAGATTTTGGAGTTGGAAGCTAGAGCTGATTATAAAATTGATTTTTGATGATCAATTAGGGGTTGCAGATTTTGGAGAGAGGGCATTTTAGTGAACATATCGTTCCTAGGTGCTTTGAAGGCCATTTTTGTAATCATCTTGTTAGATTTTTGAAGAAATGAACTAGATTCTTTGACTCCCATTTTGTGTACTTGTTTTTTCAATATCGAATCCTGTTTCATCTTTTCTAGCAAGTGTTAAATTGGTTATTATCTGAAGGAAGTGAATGAAATTCTATTCCTTCTCAAGAAAATTAGCTGCCCCTAAGCCTTGCATGAGAAATGTATGTTGTTAATTCTCCAAGCTATTTGTGGTAGAACCCTGATAGCATGAGTTTGTTAACCTATACGTTGAACAGTGATTCAGATTGTTAAAGTATTCATTTATGAGTCAGGATTGAAATTCATCTTTTTGAGAAGTATGAATTATTCATTGGTGTATCACCCTAATATTTTTTAGTTATATTATTCATTTCCTTTTTCCCAAACAATTTGCAGATTAGAAAGTGATATTCCATATTTCATAGGAACTGGCCTAGAATCCAGTGATTCCTCTTCATTCATAGTCTACCCACAGCTAGGAGAGGTTTCCATTGTCGAGATAGAATTGTTGTTAGCCTTAATGCCTGATGTAAGGTAATAATTCTAAGCTTGAACAATAAGTGCCTCTCAAACCTCTCCAAACATGTAAGATTGTCTTTAAATACTTTATTGATCTCTTCTAAACATTAACCAAATCAAACCTACATTTGAATCCACACACAATAACCCAAAATTAAGGGTTTTGTATCCTTTAATGAATCTTAGTCATTGGTAACGCATGGACAGTAAAACCAGTAGTCTCCAAAGCATTCAATAAGTGAATATTAATGTTTGAAAACTTTCCTCTCAACTTCCCCAACCACTCCTAATCAGTTAGAGGGATTAGTTGAGTGTTTAGACACTAAAAATTCTCATGCAACTCCTAAAATTTCACATACAAAATAAAATTAAATCCATTTAAGAATTAAATCCAGTATGCCAAAGGACTAGTCCCAACAATTCTTAAACATACTTTATCTGATATGATGAATTGTTAATAAAGGTCTAATATACAATGGTCGTGCCAATAATATCAACAAACGTGAATCCAAACATTTCAAAATAGTGAATCAATATCCTTGAGCACAAGCATTTTATTTGATCATGAATACTCACTGAAATGACCGCATTCTAGCATGACCATTGTATACTTGACCTTTATTAACAATTCATCATATCAGATAAAGTATGTTTAAGAATCGTTGGGACTAGTCCTTTGGCATACTGGATTTAATTTTATTTTGTATGTGAAATTTTGGGAGTTGCATGAGAAGTTTTAGTGTCTAAACACTCAACTAATCCCTCTAACCGATTAGGAGTGGTTGGGGAAGTTGAGAGGATAAAGAACGGGCTAGGGCACGACACCAGTAGAATGCGGTCATTTCAATGAGCATTCATGATCAAATAAAAAGTAATGCATTTGAAATTTGCAGTCGAATATGATGCCAGAGGCTCGAAAGACATTGCCCATTTAAGAATTATTGGTAAGGATAGGAATAGTGGAGATTCTAGAAATATCATAGAGGAAACAGAGCATAATACAACAGACTCGATTGTGAACACATTTACTCCACAAGCTTAAGTTAAAAAAGGAATAGATATATTAGTAATATAAGCGAGTGTGGAAGAGAGGGATGAAAGACTAGAGAATGGGGAGGATTCGTTCATTTTAGCTAGGAAGATTAAGAAGATGGAGTAGGAGGACCATAATTTTAAGGGTGACATTGTGGTAGAAGAAGTATTTAAAGATATTTACATGTCCCCTATCTGTGAAATCAAGACTGTAGGTGATGAAGACCATGCTGAGGATGAGGGGGGTCTTAATCAAGGAGAGGCCTAAGATGAATTTGTCTTGAGAGATGGGAAAGGAATTTTGGAAAATAGAACAATCAAGAAAAATAAATCTAAGTCCAAAAAGATAAATACGGGAGGAAAGAGGACGAGAGGGAGAATAGAAAAAACCAAAGAAAGTTAAGATCTGGGAGAGACTTGTTCTCTCTTGGAAAGAAATGAAGCTCATAACATGGAATTTTAGGGGTTGCAATGCCCCTAACTAGAGACGTTTAATCAAAAATTATTTTGAGACAAAACCTGATGTAGTATGTTTAATAGAAACTAAACTAGACCAAGAAGAAACAGAAAAGTTTTCAGGAGTATAATAGCCTGTGAATCAATATAAAAGATTCAATATAATAGCATGTGAATCAGTATTTAACTCAGAGATACATTACATCATAATTTGTTGTCACATAATTCTTACCAGCATTGTAATAATTCATTTCCTTTATTATCTCTTCCTTGAAGAGTTATAATTATATTGTATCTTTTCTCTTTGTTTTCATAATCCAATCATATACTATTGATATATGATTTAGATATATAATATATTCAATTCTAATTATTAATACTGAATATAAGTTTACTACATATATTTCACTATATATATTATTATTATTTATAGCCATATGTATATATATAACTTCATGCTCACACGATGGCTTTTGCAATTCAATTTATTATTGAATAGAAATTTAGTTTGAAACACCCTTGATATGGGTTCAAACTATTTGTGTTGATTCCAACAACCTCCCATGTACTGATAAATGTCTTTCTTAATTTATATTATCCAATCTCCTCTCATGAATAAATTATTAAATAGGCATTTCTCATATTCTCTCAAATCGATTCTTCCTCCATATATTATCCCCTGATAGAATGAGATTGGTTTCCAATTTATATCTTGTGCGGTGAGAATGGGTGTAATTGGAGAGACATGTTTGTTCAACTTTATTCCTATTCATAACATAGCCAGATTATTTTATACAAATGATACTAATTAGTTTTTTGCCTTATGTTATTAATTGTTGTCATTATTGATGCTCAACAATATTAATCACTATTAACACTCAATATTGAGCATTAATCCATACTTGTCTACTTCTTACCAAACAGTCATTATTGATCATTACTATTAATATTAATCGGTAATGTTTGCTAAGTCCATTGATGTTCCTATTGTATTTCACCATGCATGATAAACACTATATCTTTATATTGGTTTAGTCAATTGGTCATCAATAAAGACTATTTCATTACTATCACATAAATGATCAGTATCAACTAATCATCCTTCCTCAATGTCGTGACTTACTAAAAATGAAGTTAATAATTAATTATTCTTCTCTGTTGATAAACATATTTGGTCTAAGTAAACTTTATTCCTCATGACAATGTTAAGGATTATATTGCATTGTTTCTTCATGCTAGTAATCCTTCTATCATCTTGCTCTACAAATCTACTGTAATTTTATTTCTTCAAAGACTTCTCAAAATTGAAACACTTAATATTATAGTATAATTTATTATTATTTACTTATTTATTTTTAAAGTTTAACTTTATTTATTATTAAATCTTACTTCTGAGAAGGGACGTGACAGAATCCATGAGTGGTATGGGTAAGGTGACCTTCATTCTTGGCTGTGACTTCAATGAAACATTGGATATGGCTGATAAGAAAGGGAGCAAGGGGACTATGAGCAGGATCCAATTTGATTTTCAGATCTTTGTCACCAAAAATGGATTGTGGGAAGTTAAAACCAAGAATGGGGTGTTTACATAGATGAATAGGAGACATGGATTCTCACACATCGCAGAGAGATTGTACCATTTTTTCTAGAAAGAGAATGGGGTTTCAATTGTTCAAAAAATTATAGTATATCAAGAATAAGCGAAAGTGTTGGAACCAAATTCATTTCAAGGATATATTTGTGGAAAAAAAAAATTGGACGAGTAGCTAGAAGTTTTAAAAAATAAGGTGATTCAGGAAGGTATGGATAAAATTGATTTTTTAACTGAAAAGGACTTGTAACAACAATATGAGGAAATTCTAGCTAGAGAAGAAATATATTAACACCAAAAATCTAGAGAGAATTGGTTGAAAGATGAGGACTGCAATACAATGTTTTTCCATAGTTCGGTCAAGGAAAGACCATTAATTAATAGAATAGCTTCAATAAAGAATGAAGTTGGTCAGCAAGTTGTGGAATCAGATGCAATCAACAAGGAAGTGGTAGAATTTTACTCATCACTATGGTCATCATAGGATGGAGTGATAGTAGAGAGCTATATGGGGATGGTTGATATTGTTCCTTGAGGGAAGGGGGATTGTGAAAGACTTTTTATCATTGTATTGTATATTTCCAATATGTTTGGATGCAGGGTAGACCAAGAGAATGAAGGATCGATCATTGATTGCATGATAACCTGGTTTTGAAGGGTCACTGGTTGAGGGGACAGTCAAGGTCTAGATGATTGGGCCATTGGAGGACCCTATTTCTTTGTACTAATTTCTATTCAAATTGGATGCATGGATTTCTTGTGAATTATCGGCTGCTATGTATCCTACAACTGCATCCGTAAATCTGCATATACTTCTCTAGGGTTGTAAGCCACTTAGGGATCAAAATAGAGAAAATAAATCAAAATCGTTCTTTGTCCTATTTCCTTTTAACAAAGTCTCAACTATCAATGATACAATACATTTGATGCCCTAAGCTATCAATACAAATGGCGCCTAGCTAGAAGCTCACGGGCTGTCCATTTGATAACCACAGTCAACATTTTAAAAAAAATTGATAACCAATAACATCAAATAATGGAGTTAAAGCACAGGCTAGGGCACGACACTAGTAGAATGCAATCATTTCAGTGAACATCTCAGAAATATACAATGGCATCATTAAACGTGCTAGTAATATCAACAAATGTGAATCCAAACATTTCAAAATAGTGAATTGATATCCTTGAGCACAAGCACCAATAACATCAAATAATAGAGATAAAGCACTGGCTAGGGCACGACACTAGTAGAATGCAGTCATTTCAAAGAGCATTCATGATCAAATAAAATGTAACGCATTTGAAATTTGCAGTTGAATATGATGCCAGAGGCTCGAAAGATGAAGAAATCACATACCTTCTCTCGCACTTAGCTTTTGCTCATTTTCTCCCGCTCCTTTTCTCTCCAATCGAAATAAAAATGATTTGGGGTGTTTCACTTTTTTTTTCATCTATACCACGAAACTATCAGAATTCTGATGGTCAATTTAAAACCCATCGGAATACCGACACCATCAGGGCCTATTATAAAAAAAACACCAAATTCATAATAAAAAATTACCCGTCGAAAGTGTCTATTGAAATTTGGCCCCAAATGTAGTAGTGTGATGATGGAGGAATTTAGTGCTACCACATCTGAAGAAAGGAAAAGAATTGTCAACCAAGAAGGAATCTTAATTATGCCAAATTGGAATATTGTTGATGCAGTTTCTTTTGATGTTGCAAGGAAGAATAAACAATTATATAGCTTAGATGAGGAGACTAGAGTGGCACTAAAGGGACTATGCCACATTGTAAATTTGGTCATTATCTCAAAGGGATAGAAGGTCAGATGTAGGAGACATTAACCCAAATATGAGGTGGAAGTCTCATAATTAAGAGAGCCTCAGAAACTTTAGGATTGGAGGCAGCTAACCTGACTTTGGATGTGGCAAAATTGAATAAGGAAACTGCTAAGATGGAGGAATCTAAGAAGATGGAATACAAAGCTAATTTTGAGCATATTTTTGGGGAGTATAACTAAATGCATAAAAAAATTGTTGAATTATATTTAGAGTTTCATCTTTTGGAACATAAACTGATACCAACAACCAGTACTTCTCTTACAACTACATTTTCCCTTGTTACATAAGGGTCACCTTCTGCCACATCTATTGGTGCAACCCCTCACTCTCTTATGGAAATTACTCCTAGTTATGCATCAAAACCCATTATTGAAGAGCCAACCTGTTTAGTGGATCCAACCAAGGGTCAAATATTAGAGAAGATAAAGGAGTTGGAGAACAAGTTGATGGACATAGAAAAAGGATCATCCTTGAAGCAGAAAGACATAGTGAGTTCAGTTTTGACTCATTTAAATGAGAAGGTTGACAGTAGGCTAGTACATATTCATTCTTTATCTTCTTTATTATTTGAGGCAGTAAAAGGTTTTGATAAGGATAATGAGGTAGTTGCACCATTGTCTGCTAAATGGATATAGAGGGAAAATTAATTAAGGACAATGTTTGTAGCTTCTAAATTTCATGCTAACAAGCTAGTGGAACTTCAACAAACCCATTTAAAAATCAATTCGCAATTTTCAAGTATTGCTAGAAAGTATGGAAAAGAAGGTTAGAGAGTTAATAGCTAGTTTTAATGAAATGCAAGATACCCTATTGCCAAAGATTATAGATGAAAATAGAAAAATTAAACCATTACAATTGTGGAGAGAAAAGTTAAAGCAGATGATTAACTCTCAAGTTAATCTAATTTATGAAGACCTAGATACAAACATGCTAGAAAGAAGCATACATAAGATCATAAGCACTGGTACATTCTTTGAAAATTTTGAGGAGGCCAACTAGGTAGTTGTCAAGTACAACCCTTATAGAGAAAAGTATGATGAGGTTATGGGTTTCAATTGGCCATCGGATGAGGAATATGCTAAATGGGTTAAGATGTACTTGAATGAAGATTGAAGAGGAAAACAGTTACCCTTCTAGTTTTTTATATGACAATTTAGTATTCACTTTTTGCATATTCTGCAGTGATCTTCTTTTAAAGAATGAGCTTACAACAACCACATGCCCAAATGAAATCTTCTTCAACAAATTGTAAAGAAGGAAAGTATAAAGAATATTTTGTAAAGAGGAAAAGGAATTTTTGTCTTATATGTAAGTGTCTATTGTAATGAAAATTAAATAGTCCAATGGACTGGTGACATGTGTCATCTCTGACCTGAAGCTTATTTTCTTCGTGTTTCTATAAAGGGAGTTCATGGCCATGAGATATGGGCTCATATTCTATTCATTATGATCAGAGTCTAGGTCCTAGTAGTAATTCTAGGGTGAATGAGAATTTTGTAAAGTTTTTACAGAGAAAATAGAAAGGATCTTGTGTCTTTTTTTTTGTAGGTTTTGAAAAAATGAGTTGTTAAATTGTTGTATGACATAAATAGCATTTCAATTTAATAGAAATATATTTCAGACCCAATTCTCTCTAATGTAAAATTCTATTGCATTTTGAATGAAATGAATCAAGGGTTTTTCTCATTCAGTGCACTTTTGTGGTGTTTGTGATTTCTATTTTATTCTTTAATCCATGGGATTTATTAAATTCTTGAATAGAATTATAGATTGATAGGGGTTTGCAAGGATTCTGATAACTAGTTTGTGTTTGGATTATTGATAAGATATATTGTAAGGCAATATGTTCTCAAATCTATGCTATTTAGAGGTTTTCTGTTATAGTTCATTTTATATTTTGTGAATTCATACACCCAATGGATTAAGGCACTGATAATAGCTTGTAATTATATTTTCCAATTAGTTTGTGTTCAATTTCGTTTGGAACTTTCTATCAAAATTGTTAAATCATGCTATATCATTATAAGTTTTATGTTGTATGTTGTTGTATTTATCTCATGCTCAAAGTGGTAGAGGATCAATGGGAATTACCCATTTCATAAAATTCTCCCTCTCTTTTGAGCATTTTATAAGATTATCTATTTTATTTTGATGTTATTTACAAGTTTGGTGCAGAGATTGTAAATACATTAAGGGATCACCCTCTTAGGTCTTGCAGAGCACAAAGTGGAGAAGGGTTTGAGATATCCTTGCAATTGGTCCAAGTCCATGAGATTATTGACAATAGGAGGTGGCTTCTTCATAGATAATTAAATGATTAAATTGGTTAGTGCTTGTAGTGTAAACCTTGATTTAGGAACCAACAGTCTCTATCCTAAATAGGCTCTTGCACTCTCAAATGGGATTTTCAAAACTTGTTACTAGACCTCTATCTAATTAAAGAGAGAATGTGGTGTTTGTGTTTTATAGGGGATTTCCTTAGACAAGCCTTGGATTTGGCATCAATCCTACAACAATGATGATATGAAATGAAAGATCTCAAATTTGAGGTAAATGCTTTAATTGAAACTTTATATCCTCGATTTATGATGTAATGCCCTTAGAATAAGTCTTCCAAATGTTGATGTAATAACATGATTAATCATCCCAAAATCCATGATAAAATCATAATTAAAGATACTTTATTGTAGCTTATTGATCCTTGGATCAAGTATGCTTTGTAGAAGAATCCTTGCTCTTGAAATGAACTTGTAGATGTGATGTGAATGTGTGTTGTATGGAATGAACTAGGAGAGGTGTCTTATATAGGGTTCTCAAGATATTTTATATTTAGATAGAAATACAATGGTCATAGTCCCATATCAAGGCTAGATCTAGAAATACCAAGGATGACATGCTATCTAATCCTAATTTTGCTAAAAAGGTGGTTAGACTATTTCAATTACCGAAATAGTCCAACCCTATTTTGATCTAAACTTGATATGGGCATTGATAAAATCAAAGTTAAGCTTTGATTAATTGAACTTTACTATAGGATAGGACCCATATAAGATTAAAATGATATAAGATATTTAAAATAAGAGCCCAAAGAGGAGTGTGTCGAGGTTTAGAATAGAATAGGAATAATGTTCTTAATTTAAATATTAATTTGAATACAAAAATAGTTCAAAGAGTGCTTAGAGGAATGGAAAACTAAAATTATTACTAGGAGAGTGTGAAATTGGACTCATTAATTAAAGTAGAGCTATTTGAGATACTATATTTTAGCCCCAACTTTAGTGGAATATGAACTTATGATCGTAATCACTGTAAAGTGGACATGAAGAGATAGAGCTTAAAAAGGAAAGATAAGTTAGGGATAGGATAAAGCTAAGTTTAAGAGATGATCAAGCCCCCAACCATAGGATCCTATAAATCCATGCAAAGACCTTAAAACATACATAAGGAAAATAATGTTAGTATTAAAAAAGGTTCCAAGTCAACTCATTGAAAAGACCTAATTGTCAAAATGCCTCAACCACTAATATCATGCTTGACATGTTATTGGAAGAGCATACATGAACTTATAGAAAGAACAAGGACACAGAATAATTAAGGATAAGAAGACATGAATTCCACTAGCCAACAAGATGTGTTATGTTGGGTGATTCATGTGGTACAACAAAACAATCACACTAGAAAGCCATATTATACTAGGTAATCAACAATTGTGAAGATGCAATGAACAACAACAATCAAGACTTGTGTAGACATGGCCAACAATGATTATCTAGCCACACTAAATGATAAAAAATAAATCTTGATAACCAAAAATTATCACACTAGATGATCAACACGAAAGCTTCATAACCATGCCTCAAGGGGTGCTATGTAATACAATAACACCACTTTAGGGGCACATCAACAAAGTCTTATACTATATGATCAACAACAATTATACTAAATGATCAATAACAAAGCTTGATAACCACTCCCAAAGGGGTGTTATTTAACTATACAACACCACCACTTTAGAGGTACATCAATAAATGACTAAACACAAAACGTGTAATGAAGCTAAGGTAGTAAAGAAACTTCATACACTAACCTTGAGTCCAGGGTTTTGAAAAAAAAAATTCAGATCTTTACAATAGTTATAGAAACTTAAGAGAAAACAAACAAAAACAACATCTATACCAAAGAAAGAAATGGACTAGGATTCAAGGAGAGAAAGAGTAAGTGTAGGTGAAGATATGGGCTTGGTGGTCTTAAGGGCCAAATATTTAGTATTCCAAAACCTAGCTTGTTATGCTACTATGTACAATGTGATTATTTCTACTCACTAAATGTAGATGTTTTCTTAAGATAGAGAGTGTTCTTAGTATAAGTTTTCTAATTGAGACTCCTCTTATAAATGGAGGGACCATAAGGGTATATTGAGTTTTGAGTGAGATAAAGTTATTGTAAATAGAGTAATGATTCTAGGCTAAAATGCTTACAAAAAATTCAATTTTAAATTTGAGAATGGGTCCACAAGTGCCCACCCAGTGCTTATGTCCAAACACAAGCACTAGTGTTTTTTACGATTCATATCTTTAGATTTTTAGGGATGACTAGGAAAGAGTTCATAAGACTTGTTCACCATGTCTTGTATTTATATGATCAAGGAAAATGCTAAAAAAGTGGATCAAATAATCCCATAATATGACCAAGAAGGACACAAAAATGACTGTAGAAATATAAGGTGAAAGCTAAAATGTAGAATTTTTTATTTTATCTTACACCATGATAAAAAAAAACTTCCATCTTAGATTTCTCACTAATATCCTAGAACTTCTCCTTGAATAAAAGATCCTATGTGTCCGATTTGAAATTTTAAGCATGCAAATTGATAGGCTAGAGATAAAATCTCCAAAAGGACTAGTATAAGAAATTGGAAGAAGGTTTTTGATTTAGGAGGGTGAAACCATGCAAACATGGTTGTATTGATATGACATAACTACCCTTGCAGTCTTGTCTAAAATCCAAGTACACAAGTAGTCAAAGTTGGTCCAAATCACTAGAGACTCAAGTAGTTTTTTTTGGATTCATTACAAGATTATGACTACTTATACCCAAAAATATCGACTAAAATAATATATTTACTAGTTATTTATCAAATCATGATTTTTTTTCAATAATTAAAGTATATAGTATTGTGAACTTCGCATACCTACATTGGTGCCCACTTGTTTTTAGACCATTTTGAGAGAATGTTTTAGAGCAATTAATACCAAAAAATGATGCTCTCTTGTACAAAGTTGGGATCATTAACCCATGTTACTCATCCCCATTTTACACATGATCCCACACACAAATCCATCTTATTTATCTCTATATATATTCCCACATACTCAATGTTTAGTAAATGCTTGTTATTTCCCATCATTCCTATAAATCCATTCTATGCATGTAGTTCTTAATAGTTTCATGTTTGGGGCTAATCTTATGGGCATGGGATTGATATTGCACCGAAAAATCCAACCACCATAATTTTAAAATTCAGATTTTGGCTAACTCTTGCATATTTCCTTCTTCTAATGAGCTAATTCGGTACACATTTCATGCAAGTTATAATCTTGACATTTAAAAGCTTCCATTTATAGTATGATTACATTCAAGCATTATTGGCAATATCATTCACATTTATTAAAGGAAAATTTAAAGAACATATCAACTAGAGCATTACAAAGAATTCGATACACATTTCATGCAATTTATTATTACCATAGTACTAAAAAAATTCACTTGTAGTATGATTACATTAAGCATTATTGGCATATTATTCAAATTTATTAAATAAAACGTTAAGAACACTTCAACATCAAAGAACTTAAATATACATCATATCTACATATTTGAAGATTGTTGTCCTTGATAATTGTTCTATCAAGGGTTTTGACCTAGCAGGAAACAACCCTTGCAATCTAGTGATCTCTATTAGGTATTTATAAACAATTTGAATCCTTAACATTCAACAAAGCACAAATAACAAATCATGAATCAAGATTGACAATATACAAATCAAATCTATAAACTACAATTCATATACGTGCCCATTAAAAAAAATCTAGTCACAATCTCAACTTTCCATGTAGAACTAACAAATTGCCTTAATCTCGAGAGAAAGTGCAAACATGCAAAACCAATTTTAATATCAAGAAAATTGATATTTACACATCAAAATCATCATTCTCTATTTTGAAACTAAATATGTTCTATCATTTTATATTTGCTTTTCTAACTTAATATCTAATTATTCAAAATTCAACTATTTACCTCTCAACTCTATTATCCAAAATACACTTATATTAATTAATCTCAAGAACATAATGGGAAGAAAAAAATATTTTCCTTTTATTTTCAACATTGTTGTTTTCTTTCAAGTACAATATTCAATCATGTCACTTTCCCATAAACAAACTCTTATGGGGTAACAAAAGAATTTGAGTTTGTTATTTTTCAAGCCCTGAAAGCTGATAAGGTCCCAAATCTGAAAGAAAGCATAATAGCCAACCGAGGAGATTGATAGATATTCAAGATTTTGAGCTAGAAGCAATAGCACTAGGACGAAATGGAGAAGAAGGAATAGCAATAGGACGAAAAGGAGCAGGAGAAGGAAATGGAGAAGGAGAAGCAGAAGCAGATCCATTAACAATCTTAACCTCTGTCTTGTGAGAACTCTGAGTCTTCTGCCGAGACAATGCAACAGAAAACCCATCATCAGGGCGTCCCTGCATGCATTTCATGATCAAAACAATCAATGACAAGAACACACCCAGTGCCATGAATGACAGCACCACAACCAAAACCTGCAGGAACTCTGCTAATGAAGAAAGAACCATTTTGATTTCACTGACGATCAATCAAGAACAAAAGGCTTGTATTGCTTAATTCCAATCAGTAATTTCACAGCAGTGCTCTTGTTATCAGAAAAGCCAGGCCTGTCAAAGACGATCAATCCATGAAAGGAACCAAAAACCCTGCTAATTTGGGCTTTCTAAGGCAAAAAAAATTGGCTTTTTGAAAGGGCCCAAATCTTTTAAACACCCTCCTAATTTGGGGCTTTTTATTAGGGTTTTTAAGAGGGTCCAAATCTTTTTACAAAATCAGGTTTGCCACCAGATTCCAAGGGAGAGAAAAACAGGAGGCACTGATAAATGGTAGGAACCCCCCAAAATGGAACACACGGAACAGGGGATTTATTCAAATGAGCCAGCCTCTTAAGCCCAAAGGCAGCTTGCCATTTCAAGAAACTTCCCCTGCCTTGTAAAAACAAGTACAATTTAATATATTGGTTGGAGGATAAGTGGGTGTTTTTGAACCAGAAATTTGGGTGGATAAACAGCTTTCAGAATTGAAAACATCTTTTACTAAATGTCAACATATTGATAAAGAAAATTTAATAAAATTGGAATCCATCATGATGAATGACACGGGTCTATCCTTGCAGATGTTAGCGTTTTGAAGAATCCATTTTTTTGACTTTTGTATTTATTCCTGCAATCACTGCAGAGGCTTGTGGTAATGGTTTCTTTCGCCAACCAAGCAATCAGAGCACCAGTTTTTCTTGAAATGTGTCCAGATAAGCTTAGTGAACTGGTTGAATTAAGCAACCTCCAGATCAAGATCATATTTCTTAATTCACAAGCTACATTTACAGGTGTTTCCAAGACTTTTTGGGTCCAGAAGAGCAGGTAATCTGAATAAGGTTCACGTGTTTGAGCAAACCTTCTTTCAGGAATCCTATGCCCACAAGCTTCTCTATATATTGAGACCCAATTCTCGCTGCGTAGTCTGTGCTTCACTTGAAAAAAAATTTGATTGAAAAACTTATTTTATTGGTTATACAATAAAACATTGAAATTGCAATTCTCTAAATAATTAGGGTGAACTAATAAAAAAATTATTTGCAAATTGTTAATAGCGTATGGAATGCAAGTGTGATTAGTAGATATAGGCTAACACAGCACAAACCAGATAATGTTCAGGGTAGGAAGGTTGCACCATCTCGGAGTCAAGTGAAGGTGGATGATGATCTTGCTTATCCCCCTAACCATTCCCTCTAGCTTAGGATTAGGTATGTTTATATGATTACTAAGAGTTTTTATTAATTTTTCATTAATATTCTATTTAATTTGTGAAATAATTAAAGTCAAAGTAGGAAAATTGTTGTGTTAGGAGTTGGCTAATTGTTTGGGTCGAAAGTCAATATTTCTATTATCATTTGTCATGCTGAGGGATTGGCTTATTGCTTGAGTCGAGCCAAAAGCTTCACTATCATTATGTTGGAAGGACATTTGAATTATGGTCAAAACTATAATTGATCATAATGATAACTGTGTGAACAACACTTAACCTTATCCTTAACCTATATGGAGATATATGTAGTTAACTTATAGCTAGAATAACCTATAATTAAGTTATATTATCATTTATATAAATTTATATGAATATTTAGGTCAACTTGGGTGGTATTCAAAGCATGGTATGGTATATAGAGAAGGCATTGATTACTTTATTATCATCACATTGTTTATTATATTCTTAGCGAAGACTATTGGATGTCACCTCCTCAAAGTAGATTATTATTAGTTATTTCTATGGTTTTCTATTATATTCTTCTATTTTGCAATTTATTTCATTTCAAGCGGTATTAATACATAATCTTGGAATTTGAAACACAAGAACACGGTTTTTTTTAATTTAAGAGATCAAATTATGAAGAGCGTGTCTCTTTCAATTTGGTGAATTTTTTATATAAATTTTAGAGTTGATCAAGAATATATTGAGTCTACTACAATCCAACTATGAAATCTAGAGACACCATTATTTCACTCACACCATGGTAGGGACTTCAACAAGAAGCAAATGAAGGAATCTACACACTTTTGGAAAGACTCTTGACAAATGTGACCTAATAGTAAAGGAAATGGATCCTATACAAATTAATGAAACTATAAAGGAAAAAACCATCAAGCTAGAGAGAATCTTTTCTTATGTGAAAAACAAAATGAACAAGGTCACTAAGAAAGAAAATATCAAATCAATATTCAAAAAGACAGGTTCTCTCGAAGGTTCTAGAGTTTATTTTTAAATAGATTAATTCACACCACAAGACTTGTGAAGGAAATGTGTCATATAAGGGATTTGATTCTTTTGACATTAATTTAGATATAAAGATGGATCATTTCCCAAATAATGGTATAGCTAGGCACTTCTCACTAAAGATGGATATGCATAAGTTTAATGCCAAAGATCCAGCTAATTGGCTCAACCAACTGGAGTGGTTCTTGTAGGCACTTAAAACTGACCTATGGCTTGAATGCAATGACATTAGTGACATTCCTCTTAATTTATTAAATAATATTTATTATTTAATTAAATTATCTTTATACCATATTCTAAGATCAGAATCATCATTTCTCCCTAATTCTATAATTAAGTGATTTAATTAATTACCTTAATTCCTAATCGTCCAATCAATATTTCATCAATTATTCATCTATAATATAATTAAATATTATTTAATTATACTCTATCTCATTATAATTAATTAAATAAAATATATTGTTTAATTAATATTCCTTCATTCTAATTATTATATTTATGTAATAATTAAATCAAATTCCTCTCGGTTCTTCTCTCATAAATAAATATTAATTATTTATTTATCAATTGTCACATGTGCATGTAAATAATTTATTATTTATTTAATTATGATTTATTCCTCCAAAGCTAACTCATATAGATTTTAGTTCATTCCACAATTCCCTCTCCTAACTATTCAATTAACATTGTCAATTCCTCCTTCAACAATCAGTTAAAGTCTTCCATCAATTTAATCTTCTAATCCATGCACTCAGTTGAATCATCCATGCACTCAGTTAACTCACCAGTCTATTATGTTATCTCACCAGTCCATTCAAGTAATCTCTCCAATCTATGTGTTGATAGATCAATCAATTCCCTAATCAAGACAGTCAAGTATAGTTGAAATCCCACTCACTCTGAGTTCATTTGCTCAATCATAGTCAATCAACCCTTTAATCATAGATTCTTGGTTGAAACCCCTAAAATCTTATAAATAGAGAGTCTTTTCTCATATTTAAAAAAAACACTATTGCTTTGAATTATTATGCTAACATAATCTTGAACTCAATTCTAAGAGCCCACATTGTATGAGAAGGAGAACACCAAAGAAGGATTTCATATGGTTTGAATATTCATGTTCTTAAATTGATTTCATTATGTATGATGTTTATGCTTATTGTTTATCTTGCATTCTTTCTTGATGATTGGGAATATTGATTGCACTAATAAGTCTCTTTGTGGTTGAGATCTCTTATGTTATTGTAAGTTTTCTATTAATCCTCGTAACCCGATTACAAAATGGTAAACTCGATGTGAACTACATTAACTTTTTTTGACAATTTCTCTATTTCAGTAGATGTAGTTTTTTGTTTACGTAGTCATAGGTTATAGAGATGCAAACAGATATCTTAATCAATACAATCACCAATTTCAATCATCGTGCACTTAGCAAACCAATCAACGCACACATATATTGAAATCGACGCACTCTATCATCTTAGAGCTGCACTAGTCAATTTGGATTGCCACACTTATCTAATAAATAATTTATACCATGCTCTATGTGGTTTTTGATCTCACGGTTATCATATATCTAGGTTCTTATTCTCATCATTCTAACAACTATTAATAATATGTATTTTTTCAATCAAGATTTTGTTACTACTATTCTTGGGTTTTCTTAATTTTTTTGCAGGTAATAGATACAGCTATGCATTCACCACTCATGATCAACACACTTAATCCTATGGATCGTCACAAATATATAAATGGATCATCGTACTTGATCTATCTGAATGACGCACTCTTCTAATTGAAAATTTCTCATTTGTCTTAAATTCTAAATTCTATTTTCTTTGTCTACGCACTCTCGATATTGTAAAGCTACACTTGGTATGTTGTAAATCAACACTTGTTGTAATGAAACAATGCACTTGACTATAATGAAAAAATGTATCGATCCATGTAGGCACGAGAATGTCAAGGTCCAACTACTCATAGAGTACTGAAGAAGAGAGAGATCAAAGAAAACAAAGAGCCAACTCGCATAGCCGCACTTAATTTATTGGAAGAAGAATTCAGATATGAAGGTCTCTATAATTCATACATAGACCAACTAATCAAGATATTATATAAATATGGTAATGTGCATGTTTATATGAGTACTAATTATGATTATCAAAACTAATTGTTAGGTCTTTTTTGATAATAACTTATGTTTTTTAGTGTGTGGCTTAGAATCATGGTTATTCTTTTATTATAAAAATCATCCATCTAGTTTAGTGCTCTAAAATGAACATTTTATGAATAAACATCACGTTCCATATCTCATTTTGGTGCTTAAAATTGATATGGTGGTTTAAAAAATTGAACAAAGAAAAGAACTTTTGAGACTGGTGCACTTAAAATTGAATAAAACAAATCTCTTTTGGTTTGGGCATAAAATTGAACTCATTTGCTTGTATGGATGATAGCTTAGTTCACATTTGACTATTGGTGCTTAATACGATTAACCTAGTGTTTGGAGTTCTTAGTGTGCTTACATAATCTGTTAGATTAGCAACCACATTTATTTTTTTAGAGAGGCCTGTCTGGGGGGACCATGAACCCAACAAATGACGACCTCAAACCAAAAAATCCTTCTAGTTAGTATATAAATAAGACTTTGAGAAAACTATGGTCTTATCTCCTCAAGCTCGAGTGAGGTGTGTCAATGATAGTCTTGACTAGGTAAAGTATCCCTAGGAAGCCAACATGGTTAGCTAGGCTCTTAAGTGAGTCACACGTGTACAAACCGATTGGGAGAACTCCACAAAACTTACTATAACCCTGTTAAATAGAGGCCACTTGGTTTACCTCTAAACATTTGGCTTATTATAGTGCAAGGGGAGGCTAAAAAATAATCTCCCCTCAAGATTCCCATCATATATGTCCCAAAGATATTGTGTTGAGAAAGAGATCTTTGTTAACATGAAAATGATACCTAGAAAAGGCGATAGCACATGCACCTTCAAAGGCTTTTTATCTCTAGTTGTATGGTACTTATGTCGTTTGAGTTGACGGACACCCAAGCAATGGGCCTATAATATTTTAAATGAAGTGAAATTTGACCATAGATTAAACTACATGTATACTGCTTCTGTTGTGATTGACTTCGTGAAAACTTGCAGCTTGAAAAAGTTGTTGAACATACAAAGATCATTTCTTTTGAGTCAGTCCTGCAACCACACACTAATTTTGAGTTTGTTGAGATTGGTCCTACAAGATTTTTCCTACAACATTTGTCCCACAATATTTTTCCTACAACACTTTTCCCATAAGATTTGTCCTACAATATTTTTCCCTACAAACAATTGGTCCTACAACATCCTACAAATATTACATCTTGGTTTCTTGTGATCAACATACTTAGATAGACATATCATAGAAACTCACATTTTTTGCATAGTCATCATATTAGTCTCAAAATCCAAAACCTCAAAAACATAGTTTGCATATCTTAGGTTAAAGTCTTGCACTTCCTAGAGTCATTTTTCAAGTTAGAGGGTGTATTTTCCTAGGACATTCCTACAAAGGTATTGTGTTTTATCTTGACATCATCGACACTATCTTTATCTACTAGCCTCAACACAGACACCTTATCATTTTGGCTAAATATTTGTCCTAGATAGACACTATTACCAGAATTTATCACTTTTGTCCTACTATTATCATATGCTCATACAAAAAGGTATTGAATTACCAGTTAGGTTTGACACATCCACCATAGTAGAGGACATACCTATGCCAACAGCTTAGGTGGCCTCAACAACACCCCTATCACCCAGTTCAGTCCTCCCATCCACCAGTTCCATGCAAAATGCTTCCCATGTCACCACATCTTCCATTACCTTAGTGATCAAGTATACCAATCCCTTATTTGCCAATTTTTTTCCTGCATCTTCTACACTTGCTACCACAATGACACCATCTATATTGTCCTTGATTCATCCAAAAAGTGCCTCACAAACAATGACAACAAGTTCATCCAACACAATTCCCCAACCTAAGTAGGGGCTACCCCTACTAGGAGCACCTCAACCAAAGCTTCATAGGGTTGCTCCGCCAGGTGTCCCTTCCAATTCAGGACATCCCCAAATCAATCAAGGGTAACCTCCATCTAATCTAGAAAATTGAACAATGTTTTCTATTTTCATAAAAAAAAATGATGGCAAATGGGCCTAAGACTTCTCATCTAACAACAATACCTTAGCATGATCCAACACCCCAACATATATCAACACTCTAGAAAGTCTTGATACCTCAGCATAATCCAACACCCCAACATAAACCAAAACCCCAACATAATCCCTTACCACATAAAAATATAGAATCTCAATACATTCCAGTACCCTAGCATAATCCCATACCTTATAAAAACTCAACATCTCATTACGTTCCAGTACCTCAGCACAATCTAGCACCCCGATACAATCTACTACCATAGTATAATCCAACATCTCAGTACATTCCAGTACCTCAATAAAATCTAGTACCTCAAAATATCCTAACATCTCAGCATGTTCCGCCACCATATATACCTACAACATCCTAAAATAATGGAGTCCCATTTATTGACCCTAAGGTGATGCTTGCTACACCAACACTCACTGGTCTACTTGCTCAGTAGTTACAAACCCTTTAGCAATAATCTATGAATCTACAAACAGGCACTTCGAAAAGGTCTTACACCATATTAGACCTTAGTCTTTATCCTTTTGATGGGACACTATATATGCCACCTTTTCCAACCAACTTTATCAAACCTAATTTTGATAGGTACAAGGAAAAAGGTGATCCTCGCAATCACATAAGAGAATTTTTTACAGCTTCCATGGAAGTCGTTCACGATGATACATATCTTATGAGAATATTTCCATATAGTCTTAGTGGTACAACCACAGATTGGTTTTCTAGACTCCCTCTTGGGATAAGTACATGGAATGAACTAGTAGAAAAATCATATCACACTATTCACGCAACATTGTCATGAAAGTAACATTGATAGATCTTTGCACCACTAAGAAAAAGAATGGAGAGAACTTTGTGTCTTTCCTACAACATTGGAGAAATGTTTCCTCTAAGGAATCCTTCCATGTGCCAACTAAAGAAAAGAACCATGTGTTCATTGAAAATTGTTAGCTAGACCTAATGTGTGAACTTTTTTAGGAATGGGAACACTGAGAGGGGGGGGTGAATCAGTGTTCTATATTATTAATGTTTTTCTACTTCTTGAAACTTAGCCCAATTAATTAATTACTGAACTAAATATTAAAGCAAGTAAAGTAAACAACCATAACACATAACACCATATATGATTACGGTGAAACCTTGGCCAAAAGAAAAACCCCGGTGGGAATTAATACCCACTAATAATTGTACTTTGTATTATGAACCTGTTAATGTTTCGTTGCCCTATTAGGAGCAGTCATTACAATGCTTAGTATAATGACTTGGTTAAGAGTCTAATAGAAAAAACCTTGTTAGGGGTGGAAGGCTCATTGCTAGAGCTCACTGCTCAATAGAGAAGGCTACAACCTCCTGGTTATTAGATATACACTATATCTGCAAGGGTGAACTGCTGCTATGACAATGCTTGTCTGATTAGTTACTTTTGTGTGTTGATGCTTTAACCTCTTGTAAAGCTCTATATCATTCTTACTGCTCTTAACACATACTTCACATACTTCTACTCTTCTATTATATCTTCTATCAACTCTTATAATCAAATATAAAAGCGCATGTCTTATAGATAGGCGCAACCAAAACTATTTACTAAGTCGGCCTATAACCTATTACATACAATGCTTCCAAATGAATTATCTCAAGTGTGTTTACATACATTGATATTAATATGTTTACAACACATTTACAATAGGCCCATAGCCTTAACAAAATAAAATATTATACTCTAATCAAAATCTTTCCTGTCAGCTGCATGCTCTGTTCTGTTATGCTACTCACTGTCTGTGTCACTTCAACTCGTTGTAACTTCTTCATACTATCACATCTAACCATGTGTGATTAACCTGTATCATCTTAAAATGGAAGCACTT
The DNA here is from genome assembly GCA_027943335.1 of Chamaecyparis obtusa. Taxonomy (NCBI): domain Eukaryota; kingdom Viridiplantae; phylum Streptophyta; class Pinopsida; order Cupressales; family Cupressaceae; genus Chamaecyparis; species Chamaecyparis obtusa. The sequence goes on along the minus strand of BSBK01005594.1, from coordinate 548,257 downwards.
CCATGATAAGAGCATTTATCCCTCTAAGTAGGTGGTTTGGGGTCATGTTAAGCACCTTGATAGGGTTGTTGCATGTATTTGGCTTTTCCCCCTATTCTGCTTCCTTTTGCACCCATTTTCCACTTCCTATCTGCATTTCTTGGCATTCTAGGCTGGGGTCCTAAGGTTTTTGACCTCAAGGTCAAAGTCAAACTTGAGGGTCAAATTCAACCTTGACTCTGACCTAGGTCAGGGTCAACCTCAACTCTGACCTAGGGCAGAGTCAACCTCATCCTTGACCCCCAGTTCAAATATCAAGTTTTTCTAATTTTCGAGTATCGGGTTTTGAAAAGATTCTTTTCTTGCCTCCAAGTCGGCCATTTCGGGTTTTGGGATGGTAAATCCTTAAATTGCACTTAATATGGGTCCATTTCTAAGGGTTAAGGTTAATTGGGATTTAATTCCTCGATGTCGGCCTTCTCTAGAGGTTTGTGCCCTAGTTCACTATAAAAGGAGGCCTTCCTCTCTCATTTCAATCCATCTCTCAATCAAGTTGACATCCACTCTCATGAAGCAAGCTCTCAAGAGCAAGAAAGTGAATTCAAGCATTCAAGCAAGCCTTCAAAAATTCAAGTGTTCAAGCATTCATCCATCAAGGAGATCCATTGTTAGTCATTGAAGGATTCAATCTCTTTGGAGCCCCCTTGAAGATCCATCCTTCTACATTCATCCAAGCCTCCTCATATGCAAAGATATATTCAAGATTGGTGTTGAAGATCAAATGCCATTGATTTGAGACATCCTACATTCATTCTACATCCATTGAAGCATCCCTACTCATGGATTTGAGGATTCGAATCCTCTACAAGGACTTCAACATAAGCAAGGTGAATTGTTTCATTTTCTTTGTTTATGCACATTATATTTCAATTCAATTTCAAGGTTAATTCCTAAATTGGGGTTTGACCAAGGCAAACCCCCCATACAAACAACAAAACCCCCTTTTTCTTGCAGGTGCAGGTGCAGAACTTTGGATCTGAGATTGGATTTGGATACCCTTTTCGGTGAACTTCTGAGATCTGTGAACAAAATAAAAGTCAACCTTCAAAACAAGAATGTAGCCTTTGACCTTTTATGAGGGTCAAAGACTACCTGCTGTCAGAAAGATAAAATATTTATGGGTTTTCTTCGTCTCAACATTTCCAGTCCAAAATAGGTTGCAAAATTGCCCAAAAGTACACACAGACATCAGAAATTGGTATTTTCCAGATTTACCCTATTTTGAGGTTAGTATTTGCTTTTCAATTATTTCAGATTTCAAGCACAATTCCTTCATAGGGAAATATAAGGTTTTCTTCCTTTTTCATATTCTCCATAGATTGATTCGATTGTGCATTAACCTTTTGGTTGATCAAATTGGATCTCTCCCTTGGGAATTTGGATTTAAAAGTGGATCTCATAGTTCCCCCATACATACATTCCAATAGAGGTGATTCTAGTTTACCTCTATTCATAACCATAGCTTACTAACATACTCAAAATCTTATCTTCAAGGGCGCATACCAAAACTCAATCATACACACGTGTGTTGATGCTATGTTCATCAGGTGCTTCACTGACTGATCTTTCTTCTATACTAAGCCAAATTCTGATCTTCTAAGTTATTGCACTGACCTCAAAACTTCATATGACTTTCTTTCCATAATGAAAACACTAAACTTAGTCATATACACTAGTATAGTGAACTTGCCAATAATCTCCCCCTTTGTCATTAATGGCAACAAAGAAATATAGTGAACTTGCTAAACTACATCTTTACACAAAAAATTTATATCTTATACTCTATCCTTTTTTGAATACTGTACATCATATACTATCTCCCTTATATCATATTACTCTACTACTCCATATTAATCTACTCCCCCTTTGACATTAATGACAAAGGTGCACAAAAATGAATATTTAAGTACTTACATAGAAAGTACATCTGGGTATGCAATCTGAAGGTTTGCAATTTCTTGCTACCAAAAAACCTTTAGTGCATCAACTGTCAGTAGATGGGTGCATAACACATAGGTTAGCTTCTCCATCTTTTCCAAATATGTCCAGGGACCTTGATCATATGTCACAATAGTAGCATCAATATGCTTGATATTCTGATTGAGTACATCTAGAGAGGGTGCAAGTGCATTCCTTAATTGTGCTTGCCTATCCCTTATCTTCGCAATCTCTTTCTCTTCCTTTTCAATTTTGTCTATTTTTCCTTGATAGACATTATTGCACATGTTAATATCTTGTGAGGGATCTACCACTGATTTTCTCATAGCTGCCATCAGAGATTCAGCTTCTTGAATCTTCTTTGAAAGGTCTAAAATAAGTTTGTCTTTATTCATATGGTTTGCAATTATTTTCCTTCCTTTTGCTGCTATCTCTTTTAGCATAGCTTGACCAACCTTAAGAGAATTAAGGTCAAGTGCGAAATTACCTATCAATTCATTCAGCCTTTTCTTGAGATATTTCTCTTCTGCAATTTTAGATGTTGATTCTTCTAAACTTGAGAAATTTACTTTGAAGCTTGATAGGATGTTGCTTACATCATCCACAAAATGAACATTGATCACTTTCATATCCTTAGGCAGTAGATTGTTCAGTATGCTAACTGATTCTACAAATAATGGATTTCTCATTACTTGTTTCTCTTTTGCTTTCTCCATAGCTAACACAATTATTTTTATCAAATCTTCTTCTCCCCATGAGTCTAAACTGGTTGTATCAGGGGTCAAACTTGACAACAATGATACTGATGGCTTAGGAGTAAGGAGTGTGTTTATACTTGTAGACACATAAAAATGGACAAAGTGCTTTTAAATTGCAAAAATCAATAAAATGGCTCAAAATCATCAAAATGCACTAATTCAATCAAAAAGGGATCAAATCAATTAAAATGGACATAATTAAATAAATTTGGACAAAATCAATTAAAGCAAAGGAAAAATCAAATAAAGAAGTTAAATAATTAAATCAAAGCTTAAAGGGGTGAAAAACACTACATAATTAATTTTAATCAATTAGTTGTATAGTTGTTTAAATCAAAAATTAAAATGAACCTATTACCCTTACATGGCTAAATTTAATTAATTAATTGAATTTAATAATTCCTAATATCTTTCAAAAAAGTTGAGCAGCCATTAAAAATTGAGGACAAAAAGACACAAATCACTCAAAAAGTATGAATCTCAATCACTCATTTGAAAGTTTCAATCCCAACCACTCAATCTTGTCCTTTTGTCCAAAGCTTTGAGACAAACCTTTAAATTGTCCCCCCATTTATGAACAAAGCAAAGTATTTGACTCAACCAAGGGATAATCATGATTACTTCACTCCACCCCCTACCCTTGGGAATTTACTATAAATATGAAGCATTTTGAGAGCAATTGAAATCTTAGAAATTCATTTGCAAAGCATTGTTACTATAGGCATTTGAAGAGCATTCTAAGAGAAATTAAGAGCATTTAGAGTAATTTGCATAATACTTTGTCAATTTGAGCTAGAATCATCATCATAAAAGCATTGTAGAAGCATAGCAGCATACATTCTCATTTTAGAAGTGTCACTAGTGGAGATTTGAGCTGAGAGCTTCACTTACCACCCCTTTCTAGAGAGCCATGAGATGCTATAGACCTTAGTTTCATTTTTAAATATATTTGCATTATATTTACTATATAATTGTTGCTAATTTGATTGTAATTTCATGAAGGTGATTATCATCATCACATAATACTTACATCCATAATCTCAGTCTTCACCTTCACTGGAGTCTCAATAGAAGGTTCTTCCTTAAGTTCATCTTCTCACTTTCTTGTCTTGTCAAGTCTTCAACTTCCTTCTCTTCTTCCTATCCAGTTAAGTCTTCAAATTGGACTTCCTCTTGTTGCATAGATGTGTCTTCACCACATAGGATCTCAGCTTCCTCTATACTGACAAAGGCTTCTTCAAACTTATCTAGATCCTTATTTGTTGCAGCCATGGATATTTCAACATTGTCAATCACAATAGTGTCATCTTTAGCTTCAAGCATGGGCGCAAACTCCATTGCTTCAATAGGTGTTGTCACTATGGGTGAAGAATTTTGTGGACTTGTCGTCGGTGCATCAGGGATCTCAGAGTCTTTTTCTTGCTCAAATGGAACTTGGGTTGTAGGTGCAGTAGGAGGGTACATGTGTCTTTCTAAGAACACTTTTTCAAATGCCTTATCTATTTCCTTCACAACCAACTCATAATCCTTATTCATTATTTGTAGAGTTTTGAGTTTAGTTCTTAGGTGAGGCTTCACCAAATCTAGCAACAATATTTTTTCTTCAAATGAAAAAACTAGGAGGTTGTCATCCAATGTCTTTTATCCCATCCTAAAATCCTCTTCTATGGCTTGTCTCTTCAAGGAATACAAAATATTCCATACACTATCTGGAATGACTGTCTTAAGTTCCAAAACTATCTTTTTGAACTTAATCATGTGCTTGATAATCATAGAGTGAATCTCTGATTTATCAATCTCATGATACTTATCATAGAACTTTTCAATTTGGTCTAACCTTCCTTCATCAACAATTCTAGTTCTCAAGACTTGCAGATTCAATCTGACTCCTACCTCAAGAGGTGCTTTTGTATTCTTCCCTTGGCTTCTGGTTGTCCTTGATTATGGGTGGCTTGCACCGGTCTGCTTCTTCCTTTTAGGCATCTTGCTTGGCTCGGGAGGTGGAGTGGACTCCAGATCAATAGTGGGTGTAGGCACATAGATGTTTTCTTCTTCTCCTTGGGATCATCAGATTTCTTTGTTTTGACATCAAAAGAGGGTGCGCTCTCAAGTTGCATTGCAATCTTGGGTTCCCTTGCTTTATCCAAGTCTACTTGGGTGACACCATGAATTTTTAGAATGTCTAAAGTAATCCTTGATGCTTTTCTCTTTGTCACAACACTGTATAAGACAGAGTCTACTTGTCTTGTCTTCTCTTCATAAGTACCCCATCTTGGTTCATTGGGATCCTTAGGTGCTGATAAGAGGAATTGTGCATAAGATTCCAAAACATGTTCCTCCACTTCATAACCAAGTGGATGGATTCACTTAGTCCTAGGCTCAACTGCTTCCATACAAGTGATGTTTGTCTCCACCATGAAATAAATGTTGTCCTTATACTTCTCCACAATACTCTCAAGTATCCTATACCTTCTCTGCATCTTGATTCTAAATGTTTTAATTTCCAAATCCATGAAGTCTTTCAAGGTGCTTTCTAATGTTTCCTTGAATGAGATTTGTGGCAATGTAGGTAGGCTCTTATCAAGATAAAGATTTGATACTTTACCAACAATGTGAAAGTACATGTAAATGATCAGTGAACCAAATCTGAACACTTTTCTTTTGTCATGCTTGATGGCTCTAATGTTGTCTAACAACTATGCACGCAAAATCTCACACAGGTTAAACTCTCCATATTCTCTTACAATTCTAATAGCTACCAAAATTGTTGCCATGGATACACTATTGACTTTGTTAGCATGCTAGAAGTTATAACCTAGAATCATAGCCATGAGTTTTATATCCTTCTCCTCAATAGGTTCAATTTTCATGACACGCTTATCACTCTGGGACTTACAAGCTTGCTTGACTTGTTTTTTGACATCCTTATCAGTAGGAAGAATGGTGTCGGTCTTGGAAAGTTCGGTCATCTCATAAATGAGATCTGATGTAATGTGAACTGGAACTTCTCCAATCCAAAATAGGTCATCATGTATTCTTCTTAGTAGGATCTTGATCCATTCTGACTCATAAAATTCATATGCAGTCACATACTCAATTATTGGGTGATTTGTGAAATGCGTGAACTCATCCTTGAATGACATGTCTGGATTCATCATTGTCTCTATGTGTGACCTTATCCTGTCTACTCCTACAGGTCCATTCTTACAATATATATATGCGTGAATATCTTCTACGTGCATCACTCCCATCGGAGTTCTCAAAAATACCCCTTCCAAATCATCTAGCACTGACTTAAAAGGATGCTTCTTGAATACATATCTCTTCCTCTATGTAACATCAAATATAACTAGAGTGGCCATTACTTACTTGATCAACACTTAAATAGGTTTCCAAATGATTTATGAACCATCGCATCCGAACAAGGGTTTCATAACCAACTTAAACTTATTTTCGCTGATGAAAAAAACTACAATCTTCCAACACTAACTGCTTTGATCTCCTGTGCTCTCCAAAGGGTCGAACTCGAATGCAAAAGTGAGGATAGTGGATCTACGGTGACTATAAAAATAACTTTCAGCAATTAATGTTTTTCACCATAATACAAAATGTAATAGAGAATTCCAATCTTTATTTATGCTAACAATCAGGCTATGCGATCTTTCATACACCATCAAATAGTATCCAAACAACTATAACCAAAGGCGCATACTCAGAGGGTAATTATACCAGTCGCGCAGGGGTCTAGAGCTAATCTAGCTCCCCCTTATTACCATGAGGGTCATTTATCTAGAAGTAGAAGGTGCATCCACTAAGGATGCATCTACTACTGTGGCACTAACATTATCTCTCTTTACTTCCATACATATCTTGCTCACATCTTCTGTAGCTTTCACAAACTTGACCTCTCCAGATTCATCCAAAATTGATCCTTGAGAATTATTAGGACTTTCTTGTCTTTTCGCTTATGATCTGAAAAACTTTGAAATGTGTCCAGCCTTGTTACAAGAGTGACAAATAATTGGAGGCCTTATATTCCTCTGCGCATTGATGTGAGTTACCATACTACATTGTCTAGCTGTGTGACCATTATAATTGCATATCTGACATGTAATGTTCAGAGGACTTCTAACACTTTGCTGAGGTTGATTTCTTTGATTGTGTTGTGTCTGTCTTCTTTGATTTGATCTACAATTCATAGCTCTATGACCAAACTTATTGCATGAATAACAATAACCATTGAAAGGTCTTACCTCTTTACAATCTCTTGCTATATGTCCATGCTTGTTACAAGCATAACAAGTTTAGTTTACTAGCTTGCATTCATCTTTAGATGGTTCTGCTTTAGCTTCAGTATGATTTTTCAGTCTTCTTTGCTTCTGTAGATTCTTCAGGTACTTTCATTCTTTCTCGCATATCATTGATTTGATTTTGTGCTTCATTGAATCCAATATCACTGGTATCTCCTTTAATCTTTTGTGCATACAACTGTGACTCTATTAGATCAGTACTTGTGTGTAATTTGTCAATATGATTATTTGCTTTTGTCAATTCAGATTCCATCTATTTCTTGATGTTTTCTAACTCCAAGATTTTCATGTTTGCTTGCATAAGTTCTTAATCCAACTGTTTGTTTTCTTTGATCTATTCTTCATAGGCTTCCTGATTGTTAGTTAGCTTTTCATCCAATTCTTCAATCTAATCTTTCAGAGATGTGTTTTCTTCATTCAACTTTTTGACCATTTTTCCTAAATCATTGTTTGAACAATCTTTTAAATCTTTTTTGAGTTTCTTGATGAATACTTGTGAGCCACTGACCTTCAGTTTTAGTTCTTCAATTTCCTTTTCAGTCCGTTAAGATCTTCAAGAGCTGCTTCAAGATTCTTCTTCAGATGTTTTACTTCTTCTAAAACCATGACCTCCTCAAGTGGTTAAACTTATCTTTAGAGGACCAAAGCTCTGATACCAATTGTTAGGAATGGGAACACTGAGAGGGGGGGGTGAATCAGTGTTCTATATTATTAAAAAAATTTTGCTTCTTGAACTTAGCCCAATTACTTAATTACTAAACTAAATATTAAAGCAAGTAAAGTAAACAAGCATAACACATAACACCATATATGATTACGAGGAAATCTTGGCCAGAGGAAAAACTGTGGTGGGAATTAATACCCACTAATAATTGTACTTTGTATTATGAACCTGTTAATGTTCCTTTGCCCTGTTAGGAGCAGTCATTACAATGCTTAGTACAATGACTTGATTAAGAGTCTGATAGAACAAACCCTGTTAGGGGTGGAAGGCTCACTACCAGAGCTCACTGCTCAATAGAGAAGGCTACAACCTCCCGGTTATCAAATACACACTATATCTGCAAGGGTGAACTACTGCAATGACACTGCTTGTCTGATCAGTTCCTTTTGTGCGCTGATGCTTTAACCTCTTGTAAAGCTCTATATCATTCTTACTTCTCTTAACACATACTTCACATACTTCTTCTCTTCTATTACATCTTCTATCAACTCTTATATTCAAATACAAAAGCGCATGTCTTATATATAGGTGCAACCAAAACTATTTACTAAGTCAGCCTATAACCTATTACATACAACGCTTCCAAATTAATTGGCTCAAGAGTGTTTACATACATTGATATTAATATGTTTAAAACACATTTACAATAGGTGCATAGCCTTAACAAAATAAGATATTACACGCTAATCAAAATCTTTCTTGTCATCTGCATGCTCTGTTCTGTTCTGCTGCTCACTATCTGTGTCACTTCAACTCATTGTAACTTCTTCATATTGTCACATCTGACCATGCATGCCTAGCAATAGCTTACTAACATACTCAAAAGCTTATCTTCAAGGGTGCATACCAAAAATTGATCATACACATGTGCATTGATGCTCTGTTCATCAGGTGCTTCACTAACTACTCTATCTTCCATACTTAGCCAAATTCTGATCTTCTAAATCATTGCACTAACCTCAAAACTTCATATGACTTTGTTTCCATAATGACAACACTAAAATTAGTCATATAAACTAGTATAGTGAACTTTCCAACAAACTTAAGTCCCAACACATTGAGACCTTTGAAGAACTAGCCGAGAAAGGGCTAAAAGAAAAGAGATCCTTCACCTTCAAGAAAGATACCAGTACTCCAACACCTTACAAAAAAAATTAAATACTAGTCCAAAAACAAGAACGTGACAAATAATGGGGTTGCCAATGCTAAGATGGCACAACCAGTGCTTCGTGTGCAAGCACCAACACTAGTATAACATACCCAACCAACACAAACAAATCACAACATTAAAAGTACATAGAGCCACATCAAAATTCATCAGTTCTTTGTGTTGCCTTTACTGAGAAATATCTTCCAACACATAAACCATCTCATAATGATCCTTTGCATCTAGAATCTTTCATCCACCTCCACAAAATTAGGTGAGTCTTGATAGATGGAGGAGCATCTATCAATATATGTACACATAAATTAGTACAAGCATTGGGCTATTCTAAGAGTTGTGTAGATACCACCAATAAGATCATAATAAGAGCCTATGATGATTAAGAGCATCCTTCCAAGGGTTTCATAAGTATTCCAAATAGATTGGGATCAACAACACAAGACAATGTATTCCAAGTACTAGATGTCGAGCTCAGTTACTATATAGGCTTAAATCCGCACACTCAAATAAGAGGGTTAGTAGCACTAATTAATCTAATAAAATAAATCAAATAAGGTACTAATGAGATCCTATGAACAACCAAATAAGAAGCATAAACAACTGGAAACAAAGATAATCATAAATATGCAAACTAGTCGAATACCCTAGCCTTGTGTTTCTTCTCTTTGCTTGGTTGAGGTGTGACACTCACCTATGAATTTGGCAACACCTTGACTCTGAGATTGAAGAAATGTGATGAAATGCTTGATTTTCTAATGATTGTGATGATAAAATGACAAAGGTTTGATACTTAATTGATCCATTCAAATGTGAGAGATGAGGGTTTATTTTATAGAATTTCTAGTTAAAATGAATGATCAAGATTAATTAGGGAAAATCAAGATTGGTGGATGAGAAGAGATGAGATTGGAGAAGAATTTGGCAGGTTTCCATTTTAACTCGAAAAGCGGGGAGTTGAAAAAGGAAAGATAAGAATAAGAAGATATTTGATTTTGAGAAGATTAAGTCTCCAAAAATTGAAAAATTAGAAGAAAGGAAAGATTTCTCTTTTTTTTAATTTCAAAGAGATACAAATTTTCAGAAAAAAAAAATGATTTTTTAATTTATGAGGATTTTGAATTATTTTAGAAATTATAATTCTGACAAATTTGATTTTTCTTATTTTTGAAGGATTTAATTATTGACAAATAGGAAATTAGCATGAAATTAAATAGAAATACAAATAATTAGAATTTGATGTGAAACTAAATTAATTTGGTCAATTAATTTAATTTGGAGGATTAATTAGTTAATTTAAATAATTAAATGATAATTATTTAAACTATAGCATATAGAAAATTAAATTTAATTAACTGATAAAGATCAATTAATTAAAGTTAATTAATTGAATAAACTTAATTATTTTATTAATATTAGAGAAGTGATTAGGTGATTAAAAGATTAGAATTTTTAGAGGAAATAAAGATGATTAATTAATTATTAAATACCCACAATTAATAGAAGAAGAATTAATTGTTAAATGTGCATTCACAAGTTTGTCCATTTTTGGGTGTCTACATTTTCTCCTCTTTGATACAATGCGATTTTGAGTGTTGTCAAAGAATTTCAGATTAGGTTATGCCCCATCTTTCCCCAACGATAGCTGATGGATTTATGCCCCCTCAAAAAGTTAAGCAAAAAATTCGTTAGATGAGCATTAATTTGTTGATAATGTTATATTTATATATGATGATGATGTATTCACTGATGATATGATTCTTATATGAAAGTGTAATGAATGCATTTCTATGTTTTTGTGTTTTATATGCATATTTATCTATCATGTATGCAAGACCTATGATTATATGTCTGAGCACTTATTATAACTTACTCAATTAGTTAGAAGAAAGAGTTTGGATAGTTAATTAGAAGAATTGACCTTATGCTATCAACGTGAATGATGTACTAAGTCACTACCATATATTTTCACCATTTTCATCATTGTTCCTTATTGACAAGAAAGAGATACGAATGCACCTAGATATTGACCATTTGGATACTATTAATATCTCTATTGAAGCAAGTAGGAAAAAAACTAAGGAATGTTGGGCTCCATTCTAGGTTCGTGTACTTAGAGTTGAGGTATGTGGAACGTATCACAATCATGTATCATTGTGATGCCTTGTAATTGATATTTGATGGATATGTGAAGGCTCTTATCATAGACACCCCAAACACACTTGCCTTAGAACTTCATCACAACATTCCAAAAACAACAAATCAAGAAAAACAAGATTATGATCCATCATGGCTACTCTCGACACTCAGTGGTTACCTCCAAGAGCTTAAGGACACAATCACAAAAGATAAATTGATAATGGAATGACTTGATTTACTTTTTCAATAGCCTTACTGATCATTGATTGGATTGATTCTGATGTTTGATTAGATGTGGATGTGTCTAGTTTCAGGAATGGACAACCCATATAAGACTGATCTGTATGGTTTTGAGTGTATCCACCATTGTATAAGACAATAAATTGGTTGATTGGTTTTGATTGATTGATAATAGATTGGGTTGTCGATAAAGATAGGTCTCATGATTCCATTGCCGATTTATGAAGCTCATATTTTGATAACATATGTTTGATAGTCACTTTCTGGTTTATGTGACAAAAATGATTTTATTGCAAGGATTTTGATGTGTTTTGATTTTTTTGTGATTGGTTGGTTTCTTCAGGATATTTTGCGATGTTTTTTGGTTCACCATAGGACTCATATGTTTAGAGTCAAGGTATGTTTGACGTATCACATAGGTGAAGGCTCTTATCACAGACACCCCTAACATTGATTCTCTTGATGAATGTTTTTGTGTTTTTTTATTTTTAGGATTATTTTAGGATCTTTTACGATGTTTTTAATCTTTTTTAGGACTTTTTAAAAAATTCTTTTAGGACATTTTGCAATGTTTTGGGATTTTTTCAGGTCATTTTTTGAATGTTTTTAGACTTTTTTAGGACATTAACTGAATTTTTTTTATTTTTCAAGACCTTATAATTTCCCCTAGTGTCTAGCAAGGCAAGGAAATTTTGGATTGATGGATGGACTGGTAGATGGATGAAGACCAAAGGTCTCTTAGTATGTTATGAAGTTGTTTCGGTTCCAAGGACTATCCAAGCAATGTGATAACATGTCTTTACCAAGCTAAGAGAATGACAAGATCAGGTAATGATACAGTGCATTGATTAGCATATGATTTACAAGAGTGGACATGTCAAGTGGATGTTGAAAACATGTTTTGTATTTTATGTCCTCATTTTTTTCTATCAAAACCAAAAGAAAGATTTGGATAGGATAATGATAGGACATGAATAGGACAAGAAAGATCAAGAATGGACAAGATAAGGGACATCGACTGAAGATTGTGATAAGATAGGATATATGGACCAAAGGGATGTAGATAAGGTAAGGGATATATACCAAAGGAATGTGGATAGGATAAGGGATATGGACCAAAGGGATGTGGATAGGATAATGGATAAGACATGTGATTCTTATAGGGAGATCTCTAGACTTGTCAAGATCAAAGTTGGGAAAAATGAATATGGATGTTGATAAGATAAGGGATATGAGGGACATAGGATAATGGAGGAAATGAAAGGGGTACAATATGATAGGAAAAAATGGATGCAACCTTCCCCCAAGTATGGAATGCAAGAAGTTCATAGATTACATATGATGCGTGTTTGGTAGGTTTTCATCATGGTACTTGCTCAAAGCGCATGTTTGCTAGGTTTTCACAAGTGGATGAAATTACTTATTTTTTATTTATTTTTGTGTTACCAAGACACCTATTTGTCATGTTTTCATCAAGGAAACAATTCTTTCTTTTCTTTTGTTTTTCTTTTGACTTTTTTAAAAACTTTTTGGGAAGATGATAGACTCATGATAGGACATAGAGGAAGGACTTAGACATATTTTCCCTTGTATGGTGCTCTTGAAGGACACATAATAATGGACCATATCTTTTGATAGTGTGCTCAAAGATGTTGGTAGGGTAATGACAAAGGGAGATGAAACAGATGGTTGGATGAATTGGGATAAGGGTTTATGCAAATGATTGGATAAGGGGTATGGAAGGATAAAAATTAATAGATGAATAATAGATGGGGTATTGGAAGACTTGTGAAGGATTATATGGAAAGGGTGACAAGGTAAATGTTGGCACACACCTAGAAGGATGGTGGAGTAATGAAGGAAAAGTGGATTTGGAAGATTTAGATTTTGATGGAGAAGTGAAGGTGGATTTTGACTTCGGGAAATAAGAACCCAAAATGGATTTGTAAGTGGATGTAAGTTGTTTGAATGGAAAGATAGAAATTTTGGATGCCAAATTGGACTTTTCTTTGGGAAACTATGATTCAAGAGAATGAAGAATTAAATAGACAAGTGCAAGAGTTGCTTGAGAAAGGTTTGATCAGAGAAAGTTTGAGTCCTTGTACAATACGTGTTGTATTGGCACCTAATAAGAATGAAGAATGGAGAATGTGCACCAATTCTAGAGCTATTAACAGAATAAAAATGAAGTATAGATTCCCTTTGCCTACGATGGATGACATTGTGGATAGTTTGAGTGGAGCGAAGTATTTTACAAAGATTGATTTGAAAAGTGGCTATCACCAGATTAGGATTAGAGAAAGGGATGAATGGAAGACTGTATTTAAGATTAATGAAGGTTTGTATAAGTGGTTGGTTATACCTTTTGGTTTAGCTAATGCGCCTATTACTTTTATGAGGTTGATGAATGAGGTTCTGAAGAAATTCTTGGGTAAGTTTTTTATTGTATACCTTGATGATATATTGATTTTTAGTAAGACTAAAGAAGAACACCTAATGCATATCAGACAAGTGTTGCAGAGGTTGAAAGAAGAAAAGTTTATGATAAATTTGAAGAAATGTTCTTTTATGAAGAAGGAACTTATATATTTGGGATTTGTGATTTCTGCTAATGGATTGAAGATGGATCTTCAGAAGGTAAAAGCTATTCTTGATTGGCCTACACCTGAAAGTGTTGGGAAGTTAGATCATTTCATGGATTGGAAAGTTTCTATAGGAAGTTTATCAGATATTTCAGTTCAGTATGTAATGTGATGACAAAGACAATGAGAGGTGACAAAAAGGAATTATGATGGACACATGGAGCAAATAAAAGCTTTGAAACATTGAAGGAAATGGTCGCAAAATTGCCTACGCTTTATTTATCTACTTTTAATAAAGTTTTTCAAGTTGACTGTGATGCTAGTGGAAATACCATTGGAGCTATTTTGAGTCAAGAGGGTAAGCCTATAGCTTTCAACAGTTAGAAATTGAATGATGCTAAGAGGAAATATTCAGTCTATGATCAAAAATTTTATCTAATAATTCAAGCTTTGAAGAAATAGAGACACTGGGTTGAATATATGCATAACTTTTCTGTTGTGTTGAAACAAAAGAGTGGACATTCAAATAAGGTGGCAGATGCATTAAGCAGAAGAAGAAGTTTGTTGACAAAGATGAGAGTTGAAGTGCTTGGGTTTGAAGATTTGAAGAACTTTTATGAAAATGACCCTAATTTTGCAGAACCCTGGAAAGTTTGTAAGAATCACATCACATGTAAGCAAGAAAATTGGATTGATTATTTCATTCAGGAAGACATGTTGTTTAAAGGAATTTAGTTGTGTATACCTAGAGGATATATGTGAGATAATATCATTAAAGAGAAACATATTGGTGGACTTGCAACACATTTTGGGATTGATAAAATAGTAAAATTGGTTTCAGAGAAGTAGTTTTTGCCGCAGATGTATAAGGATGTTCAGAAAATAGTGAAGAATTGCAAAATTTGTCAAGTAGCTAAAGGCAATAGTTAGAATGTTGGATTGTATACACCTTTACCTCTTCCTTGTAAACCTTGGGAAGATATCAGTATGGATTTTGTTCTTGGTTTTCCTAGAACTTAGAGAGGTAATGATTCTATCTTTGTAATGGTTGACAGATTTTCTAAAATGACACATTTCATACCTTGTAAGAAGACATTAGATGGACTACACATAGCAGATCTATTTTTTAAAGAGATTGTGAGACTACATGGATTACCTAAGCCTATTATGTCAGACATAGATACTAAGTTTACTGGTTGCTTTTGGAGAACACTTTGGAAGAAGTTGAATACTGAGCTTAAGTTTAGTTCTACATTTCATCCTTAGACTGATGGACAAACTGAAGTTGTAAACAATAGTTTGGGTAACCTTTTGAGATGTTTGATTGGCGATAAACCTTCTAATTGGGATTTGGTTTTGGCACATGCAGAATTCACATATAACAATTCAGTGAATAGAAGTACACTAAGAAAACACCCTTTGAGATTTTGTATGGAATCAGTCCTAAAGGAACTACATAATTGAGAACCTTGAATTCCGAGTTGAAACATAGTGTTGAAGCTGAAGAATTTGTGAACTTTAAGAAAACTTTACGTGAAAAAGTGAGAAGTAATTTGAACAACAATAATCAAGAGTATAAGGACCGAGCAGATAAAGGGAGAAGACATAAAAAATTTGAAGTGGGAGAAAAAGTGATGGTACATTTGAAGACGAACAGATTTCTAGTTGGTACCTACAATAAGCTAAAGATGAAGAAATTTGGACCTTGTAAAATATTGAAGAAATATGACAGTGGCAATGCTTTTGAAGTTAAATTGTCTGATGATATGGATATTTCACTTGTGTTCAATATTTCAGAAATATATGAGTATTATGAATCTGATGAGGAGTCCTCTAATAAAAATGATTATCCTAAGAAGAAGATAGAAGGAATTGACAAAATGTTGGACACCAGATTTAAAAGAAGCACCAGAGGAAAAGACTATAAAGAGTATTTGGTTTAGTGGAAGAATAAACCAGTTGAAGATAGTTCTTGGATATCACAAGATGAGTTGGATCTTTATGACACTTCTCAGATCTTCATGGCTTCCTGATATGGATATCATTCCTTATTTACCCTAGGTGTCTGATGCAGGAGCATCTTGCATACTTTGGCAATCTTGCATCAACCAAAAGATTTCCTATTTTATGTTCCTATCTGCTATTTGAGGAATGAACTTTGTTGTTCATGTTTTCTCTTTATGAAAATTTGGCTCCTTAATGTGGACCTATCATGCATCCTATATCTAAGATCGTAGAGCTTAATTCCATCATTTGCGAGAGTTGTCTTTCTCCTTATTTGTGGTGTGCTTGTTTCCTAGCATCTTGAGTAACGTGCGGTATCGGCTTTGATGGTGTTTTTTTTGGCATCTAGGCTTTACACGACCTTGGGATTTTCTTGTTGGATCATGTGTGGATCTATATTTATCTTCACATTTGTTTATTTTTATTTTTTTAAGTTCGTTGATTTCTCCTTTGGGCATGATCTATTTATTTGTAATAATTTGCCTGACTGACTGACTGACTTGTGGTCTTTCTTGATATTTAAAAACAAGTCTAGGATTAGGAAAGGTAGAATGAAGTTACATA
Source organism: Chamaecyparis obtusa (assembly GCA_027943335.1). Taxonomy (NCBI): domain Eukaryota; kingdom Viridiplantae; phylum Streptophyta; class Pinopsida; order Cupressales; family Cupressaceae; genus Chamaecyparis; species Chamaecyparis obtusa. Next base: position 531,797 of record BSBK01005594.1, on the reverse strand, counting down.
AGAAGGAAATGAATCAATATTTGGATTCATAGACTGAGATTCAAATCTCTTTGTTTATTATCTGATTGTAAATGGCTGCAACCAGGTAGGCCTTATGCTTGGCATGTTGAATGAATCCTATCTTAGCATATCTACATTAAATTATCTATAATTATTATGTTTCTCCTTTATTGTTGGATTCTATGTGTAACTCTAGTGAGGGTAGCTAGGTAGTGGACATCCTCCAACCTCTCACCTTGCGTCATAAAGGGAAAACCACAGTGGGGATCAAAACCACTAGATGATGCACTAGTACATTAAAACCATGTTAAAGGTAAAATGGGAATGCACATGCATTCAGGATCACTTCCTAGAGCTCACTAGTTAAATAAAAATGAGGGCAACAACCCAATATACAACTAGGACTATAGCCCCAAAGATGGACTACAATCCACTGTGGACAACAATCCACTAATTTGATGAACTAACTGATAACATCAGACATGCCAATACAACTCCAATGACATATAGCTTTTTTATAAACTTATTTTAGATTCCAATCATACCTCTTTGCACATCCACTGATATCACTTTATCCAGCATCTCACACATCCATTACACATCTATCCATACTGTTGATCTCGAAGATTACATCTTTAAATACATTACATCAACTCATTACAACTAGGTCATCCAAGGACCTAATTACAATGTGATCCAAGACATATCAGCTAAGACAACTAGGACCCAAATTTCCATATATGAACATGCCACAGCCCAAAGATCGTGCTTCAAATCTTCGTGACATGCTAGCTAAAAAAGTTGACCAAGAACACCAACACGCCATAGGAAAATTACTAAACCCAATCACATATTCGAATGTGATCCACCAACATGAATAGAGCATGGTCTAGAAACATCAGCAAACAATATGAATTACCACAATAGCAACGCAAACATCTCTGTCTTAGAATCTATAACTATCTCTGCACTGTTCATCAAGAAAAATGATCATCAACCCCTATCATAAAAGAAAAATAGATTGCCAATATCCAAATCATGATCCATTCGAGATGAGAACACACATCCATGTTATGAAGTCACCACCAGGTTAGTAACTAAATATATTACATAACCGATCCTCGCCAATCCGAAAACTACAACACTCTCACCATAGAAATAACTAGAAATTTTCTCTCTGATAAATTTATCATAAATACATCAAATCATACCAAAAACCTCTTGAAATTGAACAAGATCAAGTATAGACATTCCTCAATGCATCTTCAGCTTTGCATAAACTAATGTCAAGTATAATGTACATACCAAACCAAAACTTTAACTGAACAACCAAGAAACTATCAAGAATAAAGAAATATGTTTACATCGATGAAAAAACATTAATGCCATGACATGTATGCATGAAATATCCAACAGGGGAATCCTAAACAAAAGTTCTATAAAGAGGGAGAGATAGAATATCCAACTTTTAAAAAATTAACCTTCCACCAGAAGAAAGCTACCTATAGGTCCAATTACAAAATCTCTCAATAATTTCCTACCAAAATATGCTAGGTGAAGGACCAATAGCTAGAGGAATCCCAAGATACATAAGAGGAAGAGTCCCAATCTGGAACCTAAGAATCAAAGGAATCTTATTTTGAATAGACAAGGAAGTGTTGAAGAAGAAAATAGAGAACTGATTCTCATTAATCCTTTATCCAGAGGTTGCCTAATAAATATATAAGAATCTCTTTAAATTGAAATTTTCATTAACTTTATCTAACCCCATCAATGCTTTATCATCTACAAATTTTAAGTGCAAGTGAGGGGTTTTAATGCTGCCCTAACTCCAACCTTGAGTCGAACCTTATCTCAACCAAGAATTGATAATTCTTCCTAGACCTTCAACCATAATAACAAAAAGATAAAGAGATAAAGGGTCCCCCTGGTGGAGCCCCATAGAAGAAAAAAAAATATCTAAAGGTTCACCATTAATGAGGATTAAGTATAAGGAGGGAGTAACATGACTCATGACCCACATGTTCCACTCACTATTGAACCCAAAAGTTGTGAAGACTTTATGAAGAAAAGACCATTTGACCCAGTCATAAGCCTTCATATGTCCAATTTAATAAACATAGCCTTCTCCTTGGAATCTACCATTAAATAAATATCCTCAATAGCCACCATAATCCCATCCAAAATCTTCCTTCCAACAAAAGAACCCACTTTGTTCTTCTAACACTAAATCACCTAGCTATGGTTTAAGCCTTTCATCAATCAACTTAGTTATAATCTTATACACCACATTGCACAAGGCTATATGAGGAAAAAGACCCAAATAGTCAGCTCCCTCCCTTTTCAGTATAAGATCTAGGAACGTAGCCTCATAGTCTTCAACATCTTTTTATTCTTTTGAGATTTCAAAACCACCTCAAGAAGATCCATTTTGGTAATCTCCCAAACTCGTGATAAAATTCTATTGGGAACCATCTAGACCAAAAATTTTTCCTTTCTTCTTCTAAAAAATAATCACTTCCAGCTCCTCCAAATTAATAGTTTTAATTAGAGATACATTCATTTAATTAGTGATTGATGAAGGGATACTATTTAGAATAAGATCTTCCTCCTTAGGATCTAAAGGAGTGTCCTCAATAAAAATTCTAGAATAGAATTGAGTGGCCTCTCTAGTAATCATCTTGTAAGGGGAGGGTTGATTCTCTTCTAAGGATCTGAGAGAAGTAATAAGGTTACTGTTATACACTGAATTTGTGCCTCTGATCTCAAGCTCTCTTGGTCTTGATAATCCAGTATAACATGGGAATCATCTCAAGGTTGTGGGACCTTTTGCTAACCGAGATGAGACCTCCAGATTCTAGGCTAGTTCCTCTTGGATAGTCACCCTAATTTGCTCTTAATAGGAAAGTAAACTTTTGAGGGAAAGGGATAGGAGTGCATAAAATGGAAATGACAGGAAGCAAATCTATCCTACTAGGTGATGCACCGAAATGAAATGAATACAATATACTGACCAAACTAGCATGAAGGCTCTCGGGTCTAAAAGAACACCATATTCCTAAACAGGCTTGCATAAGTATTTCACAGAGGGGCCAGGACAAATGACACGGGCTGTGACCTACAAGCAAACATTCTCTTCAGCAAAAGGGTACAGGAATGAGACAGAAAGACAGGGGCTGAACTATACCCACAAAATCAATCAAATCAGATCATACACAGTAGTACACATGTAAGCTGAAAGGAAGAAGGGCCCTGGAACTCCAAGACTTCTCTAATAGAACCAGTATATTACATTCAATAAGAGAAATACAGATAAGGAAAAGACCAAAGGGCAGAACAAACTACCGCAGATAGCCTCTATTAAATGTGAGATTTCAATGAAAGATTACAAATTGTAAGAGCCAGAGGGCAGAACAAATTTCCATAGGTAACTCCCAAGAAAGAGAAAAAACTCTTTTACCGATTGCACTCTCTGAGCACTAAGGCTCCAAAAAAAACATTATATACAACTCTGCACGCAGGCAGGAATCAAAATTAACCAGGGTTACAAATTATGCATAAAATAATCATCCCTAGCAGTCGTGTCTGATCATAAATGTTCATCTTGACAATATCACAACAAATCAGATACATCTTTCTTTGCGTGTCCATCTCTGAATTGATCATGCCTGCAGACAAAAGACCTTGACCTGACAATCCCCTGCAAGCCCACTCAGCCATGAATGCTCAAATCTGATCCCATGCTGGAAAAGACTCAAAATGGTGGCCTAAAAGATCTCTGCCAATTCTCCCAACAACCGCCTCCAGAAACATCAATTTCTTCAGCTACCCGCACTTGCAAATGTTCACTTTGGAAGAAACCCCGCGAAAAAATGGTTGCACCACCTTGAAAATAGCAATGGTTGCATGATCGCATGAGCCCAAAAGGCTTCATGCAATCATGCGACAACCCTCAGAAACTGCCACGGCTTGCCACAAATGCTCGGGCTCACTCTCCCTTCAGTCGCCAAGTCGTGGGAAGTTTTACTAACCCCGGGCTCTATCTGGCGACCACGCGAAACATGCTAACTGATGCAAGAGCATCCTGGGTGTAAGAGCAATCTTGCATCACCCAAAAAAATATTTCTATTTTTATATTCAATAAGGGCTATTTTGTGCAGAGCAGCTATTTATGAAAAGTTACTATTTTTGGTAATTTTTGTATGTGCTCAGAATGATCTGATTTCTTTCTTGGAGGTTCATTTTGGTCATATAAGTCTGCCAGTAAAGTTTCATTGCCAGATCAAGTGTATATTGGAAGATATTGAAGATTTTCGGTATTGGCAGCAAGGTACAAAAACTTTGAACTCAGTTTTGAAGGCTTTAGAGGCCCCAGATGAGGTCAAAAATTTAGGTGACATGCGCTTGCACCAATCAAGCTTGTAGAGTGCTTCGTGGCGTTTCTGAAATGGGGTTATAATAGCCAATCAGGTCAACTGGTGATGACTTATGGTCTTCGGAAGTTGGGCCACCTGAAATGGCAGAAAATAATTTTCTTCAAAATTTATGTTCGGGTTTCAAAGGTTATCTTGAGCCGACTATGATTTAATAAAATGTAAAATAAAATAATTCTAAGTTTGGTCGGCCTTATTGGCTAAAATTCTGGAACCTTCCCAGGCGGTGGAAAATTGCCTATATAAGGAAGGCTGTATTATTGTCTTAGGCAATTTAGAATAGTTCTGGGTAATAGTTCGAGGCTTTGTCCTATAGAATATTGTAAGGGAATGCCCATGTGGCTTTGCATATTGTAATTCTGAAAGTTTGTAATTCCACATTTGTGGAGATAATAAGAAGCCAATTTTCTGTTCTTGCATATTGTTGTTGTTTCTCTATTTCTGTTATGTGTTTGTGGTATTAAGGGGAGCACCCTTCACCACTAACCGCGCAACTGTGCTCTTTGCCAAGTCTGGAAGCCTACTCTATTTTTAAAATAACATCGGTCGCATGATCGCATGAGCCCAAAAGACCGCATGCGATCATGCGACTAGCCACATAGATCTCACCCTGCCGCCACATAAGACACCTGGACCCGCAAGATAGTCACTTGCCAACCATGTGGACCAACTGAAAACTTGCACGGGCTGGACACACGACCACACCGCCTTGAAAAAGTCAACAATCACATGATCGCATGAGCCCGAAAGGCTTCATGTGATCATGTGACAACCCTCATAAACTGCCACTCCTCCACGCAAGACAAATGGCCCGCCAAACCTGCCACCCTTAACACGTGGACCAACCGAAATCCAACCACGTTCACTGAAAAACTTAGAAGAATCGAACGGCTGTCGCATGATCACATGGGATCGGAAGATCCCATGAGATCATGCGCCAGCCGTTGATCTTGGATCAACTAGCACCTCCACTAACCATCGGACCCACCGAAAACTGGACACATCATCACCAGAACCCGTCGCCTGCCGCTTGTCGCATGGTCGCATGCGGTTAGGAAGCCGCATGCGATCATGTGACCAACCTGGAACTGCTACGCCGACTGCCAAAGTCTGAACCCCTACGAAACTGTTGACGGTTTGTCGCATGGTCGCATGGGCTCAGAAGAGCCCATGCGATCATGCGACCAATCGTAAGGGGTTAGCCACCGACCACCACCTCGCTATTTTCTTGACTACTTAACGCTTGTCGCATGATCGCATGCGGCCAGGAAGGCCTATGCGATCATGCGACCAACTGCATGGTGCTAACCGATGACCACTACCGTAGATCTTGACCGCTGTTCCTACTAATATCACATCAACGGTTGTCGTATGATCTCATGGGATCGATAGATCCCATGTGATCATGCGACAACCATCGGATCTTTACTGTACTAGCACGGCTTTGAGGAACTGGGACCCGCCTGTCGGAGTTGCGCGCTTAGGGTCAAAAACACAGAAGGTGTCGAAAACACAGAGGGTTTTCGAGCGAAGGTCGAAAACACACTAAGCTTTTAGGGTGGAGGTCGAAAACACACCGAGATTTTAGACCAAAAGGCAAAAACATCTTGAGCCTTTGGAGAGGAGGTCGAAAACACACTGGGTTTTTGACACTTGAGCATTTCTTTGGAAAATAGGACTGTGGCCAAAAAATGAAAGATAGGGAATTTTTTGGGCAACAGTTACATTGCCTCCTATCCTTCATAGAGTGATCAAAAAAGGTTTATTTATGTCCCCAACTTACAATTAATCAATATGCATTTTTTTCTTCCTGAAGATATCCTCCCTCAACTCTTATTCTTCTAAATCTTTGATAGTAGTTTTTTATAAACTAAAATAATCCTTAGTTAAACCATGTTCCTTGATCCAATGAATATTATTGGTCAAGTGGCATTGGGTCACCTTGTTGGCCATGAAAACTGTGTGTGTGAATTTTGTACCTGATCTGTAGACACAACACTTCAGTAAAACATTAGAGGTTAGCTAAAATCGAAATCATGCAATGAATTGAAAGCTAAACTAACCAGGCGATTTACTGCCTTCTAATAGGTGCGAGTATGATGTTCTCAGATTGTATCAAGATTAGTGACCTTGACGACACCTAAATGAAGGATTTGAATGCAAAACTGATATGAAATATGAATGCAATTAATCTATTTTTGTTGGATTTTAGATGCAATGATATGATGAAAACTGATATGAATCTAGAATCTAAGATGAAATTGTTCCAACGATGATATGAAAATGAATCTAAATGAATGTAAAAACCAAATTGATCTCACAATAGCCTTGATTCACAATAAGCTTTGATTCTCTAGATAGCAATTCACCAACATAAGTTTGCAATTCTTGTGGATGATTTGTGAAGAGCTAAAGCCTTAATTTATAGAAATCCAGGGCTTTGGAGGTGCATGGGAAAAAAGCCATAAATCACTCAGATTAACTCAGCTTGATTTTTGAGTTATCTGAAAATAAAGGATAATTTAATTCACAAAAACATGCAAATCATGCGAAAACAGCTTTTTAACTCAAATTAGAAGTTTAGATCAACTTTAAAACTCAAAAATGATGTTGAGTTCCAAAAAGTCAATAACTTGCATTGATTTTCTGATTTGGAGTTTAACTGCTCTTTGATTGTGCACATGGATAATTATGAATTAATAAATAAATAAAGTGATTTATTCTCAACTTAACTAATTTTTGAAAAATAAAATAATTGATTTATGGGTTAATCAATTATTTTTCAAACTTTTATTCAAAAACAATATTATTAAAAATTGACAACTTGCTTTAATTAATTAAATAAGAATTTAATCGATTATTCATAGGATTTTGGATTTATTGTCAAAATTAAATAATACAATTTAGGAATAAATAGAATTAACTTCAATTAAATAATTAAGTGGCAGTATTAAATCTAATTAATTAAATATTGAGAATATTCAATTAATCAAACTTTAGGATAAATTGGATTTATCACCAAATAATCATTAAATTAAAGATAATTATGATAATTAGGAATATTACTAAGAATATTCCCCGATGCAGAATTTGAGATAATCAATTAGGATTCGATAATGTGCAGATGTGCCTTTGGTTAGGACTTTGATGTCGAATTCGTTCAATGTGTCGATATAGAAGATTAATGAACTTATAGCCCATTTTTGGGGTATTACAAAAACAATCTTGAAGGATTGTCCATTAGACTTCTTCAACTTATACTTGACAAATTAGTCTCTTGGAAAAATAATACATTGCATGCCCAAACATAGGCTTCCCCATGTCCCACCAATCTTCCACCAACTTATGCAAACATGAGTCTCTAAGCTAAATGAGTTAAAATTTGAAGGATGGATTTTTATAGGGGCTAAAGAGAGAAGAAAAAAATGATTAGCCAATTATTTGAGTCCTTTCCAATCGAGGACCTTTGAGTTTTTTTTCCACCTATCACCGATCCAAAAACTAGAGACCAAAAACCTATATAACCTCTCATAAATAACATCAGAACCCTGTTGCCTATTATTCCAAGTGAAAACTCCATTAGATAGTTTTACGTCCACCAACTTCAAAAAATCTAAATTCTCCCTTAAGTGTCTAGAGGACTAATCAAGATTGGTACTACCTACCTCCCTTTTTTTCATCCATACTCAAAACATCATTAAAGTCCCTAGTCAAAATACAAGGAAGATAAGGAATTAGGGATCTAACCATCCTTATATGAGCCCACAGTAGAGATTTACTAGAAAAATAAGTAGGTGAATACACATTAGTAAGTAGAATAGTCTCACCTAACTATAAACTTGAGGCCACAATATATAGAGAGGATCTACTAGAATTCCACCACATAGGAACCAATTTTCTTAGGTTCCAAAGGAAGGAAATGCCACTTGAGTTATCCTAGGCCCCTATATACTAGAACCAACTTTTGGTCCAAACCTTAGGAGCCACACTCAACATTCCCTCAATAGACAACTTCATCTCCTGGATAAAAAAATATTTAGAGAATGACCACAAACCAAATATCAAATAGCCTTTTATCTAGGGATTATATATTCATACCCGTTACATTTCATGAGAGAAGAAACATTTTTTAGATGTAGAGAAGTGTGAATCAATGGGTTTAACTAATCCAAACTCCACCAAAGTTTCACCAAGCAATTTCACTTTCTCCTAGTCCTTATTATTACTCACCTTAGAAGGCTTCTCAGGATCCCCCTTCTTGATCATTTTTTGGAGTAGTCCCAAAGTAGGCAAGGTACCTTTACCTCTACTATCTTCCTAAGACTCCTCATGAATAGCCTCAAAACTGCCTCCACCTTCCCATTCTCCAATTTCCTTACCACCCACCATCATTAATAAATCTTTAGATTGAAGAGTTTTTTCTAGATATCCCTTTTAGATCCAAGACCTTTATCATGGGCTCCTTGGGAAGAATGGAGTCATTTACATTAGCTTCTATGTTTGTGCTCATAGGTATATAACCTAAAGGTACTCATACTAAGGCTACATCAAACTAATCTAATTCTTCCAGGGATACAAATGTGTTAAAACATTCATCATCCTTTCTATCCCTTAGATTTCTTTTTTGATGTCTACCCTTACCATGAAGCTTGACCAAAGTAAAACCCTCTCTGTCTCCCACCATAGGGGATTTTCCTTTATCCTATTTAGGAGGAGGCTAAAATGGTTCCTTACCCAAAGTCCCAACATTGTTAGCCTTGGGACACATCTGCTGCAAATATCCATATTCATGGAAGATTCAAAAATGAAACATAATGGTTTCATAGTCAAGTTGGTCAATCCAAGAAGAGGCCCCCATATAAATTTCCATAGAGCTTGGTAAATACTTATTCAAATCATTCTCAATAAAAATTTGGGCGTAAGTAATTACCTTTTTCTCTATTCTTTGTGTTGATAAGCTAATTGGTCAACCAAGCAAGAAAGCCACGAAATGGAAAATGGTGCACCTCCAAAATTCTAACATGAACTACAAAAATCACACCTAGATAAGAAATTTTGATGGTAATTCCTCTGTGTGGTTAAAGCTAGCATGCCAAGGTTTAATGAATAAACCTAGTTATAAAATTAAGGTCATCCTTCAAAGACCTTATTTATGTTTGAAATATAAGAAAAAACCACAAAAAAATAGTTTTTGACCATCAACATCATTTCCATCTCTCCCTTTAGGTTTCAAGTGTAGGAAGCCCATGATTCTAGAAAAGGCAAAGAAACACTAATCCCCATGAATTTATAAATTAGAGAATGATTATAGAAGTAATTGACATTGTCCTCTACATTCACATGTTGAATCACAAGCATAGGCTTGTGTTCACTCTTGGAAGACACACATTCACACTTAGAGGTCAAAAACCTCAACCCTGCAAAGAACTTTCCTCAAATCCAAACTCATTTTCCCCAAGGAAACAATCATCAAACTTATTAGGTGATGTCCCTCCCCTACACACAACATCCTTGAAAGGAACTATCTTCATTAAAGAATCACGTCCATGCAAAGCCATGCAAGGCCAAATAGGGAAAAAAGTTGACCCCCAACACGAGACCCATAAATGAAAAAATCCTTTGCCCAACAATGGCATCAACCATAAGATCAAAGATGTCAACCAACCCAAAAATCCCCAACACCAAATATTAGGGTAAGTGCACCAAGATGGTGGATAGTTCAGTGGCCACATCTAAAAAAAATGAAATTTTTCATAACCCGTGCAGGTTATACAAAATTCAAAATCATGCTAAGTTTGGTTTTACCAAGCCTAGCCAAAAATATTCAAAAAATGCCAATAGCACCTCAAAATGCATATGGGTTTTGAGGAACAAAAATGTTCCTCAAAATGCGTACAGGTTTTGAGGAACATTATATTCCTCAAAACCCACGGCTTTGGACCATTTCCAAAGCCATAAATGAAGGAACAATCAATTAAGGAAGCTAGTTTTCTTCATAACACGAGCGTGTTTTGGTTCTATTTGCATTTTTCATCGATTCACAACAATGGCACCTCATTGAAAAGGTAAGATTTTATTGTTTCAAATGTTTTTGTTTGTATTTTATTTCAAGTAGGGTTTTTTAATTGATTTATGTTTTATTTTTAAATTTTGATGTTAGATTCTACAAAGACTTCCCCAAAATGAAAAAAGAAAACAAAAACATCATGCACAAGAAACAAAAGAAAATATTGAACATGAACAACAACCACAACCACAAAATCCTCCTCCACAACCACAAAATCCTCCACCACAACCATAAAATCCTCCTCCACAGCCACAACCACTGCCACCCGTAAACCCTCCACGTCCTCCATTAGATCGTGTACATGCCACACAAGATGATCTCATAAAATGCCTTACACAAAATAGTACCCAAATTTCTATATGGGTCAATAGGTTGAGTTCCTCTAGTCTTGACCATCACTCAACCCTCGCCTCAATGCTAGAAAGAATGGCCAATAGTGCAAATGAGGTTTCTAGAAAGCTTACCAAATGGGGTTCATGGAGGGATAGGTGTCGAGCATTTTATGCAGATGGCTTGTCATATGATGAAGTTTAAAAGAAGTTCATTCCTAAAAGTGATATATCCTAGTACTAGTAACACCCTAGAACTAAATACGACTTGATTTCCTATACATTTGTGTGTTCACAATAGGATGAAAGCATCTTTTTTGGATAGGTGGTATATGGTCTTTGACCAAGAACCCTATAATAATTGGGAGATGCCTCTATATTTCTTGAGAAAGCTATATTATGAGTTTATCCTCGGTGAGAAGCCGAATTACTTTGACATTCGATAGTTCCAGGGTAGAGGGAGAGGCTCTGTGCAGGATAGACCTGGAGCCCATAGGGTGGTACAACCACAACATAGGAGGCCTCTAGCTAAAGAACTCATGGTTTATTTTGTGGTCCCAATAATTGTGAAGGAGTCCACATATTTGCACACCCTTCATGCAGCCACATCATTGACTGATGTCATCATTGAGCATGACACACCATTTTTTGGAGCAAAGGTTGGATCAGCACTTGTGCCACCTCCATCGTCATCAGATGCACCATTTGCATCAGCACCTGCGCCACCTCCATCTTCATCAAACACACCATTTGGATCAGCCCAACCCATTGAGCATATGTGCCCCAATTGTCAGGGTATATGTGTTGGAGTAGATACTGATGCGAATGAGGATGGTTCAACATCTCATTCATATACACATTACAGGGGTAGACGCCATGCATTCATTGTTGAGGATGCAACCCTCACACACGATTTGATGATGATGGTATCTTCTAGAGAGTAGAGACAAGTTTGTTTATTTGTGTTTTGACATGTTATTAATTAATCACCTAAATCTTATAAAAGTAAATAATTTTTTATTTAGAGAACAATTTAAATTGATACATGAATAATATGCATTGCAGGGTGCAATAGGTGATACGAGCACACCACTGTGTGTGTGTGTGTGTGTGTGTGAGAGAGAGAGAGAGAGAGAGAGAGAGAAGAGTCATGCATGCATGTGTGTGTGTGTGTGTGTGTGTATCATAGATGTAAATCTATACAAATGTGAATTTTATTACACATTTACTAGTAATTTTTTTAATGTCTTCATAACCCGTACGCGTTATGTAGAACTTGAAATTGTGGTTTTTGGTTTTCAAAACCCAAGCGGGTTATTTTGTACACCATAACCCATATGGGTCATGGATTGGTAAAAGGTTTGGAGTACGACCCTAAGGCTTGCAAGCCCATTTTCCCTCTAATTTGATCCATTTACACATTTTTTCTTCTTTCAACATGATTTCTTGACTTTGTCATCACTAGCTCTACAAATGATCAAGTGGGCATCTCTAAAATTACTAGCATCATCTCACACATCTTCTAATATTTCTGATCATATAATTTTTTCTATTTTTGGATTACATTAGCATAGTAAACTTTAATTTTCTTTACCAGTGTCTTCACAGTCCTCACAAACATATGTCTACCATTTTTTTTAATAACTTTTGATCTACTTAACCAAATTCAAAACAAATTGCATATTACTGTTCTACACTAGATTCTATACACTTTAAAAAATAAAATTTGCAATTTGGATTATTTTGATGCAAGTTATGCCCAGCGCACGAACATGTACCATATTTTCAGGATGCGGTTACTTCAAAAAATCATAAAAAATAAAATACTTAACAAAAAATTACAAAAAAATGCACAACTTCTATATCTCACTCTTAACTATCATCCTACCAAAGGATTTTGCAAAATACTAAATCTAACTATAGATTTTGTGAAGTGCACGGAAACAACCATGTTATGTTTTTCTGAAAAATCAGGAACAATTTTTCATGCGCGAGAGGTTTGACCCTCTTAATCTTATCCATTTTTAAAAAACTTTAGTATTCTAGAAACTAGATTCAGAGTACTACAATTATTATTCTTTACACAACTCCTAGTTTTAAGTGCATGACCCTCAAATCTCTTTGTGAAGTTCAAGTTTCCCTAATTTTTGAAAAAAGTGGCCACTTATACCCCCTTTTTGTTCACCATCTTGGTGCACTTACCCATTAGGTGATAGCTACCATTTCTTAAACTACTCTCACACCCTTGCCCAAACGTAGAAACCACCCCCCAAATCCAACACAAAATAGCCATGTACACGTCACTAACCCCCAAGCTTCCACTGACGAATCCCCACCATGAAACCACACTACAAATTGCACATTAATATGACAATGTGTGGCTAGGGTTTGGCCTAGCTTGTGAAAAATAGATTTTTTGCCATCAGCTCCCATCCAAAAAAATAAAATATCGCCTCCTATTACTATAATGAGATGTTTTAATTCTATTTTCCACATAAATGTAAAAATAAAATCGTCACAAATATGATTTTTATCACATTCAAGACATCGTTTTAAATATTTTTTCTATTATCTTTGATATTTACATATTTTCAAGGGTTTACCTATAACATGTCCCCTGTGATATAATTTCAACCCTTCTAAAGTACACCGAAGATCTATATTCTTTAGTTAAAAAGATAAGTACCCATATCCATTGCATTTACTTTTGTAACTTGAAACTCAATATATATTACATCAGCTCATTGGTGTATTTATTAATCTTATGTATATGCATGTTGTTGGATTATCCTAGATTAATGCCTAGGGAAAGTTACATTTCTTTGCACATGTCCAATATTACATAGCCTAGCCTACCAATATGGGTTTCATATTCTTTTGTCAATGAATTAAGTACCCCTAAGCATTGCATTTAATTTTATTTATAAATAGTTAATTTTATATACACTAGTCGAATGTTGTCATTTATTAATCTTATGTAATGCATGTTTTCTAGATTATCCTAGATTAAAGCCTAGAGAAAGTTGACTTTCCTTTACACTTGTCCAGTCTTACATGCTTTGGCTCATCCATAAAGTACCTCATCATTATTAGAGCTTACGTCCATAAGCAAATATACCATAGAATAGTAGGAGTCCTCTGACATACTATACCCCCCACACACCCACCTTTAGAATAGTTATCTACCAAAAGACTACCAACCAAATTTTAGGGGCTCGATGAACCATCCCAATAAGTTGGGTGGGCCCTTATACAATTTCACCAAGGCCCTACTATTATAAAGGGTGAATAGTAGGGGGCAGAAGATAGATCCATTGTATTTTTCTATTGTCACATCTTATTTTTCAAATCTAATCCTCCTTTTTTCATTTTTTTGTGTTTCATTAATACGTCGTTGTTTTGAGGTTTGGTGCTAATTAGTGTGTATCTCGTCTTAAACTCACCCTTACTTTGGCTTAAGGGTTTATATTTTACACTCGTTTTCAAATGTGATATGCATCTAATTTTTAGCTTAAACTTGTTGGCATGAAATTCATAATATATAAACTCTGATTGGCTCTTGAGCTTATGAAATGCAAGCATAAATAAATGAGCCAATTAGATTTTGCATATCACAGTTTCATACATTAATTATTAATATGGGTTATTATTTATATGTTGATATATAATGCATATTCGTGTGTGGTTCACTTCCAACGTTTAAGAACCAAGTCTATTACATGCCTCGTCATTTATTTTCACAATTGTCTTTCTCATATAGTTGTTGGCATTCTCTTTTATGTACATACTTTCTTTATGTTTACCTATTCTCATATTCTTCCACTTGAATTATATATTCATCATTTTGCCTTTTATCCTTATTCCTTGATGCTTATGTAGCCCTTGCCTTTCACATTCCATGCATGTGCTCATGATATCTTGCCAATACTTGGTTACATGGCATTTTCCTTAGTCTTTGACTTTTGCATATGTACCATGATATCATATTGTCATACCATGTTTTTTAGAGCTTAAATCTTATGACTACATTAACATATCACAATCCTAGATTTATATACTCACTCTATAGATGCCACATTATACTTCGAAGTTATCACACTATGATATTGAAGCACATCACGACTTTCCTCTTCACCACATTTGTACCTTAATTCTCTTTTGGTCGTATCTTAAATTTTTATATCTACTTTTAAGGCAACGTGATTCCCCTTTTCTACCAAGACCTTCAATACTACATCTTGACAATTAGGTGTGTTATGGCTTTTCCCTAACATCTATAATTTCATTGATAGGCCCTTACGTGTAGGAAATCATGCTCCCCATATACATTATACTTTCATTGCTATTCTTCGAAAACACCATGTTTTCCCCTTCTTAATATTGCATACCTACATCTTCCTTAATACCATTGGGCCCTAAATTTGATGACTATATTCTCATATTTAAAGAAATTTTTATTTCTATAAATTGTCAATCAAAATTTGTTTTCTTCACATGTAAGTCGACTGTCAAATTAAGATGGTCAGTATCATAATAAATACAATTTTAATCATTGCATGCTTTTCTAGGGAAGTCTGAATTTAAACTCTGTTAACACAGGGCAGGCAATTTTCAGGATTCTCTGCCCCCGTATTACTAAATCAACACTCGTCATATCGAATGATGAGATGCATTCTAATTTAAACCGTCGGAAAAAAGTCTTACCAAATCTTTTCTCAGAATCTTGTGCGTTTCTGAATTGAATTTAGCAGGCCTTTTTTATGCTTCCATTAACCACTGCCACGCCTTCCAAATTAGCAGGCTAATAAGCGTTTCTGACAGCTGAATTTAGCAAGTTGTTTTGCGTTTCTGACGGCTGAGAATCAAGGAGGAAGAGCAATAAAATCTATATATTTTTACCTGTCTCACAAATCAGCGATGGCAGATTTTACGATTGTTTCTGAGAGAAAATTGAAATTTGAAGTTTTTGGATGAAGAATGTTAGCGAACACTTTCACATGAGCAGGGAGAGTTTGAGACTGAATTTTCAATGAGCGACAGTAAGGAAGGAGATGAAGATTGTTTGGGATGCGATTGAGATCTTTATTTTCCCGCATTCATTGCTCATCTCTACTTCTTTAGGGAAAGAAGCTAAATTCATTAGGAAAAGAAGCCAAATTTTCGTTATATGTTTATTCCACTTGGAAGGGCTATAATCAGGGTCTTTCGCATCCGCGACCTGCGATCTTTTCTTCTTCGTGGGAGGTTCCCTTCTCTTGCTCCCCCCCTGAATCTTCTCATGCTCACCTGTATCTTCAATGTATTTATTTTCGAGAACAGTCAGACTACCTTCAAATTCTGAAAAGAAATACAAATGTTGTTAAAGTGAGCAGTTTTTTTTTTTAATGGATCTGTTTGAAGAATCTATGGATCATATTAACCGCTCGATGGCAGAAATAGCCGGCTTGGACGTCAAACCCTGAAAGCCCTAATTACAGCCGTGAGGCATGGTTAAGCGCGGCTCTCACGGACCTAAAGAAATGCCTTGATGGCTTCCAAATGTAAAGGCCGATTTGAGAAAAATCGGCAGTCCTTTTAAATTTTCTATTTTAAATTTTAGATTTCATGATCCAGATCGCTTTTCCTGTTAAGAGCCTGGTAAATCATATTGCAAAAGCCTGTCAATCAGAAGCTGCAGATGAATGCAATTGTTGGGAAGAAAGACAGTAAGGATATAGATGAGCATGAGGAGATACAGGGGAGGAGCAAAAGATCCAAATCTCCCACCAAGAAGAAGGGATCACAGTAAAGGATGAAGAAGATAAAAACCCTAATTATAGCCCTACCATGTGGTGAAAACAAAAACATGAAAGTTTGGCTTCTATTCCTAATGAATTTGTGGCGTTGAGTGAAGGGAATGTGAATCAGGCGAGATTAAAAAGGGGATCATGTTCACAGTTTCTTAATTGGCTGTTTGTTTCACACCAGGAAGAGGCAAGTTGGAAAGGATAGATCTCATAAGTAGAGATTGTCAAATGAAAGTGAGAAAAGATAGATCTTTAGGTTTTATAAATGTTTGTAGACTGTTCATGCATGAATCATTTGACTCACATTTTGTTTTGATTGAATTCCGATTTATTTGTTTAACATCCTTTGGAATTGAAAAGATATATTTCAAGGTTTTATATATGTTTGTAGACTGTTCATGAATCATTTGACTCACACTGTGTTCAGATTGAATTCCAATTTATCTGTTTAACATCCTTGGCATTGATGACAGGTTACTGTGAAACTCTGGCATGGTTGTTTATATTGGAACTGTCAATGTCTTAAAGTTGTTACTCACAAATCATGTTTCGTTCAGGGGATCTGAGCAACTAGATTATCCTTATCAAGTGGTTCAAAATTTTGTATGGGGATAAGTTCAATGCATACATGTAGTCAATTGATAATCTATGCACCTCTATGACTGCTATTTGGCATTTGCTATTCACAGGACACATCGATCCAATTTGAACACCATATTAATCAAATGATACATAAACAGTCCATTGAATTGAAAGATATGTAATCTTAAAACCTTAACCTTAGACAGGATGTATTTAGCATCCTCACTTGAATATGAAAGCTATGATAAATTCTGAGGCGTTTTTGTGCATCAGAGTTCATGAATTATGCTCAGAGAGATGACTTAATTCACTTCTATGTACTCAATATTGTTGTGACAGCATCTGAAACTGAGGTGAAGATTTCTCATTTGCATACAGCAGTTTTGTATAATGAACTTCTTTGACCATTAGTTACTCTTTTTGGTTTTCATTCTTATATAAATTGATCAAATGGATATCACAGTACGAATTTTCCTTTTCTGTGACTGGATTAGATTTCAAACTTTTGTATTACTTGTTCATCTTTTCTTTGTTAATTATTGGCAAGGATTTTTCTGTCTTTAGTTAACACTAGAGGAGCAACAGATGCTCTTCTCTTTAGGCTTCATCTGTTGTTTCTAAAGGCAATTGAAAGTTGGAAATCATGTTTGTAATACATATTCCTCTTTGTTAGGTTTTAGGATACATATTATTATGTGATGAATGGAATGGAATAAAATCTTTATGATCTTAGAATTACACATTCGTGTTTGATAAGAAAGAAATATATCTTTTATTATCTTATATCTAAGAATTACACATTCTTGTTTGACAAAAATAAATAGATGAAATTATATATTATTTCTTCATCTTGATAATAAATTACTTTGTTTCAAAATATTCAAAAAGTCGATTAAATATATATACACAATTTAATTTAAAAAGACTTCCATTCAAAAGAAAGAAATAACAAGACGATAGAATCTTTAAACTTTTTAAAATGATAAATGCTTGTCATAATGTAGTTTATTTGAGTATGCATATGTTTTGAGTGGGAATTTTTTGAGTTTGAAATATGTTGAAAAAAGATAGTACAATCTTAAAATTTATGGTTCTTTTTAAATGTCAAATAAATTATACTGTTCAAATTAATTGGATTAAAGTGAAAGTTTTGTATTTTCATTTTTTCTAAGTTTGTTTTAGATGTAAATTAATAATATATTTCTTCATAATTGATTATTTGTGTTTCACATTTCTTTATGATCTATTGATATAGAATCATAATTATCGAAGCTTGTTTCTTATACCATGATAAAGATTCTAATAGCATTATGATGAGAATTCTAATATTGCTCCCATAAGTATTGAGGCTTGTTTCTTATGCCATTATAAATATTCCATTAACATTATGATGAGAATTGTAACATTGATCCCACTTTTCAAATTTCTATGTTGTATAGTATGCACGTGTATTCCATTTATGTGTAATGTGGCATTCTTGCAAGAGAATGTCTTATTGAATGAATGTTGAGATTGACATGTAAATAATAAATGATATTCCAAGAACAATATATATAGTTGGGCAAATTGCTCATTTGTACTTGTCTCCTAGTACAAAGTGAATTGGAGGGGGGGCTAGCTTAATCTAGCAACTACAATTGGAGGGGGACTAGCAAGCTACCTAACTTGATGCATCTACTTTGTGCCAACTATCTTTTTTCGGTCTAGGCATAGTCCATCCTCCTTTCTTAAGTGGAGACATGTTACATTTTTTTAATGAACCTGAATTTGATTAAATTTGAATGGTAAATATATTGAAAAATGATAATATTAATCTCAACATTAATAATTCTAGTACATCATAAATAATACCATATTTTATATGTCAATAAAATGATCTTTAAAATCTTATGGTTGAATATTCTATTGAATAGTTTGCATATTAACCTTTAAAACTAAAGTTTCTACAAGGTTAGATCTTGATATTTGAAAGAAAAAGTTAAAAGGGGATTTTATCCAAAAAGTATATGTCTATTATATGTTTGGTTGATGTGTTGATTTCAACCAATATCAGTTGGACAATCTATCATTGTAATTGGAGGATTGGAGTTACTTAAGTTGATATGTTTATTATTGGAACTGTGAGATTAAATCCACTACAATGAAATCTAATTTTATACCATGCAGATCTGTAGATTATGTTACATATAAATATAGAGCATTAAACTTGAATTTTTTTATTTTGGAGAATATAAATTGCAAAAAAAAATGAACAAACCACTATAAACTCATATTTACATGGAGAAACCCTTACAAGAAGAAACCTCCACCAAAAAATATTATTACTTCAATATTTGAGTTCAACAAATATTCTTCCTCGATACTCAACAACTTATAAAATAAAGTAAGCTCTTGGACTTATAAAATGAACTCTGAATAATTAATTCATTTAAAGGGATAAAGCACAAACACACACATGTGCACACAAATGCACGTGCCCCCCGCGTGCGCGCACATGCACACACACACAAATCTAAGATGAAAAATGAGTGAGCCCACAAAACAAAGAATTTTCAACAAAAAATCATAGGAATTTCATAGAAATATCTGCATTTCCACAAGTGCTAATAGGGTCCCACTTGGAAACCAGCAATATGACAAAGTTATGAGGAAAAATCCAAATGCCATGAGGCAATCAGAGTAGGTGACAAGCTGACAAAACACAAAAGAAAAGGATACAATGTAGCGGAGAAATTAGAGGTGGAAAAAAGGTATCTCATCCACTACTATGGATGTGACTAGTGTTCTATTTGGAAAAAGAGAAAAATGAGAAAACATAATGCACACCAAAGGAGAAGAAAGAAGACCATGGGAGGGAAGAACCCTAGTCCACCATTAAACCAAAAAACTCAGCACTAGAATGGAATGCATGGAAGGGATGGTGAAGATTGCATCAAAGAAAGGGAAGATGGCATGCGCCACTAAAAAATAGGAACAAGGCAATGGTCATCTCCTAAAAATCCCTAATACCAATATGGGATCACTTCACAAATTGTTGTTTCTTTGTAAAATGGCTAGGCATGAGCAACCTGGCAGATAGGATTATCAACTAGTGGGATGAGAATTCAATGGATGGGTAAGTACCAAAGCCCTTCTTAGAGGCTATTTCTCATAGATTGCATAAATCATTGTCTTAAGAAAGAAATTATGTTTGGGAGAACCTTATTCTATGAAAGCTTTTATTTTTATTGGTTGATTGGTAGCCAAATTTTGACCTCACCAATCATAAAACTAAAAATTTCCCAAATGGGTGAGAATGAGAAATCTTCTTATCAAATATTGGAACTTAGTGTCACCCCCAACCAAATAATACTTGAAAGAATAGGTTGAAACATGCACAATAATTTTTTTTGAAATATACATTAACAACATGAGTGCAATATCATGAGGTGCAAGGAAACAACAAGCAATTAAAATTCATTGAACAACCAAGTAATCTACAATCACAATCATCACAGTGTCAATTGAGGGTGGAAAGCCACTTCACCTTATAAAACATAACTGCCTCTCTACAAGATTTCTTGTGTAAGCTTGAATGGTCATACATAAGCGTCACAACTTGACACTGGTTTTATAGATCATGTTCATCAACAAGGAAGACTAGCTTCATTTTAGGGACCAACTAAGCAAGGTTCTAATTTAAGAATATGATAGAAAGCACATTATACGATGATATATAATAACTATGAATATACCAAAATGGTCACGAGGATAAAGGTTATCCATATCAAAAGCTTTCTTTTGCATAGACCTAGCAAGACACCGAACTATGATAAATGTGCATTTTTGTAGATATAAATGCACAAAATCAGATGACATATATGCATGATTTTTATATATATGCATAGGGATAGCATATATATGTGCAACTCTACAAATAGATGTGTAGTAGGATTGAGTAAATGTGCATCAATTTAACATAAATGTGCAAAAGTAAGAAAAAATTAGGAAAAGGAAAGAAAACAAGGTCTAACACTCGTGTCTAATTATATTGAGGCCAATTCCCATATTGGGAAGAACTAGAGGCATACAAAGGAATTCATGTACATCCAATGAGACAAATATATAATAAATCTTGTTGGAAAGTTCTAGGTCGGGTACTGAGAGGGGGGGTGAATCAATACCACAGAGATTTCACACTTATTCAACTTTCTGAACATAAACCGATAGCCAATAAATTACTTACACCAATAATTACTTTGTCTTTTATCGATAGCTACTGTAGCATTTAACTAATAACTGATTATATGCAAATTAAACATATAACACATAAACATTCAAACACTTAACACAATATTTTGGTGTCGTAGAAAACCCTTGGTCAGAGGGAAAAACTATGGTGGGGATCATACCCACAACTCATCACTACAGTAATAAGGTGCCCGATTAGGAGCTTACATAAATGTCACCTTCTGAATGACTTCACCATGTTAGGACTGTCTAATACCCTGTTATGAGTATTGAAAGTCCTATTAAAGACTACTTAGTTAAAATATTTTATCCCACTTATACAGTGCTCACCTTGTTAAAGGATTTACAACAAGTTCCTAAATAGAACTTCTAAGTCCGGTTAGAGACTACCTGGTTAAGGGATTTCACAATCTTCTTTCTAAATTGTTAGGAATAAATCAACAATAAATTTGACTTGTAGATGCTTCCTCTAAAAGCTTGTCAGATCTCGTTCCACTTTTCTTCTGCTTCGATCTATGTCAATAACACCAGTCTACAGTTCTATTCAATATGCATCCTCTGATCTATATCTCTGTCTCTGTATCTGTCCATTGATATATCTTTCCTTTACCTTGGATCTCCTCTTATAGTTTATTTCCTGGATTAGGGTTTCTCAATCTTCCATAAACCATTTTTCTAATTTAATGTTGTCCTTGTTTGTAACCTTTTATTTCTTTCATTGCTAACACTTTTTGATAACCTTTTCTATTAACTCTTCCTTTATGTCGATAACACTTTCCATTTCTGATAACACTTCCTAATAGTGTCTATGCCGAAATGGATTTCCTTTCTTCATCTTTATACTTAATGCTATTTTCTAGTAATGACAATCTGATAAAAATCATTATTGATTGCTTGGTAATTATCTGTAGAGGATTTTTCCAAGTAACAATCTCCCCCTTTGGCATTGATGGCAAAACCTTTTTATTTGCCTTTGTACTTTCTACAAAACCTTTCTATTATCCTTCATCACTCCTTCAACATTATGTGTCTCTCTTTAATTATACTATTTCTCCCCCTTTGACTGTACTTCTCTCATTTGCAATACTTCTCCTCCTTTGACAACAATGCCAAAGGCAAAAACAAAATTGTGTCCTTTGGGTGTCAACTAGTGTCTACCTCTGCTTGAATAGGGCTATGTGTGTTCTTGATATCCATCAACATTGTGGTCCATTGCTTCTTCATATTATCTATAGAATTGATATGTCCTTTGACTCTTATTATTTTGTCAATAAAGTCTTCATCATCATTCTTTGTTGGTGTATATAGGAAATCAATTGTAGCTTGAATAAGTTTTTGCATTAACTCCATATTGATAGCTATTATGTATGATTCCTCAATTACTGTATTTCCTTTCTCAAATAGTTTCTTGGAAATTTATGTTGCTTCAATCAACGATTCTTTCATATTTTCAAGCTTCTCTGATAGTATCCATGTTATTTTTGCTAACTTATCTTCTTTTCTGTTAGTATGTGAATTATGTTGTATCTTTTCTTGTAGTTCTTCCTTCACTTTGTGATCACTTTCTGTTATATCCACATATTCTTTCAACTATTTCATATGTGATTCTACTTCATCCACTATAATCTATGATAGTAAGCTTGAAAATGTTTGAACCATCTTCTTCATAATCATTTTCCTTTATTTTTCCTTCAGGTGTCTTTCAGTTCTTGTTCTCTCTTTGATTTTTTTTGCATATACAATTTGTCCCTCATAATGCATCTTCGTAGGATTTTTCTTCAAAAATTCAAATTCAGGTCTTTCATCAAGGTCTTCTTCTTCTTCAAATTCTGAATTTATTTTTCTCTTTTGTTGTGTTGTTGTTATCATTGTCATATTCTACAATGTTTTTGCAACTTGTACTTCCTCGGATTCTGTGATTTGTTCCTTGTCATTTGCTGGATTTATTAGTTGTTTCTCAATTATTTCTTCTCTTGTTGTCTCACCGATAGCATGTGTCATATCAGTAGAATGTGTTTATTGTTCTTGTTCTATTTTACTATTTGCAACTGCAACTTATGGTGTGTGCTGATCCTCAAATTGTTCGCCATCCTCATCACTCAAGTTGTCATCAAATTCATCTTGTATTTCGATAGGTTGACTTGCTTGTCCTCCATCAAACCTTATCGGGATATTTTCACTTGTCAAATCTATGTCCTCTTCTTGTTCATATATTTTAACTATTTCTAATTCTTTCTCTTCTAGCATTTCTTCTTTAACGATCATTTTCCACATTTTCAATCCTTCTTCTTCTACTTCTTCTTGTAATCTTGCCAGTATTCAATCTGTTACGTTCCTTTTAGAAAATATATTTTTAGTTTTCTTCATCAATTGATCAATTTCTTCAAACATTTGTTTCTAGCTTTGCAAGTATCAAGATTATTTGTCTACTTTTCTCTTGTCTGACAGCTTCATCCCATCTTATGTTGATTTTATCAAGTAGTTCCTTAGGTATAATCTGTCTTAAGTCACTTAGAAATCTTATGTACTTATGAAAGTGAAACATTATAGCATCTTCTACAATTTTCTTATCTTCTTCTAACCATTTCTTGTATTTGATTTCATGTATCTTTCTGATAATTCCATAATTTCTTATTTCGTCTGCTATATCCATAATCATTCTTGAAATTCTTATTATTGATGGCTCTACCTTGATTTTAGGTTCATTTTTATTTCTTCATGTTCTTGTGCTTCCTTTTATTGTTGATTGACTTCTTGTATTCCTCATTGGTGTAGTTTGTGTTGTTCTTGATCTTTCTCTCTTTTCCGGTGGAAGCTCTTTTTCAGCTTCATTGTCAGTAGCTTGTCTTTGTTTAGATAACTTGTTCTTGATCTTGGCATATGTCTTTGGTACGATGTGTGGTTTATGTCTTCTCATTATACTGTTTCTTTCTTCCTTTGATTTCTTCTCATCTAATTTTATCCTTTTGTATAATTCTTCATAGGTTCCAAACCGATTAGCTTCCATGTCCTTCGATTGACTCAATAGTTTCTCAATACTCATTATAAGTTCATTCTCTTTTTCTTCATATCGAAATGGTTGTAACCAAGATATCAGTGGCTTCACTACTTTTATTATACATGAATGTGTGTTGACTAGAAAACATATGTTTTTTGTATACTTTTCAACAATATGAGGTGGTATCTGATATATGTTATACATTCTTCCTTGAAATTCTTTGAATTAACTCCACATTATTTTATTTTAATTACTTCCTGTATCATCTTAAAATGGAAGCACTTCCATGTTGAGAACATTTAGCCCTCTGAGTAAGTGGTATGGGGTCATGTCAAGCGCCTTGAATGGGTATTTGACTGGATCTGGCTGTTTCCCCCCTATTCTACTTCTCTCCCCCTGTTTCCAGCCTCTTTCTGACAACTTTCTCTGAGAAACTGAAGACTTTGACTTTCTAGGTCAATGATGACCTGATGGGTCAAGGTTGACCATGACCTAGGCCATAGTCGACCTCAACTCTGACTGAGGGTAGATTCAACCTCATCTTTGACCCCAGGTCCAAATTTAAGATTCTGGGAGTTTCGGGATGTCGGGCTTTGGAAAGTTTTATTTCCCGCTTCCAAGTCAACTGTTTCGGATTTATGAATGGTAAACTCTTAAATGATATTTAATTTAGGTCCATTTCTAGGGGTTAAGGTTAATTGGGATTTATTTCTCCCATATCGGCCTCTCTAGAAGTTTGTGCCCTAGATCACTATAAAAGGAAGCCTTCCTCTCTTATTTTCACATCCACTTTTCATGTGCAAGCATCCACTCGCCATTGAATTCAAGCATAAGTGAAATCAAGTGATCAAGCAAGCAAGAAGGAGAAGGAAATAATTCAAGCATTCATTCATCCTCAAGCATCCAAGCATTCAAGCATTCATCATGGAGATCCATTTTTAGTCATTGAAGCATTCAATCTCTTTGGAGCCCTCTTGTTGAAGATTTCTCCATCCACATTCATTCAAGCCTCTTCCTAATCCAAGATCCATTCTAGATTGGTGTTGAAGATCTAATGCCATTGATTTGAGACATCCTACATACATTTCTACATCCATACTTGTGGATTCAAGGATTCGAATCCTCCACAAGGGTTTCAACATAAGCAAGGTGAATAGTTCCATTTACTTTGTTTATTTACATTGCAATTTCAATTACATTTCAAGGTTGATTCCAAATTGGGGTTTGACCAAGGAAAACCCCCCATCCAAACAACAAAAACCATTTTTCTTGCAGGTACAAGTATAGGACAACGAATTGAAGTTCAGATTTGGATACCCTTATCGGAAAACTTTCAAGATCCGTGAACAGAATTTATGTCAGAGCTATTTTGGGTCAAAGACGACCTTCAGTGGGGGTAAGATTATGCCCTGCTATCTGGGTCAAAGTTGACCTGGCTCTGAAAGACAAAAAAAAATTTGGGTTTTCTGTGTCTCGGCATTTCCAGTCCAGAGCAGGTTGCAGAATTTCCCAAAATTGAACACAGACATCAGAAATCAGTCTTTTCCAGATTTTCCCTATTTTGAGGTTAGTATTTGTCTTCTATTCATTTCAGATTTCAAGCACATACTTTTCATAGAAAAATATAAGGTTTTCTCCTTCATTCATATTCTCCATAGATTGATTCTTTTGTGCATTAACCTTTTGGTTGAACAATTTGGATCTCTCTCTTGGGAATTTGGATTTAAGGGTAGATCTTATATTTCCCATCATCATCTCCTAGACACTCCACACACCATAGTTTTAAAATTTATCAAATATATTTTTATATCTTACATTTTTTGTGAACCCGACAAGCTTACCCTCTTTTCTTTTGTGGAATTGGATGCCCTATCATATTTACGGTTTAACTCTTTCTTTTATGGTGTTAGATCTTGCATGTATTAGATTTCTTTTATATGTTTGTATCTCATATGAAATAAAAATACAAAAACAATCATTTATTTATGCTTTGTGTTCTTCTAGTTTAGTTCATTTGCATTGCATTGGTATATGAGCTTTACTACCTCTAGGCCTACCTATAACATTCCAGTTAGAAGAAGTCATAATCTCATGGGTGCCTTTGATCCTGAATCTTCCTCTCCTTTCCTTAGGATCCCAGATGACAATTTGATTATTCATGATTCCAACCCTATTATGGAGAAAAACTCTTCTCACTCATCTCATGATGAGGATGATGCTTTAAGAGTTCCTCCTGAACAAGTCCAAAAACTTTCAACTGAACTTGATAAAATGGCTAATTGGCTTATTCAAGAAAACCATAATCAAGATTTTTTTCAAGCTATCAATGCTCTTAAGAAAGTTCTATCGACGCTCTTAAGAAAGTTCTTTGTGATAGTGATCAAGGTGTTAATCTCCTACATGGTATTACTCATCTTGTGTATTCAAATTTTAAACCTTTAGCTCAAGAAGCTCAAGATTTAGGGTTGAATCCTCCTGTTACTAGTATAGAACATTCTTCTGTCCTTTATCTAGTATTCCTACTTACACTCCTTTGGTGACTACGACGGTTCCCTATGTTCCTATGAGTTTTCCTCTTGTGTCCCTTCCTACATCACAACCTTCTTATCATAATGTTCCTTTTACCTATTCCAATCCTCTTCCAACTTTAGTTCCAAGTGTTCCTCCAGTTGTGTCTTCCATTCCGACAGCTTCTTACACTTTACCTAGTGTTTCTAATGTTGCTATTCCTCCTATTGCTTCTAATGATTCAACAATCATCAGTTTGGCTCAAACTATGTCATTTTTACAACAACAACTTGCATCCTTGACTCAAAACAAGTTTAGCATTCCTACATGTGACATGGGAAGTCCTTTTTCCTTAGACATCATTCGTACACCTTTTCCTCAACAAGTTGATATGCCTGATCTCGAGAATTACAATGGAAAAGGAGACCATGTTCATCATGTTAAAAAATTTCAAATCCTTTGTAGTGACTATGCACATGACCATAGGATTTTATCCAAGCTGTTTGCTAGGACTTTTCATGACAAGGCCTTACAGTGGTATTTTTCCTTGCCTCCTTATTCTATTGACTCCTTTCCAAAACTTGCTAATGCTTTTATTCAACAATTTCAAAATAACATTAGTCTGCAAGTGTCTTTGACTGATTTGATGCATTGTAAACAAAGTGCTAAGGAAAAATTGACTGAATTTATTGGTAGATTTAAACATTTACATGCTTAGATTTCCTATCTTGTTCCTGATATTGATATTCAATGTATGTTTATTTCAAATTTTCAAAAGGAGATAAGATTCTTCTTACTGAATTTACCTCTTTTCAACAACTTTGTGCAGCGCTTCATCATTATCAATTACAAGTGAGTCAATTTGAGAGAAACACTCCAATGGCTCCTGTTCCAGTTGATAAGAGTGATGATGCTCCTAATCCAAAAAAAATTCAAAAATTCAACAGCTATGTCAAGATAAATAAACAAGCGAATGCAATTGCTGATCAAGTTGCTATTGCATCTCACAATGCCACTTCTACATCCACTACTTTTCATCTAAATCGTACATTTACTTCTCTTTTTGAATCTTTACATTCTATTATGAATAGGTTGTTAACTGCTAATCTGATTACTTTACCTCCTATTCGACCTCTCTTACCTACAATGATAGCATCTAAATCTTTTGATCCTAAAGCTTTTTGTCAATATCATCGTCAAAATGGTCATGACATTGAGAAATGTTATTCTTTAAAATATAAGGTTCAGGACTTAATCGACTCTAATGCCTTATCTGTTGACAATCTTGATGGTAGTGGGAACAAATATGTTTCTCCTCCTAATCAAAACCTTCAAATCTATATGAATCCTCGACCTACCCATAATACTAATACCATTGCTTAGCCATCTTCTATGGATATTGTGTATGATTCAAAGTTGGATGATCTTAATCACAGTGTTAATCAAGTGGAGCATATTGTTCAATATGTACCTCAGCCTCAACCTCAACCTTCACTTCAAATTCAACCTCAAGTTCCACCTCAACCTAAACCAAAACCATAGCTTAAACTGAAAACTCAACCTAAACCTCGAAAACAACCTAAGAATAAAAGACCTCAGGAACTCTTGATTACTTTTGATGATTCTAAGACTATTAAAGCTCCTGATGGTCCCCTTTACATTTATGCTAGGATTTTTAAGATATGTACCCATGGTTGTCTATTTGATCCTAAATCCTTAGTCAATGTTATTACTGAAGAAAATATTTTTATGAAAAAATTTCAACATGATTCTTATGATACATCTGATGTGTGGATTCAAACTTGTAATGGTTTTCTTTATCCATCATTTGGTTCTATTGATTTGTCAGTTGAACTTTGTGGTAAAATTGTGAACACTACCTTTGTTATGTTGTTCCTACTTCCAATCAATTTCAAGTTAATCTTGGTTTGTCATGGTTGAATTACATGCATGTTATTGCTTCACCTATCCATAATTGTCTTAAATTCATTCATGATGATGAAGTGAAGATGATAAATCATAGTTTATATCAACCTTCTAGGCCTAGGGATTGTGCTACCCTTGACTTCTTTTGGCCTTCATTACCTAATTCATGTCCTCGATCTGATAATCTTTTTCGCTCATATCAAGCCTATAAACATCGCAAGATTCTCAAGTTAGTTATGACTCCGACGGATCTTAATTGTGGTCTTTTTCCTACACCTTCCATACCTCCTTTATCTATAGCTTCTAGTTTTGTTAATCAAGCTCCTAGTGTTGCTTTTCAGTCTGCTAAGAATCCTACTAATCCTCCTATAGAACCTGTAAAGGATCTGGTAGTTGTTCCTCCTAGTTCTCAATATATTTCAAGTAAGGAAAAATGTAATTGATCTTCTAATGAATGTCGTAAAAAGTGTCATTCTCAAGCCAAGGCTCGTAATTATGTTATTCAAAGATCTTTACCTTCTTTTGATCAATCTATGCATGATGTGTTAGAAGAAGTTAATGCTAAATGATGTTAAGATGCATGATTATGATGATTCTATTCGTATCTTAGATACTATTTTGATTAATCTGGATGAAGAAGATACTCTTGATGATGATAATGATGAATATGAGACTATTGACATTGATACTAATTTACCTAATATTCTTTCATCACAATTGACAATTACACCTAGTATCGAACATGATGATTCTCAAGAAGATCCTTATTTGGAACTGGCTATCATTCCTACTGTGTTGGATATAGTCCCTCTTGTGAGTTACCCACCTTCCCTAAATGATATAGAACAAGATAGGGAGAGTAGGTAGCATGCTTGATTGGCTTGTCATTCATGGTAGCCTTTGTTGTGTGTTTGTCTGTCGTACTGTGCTTCTCCCGTAATGTGTTTGCTAAATGTTGTTAGATTCTTTTATATGACCCTTGTTGCTCTATTGGTGCAAGGTGATGAAGGAATCGAACCTGTTGTTCTAATCCTCTATATGTTTCTCTATTCTTCTATATGTTCTTTCATGTTGTGTTGTAATTGTGCTATTGTTCCGTAAATGTTTCCTTGTGTAAATCTACTTGGATTCACGACTTGGTAGCACTGACTCTTTTTCATCTCTAGGTTATGGTCTAAAAACATTATTCTTTGTATCTCTTATGTGATCTTTCCTCCTTTTTTATTGTAGTTCTACTTTCTTTGGGGAATGATTTCAATTCATTTGAAATAATATCATATATATATATATTATCTTATGATCATACTGACCCCATGACAGGTAGATCCCTTATGTGTTCTCTGTATGTTTTTATGGTATTTCCCTTGATTTGTCTTTGTTTAGGGGCATCTTGTAGTAGGAAACATAATCAGTGGAGTTGTTTATGTTTCCGTTCAACCCATTGCTCTTGTTAAAGTGTTAGCAATAAATTTAATGTGGGGGCATATGCTCTTCTCACCTGTTGCACACACACACTTTCAATATACATATATTGTTCAAGATGCTTTTTTCCCTTTATCGATTAGTGACTAATCCTTAAAGCATGGACCTTTTATTTAGGATCTCTTGATCCCTCCAGTTTCAAAAAATTTGATCCCTTAAGGTCGGAGGTGTCCTTAAGACTGGATCTCTTTTTTTTTTGGTTTTGCTCCTGTGGAATAGAATATTCCTAAGACTGAATCTTTGATGGGTTGACTAGTGAGTAGCCACATTCACTAGGTGGCTCAATTCCATCTTTCTAGTTGCGTTATTTTCTGGTGTGGTTCAAAATGGGACATAAGTTCTCATTGGGCGAGATAATCACACCCTCTTCTCTCTCTTTTCTAGAGGTGTCTCTCTTATTATGATTTTGGAGTTGATGAAGACTTGAGTCCCTAGGGGCTTGAGGATTTTCTTTGTCCCTTTGATTTCAATAGGATTGTCTTTTCATTTTGATCTCCTTTACCAAGAGTTTGCATCGAATCCATACTCTTGCTAAAGTGGGGACTTAATGTATCATCTTAAAATGGAAGCAATTCCATGTTGAGAATTTTTAGCCCTCCGAGTAAGTGGTATGGGGTCATGTAAAGTGCCTTGAATGGGTATTTGACTAGATCTAGTTGTTTCCCCCCTATTATGCTTCTCTCCCCCTATTTCTAGCCTCTTTCTAACAACTTTCTCTGAGAAATTGAAGACTTTGACTTTCTGGGTCAATGAAAACCTGATGGATCAAGGTCGACCTTGACCTTGACCTAGGTCAAAGTCGGCCTCAACTCTAACCTAGGGCAGATTCGACCTCAACTTTGACCCCAGGTCCAAATTTCAAATTCTAGGAGTTTCGGGATATCGGGCTTTGGAAAGTTTTATTTCCCATTTTCGGGTCGACTGTTTTGAATTTCAGAATGGTAAACTCTTAAATGATATTTAATTTAGGTCCATTTCTAGGGTTAAGGTTAATTGGGATTTATTTCTCCCATGTCGGCCTCTCTAGAAGTTTGTGCCCTAGATCACTATAAAAGGAAGCCTTCCTCTCTTATTTTCACATCCACTTTTCATGAGCAAGCATCCACTCGCCATTGAATTCAAGCATAAGTGCAATCAAGTGATCAAGCAAGCAAGAAGGAGAAGGAAAGAATTCAAGCATTCATTCATCCTCAAGCATCCAATCATTCAAGCATTCATCATGGAGATCCATTGTTAGCCATTGAAGCATTCAATCTCTTTGGAGCCCTCTTGTTGAAGATTTCTCCATCCACATTCATTCAAGCCTCTTCCTAGTCCAAGATCCATTCTAGATTGGTGTTGAAGATCTAATGCCATTGATTTGAGACATCCTACATACATTTCTACATCCATACTTGTGGATTCAAGGATTTGAATCCTCCACAAGGGTTTCAACATAAGCAAGGTGAATAGTTCCATTTACTTTGTTTATTTACATTGCAATTTCAATTACATTTCAAGGTTGATTCCAAATTGGGGTTTGACCAAGGAAAACCCCCCATCCAAACAACAAAAACCATTTTTCTTGTAGGTACAAGTACAGGACATCGAATTAAAGTTCAAATTTGGATACCCTTTTCAGTGAACTTCTGAGATCGGAAAACAAAATTTTTGTTGAAGCTGTTTTGGGTCAAAGTCAACCTTCAATGGGGGGTAAGATTGTGCCCCGCTATCTGAGTCAAAGTCAACCTAGCTCCGAAAGACAAAAAGTTTTATGGGTTTTCTCTGTCTTGGCATTTCTAGTCTGGAGCAAGTTGCAGAATTTCCCGAAATTGAACACAAACATCAAAAATCAGTATTTTCTGGATTTTCCCTATTTTGAGGTTAGTATTTGTCTTCTATTCATTTGAGATTTCAAGAACATACTTTTCATATCAAAATATAAGGTTTTCTCCTTCATTCATATTCTCCATAGATTGATTCTTTTGTGCATTAACCTTTTGGTTGATCAATTTGGATCTCTCTCTTGGGAATTTGGATTTAGAAGTGGATCTTTTATTCCCCTCCACAACAACACTTTCATAGATATAAAAATATATCAAAGATATATGTTTTTATATCTTACACTTCCCAATTATTCAATGTACGTATTAATCTAATGTATAACTGGTTCACTCAATGTCCAGTTTACTTTACCGATGCTTGAAAAACAATTTTGTATATAGAAAAATATACATACTTGTAGTGCTCCAAATTTTAATCCTTAGTTCTTCATTTTCCTTAGATTTACCATTAATTTATTCCACATCATTTATTCTAAATCATACTTGTTGCCTTGAGTAACAGTCTCATATACAACTTGTAGTGCTCCTCCTAATATATTGTCTAATTGATTTGCTTGATAGATCTTGTAACCAATAATCATTGATACAAATCTCATTTCCTTATCCAGAATGTTCCTCACAGTAAAAAATTTCTAATCTTTCTTGTACCTAACGAAACCTTCAATTTGTGTTTTAGGATCTAACTCTTTTACACATTTTCTGCCATTAGCCGATAATCTTGTGACTATATTGATGATTTCCTTTGTGATTTTGATTTGTCTATCTTCTTCCAGCCAGATGTAGTCTATGTGTATTCGACTCAATACACACTTGATCCACTCAACTCCAAAATTATATGGCATGTGCACAATGTGTGTTAGTCCTTTTGTTTCTAGATGCCCATACTCTTCATTTAGCATTCATTTTTCTTTATATAGTTCCTAGTAGGATGTCATTATATCTTCATCGCTGATTTCAGTCTTTTTGTATTGAAAAAATGATCTTACATCTTCTATCAACATAACTTTGCATGGTCTTCGGGACAATGCTCCAACTCTGCTCGTATCTATAATTTTTAGAGTACTTAAATGATATCCTAATTCATCCTCTTCTGATCTGTTAACTAATACCATTCTCTCTATCATTGTGATTTGAGTATGTTCTTTTGCTTATCTAAGATTTTGAATGTCCAGGGTTTGCAGTTCAATCAATCCATTTGAATCCTTTGTATAGAATGAATTAGCACTATACACAACAATATTTCCTTAGGCTTTGTTCTTCACAGTGACTTTTCAAAATGTGACCATTTCATGATAAATGTCATTATATATAATGACAAGGTGTCCAATGGCTATTGTACTAAAACATTTATTGTAGGCCGACAATAGTTTTTATACTAACAGTGATCTTATTTCATCGATAGTAATCTCATACTTAATACTTTTTCATCAACTTTTGTATTATTGCATTTATGTTCATGAATATTTCAGCTCAAAATTTGATTTAAGGGACTTCTCAAATATTTCAATAAAATTCTATTTCCCTAAGCATTTACTTACTTGCTTAGTTATTAGATGAATTCCCTAAGTCATCTGACATAGGGTCTTCCATTGATAATGCACCATCTTCCTTCTTTCTCTAGATCTTCTTCATTTCCTCTCTGACTTGTTCTTTATTTATAATTCTCTCTCCTTTGGTGTCATTGGTGGTAGTGTACCAATATTTGCAGTAGTAGGCAACATGACCAAACTTTGAGAAAATATAACATGGCAATTTAAATGGTTTCCATAGTTCAATTCTTTCTTTATCACTTTCTTTTCTGCATTCTGATGTTAGATGTCTAGGTTTTCCACAATTAAAACATGTAACAAAATTGTTTGTTTCTCTTCTCTGATAATAAACTGATTTCCTTGTTGTCGGTACCTTAGTTCTGCATTCTTTAACTTTGTGTCCATAATGATTACATTTGTAGCAATATCCATAGAATTTTTTCTCAAATGTTCTACTAATAGTTTTAGATCTACACTCAACAACTTTATGACCAAACTTGTTGCAATTATAGCAGTAACTATTGAAGAATGTACTTTTAGGAATTTTCACTTGTTTTCTTATACAAATATTTGTAGTATGACCATATTTTCCACAATTGTATCAAGTAGACTTGTAGGGTTTCTTACCTTATGTATCATTTGATTCTTTAGAAGTTTGTTGTCCAAATTTTGTTGATTCTTTGATCTCCATTTTGTTGTCACCGATATACCCCAGTATGATAGTGTCTCCTGGTTTTCTTTTATTTTTCAATTGTTCATCAATTTTCTACATGCTTTGTTCAAACTTTATGAGTCTAGAATTGACTTCTTTTTCAACTTTCAGGTTGTTTTTTAGATCTTCATTTTCTTGCTTTAGTTTTTTATTTTCTGCTTGCAGTTGTTGAATCCTGTCACTGATACCTTTTCTCATATCATTCCTTGCTCAAACTTCTTCTATTAGCACCTATAGGAGTAATTCTTTGTCTCAGATTATTTCTTTAGCATTTCACTTTTCAGTTTCAAGAGCTTCTTTGCCACTTTTGGCATTTCTCATTCTTTCCATTACTTCTATCATTCTCAAGGCTTGACTTTCATGTTCCTTTTTCATTTGATTGATTTCTTCAAGTAATTTATTGTTCTTTTCCAATAGGTCTTGTATAGCCACATCATCTTGCTCAGAATTTATATTGTCTTCTGATAGTATGTCAAGGTCATCAAGGCTCATTTGTAGTCTTTTTGTCAGTTTATTTCTTTTTGCAAATGATGTCTTTATCTTACTCTTCAGATCATGGATCTGTTCATTAGCAACTTCTAGGGATTCCTCCAACTCTCTCAGATACCTGTAACTTCTCATCATTTCAGATATACTCTTAAGTTGTTAAACTTTCCTCTAGAGAACCAAAAGCTCTAATACCAATTGTTGGAAAGTTCTAGGTTAGGTACTGAGAGTGGGGGTGAATATGTACCAAAGAGATTTCACACTTATTCCACTTTATGAACATAAACCGATAGCCAATAAATTACTTATATCGATAAGTGCTTTGTCTTTTACCGATAGCTACTATAGTGTTTAACCAATAACTGATTACATGCAAATTAGACATATGACACAAACATTCAAACACTTTACACAATATTTTGGTGTCATGGAAACCCCTTGGTTAGAGGGAAAAACTATGCTGGGAATGATACCCACAACTCATCACTACAACAATAAGGTTCCTGGTGAGGAGCTTACATAAATGTCACCTTATGAATTACTTTGAACCCTATTAGGAGTATCTAATACTCTGGTAGGAGTATTTAAAGTCCTGTTAAAGACTACTATGTTAAGATATTTTATCCCACTTATACAGTTTTCAACATGTTAAACAATTTACAATAAGTTCCTAAATAGAACTTCTAATTCTGGTTAGAGACTACCCGGTTAATGGATTTCACAATCTTGCTGCTAAATTGTTAGGAATAAATCAACATGAAATTTGACCTATAGATTCTTTCTGCAAAATCTTGTCAGATCTCATTCCGCTCTTCTTTTGCTCTGATCTACTTTTTGATCTCTGTCGATAACATCAATCTACAGTTCTCTTCGATCCATGTCCTTTGATCTGTATCTTTATCTCTGTATCTGTCTGTCGGTATATCTTTCCTTTACCTTGGATCTCCTCTTATAGTTTCTTTCCCTAATTAGGGTTTATCAATCTTTCATAAACTATTTTTCCAATTTGATGGTGTCCTCGTTCGGAACCTTTTATTTCTTTCACCACTAACACTTTCTGATAACTCTTCCTTTATGCCAATAACACTTCTTGATAGTGTCTATGTCGATATGGATTTCCTTTCTTCATCTCTATACTTAATGTTATTTGCTAGCACTGACAATCTGATCAAAATCATCATTGATTGCCTAGTAATTATCTGTAGAGGATTTTGTCAAGTAACAAATCCATCAACATATAAACATGAATTTATGCTATATAAAGTAAGAATTAAAAAATACTATACAATATTACAATGATACATCATCATGGTGTCACAAATTCCTTAGGGAGTGTCAATACAACTAGGACCACTTGTCACATGTACAATAGTCCCCAGTGGTGATTGATTATGCCACCCAACCATGAGGAACCCTCAAGTTGTCCCCACCGTGCTCACAAAGATAACCATGTGACCCATACATCACAAGAAAGGCTCCATATAGGGTATACACATAAGCATAATCCACACCATCCTAATACATCCACACATACCATAATCATAGAGAGATGGGAATTTGCACACATCACCAAAGTACATAAAAATCAAAAGCAAGGTGGTAACTAGTATGATCAATAATATAGAGTCTCAACATCACAAGACCATTAATCTCAACTAATCAATATGAGTGGGTGCATAGTTCAAGGTTAGGAGTGTCATCACATGGCCAGGATGGGAAACAAAATAAACCATCACCTCACTACTTCGTGACTCATGTGGTACCTAAAAACCTTTCATGGAGATGAGAAGCTTGAAATGTCAGTAATGCTAGGCCTTCTCCAATACATCCTTGGCTAATAGGAGCCTATAAGGCATGCAGGAGGAATCTATGGTCAATAGCTCTAGACCCTCTATGGTTGGTACCTCCAAGCCCACACTTTCATTATCTTTTAATTAATTATTTAAAATCATTAATTTTATTATATTTTCACTTGATTACGTACTCTTCAATGGGTTACCTGGTGGCCCCTTTGTTCCCTGGTCCCCCCATTGAGATCCCCTCCCAAAATTATCTTAACATCCACTCAAGGCATACTCATGACACACAATGAGGTCTTTACACAACTCTTAAAGCATTGTATATTATCGTAATGACTCTTGGAAATAGCATATCCATCCCAACCATACAAAGTAATTCAAGTGTTCTCACATGAACACACAAGTGCCAATTTTACACATGTATGCATACTCAAGGCACACAAAGACCTCATCAAGGGGGTAAAACTCAAACCCAAAGTATTCAAAAAGTTACCAATTCCCTCGCAAAAGAACCATTAATGCATTCATAATATAAATATCACACAAGGCCACAATTAAACTCAAAACTCAGATAAGGGGTACTTCAAGCCAAAAATTGTCAAAATTTCAAGTTTCAAAATTCATGAAGAGGAGAAAATCCATTTTCCCTCATGCCTTACATATGCCAAAAATGCATTCATATCATCCAAATTCTTAAGCATGTAAGCTCAACCACAAGAAAGAGCATGAAAACCCTTATTTTCAATACAATGCATAAATGGAAACATAAATTCAGCAATTATTTCTACAAGAATTAAGAAATCCAATAGAAATCATAATTTAAATCATCAAGGGCATATTCAAATAAAAAAATGGATCAACGAAAAAAAAATGAGCAAGAATTCCAAACATACCTTCTCAAGCTCAAGAAAATAGCCAAAACACTTGCCAAATGAAAGATTCTCTACCAAATTGAATGAAATTTAGAGGAGAGGGAGAAATCAAACCAAGAAAACTAAGGGTCGTGTATGGTTTCACAATAGATGAAGATAATCACACCATTGTTTCTCCTTCAAAGATAATATATATATTCTAAAGATTATCTATTCCATCATGAAATACACTTGAATTGCCAACCCAGGGATGTAGGACTTGAAATGGGCCAGCACAGTTTGTGCACTAAGTTCCTTTAGGAGTCATAACACCTATGCTGCAGGAAAGTAAAAATGCATTGGAAGAATCTATGTTGCTACTACAAAATAGTAAACACACCTTGACTAACAATAGATAATTGCAAGAAGCTTCAAGAATGAACTTAAACTAATTAACAACTCAGAACATCCACTATGATCATTTTCTGCAAGTGCTGCAGGAACTTCACAGTAACAATGCTAGAGGACTAATACAGTAAATATATCTAAAAATAGGAAACTATAGGAAATGAATCTATTCTACCTAAATCTATTCCACCTCACAAGTGGGCCCCCTTGGTCGGTTTCAATTAACTATGAACACAACAAATGCTTCAAAATCCTTCTTCCATTAAAATCCTTCTTTGATTACATAGAAACTGAACAATCCATGAAGAACAGGAAAGTAACTTCTGAGTCTAAATCAACATTATCTATTTTCTCATTAGCTTCCTAGGATAATCCAAGATCCAATATATATAGGATTGGATTCTTATTAAAAACATTCATAAAAGTCTTAAGCAAACATCACCAGAAAAGAAGGCGGAAGATCAACCGTGACATAACACATTTACTGCCAAGCAACAGAATAACAACTTGCAAGAAATATAGCAAGTTGTATCCCCTATATTCTTTGGAACTCCTTTGCAAGTGTGGCTTATTCAATGGAACTGAACTGCGATTTCTTTGCCATGACTGGTCTTCATTGTCTTCCTCCTTGAATGCAGTAATCACCACTCCTTGCATCGCTCCTCATTCTCCTAAAAAGTTAGCAACATTTGAAATATACATGCAAGATAACATTCCTACTTTTACTCAGATATTAGAGCATAGCTTAAAATAGTTATATGAAATACTACATTCTATGTATAGTATTAAGCAAAACATGTCATACACACTACCCATAGGTTTAGTAGGTTCTAGCTGTTTCTGGCATAAGTTCACAAGATAATTACAACAAGTGTTCAGGAATGTTTTATCAAAGCACAAAGAGTGTGTCCACATTATAAAAACTTATATTAAAATCAAGACATTAATATGCCTCATCATCTACCCCCCACTATCCAAATGCTTGTCCTCAAGCATTATACTTCTTTGCCATCGCTCTGAAGTCTCTGACTGAGGTTCTCCCCTTTTTCCCACTTCTGAAGGTGTAGTAGAATCCTCTACTACACTCCCAGTGATCACCTCTATGCTCCTCAACCAGCAGGTCTAGTTTAGTAGCACTATTATCATAAAGAGGCCAAAGAAGAGTAGGAGGCTGAAAGGATAAGGGCATCCATAGTTCCTTTCTGATTTGTCATCCCAGTTGTATATATTTAGTCACCCTGTGAACAACTACCTCATAATTGATAGGACTATGTGGTTCTACCTTTCTGAAGGCATCTGGCAGTCGGCTCCACCTGTTCCTAATCCCTAAAAAAGCTCTTTGTTGTGTGAAATTTGGGAGTGTCTGGTAATCTCTATAAACCTTTTCTCTTTCTGCAAATACTTTAGCCCTGATCTCTAGTTTTGGTTTTCCATAAGTTAATCTGAACCAATCTCTTAAAAGATCATCAAGCTTATGTGATTTAGCCCATAGTGGCAAAGGTTCAGACTTTTCAAGATCTCTGTAGGCATTTAACTGCTGGTCATAGTTTGTCTCATTGTGCATCCAAGACATTAAAGCCCTAAGGTGAACATCTACTATGTAAAGTAGAGGATTCCACTCTGTTTCATGTGGAATTATGAAATTATGCAAATAGAGTTCACACAACAAATTCTTCTACCATGTGGGCAGAGTCTGATACACATTATAGAAATCTTGAGTAGTTTTAAATTCATAGTCAATATCCCTGATTGTCATCATTAATTGAAATAACAGAAACTGTTCCTTCAGACAAATAGAATACACCCTTGGTGGTGATCTACAGGTCATGATGACTTGGCTAGTTATCTTCAGAGCCTTATTCATCTTTTGTTTCTATTTTTCAAGTTGTTCCTTGAGGGATTCAATTTCCTCATCTTTATCAGATATTACTTTCTGCATTTGGTCTCTTTCTTGTTTCCACAAGGTCTTTTGAAAGATGAAGTGATTGTACAAACCAAATAATACAGATTGAATTGTAGATGGAGGAAATT
Organism: Chamaecyparis obtusa; assembly: GCA_027943335.1. Lineage (NCBI taxonomy): Eukaryota > Viridiplantae > Streptophyta > Pinopsida > Cupressales > Cupressaceae > Chamaecyparis > Chamaecyparis obtusa. Next base: position 491,817 of record BSBK01005594.1, on the reverse strand, counting down.
CTTGAGCCATAGCTTTCTTCTTTTGCCCCTTAGCAACTTGCTAGAAATAATGGGTTTACCAAGAGGATTTATAAGGGATAATAGAAACATTAGTGTATATAGGGACTGGTGGAGAAGTAGGTTGAACACTTTCAGGGGCATTTTCTGGAACTACAACAGGATTTGGCTCACACATTTCTTGATCACCCTATGGTATTTCACTGTCAGACTTATTTTCACATGTCTCCACATTTTGGGGTTCCAACTGTACAGGAGAGTCATCTGGAATATTCTCAACCTGTTGGGTTTTGATACTTGACCTTGCATGTGAGGGCTTCGACGTATAGGAACCTCTTTAACCTCTATTGTTTTGTGGGTCCATTTTGGTCTAGATGGTACTGGGGTAGACGCTATAGGAATAGACCTCTTTCTCTTTGTCACTTGAACAGTAGGGTTTTTTTCCTCCCTTTTAAAACTAGGGCTTTCTTCATCAACCTTATGTTTGCCTTTATCTATGGTAGAGCTAGGTATATCACCTTCTAAAATAGGCTCAACATTTTTATCATTAGGAGGTAATGTTGGTTCTTTCTCTGTTTCAATTGGATTCTAACTAGGCCCCTCAATTTCTTCCTCATTCCCTAAATTTTGCTGGACAGGGTTGGCTTGAGGCTGCAAGGTTTTAAATTCAACAAATTCTACCTATGATACAGGGGAAGAATCACGAAGAGACCTTTCAACTAAAATTTTAACTAGGGCATGATGAGAAATAGATTTTTCATTTCCTTTTTGAGTTTTCTCAGCACTTATACACAACATATTGTAAAGGAAATTTGGGACATTAACTTGAATGTTATGCCTTACATAACTGAGTAGCTTAAAATGATGAGCATGTAAGTTCAAAAATCTACCTTTGCAGGTCAAATACCTGATGATATGGTTTGCCAATTCTGGATATGGCACTGGGAGAGAGAGTATCTTACACCCTTGCTTTGAGATTTCCAATGGAGGGTCACCCGGCCGAGAAAATTGTGCCTGCGACGACCTGGCGTCATGTTCATTTGGGTAATGCTCTCCACTAATTGGTAGTCATGTGACTTCTACTATCCGCTCCTCAGTAGCAACCACTTTCAATCCCCATACTGTGGCTTCTCCTTCATCAAATGTCCTCATAAACTCCATTACTACTTCGTCATTGTATTTTGTTAACTGGAGGAAGTAGCCTAGCCATCCACAGGTGTTGAAAGTACGGACTGCTTCCACATCTGCTAGTAGAATACCATGGATAACCGACTCATGTCTCTGCAATTGACCTCCCATCCTAAAAATGCCTAGTTTTAAATTTCTCTATTTCCACCACCCTGATAACACTTTGCAAATACCTTCTTCTCAGAATTCAAAATGATTTTTCTGAGAAATGCCGATACCACATTCTCTTAACACAACTCCGTTATGTTTGGCATGCAAAATAATTATGAAGGACATCATTGTTTTAACTGGGAGTGTTCTTTGCATAAATGATAGTCCTTTTAAGTCATGTCAAACTGAGGAAATCTTTCCCAAAATCAGAATGACAAGGTACGACAGATACAATAAAGATTTAAAAATTAAAACAGACCGCAACCAAAGTACAACATATAATGTGGACATGACTAGGGTGACATGGAGATGACACTTGGAAATAAATACACTTTCCCTACCCCCCATGAAATTTTGACAAGTGTCCACACTTAAAAATTTGTGCACAGGATTGGGAAACTGGCTATAGGCTTATACCATACATTTAATGCAGTATTATATATAATTATTGAAACCTATGCGCTAAAAATGAGAAGAAAGTAAAAATGTGTACCTCAATATTTTAAATCGCGCATCCGTATGCACGTTGATGAGTTGGTGAAGTTTGGTGATCGCTAAAAAGGTGCTAACAGCATGTTTTATTGAAAGCATTAAAAACAAAATTTGTGGGTGACGTGGAGGTTGAGTGGATGGTAGACAATGAAATGAGATGAATTGATAAGAAGAAAATGAAAAGTGAGTGAAAGAATGGTCCTCATATGGAATGAGGTTTTATTATGTGTTGTTCATCGAAGGCTTTCTATGGTACGGCTGCAGAAAGAAGGCTTGCACCCTCTGCTGTAGGAACTATGTCCATTAGAGTTGGTAAATTTCTTGGTTGGAACTGCTGCAGGAACTCATCCTTGGTCTGTGGTTTATGATAGAGTCACAATCGGTGGCCATTTACAAGAAGTTTGAACTGGACTGGATCAATGGTTGTCAACTGTACGGCTCCATTGTCAAATACATGCTAAATTTCGTAAGGCCCTAGCCACCGAGTCTTCAATTTTCCTGGTATCTCCTTATAGCAAGAATCATATAGAAGAGCCCAATCTCCTACTTGGAATTGTTTATTCCTGATATGTGCATCATGCCATTTCTTTTGTTGTTTCTGGATGATCTATGTTCTTTCCAAAGCTATCTTTCTCATCTCATCCAGTGAGTTCAAGTGGAGAAGTCTCTCTTCTTGTGCTACAGGAAGACTGATGTTTAATTCCAGAGTAGTGCATAATGTTTTATGTTCAAATTCAGTGGGCAACATTGCTACTTTTCCATACACAAGTTCAAATGGGGTAAATCCAGTTGTTGTCTTCCATGTTGTTTTGTAAGCCCAAACGGCTTCATTTAATCTACTGCTCCAATCCCTTCTATGTATTTGCACTGTCTTGGTTAGAATGGCCTCAATTTCTCTGTTGGTGACTTCTGCTTGCCCATTTGCCTGAGGGTGATAAGGGCTAGATTTTCAGTGCCTTATGATGCATTCTTTCATAAGTTCAGTGATCAAATTTGATGTGAACTGGGCTCCTTGATCTGTGACAAGTTCTCTGAGAACTCTGTAGCGTGTGAATATTTCTTCATATAATAATTTAGCTACTTTCGCATCTCTTGCATTTTTCATCGCCCTGACTTCTACCCATTTTGTTAAATAATTTGTACATTCTAAGATGTAGGATTTACCATTTGATGGTGGGTCAATTGGCCCTATGAAGTCCATACCCCACTTGTCAAAGGGTGTTACAACAACCTGTGGATTGAGTGGCATCTCATCTGATCTTGTTGGCTGGCCCATTCTCTGGCATTTGTCACACTTAGTGGTATAATTTGTTGCATCCTTGTGTAGTGTTGGCCAGTAATATCTAGTTGTAAGTATCTTTAATGTTGTTCTTTTTCCTGCAAAATGGCCTCCACATGGTTCATCATGACATGCATGTAGTATATCATATATTTCATCTTCCCTTACACATCTCCTCATGATTTGATCTGGTCTAGTATAGAAGAGATTGTTATCAATCCATGAATAATGAAAACTTTTCTCTGCAAGCTTCTTCCTATCTTTTTGGGAGAAGTGTGGTGGCATTTTATTTGCAGCAAGATAGTTTTCTATATCTGCATACCATGGTGTATGGGTTGCTATATGGAATAAATACTCATCTAGAAATGTATCTTGAATTGGAGTTGGATCTTCATCAGCAAGTTGAAGTCTGGACAAATAGTTAGCAACTACATTGGCCTTTCTTGGCTTATCAACAATGGTAATATCAAACTCCTACAATAACAGTAGCCATCTTGCCAATCGGCCAGTTACAATAGGTTTGTTCATCAAGTACTTTATAGCTGAGTGGTCAGTATGAACAAAAATAGGATAGCCAGGTACATAGTGCCTGAATTTATTCAATGCATAAACTACAACTAAAAGTTCCTTCTCAGTTACTGTGTAGTTTAGTTCAAGGCCATGGAGACTTTTACTAATATAGTAGATTGCATTTTCAAGGTTAGCAGGGTTTTATCCTAATACAACACCTACAGCATAGTTTGATGCATCAGTATGGATATGGAATGGAATAGACCAATCTGGTCCCTTAAGAACTAGTGCTGTGGTGAGGAGTTTCTTAAGCTGCAGGAAGGATTCATTACATGCTGGTGTCCAAATGAATTCAACTTCTTTAGTCAGTAGCATATACAAAGGAATAGCTATTTGACTAAAATTTTGAATGAAACGCCTATAATAGCTAGCATGCCCTAAAAAAGATCTTACATCCTTTGGTTTAGTAGGTATTGGCAATGTTAGGATTACCTCTATCTTGGCTGGGTCCACTTGTATCCCTGCTACTGATATAAAATGACCGAGCACTATGTGCTATAATTGTGTCACACTTCTATGAATCATTACACTCAAGAATGAGGTCTCAAAAATTGATCCATAGCTCCCTAGGCATGGAGTGCAAGGGTTTTAAGAATGCTCTCAGCTAGAGCTATTTAGCCAATAACCTTGCTAGTAAACCATGCAATGGGAGATTCAATGAAGACAAGGGCAAGAATGCCAATATCCTTAAGAATCAAGAATGAAAATGTAATGCAATGCTATGCTAGAAATGGAAATGCAAGCTAAGCTATGAAAATGAAAGAACAAGTATTGCCAAGCCTCCTAGTTAAGTTAGATGAATTAATCTAAAGCATAAAGGAAATCTAAGCTAAGAATGCCATGATAATGCAAGAAATGAAACTATGATAACATGTAGATGCAAAAGCCAAGAATGCTCCAAATTTTCAAAAGCTCCAAATGTACCTAGAAAACCTGCAGCATAACATTAGCATAAAAACCTAAGATATGAAAATGAAGAAGAAAGCTCTCCTTTTATAAGAAATGAAAAGGAATGGACCATGGAGATTAAGAGGCAAAAGATCTAATCAATGGTGGAGCTTGAAAGAGGAGCAATCCATATGCACAAGTATCCTCCAATGAGAAAATAAGAGTTGACTTTTGTGTCCATATAAGACAAAAGGTGCTTTTTCTCCTTTTTATAAAATAAGAATAATGTTTTATTTGTGCAACTTAGGATAAGAGGAAAAGGAGGGGCTTTTTATTTATAAAAAGGGGAGGAAATATTCTTTTTAATAAATAAAAACTTAGGATAAAATGGTTAGCCCATAGAAAATAATTGAATTAATGATAGAGCTAGGATTTGATCAAGAGCAAGCAATTGATGATATAGCAAAAGGGGCTAATAGTCTAAATGACCATTTTTAGGTGTATACATTTGCCCCTCTTTGACTAATGTGTGATCGATCTGGGAACACATCTAGTCAAAAAAATGTATGATGAAAATGTGACCACACTTCTATGAATCATTACATTCAAGAACACTCAAGAATGAGGTCTCAAAAATCGATCTATAGCTCCCTAGGCATGGAGTGCAAGGGTTTTAAGAATGCTCTCAGCTAGAGCTATTTAGCCTATAACCTTGCTAGTAAACCATGCAATGGGAGATTCAATGAAGACAAGGGAAAGAATGCAAATATCCTCAAGAATCAAGAATGAAAATGTAATGCAATGCTATGCTAGAAATGGAAAAGCAAGCTAAGCTATGAAAATGAAAGATGCAAGTATTACAAAGCCTCCTAGTTAAGCTAGATGAATTAATCTAAAGCATAAAGGAAACTAAGATAAGTATGAAGCTATGAATGCCATGACAATGCAAGAAATGAAATTATGATAACATGTAGATGCAAAAGCCAAGAATGCTCCAAATCTTCAAAAAGCTCCAAGTGTACCTAGAAAACCTGCAGCATAACATTAGCATAAAAAGTTGAGGATATGAAAATGAAGAAGAGAGCTCTCCTTTTATAAGAAATGAAAAGGAATGGACCATGGAGATTAAGAGGTAAAAGATTTAATCAAGGGTGGAGCATCAAAGAGGAGCAATCCATGTGCACAAATATCCTCCAATGAGAAAATAAGAGTTGACTTTTGTGTCCATATGAGACAAAAAGTGTTTTTTCCCTTTTTATAAAATAAGAATAATGTTTTATTTGTTCAACTTAGGATAAGAGAAAAAGGTGGGGGCTTTTTATTTATTAAAAGGGGAGGAAATATTCCTTTTAATAAATAAAAACTTAGGATAAAATGGTTAGCCCATAGAAAATAATCGAATAAATGATAGAACTAGGATTTGATCAAGAACAAGCAATTTATGATTTAGCAAAAGGGGCTAATAGTCTAGATGACCATTTTTAGGTGTATACAAGCACTACTCCTTCTTGCATGAGCATGAAACATTTCTCACTATTAAGTGATAGATTATGTTCTTTGTATCAGACAAGTACCTTTTCAAGATTTTTCAAGGCCTCCTCAAAGGTTACTCCAAACGCTGTAAAGTCGTCCATGTATATTTCCATACAGTCATGTGAGATGTCAGCAAAAATACTTATTACAGCTCTTTGAAATGTTGTTGGAGCATTACACAGGCCAAATGGCAACATAGAGTATGCAAAAGTACCCCATGGGCATGTAAATGTTGTTTTATCTTGATCCTCTGGAGCTATACTTATCTGATTATAACCACTGTATCCATCAAGAAAAGAAAAATATTTCTTACCAGCCAGAGTATCCAGAACTTGATCAATAAATGGTAAAGGAAAATTATCCTTCTTTGTTGCCTTATTCAATTCTTTGTAATCTACACAAATCTGCCATTTCCCTCCCTTTTTAGGTACTATAACCAGAGGTGAGACCCACCGGCTATCAGATATTGGGTATATGAAACCAGCATCAAGCAATTTTTGTAGTTCAGTTTTAACTATTTCCCTGAGTGCTGGATTAATCCGCCTCTGGGGTTGACGGAGTGGCGGGCACCCTTCATTGATATATATTCTATGAGTGCATAATGTGGGGCTTAATCCTTTCATATCTCCATAATCCCATGCAAAAACCTTTTCATGTTTTTGGAGAAGCTCTGTTAACTATTTTAGCTATTTGGGAGGCAGTTTGTTATTGACATGGAGATTATGACCTTTTGACAACTCAACAGTAGTTGTGAGATTAACCATAGCAACTTTAGAGATGGGACTTGTATGTAGTTCACATGGTAAAAGCTGATGGATAATATCTGGTTCCTTAGGAAAAAAAACAATTCTCAATATGTTCCTCATATGTAGTTAGTTCCAACACAGAGTTGTCAAATATATCTTTTTCTACCACACAAGTATTATTAAGAATACTCTGAATTACTGAATATTCCTCCTGCAGCTTTAGAAAGGACTGTCTATGTAACATCATAAGTTGTACTACAAAGTTTAACTCTTCCTCTCCATCTCCTAAATTTGGCCATACAGGTGTGCTTAAATCTGGTTGGGGTTGTGCTGGAGGATACAAGACAAATTTCTTCATTGCTTGTCCATCCGATATGGTCATATTTCTTGACCTACAACTGATATTTGCATTAGCTGTAGCTAACCATGGTCATTTTAAAATGACAGGGTAACCAGCTAAGTTGACTTTTGGAGATAGAATCATGAAATTTGCAGGGTACTCTAGAGAATCTAGGGCTACTATTATGTCTTCTATCATTCCATCAGGAGTGACAGTAGAACTATCGGCAAGGTGCAGAATTGTTGGGGTAGCCCGTATTCCTTCTATGTTCAGCTTTTTCATAGTATCCTTAGTCATTACATTTATAGCTGCACCAAGATCAATCAAGGCATTTTTGACTGACTGACCATTTATAATCACATTTACAACTGGACTTCCTGGATCAGAATATTTAGGAATAATCAATTTTCCTAACATAATGTCAGCCAATTGTCCTATAACATGGACTTTGGTTGGGTCCTTTTTCTTCCTCCCAGGCTTTTTAAGACAGGCTTCTCTGATTGCTTTACCATAAAGAGGAACATCTTTAATAGCTTGGAACAAAGGAATTTGGATATGCATGTTCTTCAACTGGTCAATAATGTCAAAGGATTGCTCCTTTGTTTGTGCAGGTTTATTTTGTATAAGCTTTTGTGGAAAAGGAGGTTCAACTGCAGTTTGAGTTGGAACTGTACTAGTTACATTTTCTAGGTCAACCGCTTGCGGCAGAGAAGTTGCTAGTGTTGATGCTACCAGAGGATCTGGTATTTCAATTATTAAAGGTGGTTCAGGTGTTGGTAAGGTTGTACCAGATCTCAAATGTATATCTGCAACATTTAGAGCATAAGCAGTATATTGTTGAGCATCAGCAGCATACATTAGTTGTTGTGGTTGTTGGTTATTTGGATTTGGCTGAGGTTGTGCGGGCAACTGAGTCTATTTTTGAGGTCCAAAAATTGCAGGAGGTGGCATTAGTGCAGGTGTATTTGCTGGAGGTGGTAAAGGTGGGTATCCAGTATTGTTAGACCATTGTTGAGGTCCTCTCCATTGGTTTGTAGACTGCCAATTCCCTTAGGGTGGTTGCCATTGGTTTTGGAATTGTGGCCATTGGTTTTGGAACTGTGGAGGATACCATTGACTTTGTGGATTATTTTTCCAAGCATTGTTCCAACTAGGTTGATTATATTGTGGAGGACCTTGGACACTACGGTTTTGCCGTTGATTACTATATGGATTTGAATTTTGTAAAGGGTCTTGTGGCATACCTTGACGTGGGGCCCATGGCCAACATTGAGCAATGAAGAATACTTTCTCATCTTCTTCTTCTATCTTTAGGTACTCAGTTGGAAGATGTTGGTTTTCCACATTAGTGATCGGTTTGCAATGACAATCTTTCTTCTATTTTCGACAATGTGGACAGGACTCAGCTAACTTCTCCTCAGCTTTTGCATGTTTCTTCGTAGCAGCCATTGTATCCAAATGTGTGGCGACATCATTGATGATGTCCTGCTTGAAATCAAACAACAAATTTGAAATTTCCATCTTTGAAATACTAGAGCCACTTCCTTTGGCTATTGCTAAGCGAAATCCCCTTCCTTTCTTTACTGCTGACCTAGAGTAGTTTTGGAAAATCTTTTGAAGGTCATCCCATGAAGATTGGGATATATCTCCTCCTGCCATCAAATCCAATGCTTCAAGACAGTTCTCATTTACTCGTTTAAGAAAAATCAGCTTCTGGGACTCCTCCTGTAGGGTGTGTTGTGGGTTCTTTTGTAAGTTGAACAGGAAGCGAGATATATAATCTTCTAATGTTTCATCTTCCCGTTGTGACATTCTAAAAATGTCATCACCTTTTGAATCATTTCCCCTGTAATATTCTGTATACTTGTTAAGAAACAGGCGTCTCATATCATCCCAATTTGCTACTGCATTTTCCCCCAAGCCCATAAACCATTTTAAAGCTAACTCTTTTAGTGTGGCTGGGAATAATTTTAGCTTGTGATTGTCATTATTATAGTCAAAGCTCTAGCATAGGATATCAAATTCAAACAGGAAAGTATCAGGATCCTCTATGATGAGACCATAAAACTTTGGTAATGTTGATGCAGGTATATTTTTGAGATTGGGATTATTAACAAGACTTGGTATTGGAAATGGAAATGTGGGAGTTGTCATAGCTAGAGTTATGGGATATTGAAACTGTGGCTGAAAATTGGTAATTGTTGGAGGATTCTGAACAAAAGGTGGTCCTGAAGTGGAGTTAGTATGGAAGCTGGCCAATATTTCCTCAAATGGACGGAGGTCAAATGTTTTTTGGATGTCTTCTTCTACTGAAGATGATGATGCAGTAAACTTTGGGCTTGCGTCTAGAAATGGCAGTTTCAGGTTCTTCGAATTCTTCTTTTGCTTTCACAGGCTCCTTAGGAAGGAATCTACCATGGACATCTCTCCTTCTTTGATGCATGCAAGAAATTTGTGACTTGTTAATCAAGCTCACAACTCTACAGTTCCTAACTAACAAACTAATCTGAAAATAAATGACTCATGAAGGTTCCTAGCTTGACACCATCCTCGATAATGGCACCAAAAATGTACGGTTTCACAATAGATGAAGATAATCACACCATTGTTTCTCCTTCAAAGATTATCTATTCCATCATGAAATACACTTGAATTGCCAACCCAGGGACATAGGACTTGAAATGGGCCAGCATAGTTTGTGCACTAAGTTCCTTTAGGATTCATAACACCTATGTTGTAGGAAAGTAAAAATGCATTGGAAGAATCTATGCTACTACTAAAAAATAGTAAAGACACCTTGACTAACAACAGATAATTGCAGGAAGCTTCAAGAATGAACTTAAACTAATTAACAACTCAGAACATCCACTATGATCATTTTCTGCAAGTGTTGCAAGAACTTCACAGTAACAATGTTGCAGGACTAATACAGTAAATCTATCTGAAAATAGGAAACTGCAGGAAATGAATCTATTCTACCTAAATCTATTCCACCTCACAAGTGGGCCCCCTTGGTCGATTTCAATTAACTATGAACACAACAAATGCTTCAAAATCCTTCTTCCATTAAAATTCTTCTTTGATTACATAGAAACTAAACAATCCATGAAGAACAGGAAAGCAACTTCTGAGTCTAAATCAACATTATCTATTTTCTCATTAGCTTCCTAGGATAATCCAAGATCCAATATATATAGGATTGGATTCTTATTAAAAACATTCATAAAAGTCTTAAGCAAACATTGCCAGAAAAGAAGGTGAAAGATCAACCATGACATAACACATTTACTGCCAAGCAACAGAATAACAACTTGCAAGAAATATAGCAAGTTGTATCCCCTATATTCTCTGGAACTCCTTTGCAGGCGCAACTTATTCAACGGAACTGAACTGTGCTTTCTTTGCCATGACCGGTCTTCATTGTCTTCCTCCTTGAATGCAGTAATCACCACTCCTTGCGTCGCTCCTCATTCTCTTGAAAAGTTAGCAACATCCAGAATATACATGCAAGATAACATTCCTACTTTTACTCAGATATTAGAGCATAGCTTAAAACAGTTATATGAAATACTGCATTCTATGTATAGTATTAAGCAAAACATGTCATACACACTACCCATAGGTTTAGTAGGTTCTAGTTGTTTCTGGCATAAGTTCACAAGATAATTACAACAAGTGTTCAAGAATGTTTTATCAAAGCACAAAGAGTGTTTCCACATTATAAAAACTTATATTAAAATCAAGACATTAATATGCCTCATCAGGTTAAATGCCCACAAAACTCCACTTCATAAAATTTTCCCTATATCCCCAAATTCAAATTTCACAAGAAGTTTTTGGGGGAAAATCATGAAAATGTTCTAAAATCAAGTTGTGAGAATGAATGAAAATTGCACTTTTGAGGGACTAAAAATTTGACTTAAGCTCCAAAATAAAGTAAACTCGCAGCATATCAATAAAATCTTAATAAAAAATTATTAGATACAAAATCCCCCAAGTAAAAATAATAAAACCTTAATATGATAAAATCCCCTTAGGAGTCTTAGGATGAGGTAAAAAAGGTGATGGAGGAAACTATTGTTGACAAAAGTATTTCTCTAAAAAAATTGTTAGCACAAATTATGGCATTGCACCCAAAAATAACAATAGAGAAAGGCTTCCAAATTAGGATGTTTAACAATTTTTAACAAAAGAGTTGATGTTCTATCTACTAGAAAAACTATGCTAGAATCTCTATATAAAGCTTTTGTGGACTTAAATTGGACTCGACACAAAAATAACTAATTTTTGGACTATGAGGAAGAATCTAAGTGAAGCAAGGACCAGTGTAGATTTTGAATCTATCCTAGAGGATGTTGAGTTTAGCAAAATGTGGAATAAAGAGAATCCCTTTGAATCATAAATTAATAGTGATAGTGATGGTGATAAGGAGATACCCTTAGGTCCTACTCCAACAGCTACTGTAGACTCCAAAAAAATCTATTTTGAGTGAGCCCATCAAACAAACATTTATTTCAAGGAAAACCATACTGGAAAAAAAATGGGTTATGAAGGTGGTGGTTTGGGGTCCAAAGAACAAAGCCCTTAACACCACTATTGGTAGAAATAAGAAAACCTATTGAAGAATGAGGCATTAGAGTTGAATCAAAAGGTAAAGGTAATACTTATACACGTGTACCTCATTTTACTAGGATTTAATTCCATATTACCTAGATACGCACATTCAATCACAACTAGAACATTATGGTGAATCAAGTGTTGCTGCCACTAGTGTAGATGGTGTGGGTACTAGTACTTGTTGTGGTAAACAAGTGCAACAACAAGAAATCACTCACAATAGGCTAAGAGTAGAAGATATTATACAAGATCCCAGTGATCAAAGCATTGTGAAGAAGAAAAAAGTTATGACAACAATGATGAGTACAACTCCAAATCTATTGATTTCCACCACAAAGGTAATATTTGAAACTTTAAAAAAAAACCCTCAAAAGAATCCAATACCTTTAGATGTAAGTGACAGTGGGATAGGATTAGGAAGTGGTATTGTTAATCCTCAAAATGAAATAGTTAGAAACACAGGCATGGGTGGAGGTGCCTACATCACTGCAAGTTCTATTTCACCACTCAAGCATTCAATTGCATCAACAACCCCATATTTTGATTATAATACTTTCCTTAGTCAATTTAGAGACAAATAAGAATGATAAAAATAAGAAGCTAATGATGAGGGATGCAACTACAGCATGTTTAGAGGAACAACATGCATCAAACAGTGTATTTCCCACAAATGACCCAAAAAAAGATATGATGGAATACATGGTTGGTATGCCCCCAATTCAAAATCTAAATCAACCAGTACCACAAACTCATCTGGATCCCTCTAAATTACATGTTAGTACCATCCAAATGGATTTTTTTAGAGTTAAAAATGTAGACAAAATTAATGTGTCAAAAATGACCAACCAAGTGGTTTACACATCATTTCTCAAGCTGAAGAGAGAGATAAATAAGTTGGAGAGATAAAAATAAAATTTATGGGTAGACCTAGAAAATTAGAAAGCAAAGAGGAAAGCAAAAGATAACAAGAGCAGTTAATTGCAGAAAATGATAAAAAATCCTACCTCTAAATCTACAAGTACAAAGAATGAATAGATGAAGGTGGAACTGAATGAACTGAAGCAAAGATTGGCTAAAAGTATCAAAAAATTTGATGATGAAAGAGACCCTTTAGTTCAATTATATAAAAACTTGGAGAATGGTGTTGCCTCAACAAAAAAATTTAGAAAACCAATTGGACCATGAGATAGAAATTTAAAAAACATTGGGAAGTAAAAGCAAAGGAAGAAAGAAAAAATAGTTAAGACTAGCGCAAGAGCTACAGAAGGGAAAAAATGAAATTAAATCTTCCCAAAATAGATTGAACAAATCTGGAAATAAACTATGAGGTATATAAAAGAAACAAATTGGGGCCAAATAATGAAACAGAGTGACTAGTTGTGTCAGTACTTTAAATTTATTGGAAGTCTCACAATACATTATAGGAAGCTCAATGAACACATTACTTAAAATAGAAACATTTATTCAAGAGATAAAATTGCAAGATGAATTTTGCAAATAGTCTACAAAGCCAATGACAAATATTTGGCATCAAAGGTAGCTCACAAACGCATCAATGCCTTAGTAAAGGCATCATCTATTATTCAAAAATGTATGAAACTATGGGAAGCAGGGGATTGACTAGATAAGGCTCCAAAAAAGATGATGAAGTTGCATGGAAAGGTACAAAAATTGTTGAAGATTTTTGACATAGGAAAGTAATACATTGGAAATGATTCTTTCAAAAAGAAGGTGGAGGAGAAAATGAAGTATGATTTAGCCATGTTTCTTAAGGACACAAGTGAGGTGAGCATTTTGGGTCACATCAAACTATTGATAACCTTGAATGCAACATTGGATGAAACATTAGTGTCAAGTTGCTCTTTCAATTATGAATTGCTATAAAAAATTTAGATCACTTGCCATATGTTACAACAAATTGAACTTTCATAAGATGGAGAGTGGAGCTCTAGGAGAAACATTTAAGTTGATACAATGATTCATAATATATATTCCCAAATTCTCTTAAGTGTTATGCTTTTCTTTATTTGTAATTTTAAGCATATTTTAATTTGGCATGGCTTGAATTAACTATATTTTGTGAATATGAATAGATTATGATAAGCCAAGAGATTTAAATGCCTTGGTCATTCTTTACCATAGGAAATTATGTCACTTTCTAGCATAGGCCCACATCAATGTTAATAGATATCGAAGGCCTTAGTACCTTTTTGGAGATTACTTAGGAATAGAATATTTTCTTGTTGAAATATGATTCTTGTAAATGTCTTGTATCTTGTTGCATTTCTTACTCTATAAAAGGAATACTAGGGTCATTATATACTTCTTTAAAAATGTTATCCAATAGATCATAATAGAATAGTTTTAAGTTTGTAGGTGTTGTAGTTTTATATTTTGAGTTTTGCAAGCTTTTATAATACAATGGAATTAATGAATCAAAAGCATGTTTCATGTCATATTATTGTCCCCAAACTATACTAAAATATGTCAACTTTCTTTCAAGGAAATAATTAAAATGCTTGAAATAATTAACAATGAATGTTAAAGTGTGGTTTGGATATGCAAGAACAATTTGTGACTGAATGGTTTAAAATAGATGTAATACATTATGTGTTTCTTCTTATTTTCTGATATATGTATGCTCTAGCATTTTTTATTTTCTATCTATAAATAGAAATTTGAAAAATGTAGTTACATATCAATATTAAATGATATTGACATAAACATAAAATATCAACCACATTTAGGAATTTTTAATGTGAATGATGAAATACAATAATAAGTTTAATAAATACATAGTAACTACTAGTGCTAAATATCTTAAACTTGCCAAATCAACTTCATAATAAAATTGACAGATTCCTTGATTCTTGTCTATCTTTTTTTCACTGTGCATACCTCTGCTTAATTGCATCTCAAAACTACCAATACATGTGTTGGTGTCATTCATTTATCACTATCAATTGTCCCACTTTGACTTTGGTTTGAAGTATTTCCCAACTCTATTCTTTCACATTTGGACTTGTGGATTTCTAGTGTCCTTTCATAAGGAAACTTTTGACATCATGCCTAGATGTATACAACCTCAAGCAATTTTCCAAATTCTTGTCAAGTTTGTTTCTAATCTTTGATTTAAGAACCCCAAAGCACTAAAAAATTTCTTATCCTCCACTAAACCCAATATCATTTTTTGACATAAATCAACTTCGAAGAATTTTGATACTGAATCATGCAAAAAATTTCTCTGGCCTAGAATTGTCCAAAGCTTTGTTATTGATCCCTTTTGGTGGGGGCTCTCCATTTTTTGATATTTTTCCCTCATATTTATTGCAAAATGGTTTTATTTCTCTCTTATTCATTGAGTTGTATAGATTTGCGAAATTGGCCTATCAAAGTTCATTAGCTTCTTACGATAATTAGGTGCACTATTGAGTTCCCAATCTTAAGGAAACACAATAGACATGGCTTCAAGTACATCCATGTGAGGGAATCATTTTATAATCTTTAAGGAAATAAAATGGGTGATTTTATTCATAGAAGCATCTACAGACTCAACAATCTTGCTAAAATATTCACTTGTAACACTTCTTTCTTCTTAGGGCACTTTCCTGGTTCTGTGACCATGGCAAGGTAGTGCATTAATATCTCAAATCCGTGTACACTGACACATGACTCCCCATTTTCATTGATTAGTAAAAATTTATTAGGATCACTCAAATTTGTGTGTTTTGACTGATAGAGATTATTGAGGGTCATGCATGTTAGTTTACATAGCCTAGCATACTCTGCAATATACATAGCTTTTTCTTGGGCTTTTTTCACAAGAAGGTTCATTTCCTCTAGCATGGGGATAAGACTTTCTAAAGTTAATATTGTCTCTATATTGCTTGACCTATGAAGTAGGTCAGAAGCTTTGTCTACTATGTGGCAATTTTCGTACATTAATCCACTCAAGGATCAATATTATGAATAAACTCAATGCGTTGGTCCATCCAAGGAGATCTAGCTAGTATTAACATCCTTAAGAAGCTTGTTCACATCAGTTATTCCATCGCCAAAATTTTGAAATTCCAAAAATTGTTTGGGTCTTCAATAGAACTACGAGTAGATCTCTCCGACTAAATCTTTAACATTTTTTACTAGAGGATACTTGCTCAAAATTTTAACAGATAGATTCATTTTGTGGGTCATGCAGTGAATGGTCATCATGTAGGGTGAACAAGAAGTTTGTATATTTATGCAAAGATTATTCATATGACCTTTCATTATTGAAGCTCCATCTACTCCTAGACATACCAAATTTTTAGCAATTGTTAAGTCATCTATACCTCCATATTTAATTAAAGAACTCTTAACTAGTTGAAATAGAGTTTCCACTATCACACTTTCCTTCATTTTAGTAACAGATAGTAGATGAGGTTGGGATAAATGATTATATATGTCAGCAAGACAGCTTGCTCATTCTCGTCCACTGCTTACTAACTGATGATTGTTAGAAAAGTTGGGAACTTTCAAAAAGTTTTAAAAAGAACTACCTTCTAGATAGTCTATCATAAGATGCCTTATGCTCAAAATATAAAGAATAACACTTAACTGAACAACTTTTCCCAATTGTTCTACATTCATTGTCTTTCCAAAAATAGTGTCAATAGAACCTCAACATTCAACAAAATTTGCTTGTCTTTTGAAATGTGCATCATATTCTAAGGCATTCTTAACATGCTGACATTTATCTTTTTTTCATCTTTTTACTAATTTGTGAATTCCATCTATGATTTGTTTTTTGTAAACTTTATCGATATGTTTTTCTATGGTGTTCAGTTTTAGTTGCAACCTCTTGTCCTTTTTATGTCTCCAACTACAAATATTACACTTCCATTCTATTGGAGGCTCACCTTTCTTTGGATTCTCCACTGGCTCAATTAACGAATAATTTAAAACCCAATCAATTTTAAAATTCCATGACATATCCTACTCACTACCTATTTTTTATTTGGATTTTATTTTCCCCTTCCATGCATCATCATCATCTATGACATTGACACCAAAATCAATTATCTCATTCCCGCTACCTTGGGTATGTACTAGAACATCCTCTTCATTTCCGTTTGAGATATCATATTTTCTGGCTTCTTCAATATTCAGTGTAGGTTGTGAATCTTGTAGTTGTGATGATGTACCTTGATCATTTTGACCACAAACATTGCTTATCCTTCTTCCTGTTTGACATCTCCAATGAAATAAAAGCTGCAACTAAGTATCTACTTGTTTAAGAAGTAATAATAGACTATTAGATTCATTGGCCATAGGGCCTACAATCTAGATGTATGAGGTCTCCCCACTCAATAAGAATGGATTAAAAATTGCAAATAGATTGAGACGAATAATATTCTAAGACTACAAAAAAATGATCACTTACCTTTAGATTCCTAGTGAGTAGCACTAACAATAAAAAATACAGCAATGGTTGTTCCTAATCTAAAACTTGGCTATTGATTTGAATTAAGAGCTCAAAACTGACAAAATTGTGTAAAAATAAATTTGATCTTTGATTGTATTTATACCAATCCATATTTGGTGAATTCAATGAGAATTTTAAATGGTATACAAGTATTTGATGAATCCTACTTAATTCTAACACATTTTTATGTAAATGGAGGGAAAATCAAACCTTGACAAAACATATACATTGTAATTTTCTAGGAAATTATGGACAATCCATTGGGATGGACTTATACTATAAATGGTGAAATCAGTCCTCCCACAACAATGAACGATTAATAGTATTCACAAATATGGTGGTGAATTAAGACATGCTTCCAAAAATGCCAAGTGAATTGGGTCCTCGTTATTGATGACTAATTGGCAAATATGGCTGTAAATTAAGGCATGCTTCCAAAATTGCAAGCAAAAATAATAAATAGACTATTTGGAAAATGTAGATTATATTGGAAAGATCTTTAAATCAATACAATCAATTAATAAAAATGATGGCAAATTTAATTGCATTGGTCCAAAAAGGTATAAATTCAGGGTGATCCATCCAACCCATTCAATCCTACTTATTTGCCAATTTTAAAATCATCGACACCAAATATTCACCAATTGGCAAATATTTGCCACTAAATTTTTTGTTGTTAATGCTTCGAACTACCTCCCTAACCTCTAAGGAGATATCTTCAGGGTTACCATGAACATTGTTAACAACTTTCAAAGGGTTCATATTCAAACTGTTATTGGTCAATCCTTCTTTGGTAAGGATTGCCATCTCCTTCTCATGGCTAGGGTCTTTAGGTAGTGTAGTCTTAGGGATAGGTTTTCTTCTGTTATTGTTGATTAAAGGGAAATATTTTTTAAGGCATCCATCAGTTTTGCCAAAGAAACAAGAGTTGATCCTTCCAAAGGCTTCAATATCACACCTAAACAACTTTCCTTTCAGATAAAATTCTAAGATATTAGGAATGTCAACACCCTCATTGAAAGAAATAAGGACCCTAGCATTCATATGTGAGACAAAAATCTTCAACTCCTCAACTTGGAGGGTCTTTCCAATGGTCTTAAGAAAATGGGGAATGAAAGACCAACATTGAACTAGAACATTTTTTAAGAAAATCCATCTAGGTGTGGAACAAAAAAGGATTTCCTTTTGAGATACCTACAATGACTTGGGTCTAGCTTTAAACAATTATTTCCTTATATTCCAAAACTTCTTTTCAAGAATTCTTTTAATTGCATAAGTAGCATGGTTTTTCAAGAATATTCCAAAAAGCCCATCCTATGTCATTCTACAAAATGAGACAAATATGTTCATTTTCTTACCCAAGACATTGTTCAACCAGTCAGGAAAAATTCTTCTTGTTGGTAAACTATTACAATCAAGACAAACAAAAAATAGGGCATTATTCTTAAGTTTGGTCCCTTCCTTATTCAAAGTATTCAATCATTACCTCGTTTGGAGAAATTATTAAAATCCCTAGCAAGAGAGGTTCCTTATCTCCTTTGGTTTGGACACCCCCAAATCCTCCTTTGGCTCTGATGGCCCCTTGACTGTTTCTTTTGACCCCCACATTAAATGTAGCTTCCTTTGGCAGTTCCTCTATTCTTCTTCTTTCAACAGTACTTTGAATTTTTTTTTAATGTTTCGCATTTAGTTCAAAAACACCACAACTTTCCTCCTTCTCTTCATCAATCTTGGTCATTGTCCATATGCACTCGCATAGATGATTAGATCATTTATGCAAGTGATGAATTCACCCTTAGGGGTACACTGCAATCAAACTCAAATCAAAAAATGATACAATTAAAAACTAGCAGTTGCATGCTTTTGTACATGCAACGATGAGCCGATAGGAGTTAGGTTTTCTTGAAAATTATATTTGTTGAGATCTGTGTCAAATATGTGAGTGTTTTATTGTATAATATTGATAGCAAATAAATGATAAATGAAACACAAAACTAAATTCAAAATGTGAGAACAATCTGTCATATAAATGTGAAAGAAGAGTTAAGAAATAGTAAAAATCAAACCCTATGTATTTATTATAATGTTGCAAATACAAAATAACATTCGTTATTGAATTTTTAAAAAACAAATAGATCAAAATTAAATAGAAATTTCCTTGCTCAAACTCATTATATTTTTTTTAATATATATTTAAAATATAAAATAAAAATTTAAACAAATTTAATATAAGTGCCTTTAAACATATATCTACTTATTATTCTATATTTTTAGGTCAATATATTAAAATTATCTATAATAAATCTTAAAAACTATTAAACTATATAAGTAATTGAATAATATATTTTAAAAAATCCAACAATTAAATCAATCACACATAATTAAAAACGGTCATTACTCAAGAAAATATATTATAAAACATTTATTTTCATTTACTCTTGTCTTTTTAGCATCAATTTTAGAAGTATTTTAAATTAGAAACAAATAGAAAATTCTGTAACAAATTTTCATTTATAACTGATAAAGAGAACTTGCTATTTCTTATTTGGGAATCTTTTTCTAATTTCCAACTAAAAAGGGGGAAAAAATTAAAGTGCTTTCCAAAGCCAAAAAAGAAATACTATCTAGTAAGAGGGCTGACAATTTTCTAGGAGAAAAATGTCATTTCCAGGAGCAAAGCTCCCACACAAAGCCTATCGGCTTAATAAACATATGCAAACATGATTAGAAATGAATTCACAATAGGTAGAAATAGGGCAAGTGAAAATGTGCACAACAACCAAGGCAAGGACAAGTCGATTGATGATGGGAGCCTGCATGCATTTCAAGATAATATTTTCTCTCATGCTTGCAGATCCCCTCGTTCTCCCAATGTTCAAAATATTATTTGTAAAAAGGAGATAAACATTAGGGGAAGCTTACTAGTATTTGTGAACCCTAACTTCATGTAAATGAAGAGAAAAAATGATATGTTCAATTTCACTAATTTTTTTGTTGTCTCCGTATGCGAGTTGACACCTTAAAAAATTTTGTTTCGGCTTCTGGGTATTCACATACCTCTCTATAGAGATCGTCGAATGTCGAAGGGTCAAAAAGTGGTCATTTCAAAGTGTCGTCCGATAACCACTCAAAGATGCACCAATAGTCATTCACTCAAAAATAATAGTTGTACACTAAAAATTGCTAGTACTTGTGGCAAAATGTCCTAGTAGTCATACACAAATGTCCTAATATTAGGCACAAATGGGTCAGTTACCAATAAAAAAAAGCTAAAAATTGATTAGCTATTGGTACATGTGTGATCGGCTATTGGTACATATGATCATTTTTTAGGAAACCTTAATATTAGTAATTAGGGGGTCATCATAATAAAAACATAATGGTTATTGGACCCCCTATCGGTTACTAATACATTTCCCCTAACATCTCCATGAACCCCCAACTCCCATGCTTGATGGGATTAATAATATGAAATAAATGATGTGCATCAAGAGATTTGTCCTAGCACATTCTATGTTGAGGTTACACATGAAATAAAAGAGGAACCTCTTATCTTTTACCCTTACATTTTGGCCTATTGTCTATGCCTTTTTTGTTGAAACCTCCTCTTCTTATTATGCCTTCTACACTAGTGGGGTTTTTTCTTTCCATCTTTCATTTTACACCTCTTTCATATGGTTCTTGACATCCTCTTTTATGAGCACATATTATTTATTTAAACTTTTCTTATATTCTTCTTCTCGGGTTTCTTATTTATCCTTTTGCCTTAAATATCCTGAGTCACACTTGTGCAGACCTTGCCCTTTCACATTCCATGCTAATGCTCACAGCATCTTCCCTATACTTGTTTACAAATATGATAATTTCCTTCATTTGTAAACATTATCAATATACCATGATCTCATATTCTCACACAAGCCTTTTAGAGCTTAAATATTGTGCCTACATTAACATATCACTATCTTTAAGTTACACACCAACCTTGTATTATACTCTAAAGCTATCACACTATAATACAAGGGGACACCGTGTCTTTCCTCTTCATCACATTTGTGCCTTCAGCCTCTCACGTTATGTTGTAAACATTTATATCCACTTTTGGGGCACCACGATTCCCCACTACTATCATAGCCTTCAATTCCACATCTTTACACATAGAGGCATCACATTTTTCCCCTTTCATGACATGCTCTCACTGCTAGATCTTTAAATCAGGCATCATGCTTTCTCCATTCATCCATTGAAATCCTATTACTATTTCTTATATCATAAATGTCAAACCTTCCCCCTTATATATTATGCCTTTACCATATTTTCCCCTCCTTGATATTACTTGCCTACAACACCCTTAATGTCATTTAGGACATAAATTTGATGGCTATATGATCATAATGCAAAGATTTTTTGTTAAAAAATACAATCAAATTTTGAAAAAACTATATCACATAAAAGAAGAGTATCTAGACAAAGATTTTTGAAAAAAACACGTATAATAAACAATTTGAGGAAACTATCTTATAAAAGAAGGGGATGTAGACAAAACATTAAATATAATCTTATCTACTGTTTTAAAATAAAACGAAGCTTTCAATATTTTATTAAAATGGTAAATAGATAACTGTCACCAAAAGTGGATTGACACGCAAGGTCGACCACCAAATTTAGGCTTTTAATTATCAGATAAGTATAATTAATCAATGCATGTGTTTCTAGCCTGGAAGTTTTCTCTACATGCCGTCTCACTAGATCAACACTGGTTAATATATAGAACGATGACAAACATTCTAATTCAGACAAAAATTCTAATTTAAACTGTCTCATGATTTTTATAAGAACCTCATTGCGTTGTGTGTTTCTTAATTTGAAGGTATTCATCAACCAGTGCCACAGCCCAAATTTAGCAGGTTTGTAAGCGGTTTGACAGATGAATTTAGGAAGTCGATTTGCATTTATGACGGCTGACAATTTATGGAGGACAGCTGAGAATTCATGGAAGAAAGGCAACAATATCTATATATGTTTACATGCCCTGGCAAATCAGCGATGGTAGATTTGCTTTCTGTTTCTCGGAGCAAATCGAAATTTCAAGCTGTTGGGAAGATGTCAAAAAAATCCATTTCAGAATAGCAGCAGGGGGATGAACTTTTGGAAACACTTTCATGAGCAGTGGGAGAGTGGGACTGAATTTGAAATGAGCAACAGTAAGGATGGGGAATATGGGTGGGTAAATGGGAAGGAGATGGAGATTGTGAGGGATGAGTTTCAGAGGGTAAAGAACAGGTGTGTCAAGATCGAGGAGGGTTCTGGGAAAGTTGGTTTCATGGGTATCGGGAAGAAAGATAGGGTCAAGGATGAGGAAAAGGAGGACCCTGATGATAGCACGAGGAAGAAACAAAAATATGAAAATTTGGCTTCTTTTCCTAATGAATTTGTGGTAATGAGCCTAGGTCATGAGAAGCATGATAGTCTCAAAAAGGGAGCATGCTCACGCTTGCTTAATGACCTTTTCACACCATGCATAAGCAGGTGGGAAAAAATGTATCTCATAAAGGTTGCTGAGGACAGTGCTTGTTCTGCGCAGTTGTTATTGCTGATTGCTTACTACAGAACAAAAATTTAATGCCAACTAAATTGCTCTTTGATGCTTTGATACAAAAAGGATCCTTAGAGTGAAGCAACCTTTATCATATTCAAGATTACAAACAGAGATTTCCAAATGGACGCTCTGATGATTTGGAGACTGTGTTAATGAAAAGGTATGCCCCATTTTTCTTGTACCAGACAAAAGCACTGTGACTTTCTTTCTATCTATAATAATGGAAGATTCTTTTGAATTTGAGTCTCACATTTTTGACAAAATGTGAGGAAAAATCATCAAGGAAGCTTATAGGCTACAAAGTTATATTGTACTTTTGAATTTGAGTCTCACATTTTTGACAAAATGTGAGAGAAAATCATCAATGAAGCTTATAGGCTACAAAGTTAGCTTATTTTAAGCTGGAATGGTTATTTTTTCGCATTTTCTGTAATCAATACATGGGTGAAAGATTGATTGAAAAATGCAACCAAGCCTATATTTTGAAGTTATATTGTAAGCTGGAATGGTTAATTTTTCCTGTTCAAGGCGTGAAAAGAAAATATGTCATGTAATTAATAAATTGGGTGAAAGATTGATTGAATGATGGAACCAAGCCTATATTTAAGTTTCATAAGAACACAACTGTGTGTGACTTGGGAAAAGAGGAAAAGAGTTGTACCAATAATGTTAAAGGAAAACTCATTTGTGAAAGGCAGTAGTCTTGCAAAGAGTTTCTTAAGGGATTCTGGGCAGCTACTACATTAAGGGAGATAGAGAATGAGAATAAAAGGGGACATTTGCGAGATATTCATCCTTATCAATTCTTGTAGATTGAGTTCCCTTTATTTGTTTTAACATTCTTAGAATTGATAGCAGGCTCGTGTGCAACTGTGGCATAGTTATTTATACTGGCAATTACAATGCCTTTAAGTTGTTTGTTGTTACTCACAAATGATGTATTGTTCAGGGAAGCCTAGCAACCGGATCATCCTTACCAAGTGATTAAAAAATTTGTATGGGAAGAAGATCAATGTCATCAGTGTAGTCGATTGGATTTTTCAAGACCTCTGTCACCCTCTTATTTGGAATTTCACAAGGAACTCTAAAATCCAGTGTCTGTGGTCAGGTGAAAATGCTTTTCGCTGTCTAAGTTTTTCAAATTTATATATTGAGAGGACTGTTTATGCATCATCGGCTCACAATGCACGTCTATTCAATATGAACATGGTGCGAGTCAAATGATGCATAAACCACTGAAATGTATATAACCTTGAAAACCCTAATCAGGGAAAAGCATCCTCACCTGAATTTGAAAACTATGATAATTTTTTAGGCATTATTATGCATCAGAGTTCTTGAATTTGAATAATGGTCAAAGAACTTTATTAGGGCCAGAGGTCCACACTTCTTAAACTCGTGCAAAGATTAATGATTAATTCATTTTGTTATACTCATGTTGTTATAGCTATTGAAAGGCGAAACTGAGGTGCAGATTTTTTCATCTGCATACTGGGTTGATGGTTGTCAGTTTTGTGTCATGGACTTTTTTTATCAACCTTTATTCTTTTGCCTTTCATTCTTGAATGAATTAGTATAATGGATATCACAAATATTTAGTTTCCATTTCTGTGACTGGAATAATTTCTAAGATTATATAACTTGTTTGTCTATGTTCATTATTGTCAAGGATTTCTTTCTGACCTTCTGTCAACACTAGAGGAGAAGCATCATGCACTCCTCTTTATGCTTCAGTAGTTGTTTCTGAAAGTTTTCGTAATAGGTTGAAGGTAGTTATTTTCCACCATCCAATTCAATTCGGTTACCCTGTTGATATAGGTAGGTGGGAGTTTACTGCAATTTGATCTCTTTTTTGTTTAATGTTCAATGAATGAATGAATGATTTTAATGACGTCTATGAGACCAAACAGTCTAAGGGACCACAGGATCACAGTCGTAAGCTAACTCCATATTCTTTTCTAAGTCGGACCTTCTGCTGTGGATCTTGACAATCAAACTAGCGGTTTGGTTGATCTTATCTTCCTCGAATAGGTTGTGCATGTTGTTTGCTCCCGAACTGATTTCGTATTGAGCCTGGATGTCCCAAATTGATTGTTTAATTGTGTACAATTCTTGGCAAAAAAGATCCGAAGATAGAGTTCCATATTCAAGGGGATTTTAAATTCTTTACTAAAATATGAAAGATGGGAATTTGTCATTTGTAAGTTTGTTTTAGATGTAAATTGGTGAGATGTTTCTTCACAATTGATTAATTTGTTTTAGAAGTTGTTACATATTTATTTCTGATATACTGTCATTGAATCATAATTATTGATGCATGTTTCTTATGTCATTCTAAGGTCTTTGATAGCCTTAAGAATGAGAATTTTATTATTGCCCCTCTTTTCAAATTTTTCTGTTGTACATTATGCATGAGCAAATTTAACACCATTTAGAAGAGACTACTATACAAAACAACTAGCATAATAGATCTTAAAATTATGTTTTTTACTCGATCGAGGTTTGATCTTTGATAGACAAGTTAAGGTGATTTTTGTCAAATATTACATGCCTACCATATGCTCAGTTGATGTGCTGTTTTCAATCAATATTGGCTGGACAACTTGTCATTGTGATTAGAGGATTGGAATTGATTACGTTCGAGTGCTTCTAATGAAAAACCAAAATTGTCAACAAAGAGGAAATGAGTACAGAGACTTTTAATTTAACATATTAGATGGCATGGCCTTGTTCTAAGGAAAATGCGTGATCCAAATAATTAGTTATGTCAACTATCCATAGCTGCTAAGAAACTCCATTCTAAGTGTAACGCCTCCCTAGGGAACCTAAGAG
This sequence comes from Chamaecyparis obtusa, assembly GCA_027943335.1. Classification (NCBI taxonomy): domain Eukaryota; kingdom Viridiplantae; phylum Streptophyta; class Pinopsida; order Cupressales; family Cupressaceae; genus Chamaecyparis; species Chamaecyparis obtusa. Next base: position 466,128 of record BSBK01005594.1, on the reverse strand, counting down.
AGATTAACCTAAAACATGCTACTAAGTTTGGTGAATAATTTATTTTTCTAAAGTTTACATACAAGATAAACATCAATGCGAAAGCAATTACCATTTACTCACATTAATACAACAACCAACACAGATTACAAAACTCAAGGGTCTCATGACGTAGAATTACTTAAGAAGAAAACACAACTAAATAACATCAACAAAAGATTCCATATAATAAATTAAACAATTACATCATAGAACAATAATTACAATACTCATGAACATCCATGAAACCTACATAAACTGACATCCACTGCACATGTCGCAGGGTATGTAGTAATCACTCTAACAATAATAGTACAATATCCAGATTAGGTATCACATGCGACACTCTAATACAGGATTACAAATAATGAAGATAAGAATAAAAACCACCAAAGAAGAATTATAAGGAATCTAGCTGCAGAAGAACCATCAAGCACTGACACCAGGACGTCAAATCTCAAATGGTAAAGAATCACTACCACCCATTCATGTAGATCTGCAAAGGTCTACCCCACCGTGCTGAGGAGATAACAACAGACCCCAATCGGATAACCAATACCAAAGCAAGAAGATCCTGAAAGCTTTCTAGCTCAAGGCATACAAAAGATAGTGATAGGTAAGACTCACTAATCCAAAGGCAACTGACACATGTAGAATAACTAGACTATGCATAGGAAGGTGTCAGCATGTACGTCTAACCCTTGAGTCTCATCTTGGTAATCACTCTAGATCCCGACACTCAAGTGACCATACACAGTATCAATGACTTTTTGTACAAACAAAGTCATTAACTATGCTAGACACACCTCAAGGCAGTAAGCATCATCTCAATTCTCATCTTAGTTTGTACTAGCACTCAAGCATGGGCGAGGAAACATATCTTATTAAGTTCATTTAAATACCCCTTTTATATTAGGTTATCACTTGATTACAGATACTTACAATAAGTGATCTTGGCAGCCACTTGTGGGCCCCGGCACTTATTGTAAGCCACCCCCTACTACATATCTAGGTAAATTGCCCTAGGCTCACATATCTCACATAGATCAAATTAGGTATACAACCAGGTAATCCCAAATCCAGTTTCACACATAAGAACTAGAAATGATTACAAGATACCATAGACAGAATACAATAAAGCATGAGCCCAAATGGTCAAATTAGGGAATAATCGGAATACACACTCATGCCAAAACATAAAATTGAAATCAGGTCCAACTGACAATCACCCCGGCCTCTGTTTTCCCCCTAAGTCTTCTAGTACCCCGATAACATAACAAGCACAAGAAGACACTTAAGGACAAGTAATAACATCCACATCATACGGAGTTGAAAATGAAACAATAAGCATTTAGGATAACATACGTTTTGCAATCATAATACATACATGATAACGTATATTCCCTTAAGAGAGACAAATAGCCACAACTCTTTAAATAACAATAGTAATTTCAAAATAAAGTTCCTATAATAGAATTTTCATTTTGGATAAAACAAATGCCCAATTACAATAGTCACATAACATTTATCCAATATTGCTCCATTTAAAAATATACAAAATGCATGTACTTAGATGTATATTTAAACAAAACTATATTAGGAGAATTAACATGAAGTTAAATTTAGTCTAATTGTATGAACAAATCAACTAAATTATATGCCAAAACAAATATATAATTAAAATATATTTTAATATATACATAAAAATTCACTAACCTACCATTTATAAAATAGATTACTTTTAATTAAATTAATAAACAAATTTCAATTTAATGTAATTAATTAATTAATTCTAATAAAATAATTAGATAAATTTTAATTTAATTAAATTAATAATCAAGTTTTAATTAAAATAAGTAATAAACAAACTAAAAAAATTTATTAAGTTAAATTAAAAAATTTATTTAAACTAATAAAAAAATAACAATGAAATTTAATTACATATATTAAAAAAACAATTAAATTAAGTGGGGGGCCCATGGCTCCCTACCCACTCAGTCGGCGGTACCCTTTGGTACTGTCGCTGCAGTCCCCAAGGGACTGCGCACGGCAGTACCAAGGGTTGTCATGGCAGTCCCCTCATGGGGGGCTACACACGGTGAGCCCTTTGGGACCCATGGGGCAGTCCCTTAAGGGGGCCCGCACACGGCCCAAAACTTATTATTATTTTTTTTTAAATTAATTTATATTTATTATTTTATTTTATTTTTTATAAAAGCCTTTTTCAACAACAAAATAATAATAAACAAAGTATATATATATATATATATATATATATATATATATATATATATATATATATATATATTAAAACAAATACATCCTGATTAAGGTAAGTGTGTTTTGACTTTTCCTCTCTTTTTTTTATTGTGTATTGCAAGTATATTTTTTTTAACCAGAATTGGGTTTTTTATAACAATTGATTTTCTTTTATCAAAGCAATTATTTTTCTATGGTTCTATAGTTAAACTATAGCCTAGACTAATTTTTCATTTTCTAAGTGTTCTATAAGGAATTTTCTAATGAAATTTTGCCAGAATAACCTTGTTGTGCTAAATTTTAATAAAAACATGAAATCAACATAACTAGGGTTTTCTAAATACCCAATGCAGTAGAAATACCAAATCTAACTATTGAGATAAATTAAAAGTTGCACAAACAAGAAAAGCCAAATAAATGCAAAATAGAAATTAACATGCAAGAATTCAAAGCCTACCTTAGATCCAAAGCAAAACTGAAATTGAAAACTTTTGAAGATCTGAAGACTGGAATTCCTTCCAGATTGAATCCAACATGCAGATCTGAATCTACGTAGAAGGCAAGCACACGGTCCAGATGCACAAACAAGCAATCACAACAATCCAAATCCTCCCAAAATCCAAAGCACGCAAGCTTTCCCAAAATTCTCCTCCAAACCTGTCTAATCTCTAAAATGAATGGAATTTCTCTTAATAGAGATTCAATTCCCTCTTTTCATGCAACCCTAAACATAACTCAAGAGCTAACTCCCACATCAACTCCAAATCAGAAATTGAAAATAAATCTTAATTAATAATTAAAAATACTTTACATGCACAACTCAACTTTGACTTTTAAAAACAAGTTGTTATCTTTTGAAAACAAATTCACTTTTCAATAATGTTAATGCACATGTTATAATTAAAAATTGTATCAAATAGATTAAATATTTAAAGCATCCTAAAACCATGCAATTAAATATTTAATTATTTAATAAAGCACACAAGCATAATTAAATCTAATTTCAATTAAATAATCAATTAATTTCAAATAATCAGATATTTGACTTTTAATTAATTTTCTCAAATAAACATAGGAACATGATTAACATTAAATTTCAACTATAATCATAGAAAATCACCCACATAAGAAATAACTCAACTGAAATCAACCAAAGTAAAACCAAGCACACTCAAGAAAATGATCCATAGATTCATGTCAACTAGACAAATTCGGGTAGGTAGTCAAACTGATACTTGTCCAATCCTAGGACAATTAGGCTTAGGTTAGGGTTTTGGGTTTGTGTATTATCTCCCATCTTTACCATTGAGATGAATATTTATGGGCACGCTCACTCTTGCCAATTCAGGGAAGATGATGACTTGTACCTGCAAACCTTACATCACAAGAAAAAGTATGTACATCCACTATATATATATATATATATATATATAGCAGATAATGATAGGGTACGGTCAGACGTGTGGATCTTGACAATGCAAGTAACTATGCCTCCATCCTCTATCACACAAACACGCCAAAAAAGTACACACACATGATAGTCATACACATGCAAGTATGGGGTCAGTAACATCATAAACCAATATAAAGCATAAATCATAACATCATGATAATATCATCATCTAAACTATGTAAACACATGATAAATATATAATGATCAATAATCCACTGAATAAAATAATTGCACACATGAAATTTGGCCTAAAAGAATTCGGTCAAACAACTGAGATACAAGCCTAAAAGAGTACGGCAACTGAAATAGAAAGAAAACTATGGGTGGGTACTACACTAAGAATATGGAACACATATCTAAATCCACAACTGATGGTGACTATTTTTATATATAATATAGTTGTCTCGTTATTCATTTACTCACTACGCAACTTGGTGGGTGTCCCCATATCAAAATCGATACTAGAACAAGTACCCTCGCTTCTCCTAGTAACTATACAATTATTCTTCAAGTGAATACAGATTGCAGTTTGTTTGTTATGTTTGCAGTTTGCATTTAAATATTAATACTGCTGCTAGAGCACAAGCAAACAAAATAGAAATAACAATTATGTTTGAAGTGAATTGCAAGGATTGGAACTTGTCCTTTAACCCTATGTTCTATAAGAAGAATTTGATTTAGTATTTTTCTTAAATGGATCCAGTTCTGGTAAACTTTCTACTGCAACTTGCATATGGAAGAAGCAGCTGATATTCAAACAGATCAAACAAGCTATGCATTCACTACTACATTTGGGGCCAAATTTTGACAGAAACTTCTGACGAATAGTTTTTTTTTTATGAATTTGGTGTTTTTTTTTTTGTAATAGTCCCCGATGGTGTCATTATTCCGATGGGTTTTAAATAGACCACCAAAATTTTGACAGTTTTGGGGTATAGATGAAAAAAAAAGTGAAACAGCCAAATCATTTTTATTTCGATTGCAGAGAAAAGGAGCAGGAGAAAACGAGCGGGTGAAAGCTAAGCGCGAGAGAAGGTATGTGATTTCTTCATCTTTGATTGGTATCTTTGACGAGAAACATCTTTCAAGCCTCTGGCATCATATTCGACCACAAATTTCAAATGCATTGCATTTTATTTGATCATTAATGCTCTCTGAAATGACCGCATTCTACTAGTGTCATGCCCTAGCCCATGCTTTATCTCCATTATTTGATGTTATTGGTGCTTGTGCTCAAGGATGTTGATTCACTGTTTTGAAATGTTTGGATTCATGTTTGTTGATATTACTGGCACATTTAATGACGCCATTGTATGTTAGGATTAACAAGGCAGAAATAACAATTATGTGCAAATATAACTAATATCAGAAAATAATAAACCACACAGAATAGAACACAAGACACACAGATTTAACGTGGTTCACCCAATCCCTGGGCTACGTCCACCAACAGTGAGTCCAATATTATTATTATCTAGTGATTACAACCTGATTACAATCCGTAATCCCTTACAGCCCAATTCTGCCGCAAGTACTAAAATCATACATAATGAAAATCCCTAACCCTAAGCCATATTATACAATATTTTCCCGCTTTAGGGTTAGAATGAGTTATAAGTAGTCAGCCCAAATAACTGAAAAGTAGTCGGCGAGGTCGGGAGGAAAAGTGTACAGTACTTTCCTGGATAGTACTTTCCTGATTAGTCACCACAAGCTAACAATCTCCCACTTGGTGACTGATCAGGATCCACACTATACTAAAAAACCTCCCACTTGGAGACTGATCCTGTAGCAATACCGCTACCCACATGAGGCTCCCACTGGATTGAACCACCTTGGACTTAGTTCCTTTATTTTGTTCAGTCTAGAAGACCAACTGAAGCTGAACATGAGTTCAACTTCTCCCTTGTTACTACCTTTGTAAACATATATGCTGGATTATCATCAGTATGAATCTTTTCCAGCCTTAACTGTCCATCATCCAAAACTGATCGAATGAAATGGTACCGCAACTGTATGTGTTTTGTCTTTGAGTGCAAAGCAGAATTCTTTGCAAGATGAATGGCACTTTGGCTATCTGTATGTAGAAAATTATCTTTTTGTGGATGTCCCAATTCTTCCATGAAGAATTGAAGCCATATCATCTCCTTGGCTGCCTCTGTAGCAGCAACATACTCTGCCTCTGTAGTGGATAAAGCAACCACCTTTTATAGTTGAGAAATCCAACTCACTGTTGTCCAACCAACAGTAAATATATAACCTGTAGTACTCCGCCTGCTATCTATATCTCCTGCCAAATCTGAGTCAACATAACCTTGTACAGTAGTAGTAGAACCCCCAAAGTGTAAACACTTACGGGATGTGCCTCTCAAATATCTGAGAATCCATTTGACTGCATTCCAATGCTCAATACCAGGGTTACTCATATAATGGCTAACGACTCCCACTGCGTGTGCAATATCTGGCCTAGTACATACCATAGCATACATTAAGCTCCCTACAGCTGAAGCATAAGGTACCTTAGACATTTTAGTCTCTTCTTCTAGTGTCTTAGGACACATATCCTTAGTCAATTTCAAATGACCAGGAAAAGGTGTGCTGACAGCTTTGGCATTTTCCATAGAGAAACGTTGCAACACCTTCTCAATATAATCAGCCTGAGATAGAGACAATTTCCTATTTTTCCTATCTCTACAAATTTTCATACCAAGGATTTGTTTTGCTGCCCCCAAATCCTTCATAGCAAAAGATTTTGCTAACTATTGTTTCAACCCCTTAATGTGATCCATGTTAGACCCAGCTACAAGCATATCATCAACATATAAACATAAAATAATGTAGCTGTCATCATCCAACCTCTTAAAATAAACACAATGGTCAGAATGACACCGACTATATCCATGCCCATTCATAAAAGTGTCAAATTTAATATACCATTTCTGAGGTGCTTGCTTCAAGCCATATAAACTTTTCTGCAATCTGCACACCAAATTCTCCTTACCCTTGTCCTCAAATCCTTGTGGCTGAACCATATATATTTTTTCATCCAAATCACCATGAAGAAAGGATGTTTTAACATCAAGCTGCTCTAAATGCAAATCTTCAGTAGCCACAATACTTAAAACAGTACAAATAGAAGTCATTTTAACAACTGGAGAAAATATCTCATCAAAATCAATACCATGTTTCTGTGCAAATCCTTTTACGACTAATCTAGCTTTAAATTTTTTCGTACCTCCATCCTCTTCTTTTATCCTGTAAACTCATTTATTCTGTAAAGCCCTTTTACCTGCAGGTAACTTACATAAATCTCATGTCTGATTTTTTAGCAAAGAGTCCATTTCATCTGTCATTGTAGACTCCCACTGAAGCTTTGTATCCACCTGCACAGCTTCATTATAACATTCAGGTTCACCAGCATCTGTTAACAAAATAGAATACAAAGATGGAGAAAATCTTTCTGGAGGTCTACTTAGCCTTGTTGACCATCTAACACTCACTGGGGTGTGTGGTATTTGTTGTTGCTGTTGTTGCAAAGCATAAGGAACTACTGGAACATGAACTTGTGGAGTATCATCCAATACTACATAGTCATTTTCTTTCTTCTCATGCTGCAGCAACAGATCTTTGTACAATACTTTCTCATTGAATATGACATCCCTGCTTCTTACAATTTTATGATTTTCAAAATTCCAAAGCCTATAACCAAATTCATCAATGCCATACCCAACAAATACACGTTTCTTTGACTTAGCTTCCAGCTTGGTTCTATTTTCAGAATCTATAAGTGCAAAAGCTTCACAAGCAAAGGTTTTGAGAAAAGAATAACTCACCTTCTTACCACTCCATGCTTCCTCTAGAATACCACAGTCCAAAAGAGTAGAGGGGCCTCTATTGATTAAATAAACAGCAGTTTTCACTGCCTCTACCCACATATTTTTGGGTAGCCTAGCATGCAACCTCATACTCCTTGCACGCTCCATTATTGTCCTGTTCATGCATTCAGCCACTCCATTTTCTTGTGGAGTCCTTGGTACAATTTTCTGCCTACGAATACCATTAGAGGAACAATATTCTTCAAATTTTGTGCTGCAATACTCACCACCATTATCAGATCTGAGACATTTTAACTTTTTACCAGTCTCATTCTCAACCAAGTATTTCCATTTCTTAAAAGTTTGAAATACATCAGATTTCTATCTAAGGAAATAAATCCATACTTTTCTTGTTGCATCATCTATAAATGTAACATAATACAGAGAGCCACCAAGGGAAGATACCTGAGCTGGTCCCCATACATCTGTATGCAGAAGCTCTAATCTCTCATTTTTCTTTTCCTTCCCACTCTTCACAAAACTAACTCTCTTTTATTTTCCATAAACACAACTTTCACAGAAATCCATATTGACACATTTCAGACCAGGTAAAACTTTCTTTGAATGAAGTAATTTCATACCTTTTTCACTCATGTGCCCGAGTCTGTTGTGCCACAGTGTTGTGTCAGAATCTACAGCAATAGTTTGATGTTCTTCCTGCTCAACTGCAACCACTATTCCTGAACATTCATTATCTTCTGAAACAATTAAAGTAGAAGGAACAGTATGACCTGTACAAAGATATAAGGTGCCTACTTTCACACCTTTTGCTACTACTAAGGAACCTTTTGAAACCTTCCAATTTTTATCATTAAAAGTAACAGTGCAACCCTCATCACCCAGTTGCCCTGCTAAAATTAAATTCCTACTCAGCCTTGGAACATGTCTTACCTCTTGTAGTAGCCAATGATTCCCATTCTACAACTTAATCTTAATTTTTCCCTTTCAAACAATCTGACAAGGTTCATTATCTCCCAAATAAACTAGCCCAAAATCCCCTTGGACATAATCAACAAAATAACTTCTATGGGGTGTAGCATGAAATGAAGCCCCAGAATCTAAAACCCATGAATCATCAATACTTTCTAAGGACAAGAGCAAAGCATCCTCCTCGGATTTGTTACTTACCACATTTGCCTCCTTGTTTCCATCATTTTTGTCTCCTTGATCTTTCTTCCGAGACCAACAATCTTTCTTCTTATGACTTGGTTTTCCACAGTACCAGCAATCATTTGGCCCTTTAGATTCGGACCTCTTTCCCTTTGATTTTCCTCTTGATTTCTCACGATTTCCAGAGTTATTTCCTCTATCTCTTGTTCTGCCTCTGCTTTCTGTGTTCAATACACTACCCGATGTGGATGCCCCTGAGCTTTTCCTACGAATTTCCTCACTCAATATAACACCAATAACATCATCATACTTTAGGGTATTAGAACCAGAAACAGAATTACTAACAGCCATTACCAAGCCATTCCAGCTTTCTGGCAAAGAACACAAAATCAAGAGATCCCTAACCTCTTCATCAAAAGTAATTTTAACTGAGGTTAATTGACTTGTAACTGTATTAAACTCATTCAAATGATCAGTAACTGATCCACCTTCTACCATTTTCATATTAAATAAACGCTTCATAAGAAATACCTTGTTTGAAGCTGAAGGTTTTTCATACAACTTCGCTAGGGTTTCCATCAGATCTTTAGCTGTCTTTGCTTCAGTAATATTGAATGCCACCGATTGTGCCAAGCATAGATGAATACTCCCCAGTGCCTTCCTATCCAAAATATCCCAATCCTCTTGAGACATTGATTGCTCTTTCTTGGCTACTCCCTCTAATGGCCGCCATAGATCCTTCTGATAGAGATAATCCTCCATTTGCATCTTCCATAACTGGAAGTTCTACCCATTAAACTTATCAACCTTCAGCCTACCCTCGTCTGCCATTTCTCCCACTTAACCGAGAGACTCTCCCACTAACTCATGAGACCTGCTTCAGAGAATAGATAAAAGAATGAATGAAATAACCTTGCTCTGATACCACTTGTTAGGATAACAAGGCAGAAATAACAATTATGTGCAAATATAACTAATATCAGAAAATAATAAACCACACAGAATAGTACACAAGACACACAGATTTAACGTGGTTCACCCAATCCCTGGGCTACATCCACCAACAGCAAGTCCAATATTATTATTATCCAGTGATTACAACCTGATTACAATGCGTAATCCCTTACAGCCCAATTCTGCCGCAAGTACTAAAATCATACATAATGAAAATCCCTAACCCTAAGCCATATTATACAATATTTTCCCACTTTAGGGTTAGAATGAGTTATAAGTAGTCGGCCCAAATAACTGAAAAGTAGTCGGTGAGGTCGGGAGAAAAAGTGTGCAGTACTTTCCTGGATAGTACTTTCCTGATTAGTCACCACAAGCTAACATTGTATATTGTTGAGATGCTCATTGAAATGACCGCATTCATCTAGTGTCGTGCCCTAGCCCGTGCTTTATCTCCATTATTTGATGTTATTGGTGCTCGTGCTCAAGGATATCGATTCACTATTTTGAAATGTTTGGATTTGCATTTGTTGATATTACTGGCACGACCATTGTATATTGTTGAGATGCTCTCTGAAATGACCGCATTATACTGGTGTCATGCCCTAGCCCATGCTTTATCTCCATTATTTGATGTTATTGGTGCTTGTGCTCAAGGATATCATTTCACTATTTTGAAATGTTTGGATTCACGTTTGTTGATATTACTGGCACAACCATTGTATATTGTTGAGATGCTATCTGAAATGACCGCATTCTACTGGTGTCGTGCCCTAGCCCGTGCTTTATCTCCATTATTTGATGTTATTGGTGCTTGTGCTCAAGGATATTGATTCACTATTTTGAATGTTGACTGTGGTTATCAAATGGACAGCCCATGAGCTTCTAGCTAGGCACCATTTGTATTGATAGCGTAGGGCATCAAATGTATTGTATCATTGATAGTTGAGACTTTGTTAAAAGGAAATAGGACAAAGAACGATTTTGATTTATTTTCTCTATTTTGATCCCTAAGTGGCTTCTGCCATGATTTTTATTTTGAGTGCAATTTTGATAGAATTTTAGTTGGGTTTTCACTAGGGTTTTCAGTATATTGAGCTACAACAAAACATAATTCTTTTTGTACTTTTTTTCCCATATTCAGTAGATAAAAATCATGGCGGTAGCCACTTAGCCATCTTTTTGATGTTCCATTTATTTTACAAAGATACTGTTATGTGGATTTATCATTTAGTTGCTTGCAGTTATTGGTCAAATGAAAATACTTTGTCAAGTTGAAAGGGCAAGAAATCAGTTTGGTGTTTTCGGTTTATGTTAAAAGTTGATTTGGTAAAATCCTCAGAAAACACACTACATGTTCTAAAATGTAAAGAAGTTGAATGTTAAATGTAAGATATATATCTCATCCATAGTAATCAAAAGAAAGGACATGAAACTAAGGAGATTTACCAATCCAAAGATATAAGCGAATAGAAAACATGATTGTTACCTTATGAATTGGTTTTTGAGGTGCACGATCTTCATCAATCTCCTCAAAAGAAGACCCCTCCTCATTGATATTGCTTTCTTGTTTAACAATTAGTTTGGAAAAATGCATTTAACACCAAAAAAAAATTACAAAACTAAACCAATGGCATGTTTACAACAAAAAAATAGAATGATAATAATATGCTGAAAATTCTATTCTGTTTAATACACGCCAAAGGACCGGTCCCAACAATTCTTAAACATACTTTATCTGATATGATGAATTGTTAATAAATGTCTAATTCTGTAGACTGCTAGCACGAAGGAATATTTGACCTAGCCAAATCTTCCTTGTACCACACAAAAAATTATGGGATAACTATGTCTACTCCAACCTTAATTGTTTAAGAATTCATCATATCAGATAAAGTATATTTAAGAATTGTTGGGAGTTCTATTAGACCTTTGTTGTAAACATGCCATTGGTTCAGTTTTGTAAAAAAAAAAATTGTGTTAAATGCATTTAAATGGAACATTAAGCATAGTAATAATATGCTTAATCTATTAGTAATTGGCAGATTAAATGCAGATAACACCTTGATTAGTTTAGAATGTTAAATTATAAGATACTAAAGAAGACCTGCTATTTGTCAGAAAAATCTTCATTTCCCGCCACAATGAAGACAATGAAGATTGACCTCCTGCCCCACAACAAAGAACATTATAATAAGACATTTTAATCCTAGTGACAAGAACATAACAGCATTCTAACTCATTTGTAAAGAAAATAAGCTTTCTATAAAATGAAAGGTTCAACCTAATTAATACTAGCACTTGCACTCAAAGGATAGTGATATGGCTGAAAGACTTAAGAGAGACTTTGGCCCAAGAGTTTCATCATCAAGCTCTACAACCTCTTGTAGCTATCTTCATAGCAACAAGAGTCATTGGATACGTCAAATTTCTCAGAATTTTGTACTTAGTTTGTAGGTTGACTTTGTACAAAGTAGATTGTAATTGATAATTTAAAAACTATTTGCATCTAGTCATTATTCATACACTATGCAATATGCATTGTGCAACGCAATGAAATCAGCAATGTGTATAGAAATGACAAAAACTATATTCCACAATTCTTAGGCTAAACTCTAAATTTATTTTCTTTTTATATCTCTATGCTATTGAGACCACTTCCATTTTATTAAACACAATTTTTCCCAATTAAAAATCTCAATTAGAATAATATATAATATAGTGTTAGAATAAACTTTGTACAAAGACATGTAATGCTTATGTTAATGATCAAACACACATATGGATTCATTGTTCTATTCACTGTTCCATGGGACAGTGGATTACTAGAGTTGCAGATAATTTAATCTTTTATTGATATTCCTCTTCTTTGTTTCATACATCTTGATGCAAAGCCCTCTACTATCACCTTAAGGAGACCAAATCAACTCGAGGATTCGACAAGTAACTTGGAATCCACTCAAGGAATTAGCCTCAACTCAAGGATTAAGTAGAGTTCCCTAACTTTTTTAAACACTTCCACAACCCTACTACACAAGTTCACTTCCTCATTTCTTGGCAATTCCTCCTAGCACCATCTCCATCATAGGCCACCTAGTGCACCTAGTGCCTCCACCATGTCAAAACCTCAACTAGGCTTTTCACCCTGATCCTAACATCAAATATCATCTCATCATGGTCTATCCACCATGTTTCAACACCCCATTCACTCTGATCTATTCAAATTACACCATTCTTCTTCTACAGCCCTTCTAGGCTTGTCTAGTAGCCCTACACACAGAAATCAGCAAATTACACCCAAAGTCTCCAAACAACGGAGACATTGTGGAAGATATTGGATGGAAGGCGTGACAAAGAAAAAATTGTCAAAATTGTTAGTAAGTCTAATTGAAAGGCCTTGCACTCCCAAAATTTTGATTTATAAGGTTATTGTCCTCCTCTGTAATTCATTTCAAGAAGTCACCTAGGGAACTCCTAAATATACTTTCAGAGTTTCTATAAAGCATTAACTAATTGGAGATGAAAAATAACATATTTGTTTCATGCATATGTGGTAAAAATTCATGAGATACTGAAGACCTGCTATTTGTCAGACAAATCTCCATTGTCCCCCACAAAAAACTAAGTAATAACTACTCTGCCCTTAATTTGTTTAACAATGCACCATATTAGATAAAGTAGGTTCTATCACACATGGCATAGACTCTCTTCAAACTCTCAATACGTTGCATGTGTAGTACAAAACTCATGAGATTCTAAAGAAGGCCTCACTCTTAATTAGCCAAATCTTCCTTGTACCACACAAAAAACTGTGTGATAACTATGTCTACTCCAACCTTAATTGTTTAAGAATTCATCATATCAGATAAAGTATGTTTTAGAATTTTTGGGACTAGTCCTTTGGTGTGTATTAAATAGAATAGAATTTTCAGCATATTATTATCATTCTATTTCTTTTTTGTAAACATGCCATTGGTTCAGTTTTGTAAAAAAAACATTGTGTTAAATGCATTTAAAATAAAGGTCTAATTCTGTAGACTGCTAGCACGAAGGAAGATTTGACCTAGTTGTCTACAAAATTAGACCTCTATCTATAGCTTTGTCTAATTTTGTAGACTATTAGGTGTGTTGTAATTTAAAGATTTTTCTGACAAATAGCAGGTCTTCTTTAGTATATTATAGTAACATGCTAAACTGATAAAGGTCTTATATGCATTTAATCTGCCAATTACTAATAGATTAAGCATATTATTACTATGCTTAATGTTCCATTTAAATGCATTTAACACAAAAAACAAATTTATAAAACTGAACCATTGGCATGTTTTTTGTGTGGTACAAGGAAGATTTGGCTAGATCAAATCTTCCTTAGTGCTAGCAGAATTCGATTGCAAAGAAAAGGAGCAGGAGAAAACGAGCGGGTGAAAGCTAAGCGCAAGAGAAGGTATGTGATTTCTTCATCTTTGATTGGTATCTTTGACGGGAAACATCTTTCGAGCCTCTAGCATCATATTTGACCACAAATTTCAAATGCATTGCATTTTATTTGATCATGAATGCTCACTGAAATGACCGCATTCTACTAGTGTTGTGCCCTAGCCCATGCTTTATCTCCATTATTTGATGTTATTGGTGCTTGTGCTCAAGGATATCAATTCACTATTTTGAAATGTTTGGATTCACATTTGTTGATATTACTAGCATGGCCATTATATATTAGACCTTTTTTAAAAATTCATCATATCAGATAAAGTATGTTTAAGAATTGTTGGGACTGGTCCTTTGGCATACTGGATTTAATTCATAAATGGATTTAATATTATTTTGTATGTAAAATTTTGGGACTTGCATGAGAAGTTTTAGTGTCTAAACACTCAACTAATCCCTCTAACCGATTAGGAGTGGTTGGGGAAGTTGAGAGGAAAGTTTCCAAACATTCATATTCACTTATTGAATGCTTTGGATACTACTAGTTTGATTGTCCATGTGTTACCAGTGACTGAGATTCATTAAAGGATACAAAACCCTTCATTTTGGGTTATTGTGTGGATTCAAATATAGGTTTGATTTGGTTAATGTTTAGAAGAGATCAATAAAGTATTTAAAGACAATATTACATGTTTGGAGAGGTTTGAGAGGCACTTATCATGACGGTACCCTCACAAACAACGGCATAGACTGGTTTTACTAAGTTTCCTTTCTCTATTTTGAAGTTTTCTTTCTTTGTCACAGGGGTACAGTCAAAGGGTTCATTGAAAAAATGATCCTTTGAATGGTTACTATGAATATGAATGATTTGATATAGCATATTTCACATTTTACTTAAATTTTTGAATAGCTTGTGCAAGGGTGAAAGTACTTTTGATCGTTTTGGTCATGATTGTTCCTCTACATAGTCAGGGAATGTAACTATCTAATGATTATATGTAATGTTGAATTGATTAAATGTTTTATTATTGGTAGAAGTGAATGGAAGGAATAGTTTTGGTGTTAGGTTTCATTTATTATTGAATTCAATGGTTTCCAAGATGTGTTGAGGATTTTCTCCTTGTTTAATGTTAACTGTTCCTGCATAATCCACTCATACAATAGTGAAATGCTATGTGGAAGGGATGATTGATAGTGTTCCTTGAGGGAAGGGAGATTTTGAAATACTTTTTATCATTATATTATGTATTTACAATATGTTTAGATGTGGGGCAGACCAAGAGAATGAAGGATCACTCATTGATTACATGATAACCTGGTTTTGAAGGGTCACTGGTTGAGGGGACAATCAAGGTCTGGATGATTGGGCCATTGAAAGACCCTATTTATTTGTATTAATGATCATGATATGGTCATATATGGTTTTTTATCCATTAGAAGGACCTAGGAAGGTGTGGATGTGGATGTTTGGGAAAGCCCTAGATTATTAGGCCTTAAAGGGAGGGTTTTGTGAATGAAACCTTAAAAAAAATTGATGGTTCTTAAAAATGTGAAAATCCTTGGTTTGGGATGGCTTAGGAACTCTATATATGGTGGAGAATTTCTGGTTGGGTAAGGAGTTAGTGGTTTCTTTGGAAAGGGAGGCCTAATAGAGGGCTAGTCACAGTGCACCAGTCTTAGTTCGGGAAATTGGTCCAAAAGAGTAATACCTGAATTTTAACTATGTTACACAACCCTAAAAAGGGTATCCAAATATGTAGTTTTTTCCCTAAATCCTTTCGTAAAGTTTTGAAATAACCTTAGAAAACCATTCAGGAAGGCTACTAGGAAACTAAGCCTAGTGAGTACCCGGTTGTGAGGTATTGGGTTGATGGGATTGTTGAGATGAATCCACTAATTAGATGGAGGGACAATGGTGATGTTGATAAGATGTAGAGCCTCTCATGGCACAAAACATAGTGTGCACTCTGATAAGGTTTGGTGTTGATAGGATCAATGAGAAGGATCCTCATGAAGATGCTTGGTTGGTGTTGTAGAAACACTTGTGAAGTCCCTCATAACATGACTGATTGCAAGTCCACCTAGGGACTCTACAAAAAGTTGTCAAATTTGACAACATTAGACCCATAATACCTTTATATCATTGATATAACCTATTTAGAGTCATTTGGCATTGTGTGAAATAGTTCATTTGTGGCTGCTTTGTTAATTGAGCCTATTAGGCCTAGTTAGGAAACATGAATCAGCAATTTTAAGGTGTGATGTTCCAAAACACATAGTCTTAGTTTTGACATATGTTATACAACTTGAAAAAGAATATTCAAATATGTAATTAGTTTTCTAAGTCATTTTGAATGTTTTTGAGAAAACCACAAAAAATAGTCGTTGTTGTACTACAAAGATTGGGGTTTGAAGGCCTAGAATGGATAGATTGAGTTTTGGAGTAAAAAGACCATAGTGTGAGTGCATGGTGAGTGAAGATAGGACAAAAAAATAGGTGTTAAGGTCCTTGGAGGTTTTGGAATCACCATTTGAAGAGGTGATCAAGAATTTGGTTGATGGAACCAATTGGCAAGCTTAAATAAGCATGAACCAAGAACTTGTTTGATTTTTCTTGGGAAGCTAATTGCTCATCTCTCATCTACTTCATTTATTATGAAGCTAATTTTTGAAGGATCCGGGCCCAGGCTAGAAAGATGTCTTCCCATTCTATTTTTGATAGGTGTTTCATAAAACATACATACCTGTTGCATGTGCATTCTCGATTCAGAGTGGGAAAATCTTATTTTGGATGCGAGGGAGAGAAGCCAAACACATAAAGAACATGCACATAAACACGAAAACCAAGAAACATAAATGTAGATATCACAACAGTTGAGAAACATAAATTTAGGCATCATGGTCACAATTGTTTGGAGACACAACATAATTGAATGCTATACCCAGACGATGCAACACAACCACTACTCCTCCAGTTCTAAGTTGACACTACGGGATCCAAAAACTATATATAGATAAGGAATAAATTTAGAGTGCGGAGGAGGTTCGAAATGACCAAAATAATATAGGGGTCCCTATATTATTTCGGTCATTATTTCCCTCCTCCTACACTCTCCAAATTTATTCTTTATCTTTGCTTTTTGGATCCCGCAGTGTCGACTTAGAACTGGAGGAGTAGTGTTTGTGTTGCATCGTCTGGGTATAGCATTCAATTATGTTGTGTCTCCAAATAGTTGTGACCATTATTCCTACATTTATTTTTCTCAGCTATTGTGTCCCAGGACCCCTTATGATCCTTTATGACCCTTTACGATCCCTAAGAATACATCTTAGAGGTCTTAAAGTGTCGTAAAGGGTCATTAGAGGCTCCTAGGAAGGGCCAGATGAGCTTCCACCTTCACATGGTTGGCCCTATTAAGTAGAGAATGTTAAAATATTCTCAAAACAAAGAGAAGCTCAATAATTTAAGGTCTCAATCCACAAAGATGCTGAAAAAATGACGGGAATCAATGGAGAGTTTTTAGATACTAAGAAGACGTATATGCAATGGAGGCCAAAAGGGATTTTTGTGGAGATTTGCTAGATGTGGAGATTTTCTAGAGAGGGTTTCCAGATTGAGTACCAGTGTAGAGATGATGATTCAGTAACCTACATCTATAAAACCTTCACAAAAATCCCTTTTTTGGCCTCCACTCATACCTCTTCTCAAAATCTAGAAACTTTGGATATTGTTTCTCATCCATGCACGAAATGTGCTAGTGATCGTATAAAATTACTTTTGCGAGACTAGGATCAATTATGAGAAGGTAAAAAACAAGATAATATTATTATATCTTTCATTTCTTTTATCCATTCATATTTTTTGCCTTCTCTTATATTGGATATTGTGCAATGTACATAAAGGCAAGGCGGTGATTATTCTTGATGATCGGCAGGTATAAGTCTTCCAGGCCTTACCCAATAGCTAGAAGTAAAGATAACAGAGCTCAAGAGACCATCATAGTTGCTCTCTTTCTTTAGTCCATATTACTGAAAAAATGTTTTACCTTTCATTAGCTCATCAAATGTGGGGATTTGAAAGAATTTAATAGATGATATTTTCATCACTAACGTACATTATTTTAGTTTGACGATGGATGAATTTATCTACTTCGCGCACTTTTAGACATCGAGCATAGCCATAAAGAAGCATCCCCTCCTGTGGCTTGAGTAATGTAGGCCATGGGAGGAGATGCTTCTTTATCATTGTGCTCGTAGTCTACAAGTGCGCGGAGTCAATAAATTCATGCAACATCAATTTAAATCATATACGTTATCATGAAAATATTCTATTAAATTATTTCAAATCCCCGCATTTGATGAGCTAATGAAAGGTAAACCATTTTGTCAATAATATGGACCGAAGAAAGAGACCAACTACGATGGTCTCTTGAGCTTTGTTATCTTTAATGCGCATATTTGTCACTTTTTCCACATGCATGAAACTTTTTTCGACAGCAGTCCTATACGTCCAACGGGTTATTCTGTCGGACATTCACTACCTATCCGTCACCATTCTGACAGGTTAAACATTCAAGAGAACTCCTTTTTGACAGATATGTGCAACAGGACTGATATACATCTAACAATTTGTCCTATCTAAAAGTCATTGCATATGTGTCACCATTCTGATAGTTGTTTGTCGGAGTTACGATAGATATATCCTATGAAAGCCCATAGTAAAGTTACTATTTATGTGGCCTATTCCGACAGGAAATGATGTCAGAATACTGACGGTTATCACTTTTGTCACAATTTCCAATGCAAAAATGTCGACAGGAACATCTGTCAAAGTATCAACAAATAGACGTTACAAATCTAATACATGGCCGTCGGAATATGGCCTCAAATGTACTAGGGATTATTTTGCATACAATGGATGTCCAAACAAACATGAAGAATTTAAAGTAGTAAAAAATTTTAGGACTAGTTTATCCAACCTGAAATTGAATTATATGCATTGTGATTCTATGAATAATTGGAATATAGTCATGACCAATATATATGCTTCAAGTTCTAGGTTGGTGTGCTTGTAGTCACATATGGTAGGAAAATAGCTACTGGAAATTATTAAGTTAATGTCAAACATTATGGATCTTTTATTAGCTATAAAGAGTAGAAGCCACTACCTGAGAATATGATATTATCCATTATACATCAATTCTATCCATGGGAGGATTAGCAAAATGGGAAAAACATCAACTCTCAGTCAAAGAGGCAAGATTTTTTAGGGCATGATCGTCCCCCTCAAAACTTATGGGGTGTCTAAAAGATATTCATAGGGCCAGGAGGAGGTTCAAAAGGCCTAGACAGGAAAGTCTAGAAATAGAAATCTCTAGCACAAGTTTCAATAGGCAAGCAGTCAAATATCAACACCATTCAAAATCAGGTAGTTTTAGTTCATATTGAGAATGTTGAGTAGAGAGGCGCGGATAAGCTTTATATGGAGAAGACATTCTTCATGAAATGGGTAGGAGAATGGCTAACCATTTCTAGGGTTCGAAAGTGGTGTTAGTAGTGGGGTAAGAATTTTATTCGTAAAAGCCTTCCGAATGTTTTCTACATGGTTATTTGTGAAAATTCATATGAAAAACAATAAATTTTGAATAATGGTCCATTGATTATGGGTGAGATTGGATTTTTACATTAAAGATTGGGTTCCAAATTTTGACCCTTTGAAGGTGTCCATTGAAGAAGTCCTTGTATGCATTTGGCTTTACAATCTCCCACAAGAGTATAGGGAGGCTAAAACCCTAAAAACTATTGGAAACAAGCCTGGTAGATTCATAAAAGAAGATGAAGCAATTGAACAAAAAGATTTTACTATAGATGCAAGAAAATGTATTTATTGGAAGCCCTTTACTCCCCTCCACAATGCTATTGAAATCTGGTAAACAAAAGGAGTTTGGTGGCAAGAAATTGAAGTGGAGCACATTGTAGAGAATTGCAAATTGTGTAAAGAAACAAGCTACCCTTGTGAAGATTGTATTAAATACAAGAAAGACAAAGATTTGGAAAATGAAAGATTATTAAAAAAATTGACAAGTCAAGAAATGGGGACCCAAATAAGTTGGAAGAGACTTGTTTGGGAGAAGAAGCGGGAGAAAGGGTTTCTCAGGAAGACTCAATGGTTAATCTGGATACCTCTCTACTCCCCATGGGCATGCCAATCTTTGACCAACCAATAGGAGAAACCTCTCTTGAAAAATCCACAAAAGGCAAATGGAGAGATCATTGCATGGAACTTCTAAAGAGTTGCAATGTGGTCTGGAAAAATAATTTGTCTTAGTAAATTTGGATGACAAGGACAGGCATATTAATAAAACCAATCCTCCTCCTTGGTTTGTAATCCAAAAGGATGTGAGGGTCTCTTTGGAAGAGTTGGGAAAGAAGGAAGATTTGGCCCCAAGATGAAGCACTCTTAGTCTAGCGGAGGTGGCTCAAGATAGCTCCACTCTGAAGCCCATTTGGTTGTTGGAATTGACCTAGAATTGGAAGATAGGAATTGGTGAATTGGTATAGGTCAATTCTACTTTTGGTCCAAAATGAGCATTCAGCCAATTCTCCTCAGAACCTGGAATTAGAATTGAGGCATGGAATTGGAATTGGGAATTTAATTTTGAGAAGGGAAACCAACTCCCTTTTTCCAATTCCAGGTTAACTCCAAAAAAAAAATGAAGAATAGGATATGAGAATAAATACATCCACTACTCTGAATGGTATTGATTTAGCTCTCTCTAATAAGGGTATGGAGATTGTTGAGGAAGGGTTACATAATAATGAGCATTTAAGGATATTCATGTTTCACCTACCAAGGAACTTTCAACTCGATGAAGAATGATGGAGGGGGAATTTCTTCCCCACCAAATACTCCAAGGGGATTTCAGATTTTTTACTTGTAGATGAAGATGATTTTTTGGAGTTAGGGGATTCAAATGGTATCATGGAGAAAAGAACCATCACTCAAACTCAATCCACCTCTTTGAAAGTTAAAAATGGTGAAAAGAAATCAAGAGGACCGAAAACTACCAAGATGAAATTAGAAATTGGTCAAGAGTGCAAAAGGATAGTGCAAACTTAGATTAGGGAAGGGATTTCCCCTTCTTTGGGCTTCGTGAAAATCATTTTCTATAATGTCAAGGGTTGCAATGCCCCTGATAAGTGGCTTCTGATCAAGTGTGGTTTTGATCAAATGCAACTCAATGTTTCTTTACTCCAACAGATGAAATTGAGTAAAGAGGATACTGAAAGATTGTTGAGAAGTTGGAAACTTTGGGAAAGATGCTTTGTGGAAGCTTACGGTGCCTCTGGAGGGCTAGGTCTTGTTTAGAATCTCTCTCATCCCAATGATGGATCATAGAGTGTGATCCGAAATGTTGATGCAAAAAAACTTACACAATAAAATCTAGAAGTGACATTTACAATTGATCTCATGGATTGTGGAAATCTACTAACTCTAATCTAAATTTTGTTGAATTTGAGTTAATCTTCCAAGAGAAAAATTGTCAATTGCTAAAGCTTTTTCCTTTCATCTTACAAAAAGAGCTTTTATCCTTAATATTTATGGGCCTACAAGATCAGCTCAAAAAGATTGGTGTGGCAAAGTATTTAAAACAAACTTCAGGAATTTACAAATGAAGTTCTAATTCTGGGAGGAGATTTTAATGTAACACTTACTACAGCGGTAACACTTACTACAGCGGACAAGAAAATTGTTCAAATAGACTTTCAAAACTCTATTACAAGTAACAAGTTGTGGGAGATCAAATGCAATAACATTATTTTCACCTAGATTAATTGGAGACATGGCTTTATTAACTTGCAAAGAAACTGAATTGCTTCTTTCTAGCTAGGAAATGGGTGGATTTACCCTTTGTTTATGAAGTAAAGGTTGTTCCCATTACAATGTCAAATCACTATCCCATCTCATTGCTCATCCAAAATGATGTTATTCCCATCAAATATCCCTTCAAATTTGAAAAGATGTGGTTCATAAAAAATAGCTATCGAGATCCAGTAGCTTAGTGGTGGGAGAATGGAGAATGTGCCTATTTGGGAAGGAAAGAAAGCCTTCACATTCTTTAAGAAGATAATTTCTAAAATTCAGTATGAAGGTGTGGAACAAGGAGCACTTTGAAGGCATTTTTGAGGATTTTTTTCTTTTGGAATGGAAGTTAGAAAAGTTACACAATAGGATCATTATGTAGGGAATAGTAAAATTTAATTCAATGAAGACAAACTTTTGAACTCGCAATACATAAAGGTGTTAGAAAGAGAAGAAACTTTTTTGGCAACAAAAATATAGAGAATGTTGGGTCGAAGTAGATCGGAATATAAAAAAATTCATAACTTGGTAAAAACAAGGAGGTCATCCAACCATATTTATGCAATAAAATAGGCCAATGGTCTATGGTTGAGAGAGAAATAAAAAATAGATAAGGAGGTTGTGTGTTATTTTAAGAATTTATTAATAGAAAAATAAAATGCCTCTTGAGATCTAAATGACATCATTTTATTCATTCCAAAGATCATACCAGAAGACCAAAATCAAATGTTGGAGGAAACAGCCAGTCTAGAGGAAGTAAAGTGTGATCTCTTTTCAATTGATGGTGATAAGGCTTCAAGTCCTTATGGCTTTTCCGCCATCTTCTTTTAGCATCTTTAGAATATTTTTGGGAATGTATGGGAAGTAGTTGAAGAGTCAAGAAAAGATAGTGCAATACTAAAAGATTTAAACAGTACGATGACTACGTTGATTCTAAAAAAGGAAGCGGTACAATCTTTTAAAGATATTAGGACAATTTCATTGTGCAACACAATCTATAAAATCATTTCTAAAGTCATTGCAAGAAAATTGAAATAGATGTTATACGTTGTTATATCTAAAGAGAAAAGTGGGTTCGTTCCTAATATATCTATTGTAGAAGGTATAATAATAGCCCATGAAGCAATCTATGCAATGTGTATTGTGTGGATGGAAAAGATGTTTGTAAAATTAGATATTAGAAAAGTATATGATCATGTTGATAGGTCCTTTCTTATGAGTGTAATGAAGTGTTTTGGATTTTGTCAAAACTGGATTTCTTGGATTAGAAGTTGCATATGTAGTCTTCAATTTTCTATTCTAGTGAATGGGAGCCCTCAAGTTTTCTTTCAAGCTTCTAGAGAACTCAAACAAGGAGATCCCATTTCTCCCTTTCTTATTATCATCATGGAAGAATTTTTAGTTCGCTTCAGCATAAGAAATAGAAGGGAATGTCTTTAGAAAAGGGTGAAGATTGTAGTAGGCATTGAGGGGACATCTCATCTTCAATTCACAAATTATACTCATTTAATGGGTGATTCTTCCTTCAAGGAGGCAAGAGTAATGAAAGAAATGTTAAATGTTGGGGCAAAAACTTAATTGGAAGAAATCATAACTTTTTTCTTTAACACTAAAATTGAGAAGCAACATGAGATTTGAAAGATTCAAGGAATCAAATTTGGTTCATTACTAGGCATATTTTTAGGTATTCCTCTTTGTGAAGGCTTTTTGGGTTGAGCATTTGGAATAGTATGATTGACAGTTGTATTATGGGATGGACGGTTGGAAAACTAAAGGCCTTTCTTCATCTAGAAAAATTATGATGCTTATATCAATGATCTTGACTATTTCAATGTTCTCTATGTCTCACCTAAAGATTTATCAAGGTAATTAAGAAAAGGATGCGTAAGTTTTTCTAGAATGGAAATTAGGATCAAGACAAAATCCCTTAACCAGCGTGGGAGAAAATTTGTCAACCTAAGAAAGCGGGTGAGGTTGGTCTAAGATGTTGGCTACTCATGAATGAAGCAATGCAAGTTAAAATGATATGGAATCTCTACCAAAATCTTGATAAAAAAATGGGCGAGAATATCTAAGACAAAATATTTAGATGTCTAGGAGAAGGAAATATTTCTCATGATTTGGAATCCCCCAAAAGGGTCAAAAATTTGGAAATTAATGATTTGTTGTAGGCCACCCATAACAGAGTACTTTTCATGGCTTCTTGGGGATGAAAGGTCAGTGGATATTTGGGATGACTCTTGGGATGGGCTTAAGACTCTTGGGGAAGAGAAAAATGTTAGGCATTTGAAAATAGTCACAAGAGATCAATGGGGTTCGAAGGTAGCTAATATTTTGGAAAGGCATGAAGTGGATAGAAGAGAAGTATGGAGATGGAAATCATTTGAAACCCTTGATTTTGATCAAGAAAAATCAGAGTTGTTGCATATAATTTTTAAGGATAGAATAATATTTGTTATGACTAATTGAGATGAAGTAATTCGGTGTGAATCACAATAGGGAAAGTATTCAATGGAAATAGGGTATAAAATTATGGAATCTACAAATGAAATGGTAGATTGGTCATAATATCTTTGTTAGAATAAGAATTGTTTGCAAAATGTGGGTTCTTTTTCCTAGTTGGTGATCAGAGGATGAATCCTCATGGGAGAAAGGCTCAAAAAAATAGGATTTATGTGTCTTTTCAAGGGTGTGCTATATGATAAAAGAGAGGAGACATTGGATCATCTTCTCTTTCATTTTGAATTCTCCAATGAATGTTGGTAATTTATGATGAAGAAAATGGGATGGAATTCACCTTTTGCTTCCTTAGTGAAGGAATTATTTCAAGGATGTAAAACAATCGATGTATATATTATTAACTTTCTCAAGTATTTGGGAGATTTGTCCCTCAAGTGTTATATGGGAGATTTGGAAGGAAAGAAACTAGCAAGTTTTTCAAGAGGAGTCTGTGCAACATTTGTGTGGAGGATTGAAGCAAAAATCTTAGAATTGGTAAGCATGACAGCATCAAAAGTTAATCTAGTCAAAATCTCCTTTAGTCAATTAGATCATGTCACACCCTGCCAAAGAACCCTTGGAATGAGCCATAAATCATAAGTTATCAGAGATGGAATAATCTTTTTTTATTTAATTAATAATTCATAGAATATATAATACAACCTATCTACGCATAAAACAATTTCAATCATAATTTAATAAGGTAAACATAGGCAATAACTACTGACCCTCCAAGAATTTCATGACCTACAAACTACAAGATCTTAATAAAACAACGATATAACTCTAATACATCATATTAAATTTTGTCCTTAAAATATTAGCCTAAACATAATGTTCCCAACCTAGAAATGCCAAGTAGAAAAGCTCAGAACAATCTATAAGGAGCCATGCTATCTCAAACCTTTCTCAATTTAACACTAGGTGGAGACATTGATTATCTTAAATGTTTATTGAGCAAGTAGAGACATTGATTTATAGTTATAATTTTATATAACTAAATAGTCTCAATCCAATGAGGTAAAAATGCTAGCGTGTAGGCATAGACGTTGATCTAGCTTCTTGGCCTCCAAAATAAGGTTTCAAGGCATGAATGGAAGCCACTTACTTAACCATATGTAATAATTGATCTAATCTATTATAAATGCAACATTTAAAGCCATTACAAAGTACAAAATTCTTTTTTTAAGGCTATATCATGATTACATCATGTAGTAACCTCTAACCATTCAAGAGATATAAGCCCAATGCCAAGAGTATATCATATATGCTACACAAGTGCCAACAATGCATGATCCATTAGAAATATGAGTCATGAGGAATGAACACACAATATAGAATCTTGGAATGAACCAATTACACTACTCAAAGGTTAAGATTGATCAAGAACAACATGAATGAATATACATTACATACAACCATGATGAAATCACTACTCCATTACAAGAGTTACAACTACCACTACATGAGCATACAATCACTTATGTCATATCATAAGTACATGAATATGTGTACAAATAATATCATAATGTCATAGATAAGTTTGCAAATGAACTAAGACCAATCAAAACCTATACTCTGGTCCACAATGGTGGTTGGCCACACCGCTTGACCATGAGTAACTGTCAAGCCCTCTCCCACCATGCTCCAGAAATAACCATATGGCCCAAACCACACATGCAAAGTAAAAATGCAGGGTATACACATACCAAACATACAAGGTATACACATACACACCAAAGTAACAAAAAACCACATCCATAATATACTTGACCACATGAAATCCATGCATCAAAATAACCATGAATACAAATTCATCCAACACAAGGAGGCAATACCATAAACAACTCAAGTCACAATGGCATACAAACCAAGAGAAGCATGATCACACTGAGTATAGGGAAGAGCACTCACACATGTCCAAAGCGCTACAACCAAGATTAAGCCATAATCACCATGCAAGCAACAAACTCAATAACATATAGTCATAGACTCGTTGATTAATAAAATAGGTGCATAGTCCAATAATGGTAGTGTCATCGGATAGTCCGAATAGGGAATAAAATGACCTATCACCTCAATTGTACCATGACTCATGCGACACCAAGCTATTCTCTCATGACGACAAGGATCTTGATGTGTCAGTACATCTTGGCACTACTCCATTATGTCCTTGGTTGATGGCAGCCTACAAGGTACATAGGAGGTATCTATGATTGGTCACTCTCCAAGCCTACACAAACATGTCTGATCACTCTCTAGGCCTACATTGTTAGTATTATCATGGTCGGTCACTCTCCAAGCCTACACAAACATGGCTAGTCACTCTCCAGGCCTACATTGTTAGTATTAATCTTTCTTAATTAGTCATTTAAACTCCATTATTTTATCATACATTATGTTTTCACTTGATTAGTACTCTTAAATGGGTTACCCTAGTAGTCACTTTGTGTCCCATTCACCCCTTTGGAGAGACACTCTCACATGTGACTAAACATCCATTCAAGTAAACACATGGAATACAATGAGATCTCCCAACACAATAAGCATAAAATATTACCATCATATCCATTGGTAACAACACCATGAATCTCATCCAAAAACAAGCATGGCACATTGCCCGCATAACGTTCAACAACCATATACAGATTCCCATCCACACAAATAAAACCATGGGAATACAACAAGTAAGCATATATATGAGTGAGCCATTATATGAGGAGCTCTCATAAAATAAACACAATTCAAAATCATTTCCCTTGTAAGTAAGAATAGTCATCACATAAAATCAACATTACAAAATTCATGAGGTTACAACACATAAGCCACCCGCAATACACAAGAACCCAACTGGGTATACATAAGTCCAATCATATTTAGGTTCCCATTGGTTTGGCATCCATAAGCTCAACAACATACCCAATCACATACACCGCTATAAACATAATTTTGCAACCAAACATTGAATCATTTTACACAAAGAAATTTTTTGGGATTCATAGTCGGCAAGGCGCAAATAGAAACCATGGAAAGAGCCAAATGATCTCAAGTTGGAAAGACATGATCCAATCAAATTCAAAGAAATTCAAATATCACATCTTTATTTTCCAAAAATCATGAAATAACATTAGGTTGAGAAATGTCTCACCAATTAAAAAGAAATTTTGAAGGAAGGAGTTCAAGGTGGGAAATTTGTTGAGAAAATACCTATAAAATCATTCCCAACCAAATTTCCCCCATGAATCAAATTCAAATTCAGCCACAAGGGTTTCTAAAAGTTCCATGAAATTTTAAAAGGGAAGAATAATCATAATCCCTCAAAATATGAACTTTTAATATATTTAAAAGACTCATTTTTAAAATATAAAAATGAAACACATTAAATAATACAATTAAAATTATAAAATAAACTCAAAGATTGAAATCCCATGATTGAAGATTAATTTCACCAATTATAATAAAATATCCCCAAACAACACTAGTCTACAATAACAAAATTAATCGACGACTTTACCCGAAGGACCATTGCGCAATTGAACTCTTACACCGACCTGAAAATATTATGAACATCATAAATCAAATGATACCAACAAGTCAAACACCTCAACATACTAAGCAAGGTCATCGGTTGTTACCACCCGATAATTGGCTAGCCAAAATACATAATGTGGCAATTGGTGCCCAACCAGGCATGACAATTATGGCTAGGTAAAACAATTGGCCATCTGATTAACTTTATATTAACCATCGTCAAGGTGTGTGTGTGTGTGTGCACGCATGTGCATGCGCACACATGTGTGTGTGTTTATCTATTGGGCACATTCATCCTTGCCAAAGATTCAATGGAAGTCAATGTATGGTACCTGTCATGTTAGTACAATAGTTGAAGCACATGTGCATGTATAGATATAATATCAAATAGCGAAAGGGGATTGAAACATCATGTAGATATCATGAGTGAGTGACTATGACTTCATCCCTCTTCACACAAACACATCAGACAGGATTAACCACAATAAATGACATAAGTTTAATAATAATAATCTAACATCAGTAGCTACATGCAAATAACCATCCTCTTGAAATATCATGGTATATATTGGAAGACATAATACATATACTATCATTACTAAAATATATGAATAATCAACATGCCATTTTTCACTTACACTAACATATCATCCAAATTAGTTATTAACCATGATTATCAAGTAACCTCCTCATCCAACTAGTATCCTTAATGCAACTAGGTAACATTTCATATGAAATAACTATCATAGCATCAATTCTATAATCATAAAATAGAATTACATCGCCACTAAAACATCAGCATTGAAAATATGCTTACCTCATCCTACATCCAAAGTGGGGTCCAAAGCTATATTACCTTTACATAGAAATGAGGATGGGGAGGCACTACATCCTCCTCCATAAGGCTCGACTTACTCCTAGAAGTCGCAAAGGCTAAAATGGAAACACTTCACACATTAATCTTATGTTATCTCTTATGCATAATATATAACACATAATTATTGGGATTCCATGTAGAAAAATATCTCAATCCTCATATACACTTTGTCAAGAAATACCATCTTTCTCTATTTATCCCATCTCAAATTCCAGTCAACTATAATAGTTTCATCTAGTCAACTCAATATCACAAGTATATGCCTACTTTTCTACTAGTAGCTAGGCCATGCACTCCAACAAAAGAAACATTAGAGAGTAATTCATTGTAAAATGACAAATAATAAGTACACTAAAGCATTCTTTTCACACACAAATTCACTTTTAGCTCACGCTCTCAAATTCCAAACACAACAATGAACTAGGGTTTTTCCATTCGATTATCATCAACAAAGAACATATTGTCTCCTAATAAGAAGAAATTTACATTATTTTGTGTTAATTTGCAGATAAAGATGCTCTAATGCACGCATTAGCACTCAAATTTGTGTTCATTTTTTCATATTTCGATAAATGTAACACATTGAATTTCTTGATTTTCACAAAAACGTTACTATTTTAGTCATTCTCTCTCATTTGCAAGAGATGTAAAGAAAAGACATAGTTTCAAATCTTTAATTTTGAAACGTGAAATAGAACCAATACTTACAAGGCATTATAAGATATACACTATCTAAGAATGTGAATCTATTCCTATATCTACCATGCAACCATAATCATAGAGAGATATGCATTTATAGCAACACATTGAACCACAACACTGAGGTCATACAACACTAAGCTTAGGAATGGAATACACCATAATTATCCAAGATACATCTACTAATCCCAACTAAATCCAAATCCATAGACCACACCCAATAGTTTCCTACATCTTCTTTCTCACATACACTGACCAAGTTCGCATCATGTGTCCTTGACGAAGAGTCACATTACAAAACACAACTAGCTTTCATAAAACACTAAAGGAAAACTAGTTCAACCACTAAAATTCGTAAATAAAATAAAAACATAGTCATTTGCAATAGTAAATAAGGTAAACTAAGAAGTCACAACAATAAATCAATCTTAAAATAAGTTTCAAAAATTGTGGCTAAAATCTCACAGACATGGATAATCAAGTTTATTGGTCCGCACAAACAAATAAAGGAAATCAACATGAAATTTCTCTTCATGTCACTATGTGACTATAATTCTAGTCACCCAATGAGGAAGGAGGAAACCATCGGTGGTGGTGGTTTGGTCCATACATCCCCTGATCAAAAACTCATGACCAAGCTCTGATACCACTTGTTACAAGTAGTGGTTGTCATTGCACCAAAAGATCGACCTGTTAATGCCCGATACAACCACTAGACTTATAGAAGACATAGGAGGTGGTTAAGCCATGTCGTGGACCCTGCGAGGGATGCTGGCCCACTACCAACAGCCTCCTACATCATACCTTTGACCAAAAGCACATGAGATGCACAAAAGTAACCATGCACTCAAATACACGAACCAAAATCATGAGGTAGAGAGAATAAATTGAAAGCCCATAGTAACTGCCATACCAATGCAACATCATTCAATGAGCACATACATGCCAGATCTCCCATTGTATGGACATGGGCTTTGATACCAGATGTAAATCATATGATATCAGAGACATAGTAATTTTTTTGGTTTAATTATAAATTCATAGCATACATAACATAACCTATCTATACATAATACAATGTCAATCATAAGTTAATAAGGTAAACATAAGCGGTAACTACTAACCCTCCAAGGGTTCCATGACCTATAAACTACAAGATCTTAATAAAATAATGATATAACTCTAATACATCATATTCAATGTTTTCCTTAAAATATTAGCCTAAACATAATGTTCCCAACCTAGAAATTCCATGTAGAAAGGCTCAAATCAATCTACAAGTAGCCACGTTATCTCAAACATTACTCAGTTTTAAAACTGGGCAAAGATGTTGATTGAGAAAGAAGAGACGTTGATTAGCTTAAATGTTGATTGAGCAAGTAGAGATGTTGATTCAAAGTTAGAATTTTGTGACTGCATAGTCTCAATCCAGCTATGCAAAAATGCTAGTGTGTAGGCACAAATGCCAATATAGCTTCTTGGCCTCCAGAATAAGGTTCTAAGGCAAGAATGGAAGCCACTTACTTAAAAATATATAATAATTGATCTAATCTATTATAAATGCAACATTCAAAGCCATTAAAAATTATAAAATCCATTTTTAAGGCTATATCATGATTGCATTATGTAGTAACCTCTCCCCATGGAAGATACCTAAGCCCTGTGCCAAGAGTGTAATCATATATGTTATGCAAGTTCCAAGACTGCATGATCCATTAGCAACATCACTCATGAGGAAGGGACACACAATATAGAATCTTGGAATTAACCAATTACACTAACCAAAGGTTAAGACTGATCAAGAGAAATATGCAGGGATATGCATTACATACAACCATGATGATATCACTGCTCCTTTACAAGAGTTACAACTATCACTACATGGGTATAAAATAACTTATCTCATATCATAAGTACATGAATAAGTGTACAAATAATGTCATAATGTCATACATAAGTTTGCAAATGAGTTGGGACCGATCGACACCTATACTAAAGTCCCCAATGATAGTTGGCCACACCACCCGACCACAAAGAACCCTTAGGCCCTTTTCCACCATGCTCTAGAGATAACCATATGTCCCAAACCACACATGCAAAGAAAACATATAGGGTATACACGTAAACACAAAAGTAACAACAAACTACATCCATAATATACTTGACCACACAAAATTTGGGCATCACAATCACCATGAATACAAATCCATCCAATAGAAGGAGGCAAATACCATAAACAACTCAATTCATAACTACCTACAAACCACAAGAAGCATGATCACACTGAGTACAAGGAAGAGCACTTACACATGTCTGAAGGGCTACAACCAAGTTTAAGCCATAATTACCATGCAAGCAACAAGATCAACAACATAAATAATCGTATACTCACTTATTAACAACCAAATTCTTCCTACCGCTGCGATGCCTTATGTTGTGACTAGGGTTTTTTCCCTATCTTCTCCTGCCACCTCTGTTGCTGATGGCGCTGGTGTTTCCCCTCTACTAGCGGCTGGATTGGGTGATGGTCTATCTCCTGTAGTGTCATGCCCTAATGTTGGGTCTCCTTCCCAATCGATGTCTTTGGGCTCTTTTGCCGATGGTATTGGTGGTTCCCCTTTGTCGGTGGTTGAACTAGGCAATGTTCTACCTTTTGCAGTGTTGTGCCCTACCACTAGGTCTCCTTCCCAGTCAGTGTCTTTATGCGGGCAGGGTTTGGAGGGTTGGCAGGCATCTCAGAAGGCCTCTAAAATGGTTTTGGATGGCAAGACCCTTGTTATTGCGGGGGTTAATCTACCTTCTGGGGGTGAGGATGGGGGTAAGCACCCTTGTGTGGTGTTTGCGGTGTCCTCTACTGCTCCCAGGGAGGATGTTTTGAAGAAGTTGGGTGTTGAGCGTGGGTCTATCCCTATCTCAAAACCTATATCTATTGATTTGGATAAGGATATTGAAGAGGAAATAGATTTCAACATTTCTATTTTCTTGTCCTATGCCTTGGTCTGTCATTTTAGAGGCTTTTGGGTTAGTCTTTCGAAGTTATGTGAATGGATCTCTTCTCACTAGGAACCTCTCCTTGTTGATACGGTACATATTTATCCACTAGCTAAAGGGTCTTTTGTTGCAAAATTTGAAGACATTAATGACAAGAATAATATGTTGTGTGAGCATTTTTTCAGCTGGGAAGATCGATTTATGCTTATGGTTAAGCCTTGGCATATCGATTTTAACCCATCTTCTGATTCTTTTATCAAGTCACCTATTTGGGTTTGTCTTCCTAATCTTCCCCTTCACCTATGGGTTGATTCTCTTTTTGAGGGGGTTGGTAATGCTTTGGGGGATTTCTTGATGGTGGATGGAGATTCTTTTGATATTCTTCATTCTACTTATGCTTGTATTCTTGTTGATATTGATCCTTCTAAGGGACTTCCTGTGGAGATTGTGATCAATTCTTCTAAAGGAAGTTGGACTCAAATATTAGATTATGAAGGGCTTCCCTTCAGATGTCAAAGATGTTTTAAAAATGGGCATATGGTTGCTTAGTGCGGATTGGGGAAAAATAAATATGTGGTTTCTTGGTGGAATGGTGCTTCTGCTCAACACTACATGATGGAGAAGAAGCTTTTTTTGCAGAAGAGCTTCTCCCAGGTGGCTTTGCAAGTACCTCTTTCTACTCTTTATGTTGTCGGGGTTGTTGAGGCTCCTATGCATCAATCTATTATTACCTCTCTGGTTGCTTCATCCCCTGGTTTGTTGGTTGAGGTTGAGTCCTCATCTTTGGTCTCTCCTGTGGTTTCTCCTGTGAGGGTTGGGTGTAGGGACTTGGTGTCTTCACCCCCTGTCATTACTTTGGTTGAGGATTCTATGTCGATGGATATTGCTGGTTTATTATCGCAGTTGAGGACTTCCCTCTTTTGGGCTCCTTGGAATGGTAGGATGTTGTTGCTAAGGTGGAAGAGGGTTGGACTACTGTCAAAGGAAAGAAACACAAGAAATCCTCTCCATCTTTTGATATCACTCTTCGCTCCCAGAAGCATGGGCCTAAGAGTTAGTTTTTAGTGAGCTTCTTTGTGCTCTGTCTTCTTGTCTTCCTCCAACTGAATCCAGAGGTTTATCTATTTTTGGCTGGTTGGTTGTGCTGGGTGGGTTTTTAATGCTTTCCTCATTTTCCCCCAACAGTCTCTTTTTCCTTTGTGCTTATTCTTCCTATCTTTTATCCTAATGTAAAGGCTTACGGTTCCCTTCAAAAACTATTTTATCCTCAATCGAAAACAAAATGGGTGCATAATCAAATAATGGGAGTGTCATTGCATAGCCTTGGTGGGGAATGGAATGACCCATCACCTCAAATTTTTTTGACCCATACGGTGCCAAGCTATCGTCTCATGGTGAAAAACCATTTTTCCAGATTCATAACCGACAAGGCACAAATTGAAACCATGGAAAGAGCCAAATGAACTCAAGTTGGAAAGATATGATCTAATCAAATACAACTCATAAAATCTCATAAGGAAAATATATCCAAATAAAATTTTCAAGACTCCCATTACAACATCTCTTTCACATATGGTTGGAAGATTGCCAAGATCCAGTCTTACACAACCACATAACAGTAACCAGAAAAACCCATTCATTTCCCCAATGAAATGCCAATAAAATTTGATATGAAAATGGTAAATATTCTATCAATAAAATAGATATTCACATAATTTCCATATCCTTATACATCTAATCCCATACGGTGATGAAATTCCTCAAAAATGGATGCATATATGCTTTATACTAAAAATCATTAAAGTTTTAAACTTGATAAATCGTAAATCTGGGAAAACCCATTGGTCCTGAATGGATATGAACCCCAAAAATGCAATCATCTTATCCATTCAATCTCACAAATGAATTTTCGAAGCATTTGAAGATAATAAAACCCTTGTATTCCAAATTTTCTAATAAATTCTCAAATCCTTATGTATTTGACTCAAATTTGTTTGCAAGAAGGTAAAATATATCAAAGAGAGGATTTTCAATCAATATCAAGCCAATAAATCAAGCACCATCAAGGATTTATAAATAAATTCAAAGATCACATCTCCAATTACCCAAAATCATGAAATAACAATAAGTTGAGAAATACCTCACCAATTAAAATAAAATTTTGAAGGAAGGAATTCGACATGAGAAATCCATTGATAAAATACCCACAAAATCATGCTCAGCCAAATTTCCTCCATGAATCAAATTCGAATTCAGCCAAAAGGGTTTCTAAAACCTCCATGAAATTTTTAAAAGGAAGAATAATTATAATCCCCCAAAACATGAAATTTTAATATATTTAAATGACGCGCTTTTAAAACATAAAAATGAAACACATTAAATAACTAAATTAAAATTATAAAATAAATTCTAAGATTAAAATCCGATAATCATAGATTAAAATTACCAATTATAATAAAATATCCCCAAACAACACTAATCAACAACAACCAATTATAACAATAAAATTAATTAGCAACTCCACTCGAAAGACCATTGCACAATTGAACTCTTAGACCGATTCAAAAATATTACAAACATCATAAATCAAATGATACAAAGAAGTCGCACACCTTAACATACCAAGGAGGGTCACCACTTGTTACCACCCGGTAACTGGCTAGCCAAAATACACAATGTGGCAATTGTTGTCCATCTAGGCATGACAATTGTGGCTAGGGGAAACAATTGGCCATATGATTAACTCTATATTAACCATTGTTGGAGTTTGTGTGTGTGTGTGTGTGTGTGTCTTTTGGGCACACTCATCCCTACTAATTTAGCAGAAGTCTATGCCTAGTACCTGTCACATTAGTACAATAGTCGAAGCACATGTGCATATATAGATACAATATCAAACAATGAAGGGGATCGAGACATCATGTCTACCTCACGGTTGAGTGACTACGACTCCATCCCTTTTCACACAAACACATCAAACAAGATTAACCACAAATAATAACATAAGCATAATAATAATCTAACATCAATAGCTACATGCAAATAACCATCCTCCTAAAATATCATGGCACCTATTGGAAGACACGTTACATATACTATCATTACTAAAACATCTGAATAATCAACATGTTATATTTTACTTAAATTAACATATCATCCAAATCAGTTATTAACCACAATTATCAAGTAACCTCCTTATCTGACCAAGATCCTTAATGCAACTAGGTACCATTTCATATACAATAACCAGCATATCATCAATTAGATATAATCATAAAATAGATTTACATCAACACTTATACATCAGCATGGCAGATATGCTTACCTCATCCTACATCCAAACTAAGTTCCAAAGCTATATTACCTTTGCATGGAAGCGAGGCTAGGGTGGCACTACATATCAATTGATCCAATCTAAATAGCCCTATATTAAATTTAGGCTTGTTAATGGACCTCAATGGACTAATCTAGCCACAATGGATCATAGTTTAGAAGAGGGTTAGATTAAAGTGAATTTTTTTAAGGCCTTGGAACAAAATCTAAGACCATATAGCATTGATTTTGTACCAATGAACTATTCAGGACCTATTGTTGTGATGGGTGCCAAAATATTTTGAGAGAGGATGAATAATGAAGCTAAAGCACAAGAAGCCTTGCAAGTTATTTATATGGCCCAAAAAAATCAGTTGCAAAGTTACATTTAGAAGGTGGTTCATTATTTATCATTAATGCTTTGATCAAAGATGAAGCTCTTGCATGGAATTGAAATAAATATTTTAAATTTATTTGTAAACTTCTAAAAAACTTTGAGGAATTCAAAAAAAAACATATTTTGATGGGGGCATTGAGTTGGTAGATAAATTATCAAAAGTGGCAATGCAATTAGATGTGAATCAAATGAAAGAAATGTGGGGGGATTTTCAAGATGTAAATCCCAATGGGTTTGATATGGCATATGACGTTTATTGCGGGTTGGCATTATGACATGGCAATGCTCCTAAGTTTGATGCGATGGCCACAACTTTTATTATATTTGATTAGAAAGGTTTTAATTATTTTACCTTGAGTTGAGAGGAAAGAAAGTGGGGTATTGTGAGCTGGTAAGAGTAGTGAGGAGCAACAAAGAGTTGTGAGGTTGTAGTAGTGCAAAATAGAGGTGTGCAAAGAATTAAGAGTAACTTGATGAGTGGATTTGAAGTTTAATTTGGATTGAGGATAAGGACCTTAGTATCATTTGACTCTTGTTTACATTAAGTTCTAGTACCTTGACTAGTTTGATTATTAGTTTCACTAAGGTTCAAAACCTTAGGGTAGATGATGAATCTTTATTTGGTGAGGTTTAATTAATGATTTGATTATTAATAGGTTTTTTATTGGGTTAATTCCAGGATAAGGTCTAGAACCTTAGATGATTTTATTAAGGGTGGTTAGTTTTAGAATGGTGTTTACATTCTAGACTTGAGATGTGATTTTTAGTTCAAATCTTGGGATTTAGTATTTATTTTATTTTTGGAAGGGAGACCTTTGGTTCTCAGGTTTGTAAGGATCTTGGACTTGGTGTATGGCTTGAATTATGTTAAATTTAAACCTTTTCAATGATGATCTTGGACTAGTTGTGAAACTTGGATTATGTTGAATTTTTTAAATTGGTGTTTTTGAGGATTTTATTTTGTATTTATCTATATTTTAATAATAATAATTGTGTGCAAACAATTCAAACACAAGAACAACCTAGTTAGTCAAGTAGGAGTGATTTCTTATCATCTTGAAAATATTAAATTCTCCTTGTAAAGATATAAAAGGAGTTGGATAGAAAGAAGAATCATTCATTATTTGAGAACAAATCCTCATTTATAAGATTGAAACTGTATGTTCATCTTCTCACACTATGATGAAAATAATCTTATTCATTTAATTAATTCCCTCCAAAAATTTCTTCTGTACTTTAGAGAGTGGATTTGAGGATGAAAAGCATCATCTCCATTTAGAGTGTGTTGAAAGTTCTAATATTGGATTATTATTGAAGATTTCAAATTTCCATTAGTTTGTGGAATTTTCTAGATTTCTAAGATTAATTTACACTATTATTAGTTATTGCATTAAATTTTCATAGTTGGGTATCAATTTTTGCATCAATGCAAATATTTATTATATCACATATACTATTATACCTAGTCATGTCATCAATTTTTAGACACAATCAAATATGTATCAAACTATTTTAGTAATCTATGAATTTATTTAAACAAGAATGTTATGTGATTATGCATATAGATTTAAATTGATATCAATTGTTGATTGTAATATTATTATTGATATCTCTAATTCTATTATTCTAACATTTGCCATTGTAATTTTCTAAGTGGCTTACTAGTAGAAATTATTGTAAATTTTAATCTTATATATTTGTATAGTTATGTTTCCAAAATATTAGTTTGTCACGTGTATTTTAAAAGTGTGAATATTGTAAGTTCTAATGGATTCTAGAGGGTATTGTCACCTGAACTTTCCTTAACTTTGCATTAGCATTGTAACAGAGATTGAATAGTATAGTCCCCATAATCTACTCAACATCTTTTGATTTGATTGTGGTAAGCTTTGATTTTAAAAAAACCTAACTAGAGACAATAAATTTACCTTCTAGTTCTTACATGAATTGTAAACTATATGGCTTGTCAACAAGTGAAATGTATTGCTTATTGTTCACATCCCAACAACCATATGCTCACCTTGCCCACATCAAGATATCAATAATAATAAAATATTTTAGTTCGTACAATTGAATTTTAAATTTTGGTGGATCAAGCTTATATTCCAATTAGGAACATTAAATCCCACTTTTAAACAAATATTTCTATTGTACACTTACTTGCACTTTTTAGTAAGTTTAGTAAACAAATGATAAAAATAGAAAAAAAGATTCTTATGGAAACAAAGCTTGTTGATCAAGTGATATCCTCAAGATGGTTGATTGTGGTTGAGAGGAAATGTTGTTGCTCAATTAGTAACATAACATTTTCTTGCATCTAATTCATATTCTTAAAATTGGCTTATAAAATGGCTAATCTAAATATCTTGCATGAAAGTGATGGATGGATGAAATTTGATTTTGTGCAATAGAGGAGTGGATTTGATCCAATTGTAAGGTAGAATGAAAGGCTTACAAATGGCCTCTTGTGATTATTGAACATAATTACTTGGAAAAAATTGGGAAGAGATTGGGGGTGAGGGATTTTCATAATTTCAATGGAAGTTGAGAGTTTGAAAAAGGTATTTTTGGACCCATGTGCACTTAGAGCCTTATGCATTTGTAGCATTGTGCAAGATTGACTTTGTTTATTGTAAAAAAAAAGTGCTGGAATAATATGAAAATGTTTATTCAATTTCATAAGATTTAAAAATAAATTATATTTATTTAATTTATAGGAGAATATTGAGGGAATGATTGATTTTAATTAAATCTATGTGATTTATTCAATTAAGGAGAGAACTTCAAAAGAATGATAATATTGATTAAATAAATTAATTAAAAAGAATTAATTTATTATTGAAAAATGGTTAATTATCAAATAGATTAATTAAATGAAAAAGGCTTTGAGGAATGCAGGTAGGGTTTGAGGTTGTCATTCATGCATCCTCCATAGAGGGCACTCCTTACTCAATGGTTTGAAGGTGTCCAATGTGGAAGTCTACAAGTATATACCTAGAGGTATTTGGTCATGTAAGTGGCCTCCTCAACCTTGACCACTTTCTTTAGTTTGTTAATTTCATTGATTATTTACTTATGTATGCATTTTTCTTTTTGTTGAATGTTCAACTTTAGCTAAGAGCCAAGGACTGAGGGGTATCCATTCCACCAAAATCCTCTCGAGGCACAATCCTGACCTCATCCCTTATGGTGTTGGATCCTTTGCACTCAACAAGACTTGATCCCTGGTGGGTTCATTGAGAACCAAACTTCACCAGCAAAACAAGGGCCCATTGATTGTATGCATTTGTTTTTGTTGTGTCGTGCGATGGGGTTTTGCAAATGCATTCATTTGACATTCAATACTTAGTACCCACACCTTGCTCAGATTTTATGGCAGATGATATGCTAAGTTTAAATGATGTTTTAGTCATCCATTCTAGAATTGACCAGCCTGATATCGATATTACTCACAATTCCTTCAAAGAAATGGTTGCTAGTAATGAGATTAGTTTACCAACTTCAATTGTATTTTTTCCTAGGATTTTAGATGGCATATATTACAATGGACATAGATATGGCAATGTCCTTCATGTTTCCATAAAAATCTCACCATCTATCCAAACCCTAATTTTCTTGAAATTATTTGTAAAGAAATTAGGCTAAAAAATGTAGCCATTTTTCTTATTGCTATTGATATTAATAAAATCCTTGCAAGGAATATTTTGGGTGATTAGTTCAGGAATGTTTGGTTGAATAAACTTGGTGTGTGAATCTCCTTCCATAGGATTATTCATTATTTTTTCAAAGATTCTAAAATGAAAAATATTGCTATTAACAAAGAATTATAGAATATTAGAAATTATACTTTTAGGGCCCTAATATGGGTGCCCAATGCTATTAATGATAATATATTGTCTTTATTGAGCCTTCATTGGCTCATTATTAAAAATGTCCCTCCCCTCTTGTGGTCATTTGTCCCACAAATCCTTGCCTCCATAGGCAACATGTTGAGGATGGACAACCCTAGGGTTACCCTTCTGTATTTGGATGTGAGAGTTTTTGTCTCAATCACACCAGTGGTTGAGGTCCCAAAAAGAATAAAAATATCTCTAAATGAGAGTAGCTATGTTTTTGAATTGGAATCGTTGGGCAAAATCAATGCTTGTTTTCTTTGTCGCCAAGAAGGGCAACACAAAAAAGACTGCTCTATCCTCTTAAAGAGAAACCCTAAGTCTACTGATAAGGCTCCCGTAGCACCCTTTGTGGATTTGGTCACTGAGAATTCTTCCCAAAACACTAATTTGGTTTCTTAGTATCCCATTTCTCCCTCTATTGATGAGGAGACCCTTCCCTCTTCTCCTCAGGCTAAGCCTTCTGATATGTCTTCCATTTTCAAACTTGTGTCTTCCCCTTATGGATCTATAATTGTTATAGCTTCTCATATTCCTTCTCCCCCACCCTTCCCTTCTCCTCCTCATCTCATTGACCCTCCTTTCAAACTTAAAAGGGGTAGAACCGACAAAAAGAATGAAATTCATATTGTTATAGATGATATTAGGAAAAATATCATTTAACAAAAAAAAGGTAATCTCTCTGTAAAGAATGAAAATTATTTGGCCCATAAATCAGCCTTTGTGATGTAGGAGCATCCTTGGGTCATTGGCAATCTTGTACCAACCCAAAAAAGAATCTTTCAGTTTGTTCGTAGTTTGTTCCTATTTGCCAGTTGCAATTTGTTTAGTTGTGATTCTTAATCTTGGAGCATTTTTTGTTGTGAACCTGAGGGAATCTTCTAGACATCATGTGTAATCTATGTTTGGGTTCGTATCATATTTTGTTCTTTCTTGGTGTATATTTATTGGATTCTTAGTTCATACCTATTACTCTTCATGTTATCAGCTAGTCTTTAGTTGTTGGATCTTGTGATGGATGTTTGTGATTTGTGAACCTATCTGGCACATCGTTCAATGATCTTTGGGTCATGGCTAACTTATTTTATGGATTGCACATTATGGTTTATTCATCTAAAGGATATCCTTATGTTTTAGGTCCAGACTTATATTTGTAATACGTTTTCTTATTCTTGGAGAATGTGAATCTCTTCCAGGCTGACTTATGGCTTGCAATTTGTATATATTGTGGCTTATGTTTTTTTATTTTAGGGGGTCCTTAGCAGGGTAACCTCTTGAAGGTTTGCATCCAGTATGGACCTGGATATTGGGGTGTAATCAGACATGTATGCCAAATATATGTAAGTTGCCTATGGCAGTCAGAGTTGATGTAAATCTTGATTTTCTGATAATGTGAATGAATGAATGTGCATGTTGGATGTTCAATTGTGTTTTCTTATTGATCTGAGATGGTTAATTTATGTTGTGGAGTCTTTGGCTACAAGAATTGGATAGATCATTCTTGGTCCCTCCATCCTTGACTGTGTCACTTTTTCATCTTCAAATCCTCTAATCCCAATTCAAAATTTGCTAAGGTAGTCATAGATATCCATATTGAAACTATGTCTATGGTTAAATCCATTATTAAGGAATTAAAAACTATTAGGAAGGCAAATGGGAACCATCAAGGACCCTCAATTCAACACTGTACCCATAACCACTCTAAAAAGATTAGTCTGCATAATAAGTTTGGTGTCCTTGATGATAATTTACATGGTGAGACCCCTATCAATGACAAATCTTAGCATGAGCCTTCTCATTGTACAGAAATAGTCCCCTTTAAATAATTCTTTAATAGTGGGCCTTGTAAGAATTTTCCTAAGGCAAAGAATGAAAATGCCAAGATCTAGAAGCTCAATTGATAGCACAAGCAAGAGAGACAAAATGATGTAATCAATTTATTGATTCAATAATGACCAATTTATCGATTCAATAGTGATCAAATAATAATGGATACAATTCCCAATAATTACAATGTAGATATGCCTGAATATATACGCAATGCATGATAACTAGGAGAGATGCAAGAGATAACCTATAAATCACACAAGGTGGAATCACATGTCCACCTAATCTAGATCATCCTCTATTGTACAAAAAAGTTTGTGCAAACATGTGCAACAATGAGAGGATGATAATGTCATAGGATCACTAAAGGTGGATCTCACACATAAAGTGGAATGAGATAACAACTAACTCCACCTAATGTGGATTTATCCTACACCATGTGCTTAAATAAATACAAACTCCTAGATGTCTACATGACAACTAATATGAAAATGAAGTATCCTAAGTAAACTTAAGTAAAGTGTAATTAAGAATATTTAATTACACCAACAGGCCTAATGGAGGATCCTTTGGATCCCCACCCTGACACATTGATGGGGATGAGAATTTGGATTCTACCTTGTAGACCATTATTGATCCTAAACTATAATCTTGTATGCCTCCTAGTTTAGGATCAATATTGGATAATCATGATGTTTCCATTATTTTTATCCCTACCAAGCCTCTTTAAAATCCTATAAATGCTTTGGCTACCCTAGAAGAGTTTAAAACTTTACTACCTAAGGGTTCCTATGCTAAAGAAACTCCTTCCAAGAATTTCCCTCTCTTGGGAGACAAAAATTTGAATAATGGGAATCAAAACCTTGTGATGCATAAAAGGAAATATAGAACAATGAAATCACCATATCCTAACTCCAAGAGAAAGAAAATAGACACCAGCCTACCTAAATGCTTTGATGACTTTAGGGTGATCATGGACACTGTTGAATATTGTTTTCAATGGGTGTATAATGCATTTCTTGGAATTTCAGGTGGCTACAATTTCCTTAAAGAAAATATGTAGTAAAGAGATTAATTGAATCCATGAAGAATAAAGACATTGTCTTCCTCCAAGAAGTAAAAGCCACATAGCTTGTGTTGGACATATGTCTTAAATGCATTTGGAGAGAGGCCACATACTTTACCACTAAACATGTTAAAGACAAAGGTGGTATTCCATTCTTCTTTCCAATAAATGGGATCATAAAGTCAAAGACATGGGAATCTCCCCATGTAATAGGATAATATGGATCATTTTTTAAATGAATAGAACTAATGTTGGTTTTTTTTCAATCTATATTCCTAATGAATATAAAGAGGAATGGACTTTGTAAATAGTTATTCTCATTTAAGGAGATTCCATGGATCTTAGGAGACTTTAACATGATTGAGAGGCATGATGATAGAAAAAGGGGGCAATAATCAATAATGGAAAGGGAATGAATTATTTTATTGGTCTAGACTTAACTCTAGAGTTAATTTATTTGACTCCCTTGAGAACACAAAGAATGAACACAACATTATTTAGTTTGTGCTTGG
Organism: Chamaecyparis obtusa; assembly: GCA_027943335.1. Classification (NCBI taxonomy): domain Eukaryota; kingdom Viridiplantae; phylum Streptophyta; class Pinopsida; order Cupressales; family Cupressaceae; genus Chamaecyparis; species Chamaecyparis obtusa. Next base: position 422,566 of record BSBK01005594.1, on the reverse strand, counting down.
TGTAACTTTCAATAGTGGCAAAAAATGATATACATTAGACTAGATGGATTCTACATCAATAAAGATAAGTTCAATTTTATTAATAATGCAAGGGACTTTTAAGTCAATGTGCACTTATCCTCTCTCTCTAATCACCATCTTATATTGGCTAAGATTAAAATCCTCAATCAAGATGCTCAAGCTCAGTAAATATGATAGATTCGTGCTTAATATGGAATTACTTAAGGATGAGGACTATTGTAATGTCATCCTAGTGCTTAGGAAGATTAATTGATTGATACTAAAAGATGTTATTTCTATTGATAGATGGAATCAAAATCTCATTAACTGTAAGATAATCCTGCAAACTACAGGCAAAAAGGACTTAGATTATAGAAGAAAATATTTTTTCATAAATGATGAACTATTTAAACTAGAGAAACAATTGCAAGAAAATCTCATATTTATTGATACCAATAGCAATTTGATTGAAGTTAAAAATGTTGCTAGAAGATTGCAAAATTATAAGATTAATGGGATGAGAGTCAAATAAAACTCAATTGGATGAAGTATTGGGGAAAGGGATCCAAATTATTCTTAAATATGATGAAAAGCAAGAAAGAAATATAATTGATGAGGTACATATTTCCTATGATCAATATGGGATCAAGAATATGTTTGTGTAATTCTACAAAAATCTATTTATTGTTGAAGACAAGGGAATTCATTGTGAAAAAACTAGGAAGATATGTGAATCCATCATACCTATCAAGATAACTAAAGAAGACTCACAAGAGCTAAGAAAGGATTTATCTCTCATAGAGATTCAGAATGTAATAAAAATATTGTAAGTAACAAATCCCTTGGGGATGATGGCTTCCCAACAAAAGTTTATAAGATAAACAATACATGGAGTTCTGAATATTTACTACTTGTTTAGAAATAAGGTAGTAATAGAGGATCCTTGGGGAAGGATATTAACTGGGGGATCATCAAATTTATACATAAAGATGGGTATAAATCTATTATTAGGAAATAGAGACCCATCTCACTATTGAACATCTCCTATGATATCCTTGCAAAAGTCCTTTCTATCAATTTGACCAATATCATTGCCAAGTTTGTTAGCATCACCTAAATGAGATTCATTAAAGATAGATATACTCTTGAAAACCTCATATAACCAACTGGGAAGTAATGAAATGGGCCAAGAAATTAGGCATGTTCTCGTTGGCCTATGAGAAAGCCTATGATAGAATAGAGTGCAAATTTTTTACCATGGTTCTGAAAGCCTTTCGCTTCCCTGCCAGTTATTGAAATTGGGTTAAGGTGTTGTTGAAATATGTGGAAGCACAAATAGACATAAATGGGGCTGAATCTATGAGATTTAATATTAAGAGATCAATTGGGAAAGGATGTCTAATGGAACCCTCTCTTTTTGTCATAGCCTCCGATTATTTTCATTATCTTCTTAAAAGTTACAATTTATCTCCCAAAACCAAAGGAATCATCTAACCAAGAAAATATTATCAATCTACAGTTTGCAAATGACATTGCACTTTTTGTCAAGCTGGATGAACCCAATATGGATTCTCTTCTGCTCAAGTTGAAAACTTTATGTCTTTCCTCGGTGGCTAAATTGTCATGTGCTAAATATATCATGTTGAGTTGGAAACCCAATCCACCCCATATAACATGGTAAGGTATCTAGGCATACCCTTTTTTGTTAGCCTCTGACTCAAATATATGTGGGAATGGATCAAAGATAAAATTATGAATAAGATCATAAAGTTGAACAAACAATGGCTATAATTAGCTGATAGAATGCAAGTTCGTCAAAAGATCCTCTCATATACCATCTATTACTCTTCCATTTGGCTATTCAATGGCTATCAAATGAATGAAATAGAAAAGTTGATCAAAAACTACCTGTGATTATATGGGAAGGGAAATAAGAAGAAGCACTTGTTCAAGTGGAATTGGTGCACTATGGGGAAGAAATAGGGAGGCTTAGACCTAAAAGAACTTAAAATCCAAAGTATAGCCCTTGTAGTGAAATGGATATTCAAAGCAATTGATGGAAATGAACCTTGGAAAATCCTCATTTGTAATGTCCCCTTTTTTGGGATGATACAATTTATGTTTGGATTAGCCTATTTCCTAGTCCCGGTAGGCTAATGGAGTTGTTCAAAGGGTCATATTTAGCATTTCTAGTTTCCTTCTTCTTCTTTAGAGAAGATTTTAGTTTAGGTTGGTCCTTCATTTGATGTTTATGGACTTACTTTTATACACTATTTATAGTAAGCCACCTTGTCAATGGAGTCCAAAGTTACTATTTATACTAAGGCACCTGGATGTGATGGGTTTGCAATGTCGATCTCCTAGTTCAATTGGTTTGGCCAGTTGATGAGTATTTATCGAGTTATTATCATTAAAGTCATTTTAATGATAATAAAATATTATAAAATCATAATATAAAGTTTTATGTGCACTTTATATTCGATGGAGCCATGACACTTCATTTAAGTGACTTAAAGTGAAATTAATGATTTTAATAATTAAGGCCCATTTATTGTAAAATACATTTTTAAATGATTATTAAAAACATTACTTTTGAGGATTCATTTATTAAAGAATTCAATGAAGTTGAAAAGAAAAGAATTTATATCATTTTAAAAGATTTAAAGTGCACATGAAGGAAATCAACCTCTCGAGGAAAATATATAAGGCTTTTAAAAAGAAAAGAGAAGGCATTGACTCCTTTTGAAAATTGAGAATAGAGAATAGAAACCATCCTTTTTTGGTATTGGCATTGGAAAATGGAAAATTTCCATTGTTTTAGCATTTTGCGGTTGTGAAAGACAAGTTGAAGTTTTCCTCTGAGATTGGCTTCATTGAGAAGTCAATATTGTGTTTCATTGGAGATTATATCAAGGGTTTTGAAGAATAATTAATTTTTTATCCCAAGTTTGAGGATTAATTTTTGGAGAATACTTGTTGCTGGTTGTATGTCATTCTTCTTCAACGCGTGGGGTTTATATTGTGCATTATAGGAGCAATTATCTATAGAATTTAAAAAGGTTTTTGAGCATATTTTTGGTTGAAATGAATGAATCCCTTGTCTTTCATCAATATTGGACAATTTACCATTGTTGGGTTGTACAATCTAGTACTGTGTAGGTCATACAATCTTCTATGCAAGGCATTTTTCTCTCTAAGTTGAATTGATATGTGTTTGGAGTTGAAAGTTATTCTTTTGGGGGAGGCTAAGGGTCGAATATAATTTTGCTTCATTTGTTTGTTGAATAATTCATCTGTTGTTGATATTCATCCTTTTTGAGTGTTTGAAAGCATGTATTACTATGAGTTAATCATTAATTGTAACTCCTATATTTTTTGAGTATTGTTGTTTTAGATCATAGGGGTTATTTAACGAACTAGGTCGTCATTATATTGTGAAAATTTTGAGTATTCAAGCTGGTGTAAAAACTTAGAATTTTTATTTGTGTATTATCAACACAATTTTAGTTTTGAGTTGGAAAATTTATTATTGCAATATCTTTTATTTGTTGCATTATATTGTCATACCAAACATTGCAAATATACCACATTCATTCATCAAAACAAACACAAACAAGGTATAAAAAATTTATTTAGAAGAATACAACTATAGAGGGTTCTTACAGTGGTATCAGAGCAATTTCTTGCCATCCTGCAAGGTTGGGATTTCATATGAAGCCATACCATATCGGTCACCATAGGATATGATGAGTGATAAAAGAGAAGAAACACTTAGAATGTTTGAGGAATATAATACTCTCCCTCAATATGTTAAGAAAGATTTATCTTTCTACTATTTCATGGACTTTCATCTAAGGCTATGCAATAAGATTGGTTTGGTAAAGATGCAATATCATACAATAGCTTGTGATCTATTAGAAATCTAAGAGTTGGTTCATGTAACGACCAGTAACTTGTATCTGGTGATAGAAAGGTGAAATTTGAGGAGGAAGTGAACATTAACATCGGGGTGGTACCACAATAGTGGGTTACACTTTTTTGCCTACTTTGACACTAAAATGTACATTCTGAGAAAAAAATTCACATTCAGACACATATTATCGCTAAACCATTACAAAGTTTAAGATGAAGTAAATTAGAGTCTTTTAGAATTTTTTGTGTAGATTCTAAAAAAAAATTCTATTTTTTTGGGATTGATTTCAATTCATTTTTCTTTCTCCCTCAAAAACTAGTATGTTGTTGTAAACAACATTTTCAAAGATTAACACTCACTTCTTAAAGCATAATTTTTTTTCTAAAATGGATATCAATGTGATTCTTTAGAATTTAGTTTTGTAACATCCATATCTAATGCTTGCAATTGGTTTCATGACTTTATCCTTAGGATTTCATATTTTATTAACGTTTGAAGTTGACTTACCTGTAATTTTGACATACGTTCACTTTGAAACTTGTAACTTATTGTGTATTTGTCCAATTTCAAAAAAAAATGATAGAAATGGGACTTCAATACCTAGTGCATAGATATTTTCCAAAAAAAAATTTGTCTTGTTTACTATTTTTCCATAAGTGTCGAACACAGAGGTTGATATTTGGTAAGAAACCTATCTTTGATTAATCTAAAATATATATACATAATAAAATCAAAATATATTACAATCATAACCATTGGAAAGATTGTTATGAGTGTTTGTGTCATGCATATGGGTTTGTCAATATTGTCCCATTTGAGCCCTCAGATTGAGCTCAGAAGGCCAAAAAAGTGCAGAAATTGCATGGCTTTTGGGGGAGCAATTTAGACAGGGACTTTCCATAGAAAGTACTTTCGATCGAAACTAAGGGATTTCGATTGGAAGTCCCTAATTTTGATTTTTATTTTGGGGTTTCATTTTTAAAAATGAACTCATACTAAAGGGTTCTATCGAAACCCCCTATATAAAGGGGTTTTGATCGAAACCCCACAAAATGAATAAAAAAAATAAAAAAGGGTTTTGATCAAAACTAACTTTTGATTAAAACCCGGTTGTTTGAGCACTTGCAATCAAAAGTTGTGGACTTTCGATTGGAAGTAAAAAGGGCTTCCAATCGAAAGTGACTTTCGATAAAAACCTCTAAATTTTGTGATTTGGCCGAAAAGGAGAAATTTCTTCCCCCAAAAAAGTGTAAACCACTATTGTGGGATCACCCATCGCCCAAGAAATTATTGTCAGCACTAATAATAGTTCTCATTTTTATGATAGCAATCATAATGTTGAGCCTACTCATGAGATAGCAATCATTCCATATGTAAAAAATAGATGTATGGAGTTCCCTAGTGTTGACACTCAAAATTTGGGTGTTAGAAATGAATTATGTGATGTGGATTCATGCCACAACAAGTCTGATTTTGCAAACCAGACCTTGGAAAATAAATCAAAAAAATCATTGGTTGGCAATGAGTCCCAGGACCAAGTTTTGGATGGACATGCAACTACTGTGGAAGAAGTGTACAAAGACATTGTCAAATCAGAAGTTTCTATAGTGTCTTTTGAGCCATCTTATGAGGTACATAATAGTAGTACCTTTGATGTTGATGTGTGCAAAGTTGGTGGAACACATGTTGAAACTTATAAATCAGTGAGTGATGTTGAATCAACTTCTTATCATAGTGTTGATTACAAACCAAAAAATTTGTATGCTAATGATTTATCACAAGGTCCTCATCATTTGACTGGTCAACTAAAGGTTACTAATAGTATGATTTCTACAGTCTTAGAGCATTTTGATGTTTCTCAATAGATGTTGGAAACTTATGGTTGGAATACTCCTGAAATTGATAAGCACTGTGATTGCCAATTTTCCCTTACAGAGTTTTAGGCACTTAGAGATGCGTTGGCAATAATGAAAAATTATTACCTATAGATTTTATCATATAGAGACCATCTTCTCATGCTTGATGGCATCTATTTTGATTCTCTAAAGGGGAAGGAAGAGGAGGTTGATGAGATCACCTCTAAGCTTGAGATTATCATGGGCTCGTTGAAGAGCACTCAATTGGACCTTCAAGAGTCTAAGTTACAGATTGATGAGTTTACCATGGAGTTGAGATTGCACAGTCTTCACCATCTTTAGATCCAGCTCAAGTTTCCATGGAAGCACTTGGTGTGGATCTTATATCCATAGATTATGGTTGTGAGAAGGTTGATGATGTGGCTACACCTATCACAGTTACAGTTGTAGTTGATACAGATGGGATGAGTGCATCTGTTGAGAGAAGCATAAAACCACATGTTGCACCAGGTTCTCTTATGGTTACATCTTGCGCAGGTGTTGTTGGTGATGAGTCAGATAATGGGGGTTATATTCAAAACTATGAAAGTCAACCATTGAGCGAGATGAGAGCTTTTTATCATGACTACGTAGGGAGGAGTAATAATCACTTCTTTTTGTGTCCATGCTTAAAGGATTTGATGATGCATCTATGTGGATTGGCTATGAGGTTGTACCATCCTTGGTGGGATGGGTACTCACCATCTTCATTATATGGTAGTAGTTGTAGGTATTTGATTCCATCTTTAGTGGGGAATTACTTATAGAGTCAACACATCCATGGGAGTCTAACAAAGCTTGGAGATAGTTGTGGTGTTGTACATACCTTCACTGATTTGTACCTCCACATAGAAAATGGATGTGAGTTGAGTCTACTTTGGGACCCGAGTGATGATAGGGTTAGCACTACAGTTTGATTGGGTCTCATTTCTTGGCTTCACCAATTTTTGCATGGTGATGTTGAGTTTAGATTTGAGTAGAAAAATTCTAAGGATGTTATTCTTCTATCTAGAATTCAAGATCCTTCTAGCGTAATGGAGTTTCAAACATAGCTCATTGGGGAGTTTTCAGGTGTTTGTACAGTGAAGGGTGCTTACGATTTTAGTTTTGATCCTCAAGTTCATGAACTCTTTCAGATGCATAGTTCAGTTGTGCGCATATTAGATAATGTGATTGATAGTTCACCTTGCACATTTTTGTGAAGTAAATTTTGTCAACCGTCTGAGTTGCTTCCTTTTGAGTTGTTTCCCCCTACGACACTTGTTTTTGGTATTGGTTTGGTTTGTCAAGTACTATCACTTATTTTGGTTTTGGTGTTATACGAGCTAGTTGGTTTCAACAAGGACATTACACAATTCTACCCTTGAGATTCGGGTGGACTAGTGTGTTATTTTTCTTCTAAGATTACTTGGGGACAAGTAATTTTAGAGAGGGTGAACTATAATGTCCCCTTCTTGGGATGATATGGTTTAAGTTTTGATTAGCCAATTTTTTGACTCTTGTAGGCTAATGGGATTGTTCAGAGGGTCATATTTGGCAGTTCTGGTTGCCTTCTTCTTCAAAGAAGAGTTTGGTTCAGGTTGGGCCTTCATTTTATGTTTTTGGACTTAGTTTCACACACTATTTATAGTAAGACACATTTTCAATGGAGTCCAAAGTTACTATTTATCATAAGGCACCTCGATATGATGGGTTTGTAGTGTCGATCTCCTAGTTCAATTGGTTTGGCCAGTTGATGGGTCTTTATGGAGATATAATCATTAAAGTCATTTTAATGATAGTAAAATATTATAAAATCATAATATAAAGTTCTATGTGCACCATATATCCAATGGGGCCCTGAGCCACCATTTAAGTGACTTAAAGTGTAATTAATGATTTTAATATTGGAGGCTCGTTTATTGATGCAATTTATGAAGTCAAAAAGAAAATATAAAGTATGTTTTAAAATGATTATTAAAAAAATTAATTTTGAGGGGACATTTATTAAAGCATTCAATGAAGTTGAAAAGAAAAGAATTTATTTCATTTTAAAAGATTTAAAGTGTGCATGAAGGAAATTAAGCTCTTAAAGAAAATATGTAAGGCTTTTGAAAAGAAAAGAGAAGGCATCTATTCATTTTGACAATTGAAAACTTTGAAGTATGTGCTTGTGCTCTTCTCAAGGAGAATTAGAAACCAAGGTTTTCTAGTATTGGAATTGGCGAATGGAGATTCTTCATTGCTTTAGCATTTTGAGGTTGTGAAAGACCAGTTGAAGTTTCCCTGTAAAATTGGCTTCATCTAGAAGTCAACAATGTATTTCATTGGAGATTGTATTAAGGGTTTTGAATAATATTTAATTATTGACAGAATTTTGAGGATTAATTTTTGGAGAATACTTGTTGGTTGTATGGCAGTCTTCTTCAACATGCAAGGTTTATATTGTGCATACTAGAAGCAATTATCTACATAATGTAAAAAGGGTTTTGAGCATATTTTTGGTTGAAATCAATGAATCCCTTGTTGTTGGTTAATATCGGATAATCTACCATTGTTGGGTTGTACAATCTACTACTATGTAGGTCATACAATATTCTATGCAAGGCATTTTCTCTCTAATATGAATGGACATGTGTTTGGAGTTGAAATTTATTCTTTTTGGGGCGGCTAAGTGTATGATATAAGTTTTTTGCATTTTTTTTTAAGAATTCATATGTTGTTGATATTCATCCTTTTAGAGGGTTTCAAAGCATGTATTACCTGTGAGTTCGTTAATTGTAACTCCTATATTTTCTAGGTATTGTTGTTTTAGATAATAGGGGTTATTTAATGAACTGGGTTGTCATTATATTGTGAAAATTCTAAGTATTCAAGCTGGTATCAAAATCTAGAATTTTCAGTTGTGTATTTTCAATGCAATTTTAGTTTGAGTGGAAAAATTATTATTGCAATATCTTTTATTTGTTGCATTATATTGTCATATCAAACATTGCAAATATACCACATTCATTCATAAAAACAAACACAAACAAGGTAGAAAGTTTGTATTTACAAAAATCCACCTAGAGAGGATTCGTATAGTGGTATCATAGCAATTTACTACCATCCTGCAAGGTTGGGGTTTCATATGAAGCCACAAAAAAATTGTCACCATGGGATATGATGGGTGATAAAAGAGAAGAAATACTTAGCATGTTTGAGGAATATAATACTCTCCCTCAATATGTTAAGAAAGATTTATCTTTCTGTTATTTCATGGGCTTTCATCCAAGGCTATGCAATAAGATTGGTTTAGTAAAGAGACAATATCATAGGATAGCTTGTTATCTATTAGCAAGAAGACTTGGTTAACATAACGACAAGAAAATTGTATCTAGTGATAGGAAGGTGAGATTTGAGGAGGAAGTGAACATTAACATTGCCCAAGAAGTTGTTATTAGCGCTGATAACAGTTCTGATTTTTATGATAGTAGTCAAAATGTTGAGCCTACTCATGAGATAGCAATCATTCTATGTGTGAAATATGGATGTATGGAGTTCCCTAGTGTTGACACTCAAGATTTAGGTGTTAGAAATTAATTATGTGATACAATTCATGCCACAGAAAGTCTGATTTTACAAATCAGACCTTGGAAAATAAATATGAAAATTCATTGGTTGGCAATGAGTCCCAAGATTGGGTTTTGGATGGACATCTAGCTACCGTGGTAGAAGTGTGTGAAGACATTGTCAAATCAGTAGTTTACATAGTGTCTTTTGAACCATCTTATGAGGTACATAATAGAAGTACCTTTGATGTTCATGTGTGCAAAGTTGGTGGAACACATGTTGAAACTTATCAATCAATGAGTGATATTGAATCAACTTCTTATCATGTTGTTGATTACAAACCAAAAAAATTGTATGCTAATGATATGTCACAGGGTTCTCATCGTTTGATTGGTCAACTGAAGGTTAATGCAAATATGATTGCTACAACCTTAGAGCATTTTGATGTTTCTCAACAGATGTTGGCAACTTATACTTGGAGTACTCCTCAAACTGATGAGCACTGTGATTGTCAGTTTTCCCTTGCAGAGTTTCAAGCACTTATAGATGTATTAGGGATAATGAAAAATCATTACCTACAACTTTTATCAGATAGAGACCATCTTCTCATGCTTGATGGCATCTATTTTGATGCTCTAAAGGGGAAGGAAGATGAGGTTGATGAGCGCACCTTGGAGCTTGAGGTTACCATGGGCTCCTTGAAGAGAACTCAATTGGACATCTAGGAGTCTAAGTTATGGATTGATGAGCTTACCATGGAGTTGATTTTGGCACAGTCTTCACCATCTTCAAATACAGATCAGGTTTCCATGGCAAAAGTTGGTAGGGATCTTATATCCATGGATTCTAGTTGTTAGTGGCCCTATCATGTGGCTACACCTATCACAATTACAGGTGCTGTTGATAAAGATGGGATGAGTGCATCGGCTAAGAGCGGTAAAGAACCACATGTTGCACCAGGTTCTCTTGTGGTTACATCCACTACAAGTGTTGTTAGTGATGAGTCAAATGACGGGGGTTATATTCAAAACTATGATAGTTAACCATTGACTGAGGTGGGAGATTTTTATCATGACTACATTGGGAGAAGTACTCATCACTTCTTTTTTTATCCACACTTAGAGGATTTGATGATGCATCGATGTGGATTGGCTCTGAGGTTGTATCATCCTTGGTGGGATGGGTACTCATCATCTTCATTATATGGAAGCAATAGTTGCAGGTATTCGACTCCATCTTTGGTGGGAAATTACTTGCACAATAAACACATCCATGGGAGTAAGGAAGAGCTTGGAGATAGTTGTGATGTTGTAGATACCTTCATTGATTCGTACCTCCACATAGCAAACAGATGTGAGTTCAATGTATTTTGGGACCCAAGTGATGATAAGGTTAGCACTATAGTTTGGGTGGGTCCCATTGATTGGCTTCACCATTTTTGGCACAGTGAAGTTGAGTTCAGAGTTGAGTAGAAAATTTTTGAGGAAGTTCTTCTATATGGAGTTTGGGATCCTTCTAGCGCATTAGGATTTCAAAAAAATCTCATGGGGGAGTTTGCAAGTGTTTGTACAGTGAGGGGTGCTTATAGTTTTACTTTTGATACTCATGTGCGTGAACGCTTTTGGATGCATAGTTCAATTGTGCACATATTAGATAATGTGAATGATAGTTCACCTTGCAAGTTTTGGGAAGTAAATTTTGTCAACCTTTCGAGTTGATTCCTTTTGATTTGTTTCCTTCTGCAACGCTTGTTGTTGGTATTAGTTTGGTTTGGAAGGTATTGTCAGTTATTCTAGTGTTGGTGTTACACAGTTTTTACCCTTGGGATTCAGGTGGACAAATGTGTTATTTTACTTCTAAGATTGTTTGGGGACAAGCAATTTTAGGGAGGGTGGATTATAATGTCCCCTTTTTGGGATGATATGATTTATGTTTGGATTAGCCTACTTCTTGACCCTCGTAGGCTAATGGAGTTGTTTAGAGGGCCATGTTTGGAAGTTTTGGTTGCCTTCTTCCTCATAGCAAAGTTTGGTTTAGGTTGGGCCTTTGTTTGATACTTCTAAACTTAATTTCACACACTTACTATTTATAGTAAGTCACCTTGCTAGTGGAGTCTAGACTTACTATTTATAGTAAGGCACCTGGACATGATGGGTTTGCAATGTCGATCTCCTAGTTCGGTTGGTTTAGCCAATTGATGGATATTTATGGAGTTATTATTGTTAAAGTCATTTGAATGCTAATAAAACATTATAAAATTATAATATAAAGTTTTATGTACACTTAATATCTAATGGGGCCATGACCCTTCATTTAAATGACTTAAAGTGCAATTAATGATTTTAATATTTGAGGCTCGTTTATTGATGCAATTTATAAAGTCAAAAAGAAAATATAAAGTATGTTTTAAAATCATTATTAAAAATATTACTTTTGAGGGGACATTTATTAAAGCATTCAATGAAGTTGAAAAGAAAAGAATGTATATCATTTTAAAAGATTTAAAGAGCACGTGAAGGAAATTGACCTCTTGAGGAAAATATGTAAGGCTTTTGAAAAGAAAATAGAAGGCATCCACTCTTTTTGATAATTGAAGACTTTGAAGTTTGTGCTTGTGCTCTTCTCATGGAGAAGTAGAAACCAAGGTTTGTTGCTATTGGCATTGGAGAATGGAGATTCTTCATTATTTTAGCATTCTGAGGTTGTGAAAAAATAGTTGAAGTTTACCTGTGAAATTGGCTTCATCTAGAAGTCAGCATTGTGTTTCATTGGAGGTTATACTAAGGGTTTTGAAGACTATTTAATTGTTGATCAGAAGTTTGAGGATTAATTTTTGGAGAATACTTGTTGGTTGTATGTCATTCTTCTTCAGCACATGGGGTTTATATTGTGCATACTAGGAGCAATTATCTATAGAAGTTAAAAGGGGTTTTGAGCATATTTTTGGTTGAAATCAATGAATCCCTTGTTGTTGGCCAATATTGGATAATCTACCATTGTTGGGTCATACAATTGAGTACTATGCAGGTCGTGCAATCTTCTATGCAAAGCATTTTCTCTCTAATCTGAATTGACTTGTGTTTGGAACTAAAAGTTGTTCTTTTGGGGGTAGTTAAGGGTTTGATATAAGTTTGTTGCATTTCTTTGTTGAAGAATTCATCTGCTACTGATATTCATCCTTTTAGAGGGTTTCAAGGCATGTACTACTTGTGAGTTCATTAATTGTAAGTCCTAGATTTTCTGGGTATTGTTGTTTTAGATAATAGGGGTTATTTAATGAGCTAGCTCGTCATTATATTATGAAAATTCTGAGTATTTGAGCTAGTATAAAAATCTAGAATTTTTGGCTGTGTATTTTCAATGCAATTTTAGTTATGAGTCGGGAAAATTATTATTGCAATATTTTGTATTCGTCACATTATATTGGCATATCAAACATTGCAAATATACCACATTCATTCATCAAAACAAATACAGACACGGCAGAAAATTTGTATTTACAAGAATTCACCTAGAGAGGATTCTTACATTATTCGTCATAACCTTTGTAGAGTTGTCCTAAAGAAAGCCATGTCTTGGAAGGACCTTCCCTTCAAATATATCCTAGTAGGTTCATTTCCTAGCTCTCTTGACAGTTCAAATGTTTTTAGAAGCATTTGCAAAGCTTGGTAATATGCAAGGCCTCTTCCCTTTAATGGAAACCTTGAGTCTAGGATTACCTTGGATGCTTCTATCTGGTGGAATCTACAATACAAAGGCAAACCCCTTGCTCAACTACAAGGATGCTCAGCTAAGAATTGGAACTGTAGGGGCATAAGATATTTTAGGAACATCTTAATCAATGGTTGTCGCAAGTCTTAGTTTGTCCCAGGTGAGGAATTGAATCTTCCCACTTCTCACTAGTGTACCTACTCCATCCCAAGAGATGTTCTTTTTGCTTTCAAATCTCCCAAGGTCCCCCATCCTAAGCATGAGTTGTTTAGTAAGGTTTACTAGTCGAACGGTGCCACAATGGTCAATATTTATCCTAAAAGTATTTACAATTTTTTGTGTAACAATGATTCTCTTTACACTCGTCTTAATAATTGTTGGAATATCAATTTCTCTAACAATGATTGGTAGAATATATTGAATTGCATTTGGAACAACACTATAGAGCCTACAAAGGTTGTATTCAGGTGGCTCATTTTCCAATGATTGCCATACAAATTGTTGCACAAGGAGGATGATATTTGTAACATTTGCAAGTTCCAAACACTATGAAACACATTTTATTTTTTATTTCTATGTTGCTAAGGAAATGTGGTATATGTTTTGTTTCAAATTTCATGAATGGCACAACAAAACTACCTAGATTGATGATCTGATTGGTAAATTTAATAATGTTTCTAAAACAATGAATTATTTCAAGTTTATCCTTTCTACTAAGATTCTTTGGAAATTTTGGAAATTGAGAAAAGTTTCAAGATAGAATCAGGACACTTAGTTTTATAAAAAAACTCACTTTTCTTAATATTATTGCACAGGTAACAGTAACTCTAAAGATTTCCAAAAGAAAATATGAGATGATATTAGAAGATGGCCTAGTGACTGTTGACGCATTTGAGATCTTGTACGAACAAATGTGGGCAAATAACTAGAAGGAAAGTCAACCTTTCCTACAAGGATTACTAGAGCTGGTAAAATAATACAATGAAAAAGAGTGGGGAGAAGAAACTACAAAAAAAGACAAGACAAGAGAAGCAAAACTCGTTTACATACAAACAAGGGCAGCAGCAACAATAGTAGGAAAAACATCTGAAACAATATCTATAGCAGTTTCCTTTTGTGCATATATAGTGATGAAAGCAGGAGATACCTCAATTTTGTAATGTAACTCGTATAGTTCATGTTCAAACTGTGATACATATCTCGATAGGGATGTTATTTTATATTGTTTTGGTATGATCAGACCTTCCATATATTATATGTGGCTCTTGTAATGTTTACATTCAATATCTATTACAAAAAATAGATCAATTAGATAAATTATATTAAATAAAATATATTTATTTAATTAATAGTGCAAACAAGTCTACAAGATAAACTTGGTGTGGTGATGGCATAAACTTGGGGAATACATTTTACATGTTTACACCAAAATGTATACATCATGCCGAAAAGCATGAACACTTGGCAATGAGCAATAGGCATAAAATAAAAGACAAAAAAACATATGGGTTGACTTTGAACTTTCATCAAGTTTTGCTTAATAGAGAATGAGGTTTTTAATCAAGCCTTATGGATCGTGTTGCACCAACAAGTCATTATCAAACTTCTTCAATATCCATTTCATTTTTTGCCATTTATAGAATAATACATTACACATTAATGATATTAAATGATAAGTAATACACAAAACCACCAAACCAGCAAGGAAATAAATTCTATATTAATTGGGACAAGGATCTCATACAAGGAAATAGAATAGCCCAAACTCCTCATATACTCACTAAACAAATCCAACAAGTCATACAAAACATTCTAAATATTCTTGAAGCATGTGCGATAGAAGAACGAGCATAGGTGCAACTTATATAGCAAAGTTTAGTGTGGATATTGGAAGCATCGTACGTATAGTTTGTTTGAGTTGCATAAAAGAACAAGAGTGGAAGGGCTTGGTAATGAACTTAGTCAAAATGCAAGATACAAAATTGATAGGAAACAACTTGGAAAAATAGAGAAAAAAGTAAGGCAAAGGACAATGTTAAGACTCCAGTAAATTAAGAAAAAAATAAAAATAATAGCTAAAACTCTTATTGTTCAGTTGAGAACCAATTCTCATCAACTTCGATGTGAGACAGGGCAGTAGAAGAGGCCAAAAGAGGCTTGGGAGGAGAGAGTTTGCATGTTTTGCATTTCTGAAACTGTGGAAACCGAATAGCACTTTATTTTAGAATGTGATGCATATAAGGACAATAGGGACAAATTTGTAGGTTTTTTATCTAATAACTCTTGGCATAACCTATTCAGCGAGGAGTGCATTGAGAAGTTAGGAGTGCTCATCGTCAACTTGCACAAGAAAAAAATCGAGTTACTAAAGCTGGCCTAACTTTGGCAGACTGTCCCATAGGCTATGTTAGCCTCGCGGACGTTAAAATTGTCTATTCTATTCTATAGAGAACAAAAGTACAACAAATAGTAGTAGTTAATATAGATGGTAGTAGAAAACGTACTGAAGTAACACCCATCACTACATATAGCAAGCAAAGAGGCTTGGTGAAGTGAAATAAAAATGATAAAACAACATAAATAAAGGGTCGACAAAGGAACATTTCAAAAAAATGGATTCATAGGTTAGTCAAGCCATGAAGTTTTTATTGTTGAGGCACAAGAATTTAAATAGAACAATTCCTCAACATATCTTGTAATAAGAAAGAGAATAAAAGCAAGAAAAGAAAAAGGGAATAAGCAATGTAATGAGAAAACTTGATTAAAAATGCCATGAAGTTTTTATTGTTGAGGCACAAGAATTTAAATAGAACAATTCCTCAACATATCTTGTAATAAGAAAGAGAATAAAGAAAGAGAATAAAGGCAAGAAAAGAAAAAGGGAATAAGCAATGTAATGAGAAAACTTGATTAAAGAAAAATAACTTCAAAAAAGAAGCCAAGCGGATAAATAAACGAGAAGAGGACAAGAACAAGAGAAGGAAGTAAAGAAAAAGTGGTAGCAAACCATTAATGACCACAAGGGGGTGTTCTAGATGCTTGAAAAATGGAAAGCCAAGACAATGCACATCAGTCTTGCACTAAGCAGTATCTAGACTTCTAAGGGAGGGCTAAAGAGGGCAATTCTTTAGCCTTGCAAATTGACCTCACCATAAAAACAAGAACAACTTCTTGAGCAGAAGTATCATGCATGATTGGATGCAATGGTACATGCAACCAAAAGAAGTAATCCATAAGACACTCCAATGGCTTAATGTAGCACAATCACTAAACAAGTTGGGCACCTTCCTATCAAATCCTAGCTAGAAGATACAATCACATTTTCTTACTTAATCTTGTGAGTCCATTGGAATTGGAGAACAAGTAGGTGATACAAAATAAGCAATTGAGAATTGTGTAATTAATGACTACCACACCCCTCACCTCGTGGAGCGGAGCAAAAAGTAGAATTTGATGACAAATGAGTATACCTATCTTGAGAACAATCTTTAAAAAACACCTAACAATGTTGTTTTAGAGACACCTATTTTGAAAATGGGGCTCCTATAATGACATCATATATTTTTATTTTACTTTGTCAAAAAATATATATATAATAGATTTAATTAGTTTTTATTTATTAGAAAAGTCATTTTAAAAAATTTTAAATACATTTTAAAGTTTGATATCATTATATTTTAAAAATAAATAATAAATTCTCATATATAAATATATATTATGGTGAACATAATTTTAAATTTGTAATATATGTATGTTGTAATTATGTTTTGATTTTTGTGTACACGAGACTGCTGCCACTATTGAATGCCTCTCAACAAATGGGTCCGATTAAACGTTATTGATAAAAAAAAAATCAAATGCAGCAAAATAACATGTTTTACTAAACACAGATAACAAAATGGTACGAGTAATTAACCTTGGCAACTGATTATAGACAACGCCATTTGGCATTGGCAAGAACAATAAATACATTGGATAGCCTTATGTTTAACCGACATGGACAAATCAGAGCTAATCATTCGGAAGAAAATAGCATACCATCAATCTATTCTTTGACCCCAAAAGAATTGTAGATGAAGTTTATTTTAGGTGGATAGCAAACCATACAATGTCTGTCAGCATCTGGAATGTAAATTCATGCAACAAAAGTACAGTAGTTACCATCAATTGATCCATATGCAAAGGTCATCAAATTTGAACTCATTCTACTTAAGTGCTTCAATACAAACCAGAGATGGGGTAACCAGGCTGCTCTAACTAAATAATCATGCACTAATAAGTTAAAATTGAATTGAAACATCACCAACATCAACCTTGCCATCTCAACTCCCATATCTCTGTAACTAATAAATTAATAATTTAATTAACCGACATGGACAAATCAGAGCTCATCATTCGGAAGAAAATAGCATACCATCAATCTATTCTTTGACCCCAAAAGAATTGTAGATGAAGTTTATTTTAGGCGGATAGCAAACCATACAATGTCTGTCAGCATCTGGAATGTAAATTCATGCAACAAAAGTATAGTAGTTACCATCAATTGATCCATATGCAAAGGTCATCAAATTTGAACTCATTCTACTTAAGTGCTTCAATACAAACCAGAGATGGGGTAACCAGGCTGCTCTAACTAAATAATCATGCACTAATAAGTTAAAATTGAATTGAAACATCACCAACATCAACCTTGCCATCTCAACTCCCATATCTCTGTAACTAATAAATTAATAATTTAATTAACTACTGGATTCGGTCCACTTACAGTGCAAATTTTTAACTGTCCACCAAAACTATGTTTAAAGACGAGAAACAGAGGACCAGCAAGTCCAGCCCTCTAAACTCACTTCAATATTGCATATCAGCCGGTAAAAATCTCAAAATCTTGTTGCAGAAATAAGCATTTAATAAAGGCGTGACAACAAAATTATCTGCATTTGAATTATGAGGAAAATTGAGTTAGTTCATTTTGACAGGAAGGGCTTCTTGACAATCATAGTTCCACGCCTAGATCGAATGGTCTACAGTATTTTTATTGACCAATCCTCATCAATCGGAACATTTGGTTTCCTCACAATAACTGCACTAGGATATGATTTTGGCCGCAACCTAAGTGGCCCAGCCTCAATATCTACTCTTCGATTTGATGGTTCAAGAAGAGCAGTCCTTCCTCCTGATGAGATCTTTGACTGCAGACCCAATATTATAATTCTCTCCACAATACAATTTGAAAATAATGTTTTCTTGTTTGACTTATCAGACACAAGGTTCATGGAGATAAGTCTACCATTTGAAAAAACAAACCGTCTATAGATGTATGCCCCCTTCTCATAATCATAACTTCTCCCATCATCCACATAGAGCTCACCTTCAGCCTCCAATGATCGATTTAATGCTATAACCTGAACAACACAGCACAAATTTCAGATGTGAGGGAACAATACTCAGTGGCACCTTATCATCAGAAGCAATAAGCCATTTGATTTGCATAATATTCTTCTCAAATTCAAGTCCATCAATGTAAGTTGCTTAAGAATAATTCGTAAGATTATATTTTTGGTAAAAACACGCCTCATTGTTCAAGGCTGTCCAACAAAAATCTTGAAACAAACACTGAAATGTCATTCTAATTCACATCAATTCTCAAATGCACTTATGACACTTACAAAACATATCAAAAGATCTTGAGAAAGTAACAGCTTGTGAAACTCCCAATTCAGTTGGTATACTTGAATGAGTCTCTTAAGTATGCCAGAAATTGTGGTTGTGTAACTACCAACTTACCAAGTGATTTTTTTAAACGAAGATCCATCATTCATTACTATCCTATGTTTTGAGTCTAGAGAGTCTTTTATGGTATAAATGTTATGATTACATTTTTCAATGAATATGCAATATAAATGTATCCATCTCTAGAATTGTATGGTCAATTATACTATTTGTGAATGGAAACCCACACCCACATTATTATCTACCAGCTTTTCTTTTAGCCAAGGAATACAAAACTGGCAAATCTTTCCGCCCTTCATTTTTTGAACCATTGGCAATTCCAAGGCATTTAGCAAACACAGTTGCAACTGGAAACGTATGAAATCCAAGTCAAAGGCCTTCATTGAGTCAATCAACAAAATATAAATAGTAAGCTATTGGCTAAGTAAAGCACTTTTACTCGGATTCAAGCTATGAATGTCCCATTACAAGAGTTTTGCCAGTGCCTCAGAATTCTCAATGGTTGAAAAAATGTTAGACCATCATATTAGCACAATGCCACAATCTTGTTTGTGCACAATTCCCCATTGTTATACATACATATTGTAGGCAGAACTGGAATCAAAATACAATCATTTTATATGAAGACACATTACTGAAGTACGTTCAAATTTTCAATATTTGATCCAACCAATAAGCTTCCTTCATATGATCACACTGGAAGCTTGATCTTTGAATTGCCATTGCAGATAAAATTAATTTTTGTGACCGATATCATAATGAAGCCCAAACAAAAATAGGGAAATCAAACAGAGCCATCTTTTCACTTTCTATTCAAATGCTCCCAACAAGTTGGAAATTTAGAGTGATATAAATCATTATAACTAGGCAAGCAACAGAATGCTTGAAAATTTGCAAATGTCCAATAAACAATTGGTGAGTTAGATTACCATTCATTTTTTCTTATAAATTGAACTCCCTATCACTGATTAATTAAGAAAATCACACACAAATAAGTTGTCCATTAAATATCATCTTGAACCTCCACAGTAAATGTGCATGTGATATGCTTGTGCGGCCCACTCGAATAGGAAAAAATAATAATAAATTGTTAGGAATAAGGCGTCATTTACCTTGAGATCCTATATATATTTTGTGTCTCCAACACTCGTAGAAAGGATTCTTAAGTGTCTAAGGTGTAATTGGAGAAATAATTTGTACTTTAGATTCCCTTAAAATCTTGGCATTAGTTGTCATATACATTCATTGTAATCTCCCCTTTTCGAAATAGGATTAATAATAAATAATAATAAACTAAAGTAAAAAATAATAAAATATAATATAAATTATATGATATAGTTAATATTTAATTAACTTTAATGAATGGTCCAAAGGCGTGAAATTAACAGTTGTGACTCCTGTCAATGGGTCCTTGGTCTGCTGGTAAAATCGAAAGGTTCTTAATGAGCCCACCAGGGATCAAGTTTCACTGAGTGTAAAGCTCTGACATCAAAATAAGGGATAAGACTGGGATCGTGCCCCGCATGAATTTGGTGGAACGGATATCCCTCAGTCCTTGGCTCTTAGCCAAAGAGGTTCAGCCTAAGGCTCATGCTCCTGTATCAGGTAGCTAAAAAGAAAGTGGATAACCTCCACCCTTGGAAGCACTTAAGTCTTCCTCTTGTGCACGGTTGTGTGACAATCATGGTTTACTTCATTTATGTTCGTGCTTTGCTTATGCATTATGGTTATGGATGCACTTATGTTCATGATGTTATCTCTGGTTTTTTTTTTAAATATTTAGTGCATATTTAACCCTGTGTTCCGAGGGTTTCTTGGCTGGGCATTACACATCTGAGACTCCGCGTAGTAACCTTCAATGATCCTCTTCATCTGTGTCTTCCTAGCTGCAACTCCACCCTTTGCCTCAGACATTATCTTGTACAAAGCTTGAAGTTTATATCCCTACAAGGAAATCTAGTTGAGAGAACCATTTTCAGACTTGTTAATTCCTGATTTTGTTATAGTTTCAGACTTTTTAAACTCAGAAAATCAGAACACATAAGTTTACAAACAATGAAGTCTAAAAATACATAGATTTGGAAACAAAGTCTGATTTTAATCAGAAAATCAGAGTCAGAGACTTGCAAAACAGAATTTAGGAAAGAGATTCCAAAATCTAAAGATGAAAATCAATGCAATGACACTTTGAAATCTGATTTCTAAACCTGGTCCTGTTAGTCAATTCTGAAGACAACTACGATTATGACCCACAAGTGTGATTCCTTCTCATAATTTTCTGATTTTAGATAAGGAAATCACTTTGTTTTATTGCCTTAGATCGACTTGAATGAGGACAAACTTTGAATTTTATGATCTTCCTGGCATCGCCACCCCTTTGTGGATGAAATTTTCAGAATCTTGGTCTGAAACTCATTACTTTCACATCCTCTAAACTTTTGGTGTTTATTTCTGATTTCTCTCCAAATTCGCAAGTATTAATGATGAAAGTTCGATCAAACCTTAGGCCTTCAAAGTTCGCCCAATTTATGCAGAAGTTTTCAGACTTAGATTCAAATCCTAAAACTTGCAGACCCTCTTCCACTATACTTTTTGATTTAATTTCTGATTTTTACAATCAGGATTATGAGTTTTAGAAACCCAGCTGAGACTCTTAAGCATGTACTCGATTGTTCTCCACTTCTGATTTTATTCTCACAAAGTCACCCTTCCCCAAATGCTGGTTCCTCTAGCTTCTGATTGCTATCAGGTCTTTTCTACCTACCTTGTCTTCTATTCATTAGCCTCCAATGATTTCCCTTGGCCTTCAAACTTGAATTGCCTCCATGCATGGTGTTCAATCTATGTTGTTCTATGACAATTTTAAGTCCTTTTGCCTTTGTTGTGCATCTCCACAGCGAATGTGGGATAAAAATTGCCCTTTTAAAATTTTGCCCTTTGAAGTTTTGCCTCTTAAGGGAGATCCAACCAGCATAAGGACTTCTCATGTTTATTTCTTTTAATTTCCTTTCATCACCATGCTGGTGGAAAATCGATCACCATAAGGACATCTTGAATTTCTATTTTTTGCATTTGATTTCCTCCACATTATATCTTGGTGGAGAATTGATGGCCATAGGGACAATGGATTTCATCTTTAAACTTGCCCTCCAATTTGTATTTAAAATTGACCAAGTCTCCAAAGGGGAAAATGGGTTGTCATAGCGACTATTTTAGTCCCTTACTTGCTTTCGGTTTCATCTTCAAACTTTACTCAGCCCCTTAGTGGAAATTCAATGCTCATGGGGACAAAATAGTTCATGCATAAATCCTTTCTCACACTTTGCCAGCTGCTGGAAAATCGACCAGCATAGGGACTAGCTTGGTGGCATTTGCAATTGGTCATTCTTCCTTGCAACTCAGCTTGGTGGAAAACTGAACACCATAGGGACTCTTCACGCCTGCATTTGGATTTATCTTGAAACCTCATCAAGTCATCAAAGGGGATATTCGATGTCCATAGAGACAACTTACACATAATTTTCCAATCCTTCCATAGAGACAACTTACACGTAATTTTCCAATCCTCCTTGCTGGTGGAAAATCGACCACCATAGGGACAAACTAGTTCCAATGTAACTTTACTTGCTCATCTTGACAGGAGTGGAAAAATGACCCCTGTAGGGGCACTTACATTGCTTGCTCATTTGCTCATAAAGAGGAAATTCCACCTCTGTAGGGACAAGTGGAAATTCTATGTGCATAGGGACAAGTGGAAATTCCTCTTCCATACAGACAAGTTGGGGCCTTAACTTATGAAGGGGTAATTTGGCTCCATAGGGACAAAGTAGAAATTCCTTATCCATAGGGACATGTTGGATCCTTAACTTATGAAGGGAAAATTTTGGCTCCATAGGGGCAAAGTGGAAAATCCATAGTCATGGGGACTAGTGGAAAATCCATGTCCATAGGGACTTTCCCCTTTCAAATCTTTCCTAATTTTTTCTAATGTCTAGCCAGCGGGAAAATTACCCCTACAAGGACTTTAATCATTTTGACCTTGATCCTTATGTGCTTGAGTGCAAAATCGACCTCCATAGGGACTTTTCATCAAGACTTAGTGGAAAATCAATTTCCATAGGGACTTTTGGTCCAAACTTGGTGGAATTTTGATTCTCATAGGGACTTTGCACCTAGCTTGCAATATTCTATCGTTTTAGTTAAGATTCACAAGTGAAACAAAGCATTAACACACCATGAAGACCAATTGACTAACCAAAACATCTCGACCCTTAGGAAATTTCCCTTAGGATTTGACAATTATTTTGCATTTTATCCCTAATGACCTTAAACCCTTATGACTTGTCTATGCTTGCAACCTTGGTGACTCGAAGATTTGATCATTCCTTGATCTTTGAAGCTTGGAACTGATACTCTACTACCAAAACCCTAAACCTAACAAGCAAAAAGAGGGGGTCCCCATTTGCAATGGGATAATTGTGTAAAAAAATCACGACAACACACTTGATCATCTTAAACTACTCAAGACTGAGCATAGAATCTTGAGATTATCTTGAACAATCAACTTGAAGCATAGAATCTTGAGATTATGTAAATTGTCATGATTGGTCATTAAAAATCTTAGAAGAGTGAATGAATACAATATGTAATAAGTATTCAAATTACTTGTCAAGATGAACTCAAAGAAGCTATGGAGAAATTCTCTTTTTTTGTGACATGTATATCATAGACAAATCTATGTTGACTTGTACCCAAAACACTATATTGGATCCTCCTAGATGTTTTAACAATTAGCTCACCTTGTATATTTTGTAAGACTCACAACTCAATCCTATAAATGTTCTAGAAAATGCAATTAGATTGATTTAGAAGATTATCTTAGATTCCATGGATTATAGTTCAGGCCTCTTTTGATATTGATAGCAAAGATGAGACATAGTAATGTATCTTCAGTTTGATATTGAGAAAACAAAAAACCTTTCTCTTTTAGCTATCCTTCGATCACTGGACATGCTGCTATTTCGTGAAGCCTCTTTTGATATTGATAGCTAAGATGAGACATAGTAATCCATCTTCATTTTGATATTGAGCAAATAAAAAAAAACTGTTTTTTTAGCTGCTATTTCTTCTCATAATTTGTATGAATTAGGAAAGTCCAGACTTATATTTTGATGTCCTTTATGCCTGAACTTGTAAAAATTCAAGTATATGCATCAGCTATTCCGAAAAAATGCCCTCAAAGACTACACTCCTCAAAACACATCCCACATCTCTGCACCTGTTCCAAAAACATCACGAAATGTAGCTTTTTGACTATGTAATAGGTATCCTATTTGAAGAGGCATTGCACATATCATAACAGGTGGGCCCAGAAAAACATCTTCTGTCTGAAAGATCGGGCATGTTATAAGAATGGGTTGACATAGAAGCACAAATCATAAATTTATTGTGACTATGCACATAACCCAACTTTTTCATCTGAAGAAACAAATTTTGGGAAAAACCAGTCAGAGAAGTTTCGACCTAATGAATCACAACCAAGTTGCTATACAATCACAACCCACAATTTTCCCCAATTTTTCAGCCCTTTTTCAAATTTCTCATCAAAAACATTTAGGGCTTCTGGGCTTTTTCTGATTTCTGTGCTCTGTTTTTTTACTTTCTCCATGTCTCTAAAAGCCAATTTTTTACAATTTAGTGAAAAAAATATTTACCTTTGGTTGCCCTGCTATTTCCGAGAAGATTAGTCTATATTGGTTGATATTATTTATGTTTGCAGAGAGATTGGTACTTGCACCCAAAAAAATTCTACTGCATTGTAACAGACTATGGCTAAGCTGCTAAAATTTCCAAGGAGACTATTTCTTTATCAATTAGCAATTACCTCACTTAGATGATGCAGATAAACAAAGTGTTCAGCCATATACCCATGGAAGAATGGGATACTTGCACAATTTAACAGCATTGAAGGTATTAAGACAGAACAAAGACGCAAAGAAGAGGAAGACACACCCAAAACTATGACAGATGGCCAGGAACAACTTGGAAGGAAAGATGCAATTAAGGAGCATTCAAGCTAGTATCTTAAAGAGTAAATTCAAGGATGAGAATTATCTGAACCTTCCTTAGCAAAAGGGCCAGATTAAGGTGAGCACACTATGATTCTGCATATTCAGGTTGAAATCAAGAAGACAAAACTAGAAGCTATATTTGATTACTGCTCTGACGCCATTTTTACTATCATCACAAGAATCCAAACTTTTATTCTCGAAATTGTTTTTAAGAAAATTCAAAATATTGCCAGGAAGATGCTTGTTTCCTGTTCACATATCATTTCTAGAAATTTTTAAGTACTTCTAGCATCCCCATTTTGCAAACCCAAATTCAGTTTCAAAAAGTTATATCTGTCTGTTTCGACAAAGTAAATATATGAAACTACAAACAAATGTCCCAGCTACATTTTGACATGCCACTCCAATATAATGACAGAGTTTTTCATTAATATCTGTTGGACATGCAAACATTAGGTCTTTTCTATAGTATAATCAGATATTACTACTTTTTATTTGTGCAAGTATCATATTCATTGAAAGGATTGGTGGTTGTCATGAGAAGTGGCAAAAAATTAATGGATTAATATTATGCTTATTCCATTTTGTATAGTTATAATATTGACAGAACCAACAGATGTCAAAAATACTCCAGTTTTTACTATTTTTAGTTTGTTTACAAGCAGCACATTCATTAAATTGATGACTGTCACAAAGAATGAGAAATCTCTGGTATACAACATCAAGATTCAAGTGACCATTTTTACAATTACTAACTACTATATTTGGTAAACCATAAATAATTTCCTACCTGCTCAAGTGATAACGAACAAGATGCTATTTTTAATAGATTGTAATGGTGTAAACTGTAAAATGCTACTTGACATATAGCTGACAAACAGATAATAACATACAGGTCGGTGTTTTGAATACATTGTCATAGTGTAACATGCCATTTGACAGATACTGGACAAACAGATAATAACAGGGGTTGATGATACATACTAGTGTGTAAGGATCCCCGGCCATTTGAGTGGAGCTGCGGCGAAATCTGTCCTTGCGAGGAATAATTGTCCCACCTCTCTGGAAAGCAGGTATGCTCTCATCAGACACACCCAACTTATAGTGTTCACCACCAGTATACACAGCTCCAGTTCTCAAGTCATACCAGTATTGTGAACCTGGCAAGTAGACTGTGACAGAAGTAGCTCCCTGAGATCATAAAAATATGGAATATTTGTTATAACAAAGAAGCCAATGCCTCGAAATCATTAACAAAAGCCCTTTACACAAAAATTTCACCACCTCATTGTAGATACCCTGGACCAACAAACTGCCTCCAATCATAAATGCCTCGTCATTAGAAAATGTCAACTCATCATTTGGGAACTCCATCCACAGGGGACGCATGACTGGAGCTCCACTGACACTAGCTTCTCTAAATAGTGTGTAATAGTATGGAAGCATTGCATAACGAATGTGAATTGCCTCTCGAATCAGCTCGGTCATTCGATCCCTGCAAGAAAAATGTAACAAAATCTCTTTTGAGTATTCCATGCATGTTTTCCATCCAATATTATTATTTTTCTACTCCATGCTTGTTATTAACAACATTCAATCATGAACAAATCTTTATAGTCAATGGTCATATATTGCTTTCTACTTCTAGACCACTCCTTGGACACAAAAAGTTAAAAATGCACAAAACACAAACATGTCCATACACTTTACATACTGTATACCATAGTAGGCATACTCACCGAGTAATTGCTGAGTGGCGATTACTCGGCGAGTTTTTGGCTGAAAAACTCAATGAGTTTTTAATAAAAACTCGCCCGTGCGCAAAAAAGACCAGCGATTAAAAGAAAAAATGTCTTTGCTCATTTCGATTTGTGTTTGCAGCGACTTGAGTGAATAGGGGAAGAGGAAAGTGGGCTTCTAAGCCATTCTTAGGTGATTGTTTTGCTATTAGAGATGGATTCGAGTGGATTGAAGGCGGATTTCAACCGTTTTTTCAAGAAAAAACACATTCCCGGATAGGTTTGCTGAGTTTGTTTTTATTTTTTATAAAACATTCTATTTTGTATTGGTTGAATCTAAATGAATACAAAATCATTTTTTGAATCATTAGAACAAGATTCAACACTATTTTTGACAAGTTTTGTTGAATGATGAATCTATCAATATTTTTTTGAAGAATATCTAGTTTTTTTTAAACCCTACCAATTTGTTTAGTTTTTTTTTTCTAACTTTGAATGATGTCTAAAAAGATTGTAACTAATTTAGATAGTTTCTAACTTTGTTTAATTCTTTTTCTAAAATATTTATTTTATGTTTTTTATTTCTGTGTAGGGCAGCATTTAACCATTAAATCAGCATGGCAAATTCAGAAGAAGTGTGGCCACTAACACCATGCCCTTCTGGATTTATAGGCACCCAGCCTAAAAATGCTAGAGATAAGACATGGAGGTATGCCTATGAAGCACCGGATGGGCCTGGAAAAGTGATTTGCATAAACTGTAAGAGAGTAGTTTCTACAGGCATAAACTACCTCAAATATCATCTTGCAGGCAATAGGAAGCATGATACAAATCCATGTGAAAAAAATACAGAAAAGATAAAAAGATTTGTTAATGCTCTACTTGCAGCCGGGGAAGAGAAAAAATTGCAAAGGGAGAGGGAAAGATTAGCTATGAGGAAGCCATAGTTGATACTCAAGGTGCTCCTATTGACATTCAAGAAAAAGAAGAAGCAATTGAGAGCATAGTGGGCTCTCTTTGTGGCCCACGCATCCACAAACAGAGTGCCTCCTCTTTTACTACTTTTGCTTCCTCAAGTAGAGTGCCTAGTTCTTCACCACTATCAACATCAGGGATAGGCAATTGTTTTGTGCCCAGGAACACACCTGGAGCACAACCATCATTAGAGGCCACTGGATGGAACAAGGAGGCACATGAGAAAACTGATATTGCATTTGCTGATTTTTGGTATTTCAACAATCTCCCATTGCATGTGGCTGAGAGTCCCTATTGGCTAAATTTAGTGACCGCAATGACAATTTCAGAAAAAGGGTACAAGGCCCCTTCTCGCAAGGATTTGAGTGGGAGACAAGTAAATAATCGGAATCCACTTGGTTTCATTTTGAAATTTTAATTGTTATTTCTTGTTTATTAAATCAAAATTGTGTTTAAAGACTTGATTTCACTTTGATTTTGTAGGTTGCTTGTAAATGCAGTTGATAGGGCAAGACTAGTGGAGGAGCAAAAAAGAGAGTGGAGTAAATATGGCTGCACCATTCTTTCTGATGGGTGGACAGATGGAAAAAACCGAACCATTATTAATTTCTTGGTTGCTTGCAAGGATGATGTGGTGTTTTGGAAATCGGTTGATGCCTCCAACAAAGTGAAAAATGCACAAACATTAGCATTAATGTTGGAGAATGTTGTCATGGAGGTGGGAGTAGAGAATGTGGTGCAAATCATCATAGATAATGCGGCAACATATGTGGCAGCAGGTAATTTTAATATTTATGTTGCACATGACTATCATTAAATATTAATAAGTGATATTTAATTTAGTTTTTGTTGATATTTTGGCCTTTACGGCAAATATCTAAATGACTTGGGAATTTCGATATGTATAAATAATAATATTAAATATTAGAGAATATTTAATATTCATTGTTTATATGGTAAATCGATTTGAGGGCCCAAAGTCGTCCCTTTGGTTAAATAAATTTATTATGTGGCCAATCGGCCCCTTGAGGGAAATATACATTCTCATATAAATCAAGATCGATTCTTGAAGGAGAACACATCAAAAACATAACATGTGGTTCCTTCCTTCAAGAATCGAATAGCATGGAATGATCGAGTTGTGTTCATGAATGCGAACTACCTTGGAATGCGAGCTTGATCAAACTTAATGAATAAAGAGTGCAGCGAGTTTAGTCTGGCAAATTCGAACATCCTAGAAGAGAGAATAGCAAGGGCGAGATCTTTGGATCGAAGGGCTGGAAATTGTATGCGATCTGCAAGTTATATATATATATATATTGGCAGAGATCTATAGTTTGGATCTGCAATTTACATATTGGCATAGTTGCGATTTGGTCAGCAAACTTGTGCAGACATAAATAGTGCGCTTGGAGTAATTCATCCAGATTCTTATATAGCATGGAAGAAAGAAATCGGAAGTGGATTATATATTCAGTGATCTATGTCACATCCTATTTGTAAGAGCTGAGAGAGGTTGATCCAGCTTTGATGCATTGTGGCAACTAGACGAAGGTTGAAGATCAGCGATGAAAGGATTTGCTTCGTGGATCGGGGATCCTTAGCAAATCATTGAGCAACAAAGGCATCATTTCCGGGTATTATCCATCACTCTTTATTATCATGTGCTTAGCTATGTTAGATTTCTATAGATTGATATTTTCCTTGTCAGAATCTAAAATATACTGTCATGGTATCAGAGCGAGGTTGAGTAAAAGATCCATTTCAGATTTAGGAATTCAGTCTAACTCTTTCAAATCTAAGAATGGCAAACTTGGGTTTGGCCGATATTTGATTTTTATGAGGGTTTCGATTCGTAATAACCTCGATTGTGAAGGTTGGCATCATCTTAAAATTAAGATTTGAAATTTGAACATGCACATGGTTTTGGTTGTTTTCATTGGTTGTGAGACCAACTCATGATTGATTAAGGAAGATAAGAGGGATTAGATCTCAAGGTTGTATCAATCCAATCTTATATATTTGGAAGAACCAAATCACTCTAAATTATCCGATTGATGAAATACAAACTAATCCTCCCTTAACTAATTGATTCAAGCTTACATTGAGAGGGAGTATAATCTTATGATAAAATCTAAGCTTCAGAAGGAGAAGTTAAGGAGTGGCATAAGACATTCATGGATAAATTATTTAAGTATACTATGAGTTTCCATGGCAAGAACTGTATACTGGATACATGGGTTGGAGAGACCTACCTAGGGGATGGCATAAGAAGGGTTTTTCTTAATCATGGGCTCACTTGGTTTTGTAACTCTTTTCTCTTGCATTTTGGGTAAATCTTACTCCTTGAGCATGGCTGACTAACATAACTGGTTATTAGCATGCCTTACCTTAGCATATTTCCATTATGAGAACACATCTTATTGCTGTTGAAGCATAGCTGATTAACTGTCATTGGCATGACTGATTAGTTAACACATTTGTATGTATGAGGAGCATACTTTACAGCATACCTTATGTATGTGTGAGTACACACTTTTCTTTGACATATGT
This sequence comes from Chamaecyparis obtusa, assembly GCA_027943335.1. Classification (NCBI taxonomy): domain Eukaryota; kingdom Viridiplantae; phylum Streptophyta; class Pinopsida; order Cupressales; family Cupressaceae; genus Chamaecyparis; species Chamaecyparis obtusa. The sequence goes on along the minus strand of BSBK01005594.1, from coordinate 392,448 downwards.
TATATCTAACGCTGTTTTGGGAACATTCACAGCTGATTGTAAGTATAACTGAGTAACTGGTTATATAGGTATATTGGTGGATGAATGTATGATTGACATACATAACCTGACTACTAGCTGATTAACTACATACAGTAGTTTCATGTATGTTAAGGAAACATACTTTATATGGCTTTGGCATATTCTTGTTATGGGAGCATATTTTATGGATATATGCACATGTTATGTTTTGGCTTTATGTATTCATGATAAAATGCTTATGTACATGTGTGAATACATTTCCTTATAGTGGGACTATATTACATGTGATTCTATGTGTGAACTCATTTTCTTTACATTGAACTTAATTCTTATGATTATGAGATCATATTGGTTACTCTTATGCTTATGTGGATTCATGAGATAAGATTTTGATTATGAGATACGTTTGGTTATGATTGTTCATTTGGTTACACTTATGCATATGGCTAAGTTGTTTCTTATGAATTGGATACTTGGAGAATATCATGGATTTGATATTTTTCTCATGGATCAGGGATCCATTGTTGAGCATTTGGTGGACATCATGGACTTAATGTCTGGAGACCATTGCTTTGAGCATTTGGTGAATATCATGGACTTGATATTCGTTAGACCAATGTTCATGATATCATGGACTTGATATCTCGTGGATCAGGGATCCACATCTGAGTAATTGGTGGACATCATGGACTTGATGTCGATAGGCCATTACTCCGAGCACTTGGTGAATATCATGGACTTGATATTCGTTAGACCAATGCTCTTAACATCATGGACTTGATGTTGTTTTGATGTCATGGACTTGACATTTCTTGAGTCTTGGTGACTCGTGGGTTTAGTTATCCACAAATTGGATGGTATACATCATGGACTTCATGATACCATGAATATCATGGACTTGATATTCTATTGGTTGAGTCGAGAGGACTCGTGGATCAAAGTTATCTACAAATTGGATAGAAAACATCATGAATTTGATGATAACTTGTGTCTGGAAAGTATCATGGACTTGATACTACCTTGAATATCATGGACTTGATATTCAAAAGAGTCAAGGTGACTAGTGGATCTAGGAAATTCACAAATTGATTGGAAATATCTGATATCATGGACTTGATATCACTTATGGTTGATAAGCATCATGGACTTGATGTTATCATGAATATCATGGACTTGATATTCTTGGGTCGTGGAGACTAGTGGGTCTAGGAAATCCACATTTGGATGGTAAGCATCATATGATATGATGTCTCTCATATGAATATGAGATGTATGGTTGAGGAATAATGAAGAACATTTGTGTTCTCATTATATCTTGTAGATAGAGATCTACTATCATAGATGAGAGATCTATGGCATCATTGGATTAGGAATCCATCCTTGGTTATGTTTTGTGATGAAGGATTAAGGAGAAGATCTTTGCCTCAAGTCCAAGAGGGAGTGTTGATATTTTGGCCTTTACGGCAAATATCTAAATGACTTGGAAATTTCGTTATGTATAAATAATAATATTAAATATTAGGGAATATTTAATATTCATTGTTTATGGTAAATCGATTTGAGGTCCCAAAGTCATCCCCTTGGTTAAATAAATTTATTATGTGGTCAGTCGGCCCCTTGAGGGAAATATACATTCTCATATAAATCAAGATTGATTCTTGAAGGAGAACACATCAAAAACATAACATGTGGTTCCTTCCTTCAAGAATCGAATAGCATGGAATGATCGAGTTGTGTTCATGAATGTGAACTACCTTGGAATGTGAGCATGATCAAACTTAATGAATAAAGAGTGCAGCGAGTTTAGGCTGGCAAATTTGAACATCCTAGAAGAGTGAATAACAAGGGCGAGATCTTTGGATTGAAGGGCTGGAAATTGTATGCGATCTGCAATATATATATGAGCAGCTTTATATTGGATCTGCGAGATATATATATATATATATATATATATATATATATATATATATTGGCAGAGATCTATAGTTTGGATCTGCAATATACATATTGGCATAGTTGCGATCTGGTCAACAAAATTGTGCAGACCTAAATAGTGCGCTTGGAGTAATTCATCCAGATTCTTATATAGCATGGAAGAAAGAAATCAGAAGTGGATTATATATTCAGCGATCTATGTCACATCCTGTTTGTAAGAGCTGAGAGTGGTTGATCCAGCTTTGATGCATTGTGGCAACTAGAGGAAGGTTGAAGATCAGCGATGAAAGGATTTGCTTCATGGATCGGGGATCCTCAGCAAATCATTGAGCAACAAAGGCATCATTTCCGGGTATTATCCATCACTCTTTATTATCCTATGCTTAGCTTTGTTAGATTTCTATAGATTGATATATTCCTTGTCAGAATCTGAAATATACTAACAGTTTTTAGGTAAAATATGGAAATTGGAAACTAATCATTGAGTTTTTACTAATATGCCAGGTAGAATCCTCCAAGACAAGCACCCCACCCTTTTTTGGACACCTTGCGCAGCACATGTCCTTGACCTTCTTTTGGAGGACATAGGAAAACTTGATTGGGCGACTCCAATTGTGGAAGATGCAAGGCTTGTCACAAAGATATCTACAATCACCCTTGGGTTCTAAATTTGATGAGACAATTCACTAAAGGGGAAGATTTGGTGAGACCCACAGTCACAAGGTTTGCAACAGTTTTCTTGACGTTGCAAAGTATTATTGGTACATTGACTTCTTTGAAACAAATGTTTGTGAGTCAACCATGGCTTGACTCAGAAGCCTGAAGGAGAAGTTGTCGCATGCATAGTCTTTGATCAAAATTTTATGGACAAGGCTTCTGAGATTGTGAAGGTAACTTCAAGAATCAAAACTTTAATTTTTAATTATTCTTGATTCAAGTCTCTCATTATTAATTTGTAACTTACTATTACTAACTTCATTAATTAATCTTTTTGTAAACTAATTTGTATTTTTCAAATTTCAATTGCAGGTGTTTGAGCCCCTGGTTAGAGTTTTGTGCTTGGTTGATGGGGATTAAACCCCAATGGGGTGTCTTTATGAGGCCATGGATAGGGCCAAAGAGTCTATAAAAAATTACTACAAGGGGGGGATAGACTCAAATATGATCCCATTTGGGAAATTGTTGATAGAAGGTGGAACAATCAGCTCAACCAACCCATTCATGCAGCAGGGTACTTCCTCAACCCTCGTTTCAGGTACGCTAATTCTTATTCAGATTTTACTAAGACTTGATTGCACTTTGTTTTTGTAGGTTGTGTACTAAGACTTGGTTTCACTTTGTTTTTGAATGGAGAGGTCATAGAGGGCCTCTCTATATGCATTCAAAGGATGGTACCCGATGTTGCAGAGAGAGACCTTGTTGTGACCGAACAACAAATCTATGTGGAATCAAAGGGTAAATTATTCTCTTCAAAGTTGGCAAAGAGAGCAAGAGGCACTCAAACCCCAGGTAAAAGTAAAACATTTGCAATTTTGTCATTTGATAAATAATGTTTCGCTTGTCTCTTTTCTTTCTAACTTCTCAATATTTTATTTTGCAGATGCTTGGTGGCAAAATTGGGGTGGAAATACCCCACATCTAAAGAAATTTGCTCTTAGAATCTTATGTCAGCCTTGTAGCTCATCCCATTGTGAGCGCAATTGGAACTTATTTGAGTCCATCCACACAAAGAAGAGAAACAAGTTAGCCCAAAAACTCCTCAATGACCTTGTCCATGTGCAATACAATCTTAAGTTGTGCTTGAAAAGGGCACAGGAAGCACCAATTGGTTCAATTGATTAGGACGATATAGATCCTTACTCTGATTGGACGCCACAGGAGCAGCCTCCATTGTTTACAGAGGATGACATCGCTGATTTGGAGAGGCAGGCTATGGAGCAGGAGGGGGGTGGATTTGGTTTTACATTGGATGACATTGAGGAGGATGATGAGGAGTCAGACGAGGAGTCATTGGCAATGCTAGGAGAAGATACATCCAGGATGGAGAACGAGCCACACACATCAGCAGAGATACAGAGGAGAGATGCGGAAGTGTTGCATTAGATAGTGTAGCATAAATGCAGCAGATCTCGGCTTCTGGTAGGTGATTTGTGTGGACTTAATACATTTGGCCTTCAAATGTTCTTAAATCTTCAAGTTTCTGTCCAGAGGTGAAAATAATAGTGAGAACTCAGAAGTATTACACTGTTTTCAAGCTAGTTATAATGGTGCAGTGGTTATGACTCCTGGGTTGTAAAAATAAGGTCTTAGGTTTGAAAATTGTCCATGCTTTTTTATAACTATATTTAGAGTAGGGGCCTAATCCCTGGTCATTTTCGTTCTTAGAGGCTAATCTTTGGAGCCTTGAGAGCTTTAAAACCCAATCTATGGTGTTACTGGAGTTTTCTCCACCATGCTGAGTTTTATCTCACAAGTTTCTTTTTATATGGGCTAACTGGAACAGTTACCAGCCACTATCAACCCTCCCTCAGCTATTGTTATGCTTTGCCATCCATGTTGCATGCTTACACAACATTTGCACTCACATATATCCACATCCAGCAATAGAAAATATCTTTGAATGATGTTAATTAAGTTGTAATTTAAATAAGCTTGCCAGCAAATTTGATAGTCTAATTTAACATGTGCAGGAAATACTAAATTCGTATTACTCTATAGTTGCAAGCACTGCAAAGTGTCGAAAGAGAACACCTGACCACATCTTTCTGATACATCATACCATAAAAAATGTTCTTTTGAGATGGTTACTGCAAATCGTTGTTTATAGTTTTTTTGCTAAACATTTGATTGGATATATTTCAATGGGATCTTAAAGTGGGTCTAACTTGAATCAAATGACTCACTATTCACTACTCTGAAAAAGGTGAAAAGTAAGAATTCAACTAAATGACAACCAATATCCGCAATACGTGTGGAAGCCAAACATGACTCCATCAAACATTTCATATAGATCTATGTCATGTTGTTAAAAATACAATGTGTATTAATGAAAAGGCTAAATAGTTATCATGTGTAGCAGGTTATCAGAAGAGCATAACAAATTGAAGTAAAGGTCATATTTTTACCCAAACAGCCAGGGCTCCCTCCTCTTGGAGTCAAGATGTGCATGAGCTCTAAAGAAAGGGTAGTAGGCACCTAATTGATACCAACGAAGTAATAATTCAGGCTCGGGATTCCCAAAGAATCCGCCTATATCAGCACCTGCAAGACAGATGTATCAGGTGTAAGCTTCTTTATAAAAAAGAGCTAGACAAAGATTTGGGCAATAAATTTATATGCAAAACATTTACCAGAAAACGCAAGTCCAGTAAGACCAAGAGTCAACACCATGGGTACAGAAACCCTCAAATGCTCCCATTCTGCTGCATTATCTCCAGTCCAAACCGCACCCACCCTCTGTGTTCCCGCAAAAAATGCTCGTGATAATACAAATGGTCTATCATTCCCACCTCCTCGTCTCAGAAGACCATCAGCCGAAGCCATGTGAAAGTAATAACCATAAGCATTGTGGACCTCACGATGCTCAACATCTCCATAATGAAGAGCATCTCTAGGCATTGTTAGCTGCACTAGAAAGGGAATTTCAAGTGAAAGAAAACAAAAAAATTGCTCAACGTTAAGAAGAATTTTATTTACAACAAATAGTCGTGTGGCTCATTGTAAGGGTGATGGAACAATTAGAAAAGGGGCCAATATTTGCCATCTTGCCAGTTTTTTACAGGAGGTCCACAACTATCAATCAATTGAAAATGAAGATTTACTACACAAGCTTTATTGTTGTTTAGAAATTTATAAAAAAAATTATAAAACATATAGATAATTTAAAAATAGTGGATTGCAAGGTCTTACCAGGCTAATAAAATTAGTAGCATTGGAAATAGTTGACTAAAACTACTTAACTCCCTAAAAAGCATAGTTCCTATAAAATTTTGGCGGAAGAAATGTACCTCTGGACCATTGAACACAGAAGGCTCGTTCATATCATTCCATATGTACAGAGAAGGTGTTGAACCACCATAGTTGCTGAGAGAAAACTTCTCAGCCCACCACGATCTGATCTCTGGATTCAACATATCCGGATAGGATGAAGCACCCGGCCAACACCAACCATCAAAATCTTTCTCATGAGCATCCTTGACATAATATCCTTTCCGGGTAGCCTCCTTATGTAATGGAAAACCATCATCCCTCTTAATATGAGGATCCACAATGGTCACCATGTGTCGGCCCTTAGCCGCAAGCTTATTCTGCATCTCCACCGGGTGCGGAAAGAGTACATTATCCCAGGTAAAATATCTTTTGCCGTCGGTGTGCTCAATATCAAGCCAGAGAACATCATAGGGTATATCAAGCTCGTCAAATTTAGCATCTACCCCAGCCACATCTTCCTCGTCCCTGTAATTCCAACGGCACTGATGATACGCGGTGGCGAAATGCTGGGGCATGGTGGAAGTTCCAGTGAGACTAGTGTATTGTCTTACTACATCCTTAGGGTCGGGACCTAGGAAAAAAAATCCATCTACAATACCACTTTCTGCCATCCAATGTGTATCAATTGCAGCGCCAGAATGATCCTCATCCCAGCCGGATGCCATGACATCTATTTGCATCTCTGCAGCATTAAGCCAGAAAAAACCCATCGTTGACTCCTTAGAATGAGAGATCATAAAGGGAACGGAACCATAAAGTCCAAAAGGGGAATCGGGAAGGTACTCAAACACATCGAGGTTGAACAAGCGGTAGGGCTCAGATTCGACTTCGGGGCCTCTGGTTGGTTTAAGGGCCAAACCAGCAGCATGTTCGGGGATTCCATAGACAAATTTAGCTCCATGAAATGACACATCTAGACTAACAGCCTGGGGGCCATGGGGCCTCGAATCGGTATGGCTACGAAAGCTTTCTTCCCAATTTTCTTCTTCATTCTTTTGTCTCAATTGTTCAAAATGAAAAAGGCCCTTGCTGTTAAACGAAATCAATCGCTCCTTCCCTTTGCGAACATAAACCTGAAAAGGGTCATGTTGCAGGACACCCTCATAACCGGGCGCAAGATAAAATACAGAGGACAAAACCCCATCTTTCGTCTCTTGGTTTACTCTTTGCAGCCACAGCTTCTTGTTCTCCACATCTTCCACCAGCACGTCGGGGACTTGAAAGCGCTTTCTTTTGTCTTTTGCCGCCTCTTCGTCCACCTTAAATCGCAGAATGCCATCCTGGTACACGGAGATTTCAAGTATTAAGGCCGGAGGAACACCATTTTGGTTTTCAGAGGTCGTGGATTCGAGCTTGGCGGATAGCGCTCCGTCTTGGAGGGAAACGTCGACGGCTTTGAGGTGAGCTGTGTGGGGTTTTCTTGCTCGCCCTTGCTTACAGAAAGGGGTTTGCTTGCAATTTCGAAACTCTTCCTTTTTCCAGCACGATACGTTTGCTATTGCTGTGAACACAAGCAGCAATGCCAGTACACATCGTTTTGAGATCGTCATAGTCTCGATCGTTCAACTCAACTGGCCTGCCATTCCATCTAGTATACTCTCAGGTGTATCCCTCCGCCTACAGCTCCCTTTAAACCCCTGACAATGAGAAAAATGTATGGAGATCTCAACAATGAAAATTTATTTTAATTCTTTGAATAATTTTTTAAACCATGTAAGAGTACAAATTAATTTTGAATTTGTTGAAAATTTATTTTGTATTAATATTTTCAATTACATTCTTAATATATCATTATGATGATAGAAAATGAAAGGTAAAATATGGTTAAGAAAACACGAGGATAGAAGAATGAGGTGCAGATAGCATGTGATATGAGGTATAAAGGTTGTGAGTGTGTTGAATAATGTAGGGTTTTTGTATCTTGTTGAGATTGTGGTTATTGACATGGATCATGTTAAGTCTTTGTCAATTTTTATTGTCTATTTGGAAAAATAGTAATTAAGAGAGTTGAGAAAAGTGTTCTTAATTATAATTCAATTGATAAGTAGGAGATATATTCCACAACAAGTCAAATTATGATATTGCTATCAGGATTCAACTTTGTAGTATTTGAGTCAAATTTATTGACTCGTGTTTCATAAGCAGTGGTTCACAAGAACCCATCTCTCATGAGAGTGAATGGAACACTTAGCACTCAATGCATCAAGGTGATATTCACACTAGTGAAGCATCTAAACTTCTCAGGAGGTCACCCATCTCAGGTTTACTCCAACTCAAGCATGCTTAACTAGAGAGTTTCCTCCATGGTTAAGACCACTTTGCTTGCAACTTCATATGCAAAACCTTTAGCAAGTGTTGTGCCTTATGAACCATTACAAGGTGATGCAATGAGTGCTAAGAGTTCCATTAATTCTCATGAGATAGGGATTCTTGTGAACCACTACTCATGAAATACGGGTAAATGAGTTTGACTCAAAAACTACACAATTGAATCTTGATAGCAATATCACAATACAATTCAATTGTTGATTTATACAAATCATTGAACTCAATGATTTTAAATTTTTTTAAGCAAGCTTCACTCAAGTTCTCCATCTAGTCAATGGGCCCTTGGTCTCCTGGTGAAGATAAATAGTTTTTAATGAGCTCACAAAGGATCAAGTCTTATTGAATGCAAGACTCTAACATCATAAGGGATGAGGTTGGGACCATGTCCTAGTTGCATTGATAAAATGAATACCCCACTAGTCGTTGGCTCTCAGCCAAAGAGATTTCAGCCTAAGGCTCGTGTTGCCATGTCAAGTAGCTAAAAATGACTTTGTGAATGAAAAAACCTACATAAATTAAAAAAAGTTATCCATCTAAATTAAGTTTTCCATTACCTCTTTTGTCTTTCCTTAAGCAAATTAACTAAAGCCTCTAGGTTGGTTTATATCTCTTGGGTCAGCAAGGTTTAACCCAATTTAGTCTCACCAACAATTTATATTGATGTGGACTTCACTTCTAATCTAAAGAAATCTCTAGAAGGTCTAGCTAAGTTTTGCTTGTTTTTTTGCAAAATATGACCTACATAAATCTCTTCAATACTTGTTTCAAATGTCAATCACCTAATGATAAGTTTAAGGATTGTCCTCTTATGCCATATTTAGCTCATAAGCCTTCAACTGAAACCTTGACACATCAAGCCAAATATGACAAATTGAATATTGTGGGAGGGAAAACTTTCTACCTCAAAACACATTGAGCCTACAACGAGTTGATCCCTAATGACCAAAATGTAGCATTATCAAATTAAGGTAATAGTCCTAGAAATATGAGTTGATTGTTTTTTTATTGACATTAATCCTACAATATTGGTTATGAATAAATTATGTAAACCATGAGATGATTAAAATGTATAAGCACAAACAATTATTTTGGTGCATTTCCTTAAGAGTTCAAAATGTAGTATTGGCCTACTAACTATAAATGAGACATCCTACAAAATTGATAATCGTAACAATTCAGTTTTAATAGTATAGTTATGTTGTAAAGAAATTGTAGGAAGCATGTATGGACATGGTATATGACTACAAACTTGTGTTGAAAATATGGTGTCTTGTGATTTGTGACAGTGAAAAATCACAAGCATAGGGATTCATTAGGTGGGTAATATTATACCATGTTTATTCATATTTGAACTTATTTAAATGGGGAAATTAAGGCCAATATACTATTAAACAAGACATAAAGTGTCGAGTTCCTACCTTTAATGTACTTTGTTTTAAGTGGATGTAGGGCAAGAAGAAAACACTAAGAATGAGGAAGCCAACTAAAATGTTAGATTATTTGAGTTTGTAAAATCGCATAGAAGGATAGTAAGAGACTAAATATGTTGATAAGCATCAAAAGTGTGAAAGACAATATGAATCTAGTATGAGAAGTAGTGAATGAGAAGATGAGAAATGATCAGTTAGAAGATGTATAAATTTATATTTATTTGTATAGTCTTAAAGAGATAGTATTATATTATTTACTTGTAGTGTTGAGGGTGTTGGTCTATTGTTACATTTTTTTTAGTATATTTGAGCTTGAAGGACATGGTCAAGTTGGGATAGTGGCATGCATGGGTGGTGTTGATGTGTGGGAAAGCGAGGATTGTCTTATTGGTAGGAAGTGGTATTAAATGTCCTTTTCATGTTGTGGTTGTGAAGCATTTGGAATTGGGTAAGTTGGTTGGTAAATTCCCATGAGAAGTTTAATTCTATGTAGCAATATAAATCTTGAGATACCAAATAAATAGAAGTTAGTGTTAAATTTATGAAAAATATTTAGTATCTCAAAAAATATTAACATCAGTGGATTAAAGTGAAAACATATTTATGAGGTAATTTAAATTTTCAAGCTAATTTAATAACACAATAGTCATAGAGTTCTTAAGGATGCAAGTCATAGTGCAAAAGCATTGTTAGAGGTTATTATGGTTGTGGATTGATTTTGTCAGCTGGAAAACAATAAATAATAGGTATACATTGTGAGAGTACTCTAGATAAAATGAAATTTAGTCTTTTGTGTACATTGTCATTGTCAAATTTTAACATTTATTGCCAATAAAGTTAATAAGTATCCTTGTTTTTTACTAACTACTAGTACAAATACAAGTAACTAGGTTTTTTTAGATTTTTTAAATTTTCATGAATATATAAGTAACTAGAAGGCGTAGGTAACATTGGTAGAATTGCATGTGTAATTTTAAATTAGAGGCAATATGACAAATTATTTATCCAATCATTCTTCGTTCATTTTTTCTATAGAATAGAACATTGTTTGAATGTCTAATATCCTTGTTAAATAACTTTTTTGTAATGCATACAAGAAATCAATAATGAAAAGTGATTTCATTTCTTCTTTGTAACTGGTATTGAAACTATCTTCTTATTTGTCAAGATTATCTTCATCTTTTTTAATGTAATATTTGCTTCAAAGATTTTGAAATACTTAACTCTAGGTGCTCTTCCATGACATGACACATATTATTGTTAGCGTGAATGTTGATGGTATTCATGTGGAGGAGTATCCTAGTAGTGTTGGATACATGTTACAGATATTGTGTGTTGCATTCATGATAGAGTTTGTCATTAATGTCAACATATGTTATTGGCTGTTATTTAGAAGCTTGCAGACATGTTGGAAAGAATTGTATGAACACAATATAGAGAATTAGCACGTGCGAACTTAGATGAAGAATCTACATACTAGAATGGGTCACTGGCTGTGATCATACATGCTTATGATTTGATTTGACAGAGTTATGGTCAATTTACTGATGACTAGTTTTCAAGAGATAGAAACTGAGGTTTTCACAGAGTTGATTGTAGAACTTTGTGGATAGCATTCATGATTGTTTAAATCATGATGAGCGAACATAGGCTCATGTTGGACACTAGTTGGAGAGCTTATTATGATCATATGGAGTTTTGATCGTACAAGTGATGTCATTTATGGTGTGTATATTAGCGAAGAGCTATTTGGAGGACCACTTGGAACATGTTTTAAGTAATTTGATGAGCGAGCTTGATTTATGAATTTGGCTGATAAATTGATGTAATTGCTATGATGTAGCATTGTAAGAGGTGTCGTGTGCATCTTCGCATGGGTCTATTTGTATTTTGTAAATAGGATTTATCCTATGTAGGCCAACCCAAATTTGATTATTGTAACTTGTATATAAGGATTGAAATCCATGGATAATAAAATAAGGTGCATATAGGAAGAAACTACATATGTGAATTACAGAGTTGAATGCAAGCTTGAGGCTGCAGTGGTTGAATGTTGGAAGCAGTTTCAGAGTAGAATTGTCTCGGTCTTGAAGTTGTAAGGTTTGGAGAACCTCAGGGTGGCTTTAACTCTCAAATCTCTTGATCAGGTTGATCTATTGTACACCCCTAACAGGGTTATTACCTCTAGTAGGGTTGGACTCTTAGCAGGTCAATTCCTTAACATGGATCACATTGTAAAAGACTCCTAACAAGGTTTTTCCTTTAATCAAGGCCTACCTATTGTAATACTCGACTCCTAACAAGGTCAGAACTCTTAACAGGGTTATTATACTCATAGTGCAGATATTTGTGGGTACCATCCCCATTGGGGTTTTTCCCTTAACAGGGTCTTCCTCGAGAATAAATCTTGATATTCATGTGTATGTGTATTATTGTTGCATTTACTTTTCAGTTCAATATTTTGGTTTCAACATTAAGTTTAAAGATTAAAGTATTCATTATTGGCATCAATTGATTCACCCCCCCCCCCCCCCCTCTCAGTTGATTAGGACATTATTATTCTAACAATTGGTATCATAACTTTTGGTTCTCAATCAAGAAGCTTAGCAACTTTGAGGTAAAGATTACGATGGCCTTATTCAGGAAGGAGAGTCCTAAATTTGATGCAGATAATTTTGACACATGGAAGGAGAAGATGAAGAATCATTTGATGTGCATGGGATTAGAATATTGAATCATTACCTAGAAATATGTGCCTATCATAAAGGAGGAAGATCTTGAGACACTTACTACTACTGAAGAAGAAAGAAAAAGGTTTGTGTGTAATGTTGTTGCAAAGGAAGCTTTGGTTAATGCATTATCTAATGGTGAATTTATAGAAATTAGAGATTTAACAAAGTCAAGTGAAACCTAGAAAAGACTAATTGCATTTTATGAAGGAGATGAATACACTAAGCGAGAAAAGTTGCAGAATTGGAGAACAAAAATGCAAACAGTGCAAATGAGGGATGATGAAACAATAAGGATGTATGTTCAAAGAGTATATGAATGTGTGATTGGAATCAGAAACAATGGAGGTACTTATGCATAAGATGAAGTTATAGCAAATATTTTGAGATCTGCGACTCCTGCCTACAAACCCAAAGTTCTTTCTTTGGAGGAGACAATACCACAATACAAGGATTTCGCCAGAGAAATGTTAGTGGCTAAGCTGACTACATTTGAGACCAAAAAACTAAAGGATGCACTACCTAAGGTGGAGACTGCATTTAAGGTTACTGTTTAGAGAACTAGATCTGTTGGTGCTGGATCTAGTAGAGTGAACAAGCATAGCGAAGATCTTGGAGAATATGTTGAAGAATGGGAAGAGATTCAAAGGCTAGACAACCAAGTGGATGAGAAAATCATGACCTTGATCGCCAGGAAAGAAATGAAAGGTAAAGGTAAGTTTGAAGGAAAATTACCTTTAAAATGTTTTAACTGCAATAAGGTTGGTCATTTTACATCTAGATTTCCAACTAGAGTACCTAAGCATAAGCCTAAATATGGAAAGTACAATAATAATGAATGCTACTATGCTAGTGATGGATCTGAAGATTTAGATGATGAATTCAATGATGTTTTGGGTTTTGTTGCTATCAAAGAAGAGGAACATGTCCATGAAGAAAAAACCTTAGTATCTCATGTTGATAGGAAAACTAATTGGATAATTAATAGTGGATGTTCACATCATATGACTAGTGACAAGGATAGATTCATTCAGGTAAAGAAGTTTGATGGTGGATTTGTAAGGTTTGGTGACAATACTCTTTAGAATGATTATTGGTAAAGGGTCAATCACTTTAGATGGAAAGACTAACATTGATGGTCTACTATTTGTGGATGGTTTAAAACATAACTTGTTGAGTGTTGGATAGTTTTTCGATAAGGGTTATCATTTGGAATTCAAGGATGGTCATTGCTCTATTAGAGGATCCAATGGAGAGTTGATCACATATAGTACTAATACTAGAGGTAATATATTTCAATTGAACACTACTGAGGTCAATTGTTTTGTTGCAAAGATTAATGACAGTTGGTTATGGCATAGAAGGTTTTGTCATATCAATTTTGATAACATGGTAAAGGAATTTAACAATAATGCTATCAGAGATCTATCCAAGATTGTGAAACCTACTAACACTACATGTAGAGAATTTGTTTTGGGAAAGCAGATACAAAGCAGTTTTGCAAGCAAAGGATATTCAACAAATGGAAAGTTGGAGTTGATTCATACAGATCTTTGTGGACCTACTCAGACTCGGTCATACTTTGGAGACAAGTACTTTATCATATTCACTGATGATTACTCTAGAATAATGTGGGTTGGATTTCTTAGAGAAAAATCAAAAGCATTTGAGACTTTTAAGTTTTATAAGGCAAAAGTTAAGAATGAGATAGACTTGAAATTAAAGTGTTTAAGATTAGATGGAGGTGGAGAGTTCACTTCACATGAATTCAATACCTTTTGTGAGAAGCATGGTATTATGAGGCAAACTTCTGCACCTAGGACGCCACAACAAAAATAGAGTTGTTGAAAAAAGAAACACAATAGTTCTTGATGTGGCAAGAACCATGTTGATAGAAGGAAAAGTTACGCATATGCATTGGAGAGAAGTAGTCAATACAACAGTATACATAATGAATAGAGTACAAATCAGAGAAGGTACATGCAATACAACATTTGAGCCATGGTATGGTAAGACACCTATTGTTAGTTATTTCAGAATATTTGGAAGTAAATGCTACATTAAGAGAGATGAATGCATAGGAAAATTTGATGCTAGAAGTGATGAAGGTATATTCCTTGGCTACTCTACTAGAAGTAAAGCTTATAGATGTTACAATTTGAGAACTAGGAAGTTGATTGAAAGTGCTAATGTGAGAATTGATGAAAAGTTTCAGGTTAGAGAAAGGTATTGTCACTTTAACCCCTATGAGATTACATTTGATAATGTGACTGCAAATTAGGATAATATGCAAACAATAGAAAATGATGATGAGAATGAAAGGAATGAAGCATCTCAGGATGTTTTGATAATTAAAAATGGCATAAGTGTGGAGTTGAGGAAGCAAACCACACCCAAATATGTTCTAAGAAATCATCCTAAGGATAAAATCATTGGTGACAGCAGTAAGGGAACCAAAACAAGATCACAAAATAGAGAGGTCACAAACTACAAATGCCATTTGTTTAATCTCGCAAGTAGAACCACAGTCCACAGATGAGGCATACAGAGATGAATCATGGATCAAAACCATGAAGGAAGAACTGGAGCAAATTTAGAAGAACAACACTTGAGAATTGGTTCCAAGGCCTAAAGACAAAAATATGATTGGTACTAAGTGGGTATTTAGAAACAAGATGAATGAAGAAGGAGTTGTTAGAAATAAAGCTAGATTGGTGTGTAAAGGGTATTCACAACAAGAAGGAATTAATTTTGAAGAAACCTTTGCACTTGTTGCTAGGATTGAGACAGTAAGATTATTCTTAGATTATGTTGCTTATAAGGATTTAAAAGTATATTAGATGGATGTGAAATCAACTTTTCTTAATGAAGACTTGGAAAAGGAAGTATACATTGAGAAACCTGGTGGATTTCCTTTACCAGGAAATGAAGATCTAGTTTGCAGATTGAAAAAGGATTTGTATGGATTGAAACAAGCACCAAGAGCCTAGTATGCAAGATTGGATAAGTATCTAATTCATTTGGGATTCAATAAAGGTAATGCTAACAACAATTTGTACTTAAGAATCAATGAAGAAGGTATCTTGATTGTTGAAGTTTTTGTTGATGATATTGTCTTTGGATGAAATGATGAAGTGAGTAATAAGTTTGCAAATGAGATGAAAAGTGAATTTGAAATGTCTATGATTGGGGAGATGAAATTCTTCCTTGGATTGCATATCAGTCAAAGTAAGAAAGGGATATTCATATCTCAGACCAAATATCTTAAAGAACTATTGAAAAGTTTGGCATGGATGACAACAAACCTGTTGGAACTCCTATGGTAATTAGGACTAAGCTATCTTTAGAGCATGAAGCAAAGAATGTACCACAGACAAGGTATAGATCCATGATTTGAGGTCTTCATTATCTAACACATACTAGACCTGATATTGCTAATGTAGTAGGAATTGTTGCAAGATTTCAAGCAAATCCCAAAGAGTCTCACTTTATGGTAGTAAAAAGGATATTCAGATATCTAAAGGGTATAGTTGAATTTGGTCTATGGTATGATAGATCAAAGGACTTTACATTTCATGTTTTCACTGATGCTGATTGAGTGGGGAATATAGATGATAGAAAGAGTACAAGTGGAAGAGCATTCTTCCTTGGTAAGTGGTTGATTTATTGGCTTAGCAAGAAGGAGGACTGCATTGCCTAGTCTACAATAGAATCAAAGTATGTTGTAACAACAATCAATTGTACACATATGGATGAAGAAAATATTGAAGGACATTGGAGTATGTCTTGAGCATTCAGTTACTATCCATTGTGACAACACTAGCACAGTAAATATGTCAAAGAATCTTGTTATGCATTCAAAGACAAAACATATAGAAATAAAGTATCATTTCTTGAGAGATAAGATAGCAGAGAAAGAAATGAAATTAGAATATGTGAATACAAAGGAGAAAATAGAATACATTTTTACAAAACATTTTATGAAAGATACATTTGAGTATTTGTGAAGTATGCTAGGGGTTATGCCCCAACCTACTCTTGAATAATTAATGCAAAAATTGCATTAGTCTAGAAATATCAGCAGACTATTTTATTATCTGGACCAAATGCTTGATGCTTCTCCTATGGGGGAGTATCTGTATTTGAGTTGAGTCATTGAGGACTCTTGAGGACCTAATGACACCTTTGAAATTGATATCAATGGGGAAGAGAATAACACATGAAAAACATCTTTTGATATGAATGGATTAATATCAATAGGAAGAAAAGAGTATGAGAGGATCATCCCTTGGGGGAGAAATGTTAAAAAAGATCCATACTGATTGATGAAGAGGATTTGATGATAGATGAAGAGGATTTGAAAAGATTTTGATGTATGGGGAGAGTAACAGATGCAGTAGAGGTATGTTTGGTATTTATGGAATTTACATGTTTTTCATCTATGTTGCCATCAATGCCAAAGGGGGAGATTGTTAGCATGAATGTTGATGGTATTCTTGTGGGGGAGTATCCTAGTAGTGTTGGAGACATGTTATAGAGACTATGTGTTGCATTCATGATAGAGTTTGTCATCAATGTCAACATATGTTACTGACTGGTTATTCAAAAGCTTGCAAACAAGTTGCAAAGAATTGTACGGACATAGTATAGAGAATTAGCATGTGCGAACTTAGATGAAGAGTCTACATACTATCCTGGGTCACTAGTTGTGATCGCACATGCTTATGATTTGATTTGATAGAGTTATGGTCGATTTACTAATGAATGGTTTTCAGGAGACAGAAACTGAGGTTTTCATAGAGTTGATTGTAGAACTTTGTGGTTAGCATTCATGATTGTTTAAATCAATATGAGCGAACATAGGTTCGTGTTGGACACTAGTTGGAGAGCTTATTATGATCATATAGAGTTATGATTATACAAGTGATGTTAGCTATGGCATGTGTATTGGTGAAGACCTATTTGGAGGACCACTTGGAACATGTTTCAAGTAATTTGATGAGTGAGCTTGATTTACAAATTTGGATGATAAATTGATGTAATTGCTATGTTGTAACATTGTAAGAGGTGTTGTGTGCATCTTTGCATGGGTCTATTTGTATTTTGTAACTAGGATTTATCCTATGTTGGTCGACCTAGATTTGATTATTGTAACTTGTATATAAGGATTGAAATCATTGGATAATAAAATAAGGTGCATATAGGAAGAAACTACATATGTGAATTGCAGAGGTGAATGCAAGCTTGAGGTTGTATTGGTTGTTGTTTGGAAAATAGTAGTTGTTCATTTAGGCACAAGTTGGAGCTTGCTTGGTAGTGGTTGAACGTTGGAAGCAGTTTCAAAACAAAATTGTCTTGGTCTTGAAGTTGTGAGGTTTGGATAACCTTAGGGTAGCTTTAACTCTCAAATAGCTTGATCAGGTTAATCTATTGTACACCCCTAACAGGGTTATTACCTCTAGTAGGGTTGGACTCTTAGCAAGGTCGATTCCTTAATAGGAATCACATTGTAAAAGACTCCTAACAGGGGTTATCCTTTAATCAGGACCTGCCTATTACAATAGTCAACTCCTAATAGGGTTAGAACTCTTAATAGGGTTATTATACTCATAGTGAAAATATTTGTGGGTACCATCCCCACTGGGGTTTTTCCCTTAACAAGATTTTCCTTGAGAACAAATCTTGATGTTCATGTGTATGTGTATTATTGTTGCATTTACTTTTTAGCTCAGTATTTTGGTTTCAACATCAAGTTTAAAGCTTAAAGTATTCATTATTGACATCAACTGATTCCTCCCCCCCCCCTCAGTTGATTAGGACATTGTTATTCTAACAATGATGTCTTGCCATATTTCTTCTAATACAAAACTCTATTCAGTGTGTATACAACAGTATGCATTACTCCTCTCCAATAAAATTCTAATAATCTTTCTTCCTTCAACATATTCCTTGCTGCTTCCAGAATTGTCCAATTCATCCTTTCTACTACACCATTCTATTGTGGTGTTCTAGCTGCTAAAAATTATCTCTTAATAGCATGTTTCTCACAAAAACTTCCAAACAAATCAAAAGTAAATTCTCCTCCTTTATCAGATCTCATGCATTTAAACTTTTTACCACATTCGATCTCAACTCTAGCCTGAAATATCTTAACCTTCTCAAAAGATTCTAATTTTCTCTTAGAAATGCAACCCAAGTCAACCTTGAATAATCATCAATGAAGAGTATGAAACATTTCTCACCTTGTAAACTTGTTGTTCTGGTAGGACTAGGAAGGTCGGTGTGCACTAGATCTAGTAAACTGGTAGATGAATAGTCTTTTCCTTGAAAGATTCTCTCCTTTGTTTTCCTTCTTGACGTCCCTCATAGATAACATTGTCTAGTTTTCATAATCTAGGTAAGTCTCTTACTACATGTGATGAACTTATTCTTACAAAATTATCAAAATTGATGTGGCACATTCTCCGATGCCAAAGTCAGTTGTCATTGGTCTAAGATAGTAAACAACACCCTTCTGAAGCACCTTCAAGGTAGTACATATTCCATCCTATCCTTTTTCTAATTGTAATCACATCTCTAGATATCTTTTGAATCTCACATCCTTCATTCTTGAAACAAAATCATATCCTTTCTCACACATCTATCTAACACTCAAGAGATTGTGACATAAACCCTTCACATAATAAAAATTGTCAGTATTATTCTTTCCATAAAAATAATAGAGCCCTTACCAACAATAGAAGTTGCCTTATCATCACCAAATCTAATAGGACCATCATTGTATTTGTCATGTGATACAAACTTACTTTTATCTCTAGTCATATGATGAGAAAAACCACTATCAATCAGCCATTCATTTTCATTCCTTCTAACATACAAAGTAGTTTCAACAGTATCATCAACTTCAACACAAATGTTAGAATATCAATTTCCAATTTCTTATCTTTTTAAGCATAAAACAAAAAATCTTCTACTTCTAACTCATCATATGAAATAAGTAGCTTCTTCATATACATAGTAAGTCTTCTTATTGAACTTCTTAAACTTTTGTCTAGGACCCTTCTCTGGATATCTAGTAGCCAAATGACCAATTTTTCCACATCTAAATCATTTTAGAGGTAACATACCTTTGTACTTATCAGTACCTTTCTTTTGTATTCTTGAAAAGTTTGCTTCAAATTTTTCTTCATCATCACCATCAGGATATTCTTTTGATTTAGTTGCCTTGAATGTCATTTCAAATATGATCTTCTCTTTTCTAAACTTCCTCAAGTCAAATGTGGTCAAAGTGCCAAACAATTTCTCTTTAGTAAACTTCTTTAGATCATAAACATCCTCAATCACTGAGATCTTATCACTGTAGCTATCTGGTAATGTCATCTAGATCTTTTCCATGAAATATTCACCAAATTTACTATGTCCTTGATTCTTGACTTCATTAACTACATTCTCAACTCTCTGAAAGTATCTCTTAATGTATTCGCCTTTTTCCATTCTTAGATTCTCATAGTGACATTTTTTTGTTAACTTATTAGATAAATTAACCCTATCATTTACTTCATAAATATCTTTCAATTTTTTCCAAACTTCATAAGTAGTCTTCAAAGAAATAACCTTAGCCAATTCATTCTTTGATAAAGCACTAGTGATAGCATACCTCATTTTTTCATTCTCCTTATACGTTGTGATTTCATCTGAAGTCTTAAGGCCATTCCAAGGGAACACATACTTTGTCTCCACATGCTTCCAAATATTGTAACCAATTGAAATCAAATATCCTCTCATCTTCTCTTTTCACAAACTATAGTATGATCCATCAAGGCCATATGAGGGAACACATACTTTGTCTCCACATGCTTCCAAGTATTGTAACCAATTGAAATCTAATATCCTCTCATCTTCTATTTCCTTGAATTATAGTATGATCTATCAAAATTAGGAATGTTCAATTTATGCACCATCGGATTTGCCTCAAGTATTTAAGCTCTATATCGAGGAACCAAGCTTTGATACCAATTATAGAATAGGTGGAATAACTGAGAGGGGTGGTGAATGAGTTATTCTCAAACACTTAATGAAACTTTTACTATGTCGGTAAACTCATAAATAATAGCAATATCAACATCTAATTTATTAGTTAACCACATTAAACATTCATATTATATGTAAACACGAAAGCAAAGAAACCTAAAGAACACCATAAATTACGTGGAAACACAAACTAGGAAAAACAATAGAGAAAATAATTCTCATGAAATGAAACATCAGTGAAGGTGACACCATTTAAAGTGATTTTTACAAAGGCTCATTGCTAGTTTTCTCACTGTGGTTGGCTCACTTCCCTGAAATATGAATATGGCTAACTCCTAATACAAATAGGCTCACTACCAAAGTATAATAAATGAGATTGAATCCACCACTCAGACCACTTTAACCAATACTCTGCAATATATAAATGATATATCAGTCTCCCATTGATGGCATCCACACTCACAATCATCAATACACATGTTTGTTCTCTTGTCATATTCATAGTCACTTCACATACATGCATCACACAAGCCACGCAAACAACTGAAATCATCACTCTTCTTATATTGGTTGATGTCATCGACCAAGTTAGCTTGAACCGATTTAAAAATAGGTCACACTGAAACATTCCCGTGGTAGTAAGGAATAAGACATGGACCAAGTCGCACAATACAACATGCTTTGTGCATATAAACACACTACACAATCTCTGAAGTCTTCGGTACCAATGCATATAATGAATACTTCACACATAAGTTGTTAGGACAAAAACATAAATGGAAATACTCCAAATAGGACCAAACCCAAATAATCTATCCACCATATGTTGCACACAAAATAGAACCACCACCAAAATGGATAATAATAAACATTTAAAGCACATCGTTCGATGAACACTTCTACTGATACGCCAAGGATATTGGTACACATCAACTGATAGAACCAAATCATAAATATGCATAAGATATGTTGACATTAATGGAAACCATTAATGACAAACATGAATAGCATCAACTTCATATTCTAACAACCCAAACTTGACCATTAATACTATCACTATCCAAGGTCCAAATGTTGATTGTGCTATTACTACCTGTCATTCCAAAATCATAGTACAAGGTGTCTCTATGTCATTAAATCCACCATCGGGTCAATATAACTTATTAGACTATCTGAAGAAGACCCTATCTCAAGTCTCCATCTTTGAATTACTCTGGATATTTCACCAACCCATAAGGTAGTTCTAGACAAAGCCCTACTATAGTCATTATCCCAAAGGACATTGACTTCGATGAATTGCAAGTCATGGTTGGATATTTGTCCATGCCACACCATGTTGCTTTTACTAAGAAGAATCTACCATCACACAAACCATCCCATAATGATCATTTGTATTTAGAATTATGTGTTTACCTCCACAAAATCAAGTTATTCTTCATAGATGGATGAGCTAGTCTGAATATCTATACTTTAAAATTGGTACAAGCACTAGGCTACTTTGAGAGTTGTGTAGATGTTACATAAATATCATAATTAGAACTTATGATGATGAAGAACATCCTTATAAGGGTGTGATAAACCTCCTAATCAGATTAGGTCTAGCAACACAAGATATTGCATTCCAATTGTTGGATGTAGAACTAGGATACAATATGCTCATAGGGAGACCGTGGATTTCTTTTATGCAGGTTGTACCATTTACTTATCATCAATGTCTTAAGTTTCCTTACAACAGAGTTGAAATCAATATGCCTCATGATAGAGATCCTTTTCTATGCTACACAAATCTTATAGGAGCCATCTCTAATCAAGTATCCAACAATCAGTGAGAATCCACTATTTCCTTGTCTCAAATATAGATTTTACAAGTCTTGCTAAATCAACAGTGGAACCTGTTGTCACAAAAGTTTGTAGCCTTGTTTAGCTAATGGTTAGTGACAAAAACAACCTTTTGAAATATGGAAACAATCTCTCAATGTGGGACTTGAATAGTGAGATTGAATCTTTGGAGAAGGACAACTTCCTTTACAATCAGGATGCACCTAGAATCTAATGACTTGAATAGGAAAGGGAAGAAGGATTGTGTGAAATGAAATGAGGTGATGCACCAAATTGAATGTTTTGATTTCCTCTTGCCTATAACTGCACTTGAATTCAATGAAGATCATATAACTACACTGTCCCAAAACACTTATCAACTTAAAACCAATATGAAGGCAAAAAATTGAATTCAAACCTACAAGGAATAAAAACATTCACTAACTAGGTTTGATTAACCACAATTTGCACAACATAATAGCTTAAGATGATGAAATGCATGAAAATATGCAAGTAAGAGATATGATTTATACAAATATTTACACTTGGAATAGGTAGGACCAACAATATCATTAAAATCAGATAAGGTTGTTTACAATCACAGAGAAAAAGTTATATCTGCAAGTGAAACAAAGAAGATTGCCTTTAAAAAAATGTACAAGGTTGCCTTTGAAAGAGTAGGCATAACTCAACATAACTCTGGCTAAGCATCGTGGTTCAAACCCCTACTTGGGTTGAGTCACCAAAAGATTAGATTAGAAAGAAATTTTATTTGCAAGTTGTACACCAAAGTGATAGAAAGAGCCAAACAATAAATAACCTTGCAACAAAAGGAATGGCCATTTCTCTATAAGCACGGGATGATTATTCTCTAATAGTGTGGAACCCCGACTTAAGGAAACTGCAACCATAATAGATAGATAGATAGATAGATAGATACAAAATTTAATATCCACGAGGCTAAACATAGCCTATGGGACAACAAGGCAACTTAAGCTAACTTCAGTAACTTGGTTCGTTTCTTGTGCAAGTTGATGATGAGCCCACCTAACTTCTCAATGTACTCCTCATTGAATAGGTTATGCCAAGAACTACCAGATATAGTGTCCACAAAATTATCCATGTTGTCCATGTAGGCTTCACATTCTAAAAGAAAATGATGTTTGGTTTCCACTTTCCCAGAGTTGCTAAACACACAAATTCTCTCTTCCCAAGCCTCCTTTGGCCTCTTCCAATGTCTGGTCTCACAACAGAGTTGATGAGAGTTGGTTCTTAGCTAAGTAATAACAATTTTAGCTCTCCAAGAAATATTGGCTCCTATGTACGCTTTTTGGATTTGATCACATGTGGGGTTGAGCTCATTGATATAATATATTTTCTTCCTTTTGATCCCATTTCCCCAATTTGTCTTGTAAAATTTCTCCATAACAAAGACCTTTATTTCTTTGTTATTTGTGGGGCACATATTAAATTGGATATTCCATTTACTCATCCACTTCATGTTTTTTTGCATCCGCATCTTTTTTCGTTTACACAATGTATCATTAAAGACAATGTTAGGCCATCTATCTCCTTCCATTTTTTTTATTCTTTTTAGATAGCTTATGAGGCAAACCATAGCAAGTGCCTCGATAGGGGCAGCCCCTATTTCACTTAGCATGATATCATATGGGATGGTGCTTTTGATTTTAAATTTGCTTATGATCAAACACTTTTGGATTCCCTCGATTTGCTTCCATTGTGCTATTGAAGTGTTGATGACCCATAATTCACACCCAGAAAGAACAACCGACAACACAAGAAGACCAAACAAGGTTTGAATAGTTTTCCAATCCCAAACCTCCACTTCACAATACCTATTTTGAAGAGCATAAAATGCCTTCCATCCACCTAATGTCCTTTTATTTCTGCAGCCTAGCCAACTTAGATTTTTGTTAAAATCATTGCCAAGATATTTATACTCCACAACTTCCTCAAGAATGCCACCACCAAAATAAAACTCATGTTGATGTTGTTTTCTATTATTAGAGAAAACCATAACTTTAGTCTTGTTGATATTGACATGCATCCCCACCATTCTGCAAAAGCACTCAAGAGAAAATAAATGTTTTTTATAAACCATAGGCAGATTTGGCAATCAAAATGAGATCATCTACATAGAGGAGCAACTTTATTACAAATTCACCTAACTAGATACCCTCACCATTTTGCATGTTTAGCCACTCTTCAAGTTTATCGATATATAAGCCAAACAAAGTAGGAGATAAAGGAAAACCTTGTTTGACCCCAATATCACTCCTAAAACATTCTGAAATGCTAGCTGAGGTTCTGATTTTGACTTTCACCTCTTCATACATCCTATGAACAACAACTCTAAGATGGGCAGGAATCCCCAATTCTTCCATCCTGAGCCAAAGCTTGTCCTGAGGGACAGTGTCAAAAGCCTTTTTAAAGTAAAAAAAATAACAAAAAACCTCCTCCTTTTTCTCCCACCCTTTTTCGATAATGTGCCTCAAAGTGACACAATGATCAACCGTCGAATGTTTTGGCCTAAAACCAGCTTGCCCTTTTGCACATTTATGGTTTTCTTCCGCCTATTTGCTGATCCTAGTTTCTATCATGCTGCCAAAAAGTTTTGCAAAGAGAGGATTGATCATTATTGTCTTATAGTTGGAGAGATTGTTGACATCACCACTCTTAAAAAGTGGTATTGCAAGGCTGATTGTCCAATCTTTAGGAAACCCCTCTTGATTGATATTGTTGAAGATTTATGTAATGTGTGGTGCAAGGGTTTTCATACCCCACATGAGATACTCTGCTTGAAGCTCAACTAGGTCTTTTACTTTACCCACACCCAACTTCTTAATACCCATATCTATATCCTACACGGTGAAAAGATATGTAGTATTGTTGACCAAGGGTGGTTGGTCCACTCCACCTTCTTGCTCATAGAGTTTCCTAGCATAGTCAAACCATTGGGTGGCTGTAATATTATTTTTAGTTTGCTTCTTCCTTGGCTGGAGTTCTTTCCAAAAAAATTTGGGGTTATTTCTACCTAGGGAAATTAGCTCCTCTCTACTTGTGAACATAAAATCAGTTGTTTTCTTCTTTAGGATATGTTTATAAGCCTTAATGTCAAGGTTTTTTTTATTAGACTCCCTTAGATTTATCCTAGCCATCTTGCATTCCTTATCAAACCATGCATTACAACTTCCTCAATTCTCTCATACAAATTCAGTGAACAAATTGCATAATCCACCACGCTTGCCCCATTGTATGTGTTGCAAGTGAAATTGCTTGACTTAGACCATCTAGCCAAACCATTGTAAATTATTAGATCAAAAGTGCCACATAGAGTGATCAATTCTTCTCCAAAATGATTGCAGCCTTTAGCATCTTCAGATATTATTTCCCACTGATGTTTTCTCTTTTCTATGAGCCAAATAGGGTTACCATTTTCTTTGGAGTTGAATATAATGGCTTGACAATTTGTTGTTCTAGCATTGAAATCTTTGACAAGAATAACATCCCCACGTTGCAAAAAAAAAAAACATCTTTCTTTAAGGAAGCACAGGGGTCATTGTGATCCAAGCCACTTTTTTTTATAAGCTTTAGATACTTGTGGGGCAAAGTAACAAGTTGTGATCCTGAGAAGACTATTATTTTCCACAATTTTGAGCCACACTACAACATTTGGGGTCAATTTTGATGCCAACTTGTGACGACACTACCATTTGTGTGTGTTTTTTGTATTTTTTTGCAAGTGCCCCCGATGGTGTCATAATAGCGACGGTGCCATCGTAATTTCGACACTCGCATGATTATAAACAAAAAGAAAAGAAAAAGAAAGGCTCATTTGTAACTTTTGCGATTGAGCTACGCACATGAAGAGGGCACCATGCGTGAAGAGGGCATTGGACTTTTGCATGTGCGAAGAGAGAACTGGACTTTTGCGTGCGCGAACTAGGCCCTAACTCTACACAGATTCAAGGTAGGCATTCAATTTTTTCTCCTCATCTTCTCTATATTCTTTGATGTTTATGTGTATTTGTTGTAGATTCAAATGGCATTGTATTTCACTAGTTTTGTGCCATTTTTTTTTATGACCCGTGAGCTTTGAAGCTAGGGCATCCATTTATTACTTGTTTTATCACTGCTTGGGGCCCATGAGTTTTGATATGGGCATACATGATGTAAATTTGGTCACTTTTTTTCCTTCTCCATGTACAACCCGTGAGCATTAGGGTACCATGCAAGGAATATAGTAGAACCTCCCTATAATGATTGCCTTAATTTTTCACATGCATAATCGTATTGTCTACAAGCTATTGAATTTTATGTAAGATTTAATGGTATTCAATTAAACTATAAAACTACAATGTCACACAACATTTAAATGATTCTTTTTAATCAAAAACCAAGTAGTGCCCACTACTATATTATGATTGTAGGTGAAAAGAAATAAAGAAAAGGCAGTAAAATAATAGATACTATTTCATTCCAATTTGACACCACTTTGACAACCAATATATGTGTAAGTGGTATGAGGAGAAAGCCATTGTCAAGAAATTTGATGACTTACAAATATAGACTATAATTTAGCTAATTTGCACCCGATAATTTATTACAAGTGAGCTACATGGGTTATATAACTAGACATTATCAACTTTACATGTTTCTAATAGTATTATGTGGCAACAAACCAAAGAGATTTACTCATTTTTAGGTATAATCTTGATTGAAATACTATTTACACAATGCCTTTTATCCGCTGGTGTTGGAAAACCCTCTCCCTTGAACACATGACACACGTGGCCACCACAAGATGCTAGCACATCTTATTTCAACACAATGCCCATTTGGATCAGGATGTTAAAAGTTTCAAAGTAAGCATAATAAATGGAATGAAATGTGAATGAACTTAGTCATATGTATACTTTAAAACATGATTTTAAGCATTTGAAGACAATATAAATCCACAAAATGATCATGGGTTGAGGTAATACATATAGTGCACTTGATGGATCTGAGAAGATCTTCAAAGAAAGTTGGCCAACCACAACCTAAGTCAAATTTAGTTGAAGATTTGTATAATGGTGTGCCACAACTAGCACATTTGCATGTTCCCTCTCCCAAAAAAAAATTACTCTCCAATACCTTAGAACCTAGGGCATACATTCCAAGAGAATTTGGAAAATAACATGTTTTGAATCTAGAAATTAACCTACTCACTTTATCTAAGATGAAAATCTACCCAGCTATATAAATATCTTCTTTGTCTATGGGTGTGTTTTGTCTCCTATGCACAAAATCATGTGCCACTATATGGTCTTCAACAAGTACAACTAGTATCTCTCATTCATTTATCTTTCACTAATCTCCTCTACAGTTGAACCTCACCCCACTTGATTACTTCAACATGGATGTTTGAGAGAAGAACATAACTTGCAACATATTTAGGATTCAACTCAAAAGAAGAGTTTCCATAAATGATCTTATATTGGTATGAGATAGATAGAAACCAAAAAAACATGTCCACACACCAACCACATGTTTGATTGGCATTTTGATGGTAAGGTTTGGAGTTTCTTCAAGATAGTTAAAATGGCCAGGAAGGTCAACTATGGAAAAATAATGTTCAGTTGTAGGCACAATGGAATAACAGTCGGTCATTCCATCTAAGTACTTAGATCCCTCACCCACTAAAACTAGCATGGTTGCATCAGAATAAAACACAAGTGAAACTTATATGATCAGGGTATGCTCCAGAGTGTCTTATTAGTTCACATGAGTTAAGAACATGTTTTCAAAAGCTAGTTTGTGCATATCATACAATGATGATGTTCCATGAGATGACATTATTTAAGGCATTTTTTAAACACTTCACATGTCATGTCTATGGTTTCTGCATATTGTATACATTTCTACTCAATTGTTTGAAAATTTAACATCTGATAAGCATATACATTCATTCATTCTTTGATGGAAATCCATAATTTATTCCAAAGCACTCATTCAATATAGGTTGGAATGCTTCATGTACTACTTCATGCCTTATGTTAATATTTAATATGTTTAACTTCTATCTATGAATATGATTTATAAGACATTAGTATAAATGTATAAGGACTGTTGAACATAACCATGATGTATGATAGGGAGGTGGATAACGGATAGGTCTCTCTGATCATTTAATTATTACTTGAGGACAAGCAATTTTGGGGAGGGTAGGACTGCAATATCCCCTCTCTAAAATAGTATTTTTCAAGTAAATATGAAATATTTAATCCTTTATATAAATTGTCTCAAAATACTTTAATATCTAAGTATTTAATAATAAAAAATAATTATTAATTATCAATTGTTAATATTAATTCTTCCTACGGTACCTTATCCAGTAGTCAAATAGCTTGATTCGTGTCTGGAATCATACACAACAATCATAAGACAACGAAGATAAGAATATCATTCTTGTGAGGATCAACGATTTGGAAAGATGCAGTCTACAACAATTATGTGGAAATAATAATACACCCAACGCTAAATATTCATTGGTGAAATCAACTTATACCTCACGCAAGTCACCAAGTGTGAGACAACAATAAATAATAAGTCTCAAACAATTATGCTAATTGATGGTGAGATATATGTGATGATGTGGCAAGGAAGATTTGATAATAATTGGTAAGAAAATATATATCTATATCATTTATACTGATGTTTACTAATCTTAATTGCAGGAGACATGATGCTGGTAACAAACAAATACTTATTATTAACTACAACGATTAGTATTGAAATGATGTGTTTATTAATGTTATGTCTCATCAAATATGAAGGGGTGCACCTCTCTCCATCTTTAGAAGATATAAGAGGCCATTCAAATATATTCGGTGTTCATCATAAGGAAGAGAACAAAAAGGATAAATTATATTTCTTGCTGGAAAACATCATGTGACGACAAATTAGCATGTTGTAACTTATCTATGAATCAATACTGCTCTACATCTACAGGATAGTATATTTGAATTCTATTAGGAATAAATGGCCAATATATATCTGGTTATATATATAAATTATGTATCTATGCTATTAAAGAAAGGGCCATCATACATTAGTAATATAGACATAATAAATAAATATATAATAATAATAATAATTTATATGTACATTCATTAATAATAAGAGATCGTATATATATATATATATATATATATATATATATATATATATATATATATATATATATATATATATATATATATATATATATATATATATATATATATATATATATATATATATATATAAGGGATACATAATCTTATGGTCTACTATATATATAAAATATGTTAATAATCAGAAGGAAGAGCGATATAAATAAAATAATCAAGGTTTTTCATTCACGACAACCATCACTTATGTATACAAAAATATATTGAAAGATTAGAATAAGATTGGAATCAACATTTGCAACCTATCAAAGTTATATAAATTGAGACATATTATGGCCGATGATTACACACAAAGATAGAGATTCATTATCAACAACCATATCACCGTTATAGTTCACATACAAATATCTCTACATAGGTACGCTGCTCCTGGATGTTGAATCCAAGATGCACATGATTAAATCATCCAATTAATAACTCTAATTTGTCACCCATCGGATTGGAAGGAAGGAATATAAGGATGTCTTCAAGGAGAGCTTGTGTAAATCTCGCCAATAGCTTATGTCCCAAAATAGGGTGGGGGTCAGCGTCCCAATAGTTTGGGCTTGGACTTGTAAACCTTTATGGAGCCTATTGGGAATGGTCTCTAAGCACCTCGGTCACATCCTAAAGTCTTCCTATCCAATTCGACAAGGTAATAAGTTGGACACAGGACCATCAATATAGTGATAAGAGGAAATATAAATTCTATTTAAATTATCATTTCAATTAATTAAGTTGAAATACAAAATAGATCTATGTGAATTACAAGCATGGTAAGTAGACTAGAGAGATCCAAGATTACAAACTAACAAGGGTCATTACAAAAAAATGAATCTATAATTGCTATTTCAACCATTCTCAACACACTAAATCAAATTACATTGAAAAAAAGAATGAAATTATATTAATATAATGGAAGCTCCCTCAAATAGAATAGCTTGATCAACAAATATTGATGAGATTTCAGAGGAAGAGAACAAGCAACCTTAACTCCTTTTAGGATATTTTGGTAGAGCATATTTTAAAAATTTCTTCCCAAAACATCAACCCTCTCCCATGAGAGAAGAAACCTCTAATAGAGACTTATTCATACATAATATTTTTCACAAATTGAAATAGATGGGGGTGGTGGTTGACAACAAATAAGAGAAGTTTATAAATTTAAGAGGTTTAGGCACTATTCCCCCAAACCCTCAAGTGTTTCAAATGACTTAAACTTGCAAAGACTCTTCACAAAGTTCCTAAGTGATAGATCTAGTATCCTTGGGTAGTGTTTACTTGGATTCAAAGGTTTTCAATGGTATCAGGTCACTCCCACACTCCCATTCTCCAAATCTCTTCAAACTGTCCCAGAGGCCTAATGATCCAGTTTAGTAGCCCTGCAGTGACCTTTTCAACATTCAAACTTCACACTTTTCCAAAGCAACAAAGGAATAAACCACATATCCAGATACCCTTTATTTAGTACTTCAACATATCAAAGGATTGCATAAGGTTGTTTTGGAACCATACCAAGTTCTCTGACTGTACCCTTGCAAATGGGCTTGAAAAATGGTGAATTTACAAAGCAACTAGTAGTTTTATGCATCCCCAAGACCCAAACTCCTGGACTATGTCTATTTATGTTTTCAAATGAACAACTCCAAGAGGAATTAACCCCATTTTAGTGCACTATTTTAAGTCTAGCAAGGAATTTCCTAAGAATTTCAAAAGTTAAGAAGGATTTCCAAACTGTACATAGAAAATTCAAGATTGTATATCTTCATAGTAATTGAAAGGATGTGGATTAAAAAATTAGTTTAAAATATTATAGATTAGTTTTAAATAATATAATTTTGAATTATATTGTATGGGTATAATTTTGTTAGATTTGATATATTTAGTTATTAAATTTAAATTTCTACATATATATGTTAAAATAATTTAACTTTTTTTTACTGTGATTTTGGATTTTATTATAGGTTTTACTACTTCAATCTAATGTTACTAATTCTCAATTTCAAGTTATTATGGCAATTTTGACTCTCTCAATCGTAATTCAAATTTAGTTATTTAATTATAATTCTAGGCCACTTCAACCTAATGTTACCAATACCCACCAATTCACATACCAAAAAATTTAAAAAGAATATGTCTAGGAAAGGTGTAAGAGAACATCTCCCCTAGATCATTTCAATTATAAATCCACATTTAATACCACTTAGAAGAAGGATCATCCAAGAGTCACGTCTCTATCAGAGTTACATCTTTGCATTTTTCACAACAATTACATCAACTCTTATATCAAACCTAATTTTAGCACTCGATCTATGTCATGTCCCCTTTCTAGAGACATGTTCGTTCATGACGGGTTTGCCTATCATCGACTCTCATAGGCAAATAGTTTGGAGAGAGAGTCATTGTGCTGATCATTTGATTGCATATTGCTGACAGAGCCTACATTCGATATAGCCTACATCCAGTTTGAGGCCTACATGCAGTTGTAGTGGAGCCTACGTTCAGTTATGAGACTTTGGGGCCTACATTGTTATAATTTTAAGTTGAGATTGCACTTTTTTATATTATAAAGTTACTTTATTATAAAGTGCATTATAATATGATTTTATAAAGGATGTTTCTAGAGGTTCTTAGCAACTTCTCCAAAAAGTGAATAAATAGAGGGCTGGGCCTCTCATTTGAACAAGCTGATTTGAGGATTCTTCTACTTTTCCATATTGGAGCAATTTGTAGTCATTTGATCTGCAAATTTTCATTAGATCTTTGGGAATGATAACTCCCTTGGATTTGCATAACTGAGGAAGTGAGATATCTTCTGAAGGGTTGCACATTGGAAGTGGTATTCAGCCATTTCATGTTGAGCTTATTTGGAATCCTCAGATTTACCTGAGGGTTTGAGTTTTGGTTGTAAGAGGAAGAAAAAGCAGGTCCGAAAAAGCAATCCGAAAAAGTAAAATGAAAAAGAAAAACAAAAAAGCAGATCCGAAAAAGTAGTCCGAAAAAGAAGATCCGAAAAGCAGTCCGAAAAAGCAAATCCGAAAAAGCAGTCCGAAAAAGCAGACCCGAAAAAGCAAAGAAAAAAATAAAAAATAGAATTGCAGCCATCTACAATCAGCTGTAAATTGGGATCAGTTCGGGTGCAATTGGAGGTGTCTACATCAGCATACTTCATCATCGATTTGATCAACATTTGGTGCAGCATTTCCAGGTTTTTATACATTGTTTGATATTGATGTTTTGGGTACCAAAATGGTAAAAATTTGCATAAGTACAGTCACTATATAGCAGTCCAGAATTCCTTTGAACAGTCACTGTTATTTCTCATTGTAATTGGATTGATTTAGTGAAGTGCATTCTATGGTTTGGTCATTACCATAGTTCATTGTTGAAATCTGAATTTGACATAGTTGTCACAGCCCATTATACTCTCAGAATTTAGTCATAGTAATCAGTCTTGGGAAAATTGATCATTGCATTAATAGCAGAGTTTCTCTTTGTTGATATAGTCATTGTAAGGTGCCAAGTGATTGGAATCTCTGAATGTTATTATTAGTGCTGTTAATGTTCATTTTAATATTGGTATTGTTATCTCAATTGTACTTGATGCTCAAAACAATTACAACCTTGAAACACATTATTGCAAACAAACAATTCAGTGCATGTCAAACTTTTGACGAATTTTCTCAGTTCAGCATTAGTGGTTTTTAGTGGCCTATTGGTAAGGGTCATTATAGTGGTATTAGAGCGGTGTTCTTGCCATCCTGTTGGGTAAGAAACCTATATGCATCCTTCAGCATTTGGGCATCACAGGTACTACACACGAAGAAGAGCAGCACTAGAGGGTGAACAGGACTTCGGAGATACTCTTACCATGAGTGAGAGACAGTCACAGAGCCCACCAAGGATTCCTGATGATGAGAGGGAGTTCTTTCGGATGATGGATACTAGACAACAGGAGATAGTCCAGTCTTTGCGTACTTTGACCACTATGATGGAGAGAGTTGTTTAGCCCAGAGCACAGGAACAGGTTAGAGGTACACTTGATCATGATAATAGGAGTGTGGCAGGTTCACAGGGTGCTCCCAGGCATAGGTCTTGGATAGCAGATAGACCTACTCGTCCTACTTTCCTTAGAAAGGAGGCTCAGGAGGAAGGAGAGGGTGATGTGCAGGATGATTTTCAGGATGATCTTAGAGATGCTACTATAGAATGGCAGGCATTACCACCACATGTGCGTGAGTTACTCAACTTTGATCATTACCTGAATCAGAGGAGAGAGCACATGAGGAGTACTCGACAGAACAGGAGACCTAGAGGCCATGATAGTGAGTTGCAGCGAGCTGCTAGTAAGCTCACTTTACCTTCTTTTGATGGTAGTGGACAGATGACAGCATAGGCATGGATACATAAGTTGGATACATTCTTAGCATTAAGGCCCATGTCAGAGATAGATGCCATCAGATATGCCACCTTGCATTTGGAGGGCGTAGCTCATGACTGGTGGTCTCATGGTATGGTTACTTTGCAGCACAACCAGGTGACTTCATACCAGGATTTTATAGACAGATTGGTGGAGCATTTTGACAGGAAGGATCCTGAGATATTCTTCCGTGATCTTGCACAGTTGAGACAGACCGGCAGCTTGGAGATATATATCAGTGAGTTTCAGCGGTTGTCAGTTATGGTGCAGGATGTATCAGAGAGGCGATTGGTCATCTTATTCACTGAGGGATTGTCTGAACCCCTCAAGGGTTGGATCAAGGCATTTGATCCATCATCACTATAGGAGGCCATGAGGAATGCTCGTAGTATGGAGCTTACAACACCTTCTAGCAGGTTCACCCCTAGGAGTTCTACTTCTTTCAGAGATAATAAGAAGTTTGATAAGGGGAAGGGGAAGAAGGTTGATACCAAGGGGAAATCCACTCCACCCTTGGATACTGAGGCACTTAATGACCTACGCAGGAAGAAGCTATGCTTCTATTGCAAAGGTCCATATGATAGGGATCATGACTGTCCTTTGAGGCCTAAGGGGAAGGCCAATAGAGTTATGTGGGCATACTATGAGGACTCAGATTCAGATAGCACAGCACATGAGGATGAGCATAGTGACACAGAGCCTGAGATAGAGGCAGAGGCTTCAGAGCCTAAGGTTGAGCCAGAGTTACATTTGCAGTAGGCACGCTTGTCTAGTATTCAGCAGGAGGGGTCTTTTAGATTGCGTGGAGTTTTAGCAGGACAGAAGGTGATTACCCTAGTTGACACAGGTGCTACGCATAATTTCATTGATACACATTTGGTTGAGCGCTGTGGTATTGAGACAGAGGAGTTTGAGGGTCTCCGAGTGCAGGTTGCTGATGGTTACACTCTTAAGTGTAATAGGATGATCAGAGATATGCCCTTACGCTTGAGCAATTATGAGTTCAAAGCGGATTACATGTAGTTAACATGGGTGACCTAGATATTGTGTTGGGGATGACATGGTTACATTCATTGGGTGAGGTCACTTTCAGACTTAGGGACATGGAGATCAAGTTTGAGGCAGATGGTAGGCAGCATGTCTTGAGGGCTATCAGAAATAGTGATGTCAGGACTATTTCTTTTAGGTGCATGGAGAGGATGGTTAGACACGATGGGATCGGATGGGCAGCCATGTGTACTCTCATGCCTACACAGGAGGAGCATCAGATGACAGAGTATCACCCTAATATTCAGAGATTGAGAGAGCAGTATGATAGGGTGTTCAGTGACATTCCACCTGGCGCACCACCTGATAGAGGGATTGAGCACATCATTAAGTTAAAGGAGGGTGCTAAACCAGTGATGATCACACCATACAGGCATCCTAAGAGGCTCAAGGATGAGATAAAGAAAACCATCAAGGAGCTACTTGAGATGGGGCACATTAGACCGAGCAAGTCTCCTTTTGCTTCTTCAGTAGTATTGGTGAAGAAGAAGGATGGTTCTCTACGTATGTGCATTGATTATAGGGCGCTGAACAAGAGGACTATCAAGAATAGATACCCTATTCTACAGATTGATGAGCTGATAGATGAGCTTCACGGGGCTTGCTACTTCAGCAAGATAGACTTGAGATCAGGATATCATTAGATCAGAGTTAGAGAGCAGGATGTGGAGAAGACAGCATTTAGATGCCATTGTGGACACTTTGAGTTTGTGGTCATGCCATTTGGGTTGACCAATGCACCAGCTACTTTCCAGTCCACGATGAATAAGGTCTTCCATCATCAGTTGAGGAAGTTTGTGTTGGTATTCTTCGATGATATCTTGGTATACAGTCGGACATGGCAGGAGCATGTAGCACATTTGGAGATTGTATTGAGTATATTGCAGACGGAGTCCTTGTATGCCAAGGAGTCCAAATGTGATCTGGGTATGATTGAGCTTTTGTATTTGGGACACATTATCAGTACAGAGGGAGTACAGATGGATCCTAATAAGATCCGTGCTATAGTAGAGTGGCCTATTCCTGAGAACCTGACATAGTTGAGAGGGTTCCTAGGCTTGTGTGGCTTCTATCGCAGATTTGTTAGTGGTTATTCATGACATGCAGCCCCTATGACAGATTTGCTGAAAAAGGGGGCCTTTGTTTGGACATCGGAGGTGCAGGCTTGCTTTGACAGGTTCAAGGAGATTATGACTTCATGCCCAGTGTTAGCATTGCCTGATTTCTCGAAGCCATTTGAGCTTCAGTGTGACACATCTGGAGAGGGTATTGGTGTTATTTTGATGCAGGATAAGCACCCTATTGCCTATGAGAGCAGGAAACTTCATGGACCTGAGAGATCTTTCAGCATCTATGATAAGGAGATGTTAGCTATCATGCACGCATTGGCTAAGTTTAGACAGTATCTAGTGGGTGGTAAGTTTTGTATCAAAACTGATCACAACAGCTTGAGGCATTTCCTTAGTCAGAGAGATCTCAATGACAGGCAGCAGAAGTGGGTGAGTAAGCTACAAGCTTACTATTTTGACATATCATATGTGAGAGGGACTCAGAATGTGGTAGCAGATGCATTGTCACGTAGACCACATCTCAGTGCATTGATTGAGATATCAGAGGATTGGCGACATATGATAGTGGCAGAGTATGCTAGAGACCCATGGGCATCAGGGGTAGTTGATGGGTCAGTTGTTGATACCCGGTATACACTTGTGGATGACTTGATCATCTACAAGAGCCAGATATTTTTAGTCCCAGGATCAAAGGTGAAGCGATCTATTTTGAGAGCTCTTCATGATTCACCTATAGCTGGTCACCCTGGGTACTTCAAGACATATAGACAGGTGCGGGAGTGGTTCACTTGGAAAGGACTGAAGACAGATGTATTGCAGTATGTTTGTGAGTGCCCTGTTTGTCAGTAGAACAAACAAGAGCACACCTTTCCAGCCGGGCTCCTACAGCCACTTCCCATTCCTAATCAGAAGTGGGAGTGCATATCCATGGATTTCATTACGGGCTTGCCCAAGGCCCAAGGGCGTGATTATATCTACGTGGTGGTGGATAGACTGACGAAGTATGCACACTTCTTTCTCATCACTACTACTTTCACAGCCGTATAGGTAGCTGAGGTCTTCTTCAGAGAAGTCTTCAGATTGCATGGGATACCTCGCAGCATAGTGAGTGACAGGGACAACTGATTTTTGAGTCATCTTTGGCAGGAGGTATTCAAACTTTGTGGCACTGAGCTTACACCTAGCACCAATTATCACCCGTAGACGGATGGACAGACAAAGATAGTCAATAAGTGGGTGGAGGGCTATTTGAGGAACTATGTGGCTGGTCAGCAGAGGGCATGGGTGAAATGGATACATATGTGTGAGTATTGTTACAATACCACTTTCCATATGTCGATTCAAATGTCACCTTTCAGGGCTCTATATGGATATGATGCGCCTAGCTTCATTGATTTTCTTATGTCTGATATTAGAGTTCCACGTGCTGGGGATTTGCTTCAGGAGAGCAAGGACATTGTTGATGCTCTCAAGGATAATATAGCCAGGGCACAGAATCAGTACAAGCAGTATGCAGATCAGAAGCGGATTGAGAGGAGCTTTGAGGTTGGTGATATGGTTTACCTCATGCTTCAACCATACAGGCAGTCTACTCTTAAGAAGAGTGGGTCGGAGAAGCTTAAGCCAAGATACTATGGGCCTTTCAGGATCATTAGGCGTGTTGGCGAGTTGGCTTATGAGCTTGAGCTTCCAGCTAATAGTAGAGTGCATAATGTGTTTCATGTGTCATGCCTCAAGAAGGCGTTAGGGCAACATGTTGTACCTTCTACAGTGTTACCACCCTTGGATGATGAGGGGAAGTTGGTTTTGGTGCCAGAGTCTATCTTGGATAGCAGGGAGAAACAGCTTCGCAGGAGAGTTATCAGGGAGTATTTGGTGAAGTGGAGAGATCTTCCTGTTGAGGATGCTACTTGGGAGCCTGAGGAGATTTTGCAGCATCCAGCTTTGAGATTGCCTTAGGGCAAGCAATTTCTAGAGGGGCGGATTGTCATGTCCCCTTTCTAGAGACATGTTCGTTCATGACAGGTTTGCTTATCATTGACTCTCGTAGGCAAATAGTTTGGAGAGAGAGTCATTGTGCTGATCATTTGATTGCATATTGCTGACAGAGCCTACATTTGATATAGCCTACATCCAGTTTGAGGCCTACATGCAGTTGTAGTGGAGCCTACGTTCAGTAATGAGACTTTGGGGCCTACATTGTTATAATTTTAAGTTGAGATTGCACTTTTTTATATTATAAAGTTACTTTATTATAAAGTGCATTATAATATGATTTTATAAAGGATGTTTCTAGAGGTTCTTAGCAACTTCTCCAAAAAGTGAATAAATAGAGGGCTGGGCCTCTCATTTGAACAAGCTGATTTGAGGATTCTTCTACTTTTCCATATTGGAGCAATTTGTAGTCATTTGATCTGCAAATTTTCATTAGATCTTTGGGAACGATAACTCCCTTGGATTTGCATAACTAAGGAAGTGAGATATCTTCTGAAGGGTTGCACATTGGAAGTGGTATTCAGCCATTTCATGTTGAGCTTATTTGGAATCCTCAGATTTACCTGAGGGTTTGAGTTTTGGTTGTAAGAGGAAGAAAAAGCAGGTCTAAAAAAGAAATCCAAAAAAGCAAAATGAAAAAGCAAAACAAAAAAGCGGATCCGAAAAAGCAGATCCGAAAAAGCAGTCCGAAAAAGCAAATCCGAAAAAGCAGTCCAAAAAAGCAAACCCGAAAAAGCAAAGCAAAAAAAATAAAATAGAATTGCAGCCATCTACAATCAGCTGTAAATTGGGATCAGTTTGGGTGCAATTGGAGGTGTCTACATCAGCATACTTCATCATCGATTTGATCAACATTTGGTGCAGCATTTCCAGGTTTTTATACATTGTTTGATATTGATGTTTTGGGTACCAAAATGGTAAAAATCTGCATAAGTACAGTCACTATATAGCAGTCCAGAATTCCTTTGAACAATCACTGTTATTTCTCATTGTAATTGGATTGATTTAGTGAAGTGCATTCTATGGTTTGGTCATTACCATAGTTCATTGTTGAAATCTGAATTTGACATAGTTGTCACAGCCCATTATACTCTCAGAATTCAGTCATAGTAATCAGTCTTGGGAAAATTGATCATTGCATTAATAGCAGAGTTTCTCTTTGTTGATATAGTCATTGTAAGGTGCCAAGTGATTGGAATCTTTGAATGTTATTATTAGTGCTGTTAATGTTCATTTCAATATTGGTATTGTTATCTCAATTGTACTTGATGCTCAAAACAATTACAACCTTGAAACACATTATTGCAAACAAATAATTCAGTGCATGTCAAACTTTTGACGAATTTTCTCAGTTCAGTATTAGTGGTTTTTAGTGGCCTATTGGTAAGGGTCATTATAATCTACTAGTCAAGCATTCTTTATAATTAGGTGTCAAGAACTCAAGGTAATTTTTTAGCATCAAAGTATAGAAACAAGCTACCCAAGGAGGAAATCATAAATCAAGTCAAACTAGTGCTTGATCCAAACTTATTCAACTTAACATCTAAAGGTTTTGGCATGCATAAAATATTTCAACTTAGGAAAACTTTTCTTCCTCAGTACAATTGTCCAAGAAGATGTGTCATTTAAATCTATATTTGTAAGGAAACTGAGGAGAGAATCCTCTTTAGAAGGCCTATAAAATAGAACTACACCATATGAAGAAAAAGTGGAGAAGACAAAACTACCTTTTCAAATATTGAAGGATATTTTTTCACTGTTGTTGTAAATTGATGATTTCAAGATTAAAGCACTATTTTTCTAAGATTTTGTTTTATGAAGCCATTTCATGTTAATGGTCAATCATGATACAAACATGTTAGATTATGTAGAGAGTTTTTTCCACAAAAAGTCCATTTGTGTACACTATTTTTGAACATCACACTTCAAAAAATCAAATAGATAATAGTAATTTTACACTTCATCCCTACCAAAAATTGTAATTAATGAAGTTCATTTATTTTGTAAATATTGAATATTTAATGTTCATTAAAATAGATTATATCATCTTAAAATGGAAGCACTTCCATGTTAAGAGTGTTTAGCCCTTCGAGTAAGTGGTTTGGTGTCATGTTAAGCGCCTTGATTAGGTCTTTGCATGTATTTGGCTTTCCCCCGCTTTCCACTTCTTCTCTGCACTTGATTTCTTCATTCTAGGTAAAATTAGGGTTAAGGTCTTAAGGACTTTCCTGATTTTCCCTCTTCCATGGCTCTATTTTCTAGGTAGGATTTAGAAATGAGACCTCCTAGTCCTTCATCATATCATTCTGAGGATTTTCTATCTGTTCTTGACACTGGGCCCTATTTAGACAATAATTTCCAAGTTTCTAGCATCTCTTGGAACCTCTGCTGCATATCCTGACAAAGTTAGGGTCTGAGGTCAATGTCAACCTTGACCCTAACCAAGTCAGGGTCGACCTCGACCTTGACCTCTTCCCATCGGGATTTCAAATTGTCATTTGTCGGCAGTTTGGCTTTCGGGATAATTATTTCTCTACCTTCGGGTCGGCTGTTTCGGGCTCCAAAATGGTAAATCCTTTAATTGTATTTAATCAAGGTATATTTTCTAAAGGTTAGGACCT
Organism: Chamaecyparis obtusa; assembly: GCA_027943335.1. Lineage (NCBI taxonomy): Eukaryota > Viridiplantae > Streptophyta > Pinopsida > Cupressales > Cupressaceae > Chamaecyparis > Chamaecyparis obtusa. The sequence continues at coordinate 351,799 of BSBK01005594.1, read as the reverse complement.
ATTTGGGATTTAATTCTCCAAGGTGGCCCATCTAGAGGAGTGTGCCCTAGATCACTATAAAAGGAGGCCTTCCTCTCTCATTTTCACATCACTCCAACATCAAGCTTTCATATCTCATCCAAGCAATCAAGCATCTAGAGCTCTCAAGTGTTCAAGTGCAAGAAAGTCTTCAAGCATTCAAGTGTTCAAGCATTCATCCATCAAGGAGTTCCATTGTTAGCTATTGAAGGATTCAATCTCCTTGGAGCCCCCTTGAAGATCCATCCTTCTCCATCCATTCAAGCCTTCTCATATGCAAAGATCAAATCAAGATTGGTGTTGAAGATCAAGTACCATTGATTAGAGATATCTTTCCATCCATTGAAGCATTCCTACTTGTGGATTTGAGGATTCAAATTTTTTTCAAGGACTTCAACATAAGCAAGGTGATTTGTTTCAATTACGTTGTTTATGCATAATATATTTCAATTCAATTTCAAGGTTAATTCCTAAATTGGGGTTTGACCAAGGCAAACCCCCCACACAACCAAAAACCCCCATTTTCTTACAGGTACAGGTGTGAAATCTCAAATCTGAGAGCGAATTTGGATACCCTTTTCGGTAATCTTTCAAGATCTGCGAACAGAATTGGAATCAGACTTCAAATAAATAATGTGGTCTTTGACCTTTTAAAAGGTCAAAGTCGACCTGTGTGAATTTGGAGAAAAGATTTCTGGGTTTTATCCACCTCGACATTTCTAGTCCAGAATAGGTGACAGAATCTTCTGAAAGTTCATATAGAAGCCAGAATTTAGCATTTTCCAGATCTGCCCTAATTCAAGGTTAGTATTTGCACTTCAATTATTTCAGATTTCAAGCTTAATCCAACTATAGAGAAGTATAGGGTTTCTCTCTCTCTCTTTCATATTCTTCATAGATTGATTCGATTGTGTATTAACCTCTTGGTTGATCAAATTGGATCTCTCCTTTGGGAATTTGGATTTAGGAGTGAATCTTACATTTTCCCCACACACTTACACAAATAGAGGTGATCCCAAATTACATCTATTCACAAATCAAATGAGTTAATATTATAAAGACATAGATTCATTCCCAAGAAGTTGGAGTGCATATACATTATCATATAGAAAGAAGTTGGAGTGCATATACATTATCATATAGAATAATTATTTGAACAGTTTCAAATATTTTTATCTATATTTTAATTAAATATAGATACATTAATGAAAATATTCTTCATTCACTTTCCAAAGAGAATATTTCAATATAAACAACCCCAAATAAGAAAGCAAATTCAGAACTTCAAACATTATACAATTTATTTGTTATAAATTTTAAATGAGATTAAATTTCAACAACAATACATTATTTGTAATTTCAGCTATTTTTTCCCTACTTTACAATTAAATTTATTTCTTATTAACAATACATTTAATAAATTATCAAATAGCTTTATATCTCAAAGCTCTCTAAATCTCCTGAGAGGTTTTCAGTTTTTACGTGTTGGCCCTCAATTGAAAAGAAGTAACCATTCTCTTTGATGAGAACAAAATCTACAAGAACGCATGCACTCCATTTCTATTGGAGAAACATTTATTAATAGTAACAATAAATTTTTTTATCTTGATTCTCATGTACAACACTTTTTGTTTTGAAATCTTAAATATTCTTAATTTAAAACTTACAATCTTGAATACTATGATGTGGACTGTCACAATGAATAAATGATGGGATGCAGTCAATTGAATGGTTCGGTAAATGAAGTAGCATTTTCTATCCAAAACTAATGGTGGCATTGACAAAAAGCATTCATGTGGCTGGTGCGCCTCTTTAATATAAGGAAACATATTTTTTGTTATTTTACTTCAATTCACTAGTCACATTATGCCATTGCATGTCCCTCTGATCTGATTCTCTGGAAGGAATCTAGAGAATCAGATTTGTCTAAGTAATCAGTCCAATTTGACTTACCAGTGAAGCATAGGACATCCCAACACTTTTAGTTCATTGGTAAGTCATCCCCTGCCAACTAGTACATAGATTCTCCATTTATTTTTCTCTGGAGTTCTCTAAGTCATTCTGAATTCATATTTAAGCTTCTTAGCTTGAACTTTAATTTGTCAACTGGTACACTTCTGCAAAGACTTCAAAATTCTCTATCATAGTTCTATCTTTGCATTTTTTAGAATAATTACAATAAAGTTGTTAGATTACCACAATTCATATTAGTACTATAAAATTTTATGAAATTCCATTGCATCATAATTACAATAGTTCTTACATCAACAAATAGGTCTTACAACATAAAGTTTAGGGCCATAAATTTTAGAATCGAGATCATGTAGAAGTCTAGGGTGATAAGTCTCAAAATTAAGATCACCATTTTAATCTCAACATTTCACAAATTATGAGTATGATCAAATTTAGATTTCATTGTTATGGTTTCAACACAACTTGTTCAAAGGAATTCTAAATGATTGTATCAAAATTATGCTTGAAATAGTGAAAAATATGACTATTAGGCTCCTTGTAAAGGCCAAGGATACACAAAAAGTTCAAGGTCGCCTTCAAAATGTACAAGACTACCTTGACAACCTTAATTTAAGTCTTTACAACAATCTAAATTTTATCTAATAGAACATTCATCATAGGTAGCACATTCAACATAGATGTTGGTGTCTAGATCTAGTCTTTGAATCTAGATATCAAGTCTCTACCACTATTAAATCAAACTTATATTTAATACCATCAATTATTTTTACTTCTAGATTTATCTATCATAGGTACACATTTAAACGTAGCTCATATATATAGATTGTCTTGTATTGGGACCTTTGTTAAATTTATTAGCCAAAATTTTAGTGTATTTGTATCTTATTATTCCTCTAGATAAATTTGTTAAGCCAAACTTGCATGTCTAGCCTTTAGGTTAATTTTAATTTTTATCTATTTTAGATTTTTATGCTCTATTTTTTTATAATATTTATTTTATCCTTATGAATATAGTGTTTCACCTCATATTTGAATTTTATTTGGTTGTTACCTTTGAAAGTTCACTTATTTTGGTTTGTGTTTCATCATTAGTTCCTTTGATTTCTCCTTTACAATGCATATCATGATTTTACTATGCATTTGCATCAAGATAAGGGACGAAAAAGTGTCCATAAATACATATAATTTCATAACATAATCATGCTACTAAAAGTAAAACTGGACCATATATTCCAATCATTATAATCATTATGTCTTAATCATACTTTCTAGTAGCATAATCACATTATAACATGAGTGTATTAGAGTTTGAAAAAGTGAAAATCCCATCATTAAACATGGAATAATTTTGAATTATCATCTTAAACCTTCTTCCTCGTCAACTGTACATGTTTTTTAATGAAATTTCATGAAACATCCACACTGTCAAACTATTTTTTTAGATTTATAACAAAATATTTTTCTTGTACAATTTAAATTTAAATTAAAGTATCATTTTTTATACTTTTAGTGATGTCTCAAATACATCTATGCTACTTCTTCTACATATGTTTTTCTACAAGTTGGCTATGTGCAGATCAAAGGCAGGTTTTAAACGGTCTTTTCCAAAAATGGAAAACACTGATCTTGGTGCCCCTGCACCATTCCCCCTCCATGCAAAGAACTCTTGCCCCAAGAGTTGGCTTTCTTGTGTCCACTATGTGTTCCTATGAAAGTAAGATGTTGAGGGATGGGATAATCCCCTAGAGTGACCTGCCTTGGTCTTCCACACCCTGCATTCATACACAAGAAATTAGATAAAAAATGATTGGTACTTGACTGTCTTTTCTCATGATAGTACCATTATTGCTTAACTCTCTGCATTGTTGATCTCATTGCTTAGATCTTTTTGATCTAACCCCTATCTCTCTTTTCTTTGTAGGTTCTGGATCACATAGGAGCACATTGGATTCATACCCGACGATGAGACAATTTATTGTCTCTATTTTGTGATAATCTTTATCTTTTGTTAAAACATTTCCAAGACATTCATGGACCTATAACTATTTGAACTTGTGATAAGTATAGTTAGAACCACCAAGATTATGGGTAGTTATATATGACATGTTTTGTTGAACATTATATATATATATATATATATATATATATATATATATATATATATATATATATATATATATATATATATATATATATATATATATATATATATATATATATATATATATATATATATATATATATATATATATATATATATATATATATATATATATATATATATATATATATTGCAGTACTTCATATAGCTACTTGAATCTGTGTTCTAATATTTGGGTAAGAATTGACTAGTTGACTTGTATACATATCGCATGCTACTAACCTGCCAGGAAAACAAGGAACACCAGGAGAGTGGATTGACTGCATTAAAGAAGAAAGGTTGAAGTTCCAGCTATGACGGAGAAAGACATCACATCGCCAAGGATCATGCCACTACTAGAGAGGAGCCATCATTCCAGAGAATATAGGAAACAACTCTTCTATATTTCTTCAGTGCTCATCATTTTGTTGAATTAGTTATTCAGACTTTATTGTAATCTATCATGGGTTGTTATATTTCCTTCTTCTATGGCAAGACTTAGTCAGAACTTACTTTCATGCTTTCAATACGCATGAATCCTCTATATAAAGGGATTTGATTGGTTTAGTTGTGTAATGAGAAAATATATACAATTGTTGTGTTTAGTATAGCAGAGCTACTCTTTCTGTTTTTCATGTATTGTTCCATTATGATGTAATTAGTTTATGAGAATATGATGAAAGAGCGATTTTGAAGTATCTTCTGAGTTAATAGTTAGCAGAAGCTGACCAAGGGGGCCCACTTGGGAGGTGGAGTAGATTATAATAGAGTAGAATTACTTTTTATATTTCCTGTGCTTTCAAGTAGAAGTTACTATTTTACTCTTGAAACATTATTACTGTGAATGTTCCTGCAACACTTGCAGAGATAGACATAGTGAACGCTTTGAGTTGCTAAACAAGATTAGGATAAGTTTACAAGCTTTCAATAGTAATTTCATTAAGTATTTAAGTGTGCTTACTTCCTTGTAGCAATAGCATAGGTTTCTTTCATGCATTTTATCTTCCTGCAGCATAGGTAGTATGACTCTTTGAGGGACTTAGTGCACAAACTATGTTGTCCCATTTCAAGTCTACGTCCCTGGGTTGACAATCTAAATGCATTTCATGATGGGAAAAGTAATCCTTAGTATGAATACATTATTTCTAAGAGAGACAATGACATGATTATCATTACCTATTGTGAGACTGTTCATTTTTGGCATTGCTGCCGGGGATGGTGTCAAACTGAGAACCTTAATGAGTCATTCATTTTAAAGATAGTTTTCCATTCTTAATCAATAGTTAGTAGTTGTTAGCTTGCTTCACATGTTCATTAACTCACTTTCTTGCATCAAAGAAGGCAAGATGTTCATGGCAAATTTCTCCCAAAAGAACCTGTTAAACTAAAAGAAGAATTTGAAGAAATTGAGTTACCATTTGTTGACGTAAGTCCTCAGTTTGCTGCATCACCTTCAATAGAAGAAGATCCTTTTGATCCATTTGACCTTCACCATTTTGTAGAGATATTAGCCAGTTTTCTTAATAGCTCTAATCCATGACCATTTGTTGGCTAAAACCTTTTGGTTAATAATACCTACAGCCACAGTTTCATTACCCAACACCTCCAAGTAATGGCAACTCCTACCTTTCCATTTCCTATTCCAAGCCTTATCAACAATCCTAATCTCAAGAACATACCTGCTTCGGCCCTTCCAAAGTTCTATGGCCTTATTACTGAGGACCATGACACCTTTTTATTCAAATTTGACATTTTGTGTTGAAGTTTTGACTATAATACTGATAGTCATAAATTCAAGTTGTTCCCAACAACATTGAAGGATTCAACTCTCAAAGGGTTCATGGGCTTAGGAGAAAATGCAGTAACTGATTGGGATGGGATGAGAGATTTGTTTTTGCAGAAATATAAGGAATACTGCAAAGGAGGTTATTTAAGAGGATATGACATCTTCCAAATGTCATAGAAAGAAGAAAAGACCCTGGAGGACTAAATATCACGCTTCTTATACAATTTGCAAAAGAATCCTCAACATGCACTGCAGGAAGATTAAAAAAAACTACTCTTTTTGAGAGGAGTGAATGATAACTATCTAGAAGCATTGGACCTTATGGCTGGAGGAGATGTATCTTGGTCTTCTTGGAATGATCTCAAGAAGATTTGTTTGAATTATTCCAGAGTAGCAGTGAAGAAGGGCAGAGGATTCCTTCCAACACTTGCAAAAGGAAGTAGCTCTGGCATTTCCAAGATAGAAATCTCAAACCTGCTGTCAGACTTCAAGCAGGACATCATTAATGATGTTGCTACACACATGGACATGATGACTGCCAAGAAGAAGCATGTAGATGCGGAGGCACAACTTGCTGAATAATGTCCCCATTGATGCAAGCAAAAGAAGGATTGTAAATGCAAGCTGATTACGAACCTGGAGAATCAACACCTTCCAACTGAGTATTTAAAGATAGAAGAAGAGGATGAGCAAGTAGTCTTTGTTACTCAACATCAACCATGGGCCACGAGACAAGGTATGCCTCAAGACCCTCTACAAATTTCAAATCCTTATAATAGTCAATGGCAAAACTAGAATGTCCAAAACCCTCCTCAGTATACTCAATCTACTTGGAATAATAACTAGCCCAACAATCAACAGAATTAGTGGTTGAATCCACAACAACCCTAATGGCCACAACCTCCAAATTAATGGCAATCGCTTTAGGGAAATTGGCAACCCACTAACTAGTGGAGAGGACCTCAATAATGGCCTAATCCAAATCTTAAGTATCCACCCTTACCACCTCTAGTGAATCCACCTGCAATTATGCCGCCTCCTGCAAACATAGGCCCTCAAAAGTAGACACAGTTACCTGCTCAGCCACAACCAAATCCAAATAGTCAACTACAACAAAAACAAATGTATGCTAATGATGCTCAACAGTACCCTACTTATGCACTCAATATAGTCGATATACACCTAAGATCAGGTACTACTCTACCTGCACCTGAACCCCCTATCATCACGGAAGTGCCAGACCTTCTTGCAACATCATTACCACTTCTAGAGAATGCTTTGCCAAATACAGTTCCCCCAACTAATGTCTCCAATCTAGCTAATATTCAGACACCAGTAAAACCTCCTTTTCCTTAGAGGCTTAGCCTGGACAAACCTATATCCAAAGAAGACCAACCATTTGATATCCTTAACCAACTAAAAAGTATGCATATCCAGATTCCTCTATTTCAAGCCATTAAAGATGTTCCTATCTATGGAAAATAAATTAAGGAAGCTTGTCTCAAAAAGAAAGGAAGAAAGAAAAAGGATCCCAAAATAGTTCATGTTATAGGACAGCTAGCTGATATTATGTTGGGAAAGCTTGTAATTCCAAAGTATTCTGATCTTGGGAGCCTGGTTGTTACTATCATCATTAATGGTCAGTCTGTAACAAATGCTTTAATAGGCTTAGGTGCAAGCATTAATGTCATGACTAAGGATACCATGAATAAACTGATTATAGAAGGATTGCGAACTACGCCAACAATCTTACAACTTGCAAATAGTTCTACTGTCACCCCTAATGGGATGATAGAAGACATAATAGTTACCTTAGACTCCTGGGAATATCCTATTGATTTCATGATTTTATCACCCAAGGTCAATCTTGTTGGTTACCCTATTATTTTAGGATGTCCATGGTTAGCAACATCTGACACCAACATTAGTTGTAGATCAGGGAACATGACAATTTTAGATGGACAAACAACTAAGAAAATAACTTTATACCCTCCAGCTCAACCTTGGCCAGATTTAAGCACCCCTAAATGGCCAGATTTAGGAGATGGAGAAGAAGAGTTGAACTCTATGGCTCAGCTCATGATGTTACATAGGTAGTCTTTTCTAAAGTTGCAAGAGGAAGATGCAGTGATTAGGATCATCCTTAATAATGACTGTGTTGTGATAAAAGACATTTCTAAGAGCTCTGTGTTGGAGTTGTCCACCTACGAGGACCATGTTGAGAACTATGTTTTACCATCAGAACCCAATATTACCCATTAGTTACTAACCTGTGAAGTATTTACTAGACCTATCTCTAAAGTATCCATGCTTAACCTTACCACTACTAGTGAGCTTTCCCAGGGTCACACCCTTCATGTTAATAACAAGCTACCCCCACAATAGTTGGAGCAATTAACCAAACTCCTACAAACACATGAAAAAACATTTGCATGGGACTATGGGGATATGAAGGGACCGAGCCCCACACTTTGTACTCATAGGATTTATATCAATGAAGGAAGTCTACCACTCTACCAACCTCAGAGAAGGATTAACCCAACGTTAAGAGAGATAGTTAAAACAGAGTTACAAAAGCTGCTAGATGCTAGTTTTATATATCCAATCTCTGATAGAAAATGGGTATCACCTTTGGTCATAGTGCCTAAAAAGGGTGGTAAATGGAGAATCTGTGTAGATTATAGGGAATTAAACAGAGCCACAAAGAAAGATCATTTCCCCTTACCTTTTATTGATCAAGTACTTGATACTTTAGCTGGTAAAAAGTATTTTTCTTTTCTTGATGGATATAGTGGATACAATCAGATTAGTATTGCTCTAGAGGATTAGGAAAAGATGACATTCACCTGTCCCTGGGGAACATATGCATATTTTTTCCTACCATTTGCATTGTGTAATGCTCCAACAACATTCTAGAGGGCTACAATTAGTATTTTTGCTGACATTTCACATGATTACATGGAGATATACATGGATGATTCTACTGCATTTGGGGTCACTTTTAAAGAAGCTCTATAGAATTTGGAAAAGGTACTGATCAGATGCAAGGAACACAATCTCTCTCTCAATAGTGAGAAATGTTTTATGCTGATATAGGAAGGCGTTGTACTTGGACATTTCATTTCAGTAGCAAGTATCCAAGTAGACCCAACAAAATTTGAGGTAATTCTCACATTACCTACACCTACTAAGCAAAAAGATGTAAGATCCTTCTTAGGACATGCTAGATATTATTGTAAGGAAACTCAGGTGCAGAAACAACTTCCTACACTAATCTCTAAAGGAACGTATTGTGCAAATTCTTTTTAAATCCTTACAATTTCAGATTCGTTAACTACTTTAACAAAGATATTGCAGCCATATACCATGCATACAGAAAATAGATAGAGAAGATTGAAACACATAAACACAAAGATATGCCGGTGGGGAAAAACCTTTCGGTAAAACAACCCCACCCCTCCAAAACCTGCACAATGTATTATCTTCAACACAAAGACTACAACACACTTGCAATGCAAGTTCTTTCAGGAGATGAGAGACTAGTAAAACTTATTTATCTCCCATAGGAGCAGCATCATATATATAGACTTCTCAGGACCCAACAAATACCCAAAAAAGGAGTTTGGCGTCCAACCACCAAGACCCATGCACAAAGCCACATGTACATAGCTGTTACATGCAATCCCAAGAATATGTGTCTATCCCTAGAATAGACTATGACAGCTTGTCATAGAATCTGCCAAAAATAACAGTCATAAGAGAAGTGTAAGAGAATATGTCATACCAACCTATTTTTGGCATATTCTCTTACACACACCAACCACTTCTTCTTGGGTGCCCAAATAGGCCCAAGTCATAAGATAATCTTACACCTGTCATAGCACATTCCTTAAATAGTTCTTACACATCATAGCAATTTGTCATGACCATTTCAGTCATGATCTCCTTACGCACAAGATGCTGACACATCAAGTGGAGTGAGACATCAACATGCCAACTAGACATGTACACTCACACTTAATTTCATTATTTGCAAAAAATACATTTACAAAAAAAATAATAGAAATAGGAATTATCCAAGGTTGAGACACCTTATTCCTAACATTCTCCCACTTGTCGAACACCTTGTAAGAGCAACAGGAACATAACAGGAACTTTAACCACTATAGGCCAAAAGGCCCATAGACTCCGAACACCATCTGAACTTCTCAGTGCCCACTGGTTTCGTTAATGCATCTGCAACATTCTTCATAGTATCTACCTTCTCCAAATTTACCTTTCCATCCTGCACCATATCTCTCACAAAGTGAAAGTGCACATCAATGTGCTTCATTCTAGCATGGAAAGTTAGATTTTTTGCAAGGCAAATAGCGCTCTGACTGTCACACCAAATAGTAATCTATTTTGCATCAACACCAACATCAGAACACAATCTCCTAAGCCAAATGGATTCCTTACAAGCATGAGTAGTAGCCATGTACTCAGCTTCTATAGTGGACAAAGCAACCACAGGTTGTCACTTATTCATCCAACTAATGGCACCACCAAACATAGTGAACACATAAGCACTGGTGGATCTCTTGCTGTCAATATCACCTGCCCAATCTGAATCCACAAACCCACGAATACAAACTGAATGCGGAGATCCAGAAGAGTTACCATGATAACATATGGAGTAATATGATGTACCCCTCAAATATCTAAATACTCGCTTAACTGCATCCCAACGTACCCATCCAAGGTTAGCCATAAACTGACTCAAGACTCCCATTGCTTGGGCAATGTCTTGTCTAGTAAAGACTATAGCATACATAAGACTGCCAACTACACTAGCATAAGGTACTCTACTCATGTCCTCCACCTCACTAGGATATTTTGGACAATCATCTATAGATAATTTTGTTCCCATAGAAATAGGAACACAAAGTGGTCTATAATTTGCCATGTTGAACCTGTCCAACACATACTTCACATACTTACTTTGGCTCAACCAAAGTTTTATGTTAGACCTGTCTCTACTGATTTCCATACCCAAGATGTACCTAGCTACCCCAAGATATTTCATCTCAAACTGTGCCAACAACTGAGATTTAAAATCAGAAATCATACCCTTACCCTTCCCAAACAGCAACATATCATCAACATATAATGCAACAATAAGAAGGCAATCATTTTCAACTTTGAAATAAACACAATGATTTGATTTCAATCTTACAAATCCAATTGACAACACAAAGGCATCAAACTTAAGGTACCACATCCTAGGAGATTGCTTCAAACCATATAGAGATTTCTTTAATCTACAAACTAAGGATTCTTTACCTTTAACAATGTAGTGCTCAGGCTGTGACATATAAATCTCTTCCTCCAAATCACCATGAAGGAAAGCTGTCTTCACATCCATCTATTCTATCTCTAAATCATATGATGTATCAAGAGATAACAAAAATCTAATGGATGTCAACTTTGCAACAGGAGAGAATATTTCACCATAATCTATTCCCTCTACCTGTGAATACCCCTTTGCAACCAATCTAACTTTGTACCTATCAACACTGCCATCTACATAGAATTTATTCTTGAACACCCATTTACAACTAATAGATTTTCTCCTTTTAGGAAAAGGTACAAGGTCCCAAGTTTTGTTTTTCTCCAATGAAGCCATCTCGCCATCCATAGCCTCAATCCAGGAACCTGCATCTTCCATGCCCAAAGCCTCTTTCACAGATCTAGGCTCATCGGTGTTAGTAATCAAAGCAAAGGCACAACTGGAATCTAACATAGAATAACCAAACCTTTCTAGTTTCTTTCTTTCTCTTGTGGATCTCCTCAAGGGCTGAGGTTGAGGTTGTTCTTCCTCTTCTTCTGAACTATCAGAGCTGCTAGAGCTCTTCTCATCATTAGACCCAACATGGTCCCTCTATTCAGTCTTCTCAGGGGTAGGAGGCAACTAAAAAACATCTTTTTCCTTTTCTTTTTCATCAGACCACACCTCCATGGGTGTCTTACCAACAAGAGATGATGTAGGAGATCTGTTAACTAGATAGCAAGCAGTGGCCACAGCTTTGGCCCAAAACCTTTGTTCTAAACCAGCTCCACTAAGCATACTCCTAGCCTTCTCCATCAGTGTCCTGTTCATTCTCTTTGCAACTCCATTTTGCTATGGGGTATAAGGAGTTATCTTATGCCTCTCGATACCTCGTTCCTTACAGAACTGTTCAAACTCTGCTGAGAAAAACTCACCACCATTATCAATTCTCACACACTTAATCTTCTTACTAGTCTGATTCTCTATAAGGGATTTAAATTCCTTGAACTGACTAAAGACTTGTGTCTTACTTTTAAGGAAATAAATCCAAGTCCTTCTACTGTAATCATCTATGAAAGATACAAAAAATACAGACTTGGAGATTGAAGGAACTTTTACAGGACCAAATACATCAGAATGAATAAGATCCAAAACATCAGAAGATTTGTGAGAACTAGAGTAAAACTGAACATGATTTTGTTTACCATAGGCACAGTGTTAAGAAGTCAAACTCGAGATTGCAATCATTTAACCCCTCAATGAGGTTTTTATTCTTTAGGGTCCTAAGACCCTTCTCACCAATGTGGCCAAATCTCATATGCCACAACATTGTCTTTTCTGCAGGAAGCTTGCCTTCCAAAGTGTTTGCACCCTTAGGTACACTTACTGCACTACCATCGGAACCCATTGCCACAGTCTTCTTTACTGCTTGTTCAGATGGTGGGGATGAAGTGATAGCCACTCTCTTCTTTGAAATAGAAGAACTATTGCACTGAGCAATGCATGCTTCAAGTTGAAACAAAGTACCTCTCCTAGTACCTCTAGTGAGCACCATAGAACCTCTCATCATCTTGCATCCATCTTTCGAAAAGACAAATTGCACACCCACATCATTCAACATACTTACAAATAATAGGTTTCATGCCAAACCCAGAATGTGCATAACTTCATTGATTCCCTTTACTCGTCCATCAAGAAATCTGATAGTGACCCTTCCGCGTCCAACTATCTTTAGGTGAGAATCATCACCCAAGTACACCTTTCCACCATCAAACTCTTCATATTTTGAGAACCAGTTTCAATGAGAGGTCATGTGAAAAGAAGCACCCGAGTCTACCAACCACACATCATCAGATGCATGGGCTGCCAAAGCTGCAATAAAAGCATCTCCATCTTCTTGAGATTTTTCGGAAGCTGAATCTGAGCCTTTCTTCTTCTTCTTCGGTTCTTTGCAGTCCCTCCAAAAGTGCCTAGTTTTATCATAGTTCCAACATTTCACCTTGGACTTTCCAGGAGTCTTAGAACTCCCACAGGATTTGGATCTACCCTTCTTTGACTTGTTGTCATTTTGCTTTCCTCTATCGTTGGATCTCCTGCGAACAACAAGGGCTTCCTTAGATGAATCTGAAGTCTTTCTTCACATCTCCTCAGATAGCAGCGAAGACACCACATCATCCATACAGAATGTGACTATAGTACTTCTGAGAGCCATCACAAGATGGTCCCACAAATTCAGCAAGGAACAAAGCAGGGTCATACAACGATCCTCCTCCTCGATCTTGGCACCGGATGATGCCAACTGTGCAATCAATAAATTGAATGCGTTGAGATGATCAGTTACGGATCCACCTTCCTCCATTCTTAAAGAATACAACTTCTTTCTTAGGAACAAATTATTCACCAGAGATTTGGCCTGATACACAGACCCAAGTCATTGCCATAAAGAATTTGCAGTAGTCTCATCAAGAACATTTAGAAGAATGACATCTGCTAGACAGAGTCTGATGAGACCCTTAGCCTTTCGATCCTTGATCTCCCAATCTGCTTGCGATATCATTGCAGGTTTCACATCAAGTGAAGTAGCCTCCCATAGATCGCGGTCTTCAAGCATGTCTTCCATCTTGAGTTTCCACAACTCAAAATTAGTGCCATTAAATTTATCCACCTCCATTCTACTGTATGAGGAACTTACCATCTCAATCTGCAAATAAGATTCAGAATGCTCTATAAAAAACTCCCACTCAACTTGAGATTAGCTCAAAAAACCCTACCCAACAACTAGGATAAAAATTTGATCAGGCTCTGATACCACTTGTAAGGAAACTCAGGTGCAGAAACAACTTCCTACACTAATCTCTAAAGGAAAGTATTGTGCAAATTCTTTTTAAATCCTTACAATTTCAGATTCGTTAACTACTTTAACAAAGATATTGTAGCCATATACCATGCATACAGAAAATAGATAGAGAAGATTGAAACACATAAACACAAAGATATGCCGGTGGGGAAAAACCTTTAAGTAAAACAACCCCACCCCTCCAAAACCTGCACAATGTATTATCTTCAACACAAAGACTACAACACACTTGCAATGCAAGTTCTTTCAGGAGATGAGAGACTAGTAAAACTTATTTATCTCCCATAGGAGCAGCATCATATATATAGACTTCTTAGGACCCAAAAAATACCCAAAAAAGGAGTTTGGCGTCCAACCACCAAGACCCATGCACAAAGCCACATGTACACAGCTGTTACATACAATCCCAAGAATACGCATCCATCCCTAAAATAGACTATGACAGCTTGTCATAGAATCTGCCAAAAATAACGGTCACAAGAGAAGTGTAAGAGAATCTGTCATACCAACCTATTTTTGGCATATTCTCTTACACACACCAACCACTTCTTCTTGGGCACCCAAATAGGCCCAAGTCATAAGATGCTCTTACACCTGTCATAACACATTCCTTAAATAGTTCTTACGCGTCATAGGAATCCGTTATGACTGTTTCAGTCATGATCTCCTTACGCACAAGATGTCGACACATCAACATGCCAACTAGACTTGTACACTCACACTTAATTTCATTATTTGCAAAAAATACATTTACAAAACAAATAATAAAAATAGGAATTATCCAAGGTTGAGACACCTTATTCCTAACAATTATAGGAATTTTATTCAAAATTTTAGTCAAATAGCTAGTCCTCTATACACCTTGCTTACTAAAGAGACCAAGTTTATATGGACATCAGCTTGTGATGAATCCTTCATGCAGCTCAAGTCACTTCTGACAACTGCACCAGTCCTTAAAGGACCCGATTGGTCTCTCCCATTTCACATACATACAGATGCTTCAGACTATGCAATAGGTGTTGTGTTAGGACAAAAGCCTAGTAACCTTGAAAATTCCATTTACTATATCAGCAAGAGCCTACATGGACCATAATTAAATTACATAGTAACTAAAAAAGAATTACTAGCTGTAGTTTATGCCTTAAACAAATTCCACCATTATGTAACAGGTTACCCCATCTTTGTTCATACTGACCATACAACAATCAAGTATCTAATGAACAAACCTGCCATCATAGGCAGGTTAGCAAGATGGCTTCTTCTTTTGCAGGAATTTGATATAACCATTATTGACAAGCCAGGGAAGGCAAATGTAGGGGCTGACTATTTATCTAGAATTTAGAATGCTGACTCATATGCTACTATGGTTGATGATACATTCCCTGATGAACACCTGTTTCATATTGCTGTAAAAAATCCATGGTATGCTTATATAGCTAATTACCTTGCAGCTAACAAAATGCCCTCACATTTCTCTCCAAAGGTTAGACGAATGCTTGTTGAATTTTTTTTTCAATTCTCCTGGATTGACAACACCTTATTTTATATTGGTCCAGACCAAATCGTGAGAAGGTGTGTGTGAGAGGATGAGACATATGATATTATCCACGCTTGTCATGATGAGCCATGTGGAGGCCACTTTGTAGCCAAGAGGACAACACTGAAGATCCTAACAACAAGTTACTACTGGCCAACACTTCACAAGGATGCAACCAGCTATACAAGAAAATGTGACAAATGCCAGAGAATGGGTCATCCCATCAAATCAGATGAAATGCCCTTAAACCCACAAGTGGTGGTAACACCATTTCACAAATGGGGCATGGATTTTATTGGTCCAATAGATCCTCCTTCAAATGGGAAATCCTACATACTGGTATGCACAGATTATCTAACCAAATGGGTGGAAGTAAAAACCATGTAGCATGCATGATATCAAAAGGTAGCAAAGTTTTTGTATGAGGATATCTTCACCCATTATGGAGTGCCAAGAGAACTTGTAATTGATCAGGGAGCACATTTTACATCTAATATGATAACTGAACTCATGAAGGAAGACAATATCAGGCACCGAAAGTCCAGCCCTTACCATCCTCAAGCAAATGGTCAGGCAGAGGTCACAAATAGAGAAATTGAAGCCATCTTAACAAAAATGGTTCACCTGCACCGACGAGATTGGAGCAGCCGACTAACAGAAGCAGTCTGGGCCTACCGCACAACCTGGAAGACAACCAAAAGATTCACTCCATTTGAATTAGTATATGGGAAGGCAAAAATGTTACCAATTGAATTCGAGCACAAGACATTACTTACAACGCTTGAATTAAACATTAATCTCCCTACAACACAAAAATAATGCCTTCTACACCTCAATTCCTTAGATGAAATGCGTAAATCCACATTGGAACGAATATACTTGGTAGATAAACAATAGAAGAGGTGGCACGATTCCCATATTAAGAGCAAATAACTTCACATGGGTGATTGGGCAATAATGTATGATTCCAGATTCAAAGAAATTCCGGGCAAGCTACTGATAAGATGGCTAGGACCTTATGCAATTGAATATGTCTTTGACAATAGAGTAGTCCAGTTGAAAATAATAGATCCCATGAAATTAAAATTACTTGTCAACGGACATCAGCTATGCTTGTATCACCAGCCCCAAACAAAGGAGGACTTCTTGCAACAATTTCACAATAACACTTCAGCAGGGCAATAGGTAACACTTCCTGCAACAGAAGGTGAAAACCTTCTTCCTGTAGCTTCAAAATAGTATGCCTTTAAATTAGGACCATAATAAAACTTCATGTCACATGAAGTTCAATTCTCTATTCATTTTTCCCAATTCTTCTTTCCAACCCATTTCATTTCTATCTCTTCCATCCACCCACCATCCACGTCATTCACTTTTTCTATTTCTATGTTTTCAATAAGAGCCATGTCAACTGACACATGCAGCTGCTAGCATCATTTCACTCTCACCACCTTTTTATTTCGTGCGTATGGTAAACAATTTTAGGTACAAATTTTTAAATCTCTATCAACTTTTAGCACATAGATTTCGGTAATTATATTTAGTACTACAATAAATGTATCATTACGACATTACACCAGTTCTCCATCCCATGCTGAATGTGCCAAGTGTGGACACTTTTAATTATTTAGTAGGGGCCAAGGGAAGTGTATTAAGTTCTAATGTCATTTCTAAGCTATCCTTGTCACTTCCTTGTCATTTTAAAGCTGTACTTAGGCCTTGTTTCATTAAGTTCCTTTATTCTCACACATTTGTCGTACTATAAATCTTGAATGTTTCCCAATTTTTTGAAGTTGATGTGACCTAAATATATTATAATTAAACTAAGTGGCAACTCGTAGTTAAAGTTATAATTTTCTTTGTTAAAATGCCATTATTAAAGTTTCATGCTAAAAACAACAGAGGAATTGCAAGAGTAAGGTCTATATTTTCAAGAAGAGCATTTGAAATTCAAGAAGGGAATAAGGTATTTGTAGAACAAGAGGGATTGAAAGATTAACAAGCTACGGTGAGTAGAAATTTGGAGGCAAAATATTTGGAAACAAATGGGTGGATAGTTGTAGAGATGTGAGCCAGTTCATCATGGCCTTTTGCTTACAGACATTGAAGCAGTTATGAGGTTTAATGCATGTGGTTGGTTGGGTTATTTCTTGCAATTATCAGATTTTAATGAAGAGGTAGAAGTTGAGTTTATGAATACCTTTGAGGAAGGGCAAGCGACTGTATGGGGTTTAACAGTTGTCGCGACATAAGAGAGAATAGTAGAGGTAACTGGGTTACCAGAAATTGGGGAACATTACCCCAATGAACATGACGTCAGGTCATCATGAGCCCATTTTTCCCTTCCAAGTGATCCTCCTCTGGAGATTAGCAAGCAAGGGTGCAAACGAATGTCTCTTCCTCCACCATAAAATGAGCTAGCAACACATATTATCATGTATCTAACATGTGAGGGAAGATTTTCAAATTTGCATGCTCATCATTTTAAGCTACTTAGCTGCATAAGGCATAGTCTCCCAGTAAATGTCTCTAATTTCTTGTATAATATGCTAAGTATTAGTGCTGAGGAGACTCAAAAAGGGAATACAAATTATGTCACCCACCATGCCCTAATTAAGTTGCTAGTTGAAAAATCCCTTAGGGATGTCTCTCCCTTAGCATGGTTAGAATTTGTCCAGCATAAAACATTGCAACCTCAGGTTGACCCTGCTGAGCAACCCCTTGAAAATGATGTAGAACCTTTTGAGCCTGCTGTGGAAATAGCTACACAAGAAAAAGAACTAGAAATACTCCAAGAAAATAGGCCTTCACCTATTCCAGAAAGTAATGTCCCTACCTCTTCCACAAGGGAAGGAAAATAGAAAATTGGAGAAGAAACCCCTGACCTTGAGAATGAAGTTCAAAACCTTGTAGTTCCAAAAAGTAAAAGAAAAAGGTCGAATCCTACAACATTTGTTCCCACAGTAGAAAGGCCAAAAGAACTCTAAAAAAGAAGATTGCGAAGGTTGTGAAAATAACTGTGCGGAGAAGTCCTTGGATGCGAGGATAAGTGTCTCCAATTTTCCCAGAAAACCCAAGTGTTCTATTAGCAAAACCTACCACAGAGCCTTCTATTGAGTATATCTCTGACAATTCCCCTAAGAAAACAAAAGTGCCTTTATCTCCCTGAAATATGTAAGAACCTTGTGGTAACATATCACATGATGATCTGGGTGCACCTGAGGAAAACCCTAATGTAGTATAAGAAAACATTGTTGAAGATGTCCAGTTGACTCCTCCACCAAACCCTATTTATTCCCATATGTTTGTTGAGCCTTACAAAGCAACATGGTTTACTAAATATTATGAACAAGCTTCTAAGGAAAAGACAAAATAGAGCACCCAATTGCAAGAATTTGGCCCTCCAACAATACAATCTATCCTCTTTAGTATATATAACCAGTTTGTCTTTTAGAAAAGTTGGTGGAAACAAGAAAGAAAAATAATACAGAAAGAGATAGATGAGCAACAAGAGGAGATAGAATTTCTTAAGGAATAGGTAAAGAAGTAGAAGAAACAAATGGATCATGCTCTCAAACTAGTTGATTAGGTTATAGCTTGTAGACCACCTCCCAGAGTTTATGCCATATGTTTGAAAGAATAGTTCCTCCTATTTCAGCTAATGATGACTATGAAGGATATAGACTGTGAGTATAAATCAGTTCAAGAATTTTATGGATTGTACTAGACCCTTCCTTCATGGTGTATGCACCCAAAAATGGTCGCCTAGACTTTGGGCCCCATTTATTTGATTTATCAACCTGGAATCAGTTTTATCAATAATCAATATTTTTCAACATTATCAATTTCTTGATCAAATCTTAATTTCGATCATATATTAGATTTTTATCCTATGGGCTAATCATTTATCCTAAGTTTTTATTTACTTAAAAGGAATATTTCCTCCCCTTTTGATTAAATAAAAAGCCCCACTTTTCCTCTTATCCTAAGTTGCACAAATAAAGCATTATTCCTATTTTACAAAAAGGAAAAAAAAGACACTTTTGTCTCATATGGACATAAAGTCAACTCCTATTTTCTCATTGGAGGATACTTGTGCACATGGATTGCTCCTCTTTCAAGCTCCACCGCTGATTAAGTCTTTTGCCTCTTAATCTCAATGGTCCATTCTTTTGCATTTCTTATAAAAGGAGAGCTCTCTCCCTCATTTTAGATCATCTTTTTTATGCTAATGTTATGCTGCAGGTTTTCTAGGTCATTTGGAGCTTTCTTTGAAGACACTCTTGCATCCAAGCTTTGAAGATCTTTGTTGTTGCATTTCATTTAGTTTCATATTTTCTTTCATAGTTGCATGATAATGGCATTCTTAGTGTAGATTTTCTTTTATGCAATAGATTAATCTCACATAGTCTAAATAGGAAGGATTTGTAACACTTGTTCTTTCATTTTCATAGAATACTTTGCATATTTGCATCCTCATTGTAGTTGCATTGCATTGCATTTCATGGTGATCCCTGGAGATATTGGCATTCTTGCCCTTGTCTTCACTTGAATCTCTCATTGTATGGTTGACTAGCAAGGTCACAAGCTCAATAGCTCTAGCTGAGAGCAAATTCATAATCTTGCAACTCCATGCATAAAGAGCTATGGATCGATTTGTGAGGGCTCATTCTTGAGTTTCCTTGCATGTAAGGATTCATAGAAGTGCACAACTTTTGTGTGTACATTTTTGGCACCCATTGTGGGGCAGAGTAGATAGGCTTTGTCCTTTAGTTTCTTGCATTTTTCGTCATTTTTTGAATTATTTTTTAAAAATTTTGCAGTCTCTAGTTTTCTATCTCAGAGTATCGCGCGATACTTCTCAGGTATATCGCGCAATATACCTTACTATACCAGTGCGACACTTCACCCCAAACAAGAATCGCCTACCAGTATTAAGGTATATCGCCTGGTGTTGTGCGAAGTATCGCCCGAATATAGCGAAGTATATCGCTCGAACTGAGGTATATCACGCGGATATAGGAAAGTGTATCGTGTGATACTGGTGAAGTTTGATGTATATCGCCTGATCTGACAGAGACCTGCGGTTCAAGTTTTATCATCCGAATTTGATCATATTTAGTTTGTTGGTTTACTTTACTATATTTAGATAGGTCTGACCTGCATCTCTTAGCTTAGATAAATCAGTTTCTTGCGATTATTTTCGTTTAGATTTTGGATTTTGCTAACCTTGTGGGCCTAACTAGTTGTGGTTGTAGATGCCTTTGCTTAAGAAATTTGCCAAAAATCGCATGTCAAAGAGGGCTACTAACAGTTTTTGCAGGGCTGCCCAAAAAGCATAAAGACAAAATAACAAAAATTTTGCTTGTGATTTATTTCCTTTCAAGTGTGGCATTCACTAATTGTATTAGGAACTTTAATACCTTGTGAAAGAGATTTTGAGGTGGTAGGAGAAGTATGCTCTTCACCTTTAGGTGAATCAGAATATCTTGACCCATCTTAAGGTTTTGGAAGCAAGGGAGTAATTGAATCTCTTTGCTTGGGGTGTTTGGGAAAAGTTTTTGAGATAGGAAAGTATGCTCTTCACCCTTGTGGTGAACCAAAAACTTTGAACCTCAAAAATCATCCATTCTTTGTTTAGTTTAGGATCCTTTAGCGGCCTGCTCTTGAGCAATCAGGAGGAACGACTCAAGTGGGGACAACCTTGTCATCATTTTCCTTGGTGGCGAGTGATTCCAACTCACTATAATCTCAAGTCTATCAAGGACACCAAAAACCTTGGTAGACATAACACTTGTCTTCATTTGATGTGAGTAGCTCATGAAATTGCGACCATGGGGAAAACATTGAACAAGAATGCTTAAGGTACTCTTGAGGCCATGAGGTTCGAGTTCTCTTTGAGGAGCAAGAGGGGTGTTGTGAACGAAAATCCTTATTAAGAACCATTAGATAGAAGCCACCTTGTTTAGCCGCTTATCTTCTTAGTGCAAGGATTGATCCAAGTGGTTTACCCGGATCACCTTAAGATACTCACCATATGTGTCCCTTTGGTTGTGTCGTTTGACACTTCCATGACAAAGCCAATATCTCTTGTGGGTAACCACTTGGTGTGAGGTAAGGGGGCATCAAGTTGTGGGCTAAGTTGGTACGCATTGAGCTTTGACTTTTTAGGATAGATGTGCTTGAAGTGTCTTCGATTGTGTGATACCAGTGTAAACGTTCTCAACATACAAATAATTGGTAGCATTCATAGGGTGCTTTTTCGATTTTGATATCATAAGTATTTGTCTTGGCAGGGTTGCTTTTGCCCTTGTTTCAAGTGTATGAGACATGTTTGATCCCTCACTGTTTGCAAACCTGCAAAAATTCTACTGATATTGTGATTGAAATCGAAAACATCAACCCTCAGACCAAAAATTTTGACCAAACAGATCCAAAAATGCAAATTTCACACAGTTCTGGCCAAGAGTTAAGCAACTTTACAACAGTATCGCCTGCTTTGAGAGGAAATATCACGCGATAGTTTTCCCTTAATAGACTATCGCCTGCTTTGAGGGGAAATATTGCGCGATAGTTCGCCCTTGATAGACTATCGCCCAACCCGCCTGGTGTTTATCGCCCGGCTATTGTGAGGTCTATTGCCTGGTATAAGGTGAAGTATCGCCCGGTTATAAGTGTATCACCCTGGTAACCTGGAGTATATCGCCTGGTTAATTTCTATCGTGCTTCCAGTTTGATCAATTTTCAGTCAGGTTAGGTCTTTGAGTAGGTTTCTTGCTTTGTTGTTTGAGACCTGTCTTAACTCCAAAATTTTTGGTTTTAGTCCTCTGGGATAGCATCATTTGATTTACGAAATCACTTTGGGAATAATTGTCAAATTAGAAGGCCATTCTCGGTGACAAGGTTCATCTCTAGGATTGTTAGCTACATTCTTGGAAAATTTTAGTGCTCTTATTGTCCAAATCACTTTCATTTAAATCTCAATTTTGAATTTTGGCCTAGTCCAACCTCTTGGTTCAAAAGTGCAAGGGTAGTCACCCTTTCATTTGAAGCACCTTTTTGACAGTGTTGGTCCCCTTCTTCTATCTTTTCATTTCTCTTTGGACAATAGAGGACTTTGATTATCCTAGTTTGGTGCTGACACTTTGAGAGGTCATCTTATCATTGAGAGTATCTTTCTTTCATGTCAGTTACAACAAGGTACCAAGTCAATCAAGGGAAGCGACCCCCTGTTGCCTTTAGCTGGTTACCACCAGTTAAGACTCGTCAACAACATAAGGGAAAAGGACCCATTTTTGATCAATCTCCTAAGAGTGAATCTGAGGTTTGTTTTAATCCAAAAGCTAATCCTAGTGAAGTGAGCACCTCTTTAGTACCACTTTCATCAAGTATGGACATGAGTTACACTTTCACTCGACAACAAAGAGAAGCCATGAATCAAACTCTTGAGGATATCTTCCAATGGCATAGAAGAGAGTACGGTGGTTCTTCTCATGCTAGTCCACCTGGATCACCTCCCAATAATGCGAGATATTTTGATGCCCACCAACGAGCCAAGAGACATTATAAGCAAACTCACTCAAATTCAGGGTCACAACACGAGGACCAGAACAATGAATCTAGTGATCACCACATCAACGCAGCCAATGCAATAAGGCATTCGAGACCATCCTCTCCACTTAAAGATACCTCTCGATATGCAAATACGAGATTGAAAAGCATTGAGAGGGAGAAGCAAGCCTATTTGGATGAACAAGCTACTAAAAAGGAGAAATTTAGACAACTAGAAGAAGAAGAACGTGCATTATTGGACATAAGGAAGAGAGTCACCCAAGAAGAAGAAGATAGACTCTATGCACAACAACTCCAAAGCTGATTCAATGAGAGGGGAACCAATAGTGGGACCAACTCACCCCCATCCACCCCTTCGCCAAGTCCTAGAAGAAGATCAAGGACACCCTCATGATCCCCAAGTCCTAGAGGAAGAAGGGCTTCAAGATATGATCATCATAGGAGATGATCATCTCATAGACATTCAAAGCAACCCTCCCAATGAGCACATAATGGCTCACAACATGGAGGAAGTTATGCCAAATTTGATCATATGGATTTTATGACTATGCAACAAGAACCATCCTTTCAAGCATATGTGGAACGATATGTGGAACAAAACAAGGATCAATTCCTAGAAAGCCTTATCAACAAAGGTGCTAAGGTTCCATATAATTTTGACGTCCACCAAAAGATTAAGAAACAGAATCCTTCAACCAATGAGGTGATCATGCAAATGCAGAAGGATATAGAAAGGATGAGGGCTCCTAAGAGCACATTTAATTTGGACTCCATATGTCCCAACCCGATCGACAAGAGTGTGGTGTTGGTTGAGTTCCCTAAGAAAGTTGAGTTTCCAACCTATGACAAATATGATGGTGTTGATGACCCTCATGGCCATGTTCGACAGTTCTACATAATGAGCTTTTCTTTTCACCATGAAGACTCCTACTTGATGAGATTATTTCCAAGGAGTCTCAAGGGTCAAGTCATGGAGTGGTTCACCAACCTTACTCCTCTAGTAAAAACATTTAAAGAACTTGTCCAATGATTTGTTCAACATTTTGCTTATAATCTATCAAGGTCGGTCACAATGCTTGATTTGTGCAAACTCAAACAAAATCAAGGAGAACCTTTTGTCACTTTCCTACAAAGATGGAGACGTTTGTGCTCAAAATATCCGAGGACAATTCCTGAGGAGGAAAGAATGGACATCATTGTGAGCAACCTGATACCAAAATTAAGATATGAAGTAAGGAAGATCCTGTTTAATTCTTTTGATACCATGGTAGAAGTGGCATGTCGCATAGAGGATGTCCTAAAAGAACAAGGGATTTTGGCTAAATCAACTAACAACAACAATAACCAAAACAACAACAATAATGGTAATAAGGACAAAAGGAACTTTTATTGGAATAAGAATAAGCAGGTGGTTAATGATAGAGTTGTTGACTCATCACAACCTAAGAATGAAGGAGTTCTTAATCTCTCTCATGCAGTTCAAGCCATGAAGCTGCAAGCATCCTCAGGACAATAGGAGAATAAACCCAAGTATCAAGGGAAACCTAAAATGGAAAAGAGACAATTTACCAAACTTGGGGACTCCTATGCAGACATTTTCAAGACACTAATTGCTCATAATCTGGCGCAACCTCAGGATCCTGCCAAGCACCGCATACCAGATCCTAAACCTCATTGGTGGGATGAGAAGGCCTTTTGTGTCTTCCATAATGGAATTGGATATGATATAGAAAATTGTTTTAGACTTAAACATCTTGTCCAAGACCTCATTGAAAGTGGACGATTACAAGTTGATGGTTTAACTACTAATGCGGATCATAAGGATTTTAAAGAACCCTTGCCCAAATATGAGAAAGGAGAGAATTCTAACAACAAGCATGGCAAAGCTGCTATCAACTATACCTACATAAATGCTGAAAATGTTATTAATATGCTTGAAGTGGCTGATGATAATATCAACATGATGAGAGGGAAAGATCCTTATGGATATGATGTGGATTCAACTCCTATGTCTGATGAAGGACCCGTTGTCGTGCTAAGAGGTCCTCACTCACGAAGGATGCCCCAATCCCTCAATGTTGTCACTAGGGGTCAGTCTCAAGCTCCCATTATTATCAGAGGTCCTAGCTCTAGCAAGTCTAAGCAGCCCATGCCCAAGGGTGTTCTTCCTAAATCTACTATTGGTCCTAATTCAAATTATAACCTTATTGACCAATTACAATGTACACCAGCGCAGATATCTATTTTTGAACTTTTAGAATTTTCCCCTAAGCATAAGCGTGTCCTTGAGGATGCTTTGCGAGCAGCCAGTGTCCCTAACAACTTAGATATTGATCAATTCTAGAATATGGTCAACCATTTGGCTAGCCCTCATTACCTCACTTTCTCAAAAGAAGATGACAAATCCATCAGTCACCCACATAACTTGGCCTTACACATCAAAGTCATGATTCATAAAACCTGTGTCAGGCGTGTATTGATAGATGGGGGTGCGGGGCTCAATATTTGTACCATGAGTTTGTTGAAGGCTCTAGGATATTCTGAAGAAGTCATTGATACAAGGAAAAAGATCACTATCAAAGCATATGATGAAGCAGAAAGAAGTTCTAAGGGATTGGCCATTTTTCCTATTCGCATTGGTCCAGTAGAAAAGGATATCTTATTTCAAATTGTTGATGTTGGTCCTTTAGCCTACAACATTTTGCTAGGTAGGTCATGGATTCATGAAATGCAAGCAGTCCCATCAACGTATCACCAGTGTGTTAAGTTTCCCCATAATGGTGTAGAAATTT
The DNA here is from genome assembly GCA_027943335.1 of Chamaecyparis obtusa. Taxonomy (NCBI): domain Eukaryota; kingdom Viridiplantae; phylum Streptophyta; class Pinopsida; order Cupressales; family Cupressaceae; genus Chamaecyparis; species Chamaecyparis obtusa. The sequence goes on along the minus strand of BSBK01005594.1, from coordinate 325,815 downwards.
GCATACCTGGAGATAGTGCTTTGTCAGTTAATAATATTTCTGCTGGATCACATGTACCTTTGAATAGGGAAGCTGACAGTCCTAGTATTTCACTTGAACAATGCAAGCAGAAGTTTAAAACCATAGATCTTGGGATGGGAGATTATAAAATTGATTCTTTTACAAAAATGCCAATCTCTCCTAGGTCTTATGGGAAACCATCACCAAATATGAAACCTTCATCATTAGCAATGACATTATTTGGAAAATTTGTTGAGTCTTCGGTTCCTATTCAGGAAGAGAAAGAGGAAGTTGTCGTAAGGGACTGGATCTATCATGAGGAAAAATACCAACACAACGAGAGCTTTGCTCCTTCACCTAAAGCTTACGGGAGAGGGTATACGTTGGTTAAGAATATGGGTTATCCAGGATATGGTCCCCTTAGCCATAGGTTGGATGCTAAAGCTGAGCCTCTTAACCATGCCCTTTTTGGATGAAAGAATAAGTCAACAATTGGCTTAGGTTTTGAAAATAAGAAGAAGAAAGGTCTCCCTATCCCAGCTGCGACGGACAGTGACAGTGATTCAGACTACACACCTGATCTTTCTAATCAACAAGACATGTCTGATGATTGGGTGCCTTCAACAAATCTTCTTTGGGGAGATTCAAAAGATTTGATAATTGACGGTCCTACTATCCCAGCTGCGACGAATAGTGACTATATGAATGCTAGATTGACAATGGAAAGTGTTGCTATCCTAGCTGCGACGGATAGTAACAATGCTAGCATTAGAGAAGGGGAAACCTTTCCCAACCTTGAGGCTTCTACATCACGAGGCCCAAATGATGATTCAGACATAGACTCACATGAGTACGAATGGGACTCACTTTCAGATGCAACAATTGATTTGGACATGGATGTTGTCCATACTTATAGTACCCAACCTGATATGACCAATGAGCTTAGTGTAGGACTAGAGGATTGTACTCCTTGAATTGCCTTAGTGGATGACGCTTCGTTTGGTAGGACAAATCCTGACTCGGGTATCTTAGGAGGGGACTTGATGAATCCTGATTGTATGGTCATCAGAGATAACACCTTTCACATTGTAACATTACACATTTTAGAATATGAAGCTTTAACCAATGGATTGAGAATGGCTATAGAATGGAACATAATAGAGTTACATGTCTTTGGGGATTCTCAGTTAATCATCAACCAAGTCAATGAGGAGTATCAAACCAAGGATGATAAATTGATACCTTACAAGAAGATGGTTGAATCATTGAGACGTTACTTTACATTTGTGACATTTCAATAGATCCCTAGGACAGAGAACAAAGCTGCAGATGCTATGGCCACGTTAGCTTCACTCCTTCAGTTGGAACAACATGAATCAAGATTTGAATTCCTGGTGGAAGAGCTACACCATCCCATATTTGACTCATTTGAAAGTCATATCATTTGTACCCTTGTCACACATGAGTCTTCCCGCTATGGTGCTATCTATTCATATCTCCGTGATGGCATCATCCCCGACACGTTCAACCATTCTGAACGTCGAAACCTTGTCCGCAATGCCTCTCACAACACCCTTATCTCTAGTGATTTATATAGGAGGGGTTTAGATGGGACACTCCTTAGATGCTTGGAAAAGGAGGAATCTGACCAAGCGTTAGCCGACATCCATGAGGGTATTTGTGGTGGACATTATAATGGTCTTTCCATGGCCCAAAGGTTGCTTAGGGCGGGGTATTATTGGCCCATGATGCAGATAGACACAGTAGCCTTTGCTAAGTCTTGTGAAAAATGTCAGAAACATGGAATGAGGTTGAACGTGTAAAATTAAGTCTTGTGAAAAATGTCAGAAACATGGAATGAGGTTGAACATGGAAGATGAATTATTTGAGTATCAATGATTGGAAACTTACCCTTCTGATATGGACTTGATTAATCCCGATTGTATGGTCAATGATTGTATGGTCATCAGAGATAACACCTTTCACATTGCATGTCAGTTTTCATCCTTTGGAAACATTACATTTTACACGATTATAGCTTAAAACATGATTATACTTACCGGCTCTCCATGGCAGGGCACTCGTAGGATCCTGTAGACATCCTCCAGAGTAATGGATGCCTCGCCTATGGGAAGATGGAAGGTGTTGTGCTCGCTATGCCATCTCTCAGCCAATGCAGTCAACAACCCATGGTCAGCTCTGATGTATGGGAATTTCAGTAAATACCTGAACCCCATAGTCCTAATGTCAGCATTGCCTGGATCATCTAGATCTTGGACACACTTCAACTTGGTCACCTTCGGCGCTCTGATGATCAGCGCCAGAAAAACCTCCTGCAAGCCATTAAACTAAGACAGTTGTTAGAACATATCATGATGGATGCCTCAAAATCAGTCTAACACATCTTTAAACACGTAAAATTGTCTGGACCCATGTCATTTTTACTTATAAAAACCTAAAATTTCAAATTTCACACTTGGGCGATACTGCTTTTTTGGAGAAGTATCATGCGATACTTCTCCCTATAGTGGTGCGATATACTTTGGGCCGTGCAATACTTCAACCGATATCACACGATATTTTGCTCAGTATCGTGCGATACTGGTGCCTATACCCGCGTGATACTTCAGGGACCCGCGAAGTATCGCGCGATATTTCTCCCCAAAGGGCGCGATACTTTTAAAGTATCACGCGATATTTCACCTAAATTAAAAATTTAAAAATTTACAAACGTGCTAAAAATGTATTAAATGACTCAAAACAGTGACTTTTCCGAAAACGTACCGGGGCAGGATAGTGTGGTTGTCGGTTGTGCAACCGAGTGCACTCGAATCGATGCCTGTGGATGGGAACTCCTGCTTGCGGCCATATTCTCTCTCAAGCTTTGAAAATTCTCAAATCACTACAAGATAAATGATTTTGAAAATGACACTTTTTACCCCTTTTTATAGCATTTTGACTTTTTGACCAATTTTTAGAACACCTCGGAATTGCGCAAAAATTGCACCCCTAGCTAACTTCGATGTCCTAGATCCATTTTCGGACTCAAAATCAAAATCTGAGGTCATCTTGCTAGTCAAAATTGCATTTCAAATCTTCTCCCTCTTCTGCGCAGTTGACTGACTTTTTGAGGCATTATTCGATCTTTGATGGACTTTCTTCCTTCCATGTCTCTCAACTTTTCTAGTCTTTCATTCTCTCTATTTCTAGTCTTCTATTTCTATTCTTCTACTTCATCACTGGGGCATGTTTCATTGCCTAATGGTTAACTTATTGACCCTTACCTTCAATTGTGATTTCATTATGATTTGATCAAATCTTTATTAGTTTGTTGTTCCTCTCTACCTGATTTCAATTTCGATTCCGAGGGGGCAGTATCTATGGGATTCTCATCCTTGATTCTCTTGATTTTCCTGATTCAGACATCTTTTGTGAGCTTTTACTCAAATTTGAGATTCTTATCTCTTACTTTGAATGTGATCCCAAATCGACCTCATGTTCAAAGACCTTTGTTTATGTTTGTCCGGGTGTGATCTCGAATCGACCTCACATCTGAGTTGTTTTGTGATCCCAAATCGATCTCACATTTCAACTTCATTCTTTGACTACATGTGTTCTCAAATCGATCACACATTAGTCAAAGAGGGGCAAATGTATGTGTATGCACCCTAAAATGGTCGCCTAGACTTTGGGCCCCATTTATTCAATTTATCAATCCTGAATCATTTTGATCAATAATCAATATTTTCAACAATATCAATTTCTTGATCAAATCCTAATTTCGATCATATATTGGATTTTTATCCTATGGGCTAACCATTTATCCTAAGTCTTTATTTGATTAAAAGGAATATTTCCTCCCCTTTTAATTAAATAAAAAGCCCCCACTTTTCCTTTTATCCTAAGTTGCACAAATAAAACATTATTCTTATTTTATAAAAAGGGGAAAAAGCACTTTTTGTCTCACATGAGGCTCAAAAGTCAACACTTCACTCTCATTGGAGGATGTTTGTGCACATGGATTGCTCCTCTTTCAAGCTCCACCGCTGATTAAGATCTTTTGCCTCTTAATCTCCATGGTCCATTCCTTTGCATTTCTTATAAAAGGAAAGCTCTCTCCTTCATTTGCATATCCTTGTTTTATGCTATTGTTATGCTGCAGGTTTTGGAGCTCTCTTTGAAGACACTCAAGCTTTGAAGCCTTGACATTCTTAGTTGCATTTCATAATAGTTTTGCTTTTATAGTTGCATTCATGGCATTCTTAGTGTAGATTTCCTTTTATGCAATCTCACATAGTCTAAATAGGAAGGATTTGTAATCCATTGCTATTTCCTTTCATAGATTAGTTGCATTGTACTTTCCTTTCATAGCTTAGATTTGCATTCTCATATAGTTTGCATTGCATTTCACATTGGATTCTTGGAGATATTGGCATTGTTGCCCTTGTCTTCATTGTGAATCTCTCATTGTGTGGTTGACTAGCAAGGTCACCTTCTTGTAGCTCTAGCTGAGAGCAAAACTCATAGTCCCTTGCAACTCCATGCATAGAGAGCTATGAGCCGCTTTGTGAGGCCTCACTCTTGAGTAACCTTGCAAGTAATGGTTCATAGAAGTGCATATTTTAGTGTGTACATTTCTGGCGCCCACCGTGGGGCAGAGTAGATAGCTTTGTCCTTTTATTTGATGCATTTTTCATCATTTTCGGATTAATTTTCGAAAAAATCTGCGTCTCTGGTTTTCTGTCTCAGATTATCGCGCGACACTTCTCAGAAATATCACGCGATATACTTCCTGTCTTGGCGCGATACTTCGCTCGGAAAAAGTATCGCACGCATATAGCGAAGTATATCGCCTGGCATCGGGCGAAGTATCGCCTGGCATCGTGCGAAGTATCGCTCTACTGGGGAAGTATCGCCCGACTATAGGAAACTGTGTCGCGCGATACTGTTGGAGACTGAGAAACATCGCCTGGTCTGGCAGAGACTTGCGCTTTCAGTTTTTTTGTCCGAATTTGACTATTTTAGCTTGCTGTTTTGTTTTACTTTGTTTAATTAGGTCTAACCTGCTTTTTTTAGCTTAAATCCATTAGATTATTGCACATTTACATTTGGATTTTGATTTTGCTAACATTGTGGGCCTAACAAGTTGTGTTTGTAGGTGCTCTCCTTTGCTTAAAAATTGCTAAAAACGCATGTCAAAGAGGGCTACTAACAGTTTTTGCAGGGCTGCCCAAGCATAAAAACAATTTTTTTTTTTTTTTTCCATTTCTTGCTTGTTGTTGTTTTCCTTTCATTTGTGGCATTTACTAATTGTATTAGGAATCTTAATACCTTGTGAAAGGGATTTTGAGGTGGTAGGAGAAGTATGCTCTTCACCTTTAGGTGAATCAGAAAATCTTGACCCATCTTAAGGTTTTGGAAGCAAGGGGGTAATTGATTTCTTTGTTTGGTGTGTTTGGGAAAAATTCTTGAGATAGGGGAGTATGCTCTTCACCCTTGTGGTGAATCAAAAACCTTGAACCTCAAGTTTTGATCCATTTTGTTTAGTTTAGGAATCCTTTAGAGGGCCTGCTCTTGAGCAATCAAGAGGAACGACTCAAGTGGGGACAACCTTGTCATCATTTTCCTTGGTGGCAAGTGATTCCAACTCACTATAATCTCAAGGCTATCAAGGACACCAAAAACCTTGATAGACATAACACTTGTCTTCGTTTGATGTGAGTAGCTCATGGGATTGCGACCATGAGGAAAACATTGAACAAGAATGCTTAAGGTACTCTTGAGGCCGCGAGGTCCTAGTCCTTTATGAGGAGCAAGAGGGGTGTTGTGAACGGAAATCCTTATTAAGAACCATTAGATAGAAGCCACCCTCTTTTAGCCGCTTATCTTGTTAGTGCAAGGATTGATCCAAGTGGTTTACCCGGATCACCTTAAGATACTCACCATATGTGTCCCTTTGGTTGTGTCATTTTGACATTTCCATGACAAAGCCAATATCTCTTGTGGGTAACCACTGGGTGTGAGGCAAGGGGGCATCAAGTTGTGGGCTAAGTTGATAAGTAATGAGCCTTGTCTTGTAGGTAGATATTGCTTGAATTGTCTTCGATTGTGCGATGCCAGTGTAAACGTTCTCAACATACAAACAATCGGTAGCATTCATAGGGTGCTTTTTCAATTTTGATATCACAAGTGTTTGTCTTGGCAAGGTTGCTTTTGCCCTTGTTTCAAGTGTTTGAAGACATGTTTGATCCTTTACTGTTTGCAAACCTGTCCAAATGCTGTTGAATTTGTGACTGAAACCAGAAACATTAACCCTCAGACTGAAAATTTTGACCAAACAGACCCAAAAAATGCAAATTTCGCACAATTCTGGTCAAGAGTTGAATAATTCTACAACAGTATCGCGCCCTGTAAGGCGAAGTATCGTGCGATACTTCGCATCTGCTATAAATATCGCCCTCTTTGGAGAGAAATATCACGCGATAGTTCGCCCCTGACGGACTATCGCCCTTCCTGCCTGGGTTATATCGCCCGCTAGTGTTAAGAAGTATCGCCTGTCATAGGGCGAAGTATCGCACGGGTATAGTTTTATCGCCCCGGTAGCCTGGAGTATATCGCCTGGTTCATTTTTGTCGTGCTTAAATTTTGGTCAGTTTCAGTTGCTGTCAATTAGGCTAGGTCTTAGAACAGGCTTCTCACCCTAACGTTTGAGATCTGTCTTGACTCCAAATCTCTGGTTCTTAGTTCTCCGGGATAGCATCATTTGATTTACAAAGTCACTTTGGAATAATTGTCAAGTTAGAAAGCCATTCTTGGTGCCAAGGTTCATCTTTAAAATTGTTAGCTATATTCTGGGAAAATTTCAGTTCTCTTATTGTCCAAATCGCTTTCATTTTCAATTATCTTTTGGCCTAGTCCAACCTCCTGATTCAAAAGTGCAAGGGTAGTCACCCTTTGATTTGAAGCACCTCTTTGACAGTGTTGGTAAAGCCCCCTTTCTTTTCTTTTTTTCATCTTTCTTTGGACAATAGAGGATTTCGATTATCCTAGTTTGGTGTTGACACTTTGAAAGGTCACCTTATCATTGAGAATATCTCTCTTTCATGTCAGTTACGACAAGGTACCAAGTTAATCAAGGGAAGCGACCCCCTGTTGCCTTTAGCCAGTTACCACCTATCAAGACCCGTCGACAACCTAAGGGAAAAGGACCCCTTTTTGACCAATCTCCTAAGAGTGAATCCGAGGTTTGTTTCAATCCGGGAGCTAACCCTAGTGAAGTGAGCACCTCTTTCATACCACTTTCATCAAGTATGGACATGAGTTACACTTTCACCCGACAACAAAGAGAAGCCATGAATCAAACTCGAGGATATCTTTCAACGACACAGAGGAGAGTATGGCGGTTCTTCTCATGCCAGTCCACCCGGGTCACCTCCTAACAACGCGAGGTATTTTGATGCTCATCAATGAGCTGAAAGACAGCATAAGTCAGCCCACTCAGATTCAGGGTCACAACACGAAGACCAGAACAACGAATCTAGTGATCACTATATCAACGCAGCTAATGCAATAAGGCATTCAAGACAAACCTCCCCACTTAAGGACACTTCTCGATATGCAAATACAAGATTAAGAAGCATTGAGAGAGAGAAGCAAGCCTACTTAGATGAACAGGCTGCAAAAAAGGAAAAATTCCGACAACTAGAGGAAGAGGAACGTGCATTGTTGGATATACAGAAAAGAGTCGCCCAAGAAGAAGAAGATAGACTCTATGCACAACAACTCCAAAGTCGATCTAACAGGAGGGGAGCCAATAGTGGGACCAACTCGCCCCCATCTACCCCTTCCCCTAGCCCTCGAAGGAGATCAAAGACACCCTCACGATCCCCAAGTCCTAGAGGAAGAAGGACTTCAAGATATGACCATCATAGGAGACAATCGTCTCATAGACATTCAAAGCAACCCTCCCAACGAGCACATCATAGCTCACAACATGGAGGCAGTTATGCTAAATCTGATCATATGGACTTCATGACTATGCAACAAGAACCATCCTTTCAAGCCTATGTGGAGCAATACGTGGAACAAAACAAAGACCAATTTTTGGAAAGTCTTATCAACAAAGGCACTAAAGTTCCATATAACTTTGATATTCACCAAAAAATCAAGAAACAGAATCCTTCAACTGATGAGTTAATCTTACAAATGCAAAAGGATATAGACAGAATGAAGGCTCCCAAGAGTACATTTCATTTGGACTCCATATGTCCTAATCCCATTGACAAAAGTGTGGTGATGGTAGAATTCCCTAAGAAAGTTGAATTCCCAACATACGACAAATATGATGGCACGGGTGACCCTCATGACCATGTTCGACAATTCTACATAATGAGCTTTTCCTTTCACCACGAAGACTCCTACTTGCTGAGATTATTCCCAAGGAGTTTAAAAGGTCAAGCCATGGAGTGGTTCACCAACCTTTCCCCTCCAGTAAGGACATTTAGAGAACTTGTCCAAAGATTTGTGCAACATTTTGCTTACAATTTATCTAGGTCGGTCACCATGCTTGATTTGTGTAAACTTAAGCAAAATCAAGGGGAATCTTTTGTCACCTTTTTGCAACGATGGAGGCGATTGTGTTCGAAATACCCAAGGACAATCCCTGAAGAAGAGAGAATTGATATCATTGTGAACAATCTAATACCAGAACTCAAGTATGAAGTCAAGAAGATTTCATTTAATTCTTTTGATACTATGGTAGAGGTGGCATGTCGCATTGAGGATGTCCTAAAAGAACAAGGAATTTTGGCTAAACCAACAAATAACAATAATAGCCAAAATAACAATACTAATGGTAACAAGGACAAAAAGAACTCTTATTAGAATAAAAACAAGCAAGTCGTCAACGACGGAGTTGTTGATTCATCTCAGGTCAAAAATGAAGGAGTTCTTAATCTCTCTCATGCAGTTCAAGCTATGAAGTTGCAAACATCATCAACGCAACAAGACAAACCTCAGTATCAAAAGAGATCTAAAACGGAGAAAAGACAATTCACTAAATTGGGAGAATCCTATGCAGATGTTTTTAAGACACTAGTTGCTCATAATCTGGCGCACCCACAGGATCCTACAAAACATCGAATACCAGATCCTTTACCTCATTGGTGGGATGCTAAGGCTTTTTGTGTTTTCCATAATGGGATTGGACACGACATAGAAAATTGTTTCAAACTCAAGCATCTTGTCCAAGACCTTATTGAGAAAGGACAATTACAAGTGGATGGGTTAACTACTAATGCAGACCATAAAGCCTTTAAAGAGCCCTTGCCTAAATATGAAAAAGGAGAGAATTCTAGTAAGAATGGCAAGGCGGCTATTAACTATACATACACACACGCTGATAATGTGATTAACATGCTTGAAGTGGCTGACGATAATATCAACATGGTGAGAAAGAAAGATCCTTATGGACATAATGTGGACTCAATTCCTATGACTAATGAAAGACCCGCTGTGGTGATAAGAGGTCCTCACACACAAGGAATGCCCCGGTCCCTCAATGTTGTCACTAGGGGTCAGGCTCAAGCACCCATTATCATCAAAGGTCCTAGCACTAGCAAGTCTAAACAACCCATGTCCAAAGGTGCTCCTCCAAAACCTGTCGTTGGTCCTGATTCCAATTATAACCTTATTGACCAACTACAACGTACACCCGCTCAGATATCCATTTTTGAGCTTTTAGAATTATCTCCTAAGCACAAGCGCGTCCTCGAGGATGCTTTGCGAGCAGCCAATGTCCCTAATAACTTAGCTATCGACCAATTCCAAAACATGGTCAACCATTTGGCTAGCCCTCATTTCCTCACCTTCTCAGAAGAAGATGACAAATCCATTAGTCACCCACATAATTTGGCCTTACACATCGAGGTCATGATTCATAAAACCCGTGTTAGGCGTGTACTGATAGATGGGGGTGCGGGGCTCAATATTTGTACTCTGAGTTTGCTGCTAGCTCTAGGGTATTCTGAGAACGTCATTGACACAAAGAAAAGAATCACAATCAAAGCATATGATGAAGCAGAAAGAAGTTCTAAGGGATTGGCTGTTTTGCCTATTTGTATTGGTCCTGTAGAAAGAGACATATTATTCCAAATTGTTGATGTTGGACCTCTCGCCTACAACATTTTGCTAGGTAGGCCATGGATTCATGAAATGCAGGCAGTCCCATCGACATATCACCAGTGTGTTAAGTTCCCCCATAATGGTGTAGAAATTTGCATCCCGGGAGACAGTGCTCTATCAGTTAATAACATTTCTGCGAGATCACATGTACCTTTGAATAGAGAAGCTGACAATCCTAGTAGTTCACTTGAACAATGCAAGCAGAAATTCAAGACCATGGACCTTGGGATGGGAGATTATAAGATTGATTCTTTTACAAAAATGCCAATCTCTCCTAGGTCTTATGGGAGACCCTCCCCAAATGTGAAGCCTTCATCATCAGCAATGACGTTATTTGGGAAATTTGTTGAGTCTTCGGTCCCCATTCAAGAAGAGAAAGAGGAAGTTGCTGTCAGGAACTGGATATATCACGAAGAGAAATACAAACATAATGAGAATTTTGCTCCTTCACCTGAAACTTATGGGAAAGGATATACACTGGTTAAAAATATGGGATATCCGGGATTTGGTCCCCTTAGTCATAGGCTGGATGCTAAAGCTGAGCCTCTTGATCATGCTCTTTTTGGACGCAAAAATAAGTCCACGGTCGGCTTAGGGTTTGAGAATAAGAAGAAGAAAGGTATCCATGTCCCAGCTGCAACGGACAGTGATAGTGATGCAGATTATACACCCGATCTCTCCAACCAACAAGATGTGTCTGATGATTGGGTACCCTCAACGAATCTCCTTTGGGGAGATTCCACAGATTTGATGCTTAATAGTCCTACTATCCCAGCTGCGACGGATAGTGATTGTGTGACTTCTAGATCGACAAAGGAAAATGTTACTGTCCTAGCTACGACGGATAGTACCAATACTAGCACTAGAGAGGGGAAAACCCTCCCTAACCTTGAGGCTTATACATCACGAGGCCTAAATGATGACTCAGAGACAGACTCCCATGAATATGAATGGGATTCGCTTTCAGATGCAACAATTGATTTAGATGTGGATATTATCCATGCCTATAGTACCCAACCTGATGCAACTAACGATCCTAGTGTCAGACTAGAGGGTTGCCCTCCTCAAATCGCCTTAGTAGATGACGCTTCGTTTGATAGGATGAGCCCCAATTCAGGTATCCTAGGAGAAGACTTGATGAGCTCCGATTATATGGTCACCAGAGATGACACCTTTCACATTCACAACATCGAACCTACCATTGACTTGCCCCTTGTTCACTTTGACCTGATTGACTGGCCCCAGCGCCACCACGAGCCCACATTCCTCACATTTCGCAATGATTATGAAATTGCTTGCTATCTGAATGCTCTCGAACCCGTGGCTTCTTCCACCAGTGAACCAACAACTAGCATGACGGAGCCTGATATTAAGTACCTCAGTCTCAAAACAAAAGAGAAAAAGAAAAATAGGTCTGATGGCGAAAACCACTTTGTGGCGGTGTCAGAACCAAAAATAGTAAAAAGAAATGACGCATCCAAAGGTGAAAACCTCTTTGAGGCACCTAAGGATGGGGTACTTAATAACTTGCCGAGTTATTTCCAGGATAGATCATCAATCTTGATTGAACCAACAAAGCCGGTCAATCTAAACACAGAAGAAAATCCTCAGATAGTCCATCTTGCTCAGTCTTTATCAGAGGAAGAGACCAAGGCATATGTACAGTTTTTACAGAAAAAGAAAATTAATTTTGCATGGACCTACTCAGACATGCCAGGGCTTGACACAAATCTCATAATGCATCACTTATCTATAGCTCCAGGAGTCAAGCCAGTCAAACAGAGATTAAGAAAAATGCATCCACATATAGCTCTACTTGTCAAAGGAGAATTAGAAAAGCTTTTGAAAGCTGGATTTATTAGAGCCATCGATTATGCAGAATGGATCTCAAACATAGTACCGGTCTCTAAACATGATGGGTCCATTCGTGTCTGCACAGATTTTAGAGATCTAAACAAAGCCTGCCCAAAGGATGATTTTCCACTTCCAAACATTGACATGATAGTGGACATGACGGCGGGCTATGACATATATTCCCTAATGGATGGTTTCTCGGGGTATAATCAAATCAAAATAGCTCCTGAAGACCAAGAGAAAACAGCATTCACATGTGCATGGGGAACCTACTGTTGGAACGTCATGCCATTCGGGTTAAAGAATGCAGGAGCAACCTACCAAAGAGCTATGACAACTATCTTTCATGATATGATGCACAAAAATATGGAAGATTATGTGGATGACACCCTGGCAAAATCAAGAAAAAGGGACACACACCTCAATGATCTGGAAGTAATTCTAGATCGTATGGAACAATTTCAACTCAGATTGAATCCAAAGAAGTGCGCATTTGGCGTCACCTCAGGCAAACTTTTAGGATTCATAATATCAGCAAAAAGTATCGAGGTTGATCCCGAAAAAGTCCAAGCAATCCTAGATATGCCACCTCCTCGAAATATCAGCCAAATGAGAAGTCTTCAAGGACGTCTTCAATCAATTAGGAGGTTTATTTCTCAGCTTGCAGATAGAGCGCAACCCTTCAACAAGACATTGCATAAGGGTGTTTCTTGTGTTTGGAACGAAGATTGTCAAAAGAGCCTAGATCAGATCAAACAATACTTGGCTAATCCTCCGATCTTAATGCCTCTTATTCCAGGAAAACCATTGCTTCTATATATCTCAGCTACAGACACTTCCCTGGGGGCATTATTGGCTCAAACAGATGATACTGGGAAAGAACGGGCCATCTACTATATCAGCCGTACTCTAGTCTCTTATGAGATCAATTACAATAATATTGAGAAGTCTTGTCTCGCGGTGGTGTTTGCTTCTCAAAAGTTGCGCCACTACATGCTTGCTCATACCATACACTTGATTTCCAAAATTGATCCCCTTAAATACTTGCTTGGTAAGGCTGCCCTGACGGGTAGACTTGCTAAATGGATGATGGTCCTCACTGAATTTGACATAGAGTACGTTGAAAGGAAGGCAATAAAAGGGCAAGCTATTGCTGACCAATTAGCTGATTTTCCAATCCCGGATAGTATGCCAGTCCAAGTGGAATTCCCAGATGAACACATCTTATATACCACTACTCGCACTTGGACAATGTTCTTTGATGGCTCCCGCATGCAAAATGGATCAGGTGCTGGAGTGTTATTTGTTTCTCCACATGGGCACAACATTCCGAAGTCTTATAAACTATTATTCCCATGTACCAATAATATTGCAGAATATGAAGCTTTAACTAATGGCTTGAAAATGGCTATAGAATGGAATATCACAGAATTACATGTCTTTGGGGATTCTCAGCTAATCATCAACCAAGTCAATGAAGAGTATCAAACCAAGGATGACAAATTGATACCCTATAAAAAGATGGTTGATTCTTTGAAACGCTATTTCACCTTTGTGACGTTTCAACAAATCCCTAGGACGGAGAACAAAGCTGCAGACGCCATGGCCACATTAGCTTCACTTCTTCAGTTGGAGACACACGAATCCAGATTTGAATTCCTGGTGGAAGAGTTACACCATCCCATCTTTGACTCATCTGAAAGCCGTGTCATTTGTGCCATTATCACACACGAGTCTTCCCGATATGGTGCTATCTATTCATATCTTCGTGATGGCATCATCCCTGACACATTCACCCGCTCCGAACGCCGAAACCTCATCCGTAACGCCTCTCGCCACACCCTCATCTCTGGTGACTTATATAGAAGGGGTTTAGATGGGACACTCCTTAGGTGCTTGGAAAAGGAGGAATCCAACCAAGCGTTAGCTGACATCCACGAGGGCATTTGTGGAGGGCATTCTAATGGTCTTGCCATGGCCCGAAGGTTGCTTAGGGCGGGATATTATTGGCCCACAATGCAGATAGACGCAGTCACCTTTGCTAAGTCATGTGAAAAATGTCAGAAACACGGCAACCTGATTCATGCTCCGGGTAGGGAGCTGATCCCTTCTATTTCTCATTGGCCATTTCAGCGCTGGGCCTTTGATCTGGTTGGGCAAATTCACCCCAACTCATCAGGTGGACACAAGTTCATTATTACTGCCACTGACTACTTCACAAAATGGGTGGAGGCCGTACCACTTTCTGTTGCTTCAGGAAGGACCATTTCTTTGTTCATCTTGAACCATATCATTTGCCGATTTGGAGTGCCTTCTGAGATCATTACTGACAATGGAGGTCAATTTAAAAACAAAGACCTAAAGCACCTATGCAAAAAGTTTAAAATCAAGCAACATTGGTCCTCCATATATTTCCCACAAGGAACGGACAGGCAGAAGCTTCTAACAAAACCATTCTTAAGATTCTTCATAGAACAGTACACAAGAATGGTAGGGATTGGCACTTACAAATCAATCCAGCACTATGGGCTTACCGAACAAGTATTCGCACACCTACAGGAGCCACTCCTTTCTCTCTCACCTATGGCGCTGAAGCAATATTACCTTTAGAAGTCGAGATACCATCCCTCAGAGTCTCACTCAAAGGTTTGATTACAGATGAGGATTACCGTGCCATGAGGTTGCAGGAACTAGAACTTCTAGATGAGAAGCGTAAGGCTTCCTTTGATCATATGAGAGCGTATCAGAAGCGTATGTCCAAGGCATTCAACAAGAAGGTTCGCCCTAGAGAATTTCAAATAGGTGATCTTGTTTTACGAGAAAACCCTAAGAACCAACAAAACAGAGAGCAAAAGGGCAAGTTTGAACCTAACTGGCTTGGACCATATGTCATCACAGCTGCTTTTGGTACTGGTGCGTATTTACTATCAGATCCTGATGGAGAACAGCTCCCCGATCCCATCAACATTGTGCACCTTAAGAAGTTCTATCCTTAATGCCCGTTCTGTCTGGGGGCATCTTTTGTATATATCTTATTGGTCCTGAAAAAATTCCAAAAAAATTCATATATGATGCTGAAAAAATCCTAAAAAGCATAAAAAGTCCTGAAAAAAAAATACAAAAAAAACAAAATATTCAAAAAATTAAAAAAAATAGAAAAAGTGCCTTGGTGAAAACCTAGCAATAGGCGCCTTGGTAGCAAAAATCTTAAAAAATTGAAAAAATGAAAAAAGATTCCAAGTGGTGAAAACCTGGAAACAGGCGCTACTTGAGGCCTTTGCACCCCTATTTGTTAGCATGCGTTCTCGACACTTAACTACTTGTCATCATGCCTTGACCTTATTTGGCCTAGTCTGGAATTGGTCTTTGTCTTTGTCTAGGGGGCATAACTGTTAGCATTGGTCCTTTAGGTGCGTTTGTCTCTTGGGGCATTTCACAAACAGGTGTTTTTCAACACCACCCCAAACAGTGTTTTTTCAACACTACCCTTGCGTCGAGTGTTTCTTAACACTTATCAGATGTCTTACCCAATAGTCCAAAGTATGATGCGATATTTCTCATTAGCAGATATGATACTCAGAATTTGACTCTATGACCAACACACACGCACTTAAACAATCAACTCGCTGGCGATATGATGACTTTATTTTTCTTTGTGTGCTGTCTATGAGGATTTCTTTGATGAGTGATCTCTCCCTGAGAAGTTTTCGATGATGCATAGCTAAAAGACTGAGGGAATGAGAACATGTTTTCTTTCTTTATCTGCTTGTGGGTATATTTTGTTGATCCTAACTGTCATGAGCATTTATGCTGGTCCTACTTGACACTATGGATTGACAAGGTATCATCCTTGACTGTTTTGCGAGTGCATGCTTTTAGCTATTCTGACTTTCATGTGTCTTGATACAAGCATAATCTCGCCACATCAAACTTAGGTAATCTTACTGCATTAGTCATTTTGACCTATATGTCTTTGATGCCTAGGTAAGATTTTCACATTTCTATCTGATAAAGACCATATTCATATCCACATAGTAATGCTAGTGTGCATTGTATGATCTTACGATGCTACCAATAACGCTCGATGATGATAATTAGATGTCTATAAGCGTTGTGACCTTGCAAGTCAACCACTTTCATAGTAGCTTGCATTTTTAGGGTCATGTTAGTCTAGTCTTGCATCTTGCACATGGAGAGAGCTCTCCTTTTCATCCTACATGGACCTGTTAGTCAACTGCGCTCACTTTCTCTCCTTCTTGATCATGTCTTTCGCTCCTTGTCTTTTTCATCTCGAACCTGTTCCTGTTCATCACAAGGGGTTAATCACATCATCATATCTATATCAAAAAACCGTCATTTTCAAAAAACATAAGTCCACATCATACATATGAGAATTAAACATACAACCATGAGAGAGAACATACATAAGCACATACATAAGCATTTTGAGCAAAATGACAAGACAATATACATAAACTGATACATCCATCACAAGTGAGACAAATACACATAATACATCGAACATCCAGTAATCTCATAAATCAATAAATGTCATGATATACAATATGAGATCCCAAAATCTGGATCAAAAGTCTCAAAATATGTCCAAACAACCTAAGACCTAACCCTAAGACTCGCTACCACCCTCGTGAGGAGCTCGTGGTGGTGGAGGAGGCATAGCTCTCCTATCAAATGCCACGTCTGATACCCCTGCCCGCTGAGAGTATGATGGTGCTCTCTCACCCTCTGGGACGGCCTGCAGATATAATCCGTGATAGTAAGCAGCCCTCGCTGACTCCTGTCGGAGCTCCAGTGCCTCGGTCTGTGCCATCGCCTCACGGCGTGCTATCTCTGCTCTGAGATCAGCTATCTGCTGATCCTGCTCTGCCCTCAGATCCAGGAGCTGCTGATCTCTCACAACTATGGTGGTCCGCAGCTGCTGTATCTCGGTCTCCCGAGCCTGTATCTGGGCTCTCAGGTCCTCTCCCCCCGCAGGCTGCTCCTACTGTACCTCTGCCTGCCGGCGAGCTGGTCTCGTCTCCTCCTCAGGAGTGGCTGATCTTTATCCCCATGACCGTTTCCGGCCACCTGATCCCGACCCCTCTCCTCTCTCCATCCTCCTCCCTCTCCCCCTCCCGCCATCCCCTCCATCTCCTCCCTCCTCTCCTCCGTCCCCTCCGTCTCCTCCGTCCCCTCCCTCTCCTCCCTCTCCTCCCGGCGCTGGCACCTGAGCATCTGGTACTGTAAATCGAGGGAATGGTACCCTCCGCCGCTCTGCTCTGTAGGCTCCATCAGCCCCTGCGTCTGCCACATCTGGGAAATAATCCCAAGGCTCGCTCCTGATAGCTGCTGTCTCTGCGACAGCCTGCTGATAATCCAGCATGGGTAGCCACCCATGTCCCTCCTCATCCCTGGCTCTGGCATACGTAGTAGTCTCTGTCGAGACTCGCTGCTGCCTCCCGAACTGCCGCCACAACCGACTGATGCAAAACCTCTCTATGATATCCGCATATCGACCCACCAGTGGTCGACTGCACAGCATATAACTCAGCTCCTCTGCAGCATCCCCCCAAACCTCCACCTCCCTGTACGGCCTCCATGTGAATGAGGCTATCTCATCCAGAATTCGCCGATAGTAGGTCACATCCCCTGAATGGGCATGTGATATAAACCCGATGTACCTATAAATGAATGGGTACCTCCTCTCCCTCGGCTGAACCCTGGGGCGCACCACAGCAATGTGCTCCCATGCCCATACCTATGCCAGGATGGCACCACACGCCCATGTCTGACCGTCCCTGTAGACGATCTCGTGCAGCTCATGATACATCTCTGCCAAGATCGCAGGCCCCCATGCCATCCGTCGAGGCCTGCCTACCAAGTCTACCAGTAGTCTGCCCCATCCGAGCGGGAATCCCTTCTGACTGCGATCAGTCATTAGGATCTGTGAAATAATCGATGCCACAATACATGGCACCGGATAATCTCGGCCAAAGTCATCAAGCAGTCGCTCCCAGCTGACATGCCTGTCTAGGATGGTCACATCCTGAAACATCTCCTGAATCAACCGACGCCCCTTAGTGACGTCCTGATCATAGTATACCTATGACAACACATAAATCATGTTAGTTTTCATCACATGGAAACATTACATTTATGATTATATCTCAAAACATGATTATACTTACAGGCTCTCCGTGGCATGGAACTCGGAGGATCCTATAGACATCCTCCAGTGTGATGGATGCCTCGCCTGTAGGAAGGTGGAAGGTGTTGTGCTCGCTGTGCCATCTCTCGGCCAGCGCAGTCAACAACCCATGGTCTGCTCGGATATAGGGGTACCTCAACAGATACCAGAATCCCATAGCCCTGATATCGGCATTGCCCGGATCATCCAGATCTCGGACACACCACAACCCAGTCACCTTCGGCGCTCTGATGATGAGCGCCGGAAAAACCTCCTGCAAGCCAAAACCAAACCCGTTGTTAGTACATATTATGATGGATGTCCAAAAAAACTCAGTATAAAACATCTTAAAAACGTAACATTGTCTAGACCCATGTCATTTTTGCTCAAAAATACATTAAATATCAAAATTTTTCAACTGGGCGATATTCTTTTTGGAGAAGTATCGTGCGATACTTCTCCCTATAGTGGGGCGATAAACCTTATGTCGAGCGATACTTCGCCCGCTATCGCGCGATCTTTCGCCCAGTATCGTGCGATACTGATGCCCAAAGCGTGCGATACTTTTGGGGCACGCGAAGTATCGCGCGATACTTCTCCCCAAAGCGCGCGATACTTATAAAGTATCGCGCGATATTTCGCACAACCAAAAATTTTGAAATTTAAAATTTGAAAAAAAACGTGCTAAAAAAGCTATTAAATGCTAAAAATGGCCAAAAAGCTCGAGTTTTTCGAAAACATACCGGGGCAGGATAGTGTGGTGGCCGGTTATGCAACCGGGAGCGCTCGAATTGATGCCTGTGGACGGGAACTCCTGCTTGCTGAGCTATTTTCTCTCTCTAAAGCTCTGAAATTCTCAAATCACTAAAAGACAAATGATTTTTGAAAATGACATTTTGACCCCTTTTATAGCATTTTGACTTTTTGACCTAATTTTCAAAACACCTCAGAATTGCGCGAAAATTGCACCCCTAGCTAATTTCGACGTCCTGGATCCATTTTCGGACTCGAAATCGAAATCCGAGGTCATCTTCATAGTCAAAATCGCGTTTCAAATTCTTTCCCCCCTTCTGCGCAGTTGGCTGATCTTTTGAGGCCTAATCTTTTAATCTTTGCTGGGGCATCGTCATTCCTTCCTTTTCATGTCTTCCAAACTTCTAGTCTTTCATTCATGCTATTTCTAGTCTTCTATTTCTATTCTTCTACTTCCTCACTGGAGCATGCTTCATTGCCTAATGGTTAACCTATTTGACCCTTACATTCGATTATGATTTGATCAACCTTATTAATTTGCTGTCTCTCCTCTACCTGATTTCGATTTCGATTCCGAGGGGGCATTACTTATGGGATTCTCATCCCTAATTCTCTTGATTTTCTTGATTCAGACATCTTTTGTGAGCTTTTGCTCAAAATTTGAGATTCTTATCTCCCATTTTTAGACATTGATTATTGCCTAGCAGCGACGGTGATAGTTTTGTCTAAAGCTTGATTTGCACCTAGCAGCGACGGTGTTGGTCTAAGCTTTTGTTTATATTTGTCCGGATATGATCCCGAATCAACCTCATATCTGAGTTGTTTTGTGATCCCAAATCGATCTCACATTGCAACTTCATTCTTTGACTGCATGTGTTCCCAAATCGATCACACATTAGTCAAAGAGGGGCAAATGTATGCACCCTAAAATGGTCGCCTAGACTTTGGGCCCCATTTATTCAATTTATCAATCCTGAATCATTTTGATCAATAATCAATATTTTCAACAATATCAATTTCTTGATCAAATCCTAATTTCGATCATATATTGGATTTTTATCCTATGGGCTAACCATTTATCCTAAGTCTTTATTTGATTAAAAGGAATATTTCCTCCCCTTTTAATTAAATAAAAAGCCCCCACTTTTCCTTTTATCCTAAGTTGCACAAATAAAGCATTATTCCTATTTTATAAAAAGGGGAAAAAGCACTTTTTGTCTCACATGAAGCTCAAAAGTCAACACTTCACTCTCATTGGAGGATGTTTGTGCACATGGATTGCTCCTCTTTCAAGCTCCACCGCTGATTAAGATCTTTTGCCTCTTAATCTCCATGGTCCATTCCTTTGCATTTCTTATAAAAGGAAAGCTCTCTCCTTCATTTGCATATCCTTGTTTTATGCTATTGTTATGCTGCAGGTTTTGGAGCTCTCTTTGAAGACACTCAAGCTTTGAAGCCTTGACATTCTTAGTTGCATTTCATAATAGTTTTGCTTTTATAGTTGCATTCATGGCATTCTTAGTGTAGATTTCCTTTTATGCAATCTCACATAGTCTAAATAGGAAGGATTTGTAATCCATTGCTATTTCCTTTCATAGATTAGTTGCATTGTACTTTCCTTTCATAGCTTAGATTTGCATTCTCATATAGTTTGCATTGCATTTCACATTGGATTCTTGGAGATATTGGCATTGTTGCCCTTGTCTTCATTGTGAATCTCTCATTGTGTGGTTGACTAGCAAGGTCACCTTCTTGTAGCTCTAGCTGAGAGCAAAACTCATAGTCCCTTGCAACTCCATGCATAGAGAGCTATGAGCCGCTTTGTGAGGCCTCACTCTTGAGTAACCTTGCAAGTAATGGTTCATAGAAGTGCATATTTTAGTGTGTACAGTATGCACCCAAAAATTGGTTGCCTAGACTTTGGGCCCCATTTATTTGATTTATCAACCTGGAATCAGTTTTATCAATAATCAATATTTTTCAACATTATCAATTTCTTGATCAAATCTTAATTTCGATCATATATTGGATTTTTATCCTATGGGCTAATCATTTATCCTAAGTTTTTATTTACTTAAAAGAAATTTTTCCTCCCCTTTTGATTAAATAAAAAGCCCCACTTTTCCTCTTATCCTAAGTTGCACAAATAAAGCATTATTCCTATTTTACAAAAAGGAAAAAAAAAGACACTTTTGTCTCATATGGACATAAAGTCAACTCCTATTTTCTCATTGGAGGATACTTGTGCACATGGATTGCTCCTCTTTCAAGCTCCACCGCTAATTAAGTCTTTTGCCTCTTAATCTCAATGGTCCATTCTTTTGCATTTCTTATAAAAGGAGAGCTCTCTCCCTCATTTTAGATCATCTTTTTTATGCTAATGTTATGTTGCAGGTTTTCTAGGTCATTTGGAGCTTTCTTTTAAGACACTCTTGCATCCAAGCTTTGAAGATCTTTGTTGTTGCATTTCATTTAGTTTCATATTTTCTTTCATAGTTGCATGATAATGGCATTCTTAGTGTAGATTTTCTTTTATGCAATAGATTAATCTCACATAGTCTAAATAGGAAGGATTTGTAACACTTGTTCTTTCATTTTCATAGAATACTTTGCATATTTGCATCCTCATTGTAGTTGCATTGCATTGCATTTCATGGTGATCCTTGGAGATAGTGGCATTCTTGCCCTTGTCTTCACTTGAATCTCTCATTGTATGGTTGACTAGCAAGGTCACAAGCTCAATAGCTCTAGCTGAGAGCAAATTCATAATCTTGCAACTCCATGCATAGAGAGCTATGGATCGATTTGTGAGGGCTCATTCTTGAGTTTCCTTGCATGTAAGGATTCATAGAAGTTCACAACTTTTGTGTGTACACATGGCAACATAACTTACTCTGTGAGCTCTATCTGCATAATTTTGTCATTCCTCATGAAACTAAATGGAACCCTTTGCTTTACATAGGAGATATCCATTTGAGGGCCCTAATGTCTTGGATGCACAATAAGGCAAATTATGACAAGTAGCTAAATAGCTATAGAGACCTAGAAAAGTTTAAACCATTACCCTTAAGGGCTGAATCGAGAAAACCTGATGTCCTCCTAAGAGATTGGCTTAACCTAACCTATGGAAGGCCGAAACCTGAAATAAGAGAAAATGTCTTTGCACTCAGAGATAGGGTTTACAGGGAGTATCAAGGGTTACCCTATTTTTCATTCTCGAGAGCTCTCACCGAGGTAAGAAGCAGATGGAATAGGCTACCAGAGGTCTTTAAGAAATTTGAGCCACATAGCCCAATAAATTTTGAGGCAGTTGCGAACAGAGAAACCAGGTACATGCAGCTAGGACGGTAGACTAGAAGAGAATTTTGGATTCCCCTGTCTTTCCAACCACCAATGCTCTTATGGCCACTGTATGATATCAACGCTACCCAACTAGACCATCCGCATGAAGAACATTGTACAGATTACTAGGCAAGGACAAGAGGATTCTATTATACTTTTAAGAGTGGGAAGAAGGGAAAGACAGGTGTTGGTGATTTCAGATCTATAACCAAGAAGTGTAATGCTTGAGGACAAGCATTATGCTTATTGGGGGGGTAGATGATGAGATAATTTATTGTCTCTATTTTGTGATAATCTTTATGTTTTGTTAAAACATTTCCAAGACATTCATGGACCTATAACTATTTGAACTTGTGATAAGTACAGTTAGAACCACCAAGATTATGGGTAGTTAAATATGACATGTTTTGCCGAACATTATATATATTATAGTACTTCATATAGCTACTTGAATCTATGTTCTAATATTTAGGTAAGAATTGACTAGTTGACTTGTATACATACCGCATGCTACTAACCTGCTAGGAAAACAAGGAACAACGGGAGAGTGGATTGACTGCATTAAAGAAGAAACGTTGAAGTTCCAGCTACGACAGAGAAAGCTATCACAACACCGAGGATCATGCCGCTACTAGAGAGGAGCCATTATTCTAGAGAATATAGGAAACAACTCTGCTATATTTCCTCAGTGCTCATCATTATGTTGAATCAATTATTCAGACTTTATTGTACTTTATCGTGGGTTGTTATATTTCATTCTTCTATGGCGAGACTTAGTCAGAACTTACTTTCATGATTTCAATAAGTGTCAATCCTCTATATAAAGGGATTTGATTGGTTTAGTTGTGTAATGAGAAAATATATACAATTGTTGTTTTTAGCATAGTAGAGCTACTCTTTCTGTTTTTCATGTATTGTTCCATTATGATGTAATTAGTTTATGAGAATATAATGAAAGAGTGATTTTGAAGTATCTTTCAAGTTAGTAGTTAGCAGAAGCCAACCAAGGGGGCCCACTTGGGAGGTGGAGTAGATTAGAATAGAGTAGAATTACTTTCTGTATTTCCTATGCTTGCAAGTAGAAGTTGTTGTTTTACTCCTGCAACATTATTACTGTGAATGTTGTTGCAACACTTGCAGAGATAAACATAGTGAATGCTTTGAGTTGCTAAATAGGCTTAGGATAAGTTTACAAGCTTTCAACAGTAATTTCATTAAGCAGTTAAGTGTGCTTACTTTCCTACAACAATAGCATAAGTTTCTTTCATGCATTTTATCTTCCTGCAGCAATAGCATAGGTTTCTTTCATGCATTTTATCTTCCTACAACATAGGTAGTATGACTCTTTGAGGGACTTAGTGCACAAACTGTGTTGTCCCATTTCAAATCTACGTCCCTGGGTTGACAATCTAAATGAATTTCATGATGGGAAAAGTAATCCTTAGTATGAATACATTATTCCTAAGAGAGACAATGGCATGATTATCATTACCTATTGTGAGACTATTCACCCGGGTAAAAAATTCATCACTTCAGGCAATGTCTAGTACCCTTATTATTTATGTTCATCCTCTTATGTATGCTTGTAATCTTGCATATTCTTCTGAAAGTTGGCTATGCTCACGGCCTGTGTGAGCCTAGATGATTTTATCTTTCAGTTCCTTTCCTTGTATAGTATATACAAGTTATTTGGCATATATGTACATGAAAAATATGGTAACAAGAACCATTACTAAGGATTGAACATAAGTGATTATAAACAAAAAAGAAAATAAAAACAAAGGCTCATTTCTAATTTTCATGATCGAGCTGCGTGCGCAAAGAGGGCATTGGAATTTTGCGTGTGCGAACTGGGCCCTAACTCTACACTGATTCGAGGCAGGCATTCAAGTTTCACTCCTCATCTTCTTTGCATTCTTTGATGTTTATGTGTATTTGCTGTAGATTCAAATGACATTGTATTTCACTGGTTTTATGCCATGTCTTTTTTATGACCTGTGAGCTTTGAAGCTAGGGCATCCATTTATTACTTGTTTTCTCACTACTTGGGGCCTGTGACTTTTGATATGAGCATACATGATATAAATTTGGTCACTATTTTTCCTTCTCCATGTACATCTTGTGAGTTATAGACTAGGGCATCATGTTGGATGTGTTTACTCACATGTTGTGTTCACTGCTTCAGCACCACGCTATACATCTTTTCACTATTACACCTAGCTTCTTGAATGATTACAAAGCTCGTGAATGAGCTAGGGCATCATTTGATGTGTGTTTAATTGGATTCTTTGGTTATATTGCTTACTGCTTTTAGAGCCCATGATCCTCATATGGCATCATTGATTTGTTAGTTTTTTGATGTTCACTATTTTCTCACTGATTATGTAGCCTGTGATATCGATCCTTTGAAGGCTCATAGTTTCATTACTTCATTAGATCTCTACCTTTGTTAATTTCACTAGCATCATGCAACTTTCTCACTTATCCTTTAAAATGAAGATTCAAATATACTCCATGCCATAACATTAATGTATAGATGATGTAGATTTGTGTACCTCTTTGTTTTGATGCTTTTCTCCTCTAATTTGATGATGATGTATGCCCCTTCCATTGCTTACTCATGACTGCTCATAACTGCCTTGTGCTGATGGGCATCGTGTGTGACTGTTGTGGGTGCATCATTTGGAAATGATGTCACAACAACACAAAATGTAACAACATTTGGTGTTGCTATTGCATTGTTTGAGTGATGCAGTCACAATAGTGACTCACCAGGTGTTGATAGAGACATAAATGCAATGATGCCCTAGCTCTCAAAGCTCATAGATCATCAAGCATTCCAAATGCAAAGATGTTGATGGGCATGGTGGGTTACTACTATGGATGCATCATTTGAAAATGATGTCATAGCAACACCAGATGGAACAACATCTAGTGCTGCTATGGCACTATTTAGATTATGCAGTCACAATAGTGATTCACTAGGTGTTCATAGAGACATAAATGAAACCACGTACTTCTTCCAATGTTAATCTCCTTTTTGTGCTTCCATGCTTTCTGTCTTTTCTATTCTGATAACCCTGACATGTTTAATGTAGGGCTTCATTTGGATTCCAACACCTATACACTGCACATGTTCCTAAGTGCACATGTTCCTGAGTGCATTTTTCCGAGTGCACATGTTCTGTAGCATAGTTCCTTTTATAAGTGTATGGCTTGACTATGCACATGCATAATTATAGATGAAGATCAGTAATAGGGTGACAGACATTGCTTAGATCCTTTGGATCTAACCCCATCTTTTCCTTCCTTGTAGGTTCTAGATCATACAGGAGCATACTGGATTGAACCCCGGGTCAACACTTCATTACTTCAGGCAATGTCTGGTACCTAAATTATTTATGTTCATCCACTTATGTATGTTTGCATTCATTGATATTCTTCTAAAAAAATGGCTATACTCATATTCTTCTTATGTCTGAGTCTTCCAACTATGATCAATTTAATGTTGTAAATCTTGACATAGAATTCGATATCAACCTGTCATATATCCATTCCAAATGATATAACTCTATTTGAATAAACACACATGCCAACCATTTGACAAAATATCCACATGAAATCTAGAGCAATACATTAATTTTATATTGAATTCATGATTTATAATTCAGTTGTAGTAGCTCAATGTGTTTGAACTCAAGAATACCCCTTACTTGGTTTCCTACAAAGTATTTGGCAAAATCTGTCAGAAAATTAAAAGTTTGGTCAAAGTAAGTGTATACATGAAGGATGAAACACATAGGAAGCTATGAGAAGGTATACCTAAAGTTAAATTTACAAAGTAACATATAATTTATAAAATGTACCGTAACATGTCATTTTTTGTGTGACATTTTTTGTCACAACTAAAGAGTTCTCACCACGAGCAAATAAAGTGACCATTTTCTATCAAAACCATATGTGTAGATATAAACATTAAGTACAACATGTCCAATTTTTTTTTACAGATATACACATCAAGGTTCATGTCAGATAATTCAAGGGAATCCGACCAAAATAGGGAGACAATTGCTAGATTGTTGTCTAACTTTCAAAGAGAAGGCAATGACAAATGTTATTGTCCATGCAAGAGTTGCAACGGCTTAAAGACAAGAAGAATCAAAATCAAAACAACAAAGAGACATACATTGTAGGGAGAATGGTCACATTGAAGGGGGGTTTGATCATCATCCAGTGGTAAGTTGTTTGTTATATTGTTTTCATAATTAATATACATATGAACCATGGAAGGAGATCGACTCGAGGTCAAAATATCAGAAAGAAATTCAATAAACGCATGAAATTTTTTCTTTCTCAAGGGGGGTCATGTTCTTATGATGATGAGAGAAAAGGTGACTCCGAGGTTCTCTTTAGGTACAAACATTTATAGAAACAATGGGTCCCCGATGAACTTCCTTCAATAAACATCAATTTTTGTGTTAGAGAGAGGATATATCGCATAGCACCGTCTTCATTACATGGTTTGGGCCTATTTTCCATAGATGGCATAAAGGTCTCTTACAACAAAGTTTTTGAATTGATGAAGTATGTCGGACCTTGTTATGATTACAATAGTTGGATGCAGATTGTTAAATAAATAAAAAAGTATGTGTAGGTATGCACTCATGACAAATTATATACAACAAAAAGTCAGTGAACAAAGTAAAACATTAGCTATATACATTGACGGAAGACCAAAAGCACCAAGGAATATTGCAAGTTTTATAAAGAGTACACGACCTACGTCAACTAAGAAGCAACCCAATTGCATATTTGAGGCGCGCGATGGAAATCACGTATTTGTATGTGCGATCAAATCAATACATGGAGGCGAAGAAATGCTTATCGATTACAATTTGAATCGCATAGATACAAAAAAACCCATGACTATCATGGACGAGGTGCTACACATTTTGATAATTGTATATTATTCAACGTAACTTAGAATAAGAACACATGTGTTTTAACATGTCTCAATGATTTATTTTTGAAATACAGGGCTATAGTATGGATCAAAAACCACACAATACGCACGACGATGATGTTCTCATGGGACTTCTTCTCGACAGGTAAAACTCATTGTTGTTGTACAAATGCACATACAAGAAAAATGTTAATGCACATTTTTTGTTATGTTTTATTCTGATCTACTATTTTGGATTGCTTTTAAATAAAGTGCTATATAATATTGTTCTCACAAATGAGTGTTGATCAGAAAAAGGGAAAGGAACAAGTAGTCCATGAGGAGTCACAAGTTGAGCAGGATCTATTGAATGTTGATTTTTCATCAGACGTTGATTCTTTGGTTGCACTACAAAAGGTCTTTTGTGCAATATCAAGAGAGTTAGCTCGATTGACAAATATTCAACCTCAGATTCCTCAAATAAAGATGAGAGAGGATGTGTTGATTCACCGTGTTCAGACTTATACAGTAAGTATTAATGTAGTTTTTAATTATAACAAAAGTTCAATAATGATTTTTATAGTATACTCTTTTATTTATGTCATTAAATAAAATACATATGTGTTATTTTTACAGAGGATGCAAAAAACATTAAAGGGCGACGCCTTAGATGCAGATACTTTAGGTGGTTCAAGTACATCGTATTTTCTATCCTCTAGCTTGTCCATGGTTGTCCATATTTTTTTATGCTCTAACAATCTTAATTTTTAGCACCTACTATTGATCCTATGTTGAGTACGCCGCCTGCTACGAGGATCAAAATGAAAAAGGTACTACCGCCTGCAATGTCAGCAACACGTAGCATAGGCACAGATGCGATGACAATGCCTATTGGTAAGTAGATTCCTCTTTTTCTCTCTCATTTATGATGTATTTATTTCACTTGAACTATTCTTTCTTAGGGGGCATTTTGTAATATTGGATTCATTTTATGTAGGAGGCGATGAGGAAATTCCTGGATGTACTCGTGTCCCCTGTACGGGAACAATAGAGAATTGTGATCAATTTCTCGTGAGAATTGAAGATGAACTTCCCTTGAGAGTAGACCAACTTCCAGATACTTTAAAGATTGATCCTTTCTTTTACTATACAATCTTAAACTCATAATTTAATGCACTAACTCTCTGTGTAGTCCCTTGCAATAACTAATTATAATAATCCCGTTATTATTTTGCAGGGAATAATCTATTTTATGAAAAACTTAATGATGAATGTTTGCACATTTTTGGGCCGACCATACGCACATGGTATCATATTTTGATTTCATTGCTAGATCAGATTTTGTTTCATCCCTTTCTTTAAGTATATTAAAAGGTAGCTTCAATTCATTTATGAATCTAACAATTTTTTTTCTTAAAAGGTGACAATTACAAGATAAATGGTTAAAAGATGAACTCATTAACTCTATGACAAAACTTTTTGGACCCAACGGCTTTCAAAGACTTAGGCTCCTTGACAAAGCGTGCCAAGTTTTGAAGTATATTAGGGACAACCACATGTCCCAAATAGAATGCGACCCTCATTATGAGCGACCTCCCTATATTCCTATTAATGAGTGGGAGAATCTTAAAAAGAATGCACTTGAGAGAAGCGCAAGACATAGTGGACAAATACTATCACTCGAGAAAAGAAGGTACGTGATAATCTTAATAATAAAATTATGTACTATTTACTCTTTGTACTTATGTGATCTAACATATTTCAAACATCACATAAGTTGCCTAACACATCAAAGGCAACAGAAGCAAGAAAATAAAAGCACGGGCAACACAAGCTTGGCTTGGGTGGATATTCAAAACTTGTTGCACGAGTTGTAAGTATTAGTAAATGAAAAATCGTATGCAAATATTTATAAATTGCAATCAATTTAGTTTTGATAAAATTCACTACAATAAAAATTTATGATACCAAGCAAAAATGTAGGCCTTGGAGTTCCAAAAAAAAGATTACAAAAGAGGACAAGAAAATAGGCTACAAACAAGGCTATACAGTTTATGTCTCAATGTTTTAATCTTATGTGTTAATGAATTTTATGATGTGTTAATGAATGCTAATTGAGTCTTATGAATGCTAATGAATGCATGTTAATGAATGCTAATTAATAAAATGAATGCTCAATTGTTGTAATGGCAATTGTTATAATATGTACCATATGTTTCCATACATGTTTAGAGAATATGGACATGGACAAGGGATGCTAATTGGTACTTGTGTGATTAGATAATACTTTCCATGATTGCATTCCCCAAATCATTACTAGCAAAGTTTTGAACATATATAAATGGAATACTTTGTGCTTGACATACTTAAATAGAATACACCAAGAAGTACCAAATGATGAATGCTCAATTGTTGCAATGGCAAAGCACCAGAACCATCCATTTCTAGAACTTGATTTTCTAGTCTTAATGATTTTTCTATAGTCCTAATGATTTTTCTTATTTCTTACCATTAGAGCCACTTCATATGCATACTTAGATTTGCCTAAGCAGTACTGGGAGCTGACCCAGCAACACATGTACTATTGTGAAAATCATCACAAGTCCATTTGCTGCTGAGTCATTCCCAGTGGTTTTTGTTCAAATCTGCATGTTTTTCACCTGTTCATATACTAAATGATGAATGCTCAATTGTTGTAATGGCAAAGCATTAGAACCATCCATTTCTAGAACTTGATTTTCTATAGTCTTAATGATTTTTCTATAGTCCTAATGATTTTTCTATCGTTTTAATATTTGTTGCTCTTGATAAATTAGGCCTTGAATTTAAATTTTTGTTCATTGTTTTATTTTAGCTTGATATTTCATTCATTTTTCACATACACAGAGACTACACATGCTGATAAAAAAATGAGCTATTTGATTGTTCACTGTTCATGATTGTAAATGGTCGATATTTCTAATGGTACTCCTTGGTGTATTCCATTTAAAAATAATCATGTTTCTATGACTATGATAAATGTCTCTTTGTGTTGAGAAAATTAGAGTTGACAAAATGGTTGTTCAGTGTTTGTATTTGCAGGTTGCAAACAAATCATCATTCTTCCACCAACATTCTAGAAAATTAGTTTTGCAAAATTGGCCATGTTGATGATGATTATGAAGAAGATTTGAAAATGTTGCACCAATATGAATTGGATCAATAATTTTGAAATCTTCTTCATCAATCACCATCAACCATTTGGTGATTCACTTGGTTCAAACTTATATAGTAAGTATTAATGTAGTTTTTAATTATAACAAAAGTTCAATAATAGTTTTAGATGTTAACCGTGACAATCTCTGATTTCAGGCAATGCAGAAGGAGGCGCTTAGTTCAATATGCAATCTCAATTCATATGAATAGGATATTAGGTGGAGCTGAAAGATGCAACATGTTTGCATTTTTGATAGAGGTCTTTAATTAGGTATTTTAAGTTATAGACCATCGTGAACATTGTAATTTTGACCTATTAAAAAAATATAAATGTGGTGAGTCTTCTCAGCTCCACCTGTTATCCATGGCATATTCTACGTAGCTGCATGTGCATACTCGATTCAGAGTGGGAAAATCTTATTTTAGATGTGAGGGAGAGAAGCCAAACACATAAAGAACATGCACATAAACACGACAACTAAAAAATATAAATGTAGATATCACAACAGCTGAAAAACATAAATGTAGATATCATGGTCATAATTGTTTGGAGACACAACACAATTGAATGGTATACCCAGACGATGCAACACAACCACTACTCCTTCAGTTCCAAGTTGACACTGCGGGATCCAAAAACCATAGATAAAGAATAAATTTAGAGAGCGGAGGATAGTCGTAATGACTAAAATAATACAGGGTCCTTATATTATTTCGGTCGTTATGGCCCTCCTCCGCTCTCTAAATTTATTCCTTATCTCTGGTTTTTGGATCCCGCAGTGTCAACTTGGAACTGGAGGAGTAGTGGCTGCGTTGCATTGTCTAGGTATACTACTCAATTATGTTGTGTCTCCAAATAATTGTGACCATGATGCCTATGTTTATGTTTCTTAGCTGTTGTGTCCCATGACCCCTTATGACCCTTTACGATCCCTAAGAATACATCTTAGAGGTCTTAAAATATCGTAAAAGGTCATAAGAGGCTCCTAGGAGGGGCCAAATGAGCTTCCACCTTCACGTGGTTGGCCCTGTTAAGTAGAGAATGTTAAACTATTCTCGAAACAAAAAGAAGCTCAATAATTTAAGGTCTCACTCCTTATACGAAAAATATATATATATTTTAAAAATATAGAAAACCGTCACAATTACGACGGTAACTAGAGAATGGCTGATGAAAAAACACTACAAATGATGGCTATTTGTCAGAAATAGATGTCGCATGTACAACATATCTGTCTCAAATGCAAAATTTCCGTCAGAATTGCGACATCAACAAATAGACCCGACGACATGTTCACCATGTTGGTAGACCCTCTGTGGATGCATATTGCAACGACCATATCCGTTGTAATTACGACTCCTATCCTAGCCATTGGTGATTTCAACTCCAAAACTGCAACGATGGTTGGTGTCTCTTGATCGACGAGATAGTGTCAGAATTCTGACAGAAAGCCATCAGAAAAAGGACTCAAATGTACTAGTGCCATATAAATTGTTTATTAGAATCTGCCTTTTCCAACTGAATGACGCATCCTTCCCTTTCTTTTACTAGAACCATTATACCTCCATGGCCTTTACCATTTCCCGTTGCCTCATTCCACACTGCCAGCTTCCAGTAGCCTTCAAACAATGGAGTCTTATATCCTTCATGTTCATGTATCTGTATGAGACAAATAATGTCTTTGCCTTCCGCAATAGATCCTAACCCAGGCCCACGCCTCCAAGGACAACCTCTGCAATTCCAACAAACTAAACTTAAGGAAGTCTGGGCTGAATTTGATTGCTATTTGTTTTGATGTAGAAGACTCGGAGTTGAGTTATTATCACTATGAGTGAATTATGATCTTGCCGTATCGCTGCTTGCTGAAGTGTTTGTTGTCACACCTATGCTTCCCACTTGTTGCTCTTCATTACGGCGGTGGCCAAAATGAGCAATAATTGCTTTGCCCTTGAACATCCAAGCCCTTTTGCCTTCATTCCTAGCTGTTCTGATTTTTTCCGTTTCCATCCTTCTTTCTTCTTGCTGCCTTGTAGTTAGATCCTCTTCTAAAAAGAAGCGAGAACCCCTCAAAAGCTATTTTTTGCTCAATAAATTTTGTTTGTCTCAAATACTAGGCATAACTACTTTGATGGGCCTATCTCTCTTATCATATGATTTTCCAACCCTCCAAGCTTGACAGATTTGACCTTGCCACAACAACACTTATTGTAGGAAGTCCCCCGTTAAGTCAAGGATGTGTTCACCTTCACCATAATCTTTTATCCCTTTGATAATTATATTGGATGCCCTAATTTGCCTTTCCTTGACCTCCTTGTCTTGTGTGTTCTTCACACGAGTCTTTGCCTCTTCACCTGCACGTGCAAAGTGTTTGTTGTTTTTAACCCAAGTTTTGGTAACTTCTGAAAAACTTTTTTTATTTTCTTCAACCTCTGTCTTTCCCAACAAACTAACATGATATATCAGTATCTCCTTATTGTGAGATGCCTCATTATTTGTTGTAACCTTGTTTGCTTCCAATGCAACTCTCGAATTTTTCCATTCATCATTTATATTATGCCATTCATCCTTCATGTTCTGCCATTCAAGCTTCCCAACTAAAAGTGTTTCTTGCAACATTGAGATTTGAACTTTTAAAGCATTGTTATTGTTTGTAAGAGATTTATTTGCTGCAGTCAGGATGTATTTTGAGGCCACTTTCTTGCTCTTTAACCTCTAGAAGTCCCAACCTCTCCTTGGCCATCAAAAGTTCTTGCACATATAGATCTGGACACCAAGCGAGAGGTGTAGAAGAAGGACTGTAAGTGACAGGGTCTACAAAGTTACTACTTCCGCACAAACAATTGTTGCCACCTAAATGTGAAAGAGGGCACATTTTGACACCATCTTTTTGTTTTGTCCCCTACTTATTCATCCTCTGACTGTGTTTTTTCCTTTCATATGACCATTTCATACGAGCAAATCTATGATTTAAAATGTCTTTAAACTGTTTAACATTGACCCAAATATATTTTCTTGTCTTACCAAGTGAGACAATTTTTACTTGTACCAAATGATTAGTTTAAAAGTGCACTAGAATTTCTTGACTGTTTTTTACCAATAAAATGGTTTGTTTTCCATTGTACTTCCATTGTTTGTTTTTCCATTGACCAAAAGAACACAAGAAACATAAATAAAAGACAGTAGCAAGAACAAATATAAAAATAAATGTGCACCTCGAAACTCCTTGTGTTTGACAGACTGGGTCCTTCTGGTCTAGAAGCCCGCCTCTTTCCTGGACTGGGCCGACTGTCTTTTTCCTTGCTGCTGCGTGCCCACCTGCTAGCCCTTTCCTTGCCTGTCTGCGTGCCCTTAATGACTATAGAATGATTGGGTGAAACTGAATGAGGACATATTGGAGTAATGGCGCTGCCTAAATCTGCTGACAAGGGCAGATAAGTCGATGGAAGTCGATGAAAGTATTAATTCGACCATCCCCTATGTGTTCCTTATCGGCACAACTTCCCTCATGTGATCACTGATTTGGTTGGTGCTAAAGTGCCCTAGTCGATCATCGATAGGAGTCCTCTAGATAACCAACCGCCTCATAAAAGTGAAACGACCTGTTTGAAAAAGACCATCGAACATCGGCGAAGCCCAGAGAAATTCTGCCGATGAAGAGACAGATATGCTTTCAGTATTTTATAAAGTTCAAAAAACTATTTCAGAGCCTGCAATGGTTATCAAAATCATTAGAAATCCCGACGCTTCATTCACAATTAGCAAAGAAATAAAAGTGAGACAAAAATTTGTCCCAGTTTCAAAATTCAAGAACAACACTGATACATGTGAAAGGAAACAAAGAAACAAAGTTTTCAGTATTTTAGTTGAGTTTTCAAACTCATTTCAGAGCCCGAAGGAGGTTCAATAAGTTATCCCTTTCACCGATTGTAGATGAAGATCTTTGATAAAATTTAGCAGTGACTATTTTGGTACTTGAAAGGAAGGCAATCAGAAAAAAACAGAGTAATGATTGGAGTGTTAATATCCATCGATGCTCAAAGTGGATAAAACTTATGCTTCTCTTCTAGCTGAGAATAAATAACATATTGTTTGGAGAATCTGGCAACGCTACAAATTATCCAATTCATATGAAGAATTCGCCAAGATGAGATCTCAAGCAATTGATAGACGAACTTCATATACGATTGGTATATGAGACCAATATTGATTTCAATAAAGTTGTTCAATGTATGTGTATAAATGAGGTTTTTGATGTCATAGTTGCAACTAAGAAGTAGGCAAATGGATACGTTGAAAAGGCTTTAGAAGCTTTTCAATCAAACATCATTGACAGGTGCAAAGTTAAAATTTATGATTTTCCAACCTTTCCTAAGAAAGAATATGTCACATATGAAGTCTCTTTTGTATCTTCAAACTATGAAAATCAAACTTTAATTAATCTGTGGCTGCAATGGTTGAGGCGGGCAACTACTAGATGGATACCTCTCCCTGGCACTAAGCTTGACAATGAGAAAGCATAAGCCTTGTTCAAACTTTGGGATTGTGTCATAGATATATCCAAGTAAATTGAAGATAGTATGCATTCACAATACATATAATGTAGTTGCAACTGTGTGTGTAGGTTAACTGTTTGACAGAATGCCCAAAAGAAATGTGTTCAAATGGAACGCGTTGATTGCAGGATATTCACAACATCGATTTGCTGAAAGGCTTCAGAAACGTTAAGCAAATGCAGTTGGCGGGTATAAATGCAGACTCTCCTTTGTTTCATGGAACGCGCTGATTGAAGGATATTTGACGTATATTCAGGAACTTCCAAAATAAATGAAATTGGTAGTTTTGAAGCCCACTCTCTCCTCCTGTTTTTTAAATTTCTTATGATCTGATCTTTTCGATCTATTCTCCACTCTTGGATCTTTCTCTACTTGACTAAATTCCTACTAACTAGCACTTGCACCAACAAGGTGTAATGTTTATGCCTATAGCAGCATATGTTGTATGGTATCTGAAAGGTATATTTGTATACAATCAATTTATTGTATAACGTTAAAAATTTATAAAAATGATATTAGACTGATAAATTAAAAAAATGTTTATCCTCCTCCTTCTCCTCCTCTTCCTCCTCCTCCTCTTCTTCTTCTTCTTCATCTTCATCTCCTCCTCCTCCTCCTCCTCCTTATTTTTCTCCTCCTCCTTCTTCTGCTTCTTCTTCTTCTTCTTCTTATTTTTCTTCTGCTGCTGCTTCTCCTCCTCCTCCTCCTCCTTCTTTGTCTTCGTCTTCTCCTTCTTCATCTTCTCCTTCTTGTTCTTCTTGTTCTCCTTTTTCTCCTCCTCATCCTCCTCCTCCTCCTCCTCCTTCCTCTCCCTCTCCTTCTCGTCTGTCTCCTTCTTCTCCATCTCCATCTCCTTATTCTCCTGCTCCACCTCCTCTACTTCCTCCTCCTTCTCCTCCTCCTCTTCTTCTTCATGTTCTTCGTCCACTTCTTCTCATCCTCCTCCTCTTCTTCTTCACCATCTCCTCGTCCTCATCCTCGTCGTCCTCCTCCTTCTCCTTCGTGTTCTTCCTCCTCCTCTAGTATAAAAAAATCAAACATATCATTGTTCTTGGAAAATTAATAAACTTATTAGTTTTTTTAAAAATATATTATTATTTAAAGTATTAAATTTATACAAATGATATATATCATATTTTTGGGAAATATTTTTTTTTAAAGAAAAGTTATCATTTTTTTACAGTTTAGAAAACTAATTTTTTTTTCAAAAATATCATCAATTGAAGCTATATTCATTCCCAAAAAGAATTATTTTTATCTATTTATACATTTGATTTATTTTTTAATTATATATATAGAGAGAGTGTGAAGAATTAGGTAAGTTAATGAATTACAAATTGTCTTTTTACATTTTAATAGGTTTAATTTTGTTTTTAATTTTTTAATTGTAATTTTACTTGTAACTTTCAATATGTTAAAATTTTAGCTTTTTAATTTTAACTTTAATATTTTACATTAGGATAATAGTTTTGATTTTAAAACTAAGGAATAATTATATTATAATATTTAATCTAAAAATTTAATTTTGGCACCAAACTTAAACATGAAAAAAATTGAAATCTATTAGAACAAAAAAATCTATTTATAACTTTTTATAAAAATATGGAGAAGATACAATGCCAGTAATTTTTAAATAGTGAACTGTGAGGATGTTTGGACAATCTCATTTAAAGTTTACTATTATAGACATTAATGGTTCTAGTTCTAAAATTAAATGTAATAATGACATAGTTGAAATCATATTTTGACTATAAGATATATTTTCCTCATATAAATCTTTAATAAAATTTTAAAAATATATTTTTGTACAATAGTTTTAAAAATATATTTACATTAGTGTATAGTAATATTTTTATTTCTAATATAACTAAAAACAAAAAATATAAACTATATTATTTCTTCTCATTTCTAATTTTCTAAATTCTACTTTATGATAAATTGAATTTAATTAATTTAAATTAATTAATTTTTATTTTGATAAAACCCAATAATAATAGTTAACTAAATATATTAATTAGCATATTATAAAATCCTCACAAAATCTAACAATTTCTAATCTTTAACAATTGTAGCTTAGATATATTGATGAGCTAAGTTATAAATTTTACATTTCAATTGTTTTGAAAAATAGTTTAAAATATTAAAAACTTTAAAATATAAATTAAAATATTATCCTTAAAAATTAAAATATTATCCTTAAAAAATCTCTTCAAAATATTCTAGTGAAAATATATTGCCACTTATCTTTGTATTAAAATATATTTTTATAAATTTCCCCTTAATATTTCGTACTCTGTAGTTGTTAATTTTTTATGTAACTACCTTATCGAGAATTACATCATGGAGTTAGCACGTGAATTGGACATTTTAGCTTTTCCTCGGGAGCGCACGCCTTTTCCTGCATTAAATTTAACTGAAAATTATTTTTTATTTCCGAACAGTTTTGTTTCCCGTACAAGACAATTTTTCGGGTATCAGACAAATAAACGGGAATAGTACAAAATTCCATCAGCGGGCTATGCCCGCAGTGAAAAGTCTATCGGCTTAAATAAATAAGGTCAAACTTCTTAATGTTCGTTGTTGCCTTATATCTTTCAATTGCTTTATCATTTAGTTAATTTTTTCTCTACAGTTCTCATTTGAGTTATAAATCATTTAATATAATTGATATTTTTGAATGTCAAGTTTATTGAGGATCTACCTATCTAAATGCTATGGATCTACTCATTGAAGAAGAAGTTGGATCAAGGTTAGACAAAAATTGAGAATACAAATAATATGGATAAAAAAGTAAAACATAGGGTTTAAGGATAAGGAAACAAAGAGTTGGATGTACTTTTTGATAGAGCAAAACATATAAATCCAAAAGACTATGACTTGAGAAATGGGCTAGAGAGCATTATTCTCTAGTGTCTAATGCTAGAAGAAAAAAAGAGCGAGAGAAATATGGGGGAATGATTTCAAGGTTTAGAGATTGGTTTTACCACATATCTTATACCTTTCATACACAATGGTATGATTAACCCTGCAAGTATGGGTTCTATAAGGAGAAAGGAAGTGAGAAGTGGGGTGAGAGAAATGAATAGGTAAAATAAAATCCCAATAGTTTGAGACTTGGAAAAATGAATCCTAAAATTAGGGATTAGGGATTGGAAAAATAAAAAATAAAAGTGTAAGAGAATAATAATTGAGGTTCGTGGATTAGTCTAATAGCTTAAGAAGTAGATGGCTATATTGAGATATAAAATCTTAGGGCCAAAGACAAAGATAGAGTAAGGAATGGCTGGGAAATCCATGATAAATTAGCTAATTCCAAAATTACTATGGCATTATTAAAGTTTTTAAATTATTGAATCTTGCAAAGAATCATAGTATAGTAGTTTCAATTCAGGCTACTAGAATTTACCTCAAAGAGATTTGCTAATAATATCTTTTATGATTTCGCTGTGGGGTTTACATAATTAGGCATTAATAAACTCCTAGCCTATGAAGGCCAACACTATATTGGTACGTTAAGAGTGGCCTTGAACAACCATTCAAAAAAGAATTATTTAATAGGGGATGCATCTAATATAGTCTTGTACTTGATAACACATTGAGTCATGTTTTATATATTTTGCATGCTTTTAAAAGTATGAGTCTTATTCCCAAACCAAATTTCTATGATCTCTTTCCTTGTACATGATTAATTCAAGTGCTTGATCTAACATATTTTAAAAATTAGAATTAATTTGATAGAATTCATCAAGTTCTTATTCTTCTCTATGGACTTACACTAGGTAGTGTTTTCCTTATGAAATTTAGTAGAATAATTATGTGATTCTATACACTTTTGAATTCCACTATATACTACTTAAAACACACATCTACACCTATAAGGAAAGATAATATCCATCCTAACAATATGCCCAATTATGTTATTCATTTTCCTCACTAATAACTTACAAAGCTAGCCAAAAACATGTTGTTCCTTGCATACACTCCTTTTTCCCAAAAGAAAGATGAATCTCTTTATTACTTTTCAATTTTGTTGATTAAATGTTCTTTTATCTTTAATTGTTCTAGCTTTTCTTATTTCTTGATGAGTTGATTGGAATGTGAGATCAAATTTTTATAATTTTTTTGATACGAGGTTTTAGTTTTGTGGTATCAAAAAGTGACTTGGGTTCTCATGTATCCTACTCATGTTTGTATTTTTTTCTTATCTATTCTTTAAGTTACCATAATTATAATTCTTGATTTGAGTATTTAATGAGAATTTTTATGTTATGTTACTATCATTCATACATTAGAGAAGTCTCTAAGTGTTCATCATGAGATTAACCTATTTAAACTCTCATTATACCATTGCATAGTGTTGCAAATATCTTTGAAGTTGTTTTGGAGTACTCTACGGATTTACAAAACCTCGTTGAATAATTGAAACCCTTTTTTATCTCTAAAAATAATATTTTTTTCCCAAAAATTAAATTTAAAGGATGACAAGAAGGTAGTTTAGAATGAACTCTTGAAAAAGGATCATTGTATACATATGGCCTATCTTGAATGCACCATTAGATTCCCTTTATTAGATCACTAATTACCTTATATTTTATTAATACTTTTAGGGATAAAATTGATAGTTTGGTATGTGTTGAAAACCCTCACCTAGCTATCATGATAGAGTTATATTTGTCAAGTAGGAGCCATAACCTATTAGATTAATTAGGTGAATATACAATACCCCCAAGATTAAAGAAAGACCAAAACTAGTTCCACAAGAGATAATAGAAAAAATCATTGCTTCAATTATGCAAGATTAATTGAAAATGATAATTGAGCTTAGAACAGACATTATAGGCCTTACTTATTAAGGAAAGGTGAGATGAAGGATTAGACAAGATGTTGACATGTGTTATAATCATATGAAATGAGACAATTGTAATGTTAAAAAAGGTATACAAAAGGGTTTTCATGAGAAAACTAACAAACCTTCTAGAATGCCACCTATGACATAAGTAAACTTAAGTCATGTGAATAATGCACCATCTAGGAACCAGTGCAAACACTAGGAATAAGACCTTGTATTAGGTCCAAAACCTTTACTAAAATGTAACATAGTATTATATCTATATTAGGGATTTTTCAGTTTGTAACACCTACTAAAAGGTCCAACACATGTGATATATGATATAACACCCTTCCCCTACAGTTGTTGCAATGAGAAAGTTGGATTTCCATTATGTGCAATTGATGTTAGAATGTGGAAATATTCTTGAAACATATTCTTGTTGGCATTTTGATGAAGGTGATCTATGTGTTTTGATCACATTAGTGTGTTGTGGTGTTGTCATTGTTGGCAACATATTTTGTTGGTGTCAAGAGATTATATTTACCGATGGTATTGAAGGATCAAAAGGAGAAGCAACTAAGTGTTCATTCAATCGGTAATTAAGAAGATAGTTTGCAGGATTCAAACGACTAGATCCAAAGTTAGAGATTGAATTAAGGTGTTTGATCATACATACATTGTCTACATAGGTATATTTGACTACTTTTATGTTCACATTAGTTAGTTTGAAGATTTGACTGATTTATGAAAGATTGAAGTGATACTAGCAGTTAAGACAAAGTACCAATTATATTACAGATGGTTAGATTAGTGTTGTGGTCAAATGTAAGTAGTTGGCCGACATGTTTTTGAGATTTGATGTTTGAGGCCAACATCAAGGATGTTGAATTTTGATTTTGGTGTGCTCACTCATACGTTAAGTTGGATTTGAGGGTCGACTTGTAAAACATTTTAGGGTTCTAGCACCGACCTAGAACAAGTATATAAATGGTTAAGAAAATCATTAAGTATGTGGTTGCGATGGTATGTGGTGATTGACAAAGATTCTTGAAGATAGTAAAGAGGTAGTAAAGTGTTTAGAGAAGTGCAATTGATCAGGAATACATTAGACCTGTCATGCATTTGAGTGCAAACATCAGGTCATTCTTTACTTACTGATTCTAATAGATTGACTAGCTAAATCCTTTGACAAGGTCACTCCTAACAGGGTGAGTAGAATCTTTAACATGATTTGAAGTATAAATCCTTTAACAAGGTGAACTCTCAGAAGGATTTTTAAATCCCTTGATAGGGTAGTCTTTAATATGACTGTTGTAGTTCTTAACTGGACTATAAGTACTATTAACCAAGTATAACCTTAGAAGGGTTTATTGTAATTGCTTCTGACAGGGAAGATTTTGTGAGTGCAATAGTGAAATTTGTGGGTATCATTCCCGCACATGGTTTTCTCCCTATAACATGGTTTCGATGGCAAAATATTGTGTCTTGTGTTCATTATGTGTGAATGCTTTATATGTTATGTTTCATTGTTATTTTAGCATTTTCATGTTGGTTATTGTGGAAGTTAATTATTAATTTAGTTTCATATTTGTGGATGCATTGGTTTACCCCCCTCTCTCAGTTCCTTATAATACTAACTATTCTTTGTAGGATTTTAACATTAGAGTTAACTAATCATAGTGATTTACAACCTCATGTTTAATCTCAATGCCAAAGAAGCATCATACTTGTGAAAAGCTAATATAATAGGAAATCTACCTCAAATAGGTTGTATATGGATACCTCTTCAACCATGGATAGAGAGAAAATTACATGAGGTTAGTGATGTATGTTGAATTTGAATTTCTATTAATAAAACCTAACAACACCTCCAAAAGTCTAAATATTTAAACTAATTCAACAAATAACAAATAGAAGTCTTCTCCATGAATGCAAAAAATAAAATAAGCAAAGCTATAACATTAGATTCATGAAATGCTTCACTTCATTGTTCTCCTATCAAAGTCAAGATCATGTAAATATAATGATTGCTCTCAGCTATTAAAAACATGCACAAGATGACATAAAAGTAATAGAGTGGTGGTTGATTGATGTTGATGCAAGATAGGTGATATGATAGCAAGATTGTAATAGTTGCATAGTTATCCGAAAATTGCACAACGTTCAAAAGTTACATTAGTATCCAAAATTGCATTAGCTTCATATGAGGAAGAAAGATGTTCTTTTATAGAAGTCCTCAAAAGAATCAAGGATGGAGATTAAAAGGTAAAAGATGAATGGCCAAGATTAGAAGGTAGGTAGGAATTAATAAGATTACGAGGTTTATTTATATGAAGGGATGAGATTGAGTGGTTTTTTTAAAAAGAAAAAGTGAATACACATTGATTATATTATATATTTATAAACTGGTTCGAATGCTCATCCAGGAAAGAACTAGGAAGAAAACCTATAATCCTTTCCCATTACATAGAAATATTACAAAATTCAACTAATCGACAAGTTCATGGAGATACAACTTCTGATCTGCTAGACGCAGCCAAGAGCAGATACAAAATAGACTAC
This sequence comes from Chamaecyparis obtusa, assembly GCA_027943335.1. Classification (NCBI taxonomy): domain Eukaryota; kingdom Viridiplantae; phylum Streptophyta; class Pinopsida; order Cupressales; family Cupressaceae; genus Chamaecyparis; species Chamaecyparis obtusa. The sequence goes on along the minus strand of BSBK01005594.1, from coordinate 283,413 downwards.
AATATGACAGTGCAGAAGTTGGACACACCAACCCGCATTATAAATTTTGGATGCTAATAAAAAAACACCCCAAAATAGTACTACCCCTTTGTCGATATAATCAAATGAAGCATTCAAATGAAATTTACCCCAAAAGCCACCTATTCCTCCATGGCACTTAGGACCGCATATTCAACTTCTGACTAGATCTTGGAGGCCATCCCGAGTGACCATCCATGACTTCATCATGCTGTGAACCTTAAAATTTTGAATCCCAACCCGATGATCCAGGGTTCCTACACAAACTCTGTGCTAGCAATGAACTTGCTCCCCACCCTACACATTCTAACTAGGCCAAACTAGAAGTAGGTAGCCCACTTGAATCTCCAGATGGCTGCATGTTAAGGTTAGGAAGAGCATGTGATTGGTGCTTCTGAGGTGATGACAATGATATATTCACCCCCACATCGGGGACATTCGAGATTTCCAACAAATCCAGCAGAGCATACACCACAAACTTTGTTTTGTCCACCAATTCTTGCCCAAGAATGTGATCATGTGTATGCAATGCATGCTTAACATACTTGAAACTATGTTTCTCCAGGGAGTGTTTGATGCTATCAAACACCACCATGAATTCATGGTTACTAAGTAAAAGATGCTAGGAGAACAAACACCCCACCAGGGTGTGACCCTTCCAAATATCATACTTTTGCACTACTTTTTGGAGCTTGTTTTCCCTCATAAACTGTGGCTTCACGACCTTTTGAGAAAGTATTTCAAGTAGTTGTACTGATTGTAGCAAATCCAATGCATTTGAAAGGAATATCGAGACCAACTGTGAGGGAAACAGAAACTGCTTGGTGTGGGGCAATAAAATTTCTTCCCCAATAACTCTCTTTATTGCATGCCTAATGATACTTGAATGGCACACAAATTTTTTATCCTTGATCGAATCTTCGATTTGTAATGGAAGGGGCTCCTCCACCGAATTTGACTCCAATCTCAGTCTATAATTTTTTGGGAGCATCTCGCAGTGATACCACCTACATTTCTCACACTTGATGCAGACATCATTTGAAGACTCCATTGCTAAGGGTATACAAATGGCCAGCACTCTGTGTGATTATAAACTAATCCGGGCATACTTCCAAGTGATGTGAAATAATAGCAGATCCATCACAATACGAACATGTTAAATACCTCTTGTACATCCATCACAAAATGTAATGTTTCACACATACCACCGATCTCGGCCATGTGAATATTTAGACGCGTCATCATCGAAGTTTGATATTTTTTTACAAAATACACCTCCTCACCCTACGGAGTTGCAGATTCAAATATCGACGACTAAGCTTTCCCTAACTATAAATTTACTTCGATCACCATCATAATTAATACATATGAGTTTAAATTAGAATGTGTCATGCATTGTCCTTACCCAACCACATCATATTATTTCCCACACCTCTCCCTATCCAGTATGACTAGCTTTAACAATTCTTGATGATTGAGTGGTTCTTACTTAAAACTCAAAATGAATTAATTGTGCCACACTAGCTTAAAATGACATTACTCACTTTTTTTGCTCAGTAGAGAAAGTTTAAATCAATCATTTGTACATCACATTTAAACTATTTGAGCTCCTTCAGTTCTTTGAGGCATTCCTTGGTGAATTAACTAATATTTATTCTTTCAAGCATAATGTTCCAGACTTGTGAGCACTATATCAGGGGTATTGATTATTTCCCAGTTGTTAATATTAGGGTTCAGGTAGGTTTTGTTTTTTCTATTTCTTTTATTTCATCTTTCTTCCCTACCTTTTCTTTTTTTGTCTGTTGTTCCACTACTCATATATGTCTTGCAGGACTCCCCCCATTTTTTTCTCTAGTGTATCCCCATGGGTTTCATCTCCTATTATTCCACAATGCGGGCATGATACTTATAGGGTTCCCTTTCTTGGTCCAACATCCTTGTTACAGTTGTGCATGCCTTAGCTTTGATAGTTACTAAGGGTTAGGGTTTGTGAAAATATTATCCTCAACCATTTTATCAATTGCATGCCCATGTATCATGCACTTGACTGTCACTTAAATTTTGGTGATGTCTCATTTTAACAATTAATCAGAAAATAATAACTATAGAAAATGGAAAGGGTATCATAAGCCCTCATCTCTTATTTCTTGCTAATCAAACTCATCATATTTTAAAATTAGAATAAAAGAAGGGTTAAAACTTACATATAAATTCCTTTAAGGTATCCACATGGATTCTATCTCATTTCCCTATGACCTAGTGATGCAAAGGTAGGTATAACACAAAGACAACTTTGATCACAAGGATAAGATGCTTAGAACAACAAGACTAGTTCATGTCTTTTTCCCAAAACCCCTCTTTCAAGACCCATCTTTGGATTCTTAGACATTTGTTGTATTTAGTTATATATATATATATATATATATATATATATATATATATATATATATATATATATATATATATATATATATATATATATATAGTTAGTTAGTTAGTTAGAAGACTCAGACTCACCTCAGACTCAACAAGCTGGATTTGGGCTTAGATTCAGACTCGGCAAGGACTCGACAAATTGATGTATATATATATACATACATACATATATATACACATACACACACATATAGTTACAAGACTCAGACTCACCTCGGACTCGATGAGCTGGATGTTGGCTCGAACTCGGTCAACATTTGAACTCGGCAAAGACTTGACAAATTGAAAAACCCAAGAAATTCAAAGATTTTTAAGGATTTAAAACTTTTTTCATGCATCATTCAGTCAATTAACATCAAAGACATAATAATTGGGATAAATAGAAGCTACTTTGCACACATACACAAGTTTACATTGATCACATAAGTATAAATGTGAATTTCTAAAGGAAATAACTTAATTGTTAAACTAGTTACTAAATAACACATTAGAAATCTGAAATATAAATAGTGTCACTGTCAAAAGTCTACAATATTCATGGAATATGAAATCCATGGAATCAAAAGTTCAAAACATATATCAAACTAAAAGCTAGAGCTTAGAAGACTAAGGCCCTATGCCTTATTGCGTGTATGCCTAAGATAGGTCATGGAAGATTTCTCCAAAATGAAGAAATGTAACTCAAATTTATAGAGGCCTCCTCCAAATGCTACTTTTAGCTCCTTTCAATGTGTGAATACAAGCAAATAACTAGCATAAACAGTCATCAATCGATATATGTGTTGGTTAAGTATTTTGTAAGTAATCGTAGACACACTACTAGCAAAATGGGAATTTAGACACAGTGTATGAGAAATAGTTTCTCCTCTCAACTTAGGGGAGTGCCCTTCTTATTGGAATTAATTCAACTCAAACTTAACAAGAAACTCAAATTTAATCTAAAATTGGGTGTTTCACGTATCACTTCCTCTTTCTTTAGCAAGGATTTCACTTTCATAAAGATACACTCTACAAATTGAAGACTTTTACAGTTTCACCTCTAAGCACTAGTTCGGGCAATAATACCAATAAACTAAAAATCAACCAAAAGATTAATTGTTAAGCGTACCAATTGACTATAGACTAAGGAATATATATAAGCTCATAGACTTATACACTATCATGAAAAAGGGTTTTAAACTATGAAGCATCAATATGATAAGCACAAAGACTTGAACACATGAAAATTATTTTCTATCTTTAATATCAATATGAACCACATCTCAAAGTCTATGCATTCACTCTTAACTAACTCAAATTGACAATTATAGCACAAAGTCTATACAAAATCAGATTTAAGGCTCTCTTTATAACAACACAAATAATTCCACAAGTCTCATAAACTCAAGGATTGAAAATACTTGCTTTTTATTCACTCAAAAATCAACTTGCACAAATTAAAGAAAACTATAAACTTGCATAATTTCTCTAGAGTTTTCTTGCAATGTATAAAGATAAATATTTACAATGAGCCCTCTTGTATTTATAGGAGAGAGGCTATGAGAAAAATATGGAAAACTAACTAACTAGGGTTGGCTTATTCACCATTACAGTCCCCTATAATGTGATTACATGTAGCCAAATGTGTAATTGCAAATTTTTACTTTACATTTACCATTGCATATGCAATTGCAATTTTATGCTTTACATGTAACTTGTCAAAAATCCAAACAAAAATGCATATCTAAAATCCTAGAAAGCAATGAGAAATCTATTTGAGTGCTTAAAACACTTTTCAATCTTCTTCATTATGTGCCATGAAGACCTGAAATTTGTGAATTCTCTCTTGAATTTCATTCGGATTTGGCATGATGGTGTTATCTGCAACTGCGATTGTCTTGATGATCGTATCTAAGCATCTAGAAACTATGGCATCGCTTTCCTCAATAACAGTTTGAAGAAGATTGAGTGAATTTTGATAACATGTGAGCTTGTGAATAGAAGCCAGTCTAAAATGATCTACCTCAAGCTCAAGGTGAACCATTAACAAGAATTATGAGATTGTATCATCCTCTGAAATTACTTAAAATTGTGCACGATATCTTCATAAATTGAGTGCTAATTTCTTGCTCTTTTTCAGCACATGTCTTTATAGCCACCTCTAAATCTGTTATGAGGCCTTCAATGACTTGGCCTCTATTCACCAGTAGATTTTTAGATCTAATGTATTTCTCACGAGAAGGTATTACCCTATTCTTGCATAGCATCTCCAGTTTCAAATCTAAAAACTTATTCCAAACCTCCAAGTCTTTTCCAAGTGACTCCAAGTTCTGATTGAAAGTTCGTAGAACTACATTCAATTGAGATGTCACCATTCTAGCATAAGTAATCACTTAGAGTGCTTTCTTTATCAATTTTGTTCCTTGTGACATCATCTGATTCACCCATGTGTTAATGGTTGTAGCCATTTCTCCAACCCTCTCAACCCGCCTAAGAAATTCTTCTGCAATAGAAGATGCTAATGGATCAACCTGCTCTGAGACTCTGGTAACCTTTCAAATTACTGCCATGAGTAACTCATTCTATTCCTTGAGCTGATTTTTCTTCTTTTTAAGTTCATTGCACTCTTGTGCTACTAGTGCTACAGATTCTTGAGTAGCATTGATTAATCCAACGTGTGTCTGTTTGCCCAAATCTAACGTGGTGATCTTAAAGTCATCCAACTACATCTCATCACGAGGTTTTTCTACAAGAGGTTTGTTGGATATTGCTAATGCATTGGGGCGATTGTTGGATACATTTAATATGTTTAATCACTATGTTGAGTGATGTTAGAATTACTGTTGTTGTCATTCATATTTTGTCATTGATGTCAACATATGTTTCTATGAAGAGAACATGTTGGTTATTATAGTGTATGGATGTTTCAGAAAGTGTGAAGTCAGTTATGTGTACAAGAAGGTGTTGTGATCTTATATCTAAGATCACATGATATAATATTGCATATTGGTTGAGTTATAGAAGATTTAGTGAAGATTGCTTACTGGACAATGACAGTGGAAGTTGACAGAGTAAGTCTCTGAGTTTTGGGTATATCTTACAAGCGATGAGGATTCACTGTATGCGAGCTTAAGGGATGACAAATAGGGTACTGAAAAATGTTCATTGATCTCTGTAAGGTATGGAAAGCAGGATGACATCATTTGTGGCGTGCGTTCTGGAGATGATCTATTTGGAAGCCGACTTCAAAGTCGTAGTGTGTATCATGAATGGCGAGCATGAATTATAGATGTCGGTCCTTGATTATTGAATTTTAATTGTTGTATACTTGTTTTAGATACCATGTGTATCTTAGCAATGAGTTATGTAATTATTTGTATATTAGGAAAGTCTAATTGGCCAACCTGATCATTTATTTTGTAATAGGGTATATATGTAAGATCTTTTCTTTTGAAAAGATATGGTAGAATGGATGTGATGTAAAAGAGAATTGTGGAAGCTGCAAGCTTGAGTCTGTTGGATGTAGAGTAGAGGATAACTTATATACTTCATTAGAACTGATCAAGCAAAGACAGTTGCTATCGGACAGTTCAAAGATTGTGTATTTATTTATATACACTTGTATTGCGAACAATGAGTTTTGAAGGTGGACATAACCTTCTTTGGGCAGTGAGCCTACCTTATTTTTCTTGACTCCTATTAGGGTCTGTCCTCTAGCAAGGACTATGTACTGTAATGTTTTAATCAGATCCTAACAGGGCTAGATCTTCTAACAAGGATACTATACTCTTAATACATCATTAGTGGGTGTTAATTCCCACTGGGGTTTTACCTTTAACAAGGTTTCCTCGACAACAAATATTGTGTTATTGTATTGGCATTCATTTGATTTGATATTGCTCCTATTCAAAGTTTAAAGTTTAATAATATTTCATACAATTGATTTACCCCCCTCTCAGTTGTATTGGTGGACTATTATTCCTAACAATTGGTATCAGAGCTACTGGTCCTTAGAGAGAAAGCTTAACAACTTGAGGTGAGCTTGGAGATGACATTCTATAGGAAGGATAGTCCAAAATTTGATCCTGAAAACTTTGACAGTTGGAAGAACAAGATGCGAACTCATTTTCTATGTTTGGGCATTGACTACTGGATGATTACAAAGAATTAGGTGGCTATGAAGGCTGAGGATGAATTGGAAAAAGCTACTGATGATGAAAAGAAGACATTTTCATATAACACGGTCGCATGGGAAGCACTGATCAACGCACTTTCTGAAGGAGAATTTACTGAAGTTAAAGATCTGGGTTTGACACACAAGATTTGGACAAGATTAGAAGCATTGTATGAAGGAGACAAGTTTACCAAGCAAGCAAATTTACAGAACTGGAAAACAAGGATGGAGAAGCTGCAAATTAAGGATGATGAAAACATTAGGGCTTATGTACAAATAGTTACAGAGGTTGTGATTGGAATCAAAAATTTTGGAGGCACTTATGAAGAGGAAGAAGTCATTGTGAATATCCTTAGATCATTGACACCAATCTACAACACCAAAGTTCAGGCTATTGAATAAATTATACCTTTCCAAACTTTAGCAGAGAAATGTTGATTGCAAAGCTAACTACCTTTGAAGCTGCAGAAATGAGAGATTTTGTACCTAAAGTTGAAACAACATTTAAGGCATCTACACACAGGAAGATAATATCTGCACTTCTGAGCACCAGCAGTGAGAACATAAAGGAAGAGCTTGGTGAATATGATGATGAATGGGAACAGATATAACAAGAACAAAGAAAACTAGATGAACTTGTTGCACTAATCACTAGAAGAGAAAAGAGAGGTAAGGGTAAATTTGAAGGAAAGTTACCTTTGAAATATTTTTCATGCAATAAGATATGTCACTTTGCATCTAGATGTCCTACAAGAGTTCCTAAGCAAAAACCTAAGTTTTTCAAGCTTAAGTATTCAAAGGATAAGGAATGTTATTATGCTAGTGAAGGTATTTCTGATGATGATGATTGTGATTATGAGGAGATTGGATTTATTGCTATTAAAGATGAAAAACCAGTACATGAAGAAAAATATTTAGTATCACATGTTGATAAGAAATTTGAATGGGTTATAGACAATGGTTTCTCACATCATATGACTGGAGACAAAAATAAGTTTGTTAAACTAATAAAGTATGATGGTGGTGTTGTAAGATTCAGAGACAATGTTCCTAAACCTATCATAGGAGTAGGATCTATTACTTTGGATGGAAGGACTAATACTAACAATGTATTGCTTGTTGATGGACTTAAGCATAACTTGTTGAGTGTTGAACAACTAATGGATAAGGGATACCAATTGAAGTTCATTGATGGAAAATGTTTTATTAGAGGCAAGACATGAAACTTGATTGCAACTGGTACTAAATCTAGAGGTAATGTATTTGAGTTAAATACATCTGGAGCTTCTTGTTTTGTTGCGAAGATAGATGACAGTTGGTTATGGCACATAAGATTTTGTCATGTTAATTTTGATAATATTGTGAAGGTAAGCTTGACTTATGGAGTAAGAGACCTACCAAAGATTGTGAAACCATCTAACGCCATATGTAGAGAATATGTTATGGGAAAACATACTAGAAGTAGTTATAAAAGTAAATCATATACAACAAAAGGAAAGTTGGATCTGGTACATATAGACCTATGTGGACCTACAAGGACAAGATCATACTATGGTGAAAGGTATTTTATACTTTGTGTTGATGATATTATCTTTGGAGGAAATGATGAAATGTGTAAGAAATTATCTAAAGAGATAAAAAATGAATTTGAGATGTCCATGATAGGTGAAATTAAATTCTTTCTAGGACTGCAAATAAATCAAAACAAGAATGAGATTTTTATTTCTTAGACTAAGTATCTTAAAGAAATGTTGAAAAAGTTTGGAATGGAAGACTGTAAACTAGTTGGTGCATCCATGGTGACTAGTCATAAACTAACAAATAATGATGAGACAGAGTGTTTTTTAGACCAAGTACATATCAATGGTTGGTGGATTATAATATCTGACTCACACCAGACTAGATATTGCTAATGCTATTGGAATTGTGGCCAAATATCAGGCAGAACCTAAAGAGACACACCTAGGTGCTGTGAAAAGGATATTTAGATATATGAAAGGAACAATGGAATATGACTTATGGCATGATAAAAATGATGACTTTGAACTTCATGCTTATATTGATGCTGATTGGGCAGAAAAAATTGATGATAGGAAGAGTACTAGTGCAGGTGCATTTTTCCTTGGGAAAAAGTTGGTTTCATGGCTAAGTAAAAAGCAAGATTGTATAGCTTAGTCTACTACAGAATTTGAGTATGCTGTTGCTACTATTAACTGCACTCAAATTGTTTGGATGAAACAAATGCTAAAAGATATTGCAATAACTTTTGGTGAATAAGTGGTTATCCATTGTGATAACACCAGTATAGTAAATATGTCAAAGAATCTTGTGATGCACTCTAAAACTAAGCATATTTCTATTAGGTATCACTTCTTGAGAGATAAAGTGGCTGAGAAGGAAATAAGATTGGAATACATTAGCACAAAGGAACAAATAATAGACATCTTTACAAAGTCGTTGACAAAGGATGCCTTTGAGTATCTCAGAGGTATGCTTGGGGTGCAGGCCCCTCCTAGTGTGAATTAAATAATGCAAGGATGCATCAGTCTAGAGGTTTTCAGAGCCTTATCATATTTTGGACTTGATGTGTGGATGTACTCCTCAGGGGGAGTGATTGTTGAAGACAGTTGTGGAAGACAGTTGATGACTTATGGCACCCTTTCCCATTGTTGTCAAATGGGGAAAGAGACTATGTGAAAATCCTATAGGAAAGAGTCTATGTGGTAAAGGTACTGAGAGAATACTTTTGGGTTGATGAATTTTTCCATATGTTGCCATTAATGCCAAAGGGGGAGATTGTTGGATATTGCTAATGAATTGGGGAGATTGTTGGATACATTTAATATGTTTAATCACTATGTTGAGTGATGTTGGAATTACTGTTGTTGTCATTCATATTTTGTCACTGATGTCAACATATGTTTCTATGAATAGGCTAGTTATTATAGTGTACAGATACTGCACGGATGTTTTAGAATGTGCGAAGTCAGTTGCGTGTATAGGAAGGTGTTGTGATCTTATATCTAAGATTGCATGATATAATATTGCATAATGGTTGAGTTACATAAGATTTAGTGAAGACTGGTTACTGGACAGTGATAGTGGAAGTTAACAGAGTAAGTCTTTGAGTTTTGGGTATATCTTACAGGTGATGAGGATTCAGTGTATGTGAGCTTAAGGGATGACAGATAGGGTATTGAATAATGTTTACTGATCTCTGCTAGGTACGGAAAGTAGGATGACATCAACTATGGGGTGTGTTTTGGAGATGATCTATTTGGAAGCCGACTTCAAAGTTGTAGCGTGTATCATGAATGGTGAGCATGAATTATGGATATCGGTCCTTGATTATTGAATTGTAATTGTAGTATACTTGTTTTTGATACCGTGTGTATCTTAGCAAGGATTTATGTAATTATTTGTATATTAGGAAAGCCTAATTGGATGACCTGATCATTTATTTTGTAATAGGGTATATATATAAGATCTTTTCTTTTGAAAAGATATGGTAGAATGGATGTGATGTAAAAGAGAATTGTGGAAGCTGCGAGCTTGAGTCTGCTGGATGTAGAAGAGAGGATAACTTATATACTTCATTGGAACTGATAAAGCAAAGACAGTTCAAAGATTGTGTAATTCTTTATATACACTTGTGTTGCGAACAGTGAGTTTTGAAGGTGGACATAACCTTCTTTGGGTAGTGAGCCTACCTTATTTTTCTTGACTCCTAACAGGGTATGTCCTCTAACAAGGACTATGTATTGTAATGTTTTAATCAGCTCCTAACAGGGCTAGATCTTCTAACAAGGATACTATACTCTCAGTACATCATTAGTGGGTGTTAATTCCCATTAGGGTTTTACCTTTAACAGGGTTTTCTCGATAAGAAATATTGTGTTATTGTGTTGGCATTCATTGTGTTCATTTGATTTGATATTGCTGCTATTCAAAGTTTAAAGTTTAATAATCTGTCATAGAACTGATTCACCCCCCCCTCTCAGTTGTATTGGTAGACTGTAATTCCTAACAAGGTTCTGCAATCTCCATGTATTTAGTTTTTTTTTTGTTCATCCTAACCCTTGAAACTATTTTGGCTCTCTTAGCACCCTTGGCTTTGACCTATTTCAATTGCTCAAATTCAAAAACATTTGGTAAAACTTCATGTTTCTTTCTCTTTGGAACAACAACACTAAGCCACGAAGGAAGATCAGATAAAATAGCAAGAGTCTCTTCAGGCGCAACTTGTGACATGCTAGGTTGAGTACATGTTGTGATGCTAATGATGGTTAGTGCCTCTGTACAATAGTAGGAGTAGGTCTTGTAGTGACATGTGTTGATGTCAGTTTTGTACCACTACATAACATATAGCAATTGAATACTTGATACAGCATACCAAACACTCAACCCTCTCTTGAAAAGTATACGAGGATACTCCAAGGTTCCTTACACCTGTGGATACTAACTCAGTTATATAAATGTGATTTGCCGGTAATCACTTCGGCGGGCTTATGTTGTTCACTTGAGGATGTCAAATTCTCGCTATGATGAGATTTAGCTTTGCAATGTATACTCAATGACTTTCTCCAATTTACCACTTTCAACTTTATTTCTCCAACTTCTCACTACTAAACCACTTCTTGCTTTGCTACTACTCCTAAGGAATGGAAAGATTGGCAAATGGACGGGGATCAACGTAATGAAAGTTTGCCAGCGGCTCTACCTCCATACATGCAATGATTCAAGGGGAATAAGACTAGATTACCACACAAGGCTCCTCAACAAGCCGCTAAGGTGCTAGTGGCATAGTATATAGATCCCTATCAAACATTTACCAATATCACCATACAACTAGCCATCTACTTGTATTTTAACAACATGAAATAAAATTTTATTTTAATTTGAGAGATGAGAAGAAACATGCAATACACCAAAATGATCATGTATATCCACCATGCAAACCACAACAATGAATAAAGAACAATTTTGATAGTATTTTGGCAACAATTCTCCAACATAACTCTCTTTACAAATGAGAACAAATGGCCTTATACAGAGGCTCAAAATTACGAGTGGCCAAGATTAAGGGGCAAAATCAAGGGCCAAGATTAAACCTTAAAAACCCTAATTAGGGTTACCATCTTTCAACCAATTACATGAGGGCACCAACTTTGTGGGCCAATGAGAAAATTATAATAATTTGTCAACCAATGAGAACATAGGACACTTGGCATGATTTGATTGCATGCACACGAAATTGTCACCTCATCAACCTTATCTTATAAATTTATTTAGTCCTTGAGATGAAGTGAGGCCTTGGATGCTTGAGCTTGTCCTTGGAAACTTTCTCATCACCACTTGAACTTGCTTGTACTTGATGTCTTGACCTTGAAAGATTAAGGTCTCCATGCACTTGGGGTAATCCTGCCTTGGCCATAGTGGCTTGCCTGGATGTGAACCTTCTTGCAATTTGAGAGCCTTGCTCTTGGCCACCACCTTGAAATTAAACTTGACCCCATCAACCTATCTTCTTGCTTTCCACCTTCATTATTCTTGCCTTCTTTAACCTTCATAGCCTTCTTAGTCTCCTTCAACCTATCTCTCAATTGTAACCAAACTAGCTTGCATCAAAAGCCAAGCCTTGCCTAGCTGAACCAAATCCACTGCTGGGGTATACTGAACTCCTCCTTATACAATTCCACCTTTACTGATTCTTCCTGCCATAGAGGATTGGCCTCTTTCAACCTATCCCTCAATTGTATCATGTCAATGGTACCGATGTTAGTGTCTCGGACTTGCTTTAGTCTCGAGAAGAAAGTGGTCTTGGGCATCATAACTTCCTCGTCAGCTATTTTGGTATTAGTCCCTTTGGATTCTTGCTTGTACTAGCATCCGCTATGGAGTGATTCATAGCAAGCAAGAAGAGGAGAAAAATCCAATCACGACGATCGAGTAATCAGCTTAAAGAGCTAACTCTCTCTCTCAACGGAGCTTGTCTCCGACACCCAAACGAACAACACCAAAGAAAAGATAACAATTAAAAAGAATAAGTTAAACTGATCTTCTTTGCCATAGAGGACTGGCCTCTCTCAACCTATCTCTCAATTGTATCATGTCAATGGTACCGATGTTAGTGTCTCGGACTCGCTTCAATTTCGAGAAGAAGATGGTTTTGGGCATCATATCTTCCTTGTCTCCTATTTTGGTATTAATTCCCTTTGGGAAAGAATTCAATCAAGACAATCGAGAAATCCGCTTAATGAGCCAGCCTTCTCCCCCAAAATGAAACTTATCTCTGACACCCAAACAATCAACGCCAATGAAAAGATAGCAATCGAAGAGATAAATTAAGTTAAACCGATCCTCCTCTACACCAACAAATTCTCCTCCAAAGAAGAAGAAGACAACACCAAAAATGCACTCCTTGCAAAATTTCACTCTTTTGCTGCTCCAAGAGCTCCTCCCTGGCTGCCAAGAGCAAGCAAGAAATGAATGAGAAAAATGAGGAGACAAGCCCTCCCTTTATACTAATTTTTTGCCTCTTCAAATAGGGCTGACCTACATTGGAGGGAAAATAAAATCAATTAAATTGCCAAACATATAACCCAAATTAAATGCATTAAATCACACAGCCTTGGGTATTTAATTTTAATTTAAAATTGGGCCAGCCCATTGCAAAAACAAAAAATTTGTGCAATAGCATGCTAATTTTCTTTTTTAAAATGAAATTGGGCCACTCCAAAAAATAATCCATATGGGGCCCCTAAACATTGAAATTAACCAAGCCATGGCCCCAAAAAATTAAATTAATTTAAGGAAAGGGCAGATTTAAATTAAGAAAGCCACTTGCATTGAATTGTGCAAAATTATGGATTTAAATTAGCCAAATCCGAAATTATCAAAGGCCCAAAAATTGAAATTTTGAAAAAAGGTCGTTTAGGCATCTAATATAGCTTTAAACCCTCCCCATTGTAGACCCAATAACTTACCTTGAATTTCACACCTCTTAGACCTTAAAATACATTGAATTTAACACACAAAGGGGCCCAAATTAATTTTCTAAATTACAAACACTCAGCCCAAAAAAAAAAATGATTTTAATTATTTTAACCATGACAACCAAAATTAAAATTGAAAATTGCAAGCCAATAATAATTCAAATAATTTCCAATTTTCATCTACTCTTTTTCCCATTTAAAATTTTGAAAATCCCACTTGGCAATTTAAATTTTTATTTTGCAACCCAAAAATCATTTTGCAATTTAATTTCCATTTGGCAATTAATTTTTTATATTTTACAATTTATTATCTCTATTTGGCAGTTAAACTCAAATTTGGCAATTTTAAATCAAAAGTTTATTTAATTTCCACTTTTCTCCACCAACAATTTACAAGATTTTCCCAAAAATATCCAATTTTACAATTAAATTTTGAAAATCTCAAGTTATTCAATTTCATTAATTTTCAAAATTTAATCAAGTCCAAAATTTGCAATTTTATCCCGCCAGATATTAAAATAAATTTTTTTTATCGAATTTCATTTGGCTTGGAGACAAAATCAACTGTTTAGGAAAACTAAGGTTTCGCACAAGGTGAAAACAAGCAATACCCCCCCAGGCACTTTAAAAACATCCAAGGTGTAAAATTCTCACTCCAAAACCTCTAGATCGCCCAAAATTCGCTAAGGCACCCAAACTCTCGGATCTAGGAAAAATTGCCAAGGCTTGCTCAAAAAAAATTGGGGGTCCCCAAATATTTTGGGGCGATGGTTTGAAAACCTCACAACAACATGTGGCATTGATTCTGACATGAACCTGTCAAAGTCACTAAGGGAAGAATAACCTTCCATTAAAGGAATCATGGGTGAACATGGGCAAGAAAAATAAGAGAAAACACCAACCATGTTGTCATGTGGCGTATTCTGAATAAGAGTCAACATTCTTGAAAATGAATCAACATCAGGATCAATCATGAAACCAAGCACATCGGCAAGAATAAACTCCTGTGTAGATTCGGGAAGGGTACATCATGTATCTGGTATTTCTGGAAGTACTTGTACTTTCTCTTCTTGTTGATCATCTTCAACTTCAAGACTTTCCCCATATTACCACCTTTTCCCTTTCTTTACTTGAACTTTCCTAAGTTTTCTCCTTTGATTTCAATTTCAATTTCACCATGGTTCCAAAAGAAAATGCATTATCTTTGTTCTTACCTCTCACTTCTTATTTTCAGTCCACAGGTCCAATCGTATCATCAGCTAACCCTGATTTAAACCTTTTCATCTTAATACCATAACGCTTAAGCCAAGCGTGAGTATTAGCCATGGTTGACTAAAATCTGTCAGTTGTGGAGAAATTTTCTTTTAACAACCATTCGATTGAAGGGAGGTCCTAGGATGCAACCTTTGCTACCTGATACTTTGGATCTAGTATGTTTCCATCATCTTCCATTCCTTCTGGAATGTCAGCAAGATCCATATCAATGATATGTTCTAAGGATAATGTGATTTAGTCCATCCTTCTAATATCCTTATCTGTACGAAGATCTATCCAAACATCTTTAATACGATGAACATGAGTAAAAGATCTTCTGATTTTGTCCCTCATGTCCCAATAATCAAAATCAACTATGATTTTAAACCTTTTCAATTTGATCTCTTGCAGTTCAGTTTTCATTGCCTTATCCTTTACCGTAGAAGTAACTGAATACCTACCAATTACCGAGGGATGTTGAGTAGAGATCGCGAATATGGTTTTATGAGATGCAAACTGTCTAGCATGTACATACATTAGCTGCCTTCCCAACTCCATTAGAACAATCTTATCAGTTGGATACCTTGGCAACATGTAAGGATGATCATCAAAACATCTGACTCTCATGTAGGTGAAAGTCAAAAACTGTAAGAACATACATCCATATTCATTTACCTTCCTCCACATTGCCTCTGAAACCCTTCTATTATCTAGTGTCTTGTTAAACAAACACATGAAATTTACGAAGTAGGCATCTTGAAGTCTATGATAATGGTGTCTCCTTGTAATCATAGGTAATTGGCTATAGTATCCCCATACTAGTAATCTGCTTTTGTCTCCCTCATATGATAATCCTAGTAATTCTCGAAAGGATGCAACAATGTACACAAGATATGAATTCATATAAAATGTATGAGTAGTAGACACCTTTGTCAACTGCTCACACAATGAATCACTGATCAATTCTGCCCCAATTTTTTTTTGCTTTCCCTTTTTGACGATGATAATATACTGAAACATTTAAATCCTCGCATTCTGCCAAGAAGAGTAATCATGTCATTGATATCTTCTTTGAACTCAGTTATGTACAATGTTGCAGGCCATCGGGTTGAGATTGATTACCTCGATTTAATAAACCAAATAGTATTGATTTCTCTCTTGGAGTCTCATCTTCCATTTTATTGTAGTACTCTAAAGTTTTCTCGTGGGTAATATCTACATATACCAAAGCAAAAGGAACATGGAAAACTTTTTCAATGGTCTCTGCATCTAGCCTGATAACAATCCGACCTTTAGAATCCTTGATTGTCTGGGTTTCTTTTTCAAAATGTGCCACACATGCCATTATGAGCTCGGGTTCCAATATTGCTACAAGAAAAGTTGAGAGTAGGTGTAAATGGCTTTTGAGAATTTTTTGCATCTCAATCTTTGGATTTGCAACCTCTGTCCTCTTAACGAATTCTGACATATTCACATGACCAACTTCTGTGTCTTTGATCTCATCCAGATTCGAGACCACTGAGGTAGGAACAACAAAATTTAGGTATTTATGGAATTTGAATTTCATTATTTTCTCTAGTGTAGTGGCTAGGTCTTCTGTCATCAGATAAACACCTATT
Organism: Chamaecyparis obtusa; assembly: GCA_027943335.1. Lineage (NCBI taxonomy): Eukaryota > Viridiplantae > Streptophyta > Pinopsida > Cupressales > Cupressaceae > Chamaecyparis > Chamaecyparis obtusa. The sequence goes on along the minus strand of BSBK01005594.1, from coordinate 266,938 downwards.
TTATCAAGATGAAAAGATCAAAATAATGTAACGTCAGAAAGTGTTGACGTTAATTCTCACTTTGATTTTTTTGAAGCTTGACAGATTGTGTATGCAAACTGGATAAAGCAAAAAGTGGAAGAAATTGCATTTCGGAGATTTTGGGGGACACTGCATTTTTTACTACATGTAGTTCAACTTGTAACATTTTATGTAATTGGACCAAAACGTTCCTACTACATGGGAAAAACATGAGACTTTAAGTAAAATTAGGGTTTTTGAACCCAACTGCACTTAAGATTGCATGTGTAGTTTGTTTTGCAATTGGGTCGAAAATCCCCGATTTGCACTTGGAATTGCTTTTTCAAAAAGGGCAAACTTGGATATTGTAGGAGATTTTAGATGCGACTGCGCATTCGATTGCATGTAACAGTACATGTAGTTGTTGTAAAAATATTTGATTTGGGTAAACTTAGCATGAGATTTTTGGATTAGTTACACTTTTGATTACATGTAACAGTATATGTAATGGGTCTCAAAAATCACGATTTTAGAATTTTAGTCAATTTAGGCGAAAATGTAATCGGAGATTTTTGAGGTGATTACATATTGCATTACATGTAGAATGACATGCAATGAAATATGCAATGGATATGAAAAATCTTGAAATTAAAAATATATGTAAGCATAAAATGGAACTTTTGGAGAGAATTACACTTTGAATTTTGTGAAATGCTGCATGTAGTAGTTTTTTGCAATTAGGTTTTAAAATCTTGATTTTGGAACAAGGAAGGATTTTGAAAATAGCTATATATTGAAACAGGAAACATGCAACAACTACATGGTAAATATGAGGTGTACTAATTTTTACAAGGTATATGCAGTTGTTTCCAAAAACATTAATGCAAATTGTTATTTCATGGAAATGAAATGAAAGGGAACTTCAGTTTTCTCAAGGTGAATTTTTCCAGCTATGGTTGCAAACCATGGGCAATTTTGATTTCTCATAGTGCGTACATGACTTGGCCATTATAAAGAAAATTAAAATCTGCATGTATAGTTGTTTTCTTTTGCAAATTAGAAGCTTATTAGAGTATGAGGTCACTGCAAAAAATTGAGAAGGAATTTATTTGTATTTTTTACACAAATCCGAATGTTGTATTTGCCATGAACATGACTGTGGAAATATTTATTATACAAATTCCATTTTTTGAAAGAAATATATACAAAAACCTTAGACGTAGGGAAATAATAAAAGAAAAATGCAAAAACATTTACAAAATCTGCACTAACAAACATGAAAATGAACAAAAAGACCATAATAAGGGCCCGTTTGGTACATGGAATATGGGCTCTAATTCCGGAATAACATTTTTGAATTAGTGAATTCTTTGTTTGTGTCCATCCAAACAAATAGGAATTGGAATTTCGAAATTCCAATTTTGCCCACAAAATGAGCATTTCATCTTCCATTTGAAAAGGTGGAATTAGAAATCCAGGCTCTAATTCCACTTTCAAATGCCCATTTTATGTGCCATCGGGTCCGCTTTTGCCATTTATAATATTTTGACGTTTGAAATTTCATTTTTTGCCGCTCATTTTTTTCTGCTATCATTTTCGTTTCATTTCGTTTTGCTATCATTTTCGTTTCATTTTCCTTCTGCTATCATTTTCGTTCTGCTAATATTCTGCAAACCAGGGCTTCAGAATAACTAAATTTACTAGTTGAGAGCGCCGGTTTAAATAATTTTCAAACTCAGTTATGTCGATTTTTGGGTTTGTAAATTTCCGCTTTGGAAGGGCTTTTTCCTATAATTTTCGTCTTTGAACGACAGATTCTGAACTTTTTTTCCGAGTAGATGTTTGTGTCAGTGACGAAGTAATTTTATTATACCCATTCAGATCATTATGTTTCTATTATAGCAGCACTTCCATGGAGCATGGTCTGGTCCAGGCCACCAGGTCTGGAGATCATTTAACTGAAGATTGATTTCTTAAGAAAGGGGTGATTCGTAAGTCAAATCCACTCAGAAAATGGGGTCAATAACGATGGTGGAATTGCACGCTACCAAAATTGAATAATTACAAGAAAGTGCAGGCCGTATGGAAATTTCCATCTATCACAGGGATTAAAATTTCTTACGCATTTTCTTAGTCATCTTTCCGGTGAACCAAACAGGTCATCCCATATTCCGGAAATCATTTTCAGAATTTGTATCTTCCGGAATTGCAGCACCTTCCAAAATTGACTATATCTGACATTTGGTATTCCATGCACCAAACAGGCCCTAAAAGACCCCAGACGTGACTGTATATGGAACGTTTAAACATTATTCTTGAATCACGTTTTGAAAAAAAATGAACCAAGAAAATACCATCTTTTTTTGGCAAAAACGACCCAAGTTAGAATGCAGAGGAAATAGTGGAAAGAATACTTGTTTTGAAACAAAAAAATGCTAAAGAATCCTTGCTTTCAAAACCAAACACGACCCAAGTAAAAACGCAGAGGAAAGCGACTTGTCTCAATGCTTTTCCAGAATAATAATGGAGGTGAATGAAGATTTTAAAGACCCCCAAGCTTGGCGATTTCTCATGGATTTGGCAAGGAACACTTAAGAGTCCAAAAATGATACTGTGTGTTTACAGGGAATTCATGCAGAAGACTCGACATTTCTTCCTTTTGCAACGATAAGGAGAAGGCCCGACTTCCTTATATTTTTATCGGGACTTTTCATAGTCTTAACAAATAATATCTCATCACATTTTACATGCAATGTTAAATGTAACATTAATCAAAATACCCGACTTCCTTATATTTTTATTGGAGATTTTAGAAAACTTTACACATAACATTGCATGTAAAATGGATAAAAAATTCTAACCATAATGTGTTTCGGGAGTTTTTATTTTATTTTTTTAAACCTTTTGAATAACATTACATGTAATTTGCATGCATAATGCACTCAAAAGATATTATATTACATATTATTTTAATTGTGTATGAAAGGTCGACTTAGAGTGAACAATAAAACACAAATTAAAAATAAACATTTAAAATTAAATCACTTAAAACTATTTTTATTAAATATATAAATTTATTTTTTTAATAAAAATATTTAGAGTTTGAAAACCAAATTTAATTTAATCGAAAACATGATTAAATTTTTGTATAGTTGACATAAATTTTATTAAAACAAAATTTATGACAACAATATGAGAGCCAATTGATTTGCTAATCTATTTTCTAAAACTCCTATATTCTTCTCCCAAGCTTTTTTTATCTCTTCTAAGTGTTTGCAAATGATGGAATGACCTTTTTAGGTATTTGACAAAGCATATAAAACAAAAAAAATGCTTAAAATTTATTTTTTATAAAATATTTTTTGCTTTTGGCTTTATGCTGGATGCGGCAGAGTCTGCATGACAGGATTCGCCGAGTCCACCGAGTTTGTGGACTCCGCAAGTTTTGCAAAACTCAGTCAAGACTCGATTGAATCAACTTGCCAAGCCAAAAAGACTCTGCAAACCTGACTCGGCTCGGGTTTAGGACTCCCCGAGTCCTATATATATATATATATATATATATATATATATATGAATTTGAACCATACCTTCAAAAGATGTAGAACATATATTCCTCAAAAAACATGCTTTAACCAAGTACTCTTTAGGTAAGATGTCACCTTGCTCAAAATACTTTTAGCCATCAATTTGTCATTACTTAATTTAGAAATATTATGATATAGTACTAGAGATATCTACACAAATGATACAAATGTGCTTGTTTGTCCCATAAGTTTTTCAAATTAACACAAATCTCTAACCATGCAAATCTTGTTCTTATCTTGAAGCCTTGTATTCATCTTTCACTTTCTACCTGGACATTATCACTTTATTAGTATATTAACAAGGCATGTGTTGGTACATTGAGAACCCTTGATGACATATATGAAAGAAATAAAAGTATTAATGATTGTAACAAATGTTACATAAATCCCTTGTTTATGAGGTAATCAATAACTACTTTAAGTGACGTCAAATATCTTGGGAACCTCCTCAAAAGGGTGTCCTAAAATTGGATTTTGATGGTTCAACAAGGGTAAGTCTCAATTCAGCTGCAGAAAGGGCTTTTGATTTGGTCATGCTTTCAGCAATTCATCAAAAGGAGGGTTTTTCTTTTCAAGGATCAGGTCTAACATTGAAACAAAGTTGGAGGTGGTGTTGGAAGGCCTCAATTGACAATGTCATTGGAGTGTAAGAAGGTGATCATTGAGGACAACTCCCAAGTGGATTGTATACTTTAGCTAAGGGTCTACAAAAGATTGGATGCTCAATTACATTCTATTAGAGGCTTGAATCTTGTGTAAGAGTTTTAAGGAGATTGGTTTTCAACTGCAATAGATTGTAGTAAAGTTGCAAACCTACTATTTACTTTGGAAATTTATTAGTTACTTTTCTAAGGATCATGAAATTTTAGATAAATGGGAGTGCGTCTGGCCCTTTCTCCTAGCGAATCATCCCTCCCATTCAACAAAATGTGCCCATACTTTCAGTCCTCTCCAAAGAAATTACTTTCAATACTCATAGCAATTGAAAATACTGAATGTTGGGTTATCAGAGGTCTCCAATATAATCATACAACATGGAGATTTTTTCCCCATGTCACACTAATGGCATTGTACTATTTTTTCATGCAAAACGTGGTTACTCTAGTCTAAAGCGTGTGAGAGATGGTTATTTGGAGACTAGGCTCGGCTCCTTTTTTCACAATGTGTTGCTAGTTGCTAGGAAGATTTTCTTGTGCAGCAGCGATCCAAACTCATTATATAGTGTAGTGTGGGCGTTTTTGCATGAGTTACCATCTAGAAGGTCAAATTTACAAAGATACTTGTTATCCCCTATGTGGGCACCCTCAATTTATTAAGCTAGTTTGCATACCAGATGGTTGGTAACTTCTAGACTAGAGCTTTCATTTTGGCCAATGTTGAGACCGAATTGCAAGGCTCCAAATGTAGAGGTGCCAAAATGGATTCTAAGCAAGGTGTTGTCAAGGGTGGAGGATCTGATAGCTCTGAGGAGTTTGTGGATCTTGAAGAAACCCCAATCTGAGGTTTGAGTAATAAGGATTCGTCACTACAGGAGGAAATTGTGTCATTTGTTTGTCACTTGGCCTTGTACATCAGTCAAAAAAGGGTTAGCCTAAGAGATGGCTACTTGAAGGTGTCAACCCAACTTACCTTGCCTGTCTCCTCAAAAAATGAGGTTGCCCATGGTAAAAAGCTAGTGTTAGTGGAGTTGGGCGTCCAATTGGCATGGAGCTATTCAGGTCTCAAGGTCTAGATGTTGCAGAAGATCCAGGGTTCTGATTTTTGCAGGTTGTTTGGACAACTGAGGATGTCTAGTTTCCGTGTATGTGTTTCACAACATAGCATAGTCTTGGGGCAAAGTTGTCTTCACGATGGGTGGCTCTTTGGTAGTCTTGTGCTATCATGCTGGAACATGATTACGCATAGATAATTTGGAGACATTTTCATCTCCTTTTAGTTTCCAAGTTATCCAGTTTTTGCTTGTAATAAATGTTTTCTATATTATGGGTGAGGATCCCAATAGAAACTTCAATTTACCTATCATTTGTATATATGAAAGGTGAGCTGAGGATTCTATTGGGACCCTCCACCATGACAGAAATTTTTTGGTGCCATATATACAGTGTTGAATCACTTTATAAATTATAAATGAATTGAAACTTCATTACCTTTGCATGTGGATTATTTAATGGTAAATTCTGTACTATTGATGCATAAGTTTACATTCCACTTCCAGCCAGATATTGGAAAGTAGCCTTTGTACTGCAAAGAACAGTTTGCTCTAGTCTTAAAATAAAGTTCGTTAAATTCTTAGAATCTGGTTGCACTATTAAAAGAAAAATATAAATTAGGAATGTTACATGAAAACAATCAATGCAATCAATAAAGGTGTGACAAGAAAATAATCTGCACTTGAATTATGAGGAAAATTGCATCATTTTATTTTTGTCAGAAAGAGTTTCTTGACCAAAATAGTTTCATACCCAGATCAAATATTCTACACTCTACAGTATTTTTATTGACCAATCCTCATCAATCTTGACATTTGGTTTCCTCACAATAACTGCACTAGGATATGATCCCCGCTGCAGCTTAAGTGGACCAGACTCAATAGCAACTCTTCGATTTGACGGTTCAACAAAAGCAGTTCTTCCTCCTCCAGAGAAATTTGACTGTAGACCCAATATTGTGATTCTCTCGACAATACAGTTTGAAGATAATGTTTTCTTGTTTGACTTATCAGATGCAAGGTTGATGGAGGTAAGTCTACCATTTGAAAAGACAATCTGTCGATAGATATACGCCCCCTTTTCATAATCATAGCTCCTCCCATCATCCACATAGAGCTCACCTTCGGCCTCCAGTGATTGATTTAATGCTATGACCTGAAAAAAACACACTCAGACATGACAACAAGTATTTAATAGCACCTCTACATGTTTAACATTGGGAGCAATAAGCCATTTAAGTAGTATAAAGTTCGTCTCAAATTCAAATCCATGAATTTCAGCTGCTTAAAACATATCCTAAGGTAGGAGATGATATACAGATAAAGATATTATAAAGAAAGACAAAAGATTGTGAGCAGTGTCACTTGCCAGTTTCCTCAACTTGGGAAAAGCCTACCTTGCTATTCAAGATTGTCAATATTTTTTTTGAAATTGAGCGTCTAGGACAAAAATCAGCAAATAGACTTCCCAATTTGGTTGGCTAAGTACATAACCCATTTAACTCTATCTGGTAGCATATCCTTAACAACCAAAATTGAATGGATCTCAAATATGCGAGGAATTGTGGTTGTGTAACTGCCAAGTAATTTTTAAACGAAGATCCATTGTTCATCACTATCCCATCTTTGAGTCTCTAGAATCTTTTATGTTATTACTATCAGTGGTAAAGCTGAAAGTCTTCCAACGAGTAAGAAAAATATATCTATCCATCTCTAGAATGGTATGGTCAGTTATAATATTTGTAAACTACTAAACAGAGACCTGCGTAGCTATCTATTTACCAGCTTTCTTTTAGTTAAGAGGTGCAAAAGGGGAAAAAAATTCTGCCATTTAATCTTCCAACCACTGGCAATTCCTAGGCATTAGCAAACAGTTGCAACTGGTAACATCTGAAATCCAAGTCAAAGGCCTTTATTGAGCCAATCAACAAAATGTAAATAGTAGGCAATTGGCTCAGTCAAGCAATTTTACTTGGATCCAAGTGATGAATCTCCAATTACAAGAGAGCCAGTGCCTCAGAATTCCCAAAGGTTGATAAAATGCAGTCAAATAATATTAGCACAATACCACAATCTTGTTTGTGCTCCCCATTGTTACACATAAGTGTTGTAGGCAATGCTGTAAACAAAATAGAACCATTGTATACAAAGATACATTACTGTAGTCTTCAAATATTTTAAAATTTAATCTAAGCCAAAAAGCTTCCTTTCTTTTCAAAGCCATTGCTGTCAAATTAATATTTTCCATTGATATCTAATGAATCCTGAACAAAGGAAAGAAAATCAAACAAGACCATCTATTCACTTTTCATTCAAGTGCCCATTGTAAGGACAGAAGTAACAGAGTGCTTGAGTATTTACAAATTCCTGTCCAATAAACAATTGGTGAATCAGCTTATTTTCCTTTCTAAGAATAGAGTTGCCTCTCAATGATTAACTGAGTCAATAATACATGAAGAAGTTGTCCATTAGTATTATCTTGAACCTACCACTAGAAAAGTGCATATGATAAGGTTTGTGTGGCCCGCTCAGGTCATGAACAAAACATAGGAATTAACAAATAAATGGCCTTCATTTATGCAAACTTTCCCATATGGTCTCAATCTATATGTGCAGAATTTGGACCTAAATGCACAGAAATTCTACCTAAATGGATTTTACACTATAAGGATAGACCCTGACATACTACTAGACATTTTATCGGACAGCATCAAATATAGGGTGATTTACAAATTTGGGGATTGTTTATTATCTAAGAGTAAAATAAAGGATTTATACTTGCAGATAAGATATGTATATTACTGGTTATGGCCAAAAAAACTGTTTTGAAAATTATAGCCTACTCTTGCTGATTTTAATGCAATGCTTATACCATATTTTTTTATCTATCAACCTTACTGAAAAAAGCATTAACTATAAAAATGGGTAATATTGTTGATGCCAATGCCTTGTTTTCATTGATATTGCAGGGTAAATTTTTATAATGCAACTATTGCTATCAGCTAAATTGAGTGCAATATTGTTTATACTATTTGCAGAGATGATGTTGATGACCACCATGATGAAAATTATTCTATTTTATCCCTTCAAATATGATTGTTTCAAAGAAAATCTCTTTGAAGTTGTCATTGGCCACTAAACTGATGTTATGTTCCATAGGAAGGATAACAATGTTAAGACTCTAGCAGGAAGGCGGTGACAAATATTATATAGATAGCAACTATCACGGATTGCTACAGCAGGTTTAATGAGGTTCATACTCCAGTCCTTCCCAAGGATAGAATAAGGATATGTGTTTATTGCTTTCCTTGCAGTGGTTGAATAGGATTGCAATAGAGGTACACATAAACCATAATGGCAGGCAACTTTTATTTCTATTGTTGATGTTATAAATATAAAAAGAAGAGTGATGTTCATAAATCCATACTTGCCAATAAAATACCTCATATATCATATTCATAATTCGTAAAATGTTAATATTCAAGGCTCAAAATGTCATTACACAATGAAAATTCAAATTACAAGCCATATTTAATATCCAATGTCACAGTCATCTTCATCAAAGGCATCAAGGTCAACATCTACTTAAACTTCATTTGAACCTAAGTTGCCGGTCCTGATTCGTGTTATGGTTTTAGGATCATTACAAATGTAATAGCACTCCCAATTGTATATGTTTTCCAAATGCAACAATCTCTTGCATTTATATTGAGAATGAGCCAAGAAGAGACATGTCCCTTCATGGGACATGTCTATTCATTATTATGTAATTAATATAATGACAATTATGATTATATCGATATATAGACATATATATATATATAAAATATCTCGAGTATTATATTAAATTCTCTAATATTTACATAATAATAATATTTGTATATATATATATATATTAGTATATATACATCTCATACATACTAAATATATATATACATATCTTTACTAGTATTGACTCATAGTGTTTATCTGACTGAAGCTGCAAAACATCAACACTCCCTCTTAGCCAAGGAAGATTAAACACATGATTAGGATCAGAAGATATTATTTATTGTGATATTAGAGATATGGTCTGACTAGGAATATTAAGTCAAATGATATTCACCATAACTCATAGATTCATAAGAAAATCATCTCATGATATTGAGAGTATTGGCCACAAAATATCAAGTCGCATGATATTCACCAAGTACTCAAAAATAATGTGAAAAGATATATTACCTTAATGTAATATCAGAGTTTATAGAGATATCATCTCATGATATTAGGAGTAATGGCCACAAAATATCAAGTCACATGATATTCACCATGTACTCAGAGTACTGGCCTACCAACATCAAGTCTCATGATGTCCACCAGGTACTCAACAAATATTTTAGACATCACCTCAATATGATATCAGAGATATTGTCTGACCAAGAATATCAAGTCTCATGATATTCACCATAACTCAAAAAATATTTTCGATATCACCTCAATATGATTTCAGAGATATGGTCTGACCAGGAATATCAAGTCTCATGATATTCACCATAACTCAAAAATTTTCATAGGTAATGTATCCTTAATGCAAGGTATCATCTATTGTGATCTGTTTCAGCCATCACACGATGTCTATCACAATAGAAGGTCAATGGTTTGTTTAAGGAACTGAATCCACCATGCAAGAAATCATCTATTGCAATCTATTTCAGCCATCACACGATGTCTATCACAATAGAAGGTCAATGGTCTGTTTAAGGAACTGAATCCACAATGCAAGAAATCATCTATTGTGATCTGTTTCAGCCATCACACGATGTCTATCACAAGGTCAATGGTCTATTTAAGGAACTGAATCCACCATGCAGGAAATCATCTATTGTGATCTGTTTCAGCCATCACATGATGTCTATCACAATAGAAGGTCAAGTTATTGTAAGATAGTCACCTTTCAATAACTCTTACAAATACAGGTGATAATCATTTGGAAGTCGTCACTTCCTCATGATTTACACAGGGCCCATATAAGCATTCATAATTCATAGTCATCTGACTGTTTGAATATTGAAGAGTCCATCTCGATGTGGTCTACTTCCTCTAAATCAATACGACCGAGATTATCAAAAGTCGATTTAATCATATCCTCTATCTACTCCCTCTAAAGCTCAAGTTCTTGTATCAACCTCTTGTCCTCTTTTGAAATATCAAACTCCCCTTGCATCTGGTCTCAATCATCAATTTGTTTGCAAGCATTAAGTTCTTTCTCCCTTGAATGCAATTTTCTTGTGCTTTCGTCTTGAAGGTATGTTGGAGAGAGATTTCAAATAGCTCACTAAACTATCTCGACCAAAAATACCAATGATAGAAGCATACAAGATTTTTCTAACCAATAGTATAGCATGAATTACAAACTTAAAAATTATGTGCATTAATAAAACATGGAATACTTATCTTTTATACATTTCAATTATTTCGTTTTGTAAGGTGAGCCCATATAGAAAATATCATACAAATTCACAGAATGATGTCGCCGTTCTCGAACATTACCAAAATTCTTCACATGACCTACCTTGAATATCCAAAGGTTCTATACAATATGACAACCTTCAATCTTATTGGATCTCCCTTCAAGCAGTTAGGCTTTTGAAGAAGGAACCTCGCTCTTTTAGTGTGAATATACATCAAATCAGAAAACAACTTCTCAGATTATTTGAAAGATATCTTCCCTTTGAATCATCTCCCCACTAAGGATGGTTCAAATGGGAATGTAACATTGGTTATTATTCTCCCCACAATGTAAAATTCTCACTCTTATATTGTTGAAAAATACTTATGTCTTCTTGTGAAATGACTTGATTGGTCCAAGAGAGGTGACACTATAATTAATGCTTGCTTTCTAGAAAGAGACACCCTTCTTAACAAATCATATTTCACATAGACCCGTACACAATCGGTCATAACTTTTGAACCCGACACTTTCTTGCCAATCGCTCCGGTGAGAGTCTTCTAAATTTGTTTATCACCAACATATCCAAAATTTAGCAAAATCCAATGGTGTATTTGTGAGATATGGTCCACGTACTGAGACTGTATTTTCTGAGACAGACACACATTCACCATCAACAAACTACTCTCTTACATTTGCAACTTGACTCTGATACCATGTTAAGGTTTTTAGGATCATTGCAAATGTAATAGCACTCCTGATTGTATATGTTTTTCAAATGCAACAATCTCTTGCATTTATATTGAGAATGAGCCAAGAAGAGACATGTCCCTTCATGGGACATGTCTATTCATTATTATGTAATTAATATAATAACAATTATGATTATATCTATATATATACATACATATATATATAATATCTCTTGAGTATTATATTAATTTCTCTAATATTTACATGATAATAATATTTGTATATATATATATATATATATTTTAGTATATATGCATCTCATATATACTAAGTATATATATACATATCTTTACTAGTATTGACTCATAGTGTTTATCTGACTGAAGCTACAAAACATCGACAATTCGGATTTGGATTTGGGATTGAGATTCGGGTTCATGGGTTCGATCAAAAATTTTGTAGGGGGGTTTGTGTCAAGAGCCATAATCAATATAAATATGTTTTTTAAATTCAAAATATATATTGTCTCAAATATTGTATTCAAAAGAGGTAGATCAAAAGTGATCTGAAAGCCTATAGAATACGTGTCTTCCAATCACTAAATCCTTGGAGACCGATTATAGATAAAATACAAGGATCCTAGGTCAAAGACTAGTTCCATATAATAGGGATGACTAAGCATGAAATTAATAATGAACAATAGTTAATTTACAAGTCAGTGATAAGATAATATGGACAGCAATTAGAAGTCATGAATCATTATAAGAAGTAAATAACTATGAATGATTAATATGTACAAACTCATATGCAAAATACTTAGTTGCAAGGTAGTACGATTTGCTTAGAGAAAATTAAATTTAGTTTGTTTTTAATAGAGATGACTCTTTGGAAAGAGTCCACACCTCTTATCAAGGGGTATGCTAAATAATAATAAAATCTGAATTTATACATATATATAAGCTATATTTTATATTCATATATTTCAGGGATAATGCTTAGGATATTAATACTATATATATAGAATTAAGTCTATTACAGATAATGGATATATCAAGATATATACATATAGAAATATATATCTCATAATAATAATAATTAGAATTATATGGTTATACATTATATGAATATATATTTGTAATACAAAGGGATTAAAATATTTATAGTCTATTTCTTAATCACTTATTATAGCCTCTTAAGAGGATAGGTTTCTGTCAACTCAGGAGAGGCGGTGTGAATCCTCACAAGATAGGTGAAGTCCAAGATGGGTAAGGATATGTATTTCCAATGCCTTGAGGGAAAATCCCGAGATGGGTACGAACATACAGTCCCAATGCCTTGAGGAAGCCTACTCCTAGATTGGTGTCAAGCGCCCTATGACATGGAAATTCCCATCCTCCTTCAGGTTGGCATGTTTAAGAGAGAAGAAGGAATTGGACTTAAATGTGTTAATTGTTTCTTAAAATAAATTCAATTTAGATGCATAGTAATGTACGTTAATCGTTGAAAATCGGCAGCCTCCGAGTAGGGGACATTACAGTTTGTGCTCATCACTTTGAGTTCGTCTGTACAATACACACACACACACACACATATATATATATGCAGCAGAAAATAAGTTCATAATACACCACTATGCTAATAGTAAAGTAAAATAACAAAATAGACCACCATATATATTAATGTTTTAGTCCAAATAACATAGCAAAATGTCAAAATACACCACCATATTGAGATCCAGTTCAGAAGTAATCATGTCAGCTTTAACAATCAGCCATCACTGATCAAATATCATCAAAAGTCTTCAAATTCTTCACTAATTCTCCCTATCGAACCCACAGGATTTTTGCAAGACCCTGTTCGAACTGCTTCTAGACCCCTATTTGGGCCAGTCCAGACATGACCGAGACCCTACAAATTTCCAGAAGACTATTAGATTTGAACCATAATCCATTAGATTGTCACTCACACTAGCCACATTTGTGTCATGTGCAAGAGCTGCCTCATGTTCATCTATAGAGACTTGGGCAAGTTGTACAATTGTGGCATCTAAATCAGCACACTTGGGCTAGATCCCAATTCCTTGTCACACCTTAATTGTATGTTGGTTTCTTATGTGACAATAGACGAAGGTTGGATTGTATGTAAACCAAATCTTCTGCTTTTTTTTTGCACCCAAACAATTGTGCTTGACTGAGTGGATGGAGTATGTACTGCAATTCCCCTTAGTTAAAGAACTTGCAACCTGTTGAGGTTGCACACAACATTTAGTATTTAATTTTATAATTCAACAATCAAAACTTAAAAGGTTAAAACAAAAATATTTAAATAAGATAGCATCAAATAAAAAACAAAAAAACAAAAAATAAAAAGATACTTGCAAGAGAATTTTAATTGCAAAAGGCTAGAAGAAAATGGAGGGTCAACCGTGTACATAACACTACTCATCAGCACTCATCCTATATTTTGCATGAAGAGTGCAAACATCAAAACTTTTTGAACATACAAATTGGCCAAACTCACTCAAGCCGATATTTTGAGTTTCATCATCTAAATATATTGCATTCTTGTAGCTAGTAGTAATTTCTACATCACTATATGGTGCCACCCTCCTTGGTATTGCAAGTATCTCTTTGCTATAATAGCTTGGAGACAAAACAAATGCTAATAAATGTAAGGGGGTGGTCATCTTGTTAAAATGGTCAACAATAATTTGTTGCACAATTTCGAAAAATGTAATCATTGGGTTATGTTCTTTGGCCTCTATTATTGCTCCTATTTTCTCCACCATGGTGTCTATGCCATAATAAATTTCAGCCAAACATGGGCGATCAATGTGAGCATACCTAATCATGCTCATGATGGGCTCGGTGAAACTCAAAACATATTCCACACAATTCCACCACTCATCATCAAGGATCCATGCTCATACTTTCTAGGTTCTTTCTGTGTTTGACTACTTCCATACACTCCACAAGATGTTGATGACAATAGCACCCAAGGCCTCTCGTATTGAATTATCCCCAACTAGAAGGCTGTCAATTTTCCAAATGTTAAACATACATTACTATACATATAAATCAATTTGATTTACCAAAACAATGGACGATTCATAATACATTTGGTAGTTAACATCCAAGTCCACTCCTTAGTTCTCCCCTAAACTCAACCTAAGGGGAATGTGGATTTACTTGTTGTAGGGCGCTTGACACCAATCTACAAGTAGGCCCCCTCAAGGCTTCAGGACCCTGTCCCTATCCCATCTTGGGATTCACTTACCTCATGTGGATTTACTTTGCCTCTCTCTACACAACACCAGCCTATCCCCTCATGGGACTATAGCAAGAAATTAAGAAATAGGCTACAAATATGTTAATATCTCACGTATTATCAATATGTATGTGTGTGTATAAATATAGAATACAACTTATATATAATTCTAATTTCAATATTATCATCAAATTCATATATATTTATATATAAAGCAGGCCATATAAGAAATCCCTATCTCTAATAGAATTCAAATATAATATTCTATAAAATTAATTCCAATGTACCTATTTGCTCTCTCACGTTATTTACCAGCAGTATAATATGGTTCCATTACTTTTAATGAGCACCAATGATGTATGTTCCCATAAGTCTAATGTGATGAGTATTGAACAATAATTGATAATTCCCCTTCTGATCTCTTCCTTGTGATCAGAATTGAATATCTTAATATTTCCTCCTTTCTTCCATTTCATCAGATACTGACCAATATATATTTATATAATGTCTAATCCCTTGATTCTCTTATTCTCCTTCTGACTAGTATTCCCTATTCGATCAAATACCCATAAATTGAAACCATTAACTCCTCTTGTTCGATGCTCATGGAAATGAAAGTTGATGGCTTTTATAACTACAAAGGGTGACGAGTTACATTCTTAAGAGACGTATCTCCTGTTTTCGTATTAATGCCTTCCTTTAGTCGCATCATTCCAGACTATTTTGATTAACGATTAGCCTTTACTAATCACTGATGGCTACAGATGTGGTAATCTATTTTATTGCTTACTGTAATCATCTCTTTGGTAGTGATAATCGATATATTTGTTTATTTGCTTTGAGACTTAGTACTATTTGACATGAATTGCTGGTAATAAAATGATTATAATGATCGCTCAATATATTCCGCTTTAACTAATGACTTAACCATTCTTAACAATCTTGCTGGGATCCATCTAAGGTAATCATTGTACAAGTTTATTGTATAACATTTGTCATTTTCTCTTACTCACCGGCCAAGACATTTGTCATATGAGTCGGCTTCTCTTTGGCATCATGACTGCTGCTATACTCTTATTCTGAATACTGTTTTAGTTATGAAGAACTTACATTGTCAAATGCATACATGGATTGCACACTACTGCACCTTCCTTAGTCACCAGTGTGACTTGCCTTAGTTGCTGCACACTATTCTTGCATCTCATGTTGCATGGAGGATTGGAGGTGTCGATAATCTCTTGCCAACGATAAAAACATATATCCACCTTATAATCAATAGCTTAGTTATGGCACCACAAAATACCCAATGCGTCCAACAACTCTCATGAGCTGAGCATATTCATGTCATCCTTCACATAGCTCCCACATATACAAACAATAGACAAATATGCATTTACTTTCCAGCAACAAAGCAATAGAGTTCAAACTCAACACAAATATCCTCCACTCAAACTCATGATTTGAATATTTCAAGCAGCCCAAATCTTTCTTTAGAGAGACGTGACAAAGGAGTATTTAGTTCACTAATATATGTCTACCCTTTATTAAATCGATTCATATAATATTATATTAATAAATGGTAATATTTATTTTCCCCATGCATCCAAATATTTACAGTAGCTGTTCTCACTTTACAAATGGATTCCTTCAATCAAAGATCAATAAACTCCGAAATTGAGGTATTTAATTATAAATTATAATATTATTATTTATTTATTATTTTCTATTTTTAAATATTATTATTATTCATTATTAAATCCTATTTCAAAAAGGAAACATTAGACGTACCTTGTAGTACCTCTCATGGTTGCATTATGCACTGCTTAATTTTGATCTGAGCTAGACTTTGTTACTTGATACCGTGACTGTGTACATTATTCATTTGGTATTGGCATTCATGTGATGCACCCAGTTACATTTATATTCTTTTGTTCATAATGATATCACTATTATTGTAGATGGTAATTTATAGTTGTGATTTCAGTGATGATCATATATGCATGATGACTCTACGATGATGTGACATGATGTTATATGATGAAATCTAGTTTATATGTTATATGAGATATTTTGGATTATATGGATCTTGATGGGATTTGATGTTGTTTCACTAATGATGTGCCAATGGTTATTGAGATATTGCTATTTGTTATGCCTTGTTATTACCTGGATTCGGGAATTTATATATGCTTTTTATTGCCATAAAATGCCATTTAAGTGCATTGATTAAATGAGGTGATTATCATGATGTTTTAAATGAGGATTAAATATGACAGGGATGATTTTGTAACATTTGAATACATAAGAATGAGTACGACGTTAAAATGCCCCTTCATTAGTTTCAACTTAGGGATTATTATACATGTGCTTCAGCTATATTATTTATATTACTGACTACACTTGATCTGCATATGATGTAGTGTCAGCGGGTACCAGACATCGACTCCACCTATCTTCATAGGTTTGAGCATGTCTTTATCCCCAATAGTGGTTTTAGGAGATAGTCACACTGGCCACCCATTATCCTTAGCCAATATCATTCCTAGTGGAATAGTGTATCTTATTGCATTAATATACCTTCAGTTGTCATGTAGGTAAAGTCCAAATTTCATTTGAATAAATGTGGTGGACCGGTATTTGTTTGTGCATTGTCGAGTTATCTGAAGTTGGTCGCAGTTCAGTTAATTTAAATGAATGCTGATTTAAATATTTGTCTTTGGCTATTTTATATTTATAGGCAAAGTGTGTCGTATATTTATTCCATTTAATTGGAATTAAATAAATTTATGTTGGGAGAATTTTGGGAGTTTTAATTAGCTTTTGATTTATTTTTAATTTTATTGATTTCTATTCTAGCCAAAATTACCTTTTTGAAAAAGGGCTTTTTAATTTTGAATGGAATTCATTACTCTCACTTTTGCTTGGTGATTTGAAAATTGCTCTCAAAACCCCTTTGAGAAAAATCAATTTGTGCTTGTTGGTAGTGATTGAGTTGCCTGAATTTTGTGGGTATAGTCTTGTTTGGATCGTGCTAGGATTGCTTTAGTGTGTTGGTAATCTCGCTTGCTCTTGTGTTTATTTGAGGGTTTTCTTCCATTTTGGTGTTCTCTCAAATTGAGGTAGGGATCCTCATATCCTCTTTGTTTCTTCATTTCATTACTTCATGATTGTTGCAAATGGCTAGTAGGATGAGTTCATTGTTATTCCCCACGTATTTGAATTGATTTGATGCCCATTTGTGCTTTTATGTTTTTTGGTATTTGAAATGTGAATTTCATATACCGTTATGCTATCCATTTCATCGTATGAGGTCGAAACATAGATTTTATTAGATTTATGAGGTTTTGTTCATCGGGGCACCAATAGGTTTTCTCAGATTTGTGACATCTTGACTTCGAATTTTGAGTGGTTTCAAAGGTCCATCAATGGCAATGGCCTCCCCGACTACATTTTCGGCAAGTTTGGCATTTTAAGAATGTTGATTTTCAATGTTGACAATGTGAAATTGTTTTGTAGAATAATGTTTTTTTATTGTGAAATTTTGTCATAGGGTCCTTGGGATCTGTGCTCTTGATGATAAGGTCAATTGAGTGTGTTATAAGCATGATTACCTTTGTGTTTGGAATGGTTTATTGGCTAATGAGATTATATGAGGTTAATTATATGATGCAATTGATTATGTCTTGCATTGCATGATCATTGGGATCTGCTTCCTTGGTGAAGACCAAGTAGATTAACCATGTAGTATGGTTGGAAAATTAACCTTGGGTCTTTTGGGCATTTGTGATTTTGTCTTAAATATGGCATTTTGTCCCCTTTGTTTGTGAAGTTGAGCCTTCAAACTAGGTGTTTTGAGTATGGAGAGTAGCTCCTTACGTGTAGCCGGCTTGCAAGTGGCACGTAGCAATCACGTTCAAGGAGTCCTAACTAGTAAAAACATAATGAATTAATTGCTTTAAACATTAGATAATTGAATCCTCGGATTTCATGAGTGGCCCATGCGAGTCCCAAGCATGCCAGGAATGTCTCATGCGGGAAGCTTGCATTATTGAATCCTCAAATGTTAGAAGTGCATGTGTGGGTATTGATACTCCCTATACTTGGTACTCTAGCACCTAGGTCCAGTTGTATCAAAGTAGCACCTTGGTTTACAGTTGTTGTTCTTTGTTCTATTTTGCATTATAGTCATGCATCTTCATGTTGAGTGTTCTGCATGGTTGCTCTTGTGTGGGCTTGATGAATCTGCATTTTGTATGCATTGATTGGCATGAGTGTATACCTACACCCTCTTGTATGTTTGTTTTCTTGTTTGGGTCAAGTGACAACCTCCACAAGCACGGTGGGGTGGGCCTAAGAGTGCCACATGATTAGGTGGCGTGACCAGCCACTGTTGGGGACCAACGTACAGGTGGTGGACCGGATCGAGAGACTTCAACACATGTTCCTTGCACTTCTCTTTCCTTTCTCTCTATTTCATGTCTTGTATCATTTTGGATAATGTAATTGTAATTAAGATTTTTTTTTTTTATTGAAATCGAGTGAAGTTGACCGCGATGTATTGTATTGGGCACTTCCCGATGTGGAGCTAGATTTGTTTTATCCGTATGATGGATTAAGTGTAGTTTCAATTAAATTTTTTTAAGTGTTTGGGTCGAAACTCTCAGATCAGCAACTACGACTACATCCAATGTTTGCGCTGATTGGCGTATCTGCTTGTAAAGTGGCATCTCCACACCACTAGTCTAGGACTATTTGGTTTCAGACAAGTTATTACTGTTGTAGCGTCTACATCTGCGGACCAGCGCTTGGGATTTTTGATGTCTCTGTCTGCAGAGCAGTGTCTCGGCCCCTCTAGATTACGATAGGCTATAATGTTTTGGCATATTCTGTGGATCGAAGTGTGCCTGCAGAATGCCACCTACACAATTCAGCGTCTCTGGCTATCCACCAACATCTCTACCTTATTTGGCCTCTGGGCTTGTTGGGATGCAGAGTAGTTCATGTTTTCTTTTATGATGATTCCCTATTGTTCTTGTACCGTTGTTAGAGGTTTTAATGAGCTTGTATGCCTAATCATAGTAGGAACATTTCCATTGGTGCTTAAAATGAATTTTGTGGATAGATGGACCTGGAGGATCAACCTAGTCTCCTCCATGATTAGTTGTGCATCTTGGACCAGCTTGGTTCAATAGGAAACTCGTTGGACATAGTCTAAGCTTGTGTGGCGACTCGAGGAATGTGGGCATTTCGTCTTGGTTGCGTAGTCAAGTGTCTCAAACCCTTGAAAGTGTGCCAAGACTTCCACTTGTGCACAAGTGATCGTCATGTTATGCTTATGTCGGCTGTAATGGAACCTTATGCTATGCACGTGATTACAGTATTGTTCAAAAAATAAATTATGTACATGTTTTACCCTTAGTTTTGAGGGTTCCTTGGCAAGGCATTACACACCTTCACAAGCCATCTTAAGACGATTGTGTTAGATGCAACCCATGTTTTGGTAATGTAACAAGGCATAAAAAAATACACATCATATAACAAATAAGAAAAAATAAAAAATAAAATTTAAATTGCTTTCAAAAACTCCAACTTGGAGGTCTGGAATATGGCTTATCACATGTAATGATTAGTCACAGACATTTGAATCTCCTTGACCTTTGTGTAAACTTGTTTGACCCATTCAATTTGTTTGTCAATCTTTTGCATGACTAAATTGAGTGGACTGCACATTGTGTCCAAACAATGTGATTATATGTGACCACTATGAACCCAATTGCTCTACAATTTTTAGCATTGCCTATTATGACTTGGACAACATTTGGAGGCCTCGCCATCTCAATGGATTCTACGAGGATATTGAAAAAGAAAGTTGCATTTTTCACTTGCCCCTCATGATCCACTGCTTTCAAGAACATCGCCCCTTTATGGGACACAGTTAGAACATTGACCAATGGTTTATTTTTGCAATCTTTCCATCCACAAAAAATGGACACTTGTTTTCAACTACGTATCTTTGATCACTCTCAATGATGTCTCTATTGATGCTTTCTCCTTTGCCAATAAGGTGGTTTGACCTTTTCATACCCAGATCTAACATAATCAAGAGGTGTATTGCAGAGGGTATTCGCCATCTTCCGCCAATAAGGTGATATAACAATATTGAAAGGAAGTCCATTGCCATAAATGCAACAAGCAACGCTTTGATTTGCAACCACTCTGATTTCATTTTTTAAGGCCCTATCCAATGGGCCTCTTTTTCGTGTAACCATAATAGTCTCCAATTTAGAAGGTGGTGGCGTGGAATGAAGGATGTAGGTCAATCAATTTTGTCAAGCCACTAGGAGGCCTCTTCGAGCTTGTATTGGCAAGAGGATGACTAGTCTTTGATTTGTTGTTTTTCATGTCGGCTTCCTTTTGTTCTCTAATAAATTCCAGGATTAGAACTTTGGCAACCCTTTCTTATTTGGCACCCGACAAGCTTTTATTATGTGTCCAATGATGGCACATAAGTGACCTTTCACTCGATTGTAAGAGCTCATATACTCTATGTTGCAATGGTTACACCGCCAAACAAAAACTCCCACCACTAGACATTTGCCTAATCATTGTTGTATAATGCCAAAGTGGTGAATCCACACCAATTTAAAAGGGCTCTCTTCATTTTGGCAGTAGGAAACTGAACTAGAACTTCCACTTCTAGCCACTGTGTATGAATAATGAAACTAAAATGAAAAACTCAACATTAATGAAAAAAATTTGAAAAGAATTCAACATTATAACCCCTTAGAATGCATACAAAATTTTAAATAATATTCAAAACTTCTTTTTAAAAAAGTTTTTTAAAAACTTCAATTTTAAAAAAAAAACTTGAAAAATCTTGAAGAAATCATTGAAAACTTGAAAAAAAATGAAGATACAATCACCTTTGATGGCTAAATATTCCTTTGGTGCATGTCTCACTCCTCTATACCCTTCACCTTCGTAAAATGCAGCAACCTTCAAAACAAGCTTGAGCAAAAAGTGATGAAAAATGCAAGTGTTGTGATGTAAGATTAATGAAATGAAAAAAATATGAACAAATAAATGCATTTGGGGTCGAGATTAGGGTTTTTTGGCATTTAATGTTTTTAAAATATTTTTTTAAAGTTGGTGGGGCCTGTTTTGGCCTTGCACTGCCGTGGGTACATTCATCCTAGGTTCGTCTCAGGTGTAGCCCAGGCACATGGGATGAACCCAACCGAATCCAAACCCAATTCCAAAGCTCTCCACACGAATCCGGTATCTTAGATTTAAACTGGTTGTGGAACATATGACAAGAGCTAACAACAAAGTTTTTTGAAAGCAAATACCTGGCAGCAAGCAGAGATAAAAGCAGCAAGATTGGTTGTGGATACAGTCAACCAGCATGGGCATCATTAAATTTGTAACATTGTCACCGTGTTCTGAAGTACTGGGCTTAAATATTTATTGTGCAGCTTCTGGGCACCTAACCCAAGTTTACAAATGTGTGTATAATAATTTATTAAATTATAAATTATTTATTTACTGTACATATATTTATATGTATATGTATGTATGTATAGCTGTAGCCTATACACATACCTTGGGGAAAAATCACTGTACCAGCTTACCCATACTCGAACTGGCAACTTACTTTGTAACAGATAAAGAGAGTGCAGAATATTCCTATGATCCTATCTATAACAAATCATAGAAAGTTTGTTGGAAAATATCACAGTGACAAATCAGTATGATAGTATCTGAACCGCAGCCATTGTACCATTTATTCAATGTCCATTCTGATCCTTGTTCTAACAACCCTTTGAGACCTAGCCATCTAAAAACAGTGGTAGTCTGATGGTAACTAGTATCCAATTTCAGAGGAATGTTAGACTGTCAACATTGCAAAACAATATAATGAGTGGAATCCAGTATCAATGAAATGACACCCCTGTTATGTCTTTGATATATATATATCAAACTGAAGTTTACACTAATCAAAAGACAAGGGGCGTGTGAAGAATCACAACCACTGAAGGAGGAAAAAGATTTATTAGAGACACCAAACAAGGAGAAGTAGGCACCATATGAAGAATTCATTTTATATTTGATTATTTCTCCTTGTGGAGCAAGAACTATGCTTGAACCAACCTAAGGAGGAAACCTCCATAGGCCTGGAATTGGAAGATGAAAACTTGTAATTCCTAAGGGTAATCTCACAGGGAATCACCATTGTGCAAATTTGAGTTTGAATTAAAATACCTTGACCCTAAGGTCAAACATCAGGCAATATTAAAGGCAGAAAGGGGCCTTCATTGAGAAATAAATTGATGCAAAAGGACTGATTAATCTGCTGTCGAAAAGAGATAACTTCATCATTCAAAATCTTTTTCTGAATGTTAACATAATTCCAGTGAAAAAGGGGATTCCCACACCCCCTTCTCCCCTCCCCCCGTGTTTCTGAGACGGGAATGTCTCCACGATATGGGGATAAGGACGGGGCATCCTGCCCCCGCAACCAGGATGTCCGGAGACGGCAGAGATAGCCAGGCATCTCTAAGACATCTTGGGGACGCCCAAGTGTCCCTTGAGCATCTCGAGGATATTTGGAAGTCTCCCATCCCCAGATATCTCAAAAGTGTTTTTCTTTTCCTTTATATATATATGTTTGTTAGGGAGATAGCGCAATGGGCAAATTTGCGCTCAATGCGGCAGGTGCAAAGGCGAGGTTTGCAGAAGGGAAGTAGAGGAACGAGGGGGAGGCAGATAATGGCTCAAAGGTTTTATACGCTGGCAACAATGAATTGTGCATGGGCATCAAATCAGGGCTGGAAAGTCAGGAGCAGGTCCATGGAGGTATGGACCCCTCTGATAGAGCTAGATTGTCATTTCGGGGCTCTCCTTCTACAGCCAGTGTTCAGGGTGATAGAAATTACAGATTGTGCAAGAATTTTTAACCGTTTCCACACATGCAATTCTTTCTGCAAAGAACTGATCCTGAGCGCTAACCCTAGGGCAGATTTGGGGTTGGTTTCTCTGAAACTCACTCCGTCCGTGGCCAAGGAGGGAATCTGTGCAATGGCCTTGGATCCTCCACCTCCGTCACTTGCCTTTTGAGTCTTTTCCACCCGTATCTGGGCAATACCATGATTTCCTTGGCTTTAGATCCGATGGATTTTCATATCTCTGATGACTATTTATCAGTGATGTCTGCTGATTTCGAACTGAGGGCATTAATTGTCAGGTTACTTCGGAAGATGCCCTCTATGGAGGAGTTCTTGGCCTGGTGCAAAGTTTATTGGGGCCAGTTGTCCCCCCCTTCGGTGGCGATGCTTGATCATGGCTTCTTTCTGGTTATTTTTCAAAATCTGGATGACTGCAATTTTGTTCAGAATAACGGGCCTTGGTGTTTTGGGAATTCGGGTTTGTTTGTGGCTCCATGGTCTCCTTTTTTGATCCTGCCAACACTCAAATCACAAACATCTTGGTTTGGATTCGGCTTTATAATCTACCTTTGGTTATGCAATCTACTAGGCTTATTGAATCTATGTTAAACCAAGTGGGCACTTTCGTCAAATTTGAGGAGGCTTCCTCTGTTACTCTATGCAGGTATCGTAGAGTTTATGCCATGGTTGACATTTCCAAACCATTGCCTCACATGATTCACATCACCTATCCACAAGGCGTGTGGCTTCAATATCTAAATTACAAAGGGCTTCCTTTATGTTGCTTCCAATGTAATCAGTTTGGGCACAAACTTGATGGATGTCATGAGCAACCTGTTAAAGGCTCTCGAATTTGGAATCTCATGAGGTGGGTTCACAAGAAGGGATCTCCTAACGCTGATTTTATTTGGCGAAATCATGGTGTTTTCATGGCACATCGTTCTCCTGCTCTTTTCGTGGGCATTTCTGATGTCCCTATTTCTAATTATGCTCCTCTGTCTCCTGCAGGCCCTGCCAACATGATTGATTCAAGGGTGTTGGATGCTCAACTGAAGCCTACAGAGACTGATCTTCAGGGTACATTTCTTAACTCTAAAATTGAGGAGTGTGGACTTGCATCGAGTATGAATTTGTTTCAGACAGGTGTGGAAGATTCTGATGATGATTTTAGCACTGAGGGTTCCTACCCTTTTATGGAGGGTCTTGATGAGGATTTTGCAGATTTTCATGATGATTTAGTTATTCCTATCAAAAAATGTTCCATTTCTCAGATTGCTTCTACCATCTCTAAACCAAACCTACCAAAGAAGAAGAAAGGGTGCAAATTTGAAGCAGAGAAGCTTCGTATTGAGGGTCATGAAGCAGTTGATGAGGGCTCTCAATGGACTGTGGATGCTCTCCTCACTAGAAGTAGGAGGAACGGGATGGAAAAAAAGGCAAAACAATCCTCTATGCTTGGCGGTTGTCCTTATCGTGTCTGATACTGCTTTATTGTTTAGTAGTCTCTATTTTTTCTCATTCTTGGTAGCTTCTTGTGCTCTCTTTAGGTTTCTGTGGTTGCCATCCTTTGGCTCCTCTGTGAGCTTTGTCTCTCTATGTTAAAGATGCATTGTATTTGTTTTTTATTTAATACAATGGGTGCTGGCCCTACCTAGCATTTGCCTATATATATATATATAATTGGCTGATTGAAGGACATTTTCAGATCATTAACAAACCTAATATGGGCAATTCATGAGGATTTGTAGCTGTTATTGCATATATTATTCCTGATTACACTGGCTACCATAAAATAAAATCAGAACTGGGGTTTTTATGTTGGTGTTTCCATGTTTATTGCTACTGACATGTTTATCCAACAATTCATTATCCAATTCCATTTTAACATATGATTAATTTCAATGTATAAAGGTTTCATATAAAGTTATAAACATTGGTGAATAACAATATCACTGTTCATAAAATATAAGTCATAATCAGCTGCCATATTTGACACATAAAATTTATATCTTAGTATTTAGTATTTGCAATTTTTCTATTTTACTGATTTGCCAAAGTTTCATTTGAAATGTAATTCTTATACATCTTGATTATTTTCATAACTAGTTTTAAGTACATGTATATCAGCACCCCCACCCAGCCCTCCCCCCAGCCCTGTCAATCCCCCACCATTCCCTCGCCTTCCCCGAACTTATGTGCTTTGTCCCCCATCCTGAAACTCAGTGGAACACTGCAGAATTCATTAATAGAAGTAATTTCTTAATTAAATGGATTTCATATCTAATTGTGCAAAATTCTATAATAGAGAGTTAGACTTTTCTATTATTTAAAGGAAAATAAGAAAAATTTAAAATGGGACATTACAAATGGTATCACAGCAGCAGTCCTACCAGCTTGCAGGCCTAAATCCAGTTTGTGTAGTGGAGAGAAAAGAGAAATACTAGAGGCAGCATTACAAAAGGCTAGCAACCAAATTACAGAGAATAAGATGGTGGATTGGGAAAAAGAATGAGAGAATGCATGGAATGCTTATATTCAAAGCATTGTTACACCGCCGTCGGGGACAGGGGGCGTCGGAATGGGGGGACAGGTTTCCGAGACAAGGGGAAGGGGCCTCAATTTTGGGACGGTGGGGGATGGCAGCGGAGGGGTGGCAGGGGGTGACGGTGTATGTACTATATACTATACATATGGTACTTAAAATGCTAGTTATGAAAAGATGTATAAGACATAAAGATGTAAAATAGTAAATTATTAAATACTTGAACATTGCATTGAACATTGAACAATAAACATTGAACATTGAAGTTTTCAATATCGAATAACTAATTAGAATACTCAATACTACATAATGATAAAATTTTAAATTGTTAAATCAGCAAATGGAAGAGTTCTATTATATCATATTAGTGAAACATGGGGACGCGCACTCGGGTTAAAACCCAGGAGTACCGGGTGCGGGGCTGTCCCCGGGACGGGTACTCCATGCACCCGAGCACCCCTACCAAAGGCCATGGGACGCCGCACCGCAGCTGCACCTGTCCCCGCACCACTTGGGTGCTCCGGAATGTGGGTGCAGTGGACGGTGCTTGGGGACTGCCCCGACGTCCCTCGACCGCACCCAGAACGCGACGGGGTGCGGCCAGCCGTGGCAGCCCAAAAAGTAGTTTTTTAAGTTTTTTTCTAAATTTTGTTTTCTAATTGGTTCCTAAGGAACCCTAAAAGGATGTGGATCCCATATAGGGCCCTCTAAGCCTTCATAAGACCCATATACTTCATTTGGCATTTATATTTTTGCAACTGCTGAGAGGAAGGTGAGAAAAAGAGTTTGAAAGAGCTTGGAGAGTGATTTTGCAAGTGATTGCAAGAGGAGCAAGAAGATTCTATTTTGCAAGTGATTCATCAAGCACAAGGTAGGGTTTTTACAGTATTTTCTTTGGTTTATAATTTTATTTTTAGATTTTCATTTTTGTAAGTTTTTTTAAATTTTTGTAATAGTAAAATTAAATGTTGAAATTTGAATGCATTGTTTGAGTTTCAAATTCTTGTTGATAGTTTTTTTAATTTTTGTAACTTGTTTGAACTTTGATTCTTTGAATGCATTGTTTTTAAAAAATAAATTAAAAATGATAAATCATGATTCATAAATCTAAATGTTTGAATGTTGAAAGATTGAAAGCATTATGTTAAATTTTTTGTTATTAAGTTAGGCTGAAACTTATTTCAATTTCTAAACTAGGCTGAAACTAGTTAATTTTTTTTTTTAAAATTACTAATTAGGCTGAAATTTATCATTTTGTGAAATGCAGTGTCTAAATGGCCTCTAGTCAAAGTGGAGAAGACATGGAATTGTATGAAAGAAGTGCAAGTATATCCGAGTATGAGCCTGAGCATGAGGGAAGTGACCATGGGGATGATCCAGAAGCCCAATCTCAACCTCCTTATATTGCACCAAGAGTACCTTCTATTGATTGCCCCTTTGAGAGTTGACACAGTTTGCTAGGGGTCCTTTTGATCCAAAGTCCCCTCTAAAACAATTTGCAACTAGAATTTCACTCCCTATGGCTACAAGTGGTGGCACACGGAAATGTAAATGTAATTTTTGTGGCACAGAATGGTTTGGCAACATTACTAGAGTTAATTCACACCTTCTCTTTTGGACTGGATTTGGTGTGAGTTCATGCAAATTCTTGGCATATGCTGAAAATGTCAAGTGTAGAATTGAGATAAACAAACTGTGGGGCATTCCTGATGATAGTGCAGTTCCAGTGCCTAAATCTTTGGCTAGTAGGCAACAGGTTCAGGCTATTCAACAATTACAGGGGCAGCGAGATACTCTACATGTATCTTGCATCAAAGAGCAGGAACTTTGTCAGATTCAGCTTCCATTCCTTCATCCATTCAGAGTTTAGCGGGGGGAAACGGAAGGCAGGAAGTTCTACTACTAACCCCATTGCTGATTTATTTAACATGCATGCGAAGGATCGGTTAGACGATGTCATTGGTACATTCTTCTTTTCTAATGGCATCCCATTGCCTGTTACTTGATCTCCTTATTATAGGGAGATGGTGTCCTTGGTGGCGAAAGAGGGAGGGCCATCATTTGTGCCACCAGGTGATAACAAATTGAGGACGACAATCTTGGATAGGCAGTATAACAAGATCGGGGTTTTGATGGAGCAAATGAAGGCACGCTGGATGGAGTCGGATTGCGGCATTATTATGGATGGGTGGACGGACATTAGACATCCTCCACTCATCAACATCATGGTCACATGCACTGAGGGCCCATACTTTCTGAAGGCGATTGATTGTTCAAGGCATCGTAAAGATGTTGATTTTCAGTTTCACGTCCTTAGGGATGCCATTGAGGAGGCTGGGCCACAAAATGTGGTCCAAGTAGTGATAGATGCAGCACATGTGTGCAAAGCTGCAGGGAGGCTTGTTGAGGCAGCCTATAGACATATTTGGTGGACTCCATGTTGTGTGCATGCCATGAACAATGCACTCAAGGACATGGGGAAAATTGACTGGATTAAAAAAGTGGTTAATGATGCGAGAGAGGTGCAGATGTTTATCTGCAATCACCACACTTCACATGCACTATTCAAGGGCTTCGCGAAGGAGTTCCTGAAACCAGTTGAGACCAGATGTGCATCATATTACTTTCTCTTGGAGAGAATGGTTGAGTTGCAAGAGCCACTGCAACTCATGGTTATGA
Organism: Chamaecyparis obtusa; assembly: GCA_027943335.1. Classification (NCBI taxonomy): domain Eukaryota; kingdom Viridiplantae; phylum Streptophyta; class Pinopsida; order Cupressales; family Cupressaceae; genus Chamaecyparis; species Chamaecyparis obtusa. Next base: position 238,089 of record BSBK01005594.1, on the reverse strand, counting down.
CACAAGAATGGAATCGGCGGGCTGAGTCCAAAACAGAGCAGGGGAAGAGGGTAAAGGAGACAGTGAAGAGTGATCAGTTTTGGATTGATGCAAAATACATAGTCTCCATCATTACTCCAATTTTCGAGGTCATCAGATATGGTGATGGGGATGCACCTACCCTTGGAGAGGTTTATGAGTGCATTGATTCCATGCTTGGCCAAATGAGGGTTGTTGTGCGTGAGAGAGACCCCACTCTAGCATTCTATATTGAGCACATTCAGCCTATCATTCACCGCAGGTGGGAGAAGCTAACCACTCCTTTGCACATGGCTGCCTATGCATTGAATCCTAAGTGGTACATGTCTAGGCCTGGTAGAGTTACACCACTTCAGGATGATGAGGTGAAGGTCGGGTTTTTTCGATGCATTGGTAAGATGTTTGATGCTGAGACTGCTGGTCAGATTCGCTCTGAGTGGATGGAATTTGCTACTCTTACACAGAATTGTTAATTCAATATTCGATGTTCATTATTAATATTTAGTTTTACTGTCTAGAGTTTAGTAACTTTAGTTTTACTATTGGCCCATTGGGTATGTTTATGAGTCATGACATTATGTTACAACTTATTATGTTCCAAGATACTCGAATTTGGCAAAGATGGACATTAGAACTATTGCACAGAAGCATCCGATATCGTGGTGGAAATGTCATGGAGCACAGAGGGCAAAGATTACCACACTAGCCATTCGATTGCTTTCTCAGGTTTCTAGTTTCTCATCTTTAGAACCTATTCAAGTTTTTAAGTTTTAATTTTACTTTTCTAATTTTCAGATTTTCTAATATTGACCATTTGTTTTCTATCTCAGGTTTCTAGTTCCTCAACTGCAGAGAGGAACTGGTCTACTTATAGCTTCATCCACTCTACTAAGAGGAATAGACTTACCTCTAAGAGAGCGGAGAAGCTAGTTGTTGTACATAGTGCCTTGCATATCGTAGATCGCAAGACACACGAGTACAAAGAGAGCCCAGCAGCACAATGGGATGTAGAGCCAGACGATCCAGCATAGATCGATGAGGACGAGATTGCAGCAGAAGCTGATGTAGGGCTAGTTGGTGTTCCTTTGGCGGACCTTGACCATGAGACTCCGATTCCAGTAGTTCTAATGATGAGGACTTTGGCTTGGGGGATGATTAGAGGCCTCCCATTCTTACATTTTGACATGATTTCAGATTTTGACTTTTTGTACTCATTTTGATATTGATGATTGATCATGATTCATTATATCATATCATGCTACTTTGCTCATTGTAATCGTGATCATCTTTATGATATATAATATTTCATATTTGAACAATGCATTTTGAATCTTTGATAGAAGTTTAGAACATGATTCATTATGTTACCATCTTACTATGTATCATGTATGTTTATAACTTTATATTACTATGTTTAAAAATTAAAATTTAAATCAAAATGTTAGTGTTACTTGAATGTTCAATAGTTCTAGTTAGTGTTGCAATTTTTCTATGTTCAAGTATTTGGTATGTTATATTGAAACATCTTTTCATAATTAACATTTCAAGTTATATATGTATAGTATGCAATCCTCACACCCTTCCCCCCCCCCCCCTGTCACCCTGCCGTCGTCCCCTTGTCTTGACGTACCCCCGCGCCGGTGTTACACTGTATCATATGATATCAAAAATATCTAATCATAAAGATGATTACAATGAGTTTAAAAATCTGATCATATGAATTCAAAAATGTGTTTTTTTTTAATTTATTTTTTCATGCTGCCGTGATGGGATGCTGTCGTGACGAGGAACGCCTGGGTGTCCCCGAAACAATCGAGGGACGTTGTTGAGTCCCCCTCAACGTTTTGGGAATGTGGGGATGTCCCCATGTTTCCAGCGGCGGGCTGAGTTTGTGGTGGCGCCGCTGGGGACACAAGAACGCCGTCCCCCCTTCCCCGTTGTGTCCCCGTTCTGGGAACGCTGGGGATTTTTTTTTGGGGGGGGGGGGACGCGTCCCCGGGGTACACTGATTCAAAGACGTGAACAAACAACACAATTGCTCCTTCAAACACTTCAGAATATGAATAATACAATCAGTTCTGTAAAGTCACACCCTATTTTGCGCCATTTTTACTGAAATGTTTTGATAGTTTTGAATGCCAATGTAACAGTTTGGAAGGTTGATTAGTTCCAGGATTCATGCACCATTAAAGAGCACTCCAAAGTTCAAACAACTTAACAACATTCAGCATGAAATATGACGGAACACTTCTGTATCAACTATGAAATCATTTGAAAATGTAAATATGGTTCCCCGCTGATGCATTTTCTGATTTCATTATTTGATTTAATTCCTCATACAAAATGCTGATTACAAGCTCTTGGAAGAAAGTATTCACATTCATTCATTGATACTTGTAAGAGATAATACCACAATCAACAATTTTAAATGAATACTTGGGAAAAGCAAGTAATTACAATCACTCAGACCTGATGCACCAGTTCTGGAAAGTAAGACAGTCATCAGCTTGCTAAATCAGTCTTCCAAGGTTCATTTGCAAGGTCTAAAGGGCAGTAATTAGATCAATATGCCCTCAAACACAAAACCCAACACTCCTAGAATGCTCAGATCAGTTCTTGTTCACTCCCAATGTCTGAAATCACCATCCACAGGTTCGAAATACACTCAGAACTTTCAGAGACAGCAAGCTGGACACAAATGGCACAGAGGCAGCTCGAATTAACCCCAAAGACTTCACAATCCTCACTAGATAAGTGCCAAATTAAGTGATTCTACAATAATCTTCCTATCTTTTCCCAAGGTCTGAAAACAACTCAGAAACCTCTTATTTAAGTGATAAGAGTATTCAATATAGTAACATGCTATGCTATTCCAACTATTAGCTGATGAACAAGACCACAATACACCTGTAGAGGGATACAACACCTCGATGCACAGCTCCAGCATGAGGATTTGATTCACATGGAAGTCTAGCAACTGCTGCAACAGAAAAACTAATGATAAAAGCTCCAGATAGGGTCGCAACCTTCCCTCTTACTCACATCTCTCTATTTACTCACGCCTCTCTATGACCACATGATCAATTAAGGTGTGAAGGGACTACCTTGAAATTACTCGGACTTCTTAACTGCAGATCTATTCCCTTTCAAACTGCCACATCTTCCCCAAAGGAAGAGATGCATCAACTTCTTGACTTATTTCTTTACATGGCATGGTTCAATATCCACAGCATAAAATTTGATTGAATACTTTCTTAGCTGCGGCAGCTCCTAGATTGCTAGGAATCACTCCCATTGTCTTCATATGTTTAGCTTCAAGAGCACTCTGTTCTTTTAAAAAAAATAAAATAACTCCCATACCTTTTCAGTCTTGCGCCCAGTTCAGACCTGATTTTTGTCCTCTATACATGTTTATTGTGGAGTGGGACTGGTACAACCAAAAGATCATCAAATACTGCATTGAACAAGGCAAAGAGCTCCACCATTGCCAACCTTGAACTCACTCTGACGAGTCATCCCCAACTCAGCAGGTCCACCAAAAATCAATGGGGAGGAGTTAACCTAGTACCAGCAATACAGAGGCTGATACATTGATGGAAGATACAAAGGCATTGGACTTGTACCCTTACTTGACAAGATCATTGACTTAGAATATATGGGGATGTGCTGTGAAAATGAGTGTTATAAGAAGCTGTTAGGTATGTTTTAGTGGCGTTATGCCTTTAAAATTAAAATGAGTCTCCGCGGTGGACCAAGACGAATGAAAAGGAAAATGGAGCATGAAGACCGGAAATGAAGCAAAAAGAAGAAAAGCGAAGTGGGAAGGGAGGTAAGTACAAGTCATAAAAAAATGCAAAAAAGAAATAGAAAAAATTATTATGGGGCAATAAAGGTGAAAATATCAAAAATAAGAAGGATGAAGTTGGGTAAAATGGGGAGGATAGTTTTATTAAAAGATTACATGTGACAAAAGAAATAAAAATATCCAATGGAAAGAAAAATTAAAAACAAAGGAAAGAAATACAAAGTGCTCAAATAGAAAACATAAAATGTAGTAACATTAAAAGGAGGAAATTATATTTTTTTGTAAATGCAACTTAGTGTTTGATTAAAAACTAACCCTAGATAAAGGAGGCACTTATAAATCAATTTGAAATCTACTCTTTCTCCCAAAACCAAAAGTAAGCAAGGTAAGAGGAGCAAAGGTGAAAGGGGCAGAGAGGAAGTTGAAAGCTCGCCCAGAGGGCTCATACACAGCAGGTATTGTGATACAGTATGCCTAGAGGCAGCCATACACAGAAGTGAATACCATGCTTTCACAGCTGTACATGAGAGAAGGCAAGTCGTACACATGGGAAGGAAAGTCAGTCAGTACAGAAGCAACGATCAGAAAAATGTGAGGCCATATGTGAAAGCCAGGCCTTACAGCAGAAGGGAACACAGCCCATGTGCTAAACGAAGAGTCATACAGTCAAACAAAACCAGTTCATACGAACATCACAAAGAGTCGTACCCGTACAAGATCAGGTTGTATGCTGAAGAAGGAATCACAGTCCGTACAAAAGAAATAATGCAAAAGGAGTGTGCAGCAAGATTAGTCCATATGGGGAAGAGAATCTGTACAGAGGAAGGAACAGTTTGTGAGCAACTAGACAATGCTTGGAGGGTCGTACATAAGCAGTCAACCCCTACTTGGAGTATATTAGGCCATACAGGTGAGGGGGAGAAAACTAATTGCATCGTATGAAGACAACATAAGGGTCATGGTGAAAACAAGTTTTGAGAACCATCAACACCCAAAAAGTAGTGGCACTTATCTGAATGACCTCCCAATTATCAAAGCGAGGACAAAAGCAAGACACCAATTGCAATCATGGCGAGTAGTACAAATGAAGATGCATGCTAGACCCCACATTGCAAGTGGAAAGCACAATAATGACCCAATCATGAAGAATTCCATCACATGGGAGAACTTGACAAGTAATGAATGTAGAAGCTAGTGGGTGAATACGGAAGATGATCACATTTTTAAGCAAGCACTATGCAACGCCTCTGTGGATAAATTTGTGTAGTTGCCCTTCTTCAACTCTCAAGAATTTGAGCCTCACCTGTGTGCCATGGTGGTACGTTACCATAGGGTGAAACGAGAGTTTGTGATTGATTATAATGGCTGTGAGGTAATTATTCAGTATCGACCTTCAAATTTTACCAAAGCGATGAGCATCCCCTCTACCAGGCACTATGTAGGGAAGCCCAAGAAGATCAATGGTAAAGAGAAAGATTCATTTATTCAACAGGTGTGTAGGCAGGACTTGATATGAGAAGAAATGGGGAGCATACAAAACTCAGGAGGAAACAAGGGTTTGAAAAAGAACTTCCTGGCTAATGCCGAATGGAAATGCACACTTGACTTGCTCAAGTGCCGCCTAATGGGTGTCAACCATGTGTCTGACGTGGCCTTCTAGATGCTAGGATACATGCTCAACCTAAATGTAGGAAGGACGTACAATTGGGCAAGGGGGTTGTCAGAGCACATCCACGATTTTCCGATTCTTTGTCATAAAGCCTTTTACATGACTCACACACTATTATGTTGTTCCTCAATGCCATCCATAAGCAGGTGCAAATAGAGCCAAGATGGTCAAAAATATTTTATTGGGTGCACCTTGGTACACAAGCAGGTTGGGAAGAGACTGCTCCAGTTCAGTCGTGTGCAGCACGATGGAGTAAGAGGAAGTGCCAACTTGCCAGCCCACTAGCAACCCACCAAGGAACAGCCAAAAAGCGAGCAAAGACACACCCTCCATCACAATCTCATCCTCATCCAGCAAGGAGACTTATCAAATAGCGCAAGTCTAAGTTCCAATTGGGGGGAGGAAGCTTCGGCAGCAAAAGCCTATCCCATGGGGCAACTTGAGGCATGATCAAATCTATCCATATAAAGACACAAGTCCATACCATGTTCTCTAAAAGCTCTAGTTAATATTTAACCTTGCATTTTAGTCAAATAATAAATTATATGGACTTTCATAATCGAGAATCATCCTCAAAGCCCTGGAGATATGTTACATGCTTATATAAACAAATGATGAGTGTTAAATCAAATATAGTGCCACATCATAGAGTCAATGAGCCCCTCGTCTGCTGCTGAAGTTGAATGGTTCTGAACGAGCCCACCAGGGCCCAATTCTTTTTGAGTGCAAAGCCCCAATATCATAAGAGATGAGGTCGCAATTGTACCCCATGCAACTTTGGTAGAATGGATAGCTCCCTCACTCTCTTTGTTTATATAAATATACATATATATATAGTGCCACATCCAATTTTGGATTTGATGTATCCCAATAGATTAGATCTCCTGCAAGTCTTGGGTGAGTCTGACGAAAGAGAATCCCTCCAGTTGTGGGTGAATGTGACAAAAGAGTGTGAATTTGAGAGAAGAGATACCCCTCACTTGTGGCATCTAAGCTAATACTCACACCACAAGGCAAGATATTAAGCCTTTAAATACACTCAATAACAAAATAATAAATGCAGTAGATCATGATTACTGGCAATCAGTAACAAGTTGTGAATAATGCTACAATGGCTCATACAATCCCTTGTTTCTGTGTCTTTCTAAAGCATCATAAAACATTGTCATTTGTCTCTATAGATCCTAGCAAACTACTCAGAAAGATTGTCATTTGCCTCTATATGATCCTAGCAAACCAAACCACCACAAAATAGTCACCAAAAGCAAACCAAAATGAGACTAACAAGTAAAAAGTAAAAGATTCAACTTCCAACAACAAAATTGTTCATGCTTTGTCCTCCAACCATTTAGATAAAATGTTAGAAGTGTGTGCATAGGCATGTTGCAACATCACTTGTTTAGCACTAATATTTCTCATATTTCTCAAGTATCTACTTCCTAACCATCAAAATAAGTACATCATGATCTATTATGTAGCATTTCAAGATTTCTATTTTTCTATCAAATGAGTTTTAAATTACTATTTCATATTTTTTAAGTAACAAACCACTCGATGGCAATGTTGGACATCCTCACATTTATTTCTTTGGGTTATTATCCTTCCTATGTTTTTCTATGTCTCTTGATTGTGATTAACCAGACCCAATCATCAAGAGGTGGTTTCATTGGAGGTTGTGGGGGTGGTTAAAACTTAAACCACATCTTGTACCTCTATTGTACATTGATTGAACAAATGAATCATGACAATACTATTGTTAGTCTTCACTCTTTTTCTTCCTCCATTGATCCTGCAGATTTTAAGTGCTATCAGAAAAGACTTATCAGCTGCAGGACAAACAGATCATAACATAGAGGCTCGTGACACATACTAGTGTGTAAGGATCCCCAGTCATTTGAGTGGAGCTGCGGCGAAATCTGTCCTTGCGAGGAATAATAGTCCCACCTCTCTGGAAAGTAGGTATGCTCTCATCCAACACACCCAACTTATAGTGTCTGCCTCCAGTATACACAGCTCCAGTTCTCAAGTCATACCAGTACTGTGAACCTGGCAAGTAGACTGTGATGGAAGTAGCACCCTGAAATGATAAAAATATGAAATACTTGTTATAATAAAGAAGCCAATGCCTCCAAATCAATAACAAAATCCCTATACACAAAAATTGCACAACCTTGTTGTAAATACCCTGGACCAGCAAACTGCCTCCAACCATAAATGCCTCTTCATTAGAAAACGTCAATTTATCATTTGGGAATTCCATCCACAGGGGACGCATGACTGGAGCTCCACTAACACTAGCCTCTCTGAATAGTGTGTAATAATATGGAAGCAACGCATAACGAATGTGAATTGCCTCTCGAATCAGCTCCGTCATTCGATCCCTGCAAGCAAATGGTAACAAAATGCATTAAAGGACTGCTGTGGATATTTTCCATGGATAATAATTACTTTTCCAAGTTTGATATTAACATCATTCAATTATGAGAAAATCTTTGTTGTCCATGGACAAATAATGCTTTCAAGACTACCTGTTGGACTCAAAAAGTAAATATTCAAAAATTGCAAAAGACACATGCATGTCCATACTCTTTCCATACTGTATAGTTATACAATATCTGGTTTTCAGGGTTTTAGGAAATAAACCCAGAGCAGTGACTTAGTACAATGGAAGTTTTTATTTTGCACCATTCTACTCATCCATGCCCTCCATCTAGATCACAAAAAGCTAAACTATTAGGATATACCTGGCAACGCAATCAAACTGTGACACAAAAATATGAGACATTAAAAAAGTCACTTGAGAAGCTCCCAGTGCCTATTATATTTAGCCCCTTCAAAATCTATGAATAGCTCTCAAATTACAAAGATTGGTTAGTTGATCATCTTACAATTATAAATTTATAACAATAGGCCTTGTTAAGCAACTTAAATTCATTCTAGAAACAATTCATTCAACAGACTAGTAAGAGACTTCTACCAAATTACATATAACCAGTTCTCAAATTCCTATTTTAAATCTTTCAAGTAACACAAGTTAACCAAATAAATGATACTCCAATAAGATTGTATAGGTATCATTTTAAGTGGGAAATATTATTAGAGTTGTAATTGAGTAATATTCCTTGGTGAAACCTTAGAGGCTAACCTTGTGGTCACAAGTGTTCGCTTAATTAGGGTTATTATACACCAGCTTGTTTATCACTAAACATATGCCCGCCCATGAATGTGCATCATTTTGCATGCAACGCATGCTAAGTGAACCATTATTACTCATGAGAGACAAGTTGCAAACCACTACTCATGAAATATGGGTCAATGCATATCAACTAAAAATTATACTGCAGAATCCTAAAAAAATATCCCATGAGTCAATGTACCATGGAACTGCCACCTGTAAAAAATTCAATGATCTAAGGAGCTCCATAATTAATGAAGTGTAAGGCACAACACTTGCTAAAGGTTTTACAGAGGGGGTTAATTGTCACAGCCCTACATATAGCACCCCCTTGAGCAGTCGGGAGAGTCTGATTTGAGACCTCTATCTGATTTTGGTTATGTGGTTAATTCAAATTAAGGCCTATGTATAACTTTAAATTAGGATTTAAAATTCCTGAACTTTGAAGGATGAACGTAGGATTTAAAATTCCTGAACTTTGAAGGATGAATGCTATATCCTGAATGCTTGGATTGAGAAGGATGTGTTCAGATGTAATCCTGGGATAAGCTTGAGAATACAATGAATGCCTGAGTTCTTGATTGAAGAAAACGTTTGAAATTCCAGGTTTAAATATCTAAGTAGCTGATGCACTCCCTGGAGCAGTGGATGCTGATGCTGATTCACAGGGAAGCGGATGCTGATGCGGAGGCTCTGTGGATGCGACACCCTGGGCCCCCGGATGCCCACATGTGGATGCTGATTCACAGGGAAGCAGATGCTGATGCAGAGGCTAAGGATTTGGCAAAAGCTATGGAGATTCCATATGGAAGCCAGAAGGAAATTAGCAGAAAAATCACAAAGGCCACCTAGGTAGAAAGACAGAGAAATCAGAAATCGAAACAAAATCCGAAGCCCAATGAATCCCAGAGAAGCCCAACAAGGATGGAATGATGATTACACCAGGAGAAGAATTGAGGAATGACGCAGTAGTTACTGTGCCACTGTCACATGCAAGAGAAAAAGTGACAAGTGTCCATTAGTGTGCATGAGGAAAACCAGATAAATAGGAGATGGATTGGAGAGTGACAGGGTTAGAAAGACATAAGCAGACCCATGAGAGATTTGGGGTATGAGTTGGTGGAAGCCAACATTGAAATAGATAGAAAGCAACTGTAAACTCATCGCTAACAGCATAGAGTAGAGAAGTAGACTGCAGAAGGAAGAAGAGAAAAAGGAGGATTCTAGTTTGCATAAGAGAATCATTTAAAACCCTATTTGTGAGTTTGGATAGGGTGAATCCGATAATTAGATTCGTTGGTATCTCTGTCAACTTAAAATTATCAGCTGATCTTTCCATTTCTACTTTGATACCTATAAAGGTGATTGCTTTATACATGGATTGGAATGAATACCCCAAGACACTTATGGCATCAGGGAAATATGTTGCTTAGGTTTTTTAACTTTTGAATGTTGTACTTCTTGTCCATCAGTGCTTTCTAGAAGGAATTCAAATAGTACCTTGATGTCGGATGTGGCATAGTAGGAATTGAAAACGAAATATTGATCAGAGACAAGGTCTTAGCTGAAGTTCCATCACTCAAACCCCTTGGATTTCATGGTTTGGCATCCAATTTGATGACCTGGTGTGGGTTTGGTCACCCTGAATGCTCCCTGATATCTCAAAATAATAAACATGATTGTGCATTGTTGTCTATTTACTGTTTGTCCTGTGAATAAATTTGACTAATTAGGTTAAGTATACTCCATGTCTAGCCTTGAGTCGGGTTGGAGACCAAAATTGTGAAGAGATGGCCACTTTGGTAGGTGTCAAAAGGTAAAAGAGTAGACTAACTGGAGCATAAGGTGTTATGTTTTCAAATGACAGTCAATGCATCAGTGACTATACCTCACTATCTGCTATGGAACTCAGTTCCTGCTATGAGGGTGGTCAGATCGAGCCAGCTGATTAATTTTCTCTGTTTGGCCAAAGGAAACCAGCAGCAACAAGAATCCAGGAATTGTTCGGTGATGTCCACTTTACCCTAATTCATTTGTGTACTACTAGGACAGTGGTTAGATAGTCTTGTTAAGTAGATTGAATGTTTTAGTACATCATCTTAGGTGTATTTAAAAACAGATATCCTAAAACAATTGTTTATCTTTACCTAAAGGAATACTAACCTTGCAGGAGAGGATCAACAAGTGTTTCTTAGCTTAGGAAGATGAATTAATGAGTAACGAGTTGGATAATCGCTACAGTGTTCGAGAAATGTTCATTACGATTCTATGATGTTGCATGATTAAGTGAATTTTCCAAGGTTCTAGATTTTCTCGACTGAACACGAGTTATCTGGTTGAATGTAGAGTAAAATGCAAAGTCATATGAATTTCCTTACCTGAAAATATTATGATATGAATAAATGTTTGTCTGAGAGAAATGGGTAGTCTGTAATGTCCCCTCCCACTTGATGATTAAGCCGGATGAATTTTACTAAATTCTCCTATTCCCGAAGGTTAAAAAATTAAATAATAGGGAATAATGTGAATAATTAATTATAGGAAGCAAAAAGCTTAAGTTGAACTCTTGAAATTTAATTATTCACTTATATCATTAAAAGGGGCCATTTTGAATGAAGACTTCACCCTCCTAGGTGAACTCCACATGGCGGGCGATTATAGTCAAATATATAAGCAAATTTAATTATTACATGCATAAGTCACCAAAAATCAGAGAATTAAGGATGTGATCGAAGCTTTTTTGGGCTGAAAGACTATTTATTAAGAGGCATTGATGGGAAGTGGAGATTATTATTGTTGATGTTTTGTAGCTTCAGTCAGATAAACGCTACGAGTCAATACTAGTGAAGATATGTATATATATCATAGTAACGAGAATTGCCAAAAAATCGCTTGAATCGTCAGTTTCGCGATTCGATTCAGGCCTCCCGGTATTTTATGAGCCAGTGAATCAGATTGCCGATTTTTGGGCAATGAATCGCCGATTCACCGATTCACTGATTCATTGAAAAAATCGCCCAAATCGCCTCAAAAAATCGTTAAAAACAAGCCGCGCGTCTAGGGAAAAAGTCAAGTCAATTTTATAAAAAAACACATTTTTTTAATATTTTTTTTGCCTTTCCTCTTTGTTTTAACCCTAAAGGGGGCCTCTTCTAATTGTTTAGCATGAGTAGAAGAAAGGAAAAGTGAGAGAATAAAAGAAAAGAAAAACCAAAGGTTTGTAACCAGCAAGAAGGAAGAGCACTAAAGAGATCAAAAATCCATTTGGGGAGGCCATAAGATTGCATTGGGAGCATTAAGGAGTCAATAGCAACACTCAACTTATTTACAAGAGGTAAGTGTTGATTTTTTTTTGTATGTTAGTGTATTATTCATTTTTTGTTAAATTTTTTTAGTTTTCATTTGCAAATCTTGAATGTTTTTTAGTTTTATTAAATTGCAAAGTAGGCTTTGTTGTTTTATTTATTAGTTTGAAACTTTGAGGTTTTACTTAAATTTTCTTATTGAAGCAGCTTTGACTTTCATTTTCCACAATGGGTAACCGTAAAAAAGATGAATGTTGAAAATATACCGAAGACTTTCCTGAAAGAACAAAATGTCAAACAAAATGTATGTTTTGTAAGGATATAAATTCTGGTGGCATTTATAGATTCAAATACCACATTGCTGCCATACCTGGACATGATATTACAATTTGCACTCAACAAACTGCTAAGGCAAAACGCACTTGTCTAGTGGCATTAGAACAATATGAACAAGAGAAATTAAATAAGTAAAGGCAACTTGAAGGGTTAAGGGCTATTGGCTCACATGCTCCCGCAACTGCATCTGCATCCGCATCCGCAATTGTGTTGGAGAGGGTTCTTTCAAGTCTCTTTTTCGTCCTAGTGCTAGTGCTAGTCATTCTTATACTGAGATTGAGTCCAACATATTGCAGCCTAGAGTGCGGAAGAATAGATTGGATAGTTACTTTGTGGAGCGCACTACTCCTGGCTCACAACCCACGCTTGAGGGCATGGGTTTGAACAAGGAGATTCATGATGCTGCCAGAAAAGAAATTTGCAAATTTTGGTACTTTTGCAACATTCTATTTATTGCAGCCAGGTAATTGATTTTTTTTTATTTGTTTCCTTTAAGTTTAAAGTTAAATTTTAATTATATTTACTTGTTTAATCATAAATTCACTTTACAATGTTACATAATGATTTGTTATCTAAATTTCTAATCATAATCTATTTGTGACAGGGCTCCTTATTGGCAAAACATGGTAGATGCAGTTGCTATTTGCGGTCCGGGGTTTAAAGCCCCAACTGAGGCTGAGTTGAGTGGATACCTCTTAGATGAAATGGTAGAGGATATGAAGGTTGAGCTTGAGGACCACCAAAAGGAGTGGATCGAAAAGGGTTGCACCATCATGACTGATGGTTGGATGGATAGGAGGAATAGAACACTCCTCAATTTACTTGTTTCCTGTGGAGGTGATTGATCATTCTACTTTCCTACATGCATTGTGAATTGTGAATCGTGATTGAGTAATTTAAATTTTGATTTGTTGATTGCTAATTTGTTGATGATCCATAATAATTCATTGTTTTGTAGGATATACCATGTTCCTCAAATCTATTGATGCTTCCGCTCATATAAAAAACACCACATACTTATGTGAGGTTATTGAAGAAGTCATAGCAGAGGTGGGGGAAGAAAATGTGGTGCAAGTGGTGACGGATAATGCAACAAGTTATGTTGCTGCAAGTAAACTTTTAACTTTTCAAGTTTTGAAAATAAATTTATTTGAGCTTTTCTAATTCTAAGTTTCCTAACATGTTTAAATTTCTAATTAATTTAAATTGTTGTAGGTAGACTTTTGATGGAGAGGCACCTCACCATATTTTGGTCTCCTTGTGCGGCACATTGCCTTGACCTCATGTTGGAGGAAATTGGCAAGCTTGAGTGGGTCAAATTATTACGATAATAGATAGTTTCTAATTTTATCTCTCTTTCATCTGTTTCTAATGGTCACTCTTTTTGTAATATTTCCATAAACTCCTTTTGTTCGTTATGGAAACATTCTCTTTCACAAGCGCTGAAAAATCAGAAAAGGGCACGAACTTCAAGGCAGATTAACGGAAGACCCAGTGAATCCAAATTTCAACAACACATTCATTATTTTACCACAATATGGTATCAGAGCAAATTTCTGGCCCCTTTGAAAATCTTTAATTTCTTTTTTGAAATTATTAGTTCAAGATTTTCAAAGCTTTTTTGCTCCGAGTGTGTTCAAAATTTGTATGTGTATTTCCACACCCACCCATCTAGGTTTTCTGCATTTTCGACTAGGGTTTTGACCCTTCAGTTCAAGTCGAAATTTTTTTTTGATTGCAAATTCCTTGTGGGTTTTTCGAGAGCTCAATTGGGTTGTGGTCTGCTTTTTTCTGGGTGCCTCAATTTTTGAGCCTGTTGATCCAAAATTTGCTAGCATATTCCTAGTGAGTTTTTACAAATCTCAACTGGGTCAGTCTTGCATTTTTCTGGGTGCATCATTTTCCGTGCCTCGATTTTCAAGCCAGTGAATTTAGAATCTGACAGCATATTCTATCTAGGTTTTTTAGCTCTTCACTGGGTCTCTTCGAATTCTCTGGGTCTTTCGTTAATTTGCCTTGAAGTTCGTGCCCTTTTCTGATTTTTCACATTTTTTCTTTGAAAAATGTGCTATGGCATCTCTCGCCAGTCTTATGCTGGAAGGCAGTCAGCATTTCAACGGAAAGAATTACAACACCTGGAAGTAGCGCTTGTTGACGATTTTCAAGTATCATTGCCTTGAGGCGCTTGTTCAAGGTACTGAGACTCGTCCTATCACAGCCAATGCAACTCAAGACAAGTTTGATGAACGTAATCGTGAAGCGGTTATGCTCATTAAGCTTTCAGTTACTGATGATCAGCTGCCTCAAATCCCGTCTGGCAAGAAAGCTACAGAGATCTGGACAGTATTGAAGGATCTCCATGAAACATCAAATAAAAGCAAAGCCTTCTTTCTACAAACCTCTCTGATCAATCCGAGGCTGCCTTTTACGCTTTCTGAGTACATGCAAATTTCTATTTTTTTTAAGATAGATTGACTATTAAGGGAGGGTATTACGATAATAGATAGTTTCTAATTTTATCTCTCTCTTTCATCTATTTCTAATGGTCACTCTTTTTGTAATGTTTCCATAAACTCCTTTTGTTCGTTATGGAAACTTTCTCTTTCACTCTACAAGAATGCTTCTATTTCCTCTCTCTTGTTCGTTATAGAAACATTCTCTTGTATCTTGTATATATAGATCATTCATGATCTATGTTTAATAACACATTAATTATTTTACCACAATACAAATCATGTGTAGAAAGGGCCAAGAATATATGCAAGTTTATCTACAATCATGCATACGCCCTTAGCACAATGAGGGACTACACAGGAGGCAAGGAGTTAGCTCTTCTAGGCATCACAAGGTTTGCCTCGAATTTCATCACATTGCAATCCTTGTTGACATCAAGGGAAGATTTGAGGAGAATGTTTGTTGGGCGGGAGTGGACTACATCTTCCTATGCTATGACCACTGTAGGGGTAGATGTGGCGAATTGCATCTTTGATAAGGATGGTTTTTGGAAACCTGTTAAAGAAATCCTTGAGGTAAATTTCTTACAATTTAACATTTAGTATTTAATATTTATTGTTTAATTGTTTAATGATTTAGTTTTACTTTTAGTTTTACATTTAACTTTTGACTCAAATGTTTTTTTTACATTATATGCAGGTCACTGAGCCCCTCGTATCTCTCCTACGAACTGTTGATGGGGAGAAGCCCACTATGGGCTACATATATGAGGGCATGGATAGGGCCAAGGAGGCCATTAGAGCCCAGTATGCAAGAGTGTAGGAGAAGTATGCCCCTATTTGGGAGATCATTGATAGGAGATGGCAGAATCAGCTCCACCGACCCATCCATGCAGCAGCTTATTATCTGAATCCATCATTTCATTTCCGTCTTGACTTCAAGGCGGATGAGGAGGTTCTCACCAGCCTATATACAGTGATCCAGAGGTTCAATAGTGATGAGGATAGTGCAGCTACAACCATTGAGCTAGAAAATTTCAATAATAAAGAAGAAGGGCCAATTTTCTCTAGCAAGATGGCCATAGATACTCGGACAACACTACAACTAGGTAAAAATAATATATTCTTGAATCTTATGTTTATGGCTTATAAGTTGTGCATTTTAATTTTTGATTTTGTAATTTGCAAGTTGTAATTTTGTAAATGAGACTAATTGTTTTTGTTTTCCCTTATTTCAGATATATGGTGGCAAATGTTTGGGCCCACAACCCCAAAACTTCATAAAATTGTCATCCGTATTTTGAGTCAACCAAGCAGCGCTTCTGGATGTGAGCGCAATTGGTCCATGTTCAAGCATATCCACTCGAAGAGAAGAAATAGGTTGTCTGTGCAGAGGTTGAATGATCTTGTCTTTGTTCATTACAACATCCGTCTTAGGATCAGATAGATTTTGGGCGCTAACTCCTCTCTGATCATTTTGGAGGAGATTGATCCAGAATTAGAGTGGCTCACTGAGGCTATGGATCCGATCTTCACTGAGCCAAACCATGAGTGGGTTGACCAGGTAGATAGAGAGGCTGAGGTTGTGGCCATGGCAAAGGAGGCAGCTAGAGCATGTATAGGCACTAGTAGATGCACACGCGCACGCACAGACACAGGCCCTAGTGATGTTGTTCGTGAGCCCATCTTACATGCGGGGGCTATGGCTCAACAGTCCTCTGGGTCCTACCTTAGACGCCTTTGTAGAAAGAAGACAGGATACTCAGAGGCTGAGGCTGAGGCTGCGGCCGAGTTTGAGGATGATGATGAGGCTTGAGCAACTGAGCTAGAGCCTTGATTTTTTCATTTTGTTTACACTTTGACTTTACAGATACTGATAGACATACGTTTCATGGATCTTCATCTTACATACATTTATGATTTGATGTCTTATGGATCTTCATCTTACATACATTCTATGATTTGACTCATTATGATCCTATGATTTCTATTTACTTCAGCTACAAATTACAATTTACAATTTATGTGTAACATATGTGATGGATTTATCATTTATGTTCCTTGTTTATGTATGTTAGCTTCTATTTGATGATGTTATAGTGTGTTTAAGTTATATTCAATAAAGGGTGAATGAAATAAGTTTTAAATTGTTAAAATCTCTAAATTTCAAGGGTTTTTTAAATTTGTCGATTTGTTGCCGATTTGATTCCGATTCATAGCCGATTCGCGATTCGATTCGGCCTTGCCGATTTCAATTCTCGTTACTTTGATATATATACTTAAATATATATATATGTAAATATTAGAGATTAATATAATACTCAAGAGATATTATATACATGTATATATATAATCATAATTGTCATTATATTAATTACATAATAATGAATAGACATGTCCCTTCTTGGCTCATTCTCAATATAAATGCAAGAGATTGTTGCATTTAGAAAACACATACAATCAGACAGTGCTATTACATTTGCAACGATCCTAAAAACCTTAACATGGTATCAGAGCCAAGTTGCAAATGTAAGAGAGTAGTTTGTTGATGGTGAATGTGTGACTGTCTCAGAAAATACAGTCTCGGTACAGGGACCATATCTCACAAATACACTGTTGGATTTTGCTGAATTTTGGATATGTTGGTGACAAACAAATTTAGAAGATTCTCACTGGAGAGATTGGCGAGAAAGTGTCGGGTTCAAAAGTTATGACCGATTGTGTATGGGTCTATGCAAAATCTGGTGAGTGAAGTTGTGTTGCAGATTTTTGTGTACACCAAGTGCAAAGAATAAGGTCGAGTGAATTGTAGCAGATATGTTAAGAAGGGTGTCTCTTTCTAGAAAGTAAGCATTAATTATAGAGTGTCACCTCTCTTGGAGCAATCAAGCCATTTCACAAGAAGACATAAGCATTGTTCAACGATATAGGAGTGGGAATTTTACATTGCGGGGGGAATAATAACCAATGTTACATTCCCACTTGAACCATCCTTAGTGAGGAGATGATTCAAAGGGGAGATGTCTTTCAAATAATCTGAGAAGGTATTTTCTGATTTGATGTATATGGATAGTAAAAGAGCAAGGTTCCTTCTTTAAAAGCCTAACCGCTTGAAGGGAGATTCGATCAGATTGAAGGTTGTCATAGTGTATAGAACCTTTGGATATTCAAGACAGGTCATGTGAAGAATTCTGGTAATGTTCGAAAACGGTGACATCATTCTGTGAATTTGCATGATATTTTCTATATGGGCTCACCTTACAGAATGAAATACTTGAAATTTATAAAAGATAAGTATTCCATGTTTTATTAATGCACATAATTTTTTAAGTTTGTAATTCATGCTATACTATTAGTTAGTAAAATCTTGTATGCTTCTATCATTGGTATTTTCGGTCGAGATAGTTTAGTGGGCTATTTGTAATCTTTCTTTGACATACCTTCAGGATGGAAGCACAAGAAAATTGCATTCAAGGGAGAGAACTTAATGCTTGCAAACGAATTGATGATCGAGACCAGATGCAGAGGGAGTCTGACATTTCAAAAGAAGACAAGAGGTTGATACAAGAACTTGAGCTTCAAAGGGAGCAGATAGAGGATATGGTTAAATCAACTTTTGATAATCTTGGTCATATTGATTTAGAGGGAGTAGTCCATACTGAGATGGATTCTCCAGTGATCAAGAAACTATAACAGTTAGAGGACTAGGAATCATGAATGCCTTTTGGGCCCTATGTAAATCATGAGAAAGTGACGACTTCCAAATGATTATCACTTGTATTTGTTAAAGTTATTGGAAGGTGAGGATCTTCCAATAACTTGATCTTCTATCATGATAGACATCTTATCATGGCTGAAACAGATCATGATAGATGATATCTTGCATGGTGGATTGAGTTCCTTAAACAGGCCATGACCTTTTATTGTGATAGACATCTTATGATGGCTGAAACAGATCATGATAGATGATAGGAATGTTCCTATGGTAAGTATTATTGAGGGTACATGTGCACATTACCTATAGGACATTTTTGAGTTATGGTGAATATCATGAGACTTGATATTCTCGGTTAGACCATATCTCTGATATCATATTGAGGTGATATCTAAAATATTTTTTGAGTTATGGTGAATATCATGAGACTTGATATTCTTGGTCAGACCATATCTCTGATATCATATTGAGGTGATATCTAAAATATTTTTTGAGTTATCGTGAATATCACGAGACTTGATATTCTTGGCTAGACCATATCTCTGATATCATATTGAGGTGATATCTAAAATATTTGTTGAGTACCTGGTGGACTTCATGAGACTTGATGTTGGTAGGCCAATACTCTGAGTACATGGTGAATATCATGTGACTTGATATTTTGTGGCCATTACTCCTAATATCATGAGATGATATCTCTATAAACTCTGATATTACATTAAGGTAATATATCTTTTCACATCATTTTGAGTAGTTGGTGAGTATCATGCGACTTGATATTCTATGGCCAATGCTCCGGATATCATGAGATGATATCTTTATAAATTTTTTAGTACTTGGTGAATATCAGGCGACTTGATATTCTATGGCCAATGCTCTCAATATCATGAGATGATATTCTTATGAATCTATGAGTTATGGTGACTATCATGCGAATTGATATTCCTAGTCAGACCATATCTCTGATATCACGGTAAATGATATCATCTGATCCTAATCATGTGTTTAATCTTCACTGGCTAAGAGGGAGTGTTGATGTTTTGTAGCTTCAGTCGGATAAACACAAAGAGTCAATACTAGTGAAGATTTGTGTATATATATATTTAGTATATATGAGATGTATATATATACTTAAATATATATAAATATTATTATTATGTAAATATTAGAGAAATTAATTTAATACTCAAGAGATATTATATATATATATATATGTGTGTGTATATATATATAATCATAATTGTCATATTAATTACATAATAATGAATTAATATAAATGCAAGAGATTGTTGCATTTGGAAAACACATACAATCGGACAGTGCTATTACATTTGCAACGATCCTAAAAACCTTAACAATTATGAATCATTTTGAGACTATGTTTCTCTATGCAAGGAATTAATCTGCTAGATTTTTCAGGACGCAAACCCTGAGAGCTGAGAACTCCATGCTCGGACGCAACCCCGGGTATATTTGATGTTTTTTCATTCATCCGCAAATTACAGAGGCAGCCATGGCAGGTATCTCGATCAGAATTCAATCCTATTTTGAGCAGAAGTAGACTGATCATCTTCAGAATATCAAAATGCCTATTTAGCAATCCAATTGCCAAAAAGAAATTGCAGCTGGTATAATAATTACTGAAAATCGCAGCACGGGAAGGGTTTGACGCCACAGTAATGAATCACAGGTCTGTTGCAAGTCTGAGATAATCTTATTATCAAGGGTCAGGTTAGTGATTGATATTTTCAATTATGGGCTAATCATTTGCTAGTAAAGTATGTGTAACTTGAGTTCTGAATTTCAATAAAAATATACTTCTATCAATGATCCTTGCTTCTATATTTCTTTGGTGTTGGCTGTCATAAATTGAACAATTATTGTTGAGTCAATTCACTTAAACAAACACAAATATTGCAATAAGTTCCTTAAAACCAAAGAAAAGGATATTTCAGCAGTATTAGAGCCACAAATCCTGCCAGCTTGTGAGGGTTTCAATTGCATGTCAAAATTAACAGTTGCATGTCAAGTTAAATGATTGCATGTGGTTCAAATGATAACTTTCAGCAAGGAAATAGTGCATGTTGTTTGAATTAGTTCTATGAACCCTCAAGAGATTGGTCCACACAAGTATTACACCAGACATGAAGCAGAATAACAGGAACAAGAAGAAATAGAAGAAGAAGAAGAAGCTGAGAATAACTCAATTCCTATAGGAATGGGTGAAAGGAGAGCAGAAAGCCCGCCTAAGGACATGAACAATCTGCTTAATGATTTTATAACTATTTTTTCCCAACAGCAGCAAATGTTACAACAGTTTCAAGATCATATGATTACAGCAATGGGTCAATCATATGATCACTAATGTATGGTGTCAACAATGCTCAAGTCTACCTCTTATTCTGAAAATTACAGTGAACCCAGCCAATTCCTCCTGTTGCAATCTAAAAAAAATCCTTCTATTGATCTCTCTGAATGAAGTAACCTGCATGAATGCTCTTGAGTGATCTTTCACACCTGTAAGCACTCCATCCTCTGAGAGTTTTCGTTCTCAAAGTCTGATTTCACTGCTGAAATCCTTGCTCTCCACAAGAAGCCAAAATCTTCAATTTCTAATGCTCAAGAATAAATCATCAAAAAGCCTCCAAAGTCTTTTATTCTTCCCCCCAAAACACAATAACTTTTAGCAAGAATTTTATTTTTTTATAAATATTCCCACTTTAATGATTAATCATTTACTCCTCCAATGTGGCATCAATTTCACGGCTCCTTTTATTTTTATTGTCTTTTAAAACACCTTATATCTCCCTAGTGGGCGTACCTCGTGGAGGCCCCCTTTATTACACTTTATATAAATTGATTTATAAATAATGTACTTTATTTGATTTAATTAAAACATTGAAGTCAATACTTTAATATTTTAATTGTTTATTTTGAAACTATCACCTGACTACTCCAACTGAAAATAGTTGTTGCACCTGGTCTCTGAGTGATGTCTAAAAATAGCAAGCCACTCCCAGTATCCTAAAAAATAGGAAACTGTCTCAGACCATTTGAATTGTCTCATAATACATAACAGGTCATCTCCCAATCTCCAAAAAAATAGGGATCCTCCTAAAAATTAGGAGATTATCTCTAAACATCTGGAAAAGCTCATAAAGCGCCTTGCAAGGCTCCACAAACCCAAGTTGGGTCCCCTATCCACTCTACTGACCTTTAAAAACTCTAATTGTAGGCCAACATTGCTGAAAACAAAACTATCCAAGAAGGGCACATTATGGTCCGCCCTCCCCAAGATTGCTTATCCTCAAGTAACCTCAACTTTGGGTGTTGTAGAATCTACTCATTCTCTCATGTCACATCCTCAACCGATAGATCCTTCCACTTCACCAAATACTCCCGGGTGACTCTCCTCAATCTTCGCTTTCTAGTATCAACTATGTTACATGGGGTCGCATTCTTGTCCCCAAGGGACTCATTTCTATCCCCGAAACTTT
This sequence comes from Chamaecyparis obtusa, assembly GCA_027943335.1. Classification (NCBI taxonomy): domain Eukaryota; kingdom Viridiplantae; phylum Streptophyta; class Pinopsida; order Cupressales; family Cupressaceae; genus Chamaecyparis; species Chamaecyparis obtusa. Next base: position 216,116 of record BSBK01005594.1, on the reverse strand, counting down.
TCAAGAATAGTGGGACAAAAAGGGGATGTCGGTCAGTCATCCCCGATTACAAAAACTGCAAGAAATGGCAGGAAACATCCCTTGACATTTGGGCACAGCTAGTCGTCCCCGAAATGCCTGAAACATCCTCGTCCGTCCCCGAAACAAAATAGCGTCCCCTACACCTTTGGATGATCTTTGGCATTAAAAAAAACACATTGTTTTTAAATTTTTTATGCCAAAGCAACAATGTGAGGGGCCCACAAGGTTCAAATTCGTGTCCGCAGACAATAAAATTCAAATGAAGGAGGTGCAACCAGGACTACTCAAGCTACCATTGGATGATCCACTCATGCTAGAGGGAGAGAGTGACTCAGATGATTCCACGCCTTTGGATATTGATAGCTAGAATGAGACTTAGTTTCATATGATGTACTTATAGCTTGTTATATTTTGATGTTTGAGACTTTCGGATGCATATTTGAGACATTTTGATTTGGATACTTATATTGATAGGAGACCGTGGTTTTGATGTTTCAGACTATTGTTATAATGTTGTTATACTAATATTGTAAATTGTGAATTGGTGATTTATTTGCATATTGTCTTGTTACCAATTATTGACATATCTCTCTTTTTCCCTCTCGCTATCTATAATATCTTAATATATTTTGAAAAATTCACACACATTTTAAAAATTCATATAATGTCGTCCCCTATTTTTGGCTCTTCAAGAAATGTCCTAGAAACGCATCCCCTGTCATCCCCTCGTCCTGGTCCCCAAAGCATCGTGGAATATAGAGTATCAATAATGGCCTCGGGGATAAGAATCAACTTCCCCTCATCATCCAGGGGTAGCAGTGTTGTCGAAGGAACCAAATTGTGTCCAATTGTCTTCTTGAGGAGAGATACATGGAAGGCATTGTGCACCCTATTGTTTGTTAGCAACTCTAACTCATAAGCCACCTCCCTAATGCGCCTAATAATCCTAAAAGGTCCATAATATCACGTCTTGAGTTTCTCTGCTCCACTCTTCCTAAGAGTGGACTATCGATAGAGCTGCAACATCGGATACACCATGTCACTAACCTCAAAAGACTACTCAACTCTCGTCTGATCTGCATACTGCTTTTGTTGGTATTGTGCCTTTTGAATATCCTCCTTCAAATATCTCATAAAGTCCTGGCTCTCCTGAAGGTCCTTAGTGATAGGCACCCCGCTATCTCCATACAACAAATTCAAAAAATTGGCTACTTCATACCCATATAGTGCCATGAATGTGACATCTGAATAGACATGTGATAAGTGGTATTATAGCAATGCTCACATAAGCGTAGCCACTTAACCCATGCCTTCTACTACCCTGCTATATAAGTTTGAGGTATACCTTCACCTAGTTATTGACAATCTTTGTCTGCCCATAAGCTTTGTCTCATTGAGTACGAATATCTCCTGCCAAAAATGACACATAAACTTGTTGTCTCAATCACTAACTATACTCCATGGCAATCTGTGTAATTTGAATACATCTTTGAAAAACAGATCAGCAATCTATACTATTGCGAATATTGTTGAGATCGCAAACAAGTGTGCAAACTTCGTGAGCCTGTCAACCACAAACATAAATACAGTCCTTGCTCTGAGCTTTCGGCAAGCTCGTGATAAAATCCATGAAAATTCACTCCCACTTCCTATTAGGAATAGGTAGGCGCTGTAGTAAACCTATTGGAAAAGAATGCTCCTTGTTTTGCTAACAAACAAGACACTCTCTCACATACTGTAAAACCTCGAACTTGAGACCCTTCCAAATGAAACGCTCCTTGATCTACCTATAAGTTTTGAAATACCCTAGGTGCCCTACCATGGGAGCATCATGGAAAGCCCTCAAAATACTCCTCTTCATCTCTGATCCTGGAACTAGGAAAATTCTCCCTTTGTAAATGATGAGTCATTCACAACGGAGTACCTGTCATCATACATTGTACCATCAATGATGCCTAAGACCTATTGGTCCTTGACATACTCAGTTGAAATCCACTCTCTCCAATCATTTGTAATCTCTCCAAGGGAGCATAAATGCGGTCTTGACAACACGTTGACAACTATATTCTTCTTCCCTTTGACATAAACAATGTCAAAGTTGTAAGCTTGTAGCTTACTCACCCACTTCTGCTCCCGATCATTAAGGTCTCACTAATTAAGGAAATACTTCTTCACTACGAACTTACTGCCCACTAAGTGCTACCTAAATTTAGTCGAAGCATGCATAATGGGTAACATCTAATCATATATACTGTAGTTTCTTTTTGCACCCCTTAATTTCCTACTCTCAAATGTTATCGAGTGCTTATCCTGCATTACAACTACACCAATGCCCTCTCCAAAAGCATCACACTCCATCTCAAAAGGTCTAGTGAAATCTAGGATGACCAGAATTGGACATGAGCTCATCAACTACTTAAACCTATCAAAACATTACTGTACTTGATTTGTCCAAATGAATGCCCCCTTCGTCAAGTTGATGAGCGGTGTTGCCTGTTTGGAAAACCCCTTGACGAAGCATTGGTAAAAACCACAAAGCCCAAAGAACCCCTTGGTTCTTAGGTGGAGGCCAATCTACAATAGCGTGGATCTTATTTGGATCAACTCCAACTCCCTTTGAACTAATGATGTGTCCCAAGTAAAGAAACTTTGTCATGCCACACTTACATTTAGACTCCTTGGCATACAAGGACTACCTCTCTACTATGCTCAACACCTCTGCAAGGTGTCCCAAATGCTCATCCCAAGAAACCTTAAAGACAAATATGTCATCAAAGAAGATGCAAACAAACTTCCTCAACTAATGCTAGAAAACCTTGTTCATACAGGATTGAAAAGTAGTCGGTGCATTGCCCACAATGACATAAAAAAGCTATCTTCTCCACATCCTCCTCCCTCATTTGATTCTGGTGATATCCAGATCTCAAATCAATCTTGGAGAAGAAACATGCCCCATGTAGCTCATCAATCATCTCATCGATGTGTGGGATGGGATACCGATTCTTAATAGTCTTCTTGTTTAGGGCACGGTAGTCAATACACATACGAAGTGTCCCATCCTTGACACAACAGTTGATGCAAAAGGACTCTTACTAGGTTGAATATGTCCCATCTCGAGTAGCTCCTTAATGGTTTTCTCTATCTCATCCTTAACCTGCATAGGATGCATGTATGGAGTGATAATAATGAGTTTGGAACTCTCCTCCAACTCAATAATATGCTCTATGCCCCTATCTGGCAATCTCCTAGGTGGTATAGCTCTAAACACCTTATTGTGTTTAGTTAAGAGTTCCTAGATATCTAGAGAATAGTCCCTCTTCTGCTGCTCATCTACTGTAGGCATCACAACACACTCTACAACACACTCTACCTAGTCATGTTTGATCAATCTCTCCATCCTCCTCAAAGAAACCACACAAAGACTCCCATTTGAAATCCCTCTCAACACATGCTTCCGGCCATTTACCTCAACTTCATCTCCATAGTGCAAAGGTTGAGGTAAAACTCCTTGATTTGATGAAGCCACTTCATGCCCAAAACAATATTCGTCTCTCCCATACCACATAATAATCAGCCTAGAATACAAAGTCACTCAACTGTAGGGTCACATTGGGAATTATCCTATTGCATGTGAGAATGACACAATATGCAACTCTCACTCTAAAACCCTCAAACTCTTTAGTCTTGAGTCCTCTCCTGGATACCAACCCCTCATCAATGAAATTGTGTAGCACCTATATCCAACAAAGTGATAATCCACTGGCCACCAAGAACTCATATTCTAAAAGAACCCTCTTGCTGAATACTAGAGAGTTGTGCAATAGGTCTATCAGCCTCCTGCTCCTTTCCTGACCCCTCAAATGCATTTTCTGTCCCATTGTCACATGTTTCAGTACGCTGATTTGAAATTTCAGAATTGGTCTCATCTGTAGAATAGTACTCCATCTTATTAGCCTTCCCTTTCAAATGGCACTTATGACTAGGATCCCATGGCCCCTTGCACTTGAAGAATAATTTCTTGTGCCTCAAGTCATTTAGTGGCTCATCATCAATTTTTTGGGAGGGTTTCCTTTTCTGGTCCAATCCTCTATGAAAATGTTTCTTGTTCTTATTGCTAGAAAAGGGCTTAGATGATGACTTACTCTTTTGATCGGCAAGTTACATACTGCTAGCCTTCTTCGTGGCCTCCTGTAACGTCTGTGGATCAAAAGCCTTAACCCAACCATGTAGAGGCTCTGTAAGCCCTCTATGAAGAGTACAACTAATATCCTCTCAGAAATGTTGGGAACCATCACTGACAACCTTTGAAAATCTGCAATGAAGATCTCCACTAACCCATCCTGCTTAAGCTATGCAAGCTCTCTGAAATACATCTTTCGGTCCTTCCTGTCAAAACATTTGATGAGTTTGTTCGTGCTCATCGTAGGTGTTACCATAAGATGATGACCCAATGTCACCAAGTCATGATACCACCACTCATGCGCCACACCATCAAGATGTAATGTAGAAGACTTAATCGCATCCTCTTTAGGCATAGGCCTCAATGCCACATACTTGTCCATCTTCTAGACCCATGATCTTGCAATACATTTGTCACTGCCATCAAAATGCGGCAAGCTAAACAGGCTCACAACCTGTTGTAAGTCCAACCCTGTGGTGCTCTGTGCTCCATTGCCTTGTTCTATCCTAATCTCTTCTTCTAATTAAGGAACTGCTCCAACGACATGTCCCTGATCTAAGGCAGAAGGGTTATATACTCCACATAGTCATGCCTGATATTATCTGCCAATGATCCCTCTAGCTCTAGCATCTATTCATGTGAGGCTAGTAATGTCTCCCTACGAGTAAACATGCATTGTAAGGGTCTCAAAATTGAACCTATAATATGAGTACGCTCAAACCGAACAGAAATATGGTTCCCCCCTTGAGTCCCACAAGACTCTCCATTATATGCGGTGTGCTAAGAAGTATGTTGCATGGCCACCTATTGTTTCATCTGCCCCAACAATTGTGACATCATGCCCATCATGGTATCAAATTTGCACTCTGCATGTGGATTTGGACTAAGGGATTGAGCATGCCCTTTGTCCTTCTCAACCATGGCATCTATGATGCTCTCACGGTCACTTGAAAGAGCCCTATTAATACCAATAATTCCTGAGACTATTTCACCCTCTGGAACCTATGGTGGCTGCCACTGAATGCAATGTTCTTCCCTAGTGTAGGTTTGAAACTTAATAACATTAACTTAATAAAGTATCGAAATGGGTTAGGATATCCAACCTTCCTATAGAACTAATGCATAGTCAGGTACTCACGAGAATAGGTGATCAGTTAGGCAGCTTTGTTGGGTTCCTCCGATGTCGAAATTTTAGTAGATTCAGACATCAATTTAAAACAACCAGATTCATTGGAATTAATCACTGAAAATGAGAAATATTTTATAAGCCCTGAATTTTATCAAGGCCCTATTCGTGGTAATGTTGTTTCAAAAATGATTGACCTGCCCCACCAAGAGGGTAGGACCAGCAACACGCCGAAACCAAAACCTAAACAGGCTGATGGGATTAACATTCGATTAAATGAGGATATTGGAGGATTTATCATCAAAAACCAAATTGGAAACTTAGATTGTAGTCCTCAGCCTGGCTCTCAAAATGAATTGAAGAAAACACTACTAAACAATCAAAAAGTTCTAGATGAGTTGATGACAAAGGTAATTTTTTGCTAGGAAGAGGTTAAAAGTCAAATGGAGGTGAATAATAAAGCTCTAAAAGTGATCCTAACCCCTGATGAGACAATGGAATTGAAAGACACCTATGGAGATTTAGAGGAAGGAGAAATTAGAGAGAATAGGGAGGAAGTTCCCCTACCCCTTGAATTGCAATCCATATATGAAATGGTGGGCATTTTATCCCCCAGGGATAGGGAGCATGATTCATTGATAGCAACTAGGCTAAGTATGGATACAGAAGGTCAAAATGCGAACTTTACAGAATTTGATGACAAGGAGATGGAAGAAAATGTCGCCTTCTTTGCTTAGAGGAGGAAGAACTTCACATAGCAACAGATTTTGTAACCCCAGAAAAATTGGGTTTGGCCCCTTGCTGCCCTAATAAAACTAGCCCAGATTATGGCAAAACTCTTCAAAAGAGAGGTAGGAAATCAATCTCTGAACTGATTAATAAGGTTGGAGCAGTAGAAGACCAGGTTAAGTTAACCTCACTTTTTCATGCAAGGAAGGGGAAGGACCTTCCCAGGGAGAAATGAAGGTCACAACATGGAATGTTAGGAGCAAAAAATGCTTGATAAAGCATTGCTTAACAATTTTTCAATCAGAGATAATTATGTTACAAGAGACCAAACTAAGCATAGATGAAGGGATTGAGTTTAGTAAGAAATTAGGCATTTGGAAAATTAACAATGTGCATGTGAAAGGAGCATCTGGAGGTTTAGCTCTTATATGGGACCCTAGGAAGGTGATATATGATAATGTGGTTAATACCAAGAATTGGCAAGGGTGTTGGGTGAAAAGTGTGAGCAATAATATGAGTTTTTTTCTGATTAATGTCTATGGCCCAGCTGTAACCCCCAAGAAGAAAGAAGTTTGGACAGATATTGAAGAATATCTCAGTCTTAACCCGAATATAAATTGTATTCTAGATGGGGACTTCAACATAATTCTAAACAGTTCAGAGATAAGGGGAGGCGCCTCCATAGAGTCACAGTCTCAGAGCGACTTTAAAACCTGGGTCCAAGGCACAAACCTGATCAAAATTGCTACCAAGAACAGTAATTTTACATGGAACAACAAAAGGTCAGGTTTCAGCAATATAGCTGAAAAATTAGACAGATTTTTCTTCATAGGGCATTTAGGATCATTTCAACACAATTTAGAAGCATCTATTCAAACAAATGGAGGTTCTGATCACTTTCCAATTTGGCTAGAAATCAAAGAAGAACTAAAGCCTAAAAATTGTCCGTTTAAATTTGAGAAAATGTGGCTGCAAGATCCGAACTTCGTACATCTGGTTGAGAATTGGTGGTAGGAGGAATGAATTATAGGCTCTAAAATGTATTGTTTCAACACAATTAAAAAGGATCAAACAGAGAATTCTAGAGTGGAACAAGGTTCACTTCAAGGATATTTTTAAAGAAAAGGAAAGAATAGAAGAGGAGATTAAAAAGATAAACCATGAAGTGATCAGAACTGGCATGGATCAAGCTAAATATCTCAGAGATAGAATTATTAATCAAACATGAGGAACTGCTTACAAAAGAAGAAATTTATTGGAAACAAAAGTCTAGAGAGACTAGTTAGCAGAAGGGGATAGGAACTCAAAAAAAATTCACAACAGCACAAAGCAAATAAGAAATATTAATAGAATTACCAGCATCAAAGGAGCTAATGGTAATGTGATTAATGATCCACAAGCAATATCCACAAAAGTAGTAGATTATTTTCATAAGCTGCTTAATGACTTTGATGGCTCAAATTTAATTTCTCAACAAGAATTGCTAGCAAAAATTCCCAAGATCATAACTGAGGCACATAACAAAATGTTGAATCAGAAAATAACACTTGAGGAAGTTTAAACAGCTTTGAACCAACTACATCCAGATAAAGCTCCGAGAGTGTATGGCTTCTCTACTTGTTTTTTCCAAAGGTGTTGGCATTTCATGGGCTCGGAGCTCACAGAGGCATTAGAAGGCATGAGGAATTCTAGAAATATCTTGAATGAAATTAATAATACCTTCATAGCACTGATTCCAAAAAAGGAAAATACAAAAAGTTTAGATGATTATAGACCCATTGCATTATGTAATACAGTATATAAAATTCTAGCCAAAGTCATAGCTAATAGGATCAAACCATTGCTACCTCTTCTCATCTCTAAAGAACAAATGGGGTTTGTAGCAGGAAAATCAATCTTTGATGGTATTATAATCATACAGGAAGCTGTTCATTTCATTCAGAAAATTAGGAACCTAGCATGTTGATGAAGTTAGACATCAGGAAAGCTTATGACAAGGTAGACTGGAGATTTTTATGTAAATGCATGGAATCTTTTGGATTCTGTAAACAATGGATAAATCTGATATACAGTTGTATCTCCAGCCCTAAATTCTCAATTTTGATCAATGGGACTCCAGAAGGTTATTTTGATTCTTCCCAAGGCCTCAGACAAGGTGATCCTATATCCCCCTTCTTATTTATAATTATGGCAGAAGCATTGGGTAGGACAATTAAAAGGGCTCAAGATCAAAATTTAATTAAAGGGGTCAAAGTCGTGGAAGGTATTCCAAATATCACCCACCAACAGTTTGTAGATGACACTGTGTTGGGAGGTAAGGGAACTAAAGAGAAAGCTAGGCACTATAACAACATATTAAACAAATACTCCAAAGCATTAGGCCAAGTGGTTAATAAAGAGAAATCTGAGATTTTCTTTTTCAACGTGAAAAGAAGGGATGAGATAGCAATATGCAAATTAATGGGCTTTAAAAAAGGACCTTTTCCAAGAAAATACTTAGGAATCCCCATTGACAAAGGGATTAGAACAAATAAATTATGGAAACCCAAGGTTACCTGGAGACGGGGAGACTTGGAGGTCTCCGGTACAACTATTTTTCAAAAATAGGAGACGGGGATACTTGGAGACGGCAATTTTTTTAATAATATAATTTAATAATTTCTAAGAAATACCATAGATTCATAACATAGTGCTTTGAAAACAAGAACAAAGGAAAGTTATAAATATGAACATTGAACATTAAAAGTTTGAAGAGTCAAAGACTAATACAAAATAGTAATGTCATATTAATATAGAGTCAAATAGATCAAAACTCACATTGCATATCTCATAGTCATATTTGATTTCTAAATATCGCATATGATCATCATCATATCAAATTAATAATCGCTGAGATTATGATTACATATTAAAATTTGAAATTCAAAAATATATAGTTTGATGCTAAATTGCTGATATGCAAACAAACAACTCAAAACTGTAAAGAAAAATCAGAAATCTGTCTAGTATCATCTACTCCACAAGGCTGTGATCATCAAAAAAATGTTAAAATGATGGTCAAAATACATAAAATGGCTTAATGTTGTATTTTAAATTTGTTTTTTAATTAGGAGACGGGGGGGGGACTTCATTATTTGGAATTGGAGACTCGGATTCTTTGGGAGACTTCGCCATAAAGTCTCCAACCATTTTTGAAGACTCCGGAGACGCAAAAAGTCCTCGAGACGTGTCTCCATCTCTGAGACGCATCTGGAGAGGGGGAGACAGGTTTCCGAGTAGCATTGTGGAAACCATTAGAAAAGAGAATGGACCAAAAAATAGAGAACTGGAAAGGTAAAGTGGCTTTCATCAGTGGGAAGGACCACCGTGTTAAAATCAATATTAGAAGTATTACCAATATATTAAATGTCGTGTCTGTCACTAACTCGAGACAAAGAACAATCTTGAGAAAAAGATGCGAACCTTCTATTGGCAAGGAACCACAGATAAGAAAAAAATGGCTTTAATCAGTTGGGAACAAGCTTTGTAGACCTAAAGAAATTGATGGAATAGGTCTTAAAAACTTAAAAGTGCAAAATAAGGCTCTTAGAGCCAAGCTAGTTTGGAAAATATACAAGGAATCAAATTGCAAATGGGTTAAGATACTCCAAAAGAAATATTTATACAATGATAGCCCGGAGTGCTTATTTAGGACAGCAAATCCTCCAAGAGGATCCAAGGTATGGGATTTTATCTTGGAATGTAAGGATCTGATAAATGACAAATTAACTTGGGATATCAATGAAGGAGACAAAGCTTTATTTTGGACTGATTCGTGGGGAGATTACACTGTGTTAAGTAATTATCCTATTCTGATAAACATCAGAAATTACTTAGAGAACCACTGGGGCCCATTGGTGAAAGATTACATCGAATTCCCAAACAATGAACCATCATTAGGATGGAAATGGAGATCCTTTGACGGATTACCATTATCTAGGAATGAGATATCAGAGCTACAAAGTATATTGATGGCCAAAGACATCACTCCAAAGAGAGGGGCTGACAAACTCATTTGGAAGGGATAAAAAACATGAGGATACAATGTTAAAGACATTTATGCCTAGCTGATAAAGGAACAACACGGAGAGAACAGAGCTACCAATACACATGTGCTGAGATAAAATTTGTCTTCCAAAGGACAGTATGTTTCAATGGGCAGCCATGCAAGGAAGAATATTAACCACTGATTGGTTCAAAAAGTTAGGATTTGAAAGTCCCTCTAAATGCATTTTATGTGAAGCCAATGAAGAAACTACAGACCATCTACTAGCAAAGTGCCCTTTTTCTTGCCAATGTTTGCAATGGTTATGCAATAAGTTGGAATGGCATTCAGTTTTTACCTAATAATCTCAAGGACATCCTAAAAGGATGGCCTAACATTTGTCATAATAACCTCTATGAAGTATTATGGAAAATAACCCCCTCAATATTGACTTGGGAAATCTGGAAAGAGAGAAATAGACGTATATTCTAAGAGAAGAGCATGGACTTAGTAAGCTTGACCAATATGATGGAAGCATCCATAGTAGAAATCGTGAATAACAAGTTAAGAAATGGAAACCTAGAAGAGTCTAGATTTACCATATGGGACAATAAAATGAGGAAAAACTGGTTCGGATTAAATATACCTCCAAATTTCAATCACAACATAAAAGACAAGAACCTAAAAAGGGAGCTATTGAATTGTTAGAGAAATTTAATGAATACATCATAAATCATATATGTCATGAAGGCAATAAATTGGTAGATGAGTTAGCAAACTTAGGGGCAGACAGTCATTGGATTGAATCTAGGTAATCCTTAGATTTTAGTTTTTTATGAGGTCAATATGAAATGAATAAATGATATAAGTTGGACAATTTAACCTGGTATAGCTAACTTGATACTATTTTGGATCCCCTGATATATTATGTTGTTGCATATAAAAGATTTCTATTTGCAATGGTATAAGCTCACCTTGAGTCGATGTCGCCTTATACCACTACTTTGTTCTAGTCTTTTTACCCCCTAGTTATGTATAGCTTACATATCCTATCTAGAGTATGATTTCTTTTCCATTTTACAGTTTTGGGGCCGAACCTTTTTGGGGGCTACTATATTTATTCTTTCATCGCTTTTGTCTTTCTCCTATTGACCTAACCTTCTATTCAGGTTGTATGGTCGCTTGTAATTTAGAGTCCTTTGTTCTTTCTCATCATGTGATGCTTAGTAGGATCAATCACTCGTTTATACTCCTCCTATAGTATCCACTTTTCCCTTTCATTGCCTTAATTGTCATGAGTTGATGTTATACCCTGATGTCAGCATCGGATATGGGCTTATATGCTAGCTATTTACCTTTCCTTCACAATTATTGCACCATCGCAAAGAATTTATTTATAATCATTAATAAATAAACACGAAAGAGGTATGGAATAATTATGGTCCCTTTTCGAAGCAAGAATGTTCTAGTTACTAGGCCCTTTCCATTTTAAGCTCGACAAAGAACCTTTTTGATATAGCTTATCAACATGGATACTCCTGTGAAACTAAGAGGAAAGAAGTGACAAATAGCCCTCACGATTGAGGTTACAAAGAATAGGCTACAAGGCATTGTCAAATTCTCCCATGAATTAGTGATTAGAGCAATCATGCGTGTTTAAGGAGATGACTATATTTTCAAAGAAGACCGAACTAGGGCTAACTCAGGCATTGCTTCTATGTTTCTGGCACTAGCAATGTTCTTTGAGAAAGATAAAGAAGTAGTCAAAAAACTCTGCAAAAGTATTTTCGTTGGTGGTATATTGGGTAATTTGGACGAAGTGTTGGTTAACATTTATGATGATCTGACTATTTTGAAGCCGAGGTATTATAACCAACTTATCTGGAAAGATAAGCCGGTTCCAAAATACCCTATTCTCGATGTTGAGGATTGGGACAGCTTTGATAACAGGAGGCCGACCATTTCCTGCAATCTAAACTTCCTCTTGTGGCTATATCACATCAAAAGACCAAACAATGCGAGCTGGTTTGGCAATTATCTGGTAGAAGATAGAGTTCATGTAGAGGCTAAGGTGATAGACATACCAAATGCCTCTTTCTTGAATGACGATGATAATATGGAGGACCCTAATGGGGAAACAAGCTCTCGAGCCAGGAAGAAATGAAAGCGTGGTTCAAAAGATACATCTTAGATTGTTGAAGGTCAGCAAAAAGATTCGTGTGGAGAGACAAGCCGCCAAGACAAAAAGGGTAAAAAGATCATGGAAAACAGATAACAAAGGAATCTACAGAACTATTAGTAGATGTGGCTATTTTGTTTGTAGTAGTACCTATTATGGTAAAATAATGAATGTGTTATTAAACAAAGATCATAAATGATCTATATATACAAGCATACACAATAATGTTTCTATAACAAACAAAGAGAGAGAAATAGAAACATTTTGAAGAGAGAGAGAGTTTCCATATTGAATAGAGAGAGAATATGGAAACATACAAGAGGAGTGACCATTAGAAATAGAAATAAATCTACGGAAGAGAGAGAAACAAAAATAGAGAGAGATTTAACTCTAATACCTTCCCTTAATGGTCAATCTAACTTCAAAACAAAAGTTTGCAAGTGAATCCTCATAAGGCGTAAAAGTCAGACTCGGGCTGGTAGGACGAGTCTCAGTACCCAAAACAAGCACCTCAAGGCGATGATATACGAAGATCGGCATTATTCTCTGCTTCCAAGTGTTGTAGTTCGTTTCGTTGAATCATTGACTACCTTCCAACAGAAGACTGGTGAGAGGCCATGACACATTGTTCAATGCAAAAAAAAAATGTGAATATTTGAAAAGGTGCGATCTTCAAGGTAGATTGATGGAAGACCCAAAAAAATGAGAAGACACCCAAAAGAAAGCATGAAAAACCCAAAAGGAATCTATTGTCAAATTCTGAATCCGCTGGCTCGAAAATTTAGGCACGGAAAATGATGCACCCATAAAAACGAAGGCAACCCAATTGAGATCTACAAAAACCCACCAAGAATCTACAAGTAGATTTTCAAAATGGCAAAAGAATTTGAGAGTTTCGTAGGAAACCCTAGCCGTAAATAAACTTCAAAAATTTGCAAATGGTTGTTAAAAAAATGGATGAAATCTTGGCCGCAGAAGACAAAGGGCACTATAAAAACCCTAGACAACGCAAAAGCAACAAAAATCGACCGTAGAAGAAGTCGAATGAATTGCAGAAACAAAGAATGAGAATGAGTTGCAGAACAAATGACTATTCGAGGTCGAAAATGGTGTTTGCAAATCACAGAAGGTGTCTGTAAAGAAGAAGTCCCATCGCAGGCAGAAAACAAGCACAATAAGCCTGAGATAAGGACGGGAGTTGCAACGTCGAATAGCAGAGAAATCATGCCAAGATTTTTCTGAAAAACAAGCCGAGTGCGGTTATATTTCCTGCAAAAAAAAAGGCAGAAGGCACCAGAGACATGGTCAACAACAGAAGAATAGACGTCAAAGCCACTAAAGGCTGCCATTTGTAGAAGAAAACTTTGCAAAAACCGACAATGATTGAGAAAAAATTGCAGAAAATGGACACCAAAAAACCCCAGTCGGGTTTTGAAGGAAGTCTGCAAAAAAAAAATTGAACACACACAGGCAAAGGATTTTGAAAATCTTAGGAGTGAAAATTTCATGAAGAAATTAAAGATTTTCAAAACCTATTTCGAAAAAAAACTCTGGAAATTTCAATAATGAAATTATTATTTTTCGATAAAAATAGCTCTGATACCATATTATATCAAAAACGTTTGTTCGAAGGTTAAGGTTTTTTTTGGTGTGTTTATATTCAATCTGGACTTTGACTCCGTTAATGTTCTTTTGGCTTTGGACAATGTTGTTTGATAGTATATCAGATTGTGGACCAATATCTCAATATACATGTTTCAGACATAGCTTATGCAAAAACTCAATATCTATGACGTTATACATACCTTACAGATTATAATTTGTGGATGGCATGTGTATGGACTACATAGTTTGAAATTTTTTCTATTCATGGTTTAGGGATATGCAAGGTGATTTTCGGTAGCTAGGATGATTCTTGGTAGCCGATTGATTTGGATTAGAGGATGACTCTCATTTACAAGCACAATGTATAAGGCATATTTAGAATTAAAATGTGCCCCTCCCATTTTCTTTGCAAGGTTTGATTTAGATGATAAATCAATCGATTATTGGTATTATGAAGCAGGGTTAATGCTCAAACTTTTCTTAAATGAATTTGCTAAAATGTACTTCTAGAATTAATCAATTTATGATGCTCAATGGACTGTCTACAATTTCTTCCCTGTGGAATTCTCATAAGTATATATGAAAGCTCGTCTAGCCTGTGGAGCATGGATCTACTTGGGTTACACATACTTTCTGCATATATATCTATGTAAGCATATATAGCCCTATATATATATATATATATATATATATATAGACGGAGAATCTCATATCCATCTATACACACACACACACACACACATAAGCATATATATATTTATATACACAAAAATATATATATATATATATATATATATATATATATATATATACTCATAATGACAATTTTTCACATGCTTAGATTTTGTATACAAATGTATACTTGCGCACATACCTATCCTGATTACAGACTCCATAGCTCTATTGGCAGGGCTTCTAGATACATTACGATCCAGTGCCTAGTAAGATTATGGTCGAAATTCATCCATAAATCGGTGATATGGATATAATGGTAACATGTTTGCTCTGTTTTTGCCGATAGGTTAGGTGGCAGAATTTCAGGTTTTATCTTTAGAATGGTGAATGAAATTGTTTTGCAGAAACCCATTGGATCAAGAGGGGTTAGTATAACAATGCCCCTTATCCTGGGCTTTGTGGCCTAAAGTATTACGATAATAGATAGTTTCTAATTTTATCTCTCTTTCGTCTATTTCTAATGGCCACTCTTTTTGTAATGTTTCCGTAAACTTCTTCTGTTCGTTATGGAAACTTTCTCCTTCACTCTACAAGAATGTTTCTATTTCCTCTCTCCTGTTCATTATAGAAACATTATCTTGTATCTTGTATATATAGATCATTCATGATCATTGTTCAATAACACATTCATTATTTTACCACAATATGGTATCAAAGCAAATTTTTGGCCTCTTCGAAAAATTTTAATTTCTTTTTAGAAATTATTAGTTCAAGATTTTCGAAGCTTTTTTGCCCCGAGTGTGTTCAAAATTTGCATTTGTTTTTCCTCACCCACCCATCTAGGGTTTCTGCATTTTCAACTAGGGTTTTGACCCTTCAGTTCAAGTCAGAATTTTTTTTTGATCGCAAATTTCTTGAGGGTTTTTCGAGAGCTCAACTGGGTTGTCGTCCTTTTTTTTTGGGTGCCTCGATTTTCGAGCCAACGGATCCAGAATTTGAGAGCATACTCCTAGTGGGTTTTTGCAGATCTCAACTAGGTCAGTCTCACTTTTTTCTTTCTGGGTGCATCATTTTCTGTGCCTCAATTTTCAAGCCAGAGGATTCAAAATCTGACAGCAGATTCTATCTGAGTTTTTTGAGCTCTTCATTGGGTGTCTCTTCGAATTCTTTGGGTCTTCCGTTAATCTGCCTTGAAATTCGTGCCCTTTTCTGATTTTTCACGTTTTTTCTTTGAAAAACGTGCTATGGCATCTCTCACCAGTCTTATGCTGGAAGGCAGTTAGCATTTCAACAAAAAGAATTACGACACCTAGAAGCAGTGCTTGTTGACGATTTTCGAGTATCGTCGCCTTAAGGTGCTTGTTTAGGGTACTGAGACTCGTCCTACCACAGCCAATGCGACTCAAGACAAGTTTGATGAACATAATCGTGAAGCGGTTATGCTCATTAAGCTTTCAGTAACTGATGATCAACTGCCTCAAATCCCGTCTAGCAAGACAACTGCAAAGATCTGGACAGTATTGAAGGATCTCCATGAAACATCAGATAAAAGCAGAGCCTTCTTTCTGCATACCTCTCTAATCAACCCGAGGCTGCCTTTTATGCTTTCTGAGGACATGCAAATTTCTGTTTTTTTGAAGATAGATTGACCATTAAGGGAGGGTATTACGACAATAGATAGTTTCTAATTTTATCTCACTTTCATCTATTTCTAATGGTCACTCTTTTTGTAATGTTTCCATAAACTTCTTTTGTTCGTTATGGAAACTTTCTCTTTCACTCTACAAGAATGTTTCTATTTCCTCTCCCCTGTTCGTTATAGAAACATTCTCTTCTATCTTGTATATATAGATCATTCATGATCATTGTTTAATAACACATTCATTATTTGACCACAATATAAAGTTGGCACATGATTAAGTTTATCTCTTCGGTTATCTTATGGCTTTCTTAAGAAAATGTTTATCTTGACTTATTTGACTGTTCCTTTGATTTAATCCATGCAACTTGTCATAATTCGGATAGTAGCATCATGCCGGATATAAATGAAGTGAAAGATGGTATCCAATTTCCATAGCATGAGATCAGAGATTGATTCTCCTTTACTTATATGAAGTTTTTCGATATACTTTAATAAATAGTATGAAATTGGAGGTACAGGTTTGTGTTCAAATGCATTTTGTCTTGGTATTTTGCATTCTCAAATGGTTTTAGATTTTTGTGTTTGAGAACTGTTAGGAGTATTTTCCAAATGCATCCATTTTAACAGAAAATAGGTCAAGATGCAAATTTATCAGAAGGAATATTGATCTTTATTTTTCATGAATCTAATCTGGTTGGCAAATTAGTCTTTGTGTCTATGGCAGCTGCAAGATTGAGGTCTTAGGCTGAGTCATATAGCATAAAGAGCCAAGTGTCTATCAGGGAAATTGAAGGATAATTAAGGCAGGGTATTTTGAACAGCTAAGAGCAATATGATTTTGAAATGAAATTGCAAGATAATGTAATGCCATGTAAAGAAGGAAATATCTACTCCTCAGCATTACCTCATTCTTCCAAACAGGATGTTTGTAAAGTAATCCAAATAGGAGATTTCTAAGCAATACCCCGTTAACGAATAATGGGAAGTTTGTAAATTGAAGCAAATATAAGTTTTTTCTATTTTTGGGGCAAGACCAAAAGTTTTCTCCACTTGGCTCTTTCCTACCGGTGCCCCTAGTGAGGCAGGTTGTATGATAGGTTTAATATTAATAAAAAAATTTGGCTATGGCCTTTTACTGATAAAAAAAAAGTACTTTATTTTATTTAATTAAAACATTATTAAAGTCAATACATTAATATTTTAATTGTTTATTCTAAAACCATCACCTGACCACTCCAACTGAAAACTAATAATGCACTTGGTCTCCAAGTGGTTCTAAAAATAGCAGGCCACTCTTAGTCTCCTAAAAAATAGGAAACTGTCTTGAACTATCTGAAATGGCTCATAATGCATAACATGCCATCTCCCAATCTCCTTAAAAATAGAGACCCTCCTAAAAATTAGGAGACTGCCTCTGAACATCTAAAAAAGTTCATAAAACCCCCTATAAAGCTCAACAAACCTCGGTTGGGTCCCTATCCAGTGTGCTGACTTTTAGGAACCCTGATTGTAGATCAATATTGTTGAAAATAGAACTGCCTAAAAAGGGGACATTACATTACCAGCTACTGTGGAAGCTCCCTTAGCTGCCAATTCTCAACACACTTTGTCACCCCTAGTGTGTGCTTGGGCACAGTTGCATCCACATAAAATTCCACATCTAGCAATACAAAATGCTCTATAAATGATGTTTGATCAAGTTGTAGTTTAAATAAGCTTGCTAGCTACTTTGTTAAGCTAATTTAACATGTGCAAGAAATACCACATTCTTATTAATTTATAGTAGCATGCAGTGCAAAGTGATCAAACAGCACGTCTGAGTACATTTCTGTGATGCATCACACTATAATGTGTTGTCATTAATTTCGTTTTGATGAAATCAAGGACCAACCCCACGAAATTTCGATAAAAGTGTGGTTTCATGTGCTCTAAGCACATTTTCAAAAATGAAAGTCATTTGTTTTCATTTTAAAAGTCTTTTTGTCATCAAAAGTTATTATTATTTTTTGTTTTCATTTCTTTTGTTTTCGATTATTTTTGGTAAGTTTTGTTTGAATTTTATTTAAATTTTTATTATTTCCTTAAGAAGTCAGAGCTTTTGAGCTCAATTACATGTTTATTTACATGTAACATAACATGTGATGCCTTATTAAAATCCCAAAATGCACTAAAGTCGAGGTTTTTTTTGGAGTCATTGCATGTTGTTTTGCATGTAATATAATATGCAATTAGTCATTAAAAACCCAAAATACTTCAAAAACAGACCTTTTAGACATCTTTGCATGTAATGTTGTCTAAAAACCGACTTACCTTAAGTCAGACCTTTTGAGGTTGATTGCATGTTACATTACATGCGTTTTATTGTCAAAAACACATAAAAGCCTCTGCACTGCTTTAGTAAGCAAGCTTTTTAAACACTATTGCATACTTTCAAGTATGCAATATAACATAAGGTCAAGATTTCCAACCCCAACCCCATGTTATGATGTAATTAATGGAACTATGAGTTTGCAAAATGTCGAGCCCTAACATGGAGTTTTCAAACTGCTATCTGAGTTCAGAGGAAAACGCCTAGTCATTCTGGTTTATAAACTTTTTGTTTAGGCTTTTACAATCATTCATTCATAAGTTCGGGCTCCTGGTATTTTCAGAGACTGCAACTTAGACATTTTTGTGCAATTTTTTTCGAGTCTCATAGTCCAAGTATGTTGCCTTTTCCATTCATTTTTTTTCTTTTGGTTAATAATAAAGTTTCAGTTGTAGCTTGTTTATATTGTTTATGAATTCGTTTTAGGGTTTCTTCCATTTTTATCACCTTTGTAGCTGACGTTTTGTATGTGTTTTGGTTTTTGTGTCGTTTTCTTCTCTCTTTTAGCTCTTAGCTAATGTATTGATTTTTGTCTTTGCATTTTGATTTCCATGATCAAACAAAGGGATTCAAATTTAAGCTTTTATATAAACGCCTCCTTTCGCATTGATTTCAAAATATAAAGGTCTTGTTTGCTTATTTTTCCATTGTTTAACCATAGCGGGATTTTCTAATTTGCTTGCATTTTACAGTGCATTCATAATAAATTGTGTAGAGAGATGTAAACAAAACTAGATAAATTTCAATTACATACATTATTGAAATGCACATCAAAGTGCAATCGGAAGTTTTGGTTGCATTAGCAATGTGCATTGCACTCGATAATGGATGTAATATTATATGTGATTAGGGGTCTAATTCCCAAAGACCATGAATTTTTGCATCTCCATTGTTCTATATCGGAGCTTTTTATATCTATTGCATTTCCTTTGATTAATGGGGATTTTTCACACCCACTACATGTATTAGTACATGCAATCGGGGTTTTTAATCCCAACTGCATATGCTGTTAAATGTAATCCTATATGCAATCACAGCATGAAACCCCGATTGCATTATGTTTTATACCTACCTTGTTCCCAAATCAAGATTTTTGATACCCATTACATGTAATGTTATGTATAATCACCTCTAAAAATCCTGATCGCTTATGCTATGTATGCAATCGGGGATTTTTGTCCTGATTGCATAATGAACTACACATACGGGTACACATGCAATCTCATGTGCAATTGGGTCCAAAAATCCTAATTTCACATAGAACCTTTGTTTTTCCCATGTAATCGAAACTTTTTGTTCCAATTACATAAACTTTTACAAGATGAACTCCACTTGTTCCCACATGCGCAATGCAATCTGAAAACTCCAAAATTGCATCTTTGGTCTTTTTAGTCGTTTTTTCTTTTTTTCATGTCTTTTCATTTTTAGTTGAGATTTTTGTGTGTCCTCTTGTATGTCGTGTCAAGTCATCATCCAACCTTGGAAATTCTCAGAACCTATCAATGCAGCGCCATTATGACTACTCTCAATGACACTCTGGGCTTCACACAACTTCGTAAAAAGATTTTCCCAAAGAGTTAGTACTACCCCATACAAGAAGATGAGGATGGTGTCTCAATGTTGTTCTTCCATAGAGATGCAGACCCGTTGTAGCTCTTTGCAGGACCAGTATGTTGAAGTTGGTAGCTTCAGAAGAAATTTCTACTTGCTGGTTGTTGTTCTCGATGGATACCGAGCAATGTTTATATTGTGATCTGAGTCTCCATCGGATATGTGATGTGTCAATGTGTGCTGGCACTCTTTCCATGTCATCAAAAGTGGCCCCGTGTGTGGATGTGTTGTATCTCAATGTCATCACAGAGGCTCCCACGATGGCTCATAAAAGAATCTCTTCATGTATTCAAAGTGATGAACTGTTACAAGAAATTGTTCCTTTCTTATTCCTTATGTTGGCTCCACGTATGAGGTGTATTGGCTGGCTGCGTGTTTTATCTGGGCCTCCATAATTGGCAATATTACCATGACTTTCTCTTTATTCAAGAGTTGTTTTTATTGGTTAAAGCCTATATGTGTAACGGTTGTTGTGGATGTGATGTCGTGTAAAATTTGAGAGACGTCAGTTTTGTCTACTCATATTCACGTGGCAGTGTCGTCTTTTAATTGGTGTGTGCCTTGGATATTTGATGGTGTTGTTTTCATATCTCATTCAGTCATGTAGAAACAAGACCAACTGTTCTGGGCGCAACATTCAACATCAAAAATAATTAGAAGTATCCATCTCAGAGATTTTGTGTATCAGTTTTATTCATGCTTTGGACAGCATATGAAAAGCAGCGTTCAGTCTATGCTCATCTTATGATGTCTTCAATTTAACTTAGCAATATTTGATTCTTAATCTGTGAGAGATTAAGATCGAACTTCTGTATCAGTTTTGGTTTTAATAAAGGAACTATCTTTGGTGGGTTGGGTTGTTTCCCTCGGTGAGGAGGGTTTTTCCCAGGATAATAATCGTGTCACCTGTTATTGTATTTCTGATTATTGCATTTATATTATTCTGGTTCAAAACATTAACACAGTATGCATTGTTTCGTCAAGGGCAATAGAATGCTTTCAAGACTGATTTCAAGCAGATGGTAGCAGATCAATAAGAGGATCGCGAACAGTTTTCAGTCATTGGTTAGAATAAAGATCAATGATTTGTTGGTGTCATCAAATGCAAAGGTCAAAGTGCAATTGTCCATGGAGATGCTCTCACTCACATACGGAACTGAAGGTTCCAAGCACTGGCAATTTGGCGACAGCAATACCTCTTTGAAAGAGGATCATGTAATAAGAGTCGTGCCTTGTCAAACACTTAGTTTAGTTTCAATCATGTATATGTAATTCAGTTTTGACAAGTTACATGTAAAGCATAAAATTGTAATTGCATAAAATCACCCTACATGTAAAACATAAAATTACACTTGCATGTAACCACATTACATGTAATCACATTACACAGGACTATAATGTTGAATAAGTCAATAGTTAGTTAGGTGTCTCCCACATTTTTCTCACACCCTCTCTTCTATAAATACAAGAGGGCTCATTGTAAAAAATAATCTTTTAGCAATGCAACAAAATTTTGCTAGTTTGTATGCGCACTCTAAGACTTTGAGCTTAGATGTTAATCAAATTGCTTTCAATAAAAGAGGCAGATTGTTTTCAAACTTTGTGCTAATTCAAGTTGTCATGTGACGATATTTTCTGGAATTGATTGTAAGTATTGTTATATTGTTCAAAAGGAATTTAAATTCAATCTTGTAGACTTCAAGCTGTTGTAGTTAGGTTTTCAGGTTTGATCTTGCAGACTTTGAGCTGCTTATCATGTCTAAGATTAGCATAGAACGCTCATCA
Source organism: Chamaecyparis obtusa (assembly GCA_027943335.1). Lineage (NCBI taxonomy): Eukaryota > Viridiplantae > Streptophyta > Pinopsida > Cupressales > Cupressaceae > Chamaecyparis > Chamaecyparis obtusa. The sequence goes on along the minus strand of BSBK01005594.1, from coordinate 194,171 downwards.
AGCAAGGAAATGACTTGCCGACTTTGTGCTGCTGCGTTTTCTGCGTTTGTGCATGCAAGGTGAAACATGTGTTGGAGACTTTGAGCTGCACGTGTTTCATTCTTGTTCTCAAAATCTCATAAGGAGTCGTGGAAAGACTTTGAGCTTTCATGAACTCCTAGTTTACTGAAAGTTGCTGGTACGCTGATGGTCATTCTTATGTCTAATCTTCTGTTTATCGGGATTATTGCTCCAATTAACACTTTGTAAGTAAATTGCACTAGTCATTAAAGATCGCATTGTAAAAGTAACATCTGTTCTGAAATAAGAGAATAGGATGAATGTAACACCCTGTTTTAGCTTATAGTGTAAATAAAAGTAGTCGACTGTTTTGTTGATTCAAGTAGCAATAAGAAGGGGGAGCCTTCCCTTGGAAGTAGGAGAGACTGTCTCATAAACTGTCGGTTGCAAAATATCTACCCAACATAATTAATGTCCTTTTGAGATGCTTATTGCAAGTCATTATTTGTAATTTTTTGTGAAACATTTGATAGCATATATTTCAACCAGAATCTGAAAGTAGGTCTTACTAGAGTCACATGACTCACATTTAACAAAAAGTCATGAACGATGAAAAGTAAGAATACAACCAATGTGTGCGACTGCACGAATATCTAAAGAGCACTTGATATCATGTTCTTCTGAAGAGAGCCAAAAATGACCCAATCAAACACCTCATCAAGATTTCTGTTGTGTTGTGGAAAAATAATGTGAGTTGATGAAATGGCTAAATGGTTCTCATGTGTGTCTGTTGTGTTGTGGAAAAATAATGTGAGTTGATGAAATGGCTAAATGGTTCTCATGTGTGTCACGTTATCAGAAAAGCATGATAAATTGTAGAAAATGTTATATTTTTACCCAAACAGCCAGGGCTCCCTCCTCTTGGACTCGAGATGTGCATGACCTCTGAAGAAAGGATAGTAGGCACCTAATTGATACCAACGAAGTAGTAATTCAGGCTCGGGATTTCCAAAGTATCCACCTACGTCAGCACCTACAAGACAGATGAATCAGGTGTAAGCTTCCTTCTAAACAAAGGAATTTCGCAAAAAAAAATTATGCAATCATTTTTACCAGAAAATGCAATTCCTGTAAGACCAAGAGTCAACACCATGGGAACAGAAACTTTCAAATGCTCCCATTGTGCTGTATTATCTCCAGTCCAAACTGCACCCACCCTTTGGGTTCCCGCAAAAAATGCTCGTGATAATACAAATGGCCTATCATTCCCACCTCCTCGTCTCAAAAGACCATCAACCGTGGCCATGTGAAAGTAATAACCATAAGCATTGTGGACATCACGATGCTCAACATCTCCATAATGAAGAGCATCTCTAGGCATTGTCAGCTGCATTAGAAAAGGAACTTCAAATGAAAGAATTAAAAAGAGCTCTTGATTAAGAAATGCTTGTTTCCAACAGATATTCGTGGGCTTCATTCATAAGGAGGATGGGACAATCAAAGAAGTGGCAAATGCTTGCCACCAAAATTTTTCAAGAGGTCCACAAGTATCAATCAAGTGAAAATGACGATTTGCTGGTTTTTACTTTTGTAGGAATTACGAAATTTTTGTATAGAACAACATATAGATTAATTTAAAAACTGGGAGTTGCATAGTTTACTAGGCTTATAAATCAGGAGCTTAATATTGAAAATGATTGGCAGAAATTACCAAATCTCCTCAAATGCATGGTCCTATGGCTTTTTGCAGGAAGAAATGTACCTCTGGACCATTAAACACAGAAGGCTCGTTCATATCATTCCATATGTACAAAGAAGGTGTGGAACCACCATAGTAGCTCAGAGAGAATTTGTCAGCCCACCACGATCTGATCTCTCGATTCAGCATATCCAAATAGGATGATGCACCCGGCCAACACCATCCATCAAAGTCCTTGCCATGAGCATCCTTGACATAAAATCCTTTCCGAGCAGCCTCCTTGTGTAGTGGAAAACCATCATCCCTCTTAATATGAGGATCAACAATGGTAACCATGTGCCGACCCATGGCTGCGAGCTTATTCTGCATCTCCGTTGGGTGGGGAAAGAGTGTCTTGTCCCAAGTAAAATATCTCTTCCCGTCAGTGTGCTCAATATCAAGCCAGAGAACATCATAGGGTATATCAAGCTCGTCGAATTTAGCATCTACCAAAGCCACATCTTCCTCATCCCTGTAATTCCAGCGGGACTGATGATACGCAGTGGCAAAATGCTGGGGCATGGTGGAAGTTCCTGTGAGACTAGTGTATTGCCTTATTACATCCTTGGGTTTGGAGCCTAAGAAAAAAAACCCATCCACAATACCACTTTCTGTCATCCAGTGTGTATCAATTGCAGCGCCCAAGTGATCCCCATCCCAGCCAGGAGCCATGACATCTATTTGCATCTCTGCTGCATTAAGCCAGAAAAAGCCCGTCGTAGACTCCTTGGCATGAGATATCATAAAGGGAACGGAACCATAAAGACCAAAGGGGGAATCCGAAATGTACTCAAACACATCGAGGTTGAACAAGCGGTAGGGCTCGGATTCGACCCCGGGGCCTCTGGTTGGTTTCAGAGCCAAACCAGCAGCATGTTCGGGGATTCCATACACAAAATTAGCTCCATGAAAAGACACATCTAAACTAATAGACTGAGGACCGTGGGGTCTCGAATCGGTATGGCTACGAAAGCTTTCCTCCCAATTCTCTTCTTCATTTTTTTGTCTCAACTGTTCAAAATGAAAAAGGCCCTTACTGTTAAACGAGATTAAACGCTCATTACCTTTGCGAACATAAACCTGAAAAGGATCGTGTTGCAGGACGCCTTCATATCCGGGGGCGAGATAAAATACAGATGACAAAACGCCGTCTTTGCTCTCTTGTTTTACTCTTTGCAGCCACAGCTTATTGTTCTCCACATCTTCCGCCAGCACATCAGGGACCTGAAAACGCTTTCTTTTGTCTTCCGCCGCCTCTTCGTCCACCTTGAAACGCAGAATTCCGTCCTGGTACACGGAGATTTGAAGTATTAAAGCCGGGGGAACATTATGTTGGTGTCCGGAGGTTGAGAGTTCGAGCCTGGCAGCTAGCGCTCCCTCTTGGAGGGAAACGTTGAGGGCTTTGAGGTAAGCTGTGTGGGGTTTTCTTGCTCGCCCTTGCTTGCAGAAAGGGGTTTGCCTGCAATTTCGAAACTCCTCCTTTTTCCAGCACGATACATTTGCTATTGTTCCGAACAAAAGAAGCCATGCCAGTACTAGTTCCACAGACAATCTTGAAATCGCCATGCCCCCGCTTTTTCAACTCAACTGACTTACTATTTAATTTCGCGATACTCACAGGGCACGCCTCGGCCTATGACGCTCCATTTAACTACAGTTAATCACAAAAAACATGTTCCAAATATATGGTCAAGTCACCATTTACGAGAAAGGAAGGCTGAAATTGTTGGATCGACGACTGAAAAACGGTAATAAAGGTGGCGCGACTATAGAATTCATCTTCGCCCAACACATATCAAGGTGTCACATCGTTGAACAGCGAAAGGCATGTCTACTGATATTTTCAACGGTGCTTCCCAGTCATAGTAGTAATAAATGTCCAAAATATAGTCCTTCCTGGGTGATTCGCCATGCGCACAATACTAGTGACGCCGATGTAAATGTCGCGGAACGCACCCTGCAGCAACACTTCTGGCATTTGCTTCTTAATCCGTCATCTCCAAAGCAAGAAGAGCTTCCGGGAATAGTGATATTTGATTCTTTAACTTGATTGAATCCTTCTTGATGGAGTTTAACTAGAGGATTCTCAGATTTGCCTCCAAAAATGGGAGGCCACGTCTCCCCGAGCTCAAATTCCTTTTTTAAATAACTTGTCATTATTGAAACTTCTGCGAAACACAATGAAACAAGCATCTCGGGCCACCATCCAACACAGTAAATCCCCATTGTAGGGGTTTTGAGCTCGAATCAAAAGCCAACCAGGGGTGATCTTATATTTTAATTATTAGTGTCTGTCTGCAGTTCTCCGGAATTGTAAGTGAAGGGAAAACCAATTTGAGTCACCTATAACATCTTCATATTCTATCAACAGCACCATTAATGCAGTTAAAATGTAAGGCGACGTCTCATGCACCTGCCTTTTAAGGGATTTATTACTTCGCGCTTGATCCAGTCACTGGATATTAAACGACGACATATATTTAAAATCCTAATGCTACGGTCCAATAGAGGGTTCTGTTACAGTTTTCCAGCCTAAGTGGAGGTGGGAGCAGTATGAGGCCGTGGTCCATGCTGCGGTTTATTTAAGAGTTGAAATAAACTGGGAAAATTTAGAAGTGCAAGTTTAAGATCAAAAGTTATATTTAATTGATTGAAGTCGGGGTAGTCTTTATTCAATCAATTTATTGAATAAATTACTATGATGTGTCTTTTTAAGTTGTTTGAAAAGAATTGAAAATATGGAAACAAATAAATGGAGTATAAGAAAAAGTTTTAGATGAGACAAAATGATAAATAGATGAGTTAATGGAATATATATTTAAATGCTTGCTACATAAGTAATAAAGAGGTAAAAACTTTTGTTTGAGGTAAATTTAGCAAGTATAATTTGGAGTAAAGTGGTTGGGAGGAAAAAATAATAATATATTAAGGAGTTCAATTTTACATGTGGTCTTTTTCAAAAAGCATACATAAAGGCTTGTATCTCATAGAGAGCCAAAATTCTTATTGCTTAATTAAAAGTTAACTCTCATCATTTTCGATGTGAAACTAGGTGATGCAAACAATCGAGAGAAATTTGGGAAGAAAGGGTGTGGTGTCTTTTGCACTTCTAAGCTAGTTGAATCTAAAAGTGTATGCACCCTAAAATGGTCGCCTAGACTTTGGGCCCCATTCTTCAATTTATCAAATGATGGAACCAATTTATCAATTTTCTAAATCAATATTTTTCAAATCAAATCAATTTCCTTGATCAAATTTTAATTTTATCATTTATTCAATTATATTCTTTGGGCTAACAATTTTATCCTAAGTCTTTATTTAATTAAAAAGAATTTCCTCCCCTTTTATTAAATAAAAAGCCCCCATTTTCCTTTTATCCTAAGTTGCACAAATAAAATATTATTCTTATTTTATAAAAAGGAGAAAAAGTCTTTTTGTCTCACATGAGGCTCAAAAGTCAACACTTCTTTCTCATTGGAGGAGACTTGTGCACATGGATTGATCCCTCTTTCAAACTCCACCCTTGATCAAATCTTTTGCCTCTTAATCTTCATCATTCGTTGATTCTCGTTTCTTATAAAAGAAGAGTTCTCTTCTCATTCTAGAATCCAACTTTTGAATACCAATCTTATGTTGGAGGATTTCTTGGTGACTTTGGAGCTTTGGAGATCTTCTTGCATTCTAGCTTTCATTCTTGCATCATAGCTTCATGTTTATGCTTTCTTAGTTTAGATTTCTTTTCAAGTTCTAGTTTAGCTCACATAACTTAATTAGTAAGGCTTGTAATACTTTCATTTCCATAGCATAGTTGCATTCTTGCATCTTCATTTCTAGCATAGTTGCATTGCATTTTCATCTTGATTCTTGAGGATATTGGCAATCTTGCCCTTGTCTCTTTGAATCTCTCATTGTGTGGTTTACTAGCAAGGTTGCATGCTTCATAGCTCTAGCTGAGAGCACTATACATATCCTTGTGACTCCATGCCTAGGGAGCTCTAAGTCGCTTTCTCAAAGTTTCCAACCCATGGATTCTCTTGAAAGTAATGACTTAGAGAAGTGCACATTTTAGTGTGTATATTTTTTGCGCCCACCGTGGGGCAAAACACTCTTGTTTTGTCATTCTTTTCATGCATTTTCATCAATTTTTTATCATATTTTGCTTGTTGTTTCAGCTATTTTTCTGTACTGTATGACAGAATATCGTACGACAATCTTCTAGTATTGTACAATAGTTTTTTGTATACCTGTGCAATACTTTTCCAGTAAAAGTATCGTACGCCCTTACAAGATTCTATCGCAAAAAATATAGAACTCCATCGTCTGGACACAGTGTGATCTGTCATACAGAGAGAAAGTATCGCACTAGTATACTGTGAAGTATTGTATGATTCTTTCTCTAACAGAACTGTCGCCCAAGCTTGGCAGTGGCTGATTTTGATCGTTTCTTTGCAAGATTTGATTTATTTGCTTCGGATTTTTGATTTGTTGTGGTAGAACAGAGGTTTATTTGTAGATTATTCTTGATTTTATTGTGCTAACCTTTGTGGGGCTAACAAGTTGTGCTTGTAGGTGTGCCCTCATTACTTGAATATTTGTCAAAAAGAACACATGTCAAAGCTTCAAATGTACAAGAGCTACTAACCTTTCTTGCAGGGTTGCCCGACGCATAAAAACAATCAAGTGCTTGTTCATTGCTTTCATTTTTTTTAAGTGCAGCATATACTAGTTGTTTCTTTTCTTAGGCACTTAATGTCTTGTTGTAGGAATCTTTTGGTGGTAGGAGAGTATGCTCTTCACCCTTGTGGTGAACCAGAAATCTTGACCCACTTCTAGATTTTGAAAGCAAGAGGCTAATTGAACTTTGTTTGGTGTGTTTGGGAGAGATTTTTGAGATAAGAGAGTATGCTCTTCACCCTTGAGGTGAACCATAAATCTTGACCCTCAAAGGTTGATCCACTCTTTGTTTAGTTTTAGAATCTTTTAGCAAGTTTTCCCTTAAGCAATCAAGAGGAACGACCCAAGTGGGGACAAGCTAATACCGAGTTATTCCAACCCACTATAAAATCAAGGCTATCAAAGATACAAAACCTTGGTAGACGTAGTACTTGTCTTCATTTGGTGTGAGTACTTGTGGGATTATGACCATGAGGAAAATGCCAAGCAAGAATGCTTAAGGTACTCTTGTGATCGCGAGGTCCATTACTTGCCGCAAGGTAAGGAGTCCCTTTGGGGAGCAAGAGGGGTATTACAAATGGAAGCTCTTACTACGAACCATAGATAGAAGCTACCCAATTTTATCGCTTAGCTTCTTGGTGCAAGGATTGATCCTAGTGGACTAACCCGAATCACCCCAAGATTACTCACCATCTGTGTTCCTTTGGTTGTGTCATTGGCACTTCCATGACAAAACCAATATCTATTGTGGGCAACCACTTTGTGTGAGACAATGGGACATCAAGTGTGGGTCAAGTTGTTAAATATTGATCCTTTGTCTTTCTAGGCTAGTAAGTGTTTGATTTGTCTTTGTTGTGATCTACCCATGTAAACATTCTCAAACATCAAACATCACGGTAGCATTCATAAGATTTTTCACCTTGATATCATAATTGCTTATCTTGGCAAGGTTGCTTTCACCCTTGTGCAAGTGTTTTACGACGCGTTTGATCACCTACTATTTGCAAACCTGTCTATTGTCTGTTGTTACTGTATTCTGAACTGTGAGATCAAACTTGCCAAACTGAAACATTAACCAAATTACCTTTAAAACTGAGATTTTTACATTCACTAGTCAAGAATTGTACAATATTGAACAATCATCGAACACTGGTCTGAGTTTTATCATGCGATACTTTGTTACTAAACAACCGTCGCATAGCTTGCCTAGAAAATATCACACTTACTGCCTAGAAACTGTTGCACGACCTTAGTGGGAAATATCACCTGGGCATATTGTATCATCCCCACGCTCTAAAAACTGTTGCACAAAGTAAATTTGTTATCTGTCTGATTTATGCCATTTTTAGTCTTCCTTTGGTCAATCCAGATTTTAGTAGGTCTCCTACCTTGCAGCTGGAAGCCTATTTGTACCTTGGGTTCCTGTGTTTTGATCCCTTGAGTTAGTATTCTTTGATTTCACAAGTGATCTTGTTTGGAATCGGTAAGTTAGAAGTCATCCTTGTTGAAAAAGTAAACCTTTAGATTCTTTGGTGACACACTTGGAGAGTCTTAATAGTCTCTTGCCCAATTCACTTCCATCAAAAATCAATCTCAATTTCAAATATAATTTGGTTAAATCCATCCTCCTGATCCATATGTGCTAGGATACTTATCCTTTGATTGGGCATCTCTGTGGCAGTGTTGGTTTACACCTTTTGCAATTTTCTTACCATCTCTTTTTGGACAATTGAACACTTTTACTATCCTCATTTGATATCAACGTTTCGTAGGGTCATCTTATCACTAAGGGTCTTTTCTTTCATGTCTGTTATGACAAGGTATCAAGTCAATCAAGAAAAATGACCTCAAGTTGTCTTTGACCAGTTACCCTTAGTCCAAACTCGTCAAAAGTGAAAGGGAAAAGAGCCCATCTTTGATCAATCCCCTAGGAGCAAGTCTGAAGTTTGGTTTAAACCTAAGAGAAATCCTAGTGAGTTGAGTACCTCTTTAGCACCTTCTCAATCAGATATGGACATGAGTTACACCATGACTAGAAAGGAGAGAGAAACAATGGATCAAAATCTTGATGACATATTTCAAAGACATAGGGATAACATGCTATTTGGTGATGACAATCAACTAGAATCGCCCCCTATCAACACAAGATATTTAGATGCCCATCAGAGAGCCGAAAGGTATACAAGACGAGCTCACCAAGATGAACGGTCACAACACGAAGACCAAAACAATGAATCTTGTGATGCTCATGTGAATGAAGCATTTACTAACGACTTGTTCAAACATTCAGGGCCCAACTCTCCACTCCAAACAACCTCAAGGTATGCGAGTGAAAGGCTCAAAAGAATTGAGTGAGAAAGGAAAGCCTTTTTGGATGAACAAGCCGCAAAAGAAGAGAAGCTTAGACTCCTAGAGGCGGAAAGACAAGCCTTATTGGAAATAGAAAGAAAAACCTTCCAAGAAGAAAAAGATAGGCTTTTAGTCCAACAACTCAATGACCAATTCAACAATAGGGGTACCAATAATGGAAACAACTCTCCACCATCTACTCCCTCAAGAACCCCACCAAGTAGAAGGCGTTCAAGGACCCCTTCAAGATCTCCTAGTCCTAGAGGAAGAAGGACTTCACAACACACTCACTATAGGAGACAAACACCTCCTAGGAACTCGAGACAACCCTCCCAACAAGCTCATCATGGCTCTCAACATGGAGGAAGTAGTGCAAGTTTTGATGCTCAAGAATTTATGAGGATGCAACAAGAACCACTCTTCCAACAATATGTGGAGAGGTATCTAGAGCAAAACAAGGATAAGTTCCTAGAGAGCTTGATTAACAAGGGTGCCAGAGTTCCTTACAACTTTGATGTGGATAGAAAGATCAAGAAGCAAGGACCATCCCAAGAAGAGGAGATCAAGCAACTCAAGCGTATGATGGAAAAGGTGTTGGCACCTAAGATTTCCTTTTCACTTGACTCAATCTGTCCTAATCCTTTTGACATGAGTGTGAACATGAAGGATTTTCCTAGGAAGGTGGAAATCCCCCAGTATGACAAGTATGATGGTAATGGGGATCCACATGATCATGTGCGCCAATTCTACATCACGAGCTTTGAATTCCACCAAGATGACTCCTGTCTCATGAGGTTGTTTCCAAGGAGTCTCAAAGGTCAAGCAATGGAGTGGTTTACCAACGTAACTCCCCCCGTCAAAACTTTCAAAGAACTTGTTCATAGATTCATCCAACACTTCGCCTACAATCTTTTGAGATCTGTCACTATGTTGGACCTATGTAACTTGAAACAAAATCAAGGGGAGTCATTTGTGGTTTTCTTGCAAAGATGGAGACGCCAATGTTCTCATTACTCCAGGACCATTCCTGAGAAGGAGAAGATTGACATTCTAATTAGCAACTTGATTCCTGAGATGCGGTATGAAGTGAGGAAAATGGCCTTTGACTCCTTTGACACCATGGTCGAAACTGCATGCAGAATTGAGGACGTATTGAAAGAGCAAGGAATTTTGACCAACAACAAGAATAACAACAATGGTCAAAACAACCACAATGCTAATAAGGACAAAGGGAAAAACTTGCACTGGAATAAGAACAAGCAAGTGGTTAATGACGGAGTGGTGGACTCTTCGCAACCTAAGGATCAAGGTGTTCTTCACCTATCTAGTGTTGTTCAAGCAATGAAGCTCAACACATCCACCCAACAAGAACATAAGCCAAGGTACCAAGAAAAGCCTAAGAAAGAAAGGCGTCAATTTTCAAAGCTTGGTGATTCCTATGAGGATGTCTTCAAAATGCTTATTGCCAACAACCTTGCACATCCTCAAGATCCTGCAAAGCACCATATTCTTGATGTAAAACCACATTGGTGGGATGAAAAAGCTTTCTGCAAATTACACAATGGTATTGGACATGACATCGAACATTGTTGGAGACTAAAGCATATCATCCAAGACCTCATTGAGAGTGGAAAGCTTAAGGTGGATGGTTTGAACACTAACGTTGATCACAAGGCTTTCAAGGAGCCTTTGCCTAAATATGAGAAGGTGAAACCTCTAAACCAAAGAATGCTAAGGCCGAAATCAACTATACCTACACAGCTGCAGAAAATGTGGTCAATATGCTTGAAGTTGTGGAGGAAAGTGTCAACATGATGAGGGACAAGGATCCTTATGGTTATGATGTGGGCTCTCCTATATTTGATGAAGAAAATGTGGTGGTGCTTAGGGGTCCTCACTTTCAAAGGTCATCCCAAGCTCTTAATGTTGTCACAAGAAGCCAAGGTCCTGTGGTCATTAGATGTCCTAGTTCCAATCAGTCCAGCAAACCAAAGCAAGTGGTATCCAAAAATGTCACCACCAAATCAGCAATTAACCCTGAAATGAGCTATAATCTTGTTGACAAGTTGCAAAGAACTCTAGCTCAGATTTCAATCTTCGAGCTCCTAGAATTGTCCCCAAGACATAAGCGTGTCCTTGAGGATGCCTTGTGTACAATAAATGTTCCTACCAACATAGATGTTGACCAATTCCAAAGCATGGTCAATCATATTGCTAGCCCACATTACCTCACTTTTTAGAAGATGATGACAAAGCTTTGAGCCACCTGCATAATCTTGCCCTTCACATCGAAGTCATGATCCATAAAACCCATGTCAGGCGTGTGTTGATTGATGGGGGTGCTGGGCTCAATATTTGTTCTTTAAGTCTATTGAAAATATTGGGTTACTCAGAAGAGGTCATCGATGCCCAAAAGAAGATTACTATAAAAGCCTATGATGAGGCAAAATGGAGTTCTAAGGGGTTGGTTGTCCTTCCTGTCAGGATTGGCTCCATTGAGAAGGACATTTTGTTTCAAATAGTTGATGCTGGTCCTTTAGCATACAACATATTACTTGGTAGGCCATGGATCCATGAGATGCAAGTAGTGCCATCCACCTACCACCAATGTGTTAAGTTCCCCTATAATGGAGTAGAAATCTGTATACCTGGGGATAGCACATTATTTGTCAATTCTATTTCAGCAGGGACTCATGTTCCTCTCAATAGAGAAGCAGAGGATTTCAATGCAACTCTAGCACAATGCAAGAATAAGTTCAAGTCCATAGACCTCGGTATGGGGGGGTATCAACTTGACTCCTTTACAAAACTTCCAGTTTCACCCAGGTCCTATGGCAAGCCTTCCCAAGAGATGAGACCCTCCTCTTCAGCCATGACCTTGTTTGGCACATTTGTAGAGTCCTCAATTCCTATCTAGGATGAAAAAGAAGAGGTAGTTATTAAGGACTGGATCTATAGAGAAGATAAGTACATGCACAATGAGAACTTCTCTCCCTCTCCTAAGGCATATGGAAGAGGGTACACTCTTGTCAAAAATATGGGCTATCCAGGACATGGTCCACTCAGTCATAGATTGGATGCTAGGGATGAACCTCTCGATCATGCTCTTTTTGGACGCAAGTCTAAGAAGACGGTTGGCCTAGGGTTTGAAAGTCATGACAAGAAAATTGCTCCTATCCCTGATGAGTCAGATAGTGAAGATGAGTTGAGATACATGCCAAATTTGGAAAATCAACAGGATAGGTGTGAAGATTGGGTCCCTTCCACCAATCTTCTTTGGGGAAATTCAGACAAACCAGTTGCCCATACAACAGTCTCAAACCTAGAACAAGAAGAATCCACTATTGGATATCCTGTCCAAGAACATCAATACACAAATGGTGCTCAAGAAGGTGTCACCCTTGGTGATATTAGAACCTCCACCTTAAGACGTCGAAAACATGCATGGTGTAAACATCCTAGTCGGGATTCAGATACAGAATCACACGAGTATGAGTGGTAATCTCTCTCTGATTCTTCCACAATTGACATGGAGGTTGATGTTGTCCATACTTATAGTTCCCAACCTGAGGTAGCTAACGAGTCAAGTGTAGGATTAGAGGATGTGAATTGGCAAGTCGCTTTAGTGGATGATGCTTCACTTGGTAGGGTAAATCCTGATTTGGGTACCTTAGAGGGATACTTGATAGACCCTAACTCTGCAATCACCAGAGATGATACCATTCGTATCAACAACATTGAACCCATCATTGACCTATCCCTTGCTCACCCTCACCTAATTCATTGGTCTCAATGCTATCAAGAGCCTCAACTCTTAACTTTCCAAAATGACTATGTGATAACTTGTTACCTAAACGCAATTGAACCCTGATCTGATTTATGAAAACCAGATTACAATACCTGGTGTGATACCTGCAGTATTGTAGAATTCAACACGAAAATTGAGAACAACAAGATTGCAAACCAAAAACTGTCTCCATTCTATTCAAAATTGGAGTTTATACAAGTCGGATGGATCCCAAGGGTCACACATATCCCTTGGAATTGAAATGAAGAGTCATCATAATGTTTATTACAATTAAACTACTAAAACTATCAAAATTTATCAAAAAACTAAATATACAATTTAGGTACACTTGGAGAAGCCTTAACTTTCTCGTCCTAGCTCCGAATTACAAACCGTTTGATGCGTTGGAAAGGTATTCAAATAATCTTGAACAAAATTTTGGAAACATCAATGTCCCGTCATGTTCTCGGGCAGCATATTTGCCCAGAAATGCACCGAAGACCCTCAAAATTGTAATTTACTAAAACATATGAAATTTTGGAAAAATTAGATTTCAGTATTTTCCCACTTTAATCCTGATCATTCCTCCCCCCTTAAGAGGCAATGGGCCCCATTGCACTAAGCTGCTGCAACAGATGAGGAAATTGTTCTTCAATTGGTTCCTTAGTAAACCACTTGCCTTGATGAGAATGCTGACCAGCTCGAACCACCCGATACAAAGGAATGTTCTGATTTCTCAAAGTCTTTAAAATGGCTTCAGTAACATGGTCATACTGGACTGGAGTAGTAGTAGAGGGATCTAACTCTGCAGCTTGAATGTGTTCAGTAGCTTGGGAGATATCCAATAAAGGAGGAAAATAGGGTCTCAACAATTCCACATTGAAAACTGGATGCAGTCCCAAAAAGGATGGCAAATTAAGTTCAAAAGCATTCTCACCAACTTGTTTCACAATAGTGTATGGTCCATAACGAAGAGGACGAAGCTTCCTATTTGGTCCATGGAGGCGCTCTTTCTGAAGATGTAACCATACCTTGTCACCAACCTGAAACTGATGAGGAGTTCTATGTTTATCATGTCTTTCCTTATACTTCTGATTACTTTGCTCCAATATCTCATGAACTTGTTGTTGTAGGTATCTAATGTTATCAATGAATTTTTCTGCTTTATCTACCTCCTTGTCACCATTCAATGGACTACTAGAGTGTAGAGATGGTATTGCTACATCGATAGGTGCCAATGGCTGGTACCCAAGAGAAACCTCAAATGGACTGTGCCCAAACAATGTAAACGCTTCTTTAATTAGTGCTAAACAATGTAAACGCTTGATTGCTCAAACTGGAGCTTTTGTTGTACTCATGATTCGCTCTGAACAAACAAAGTCAGTTGTTCTTAATACACATACTAAGGTAACAGAGAATCAACAAAATCAGATGGATAAAATTTTGAAAGAATATCACAGTGTGTTTACACCACCAGTGGGCGTACCAACACACTGTCAAGTCAAGCACTCTATTGATTTAATCCCAGGCACACCGCTACCACATGAACCAATATATAGGAGGTCAGTTTTGGAAAATGATGAAATTAAGAGACAAATTCAGGAGTTGATTCAGAAAGGACACATTCATCCAAGTGCTTCACCTTGTGGAAGTCCAATTGTCCTTGCTAAAAAGAAAGATGGGACATGGAGGCTTTGTATTGATTATAAAGCATTAAACAAAATCTCTATTAAAAATAGATATCCAATCCCTCGAATTGATGATTTGTTCGACCAACTTAGGGGGGCTAAATTCTTTTAAAAAGTTGACTTGAAGTCTGGATACCACCAAGTACAAATTGATCCAGCAGATGTGTGGAAGACTGCATTTAAATCTAAGGAAGGTTTGTTTGGATGGCTGGTCATGCCTTTTGGCCTAACAAATGCCCCAGCCACATTTATGAGATTGTTGAATGATGTGCTTAGACCATTCATTGATTCTTTTGTACTTGTTTATTTGGATGACATACTCATCTTTAGCAGGACTTGGTCTGAGCATTTGCAACATGTTGAACAAGTTCTTTCAACTCTGCAAAAACACAAACTTTATGCCAACATTGAGAAGTGTTCTTTTGGTATGCAGAGTATTCAATACTTAGGGTATATCATTGACGCTGAGGGTGTTCATGTTGATTCAGCAAAGATTCAAATAATCTTTAACGAAATTTTCGAAACATCGATGTCCCGTCATGTTTTCGGGTAGCATATTTGCCCAGAAACGCACCGAAGACCCTCAAAATTGCAATTTACTAAAACATATGAAATTTTGGAAAAATTAGATTTCAGTATTTTCCCACTTTAATCCTGATCATTCCTCCCCCCTTAAGAGGCAATGGGCCCCATTGCACTAAGCTGCTGCAACAGATGAGGAAATTGTTCTTCAATTTGTTCCTTAGTAAAACACTTGCCTTGTTGAGAATGCTGACCAGCTCGAACCACCCGATACAAAGGAATGTTCTGATTTCTCAAAGTCTTTAAAATGGCTTCAGTAACATGGTCACACTGGACTGGAGCAGTAGTAGAGGGATTTAACTCTGCAGCTTGAATGTGTTCAGTAGCTTGGGAGATATCCAATAAAGGAGGAAAATAGGGTCTCAACAATTCCACATTGAAAACTGGATGCAGTCCCAAAAAGGATGGCAAATTCAGTTCAAAAGCATTCTCACCAACTTGTTTCACAATAGTGTATGGTCCATAACGAAGAGGACGAAGCTTCCTATTTGGTCCATGCAGGCGCTCTTTCTAAAGATGTAACCATACCTTGTCACCAACCTGAAACTGATGAGGAGTTCTATGTTTATCACGTCTTTCCTTATACTTCTGATTACTCTGCTCCAATATCTCATGAACTTGTTGTTGTAGGTGTCTAATGTTATCAATGAATTTTTCTGCTTTATCTACCTCCTTGTCACCATTCAATGGAATACTAGAGTGTAGAGATGGTATTGCTACATCCATAGGTGCCAATGGCTAGTACCCAAGAGAAACCTCAAATGGACTGTGCCCAAACAATGTAAACGCTTCTTTAATTAGTGCTAAACAATGTAAACACTTGATTGCTCAAACTGGAGCTTTTGTTGTACTCATGATTCACCCTGAACAAACAAAGTCAGTTGTTCTTAATACACATACTAAGGTAACAGAGAATTAACAAAATCAGATGGATAAAATTTTGAAAGAATATCACAGTGTGTTTACACCACCAGTGGGCGTACCAACACACTGTCAAGTCAAGCACTCTATTGATTTAATCCCAGGCACACCGCTACCACATGAGCCAATATATAGGAGGTCAGTTTTGGAAAATGATGAGATTAAGAGACAAATTCAGGAGTTGATTCAGAAAGGACACATTCATCCAAGTGCTTCACCTTGTGGAAGTCCAATTGTCCTTGCTAAAAAGAAAGATGGGACATGGAGGCTTTGTATTGATTATAGAGCATTAAACAAAATCTCTGTTAAAAATAGATATCCAATCCCTCGAATTGATGATTTGTTGGACCAACTTAGGGGGGCTAAATTCTTTACAAAAGTTGACTTGAAGTCTGGATACCACCAAGTACCAATTGATCCAGCAAATGTGTGGAAGACTGCATTTAAATCTAAGGAAGGTTTGTTTGAATGGTTGGTCATGCCTTTTGGCCTAACAAATGCCCCAGCCACATTTATGAGATTGATGAATGATGTGCTTAGACCATTCATTGATTCTTTTGTAGTTGTTTATTTGGATGACATACTCATCTTTAGCAGGACTTGGTCTGAGCATTTGCAGCATGTTGAACAAGTTCTTTCAACTCTGCAAAAACACAAACTTTATGCCAACATTGAGAAGTGTTCTTTTGGTATGCAGAGTATTCAATACTTAGGGTATATCATTGAAACTGAGGGTGTTCATGTTGATTCAGCAAAGATTCAAATAATCTTGAATGAAATTTCTGAAACATCGATGTCCCATCATGTTTCCGGGCAGCATATTTGCCCAGAAATGCACCAAAGACCCTCAAAATTGAAATTTACTAAAACATATGAAATTTTGGAAAAATTAGATTTTAGTATTTTCCCACTTTAATCCTGATCATTCCTCCCCCCTTAAGAGGCAATGGGCCCCATTGCACTAAGCTGCTGCAACAGATGAGGAAATTGTTCTTCAATTTGTTCCTTAGTAAACCACTTGCCTTGTTGAGAATGCTGACCAGCTCGAACCACCCGATACAAAGGAATGTTCTGATTTCTCAAAGTCTTTAAAATGGCTTCAGTAACATGGTCACACTGGACTGGAGCAGTAGTAGAGGGATTTAACTCTGCAGCTTGAATGTGTTCAGTAGCTTGGGAGATATCCAATAAAGGAGGAAAATAGGGTCTCAACAATTCCACATTGAAAACTGGATGCAGTCCCAAAAAGGATGGCAAATTAAGTTCAAAAGCATTCTCACCAACTTGTTTCACAATAGTCTATGGTCCATAACGAAGAGGACAAAGCTTCCTATTTGGTCCATGGAGGCGCTCTTTCTGAAGATGTAACCATACCTTGTCACCAACCTGAAACTGATGAGGAGTTCTATGTTTATCATGTCTTTCCTTATACTTCTGATTACTCTGCTCCAATATCTCATGAACTTGTTGTTGTAGGTGTCTAATGGTATCAATGAATTTTTTTGCTTTATCTACCTCCTTGTCACCATTCAATGGACTACTAGAGTGTAGAGATGGTATTGCTACATCCATAGGTGCCAATGGCTAGTACCCAAGAGAAACCTCAAATGGATTGTGCCCAAATAATGTAAACGCTTCTTTAATTAGTGCTAAATAATGTAAACGCTTGATTGCTCAAACTGGAGCTTTTGTTGTACTCATGATTCGCCCTGAACAAACAAAGTCAGTTGTTCTTAATACACATACTAAGGTAACAGAGAATCAACAAAATCAGATGGATAAAATTTTGTTAGAATATCACAGTGTGTTTACACCACTAGTGGGCATACCAACACACTGTCAAGTCAAGCACTCTATTGATTTAATCCCAGGCACACCGCTACCACATGAGCCAATATATAGGAGGTCAGTTTTGGAAAATGATGAGATTAAGAGACAAATTCAGGAGTTGATTCAGAAAGGACACATTCGTCCAAGTGCTTCACCTTGTGGAAGTCCAATTGTCCTTGCTAAAAAGAAAGATGGGACATGGAGGCTTTGTATTGATTATAGAGCATTAAACAAAATCTCTGTTAAAAATAGATATCCAATCCCTCGAATTGATGATTTGTTGGACCAACTTAGGGGGGCTAAATTCTTTACAAAAGTTGACTTGAAGTCTGGATACCACCAAGTACAAATTGATCCAGCAGATGTGTGGAAGACTGCATTTAAATCTAAGGAAGGTTTGTTGGAATGGTTGGTCATGCCTTTTGGCCTAACAAATGCCCCAGCCACATTTATGAGATTGATGAATGATGTGCTTAGACCATTCATTGATTCTTTTGTAGTTGTTTATTTGGATGACATACTCATCTTTAGCAGGACTTGGTCTGAGCATTTGCAGCATGTTGAACAAGTTCTTTCAACTCTACAAAAACACAAACTTTATGCCAACATTGAGAAGTGTTGTTTTGGTATGCAGAGTATTCAATACTTAGGGTATATCATTGACACTGAGGGTGTTCACGTTGATTCAGCAAAGATTCAAATAATCTTGAATGAAATTTTGGAAACATCGATGTTCCATCATGTTTTTGGGCAGCATATTTGCCCAGAAATGCACCGAAGACCCTCAAAATTGCAATTTACTAAAACATATGAAATTTTGAAAAAATTAGATTTCAGTATTTTCCCACTTTAATCCTGATCAAACCCGTAGTCTCTTCCACTAGCGAACCAGCTACAAGCATGACAAAGCCAGACATCAAGTACCTCAGTCAAAAAATAAAAAGAAAAGAAAAAAAGAATAAGAGTTCTGATGGCAAAAACCACTGTGTGGTGGTGTCAGAACCAAAAATAGTAAAAATAAATAACATATCCAAGGGTGAAAACCTCTCTGAGGTGCCCAAGGATAAGGTACTTGATCATCTCCCAAGTTACTTTCAAGACAGATCTTCAGTGCTTGTAGAGCTAACACAAGCAGTCAACTTGGGAATAGATGAAACTTCAAGAATAGATGAAACTCCGCAGATAGTGCACTTGGCTTAGTCCTTGTCACCTCTAGAAAAAGAAGCATACACCAAGTTCTTACAAAGGAAGAAAATTAATTTTGCTTGGACTTATTCAAATATGCCAGGATTGGACACTAATCTCATTATGCATCACTTTTCCATAGCTCCAGGTGTGAAACCAGTCAAACAAAAGTTGATAAAAATGCATCCTCATATAGCTCTTTTAGTCAAAGTAGAATTAGAAAAACTCCTCAGTGCAGGATTCATAAGAGCTATTGATTATGCCAAATGGATATCCAATATTGTACCAGTTTCAAAACGTGACAAATCCATTCGCATCTGCACAGACTTTAGAGATCTCAATAGAGCATGCTCAAAGGATGATTTTCCACTCCCAAACATAGACATGATAGAGGACATGACCATGGGTTATGAGATCTATTCCTTGATGGATGGTTTTTCTGGGTATAATCAGATCAAGATAGCTCCTGAAGACCAAGAAAATATTGCATTCACTTCTGCATGGGGAACCTATTGCTGGAACGTTATGCCATTTGGATTGAAGAACGCAAGAGCTACCTACCAAAGAGCTATGACAACTATCTTTCATGACATGATGCATAAGAATATGGAAGATTATATGGATGACACCTTGGCTAAATCTAAGAAAAGAAATACACACTTAGGTGATTTGGAAGTCATTCTAGATCGTATGGAGTAGTTTGAATTAAGGTTAAATCCAAAAAAGTGTGCATTTGGTGTTACCTCTGGAAAACTTCTGGGATTCATTATTTCAGTAAAGGGAATAGAGGTAGACCCTAAAAAGGTCTAACCAATCATGGATATGCCACCTCCTAAAAACATCAGTCAAATGAGGAGTCTTCAAGGACGCCTTCAATCTATAAGGAGGTTCATTTCACAATTGGTAGATAGAGCTCAACCTCTTAATAAGAACTTGCATAAAGGAGTTAAATGTATCTGGAACGAGGATTGTCAGAAAAGTATGGACCAAATAAAACAATACTTGGAAAATACCCCTATTTTAATGCCTCCTATCCCTGGAAAGCCACTCATTCTATATGTTCAGCAACAAAATCTTCCTTGGGGGCATTACTGGCTCAACTTGATGAAAATGGGAAAGAAACAACAATATATTACATCAGTTGGACTCTTGTTCAATATGAGGTTAATTACACCAGTATTGAAAAAGCTTACCTTGCAGTGGTGTTTGCTTCCCAAAAGTTGCGACATTACATGCTTGCGCACACAATACACCTCATAGCAAAAATTGATCCTCTCAAGTATTTGCTCGGTAAGGCTGCTCTCACAGGTAGACTTGCTAAATGGATGATGATTCTTTCAAAATTTGACATAGAATACGTTGAGCATAAAGCTATAAAAGGACAAGCCATTGCGGACCAATTGGATGATTTCCCAATTCAAGACAATGTACCAATTCAAGTTTCCTTTCCAGATGAGCACATCATGTACATGACTAAGAGAACATGGAAGATGTTCTTCAATGGCTCTTTTATGAAAAATGGCTCAGGAGCTAGAGTGTTGTTTGTTTCTCCTCATGGTTACACAATTCCTAAGTCATACAAACTATTGTTCCCATGTACAAACAATATTGCAGAGTATGAAGCTTTGACAAATGGGCTCAAAATGGCTATAGAATGGAGAATCACAGAGCTACATATCTATGGGGATTCACAGCTGATAATCAACCAGGTTAATGAAGAATATCAAACAAAAGATGAAAAATTGGTACCTTATAAGAAAATGATTGATTCATTGAGACAGTATTTCACATTCATCACATTTCAACAAATCCCTAGAGCAGAAAATAAAGCAGTTGATGCTATGGCTACACTTGCTTCACTCCTCCAATTAGAACAACATGAGTCTAGATTTGAATTCCTAGTGGAAGAGCTACATTATCCTATCTATGACTCCCAAGAAAGCCATGTCATTTGTACCCTTGTTGGTCGTGACTCATCCTGATATGGTGCCATTTACTCATACCTTCATGATGGCATTATCCCTGATACTTTTAACCGCTCTGAACACAAAAACCTTACCCAAAATGCCTCTCGCCATACCCTTATCTCTGGTGATTTGTATAGGAGGGGTCTAGATGGGACACTTTTTAGATGCTTAGAAAAGGAGGAATCCAATCAAGCGTTAGTTGACATTCACAAGGGCATCTGTGGGGGACATTCCAGTGGTCTTGCCAAGGCCCAAAGGTTGCTTAGGGTGGGGTACTATTGGCCTACCATGTAGATGGATGCAGTAGCTTTTGCAAAATCCTGTGAAAAGTGTCAAAAACATGGTCACCTGATACATGCTCCAGGCAGGGAGCTTATTCCTTCTATTTCTCATTGGCCATTTCAGTGCTGGGCCTTTGACCTTGTTGGGCATATTCATCCCAACTCATCAGGTTGACACAAATTTATCATCACTACTACTGACTACTTTAACAAATGGGTAGAAGTTGTTCCACTTTTTGTTGCCTCGGGCAAGACAGTTTCTCTTT
Source organism: Chamaecyparis obtusa (assembly GCA_027943335.1). NCBI lineage: Eukaryota > Viridiplantae > Streptophyta > Pinopsida > Cupressales > Cupressaceae > Chamaecyparis > Chamaecyparis obtusa. Next base: position 172,903 of record BSBK01005594.1, on the reverse strand, counting down.
TCATCCTAAACCATATCATCTATTGATATGGCGTACCTTCTGAGATTATCACTAACGATGGAGGTCAATTCAAAAATAAGGATCTAAAGCAACTTTGCAAATAATTCAAGATTAAACAACATTGGTCCTCCATTTACTTCCTACAAGGAAATGGACAAGTAGAGGCTTCAAATACAACCATTCTCAAAATTCTCCATAGAACAGCTCACAAGAATGGTAGAGATTGGCATCTATAGATAAATCCAACCTTATGAGATTATAGAATGAGTATTCGTACTCCTACAGGGGCTACTCCTTTTGCCCTTACTTATGGTGCTGAAGCAGTGTTACCTTTAGAGGTGGAGATTCCTTCCCTTAGAGTTTCCCTCAAAGGTCTAGTTACAGATGAAGACTACCACACCATGAGACTCCAAGAATTAGAACTTCTAGATGAAAAGCGTAAAGCATCATTTGATCACATGAGGGTTTACCAAAAGCGTATGTCCAAAGCATTCAACAAGAAGGTTCGCCCTAGAGAATTTCAAGTGGGAGATCTTGTCTTATGAGAAAACCCTAAGAACCAACAACATAGAGAGCAAAAGGGCAAATTTGAACCTAATTGGCTTGGACCTTATATCATTACTACTACTTTTGGGATAGGTGCTTATTTGTTATCTACTGCAGAGGGAGAGCAGCTCCCTGATCCTATCAATATCTTGCACCTGAAGAAGTTCTATCCATGATGTCTGTTATGTCTGGGGGCATCCTTTGTACGTATTTATGGAGCCTGAAAAAATTCCAAAAAAATTCATATATGATGCTGAAAAAATCCTAAAAAGCATATAAAGTCTTGAAAAAAATAAAAAATTGCAAAAAATTCAAAAAAATAGAAAAAGTGCCTTGGTGAAAACCTGGAAACAGGCACCTTGGTAGCAAAAATACAAAAAAAATTGAAAAAATCAAAAAATCTGTCAAGTGGTGAAAACCTGGAAATAGGTGCTACTTGAGGCCTTTGCACCCTTGTTTCTTAGCATGTGTCCTCGACACTTAGCCTTTCTCCATCATGCCTTGTCCTTATTGCCTTGGTTTGGAATTGGTCTTTGTCTTTGTCTAGGGGGCATAACTGAGTTAGCTTTGGTCTCTTAGATGCATCCGTCTTTAGGAAATCTTGCAAACAGTGTTTTCCAACATCACCCCAACTATGTTTTGTAACACTACCCTCGCATCAAGTGTTTCTCAACACTTATCATATATCCTACCCACAGTCTATCATGATATGATATTTTCCACTGGAAGATGTGATACTCAAAGTTTGATTCTATGACCTACACAAATGCACTTAAACACTTGACTCACTAAGACTTTCTTGACTTTATTTCTTTGTGTGCTGTCTATGATGATTTCTTTGATGAGTGTTCTCTCCCTAATAGTTTTTGATGATGCCGAGCTAGAAGATTGGGGGCACAAGGACATGTTTTTTTTGTTTTCTGCTTATGGGTATATTTTGTTGATCTTAACTGTCATGAGCATTTATGCTTGTTCCAATTGACACTAGGATCTACAATGTATTATCCTTGACTATTTTTCAAGTGCATGCTTATAATCATCTTGACTTTCTTGTGTCTTGATGCAAGCATAATCTTGCTATACTAAACTTAGGGAACCTCACTACACTAGTCATCTTGACCTACATGTCTTTGATGCTTAGGTGGGATTCCCACATATCTATCTGATACAGATCATATTCATATACCCATAATCATACTAGTGTGGATTGTATGATCTTATGACGCTACCAATAAAGCTCGATGATGATTATTAGAGTCTAATGGCTTTGTGACCTTGCAAGTAAACCACTTTTCATAGTAGCTTGCATTCTTAAGTTCATGTTAGTTTAGTCTTGCATCTTGCATATGGAGAGAGCTCTCCTTTCATCTTTTGGACTTTTAATCAACTGTAGCCACGTTTTGATCCTCATTTCCTTATCTTCTTTCATGATCTCAATCAAAATTTCCTATCTTAAACAGTTGATTGATTTTGAGGCATCCTCTTTCTTGAGGCAAATTCTCTTTCCTCTTTCCGTTTCTTTTCACCTCTTTCAAACTTCTATCTTCCATTCGCTTTCACCTCACTTCTTTTCTTCTAATTCAACCTTGGGGCATAACCTTTCATGATGATCTACCTTGGTTCTGTGATCCTTATATCTTTCATCTTACATCAAGAACCTTATCTTTAGTGATTTGATCAAATTTATCAATTTACTATTTCTCCTCTACCTGATTTCAATTTCGATTCCGAGGGGACAGTACCTATCAAACTTCAATCCTTGATTCAACTTATCAATCAAACCTTGAGATTCTTATCTCTTATTTGAGACTTGACAATCACCTATTTACAGGTATGTTGGCCTTGTCTTTTTTCAATCAGCTTATCTTTGTCCTAATGTGTTCTCATCCGTCGAACACACGTCTAGGTTGTTTTGTGATCCCAAATCGATCTCACATTCACCAAAGATGGGCAAATGTATGCACCCTAAAATGGTCGCCTAGACTTTGGGCCCCATTCTTCAATTTATCAAATGATGGAACCAATTTATCAATTTTCTGGATCAATATTTTTCAAATCAAATCAATTTCCTTGATCAAATTCTAATTTTATCATTTGTTCGATTATATTCTATGGGCTAACCATTTTATCCTAATTCTTTATTTAATTAAAAATAATTCCCTCCCCTTTTATTAAATAAAAAGCCCCCACTTTCCTCTTATCCTAAGTTGCACAAATAAAGCATTATTCTTATTTTATAAAAAGGAGAAAATGCCTTTTTATCTCACATGAGGCTCAAAAGTCAACACTTCTTTCTCATTGGAGGAGACTTGTGCACATGGATTGATCCCTCTTTCAAACTCCACCCTTGATCAAATCTTTTGCCTCTTAATCTCCATCATCCATTGATTCTCATTTCTTATAAAAGAAGAGTTCTCTTCTCATTCTAGAATCCAACTTTTGAATACTAATCTTATGCTGTAGGATTTCTTGGTGACTTTGGAGCTTTGGAGATCTTCTTGCATTCTAGCTTTCATTCTTGCATCATAGCTTCATGTTTATGCTTTCTTAGTTTAGATTTCCTTTCAAGTTCTATTTTAGCTCACATAGCTTAATTAGAAAGGCTTGTAATACTTTCATTTCCATAGCATAGTTGCATTCTTGCATCTTCATTTCTAGCATAGTTGCATTGCATTTTCATCTTGATTCTTGAGGATATTGGCATTCTTGCCCTTGTCTCTTTGAATCTCCCATTGTGTGGTTTACTAGCAAGGTTGCATGCTTCATAGCTCTAGCTGAGAGCACTATACATATCCTTGTGACTCCATGCCTAGGGAGCTCTAGATCGCTTTCTCAAGGTTTCCAATCCATAGATTCTCTTGGAAGTAATGACTTAAAGAAGTGCACATCTTAGTGTGTACAAAAGACACTTCATCTTGGATTGTGAGGCTATAGTGACATTAGGAGTAATTATGTTAATGTCTTGATAGTTGGCTCATGGGATAGTCTTTTCAGCGAGAGGGCTATCAAAAAACTGGGAGAGCTCATCATCATCCTGCATTGAAAAAGAATGAAATTGCTTAAGACAAAGTTTGCAAAGCTAACTCTCCCATAGGATATTTAATGTTTAACCTTGTGGACATTGAAATTTCTTGTTCTTCTGATTTAGATTTGGTGTTAAAATTTTAGCATAAAAGTGTTTTTATACAAAAGTTAATATTATGATGCAGAAGCATTAAAGGAGTATGAATAATCATTCTTGTAGATTTGTTTTGTTTTGCAATATGGGTGCAATGCCAAATTCCTTAATGTGTGTCAACATCTTAGAAAAGAATGGTAAGAATAAATTAGGGTAGGTGAATACTAAATGCCTCTCAAGTGAAATAAATTGATCCACTCTCCACTAGTTTGCTTCAATTCATTTGAGTGTCCGGGCAAGTAGTGTTGAATAAGGATTTGTGGCAGGAAGCGCTTGAGAAAGGAATGAAGTGGCATGCATGGAGAGGTGAGGGGGGAAAGTTAATATCATTTGTTGTGTAAAAGAATAGAGAAGTTAAAATTTTAAAAAAGTGAAAGCTCGATTAGAATTGGGGAGTGCTATGTAGGAGTTAGAGGGGTTGGCGAGTGACATCATCCTAGGAAAGATGACATAATTTGTCTTATATGTTTTCTAAGAAATGATTAAAGGGGAAGGTGTTATGGAGAAAAACATAGGCTTTAGTCCTTTTAATTTAGAATTAAGTTTCTTTTGTAATGGCAGATGTTAGGGCATAAAAGCATGGGGGCTTCATTGATGGGGAATTACCTTGTCACATGCATTCATATTGGGGTGTCTAAAATGGGCAAAAAGTAGGACAATATATTGCTTATATAGTTAGGATTAAGAGGGTTTATAGAGGAAAAGGGGTGTGTGGGGTATTAGGTGGGTATTGGAGGGGGGTGATAAAAAAAGGAGTTTGGGGAAATCTTTTTTGAAATGGCAATATTCTTTAGTATGCCATGAATGCACGTAAAATAAGTTATCTTTGTTATTTTCTCTTGCACATGTTGTTTTGTGTTTAATCCCCTTTGCATCAATGGAATAAAATCCAAAAGATTCTAAGTGTGCAGGTAGATTTGTCATTACAGAAAAGATTCTAAGAGTGAAGAAGGTGAAGTTATAGAAAATGACAATGATGCAAGCAGTGAAGAAAATGCAATATCAGTAATGGTTATGAATGATCATTTGGTGAAGGTATTGTCAAGAATAGGAAGGAAGCTAGAGATTTTTGCCCCATATTCAATTGAAATCTGAATCTTGAAAATTAACTGATTAGATAAACAAGATGGAAGAGTCTTTTGAATTCAAAGAAGTTGAATACCCTAACAAAGTGAGATTTGCAAAGACCAAATTGAAAGAACATGTTGTTATTTGGTTGAAAGAGGAGCAACTTGAGAAAGGAATAAGAGGTAAAGACAAGATTACTAATTGGGATAGAATGGTAGAGAAAATGAAAATCCATTTCATTCCAATTGATTATGAACTAGACTTGTTAAAGAAGATGCAAATTCTCACGCAAGGAGGAAGAACTATGAAAGAATATACATGAGAGTTTCATAGGATATTAATCTAGACTGGTAATTCGAAGGTCAACAAAGAGAAGGTAATTTGTTACATTAATGGGTTGAAGCCACTTATACATGAAGAGATGGATTTGGTGAGAGTTTACACAATGGAAGATGCATATCAATTTGCCTTGAAGATAAAAGAAATATTGAACAAGAAATTTGAGAATAAGCAAAGTAGAAGAGGCCAAGATGAAAATAAAGAGAGAAGATCATGTGGAGATTGAAATGAAAATCCAAAACAAAAAAATAAAAAAAATGAAGACCAAGGAAGCAACAAAAATTAAAGACATCGGGATTCACACGGTCCTAGAGATCAAAGTTCAATAGGTAGAGGAAGATTGGGTAGAGGTTTTGGAAGAGGAAATTACAAGATAACTTATTTTGAATACGTAGAAGAGGGACACAAAGCGTATGAATGTCCAAAATGTGGAAACAAAAGGAAAAAAAATGAAGCAAATGTGAGTTGCAAATGTGAATGAGGAAGATGCTAAGTCATCAAAATTAGAAGATGCAGAAATGGAGAAACACTTGTTGCAAGAAGAGTCTTGTTGAATGCAAGACAAGAATCAATTTAAAGGAAAATTTTATTTTAGACAAGATGCAAGTGTAAGGGTAAGGCATGCAATGTCATTATTGATGGTGCAAGTACAAACAATATTGTTTCAGAAGAAATGGTAAGCAAATTTCAGATAGAAAGAAGAAGGCACCTGCATCCATGATGATCAAAAAGTTTTGGTGAGTGAATAATGTTTAGTTAAGTTTAAGATAGGAGATTACCATGATGAGATCTTATGTGATATAATGTCAATGAATATTTTTCATATGCTATTGGGAATACTATGTCAGTTTGATGAGAATGAAATGCATGACAGTTATGCAAACACATATATATTGATGAAGGATGGAGTTTGACACAAATAAAATCCCTTGAGAAATAATGATGAAAATGTATGTAAGAACATTGGTAGTTTTTTTCTTAATGGAGTTAAAGAATTAGTCAAAGAGGATGAAGATTATGATTTTATCATACAAGTTGTAGCAATTTTGATTACATTCCAAAAGGACAGAATGACAGTGTTAGTGGGGAAGGAAAAAGAGATAAGACCTAATTTTTGTGAGAGCATTTTTTAATCTAATAAAAATATTGACACAGGGAAGGATGTTGTAGTGATTAACACATTGGGAGATGAAGGTACAAGTGAAAATGAATATGATTAAGTAAAGGTTGATTTGTTTGGTGGTCTTTTGAGTGATAAATATGTTGTTAAATATGAAGATCTTGTAACTTATAGTTTGTTGCAAGATGGGAACGATGAATCCCTTGATTATTTTACTAACATTGATGTGAATGCTGAGGAGAAAGAGTTTGCAACTGGGCCTTGTCTTTTAGAAGACATAGAGAACGAGGAACATAATGTTGTAGAGGAGAAAGATTATGGCAAAAATGTTGTAGTAGCTTCAAGAAAATAAGTAATGCATAAACTTGATTATTTTACTAAAGAGGATGACATTGAATTTTTTTATCTTTCAAAGTTTCCTAGTACATATTGGTAGGAAATGGATTATTTATGGTTGTAAAGCCAAATTCATCAACGTGTGCTGACATCCTAGAAAATAATTGTAAGAATTAATTAAGGTCATGTGGATACCAAATGCCTCTCAAGTGAAAAAAAATCAGTCCACTCTCCACCATTTTGCTTCAATTCATTTGAGTGTTTGGATAGGTAGTGTTGAATAAGGATACATGGCAAGAAGTTCTTAAGAAAGGAATATTTTCCTTCTAAAATCTAAATATGAGTTACAAAGAGTGACAACTAAGGTGATAATAGAGGAAGTGGTCTTCATGGAGAGTCAAGGGAAGGAAAGTTGAAATAAGTGATTGCATAGAGGAAAAGTGGAGAATAGGGAAGCTGAAATTTTAAAAAGGAGAAGGCCTGATTAGAATGGGGGATGTCGTGTAGGAGTTAGAGGGATTGGTGAGTGGCACCAGCCTAGGAAAGATACCATAATTTGTCTTAAATATATTTGTAGAAAAAATATTAAATGGGGAAGGTGTTATGCAATAGAGAATAGGCTTGGGTCTATTTAATTTGAAATTAAGTTTGTTTTGTAGTGGTAAATTTAGTACATAAAAGAGGGTAGAGAAATGGGTAGAGAGAAGATATGGGAGATGTAGGATAATTTTAAGTTTGTAATTTGAGAAGTGATTTTGTTTTGTTTTTTATCAAGAAACAAGTAGGTTTTGAAGGGACCTGAAACCCTTTTATAAAACATTGTTACAAGGATAAACATATTAAATCTAGCATCAAAAAGAAGAAAAAAAAGTAGTAACAAGACAACAGACAAAATAAAATCTAGTTAAGATTCTTGAGAGCCCCTGTTGCCTCTACCTCGAACTGAGTCATATTGAGAGCAATATTTTTCAGATCCAGAATGTCTTGGTTGGTGGCTTTCTTCTTCAAATCATCTCTAGTCCTTTTGGAAGGACTAGTGATCTCATCTTGCCTTTCTTAATCGATTCCACATCAACCATTGCCCCATAATGTTGAAGGCCTTCAAGTTTTCCAGCCATAGTATTGATACTCTCTACAAAATTCTTAACCACTTTGTGGTTATAGGTAACAAGAGATATGAGATTGTCATTAATATTTTGAAACTTATTTTCTAGATGTTTCTGTCTATCATCATAATCCCTTTGGAAATTCTCTTCCAACTTAAGAATCGTATTGTTAAAATCCATCTTGGGATCATTAATAGTATTAACAGTATTTTTCTTAAAATCAACAATAGATTTCCTTTCTTCTACAATCCACTATTCAGCATTGTAGTTGTCCTATTCAATTTTAACCGCGTGGATCTTTATATTGATCCCTTTGATTTAATTGAAACTCTATTAATGTATTTTGAAATTGTCCACCATAGCGTCATTGGCTATGGCAAGAACATCATCAGGGATTTCCCTATCCAAGATGAGACAAGGTGAATTCACATTAAGATCCATGGGAAAGGGGGTTCTCTCGACCCTATTAGTGATAACAACAAAATTTTCAAGAATCATAGGATAGGACAACCCCAAGTCAAAATTAGTCACAGAAATAGGGAGTTTTCAAGCCTTCTTATAATTTTGGACTTTCTTCTTTTTCTTCTTAGGCTCTGAATCCAACTCATTCATTTTTAGTGTCCCAATCCTCCTCATTAGAGCATCAACTCTCAAACTCCTCATCCCCAGTATACAGTTCATAGGAAGATTCAAGGACCACTAAGGAGGGAGAGGGTTGAGACTTAATTTATTTAAAAAATAATAACAACAAACCCTTGTAAAGGACTAGGCTTTTCTTATTTTTTCTATGTTCCTTAATGTTATCATTAATGGAAGCTTACAGATAAAAAGGAAAAGAGATCTGCACTTTGTGCCTAAAATGGTTCAACAAGACAAAATGATGCCCAAAAGCCCTAATATAACGACCATCTAGATTTTTGATTTGTTGCTTCAATTGTGAAATTAATAAAATTGAGATGAATTTGATTTCTTTAATAAATGGATTAATGTGTGTTCTCAAGTTTGTTGCGTGATTGATCTTAGCCTCAATTTCTCTTGCACCTATTCATTTGTATTTAATCCCCTTTGTGTCAATGTATATTTTAGGAAAGTTTAAAGCAATGACATTAGTCAAGGGTTTTGGGTTCATTTCATGTAGGTTTTGAGATTGATTTTCTCCAATTTTAGTTATTATGTAGTCTACTCATTATGGCACGATCAGTCACTTTGAGAGGTTATAGAAGGTTCACCTTGACAAAGAGTTAAGCTTCAAGTTGTTGGGTTAACTTGTCAATTCCTCTCATTTACCAAATCAAATTATAATGAGCTCGAAGGGATGACATAGTTGGTTAAGGGATTTGGACTCATCCCATGTATATCTCAAGACTGATTCTCTCCACCTCGATCTATCTAGTAACTAGCTTGTTTTGGTTCAATTGGTCACCTTGAGGGGTTATAATGAGGGCTTGTCAAAGAGATAAGCTCTTATATTCTACATATTTATAAAATATTGTATCAAAAAATATCCTAGTATTCAATTTGAAGCTATTTTATTTGTTACATAAACATTTTCTTTCTTTTTATTTTTACCATTGGGAGGAATTGGTAGGATAGTCCAGCAACCCATAGTTCAACTCTTTGGGAGGGCAATACCCCATTTAACCTCTCAAATATACAAATCAAGCCCAAATTATCCTATGACCAGGTTAATTTGGATAGAAAGAACCGACCTTGAGAACTATATGGGACGATCCTAAAGCCCTTAACCAACACACCACTCATTCGAGACCTATATTTTATTTTATTATTTGTATGTAAATTTTATTATTATTTTTAAAATTTAGTCATTTATTATTTTTCTATAAATATTTTTTTGTATTTTTGCTTTGAAAAATATAGTAAATATTTTTTATTTAATTTATCGGTAAAAGGCCTTAGCCATAAAGTTTTATTAATGTTTAAAATTCAAATACATTAACCTCCATTCAAAATGAGCACTGGTAGGAAATATCGGGGAAAAGAAAACCTCTAGTCTTGCCCAGGACTAAAGTCCAAAGAAAATTAAAAAAGTTTAACATATAGAGGCATTCCTCTATTTACGAAAATTTTAAGTATGAGGGCATTCCCTCATTTTACAAAGTTGGAAATTAATTTCTCGAGGTATTCCTCAATCTATTACAGAAAAACATGTATCTTCCATCTTTGATTGATGTTCATCTTAACTGAGTTATTCACAGTTTGTAGGTGTTGTAGTTAAAACTCGCAAACACTTGTTTCTTGCCCAAGATCGATATTAGCTTAATCATGAAGAAAAGGAGAAAAGGATATCACTAGATATGATATCTTGATATATATATATATATATATAGGAAGATTATTTTCTTATATTAAACTATCATGCAATAAACATAATCTAGCTTTAAGGAATGAAAACAAAACTACATCAATATTGTGATCCTCTCATAGATGGCTAGCAAATATAATTAATATTTATATCACTAAGCCTTAATTATCACCGTTCTTTAATATAGATATTTGAAAATTTTGTTGTTGCTATCCTGCTACAACTGCAAATTTAATTGATATAGATGTGTATTTGATAATTTGATAATCCTGCATACCTTACACCTACTAGCAGTCCAATCCAATATGAAAATTTATGATTATGTTGTCTATTAACAATGTTCGTGTCAAATTAAAGTTATGGTCTTAACCAACTCTCTTAAAACTGATATTTAGAGACTTATTCCATCTTAAAATATTCTATTTATAGAAACCAACTTAATATAGACTATTATTAGAGGCCACCCGAAGGGTTGTTATGAAAATTGTACACACAAAAGTAGTGCACTTCTATGGATCCTTACATGCAAGGAAACTCAAGAATGAGCCCTCACAAATCGATCCATAGCTCTCTATGCATGGAGTTGCAAGATTATGGATTTGCTCTCAGCTAGAGCTATTGAGCTTGTGACCTTGCTAGTCAACCACACAATGAGAGATTCAAGTGAAGACAAGGGCAAGAATGCCAATATCTCCAAGAATCACTATGAAATGCAATGTAATGCAACTAAAAATGAGGATGCAAATATGCAAAAGTATTCTATGAAAAGGAAAGAACAAGTGTTACAAATCCTTCCTATTTAGACTATGTGAGATTAATCTATTGCATAAAAGGAAATCTACACTAAGAATGCCATTATCATGCAACTATGGAAGCAAATATGAAACTAAATGAAACGCAACAACAAAGATCTGCAAAGCTTGGATGCAAGAGTGTCTTCAAAGAAAGCTCCAAATGACCTAGAAAACCTGCAGCATAACATTAGCATAAAAAAGATGGATATGCAAATGAAGGAGAGAGCTCTCCTTTTATAAGAAATGCAAAGGAATGGACCATGAAGATTAAGAGGCAAAAGTCTCAATCAACGGTGGAGCTTGAAAGAGGAGCAATCCATGTGCACAAGTATCCTCCAATGAGAAAATAGGAGTTGACTTTATGTCCATATGAGACAAAAAGTGCTTTTTTCCTTTTTATAAAATAGGAATAATGTTTTATTTGTGCAACTTAGGATAAGAGGAAAAGGTGGTGCTTTTTTATTTAATAAAAGGAGAGGAAATATTCCTTTTAAGTAAATAAAGACTTAGGATAAATGGTTAACCCATAGGATAAAAATCCAATATATGATCGAAATTAAGACTTGATCAAGAAATTGATAATGTTGAAAATATTGATTATTGATAAAAATGATTCAGGATTGATAAATCAAATAAATGGGGCCCAAAGTCTAGGTGACCATTTTAGGGTGCATACAAAAATAACCCATTATCCATCTACTGCATTCATAAATTAAAAATCAAATTGAAGTGCTACTCCTAATTCTTCTATAGTCCAAGACTATCCCGGTCATTATATAAACATGTTTTACTTGAGAAAATTAGATGTTGATAATAAAATCGTCACAAATCCATGTATGCTAATTCCAAAAGGAACTAAGAGGGAAACTAAGATTCTCTATACTTGGGAAGAATAATCCTAGACCCCTCAAACAAATGAGATTTTTATCGGCTGAGACAAGAACAAAAGGTTCATAAACTGAGAAAAGGAGCAAGGATAGGAAACTAAAAAGAAGAGAGACCAGAGAGACCTTACTTAAACAAATGAAGAAAAGAAGGTGTTGAATCCACACAATCTGGGCTTCTGAGTATATATATATATATATATATATTGTTATCCCCAACTGGTGATGGTGATGAAGACCGAGATTAGAGGTATACAAGATTATAGAAGGATTAGATCAGTTTTTATTTTGTCATTGATGTCAAGCAATTGATTTCTAGTTTATATTGAGTTTCCATATCATTAGGAGTATGATATAAGTTGAGTGAGTTAAGGAAAAAGAGGAAGTGAAAAGTAATGAAGGAGTTAATGAAGTTGAAGAACTTAATTGGGTAGCTAATAAAGATCAGACAATGATAAGGTAATAATGGTTTATTTGTTATCTACTTTACATTTGATGATATCAAGTCAGTAAAGGAGATTGGACAAGAAGTGAGCAAGGTTAGAAAGTTGAAAAGGCAAAGAAAATAGTTTAGTTACCAAGCAGGAAGAGGTTATTTAGTAAAAAGAAAGTAATTTTCGATAAAGAGAAAGGAAGCCAAGACATCAAGTGAAAGGAGTTAATTACCGAGAAAAGAAAACATAATTTTGGTTGAAGGAAAAGAAAGGGCACCGAGCACAAAACAAAAAATAAATACAAGGATCAAAACAACATTTAATGAAGAGCCACAGTGATTTGGAAGATTCCAAGGATGAAGAAGAGTTAGTTAAAGAGATCTACGATTGGGAAAATTCAAGGTGATGATCTATGGTAAAGATTTAAGTTATAAAAAGTGAAGGTACAAGTCCAAAAAAAGTTTGAGTTCTGAGGTGATGATAACAAGTTTTACCGAGTGTCAAGTTCATTGAATCAATTCAAGAGGATGATCTGACGATTTAGAATAAACAAAGGAAAATCTAATCAGACAGATTAAGAGGCAAAATATAGTCTATATAAAGGATGAAATTGAATGAAAAACAAGCTCACTAGTTGAAGCATTGATGTGTTTCCGAGTGATGAACTGAAGAAGAAAAAGGTGCAAATCTGAGTCTAAAATAGAGATTGATGAAGTGTTGAGGCCAGTGAATAGTGAAGGAATGAAGTGAGGACAAAGAGCGCACAAGGGATCTGACTAAGCAAGAGGTAGTTGCAAATTTACAAATCAAATTTTATATTATTTCTTATTAACATTTGTAGCAAGAAAATCTATTAACCAAGTGGACTTAACAGTCTTATTGTAAATCCTTGAGAGAGATGTCATTCTAGAAGAGTGTTCAAATCCCTTTAACTAGGCTACTCCTAACAGGGTGAAGATCCTAATAGATCTGAGACAAATCCCCTAATAGGGTCACATTTAACAATGTGCATTGTAATCTTTAACAAGATTGGCTCTTAATTGAGCATACTTCAAAAGAGTATTTTGATTGGTGGGTGACAATTCCCACAGTGGCTTTTCCCAAATTGGGTTTCCACATTGAATACTGGTGTCAAATGTGTTAAATGTTTATTGTGCAAGTTATTTGTTGATTACTTAAAGTTGCTGATTGAAAAATTTAATTTATTGTTGTTATCGGTTACTATTGAAGTTTATCTTGCCGAGTTGAACTAGAGTTAAAGTTTTTAAGGTTTAAAGAATCATTGATTACTAATTCACCCCCCTCTCAGTAATCTAGCAATTGGTATCAGAGCGAAGGTACTCTAAAGGGATAAGTTTAAAAGACTTGAGTAAAAGATCCGAAGATGTATAAGAGGGAGGCACCAAAGTTGAATAGGGATAACTTCTCTACATGGAAAAGTAGGATGAGGTTGCACATATCTAGAATTGGAGAGTATGCATTATTCTATCTTGAAAATGAGTATTCACCACCACCATTTGGGCCTATGACAGTTGAACAAATAAGAGAAAGGCAAGATCACACACAAGTTATGATTGAGATATCTTCTACTCTCACTGACTTAGAGTTTAATGATCTTAAAGGATGTGATATAAAAAAAATAGATGTGGGACAAGCTTGCGTTGGTATATGGTGGAGATCAGCATGTTCAGAAGGCAAAAGTTGAAAGCCAAATTTGATTCTATGAGAATGAGAGAAGGTGAAGATGTTACACAATACAATACAAGATTGAAGGAATTTGTGAGTGCTATCAGAGGTGTTGGAGGACATATTGAAGAAGATGTAACAAGAAAATTGTTGAGGACATTGTTGCCTATATATGCCATCTGAGTGTTTGTAATACAAGAACTGAGATCCATTCCTTAGATGCTTGTTTCATTGGATGATACAATTGGTAAGTTGATTGCTTTTGAGCTAAATGATTTTGACAATAGTTTACCTGCCACTACTAAGATTGAATCTGCATTCAAGTAATCTTTGAACATTGGAAATTCTAGAGAGTCTAGATCAAGTGATGGTTATGCAAACAGTACAAGGTGAAAGGTTTCACAATTGCAAGAGTGATCTAGAAAGTTTATTTGAAGAGGAAAGACACCAAGAAGAGTTTAAAGCCTTACTAGCTAAGAGACTACTGAGAGGAAAAGGCAAATACCAAGATAAACTATCTTTGAAATGTTTCAATTGCAACAAGATTGGTCATATTGCATATAGATGTCCTGACAATAATAGTGATGAGATGAAAGACAATCGAGATAATAACAAAATAGAGAACATATTCACGAGATACTGATATTTCAAGAGAAAAGGTAAGAAGTCATGCTACATTGTTGAAGAAGGACTAACCGATGATGATTCAGATAATGATGAAGGTAAAGAGGTTATGTATGTTTCTATCAAGGATAATTCTGATGAAGAAAGGTATGAAGAAGAAAAAGCCCCAATTTCTCATGTTAGTAAAAAGGATACATGGATAATAGATAGTGGATGTTCACATCATATGACTGGTGACACACATAAGTTCATTACTATGGAAGATCATGATGGAGGTTATGTTAGACTTGGTAATGATGCTCCATGTCTTGTGAAAGGTAAAGGTTCTATAATTATGTTGGATAATACACAATGTGATGATGTCTATTGGGTTGAAGGACTAAAGTATAATATGTTGAGTGTGGCACAACTGAACAACACAAGTAAGCATTTCTTATTTGCTAAAGTTGAGGATGTATGGTTATGGCATAAGAGATTATGTCATGTGAATTTTGACAACTTAATTAAGGTGAGAAAAAAGAATAGAGTAAGAGGTCTATCGAGACTGGACAAATCTAAAAATGTCATGTGCAAAGGATGTCAAGTGGTAAGATGACAAAGTCAAGTTTTGCAAGAAAATATTACACTACACAAGGAATTTTGGAGTTCGTGCACCCTAACCTATGTGGACCTATGAGAACACAAAGTTATTATGGTGATAGATATTTCATTTTATTTGTTGATGATTATTCAAACATGATGTATGTCATGTTTTTGAAGGATAAATATGAAGCTTTTCAAATGTTAAAGTGGTACAAGGCAAGAGTTGAAAAGGAGACTGGAAGACAATGTAAGTGTCTGAGATCTGATAGAGGATGTGAGTTTACATCTGATAAGTTTACACTTTTCTACAATGAACATGGAATAAAGAGACAAATGTTTGCATCGAGGACACCACAAAAATGGTATAGCAGAGAGGAGAAACATATCCATTATTGATTGTGCAAGGACATTGATTATTGAGAAGGGTGTATCTCAAACATTTTGGACAGAAGCAGTTAGCACTGCAACTTATACAATAAATCGAGTACAACTTGAGAAAGGTACTAACAAGACTCCATATGAAATCTGGTATGGTCACAAACTGAATGTAAGTTATTTCAAAGTATTTGGAAGTAGATGTTACATTCTAAAGGATGCTAGAGATGGAAAGTTTGATCATAAATGTGATGAAAGAATATTCTTAGGATATTCTACAAAGAGCAAGGCTTACAAGTGCTAAAAAAAGTCTACTAACAAAAATGTAGAAAGTGCAAATGTAAGGATTGATAAATTTGCAAAGAAAAATGATGAAGACAACAAAAGGGAACCCGAGGAATATCAAAGATTTGTATATGTTCAACCTAAATTTCATGATACCTTACTTGCAATACAAACTGAGGAGGAAGCTGAACAGAGAGAGCCACCACCAAATGCTGAAAATGAAGAACTTCCATAGTCTACCAAGCCTGTCCTAGCCAAGTATGTTAGAAGACACCATTCAATTAGCAAGATTATTGGAGACAAGAATACTAAAGTTATGACAATTAGTAAGTTAAGAGATAATACATGTTTAATCACTAAATTTGAGCCAAGAGTAGTAAAAAATGCATTGGATAATGAAGATTGGGTTAAATCTATGAAATAAGAGATAAATCAAATTGAAAAGAACAACACATGGACTTTGGTACTGAGACCTAAAGATAAAAATGTTATTGGTACTAAGTGGATTTTTAGAAACAAACTAAATGAACATGGAGATATGATCAGAAACAAAGCTAGACTGGTCTGCAAAGGGTATGCACAAGAAGAAGGTATTGATTATGGTGATACTTTTGCACCTATTGCTAGATTAGAAGGAGTTAGAATTATACTAGCATATGCAGCTTATAAAGGATTTAAAGTTTATCAAATGGATGTTAAGTGTACATTTCTTAATGGTATTCTTGAAGAAGAAGTCTATGTTAAACAATCTGAATCATTTATTGAGAATAACAATAAGGACATGGTATATAAATTTCACAAGGCACTGTATGGTTTGAAACAAGCACCCTGAGCATGGTATGGAAGGTTACATTCATATTTAATCAAGATTAGATTTCAAAGAACAAGTGACAAAAACAATGTGTATATGAAATGTGATAGTAATGCTAGGATTTTGATTGCTAAAATATTTGTTGACATAATTTTTTGAGGAAATGACACATTGTGCAAATCTTTTGCTGAGGAGATGAGAAAGGAAATTGAGATGTCCATGATAGGAGAAATAAAATTCTTCATTGGACTACAAATTCAACAAGTAAAAGATGGGATCTACATCACATAGTCAAAGTACATCAAGGAGATCCTAAAGAAATTTTGTATGGAAGATTCAAGATCAGTTGGAACATTGATAGATACTGGTTGAAAATTGTCAAAAGAAGATGAGTCAAAGGAAGTGAATGAGACACTCTACTAATCAATGATTGGTAAGTTATAGTATGTTGTACATAACAGACCTAGTATTGCTCATGCAGTAGGTATTATTGCAATATTTTTTGCTAATCCAAAGGAATCACACATGTCTACAGTCAAAAGAGTATTTAGATATCTAAAAGGTATTGAAAAATTTAGTCTACTATATAAGAAAGGAGGAGATTTTGATCTGAAGGTTTACACTGATGCTGATTGGGCTAGAAACATTAATGATAGGAAAAGTACAAGTGGAGGATCTTTCTTTTTAGGAGAAAGATTAGTGAGATGGCTGAGTAAGAAACAGAGTTGTATATCACAATCTATAGTCGAGACAAAGTATGTAGCATCAACCATAAATTGTGCAAACATTGTATGGATCAAACAACTACTTGAAGGTATGCAAGAGGATATTATCAATCTAGTTACTATTTATTGTGATAATACAAGTGCTATCAAAATATCAAAGAACCCAATGATGCATTCCAAGACCAAGCACATTTCTATCAAGTATCATTACTTGAGAGAACAAGTTCAAGACAAGCATGTGATATTGGAGTATGTGAATTCAAAAGAGAAGATAGCATATATATTCACCAAGCCACTACCAAAGGATGATTTTAAGTATCTCAAAGGTAAATTAGGGGTCCTTCCCCTATCCAATATTCACTAAATCAAGATGCATGTTGCATTAATTCAAGGATTCATTAGAATATCTATTTTGTGAGTTGATGCTAGTGTTCACTCTTTAGGTGATGCCTAAAGTTGTGAAAAATGATTATGTATGCAATGAGATATCAAGTACATGCTAGATATCCACTACTTGAACAAAGTTTTCAAGAGTATGTATCTTTGGCATTGTTGTCAAAGAGGGAGAATAAGCTATCGATGATTACAGAGAAATGAAGATTATTGATGAACACAAGAGGGAGAAGATGGAGAATTAATGATCAGAAGCAAAGAAAGATGGGAAGTAAGAACAAGCAGCTAAGAGGGAGAATACAAATTAAAGAACAAATGCTAAGAAGATAAAGTTTCAGACAAGCATAGATGATAAAGTTCAGAGGGAGAAAAGGATAGAACACAGGGACCGAGAAGATAGAAAAATATAGAACTACAACAAGAACTAAACAAGGATATCATAGTATTTACATCATCAATTGACAGTGTTGCCATCAATGCCAAAGATGGAGATTGTTAACCCAAATTGGCGATGATGATGAAGATCGAGATTAGAGGTATATAAGATTGTAGAAGGATTATATCAATTTTTATTTTGTCATTGATGTCAAGCGATTGATTTTTGGTTTATATTGAGTTGCAATATCATTAGGAATATGATATAAGTTGAGTGAGTTAAGGAAAAAGAGGAAGTGAAAAGTTATGAAAGAGTTAGTGAAGTTGAAGAGCTTAATTGGGTAGCTAATACAAATCAAACAATGATAAGGTAATAATGGTTTAGTTTTTTTCTACTTTACATTTGATGATATCAAGGCGGTAAAGGAGATTGGACAAGTGAGAAAGGTTAGAAAGTTATAAAGGCAAAGAAAATAGTTTAGTTACTAAGCATGAAAAATTAATTTGGTAAAAGGAAAGTAATTTTTGGTAAAGAGAAAGGAAGCCAAGACACCGAGTGCAAGGAGTTAGTTACCGAGAGAAGCAAACAAAATTTTGGTTGAAGGAAAAGGAAGGGCACCAAACACATAACACAAATTAAATACAAGGATCAAAATGACATTTAATGAAGAGCCAGAGTGATCTAAAAGATTCTAAGGATAAAGAAGAGTTAGTTAAAAAGATCTACAATCAGGAAAATTCAAGGTGATGATTTATGGTAAATATTTTAGTGGCAAAAAGTGAAGGTACAAGCTCCAAGAAAAGTTTAAGTTCTGAGGTGACGATAACAAGTTTTATTGAGTTCCAAATTCATTGAATTAGTTCAAGAGGATGATCTGATGATTTAGAATAAATAGAGGAAAAACTAATCAAGTAGATTAAGAGGCAAAACAAAGTCTATGTAAAGGATAAAATTGAATAAAAAATAAGCTAGCTAGTTGAAGTGTTGATGTATTGCCGAGTGATGCATTGAAGAAGAAAAAGGTGGAAATCTAAGTCTACAGTAGAGATTGATGAGGTGTTGAGGCTAGTGAATAATGAAGGAATGAAGTGAAGACAAAGAGGGCACAAGGGATCTGACTAAGCAAGAGGTAGTTATAGATTTACAGATCAAATTTTATATTGTTTCTTATTAACATTTGTAGCAGGAAAATATCTTAACCGAGTGGAATTAATAGTCTTATTGTAAATCCTTGAGATAGGTGACATTCTAGAAGAGTATTTAAAACCCTTTAACTAGACCACTTCTAATAGGGTGAAGATTCTAACAGATCTGAGGAAAATCCCCTAATAGGGTCATATTTAACAATGTGCAAATTAATCTTTAACAAGAATATCTCTTGACCGAGCATACTTGAAAAGAGTATTTTGATTGGTGGGTGACAATTCCCACAATGGTTTTTCCCAAATTGGGTTTCCATGTTAAATACTAGTGTCAAATGTGTTAAATGTTTATTGTACAAGTTATTTGTTGATTACTTAAAGTTGTTGATTGAAAAAGTTAATTTACTGTTGTTATCAGTTACTACTAAAGTTTACCTTACTGAGTTCAATCAGAGTTAAATTTCTTAAGGTTTAAAGAATAAATTATTACTGATTCACCCCCTTCTCAGTAATCCAATATATATATATATACACACACACACACAAAGATGAACAAAGAGGAAGGGATGAATTTCCATCTAGCAAAAGGGAGTAGTTGTAAGATGGTTAAGGGAGAACTATATCAGAACTACAAGACTAGCCAAATGAACATGAGAGACCTAATTTATTCGCAATACCTAAATCCTAATCTATAGGTTCCTCCAGGCAACATTTATATAAAAATAATAATCAGAGATGAGATTGAAAAACTGTCGCAGGGTAACAACTGCCTTCACTAGCAAGAGCAAGAGGATAAATTAAAGCTAAGGTTACAAAGGATGCTAGTAATCTCCATAACCATCTCTGCTACAAAGGACTGAGATTGGGAGAGAAAAAGAAAGAGAAGGAAGACCACATAGTCATCTAAGGCTCCCCTAAACTCCGCCCTTGATTGCAATCCCCACTTGTCAGAAGTGTTTGAAAGGAGACTGCAGGAATAAAACCTAATTTTCAATAAAGGGCCAGTTGGTGGCCAAGAAATATGAAGGTTAAATCTGGATGGAGGGTCATCTCTTCACCTCTATGCATCCTAAAGGGGCTAAAAAATGGAAGTTGAAACCATCACACTCCTTCCCAATAGAAAGGTAGGAAGATTTAGCTGGAAAATAGATGGATTCTATTAGAAAATTTAATCACATGCTACTTAGATTATGACAACAGATCTCACCCAAAAGAAAGCTTGAGATACCGAATACCCAAATAAATTTAGATATATTCCATAAATGGTCAGTTTGATACATAATCATCAAGTCTTCTATGTGAATTAATCAAAGAAAAATACACCACTAGATAGAGAACTAAATTTCCAAAGACATTCGTCATTAAGCCAGAGATCTTTGTAGCTATTAAGGAAACTTTTCCATACTAATTTTAAAACCTACTTTGTAAATATACATTACAAGATATCAAATTTATCAGATGTAACAAAAGGCCAAGCCCATCTTTGATCTATAAGTGCGGTAAGTAGTCCATATGCTTAGCAAGGGCTAAATCTTATCTGTTACATACATAGGAATGACATAAGATACCTAGATTTGAAAGTAGTTATTAGATCAATATCGACAAAACCATATAGGAATTCAATTATACTAGATCCTTTTCTCAATCCTTGAGACCTTCACATCTAAGAATCCAATCCATTCCTTTCCACTCCACACATAAATGAGTCTTTGTTTTGTCCAGCAGGAACATCTAATTGCGTTTGATTTCTTCATGCCTCACAAAAATTCCTATGGTTTGAAATTTCCAGAATTGGATAGACCATGAGGGGTTGGTTTGTGACCCCATATTTACTTCGCTTCAGAATGCAGAGGTTACCATCAATACTTTCCAACACCATGTCCATATCCTTCACCAGATGTCCTTTGAAAATAATCCTACAAAGCTCCATTATCGCTTCCTTATCGCAATCAATATGAAGAATCGTAGCAACAAACATTGCTATAATGTCTGTATTATGTTTTTGCCTATCCATTACATTGGAAAATTATTCTCCAATCACTTTCAAAATAGCCCTATAAATCAATTTGTTGCAAATCCTGATCATTTTACTTATCCTAGATTCAGAAACTTCACCCAAAAAGGACATTTCCCTATTACTAGGCATCATGCGAATAGGGGTATCCATTGATACTTAACCAATAAAATATTGAAGCCTCTAAAATCTACCCACTTTAGACAAGCCTAAAATGCTAACGGTGAGCAGAGCTAATCAAATATAAAGAGTGTTGCCAAAAGTGAAATGTGATGAAAAAGAGGTATACAATTTCCATTACTTATAATAATTACTGCACAAAAATGATAAGATGCTTAATTAATAGGGCAAGTGTTCATACAACACTACCCATGTGAACTTCAGAGATATAATTATCACAAGCCATCCTAAAAAATCACGATCTCAAAGGATGCACATAAATCAATGAAAATATTAAATCATACTTATTAGGGGATATCAATACAAGAATAGAGGAACTAAAAGTTACCTAAAAATATAAATTTCTATAAACCGGTAATAGATATTAGAGAATTTTTAGTGATTAAGCTATCATAGATTAGAAATGCTTCCAACATCTTACAAACCTTATTCAATTGCTTGTTTAGATAATTTATCTTCTCTCTGATTTCCTTCTCTATATATGTGGTTAAAAATTAATTTATCAAAATATTGACACAAAGCCAGGGCTCTTGAAATTATCGAGTCAAGTCTCTAGTTAAGGAGAGATCCCTTCCTAAGGGAATTGATAATAATTGTTGAGTCCCCTTCAATGTCTAATTTTTTAACACCCAAGCTTCTACATAAAAGAAGGCCTTCCACTAAGGCCATTAATTTTGCCCAATTATTAGTTTCCTTACCTATATATCTTGCCAACCTAGCAACTTCCTTGTCGTCTGAGTTATTGATACAACATCCATTGCCTGGGTTTCCTCTCGATGCCCCATAAAAGTTGATTTTGAACCAACCTTGCCTAGTCGGTTGCCATTTACAATTTTCCCATTCGTTTGAAGTTGAAGCTCCCCCTGAACCAATATAGGGAGGGATTTTGAGACCAATCCATCTTCCCCTCATCTTCTCATCCCAATGGGACATTACCATATCCTTATTATTTTTGTTTAATATCCCATTATTGGTGAGCTCAATGATTAAGACTTCTATCTTGTTCAAGAGTTGTTTTAAGTCCAATTTATTCCCATGGAAAATCCTCCTATTCCTTTCCTTCCACACTTCCCACAAAATAATCGAGGGAGCAAAAATCCATAATGAGCCATAAATGCTATCTTTTTTAAGGAATGACCAAGACTGAGGTAAACCTAAGATAGACTTTGGGAGGGTAGATGCCCATCCTAGTTGTAAAAACAACCATGTCCATACTTGGCAAGAGAAAGAGTGATCCAAGAGAATGTGGTTTATGGTTTATTCTTCCTTTTCACAGAGAGGACACCTTCTTGGGCCCTGAAATCCCATCTTCATGAATCTCTCTGACGTCGAAATCTTCTTATGCCAAACCACCCATGTAAAAAGCCCAACTTTTGGGAGGCACTCGTTGTTCTAAAATAATTTTGTTGGGGGGTTTTCCTTGGAGCTTAAAATCCTAGACCAAAGAAATCTATATCCTTCCTTAACCGAATATTCCCCATTCTTACCGCCATCCCATATTAGCGTATCCAAGCCTAAATTCAAGGTAGTTTTCCTTGCTTCCAAAATAGAGCTCAGAGTTTCTTCTTCTAAGAGAGGAAGATTCAAGTGCTTTTTTTCCTTCCATTTCCATCCTAGCCCTTCCTCATCAAAGGAGACATAATCTTTGACTCTTTTACCCCATCTGGATTCAAAGATACTTTTGGACTTTTCTAAATTACCTACTTGTTCTAGAGCTTTAAATACCCCCCATGAGTCCTACCAAAAGAGAGCCTCCTCGCCCCTCCCTAGGTTCCAAGTCGACTTTTCCTAGATAATGAGCTTATAGTATAGCATGAAGTTCCAAATTCTAGAATCCTTTGGGGGGACTTTTCCCTAAAAATATTTATAGGATCTAAGTTACTTAAATACTTGTGAGTTAAAATTTTGACCCACTTTAGATGTGGGTTTCTATACATACGCCATACTAGTTTGGCCCCTAAAGCTTTCCCTTGGAGCTTGGTATCTTTTATCCCTGCTCCTCCTTCCTCTTTTGGACTACAAACCTTATCCCATGCTAGCAGGGATATCTTCTTTTTTTCCCTTATTCCTTGCCAGAAGAAGGTTGACCCTCAACAATTAATTAAGTTCCTCCCTTTTATTGGCTGTGATATCTATACAAGATCATTGATAAATAGGTTGTGTTGTCATGACTGCTTGGACCATAGTAGCTCTTCTAGCTGCTGAGAGCCATTTCCCCTTCCAAGATTCCATTTTGGATTTGATAATGCCTATAGTTTTCTCCCATAGTTTTGATGACCTTGTGCCATATTCCAGTGGGAGCCCCAAATATTTGCAAGGTAGGATCCTGTTTTTGAAATTTAAGATACTGCAAATTTCTTTTTCTAGATCTAGGTGAGTGTTAAAAAATATCTATATTTTTTTGGGATTAATCTCATGTCTAGATGCCATAGCATATAGATCTAGGTTCTTTTTATATGCTCTGGCCTCCTCCTTAGTTTTTTGTCAATAAAGCATCGTATCATCCACAAATTTTTTATGAGTAGTCGAATCTATGTCCCTTGTTATCCTAATATCTTTAATCTTATCTTCAGATATTTCTTTATTAATCGATCTTCCTAATGCTTCTGCCATAATAATGAAGAGGAATGGGGAGATTGGATGGCCTTGTCTTATTCCCCTTTTGATCTCAAGGAAACCTTTAGGTGATCCAATAACCAAGATGGAAATTTTGGGAGTAGAAATACATTCATAAATCAAATCCACCCATTGCTTAGAAAAGCCAAAGGCAAAAAGATATTTCTTCAAGAAGAGCCAATCCACTTTGTCATAGGTCTTCTTGATGTCTAGTTTAATTAACATGCTCAGATCTTGGTTCTTTTTAATTGAATGAATAGCTTCTTGTGATATAATTACCCCATCATAAATTGATCTCCCCCAAACAAACCTTGTTTGTTCTTTGCTGATTAAATTAGGAAGATTTTTTTGGAGTTTACTAGGCTTAGTTTTAGAAAATATTTTTTACCGGGTATTCCACATCGCTATAGGTCTAAAATAACTAAAGGTTTCAGGTTTATCTATTTTAGGAATCAAGGCAATGAAGGTGTTATTAACTTCCTTAAGGAATTTTCCTGAGTTCCTTACCCCATCTAGGGCAACCGTGATTTCCTTCCCTATGAAGTCCCAACATTTTTGGAAGAAAAATGTTGGGAAGCCATCTAGGCAAGGAGATTTATCAGGATTCATTTTTTTAAGGGTTTCTCCTACTTCTTCCAAGGTAAATATTTCTAACAGGCTTTTATTTTTGTGCTTAGTAATTATTTTAGGGATATCTCTGATAATGCTCTCTTGAACTTCTAAATTAGGATTTTTTCTTGTGTAGAAGACTTCCTCAAAGAGTTGGATAGCTTCTTTTGATATGCCCTCAGGATTCTCGATCAGTCAACCCTCCTTATCCTTGATTGATGTTATTCTATTTATAATCCTTCTTTGCTTAGTACTCTTGTGGAAGAATTTAGTGTTCTTGTCTCCTGCCGCTAACCATGACTCTCTGGATTTCTATCTCCAAAAAATCTCTTCCTTAGCAAGAACATCTTCATATTCCTTCATAAGGCTCTTTTCCTCCTCATATAATGAATTATCCATCCCTCTTGCTAAAAATTCCTCATTAATAATCTCTAATTTCCCCTCTAGTACTCTTTTATTCTCAAATATGTTCCCAAAATATTCTTTATTCCACACCTTCAAATTTTGTTTAATGATTTTTTAACTTATTAACAACCTGGTAAATTCTAGAGCCCAAGACTTCTACTTCCTTCCACCACCCTTCTATCATCTCCAAGAATCCATCCTCCTTGAACCACATCTATTCAAACTTAAATAGACAGTTATTTGGATTCTTATCTTTGAGAATTCTAAGTTCCACTGGGAAATTATCTGAGCCTAAGATTGGTTTCACCTATGCTTCTATAGTAGCTCCAAACAACTCCTAGACTTTTATGTCAACAACTTTCATCAATGACAAAATTTCTAACAATCTCATTCTAACATCAATGACCATATTTTTAATAATATCTCTTCTTGAATAAAATACACTTGACATCAATTATGACATTTCCAACAAGCATATTCAAATTTCCACACCCAAGAGATGAAAAATGACAACAGATAATGAAGAGGAATGTGGATGCCAAAATTTGTCCATAAAATCTAAATCCCTAAAATGAGCTTTTCCCATTACTTTTATTCAAAAATATCATTTCCTTTTTTACTATTTTTTCCCCAAACAATAATACAACTCAATTTTATTAAAATTAATTTGTAATCTTTTGACCATGAATGTTTATTTTGATTGAATAATTTGATGTGGTCATAAGGAAACCATTTAAAAAAATAAAATAACATGACTTTTATCAACTCACACATTGATATTTTAATAAAATGTAGAAGACATTATAAATAACTATTACTTAATCAATTATCAACATATACTCATAACAAGAATTATTCAACTACATTTAATTAAATAAATTATAAAATCTTGTAAAAAATGAAAAATAAAATAAATCAAGATAATTAGGCAAACAAGTAGACACATTTATAAGTTTCCACATTGTTAGAAATTAAGTAGTGTTCATGTCATAGATTATGTTATAAATTATAAATTAGCATGTTAAAGTTAATTTATTAGATGTTAGTTTCTAGTGATGTATTAGTTTTTAGTTAGTGGTTTAGTGGGTTGGATAGTTAGAAGGAAGAAATATTTTATAGAGTCATTGCATGTAATGTGAGTGACTAAATTTTATAATTTAGAGTGAGCTTATTTTTACTCATTTTTAATATGGTATCACGATAGATTTCTCCCTCTATTTGTTTGTTTCAATCTCAGATTAGCACTTACAATGGTATTGCAATGAAGACCACATGCACCTACTAATATTTTACACCATTGTTGCATTTATCAATAGGTGAGAAAAGTAGACCATGTGTAAAATTATTGACTTCATAATCTATTTGAATTTGGTTTCTCTTCTTTCTCCATCTCATTCCTTTGTTTGGTTTCTCTCATCTCTCTATCTTATCCAATATCTTTATGTTTTTCACTCCATTTTATCAATTTTATTATAAAAAATAAAGAAAAGCAAATTATACATTTAAAGTTGCAAAAGTATAAGGTGTTGTAGAAATGTGTAGGAGGTCATGGTGGTTGCAAGTAACTTTTTTATATTTTAATTATGAGATTTTATTTTCTTCAAAATTGGTATGGATATATTTTATAACTCTAATTGTGGAGCATCTTATACATCCAACTTACAAAATCTACCATTGATGTACATTCTAAATTGAGGGGGGCTACTTGATCTCTCTTCTTCTTCTCTCTTATATGGAGACTTTTCTCTCTCATGGGGTTTTATCTTTCTCATTATTCTTTGAGAGTTCTTTTGTATTTCCATCTCTCTTTTGGGAGGGAGTTTTGTGCCCATTGGGTTTTCTCCCTTTCTCCATTTGTGAGAGATTTCATTGCTTTTTTTCACAGTGGTACCTAACAAGGCCTAGTAGTCAAGAACCATCTTGCATTTGTTACCTTGAGTCTTCATTCCCCTAAGTTGCACTTAAGGGAGGGAGGGGGGTGTTTTTGTAATTAATTTCTCATA
Source organism: Chamaecyparis obtusa (assembly GCA_027943335.1). Classification (NCBI taxonomy): domain Eukaryota; kingdom Viridiplantae; phylum Streptophyta; class Pinopsida; order Cupressales; family Cupressaceae; genus Chamaecyparis; species Chamaecyparis obtusa. The sequence continues at coordinate 145,949 of BSBK01005594.1, read as the reverse complement.
TAATTACACTACACTTATCTTATGATAATGCATTTCATAGAATTTTGCATAGGAGACACTTAGGATGCAAAAGTATAAGGTGTTGTAGAAATGTGTAAGAGGTCATGGTGGTTGCAAATAACTTTTTTATATTTTAATTATGAGATTTTATTTTCTTCAAAATTGGTATGGATATATTTTATAACTCCGATTGTGGAGCATCTTATACATCCAACTTACAAAATCTACCATTGGTGTACATTCTAAATTGAGGGGGGCTACTTGGTCTCTCTTCTTCTTCTCTCTTACGGGGGGGAATTTTCTCTCTCATGGGATTTTATCTTTCTCATTATTATTTGAGAGTTCTTTTGTATTTCCATCTCTCTTTTGGGAGGGATTTTTATGCCCATTGGGTTTTCTCCCTTTCTCCATTTGTGAGAGATTTCATTGCATATTGTACATGGGTACCTAATAAGGCCTAGTAGTCGAGAACCATCTTGCATTGTTACCTTGAGTCTTCATTCCCCTAAGTTGCACTTAAGGGAGGGAGGGGGGTGTTTTTGTAATTAATTTCTCATATAATTACACTACACTTATCTTATGATAATGCATTTCATAGAATTTTGCATAGGAGACACTTAGGAAATTGTATATTATGGTTGTAGGAGAAATTCCACCTTTGGTGGTGGGATCTTTTTAGATTTTATTGCTATTGGATATAATTGTATGTAATTTTTTGCATCAACATTCCAGATCACACTTTGTGATCTGAAATCAAGGTGAAAGCAAGCATAAGGAGATAGAAAGATAGGTAGATGGTGTGATCTTGTTATCACATTTTCATATCCACTTATAGTGGAATGATAATTCCACCTTTTTTGGGTGATCCACCTTTAGTGGAATTGTCTATTATTTTCTCCTACCTAACATTGCATCTCATTTGCCACATCTCATCATTGTGTGCTCTCTTCTCTTATTGTCTTTCCTATATAAGTATGCACATATACATTGTAATTTTAATTCTTTCTAGTTGGTTGAATGTATTCCAATTGAATCCGCGAGTTATGGTAATGTAATTCATTTGATTCTCTCTTGTCTTTGTGCTATTCAATAGCCTCAAAATCTTGGGTTGCTATAGGCAAATTTATTACACATAAGTATGTCATTTCAAAGTATACTAGTTTTGTTTCACATTTTACTTTATTTTTATATGATTATTTTTCTTTCTTTATTGATTATTCTATTTTGTTTATTTATTTTTCTTCGTTTTGTCTTGCTTTGTTGATAAGGGCTTCGATTCATTGCCTTTTTTTGTTAGCAAGGTCTTTGTGTGTTGAGTTGAAGTTTTGAATGATATTATACCAACGAATGAATTATTAAACAAAATAAAAGAAATGGACAACAAATCTATGTTTCTTTATTTTTCTAACTAAGAATGTGATTTAATTAACTAACTGAATGCAACAAGAATGATAAGAACTAAATGAATGTCATGCGAGTAAATTTTAGGAAAAGTGTCTCATTTGAACATGTTAGGAACATGGGGTTACTATTTTTAGTAAATTTTCATTTGAGCATGGATTTTCCCTATTCTTTTCTAAAAGGTTCAAAATGGCTAGATAAGAATTCAGCTAAATTTTTGTGGCAAGATCATGTCTAGTTTGGAAGATATTAAAGTTTTAGTTTTTGGAAATTGCAAGAAAAAAGTCGCAAATATAATCACTAAGGCTTTAGAGGTATCAAAATGGGTTGAAACTATCACTAAACAATGTAGTGGTTTAGGAAAGTATAGAGCGAGTCATGATTTTTATAACTCTTCAAACGGTTTGTCAATTGAACACCCAATTCAAAAGCTACGGCCTCTGAAAATTGGGTCTCCCAAAATAGGAAATATAAAAATGTGTTGAACATGTAAATGAGTTGTAAAAGGGAGTTACACATGTTGGTGTGTGTGCGTTAACACATCATAGGGAATATTTGATTAGAGATAAGGTTGGCACCACTGTAAGTGGTTCTTAGCCCATGTTTTTTTTAATAATGTTTGACAATTTCTTGTAATGTATCTCCTATTTATTAGGTGTGTGAGATGGAGGGTTTGTGTAAGAGTCATATAGTTTTTTTAGTTACCTCTGGATCTCTAGTTAGCGATACTCTTAAGAGAAGCTTGCTTTGCAAGTATATTATAACCTATTATTGATTTAAAAATAATATATTGGGCTGCTTTTAGAGTGTGGATTTTTTTTCCCGAAAGGGTTTTCCACACATAAATCATGGTGTTATGGAATGCTTGTTGTTTTATCTTATTTTTGTTAAGTTTCTTCAATTATTATAAAAATTTGAGAATTTTTTTAAATTACCCTCTCCTCAAGATAACTGTAGGAGGTTATTCTGCTACTTAACTTCCTCACAGTAAACTAATATTTTATGTTCTTTAGTTTCTATTTAGTTTTCAAGAGATATGTTTTTGTTTCAATTTTATGATTGAAAATATTTACGTTATTGATATTGTTGATAATGTTTGACTTAAAAAGAAAACACTCGTTTCAAATGAAACTAGGATGTATAATTTTAATCTACACTAATCTAATGCTATAAAATAAACAATTATTTATAGCTAATGTTAAATTTATAATATAGCAAAAAAATGTTATAGATCTTGGAAAGATGGAAGATAGTTTATTGATTCTACTTTCTATCCTAATTTAACATTTCCAAAATTATTTTTTAAGAATTTATAAGAAAATAATTAAAAAATCACACTCGAGAGATAATGATAACCCAAGATGCCAGTGAAATACCTTCAAATATTTAGATTATATTGTCTTCTCTCCTATCTATATTAGGGTGAGCTACTTGATGGAAGAAGTAGGAGAATACGAGAAACTAAACTAAGAGAAAAATGTCAGAGTGTTCTGGCTATTATATTAAAAGCTTTGAAACAATAAAGTTAGTAAATGAGAGACCCTAAAGGTTGTGTATAGGATGGATGCCATAATAAAAGTATATAATTTATCTTATATACATGTAGAATTAACCTTCTAACCAACTCAAAAAACTATGGAAAGAGAGGTAACAAAACAAGTTTTCCTATAGGAAGCAACCAATAAAATAACCAAAAACCCATCATGAACTCAAATAAGAATTTATTATACGCTTAGAATCTTAATTAAAAACACAATTACTAAGAAATTAAGAGTTGAAAAAATTGGGTATAGTTAGAGTTGAGTTGTGCTTGAGATTGTACAATATGAAAAAGAAAGCAAAGGGGATAGACCCTCTTTTCCTAATGCACAATTAGAAGGAAAATGAGTCACTTGGCTCAAGTAGGAACCAAGCACTGAGTGAGTGTGATGATCCTTTGAAGTTAATGGATTGGAATGAATGGAATGTTATGATGATACAAGATAGAAGGCCAAATAAGAAAAATTGACAAACATTCATAAAATAAATATTAACAAAAAATAGACAGGCACCTATAAAGACTTAAAACAGATGTCAAGAGTTGTAGAAACTTGTAGTACAAACTTGGGCTGAATTTGTAGGGAACAAAATTCCCCAGGCATAATGAATATTTTTTAGATTGGTTATCTGTGATGGGCCAATGGTGGCAAAAGTAGCATTTTATTCCTGGGAATATTTTACAAAAAATCGATGTGTTCCTTGTGATTCTGCTTGAAAATTTCACAACCAATCCGACAGATCCCATAATTTTTAGATTAGTCTCGAAAGTTGCACCAATTGTACTTGGACATAGAAAAATGTGGAATAAGGTTGGATGGAGGGATTTACCTCGATCAAACCCCTATTTGGAATCAACCTTAAAATGAAACAAAAGAAATAAAAGCTTGTTGTCATATAACAGAGACTAGATCTTAAAAATGGAAAATATCATACCTTGTCCATGCAAATGCTTCTTTGAATGTGATCAAATATGTTAATGCAATAACTTTGACTCAACACAAAAAACCAAAAGGAAATCATGAAATTAAAAACCTTATGTAATGAATGTTGAAGTTTTTGATAATGCTTGATTGAGAATAAGAAAGAAAACTTGGGTGGATGTAAATGTATACCCTTTCTTGATAGAAAAACTCCTTTTCTTGAACTTCAATGAGGGAAAGAAGCTCGATCCATAGAGAAGAAAACCTTGAATACTTGAGAAGTATAGATCTTGAATGCTTGAATGCTTTCCTTGAAACATTGGATGCTAATTCTTGAGAGTAGATGCAAAATCTTAATCATGGTCCCTTTTTAATCTTGGTTTCCAAAATGAGGAGAGATAGGGTGTTTATACGCCTCTTGCAACATCTGAGGAGTTGAAACTCAAGTAGGCTAACTATAAATCCAAATACCCCACTAAATCACCAATAGAGGGCCCCGGTTCTAGTTTTAGCCCAAACCTTGGGGAATAAAATGCCTTGAGTGTTACATTCCTAGGAGTACAACACCCAAGGTGCTATGTGTTGGAAACTGCAATTAAAGCAATTGTCGTATTGTTATTGATGTCAAACCTTAATTGGTAAGACTGTTGCTATCTAAGAAAGTACTATATCTATTTGTTTGTTGAGAAGGATTAGGGCAAGGGTGATAACAATAGCACCAAAGGAAAGGTTGAGTTATCTTGATACTTTAATGAGTACTTGGCTATATGGCACAATGATAAGATAATGTATTGTTTATCTAAGTGAGAAGCAAGACTAAACAAGTAGGCTTAACCGAGCAGAAGTGAAGAAATCTAGTTTAAGCTGAGTGATGTTAGTGTCGATCGAGCCAGTATATGTCGAGTAAATTTAGTGTTGACCGAACATCAGTTTATTACCGAGGAAGACAACATTAGCTAAGGGAAAAAGTTTTGAGTGATGACTGAGCTACGCAGTGATGACCAAAGAGTTGAGCACAGTATTGACCAAGCGTCATTAATTTACATTTGAGGAAGAATTCAGATCCCTAGCCGACATAGTTGAATTATTGGATTATGTAAATCATGTTGACTTTATTTATTGAATGTATGGAGCATTTAATGCATAGTAAACTATTTTATTGTGATTCCATAAAGAGATTAGAGATGTTTCTAGAAGGATGGATGAAGAACATAATGTCGGAAGAATTCGATGAATCTGACCTAAACCTAAGAACTACGAAGGAGATTAAGCGGAAAAAGATGGATCTACATATCGAAGAGGTATTAAGGAAACCTAAGTGTGAGGTTGAAGCAATATGCTGGAGTTGTTGTTGTTATTGACTGAATAAGAAGAAAAGGCTGAAGGAGAAGGAGTTGTGATTACTTGAAGGGATTTTCGAGTAGATCAGTGATGGAGATGGAAATCAATCTCAGTGAGTAAGCCAACATATATATGTAAGAATTGGATTTGTTATTTGCAAAGTGAGTTGTATGTTTTTAGACCAAACATTGTTGTTACTTTCTAACCATTGTATCAGTTTAAATCCTTTAATCAAGGTTGACCTAACAGTCATTGTATAAATCCTTTAATCAAGGTTGCATTCTAATGGAATGTACTTAAGTCCTCTAACAAGGCACACTCCTAACAAGGTGGTTGAAATCTTTTAATAGGATCACACCTAGCAGTGTGTTTGTAAACCTTTGATAGGGTTGGCTTTTCACAGAGCTCACTTCAGAAAAGTGAAAATATCAGTAACATGTTACAAAGTGGTTTTTCCCAAATTGTGTTTCCAATATAAATCATGGTGTTAATACTTGTGTGAATGTTTTGGTTTGAACATTTCTGTGTTTTGCAAGTTAAATACTGTTGGATAGTGGACTACACTGTTATATGTTTTTGGTATACATTCTGTAATGACTGAGTAGCTTTTGGTTGTTAGATCTGAGTTGTTGAATTTTTTAAAAGTTTAAATTATGCATATGGACCTCAGAACAACTGATTCACTCCCCCTCTCTATTGTTCTAAATCATATTAAGAATTGGTATCAGAGCTATTGTTGCGTACAGAGAACAAGTTTAAAGGTACTTGAAGTAAATGATTAGGATGTATAAGAAGGAGGTACCGAAGTTGAATAAGGAGAACTTCCTTGCATGGTAGAGTCTGATGAAACTGCATCTAGCTGGTATTGGTAACTCAACGAAGTATTATATTGAACATGACTATGTTACACCTGCTGCACCTTTGACTGCCGAGGAGATGAGAGCTAAACAAGAGCACAATCAAGCAATGTTGGAGATTGCATCTGCCTCAAGCTATCTTGAATTTGAAGGCATTAAAGATTGCACAAATGCAAAGAAAATGTGGGACACTCTTGCAAACATCTATGGTGGTGACATAAATGTACTAAGGGAAAAAGCTAAAAGCCTGAGAGGTAAATTTGATGAAATGAAAATGCAAGAAGGTGAGAATATTGCTCAATATTGTGGTAGGATAAAAGAGGTTGTAAATGCTATTAGAGGGGATAATGAAACTATTGATGATGAGACTGTTATTGGAAAAGTATTGAGAACTTTGTGTCTTATTTATGCCATCAAAATTTCAGCAATTCAAGAATCTAGATGTAACCCTAGTAATGCTCTAACACTGGAAAGTCTTGTTGGTAAGCTTACTGCTTTTGAACTTTCTAATTATGATAACTTCATTGTTGCTAATGTTGAATCTTCATTTAAGTCACAAATGGTTATGAATAAGTCTAAGAAAGAAAAAGAAAGATGCATCAGTGAGAGTGAAAGTGATAGTGACACTTCTGATGAAGAACTAGAGGATCTTGAAGCTCTTATGGCCAGAAGATTGAAAAGAGGAAAAGACAAGTATAAAGGTAAACTCCCTATCATATGTTTCTCATGTAACAGAGTTGGTCATATCGTTGCAAGATATCCTGATAGGGATGACAAAGATGGGGAAAGAGATAACAAGCACAAAGATAAGAGAGAAAATAGAGGTTACCGAAGGTACAAGGACTACAAAGATAAAGGTAAGAAATCATGCTACATTGCTAAAGAAGAAACTGACACTGATAATGATGATTTTGAGATTGAAGTAGTATATGTTGCTATGAAAGATGTGTTTGATGAAGATGAGAAAACTGCACTTGTATCTTATGTGAGCAAAGGTGACAAATGGATTATTGATAGTGGTTGCTCACACCACATGACTGGTGACAAAAGTAAGTTTGATACCCTAGATCATTACAAAGGTAGACATGTTAAGTTTGGTAATGATGCACCATGTCCTGTAGAGGGTAAAGGATTAATTAAGCTGACTAATAAGATCACTTGTGAAAATGCTTATTGGGTTGAAGGTCTTAACTATAATCTGCTAAGTGTTGCACAACTTAATAGCACTGGTTATTGAGTGGAATTTCATCACAGGAAGGCTAAAATATTTGATGTCATTGGTGAACTAATTGGAAGTGGAGAACAAACAAGAGGTAATTTGTTCTATCTAGACCTATCCAAGGAGACATGTTTGATTGCACAACTTGATGATATATGGTTATGGCATAAGAGGCTATGTCATGTTAACTTTGACAATCTGGTAGATATTAGTAAAAGGAAGAAAGTGAGAGGACTACTGAGATTGAAGAAACTTGATAATGTAATGTGCAAACAATGTCAGTTGGGTAAGATGACAAAGTCTAGTTTCAAGAGCAAGACTTTTACTTCTAAAAATGTTTTAGATTTGGTTCATACTGACCTTTGTGGACCTATGGGTGTACAAAGCTATTGTGGTGCTAGATACTTTGTTATATTTGTTGATGATTATACTAGAATGATGACTGTAATGTTTTTATAAGAAAAATCTGAGGCATTTCAGTTATTTAAGTGGTATTTGGCTAAGGTTGAAAAGGAGATAGGTAGGAACCTGAAGTGTCTGAGATCTGACCGAGGTGGAGAATTCATATCAAATGAGTTCAATCTGTTCTACAATGATAGAGGATTCAAGAGACAAATGTCTACACCTAGAACACCTCCACATAATGGTATAACAAAGAGAAGGAATAGATCTATCATGGATTGTGCAAGAACACTAATGATTGAGAAGAATGTTGCACAAAAGTACTGGAAATAAGCTGTAAGTATAGTTGTTTATACCCTAAACTGAGTATAGATCAAAAAAAGGTACAACTGTTACACCTTATGAGTTCTGGCACGGGTATGCACCTAATGTAAAATACTTTAAAATTTTTGGGAGCAAATGCTATATACTAAAAGATAATAGGAATGAAAAGTTTGATGCTAAAAGTGATGAGGGCATATTCCTAGGTTATTCCACAAAGAGCAAAGCTTACAAGTGTTTGAACTCTAACACTAACAAAATTGTGGAAATTGTAAATGTGAAGGTTGATGAATATGTAGAGAAAAATGAACAAGAAAGCAAGAGAGAACCAAAAGATTATAGATCTTTTGTCTATATAGAAGGAGAGGCAAGTGACACACTTGCACCTGATGCAGAGTCTCGGGTAAGCAATGTCGAGCATCAGGGAAATAATGCCGAGCGATAGGAAGAAAATGTCGAGTGAGAGGAGGATGTTGTCGAGCATCAGGAAGAGGTTGTCGAGCAATCAGAGGCTGAATCTGACAATCTTATTGATGAACCTAAAGAGAAAGGAGAAAAGAAAGTAGAACCTGTTTTGGCATAGTATGTAAGGAGACATCACAAGCCTGAACAAATCATTGGAGACAAAGAAATTGGAGTTCTGACCAGAAGCAAGTTAAGAGATCCTACATGTTTATTGTGTGAATTCGAGCCTAAGACAAGGGAGGCACTAGAAAATGAAGATTGTATTCAAGCCATGAATGAGGAGATAAACCAAATAGAAAAGAATGATACTTGGACTCTGGTGCCGAGACCAGAAAACAAAAATGTCATTGGAACAAAATGGGTATTTAGAAACAAGCTTAATGAACATGGACAAATCACAAGGAACAAAGCAAGGCTGGTATGCAAGGGCTATGCACTAGAAGAAGGAATAGACTATGGGGAGACATTTGCCCCTATAGCAAGATTAGGAGGGATAACTCTACTTGCATATGTTGCCTACAGAGATTTCAAGGTATACCAAATGGATGTCAAGTCTACATTTTTGAATGGTATATTAGAAGAAGAAATGTACATTTAGCAACCTGAAGGATTTGTTGATCCAAACAAGAGCCATATGGTTTGTAAACTGAATAAGGCACTGTATGGATTGAAGCAAGCCCCCAAAGCATGGTATGAGAGGCTGCACAATTACTTGATACAGATTGGATTCTCAAGGACAAATGACACCAACAATTTGTACATGAAAGATGAAGAAGGTAAAGGAATCTTGTTAGTTAAGATTTTTGTAGATGATATCATATTTGGTGGAGAAGATGCCCTGTGTAAGAAATTTTCAAATGAGATGCAAACTGAATTTGAAATGTCAATGTTTGGGGAGATAAAATTCTTTGTTGGTTTACAAGTATATCAAACGGAGAAAGGTATTTTCATCACACAGTCTAAATATGTCAAAGAAATATTGAAAACCTTTGGTATGGAGGATTCAAGGCCAGTAAGTACTCCCATGGCCACTGGATAGAAATTATCTAAAAATGATGATGTTGCTGAAGTAAACCAAACTTTGTATAGGTCCATGATTGGAAAGCTGCAATATATTGTTCACAACAAACCAAATATTGCTCTAGCAGTTGGGATTGTGGCAAGATTCTCTGCCAATACTAAGGAAACTCATATGATGGTTGTGAAGAGGATAATGAGATATTTGAAAGGGATTGCAAATTATGGACTGTACTACAAGAAGCATGAGAGATTTGAACTGGGAGTCTATACTGATGCAGATTGGGTAGGAAATGTGGATGATAGAAATAGTACTAGTGGTGGATCGTTCTTTCTTGGACAGAGATTAGTTTCCTGGACAAGCAATAAACAAAATTGCATTTCCCAATCTACAACTGAAGCCGAGTATGTAGCTGCTGCAGTGAATTGTTCAAACTTGGTATGGGGGTGGCTGCAAGAAGTTGGGTCCCACTTTTGGCCAAAAAGTGGAAGTGTTTTCTCTATTTTTCAAAAATTTTGTCAATTGATGTCCAAATTTGAAGCACTTAAAGATTGAATCTTGAAAAACTTCACTAATATAAAATTTAGTGCTCGGAATCTAGTTTTCAAATATGTAATTTATTTCAATACCCACATGGTATAAATTGAATTTTAGTATGCATGTCTAAAAACCACTTTTTCAAAATGCCTGTTTCAGGACCACACCTCACGCATGTACGAACACCCTTTTTTAAGTAAATGAGTGTATTTTTGGGAATCCTTTTGGGAAAAGGTACCTAAAACACTGAAGATTGATGAGAATATTTTATCTTATTTTTTTACTGAATATTTTTTTTTTATTAATTTTTAATTGACTATAAAGTACATTTTTGAAACCTCTAGTGTACGGACACCATAATTTGATGATAACTTCACTTTTTTTCAATTTTTTTTTTTAAATTGAAAATAAATATATGTAGTTTGATTACATATAACTCATTTTTCAAAAAACAAAAAATTAAAAAAGTTATTAAAGTTTTAGTTAACCTTGGTATTTCAAGTTTAGGTACCACGTTGGCTTAATAAATATTGTATAAATATTAAAATTCATCATATCACTATAAAATTTATATTTTTATAATCTGCACAATAAGAGCTAAAATGGGTTTTGGGTTTATCAAAAAATTCATTAGAGAAGTTGTCCTAAAAGTTATGGCAAGACAAAAATTTTACTCTGTAATGCCTTAACCAAATTTTTGGAGGTCAAGGCATAGGCTTGGTTCTACCAAGCCTAAACCAAACCGAATTTGAAATGAAATTCAAGGTGAATGTGTGCTTCCCCCTCATGTCTTAAGAAATGGGCGCCCATTTTTTTCAAAAGAAATTCACAGTCTTAAAATGCATTTTTAAATCTAAAAAAAAAAAAATTTAGAAACGGGCACCCATTTTTTGAATTTAGGATCGGGTGCCCGAACCTAAAATGGGCGCCCATTTTTTGCAAACGAGCGCCCGTTTCAAGCGACGTCTCTCATTTCTAAAAGACTTCCGTGGAATTATCCCCCAACTCCAAACTCTTACCCATGGATTAAACAATTGTTGAAAGGCATGAAAGAAGAGATCATTGAACCAGTTGTCATATATTGTGACAACACAAGTGCTATCAACATATCTAAGCACCTAGTACTGCACACAAAGACCAAACATATTGCCATCAAGTATCATTATTTGAGGGAATTGGTGCAAGATAAAGAGGTCAAAATGGAATATGTGAATACAAAGGAACAACTAGTAGACATATTCATCAAAGCCTTACCTAAGGAAGCTCATGAATATCTAAGAGGCAAATTAGGGGTTCTTCCCCTCACCGAGGCTGCCTAGTCAAGCTAGGAGCAATGCATCAAATGTGTTGCAAAGAGTATCTGACAAATTGATTCAGAAAATGTCACACTTTAGGAGCAGCCTAGAGTTGTGAAAAGTACAACAAAGCTGATAATCAGTCATAAGCAAAGATGACAGAGGGAGAAATATTGTGATTGAACTGACAAGATGACAACTACATCTGAGAGATGCATGTTCTAGTTGTTGCTTTGGCATTATTGTCAAAGAGGGAGATGAGTAAGATGAAAACACATGGTGATATTTCATGGATCAAGTAAGAGGGAGAGATTCAGAGGAAAGGAACACATAAAATATTCAATGGAAGTTATTGTGTGGACAGTCAAGCAAGCAAGGCTAAGTGATTCAGAATCAAAATGAAGCTAAGGATATTATAAATGTTTTTGATGCAAAGACAAGTTTTGGATTGGTTGGTGAATCATGTGTTATTCATATGGTGTTGCCATCAATGCCAAAGAGGAAAATTGTTGGAAACTACAATTGAAGCAATTGTTGTATTGTCATTGATGTCAAACCTTAACTGGCAAGACTGTTGCTATCTAAGAAAGTACTATATCTATTTGTTTGTTGAGAAGGATTAGGGCAAGGGTGATAACAATAGCACCAAAGGAAAGGTTGAGTTATCTTGATACTTTAATGAGTACTTGGCTATATGGCACAATGATAAGATAATGTATTGTTTATCTAAGTGAGAAGCAAGACTAAACAAGTAGGCTTAACCGAGCAGAAGTGAAGAAATCTAGTTTAAGCTGAGTGATGTTAGTGTCGATCGAGCCAGTATATGTCGAGTAAATTTAGTGTTGACCGAACATCAGTTTATTACCGAGGAAGACAACATTAGCTAAGGGAAAAAGTTTTGAGTGATGACTGAGCTACGCAGTGATGACCAAAGAGTTGAGCACAGTATTGACCAAGCGTCATTAATTTACATTTGAGGAAGAATTCAGATCCCTAGCCGACATAGTTGAATTATTGGATTATGTAAATCATGTTGACTTTATTTATTGAATGTATGGAGCATTTAATGCATAGTAAACTATTTTATTGTGATTCCATAAAGAGATTAGAGATGTTTCTAGAAGGATGGATGAAGAACATAATGTCGGAAGAATTCGATGAATCTGACCTAAACCTAAGAACTACGAAGGAGATTAAGCGGAAAAAGATGGATCTACATATCGAAGAGGTATTAAGGAAACCTAAGTGTGAGGTTGAAGCAATATGCTGGAGTTGTTGTTGTTATTGACTGAATAAGAAGAAAAGGCTGAAGGAGAAGGAGTTGTGATTGCTTGAAGGGACTTCCAAGCAGATCGGTGATGGAGATGGAAATGGATCTCAGTGAGTAAACCAACATATATATGTAAGAATTGGATCTATTATTTGCAAAGTGAGTTGTATGTTTTTAGATCAAACACTGTTGTTACTTTCTAACCATTGTATCAATTTAAATCCTTTAATCAAGGTTGACCTAACAGTCATTGTATAAATCCTTTAATCAAGGTTGCATTCTAATGGAATGTACTTAAGTCCTCTAACAAGGCGCACTCCTAACAGGGTGGTTGAAATCCTTTAACAGGGTCACACCTAGCAGTGTATTTGTAAACCTTTAACAGGGTTGGCTTTTCATAGAGCTCACTTCAAAAGAGTGAAAATATCAGTAACATGTTACAAAGTGGTTTTTCCCAAATTGGATTTCCACTATAAATCCTGGTGTTAATACTTGTGTGAATGTTTTGGTTTGAACATTTATGTGTTTTGCAAGTTAAATACTGTTGGATAGTGGACTGCACTGTTATATGTTTCTAGTATACATTCTGTAATGACCGAGTAGCTGTTGGTTGTTAGATTTGAGTTGTTGAAGTGTTTAAAAGTTTAAATTATACATCTGGACTTGAGAACAACTGATTCACCCCCCCTCTCTGTTGTTCTAAATCATATTAACACTATGTTCCACCCAATCAGGACTCAAAATAGAACCATAAATCCTAGATAATTAGGGGATGTTGGATTATAAAGTACAACCAATTTTGAGGTTGATATAGAACATGAAGGCCACAAAATGGTAACACAAGACCTAGGTGATGAGATAAATTATTGGATTGTAGAAATAATAGAGGAGCACACTTATAAATAATATATTAACTTGATTTTAAATAAAATTGAATTGATATAGGACCTATATTTGAATTTGGGTGTCCATTAAGCACCTTATTAAGTCCTACTATGAAATACACTAAGGTGAGTGCTAAACAATCATGAAATTGCACACACATGTTAGATGCTTATAATTTATGATGGTAAATTTATCCCCCACTGTAGTGGGAGTAAGAGACAAACTCATGCTCACGGTAATGGAGAGAGAGAGAGAGAGAGAGAGAGAGAGATCATTGGAAAACTATGAAGAGATATAACATCACTAAGCTTAAGGATGCAGTCCCCCAAATGAAGGATCTTAACTTAGAAAACCATAAAAAAGGGCACAAAACAAAAATAAAAGTCAAAATACAACAAACAACAAAAGACAAAACACGTAAACAAAAGGGGTTAGTATTAAAACCAAAACTTTGAATCGACTAGTTGAAGGGACCTCGATTGAGAAAATATCCCAAAAACTAAAATCATGTTTGGAAATCTATTGCAAAAGCACAAGTGGTCACATGGAAAGTGAAAGATCATACACCAAGGACAACACTCCATGATCTAACCCACTAGTAAAGATATGAGAGCTTGGAATAAAAGAGAGAGAGACCATGAATCCAATAGTCTAGAAAGTTATATTATGTTAGGTGATCCATCGGAGAGGAAGAGGAGGAAATAGTAGAAAGGCTAGAAAGTTGTGTTATAATAGTTCCACTCATTCCAGAGAGAGAGAGAAGGAGATATGTGGTCTAGCAAGCTACATTATGCTAGTCAATTCTACCTTGAAAAAAATTACGCACATGGCTTCTTGTAAAATTTTGTGAACATGAGCAACTTAAAATTTTGTCCATAGGGACAACTTATGAAATTTTGTGCACATGGGTTGATTACAAGATCAGTCCTATGAAAAACATAGTTTCTATATGGATCCATGAAAAAGTGATTAGTCAAAGGATAAAAAAGTGATCAGTCTAAGGACCAATAAAAGTTTTACAATGTACAAGGAGGCCACATGTATGCCCCCCTCCTTATGATGGAAACTTAAGACTATGGTGGAATCATAAGGAAAAGAGAACAAGGATACCTAATTCCAACATTAAGGAGATATCCTCAAAACAATAATGCATGTCATAACCTTAGAAAATAATGAAGACTCTTGTTAGCGAAGGAATAGATAATTGTGAAAGGATGTCTACAAGTGGGAAGAGACCATTGAAAGGAAGAGATCATGGTTGCAAGACATATGCCTTCAAGATGATCTCTTGAACAAAGATAACATCTTCAAGACAAAGAGAGGAGGAAAACAAGAAAACACCCTTCTTACTCCCCCCACCCCTATTTCTAGGTGAAAAGGAATTCTTGATGAAGGATAACACACTTTAAGCCCCTAAGTAAGGGTATTTATTTAGGATGAACATGATTTTACAAATAAGAAAAAGGTTGTGATCAAGGATACACCTCTTGCATAAGGGAGAATCCCAAAGAAAAATGAACAATTTTATATAAGAAAAGAACGTCACATGATAAAAAAAATGTCATTGCACCAAGGAAAGTGGATCCTTAGAGAGTGAAGGAAAATTAATGTTTGATAAATGAAACCTTGTACTCCAAGGGTGAAGGAAAGGGGAAAATAATACATCGTATGACATGTTTTTTTTTAAAAATAGACATTCCCTTGCAAGAAAAGAGAAGATCCATATGTACAACAAATAAATCTATGTAAGAAGGAATATCATGTTATAAAATAAACACATGAACAAAGAAATAATGGGTCTAATGGAAAGGGAAAAGAAATACCATAAACTCCATAAGAGAAGATCATTTATATTAGACATGCTCTTTGAGGCATGAAAAATATTGTTAACAAAGATTATAAAAGCTTGTGTGAAACATAAAATCTCATGCTACAAAGAATGTACCACTATAAAGGTTACAAACCCACAAAGAGAGAAATGAGTCCCAAGAAGGAGAAGGAAAAAGTATGTCACATTATACAAACTTAGTGAAAAAATCCCTTACAACAAATATACAATTTGAAGCAAGGAAGAAGTTGTAACAAGAATATCAATCTCCAAAATAAAAAATCCTCAACAAAGAAGTCCATATATGGAAGGACATCATAGTATAAAAGATTTAACCAATAAAGAGATAATGAATCCTTGAGAGAGAGAGACATTACATTAATTTTGAGTTTATGGATTGTGAATAAATCATTGTGAAATCTACTTTAGTGGATTATGTATTGTATGAAAAGGACAAGTTGGGTGGTTTACTAATACTATAATGCAAAAGGCATTTTTCTTCATTCTAATAACTTACTGTTGGCATTAGATCCTTTATTGGACTGGTCAATGATGTTATTTTTATATTATCCTTTAGGTGTATGGATCATGTGTTTGAATTCACATTTGTGAATATGTTTATACTTGCCTCATTTGTATTTTGGCACTATCACATTTACCAAAAAAATTCAAATGGATTATCGTCAAGGTGTATGGATATTATTGTGTGTGTGAAAATTGTACCTAGCTGTGGACACAACACTTTAGTAAAACATTAGAGGTTAGTGAAATTGGAATCTGCAAATAAATGAAACTAAGCTAACCAGACAATTTACTGCCTTCTAGTAGGTGTGAGTATGGTATTCTCATATTAGACCGAGATCAATGACAATGCAACACCTAAACGAAGGATTTAAAATGATGAAAACAATGAAATATGAATGCAAAAGTATGCAAAAGCTATGAAAACTATGAAATGATCTCACAAAATTGCCTATCGCAAAAGCTTTGTTCTTCAGTTGTAAATTTGCTAGAGTAATTGTGCAAATTCGAGAGATGATGAGATTGAAAGCTTGAGGGATGTAAGATGCAAATTCGAGAGATTGAGAGATTGAAAGCTTGAGGGATCCATTATGAAGAGTTGAGCCTTGTTTTTATAGAAATCCAGGGCTTGAGGATGCATAAGAAAAACCATAAATCACTCTTGATAAACTTAGGTTGATTTTTGAGTTAACAAGAAATTAAGGATAAATAACTCATAAAATCATGCAAAATCAATTTTTATCTCAAAATAGAGTTTAGTTCTCTTTTTCAACTCATCATCAGATGTTGAGTTTAGAAAGTTAACAAATTGAAATTGAAAATTGATTTAAAGTTAACTGTTTTTCTGATTGTGCATGATTTAATATGAATTAATTTAATAAATAAAGTGATTTGTTTTCAACTTAACTAATTTTTGAATTAAAATAACTGATTTATGGGTTAATCAATTATTAAATCAAACTTTATTCCAATTAAATCATTAAATTTGACAACTTTAATTTAATTAATTAAATAATAATTTAATCAATTAGTCATGAGATTTTTGATTTATTGTCAGAATTAAATAATATAATTTAGGAATAAATATAATTAAATCTAATTAAATAATTAAGTGGTAGAATTAAATTTGATTAATTAAATATTCAAAATATTTAATTAATCAAACTTTAGGATAAATAGGATCTATCACCAAATAATTATTAAATCAAAGATAATTAAATTAGGATAAATAAGGAATATTTCAAGGAATATTCCCTGATGCAGATTTAAGATAATCAATTAGATTTTGATGATTTGATGTGTAGATGTGTCTTAGGTTAGGACTTTGATGTCGATTTCAATTGAATTGTTGATGTAAGAGGTTAATGAACCTATAGCCCATTTTTGGGGTATTACATTTTGCCCCTCTTTGAATTACTGGGCGAAGCACAATGGTTCAAAGATTAGTCTGTGTTTGATGTATGAAACTGATTAGAAAGATGAACCGATTCCAAGACAAAAACTGATTGAAAGATTTGAAGATGTTAGGTTTAGGTTTTGATTGACCAAAGATAATGTTAACTATAGCAACAATGAACCGATGATTATGAAAAAGTATCAAAATGCCTAATTCTGAACCTTATGATTACGAAGAAGTGAGTGACCTGATTCCAGACCTGATTGTCCAAAGGAATCAATATTGGTATCACATCTGAATCCTTCAGTTACGAAGAACCAAGGAAATGATGCTGATGAACCGATGGTTACGAAAAGATGATACAGTTTACAAGATTGATTAGGATACCAGATTGATATGGATCTCGATGAATCTGATATGCCCCAAGAAATGATA
The DNA here is from genome assembly GCA_027943335.1 of Chamaecyparis obtusa. Lineage (NCBI taxonomy): Eukaryota > Viridiplantae > Streptophyta > Pinopsida > Cupressales > Cupressaceae > Chamaecyparis > Chamaecyparis obtusa. The sequence goes on along the minus strand of BSBK01005594.1, from coordinate 128,298 downwards.
GATTTACCCCAAGCAACGAGGTCTTTTGATGAATCAGTAACTAGACGTGGTTCTTGTCTTGATTACTAAGGAAAGATTTGATTTACAGACTTGATTGATGTGCAATACCATGCCCCCTTCGGGATGAAAATCAAAATCTGACAAGAGAAGTCAGCGTTAAATGGTTTAGAAGCATGTTAATTGATTTGAGAAGTCATTGTACATGTTCGAGAATGCGTTCTGCATCGTTTAGAGGTCCTAGATACCAAGTTTGACTAGGTTTGACCATGAGTTGACCAAGTTAAAATTTTGATAGTTTGATGTAAGATAATCAGTTAAGTTGAATTCTGAATTTCTGTGATGATTAAAGGTCAATTATGCAAGCAGTTGACAATATAAACGATCTCAGATTTCAATTTTGATCCCGAAAATAGATTCTACTTGCTGTTTCGTTTGAGGGACCTTCATACAATGCTCAGTCCTTCTGTCATGTTTAGCATTTTTTGTTTGTTTTTGAAGAATCGTTGAAGTGTTCAAGCAATATGTGAGACCATGCAAACATGCAAAATGCAAAGTGAAATGCAAACCTAAGACCTAGGACCTTGTCATTGATCATGTGTCGGTCATTTTCATCATTGAATTTTTATTAGGTAACTGGATAAATCAATACAACATCCACTAGTTAGGAAACTATGAATATATGAATATTGATTTGTATGCGCAAGAATCAATACAACACCCACTGGTCAGACAACCATGGACATATGAATATTGATTTTGTTTTCGGAATGTCAGATTAGATATAGGCACCAAGGAATAAATGCCAGGATGACCTGAATATCATGTCCATTTTGATATAGAAATTTGTATAAGCATCAGAACATAGACGTCGTGATGACCTGAATACACCTTGTGGCACAAACACATCAAGTAGTCAAGAGATCATTCTAAATCTAGTGTGAATTACCTATAGTGACCCTTTATCATTCACATCCTTAGGTAAGATCGTGTTTCACAGTAGGAGTAAGAACTTTCTCAAAAAGATAATAGTTGGATCAAACTTCCTTGAATTTTCTGGGTATCAATGGTCGAGGTACGCATGGCCATCCAATACAAGATAGAGGCTCTTACAAATGGACACCATTTCAATCCAAAATTTCCAAAGTTGTTAGATTTTCACATACAAGCATAAAACAAAGAAAAGATTATGCCTCCAGTCATCACTCTCTAAATCCTGTAAAGGACATCATCGAAGAGCTCGAAGGGACACAATATGCAAAAATCTCAATGTGAATCAGTAAGCATACAAGGAGATAAAAACATGAAGCACAAATTGTTTTCAGTTTGTTGTTGATGTTTGATTGCGTTGTTGATGCAAAATCCTTTCTGGTAAGGAGACTGACTGACTAAATCGGATGTAGCTTCAAAGGACTCTGACTGGATATGACACGTCTGAGATACTGGAGATCATAGGATATGACATTGATTGCCCTCAAGTGTTAAGCACTGATAGGATACAAATGTTTTTGCTAATGGTGTATAGACCGACTTTATTGAAAACAAGAATATGGAAACAAACCAGGAGATATGTACAAACTAAAGCAAGACTGAAATCAGGGAAAAACCAAGATTGTGCTGATAGATGGAGCATTTTGAACAAGTGGCGCCCGTTTGCCAGGTTTTCACCATCTTGGCAAAGATTCTATTTTTTCTACCAAGGCGCCTGTTTCTAGGTTTTCACCAAGGCACTTTTTCTTTTTCTCATTTTTTTGTATTTTTCATTTTTTCAATTTTTTTCTTTTTACTTTTTGATTTTTTTTGTGAATCATCAAGGTGCCTATTGCTAGGTTTTCACCAGGATGATCATTTTTTCAAGACTTTTTCCAATTTTTATAATTTTTCAGAATATTTTGCAAAGACTGAATGCCTTAGGCATAGAATTTCTTTAGATGGAGAACGTTGATTGGTTCTTAGAGCTGTTCTCCACCAGTCATTGAGAGTTGATAGGCACTAGAGCCAAAAGTAGCAGTGATTACAAAGGGACCCAGCCAGTTGGGTTCAAACTTCCCCTTGCGTTCTCGATGTGATTGATTTTTAGGATTTTCTCTCAAGACTAGATCGCCAACCTGAAATTCTCTGTGTCTAACTTTCTTGTTGTAGCCTCTAGACATTATTTTCTGATAGACTCTGAGATGATCATACGCTGCTTGTCTATGCTCATCTAGTAGTTCAAGTTCTTGTAACCTAGACACTCTGTAGTCATCATCAGTTACCAGACCATGCATTCTAATTCTTAGTGATGGGATCTCAACCTCAATAGGCAGTACCGCTTCAGACCCATAAACTAAAGCGAATGGTGTAGCCCTAGTGGGCATTCTAATACTTGTTCTGTAGGCCTAGAGAGTTGGATTGATCATGAGATGCCAGTCTCTTCCTATTTTATTAACTGTACGATGCAATATTTTCAATAGATTCTTGTTTGAAGCCTCTGCTTGTCCATTCCCTCGAGGATAGTAGATAGATGACCAATGTTGTGTAATCTTGAATTTGGCACATATATCATCTAAGTCTCTGTTCTTGAATTGTCCACCATTATCTGTGACTATAGAGTGTGGAATACCATACCGACATATGATGTAGTTCAAGATGAACATAGAGATTTTCTTGCCAGTCGCCTGAGTCAAAGGGATTGCTTCTACCCATTTTGTGAAATAATTTGTAGCTATAATAATATGGGTATGTCCATTAGAAGAATGAGGATGTATGGATCCTATAAGATCAAATGCCCATTGGTCAAAAGGCCATTGTGTAGTGAAGGGAATTAGATCTCTCCCTAGAGCATGAATTAATTTGTCATGTACTTGGCACTTTTAATAGTTCTTAGCAAACTTGATTGCATCTTTCTCCATTTCAGGCTAATAGTACCCAACCCTAATAATTTTTCAAGCTAGTGTTAAACCGTTCGAGTGTGACCCACATATACCATCATGGACTTCCTCTAATGCACGTTGAGACCCTTCCCATTCTAAACATCTAAGTAGTGTACCATCTAGACCTCATTTGTACAAATCATGACCAATGATGACATACTAGGACGCATTGTGGATAAGGTATTGTTTCTCATGGCGGTTAAAGGTATCGGGAATGATTTGGTCTTTGAGATAGGATAAAATATTTTTATATTTAGATGAATGATGACCAACAATAGTGCAGATCACGCGGGCGTCAGGGGAATCATATGCAGGATAAGATAGTGCTTCCACTAGGAACTCGTAGCGTAGCTCATATTCGAGCTACTATAGTAAAGTAGATAGTGTTGCCATAACATCATCAGCTTTATTCTCTGTTGTAGGAATTTATTCAAAGGTGATAGATATGAAATATTTCTTTAGATCATCTACCATTCTCTTGTATGGGATTAGATTTCCATCTTTCGTTTGATACACACCATTGACTTGGTGTATTACAAGTTGTGAGTCTCCATGAATGTGTAGTTCTGTTACTCTCCACTCAATTGCTATCTTCATGCCATTAAGAAGGGCTTCATATTCAACAATATTGTTTGTGCAAGGAAACTTGATTCTGAATGCTTTAGGGATTGAGTATCCTTGAGGAGTGATAAAAATATGCCTACTCCAGATCCATTATGTGTATAGGAGCCGTCAAAGAATAACTTCCATGCTCTAGAAGAAAGATTCATGATAGAGGAATCCTAGAATTCCATTTGCATTGGTGTATCATCAAACAAAGGTGCATCTTCTAGTTGATCAGGAATAACTTGGCCTTTGATAGCTTTTCTTTCAACATATTCAATGTCAAATTCACTTAGTAGCATTACCGATTTAGCTAGTCTACCTGTGAGGGAAACTTTGCTTAGTAGGTACTTTAATTGATCAATCTTAGCTACCAAATGTGTGGTATGAGCCAACATGTAATGTCTTAGTTTTTGTGATGCAAAGATCACATCTAGACAACTTTTCTCAATCATAGAATAGTTCTTTCCATATGCTACCAATGTCCTACTAATATAGTATATAGCTATTTCCTTCTCGTTCTTCTCCTCATGTTGTGCTAGCAATACCCCCAGTGATGTATTTGTAGCGGAGACATATAAGATCAATGGCTTCCATTGAATAGGAGGCATCAAAATAGGAGGATTTGATAGATATTGCTTGATATGATTAAAGTTCTTTTCACATTCCTCGTTCCATGCAAAGGTCACACCTTTATGTAATGTCTTTGTAAAAGGTTGTGCAATGTCAGCTAGTTGAGATATGAAGCGTCTAATAGATTGCACTCTCCCTTGTAATGTTCTCATTTGACTAATGTTCTTGGGAGGTTGCACCTCTGACAGATTTAACTTTTGTTGGATCTACTTCAATTCCTTTATTTGAAACAATGTAGCCTAAGAGCTTTCTAGAAGTGACACCAAAAGCACACTTCTTAGGGTTCAGTCTAAGACTAAACTTCTCCATTCTATCCAATATTTTTCTCAAGTCATTCAAATGTTCAGATCTTATCATGGATTTTGCTAAAGTATCATCAACATAATCCTCCATAGTGCAATGCATCATGTCATGAAAAATAAATGTCATAGCTCTTTGATATGCAGCACCAGCATTCTTAAGCCCAAATGGCATGACATTCCAACAGAAGGTACCCCACACACATGTGAAAGCAATTTTCTCTTGATCTTCTGGAGCAATTTTTATTTGGTTGTATCCAGAAAAACCATCCATTAAAGAATACACCTCGAAGCCTGCAGTCATGTCCACTATCATATCAATGTTAGGTAGTGGAAAATCATCCTTAGGGCATGCTTTGTTTACATCTCTAAAATCTGTTCATACTCTTATAGATTTGTCTGGTTTTGATATAGGTACAATATTTAAGATCCATTTAGCATAATCAATAACACGAATGAATCCGGCTCTTAACAGTTTTTCTAATCCAACTTTAACTAAGAGTGCAACATGTGGATGCATCTTTCTCAATTTTTGCTTAACAGGTTTGAACCTTGGAGCTATAGATAAATGATGCATTATAAGATCAGGATCCAACCCTGGCATATCTGAATATTTCCATGCAAAGTTAATCTTCTTTTCTGTTAGGAATGTTGTAAATTTTTGCTTTTCTTCTTCTAATAAGGATTGTGATACATGGATTAGTTATGGTTCTTCTATTGTTCCCAAGTTGATAGATTGAGTGGGCTCAATTAGAACTGGAGATCTGTCCTGTAAATGACTCGGAAGGACATCAAATATCTCATCCTTAAGTGCCTCAGAGAGGTTTTCACCTTCGGATACGTCTTTTATTTTTACTTTTGTAGGTTCTGAGATTGCCACAAAGTGGTTTTCACCCTCAAAACTCCTTTTCTTTTTATTTTTATTCTTATTCTTTTGACTAACATACTTGATGTCTGACTCCATCATGCTAATGCTCGGTTCACTGATGGAAGTCCTCATAGCCTCAACTGCATTTAGGTAGCAAGCAATGGCATAGTCATTTGGAAAGGTATAGATACCTTGGCTCGGATTCGTAGAAGTTTGGTCAAGAAGTTCAAGATGTTGGATAGTCATAGTGGGGAAAGATTGGGAAATAGTGTTTACGGATATGGATTTGTCATCATTAGTCCTAACCCGATGCTCGAGTTCGAAGGTGATATTACAACTTAAGACGTTCAATTTGTGAATAGGCTTAATGTCATTGTGGGAGTCCACTTCAGCCATTGGTGGATCAGACTCGTTAAGTTCATTATTTCACTCTAGACTTACGTTGGGTTTAGGTGCATATTGGTGAATAGCATCAACATGTTTTTCTATGATAAGCTCATCTTCCTCTGGGATGACTCCCCACTCATAGTCATTGGATTGCTCATCTATGCCTCTAGGAAATTTAAGAACATGAGTAAAGTCAGGATGAATACCCCAAGAAGGGTTACCCTTAGATTCTGATTTGAATTCATACTCATGGGAATCTGTCTCATAATAGCTACCACCTTACTCCTAATCTGTTTGATTGTCTTCGAGATTAGCTGGTTCTTGTGGTGCAACTATCTCTTGTTCCATAGTAGGTTCTTGTATGTCTACCACATTAATTATTTTGATTTGATCATCTTCTGCTTCAAAGAGGTCTTTTATTTCTTTAGGAAAATGCTCATAAGAAATGAGCTCCTTAGTGGTGTCTGAATCATCACTGTTAGATTGTTCTATTTCTTCCTTTGGTTCAATCTATTCTAAGACATGTGGGGAGTTCTTTCTAAGATAGAAAGGATTCTTCTTATATCCTAGACCTGTTGTATTCTTGTTTGTTCGGCCACGATGGTCAAGAGGTGATAAAAGACCTTTACCTTGTATTCCTAGAGGTCCTTTTCCTATATATCCCATTTTTGTGATCAATTTGTCTCTTGGTCCATATGACTTATGAGGAATTTTGCTTGAAGTGGAGTCACATTTCTAGACTAGCTGAGATTGGGATTCATCCTTGTATAACCATGCAAGCATGGATTCGTTTTCCTCAAACTCTTGTTTAGATACTTGCTCTGTGACAAAACTTCCATTGAATATGACTTGGGATTCTTTAGCTGTAGGTTTCACTTTGTCAAATGGTTGTCCATAAGACTTTGGTGATAATGGGAGAGATGTGAGAGATAAGACTGGCTCCATTGTGTATTCTCTGATACCATTATCTTTGATTTTAACCTCTTTAGCAATGTCTTCCATCTTGGATGTTGAAGCAATGTCTAGCTGCTTAGTGGAAAATTCTCTGTTATTAGGAACAACTTTATTAGCACTTTCTTTCAATGCATTGCAAGTTGTATATAGATCAACTGGAATCATCACCTCTACTCCTTCATAAGGGAATTTCACACATTGACAGTATGTGGAAGGAATAGCTCTCATTTCATGTATCCAGGGTCTCCCTAGAAGAATATTGTAAGCCAAAGGTATATCAAGAACTTGACATGTAGTATCTCTGATGACTGGACCTGTTCTGATAGGCAAGACAATTGTTCCTTTGGAAGATCTTTCTCCTTCATCATATGTCGTGATAGTTATTTTCTTTTTAGGATCAATGGTAGCTTCAAATAATCCCAATTATGTAATCAAGTTGTAAGAACAAATGTTGAGACCAACACCTCCATCTATCAACATGTGTTTGACACGATTGTTTTGGATCAAGACTTCAATGTGCAAGGGCTGGTTACGCGGATGACTCAAGGAGTTATCATCTTCCTCTGAAAAGGAGATATATTGTGGTGATGTTAGATGACCAACCATAGTCTGGAATATGTCTAAATCAAGGTTGTCAGGACCATTGGATCCGAGTAGAGCTTTGTCTAGAATGGCTCTATGAGCTGGAGATATCCGAAGCAACTCAAACATGAAGATTTTAGCATTGGTATGATGGAGTTATTGGACTATACTATATGATGTTGGTCTCATGTCTTTAGGATTTGATTTAGAGCAGCCTTCTGTTTAGAAGCAGATGAAAGATTGAAAGGCATCTTAGGGACATTTGATGAATCTAGGATTTGTCCTTGTAGATGCGTTTGAGCTTGTGATCGAGTAAATGCATTTGCTGATTGATTTTCTCTATCCTTTCTTACAATTGTGATGACATTGCAACACTCAAATAGGCATGGTTCAACCATATTGATGACAACATTATTTCTAGAATAGGCATAATTGACTTTAGCACCCACATTAGACTGAGAAGATGAATCTCCTTGATTATGTTTCAAAAAAGGTTTCGTGAATGCTGTATGATCATTATTGATTTTATGATTGTCAATTACAATTTCTCCATTATCAATTTTGTCTTGTATGATGTGTTTCAAGCAGATGCAGTTATTAGTCTTATGACCCTTATTGCGATGGAAGTCATAGAAATCATTCTCTCTCCACCATTTCGGTTTAGGTTCAAGATCAAAAACTTTTATCTCAGGCAAGGAGATGATGTTGTTAGCCAACAAAGTTTTCATGGCAGATTCCAAGGACTCTCCAAGAGGATTAAACTTAGGATATGTATCCCAAAGTTTATATTCAAATGACTTCTTGTTAGACTCTATTGATTTAGCTTCAAAAGCTTTGATGGCTTGGGTGCCAATAGTGAGATTGAAATCAGGTGCCTTAGATGGGGCATGGATAGTATCAACAACGTCGTCTGTGACAATGCCTTTATTCTTGTTCCAGTTTTTGCCTGTCTTTAGAACTAGATCCAGATTCGTATTTGTCTTTTTGAAGAGATATGTCTCCTTTTTGTACAAGTACCTTCTCAATATTGATTGCATTTTCTACCATTTTATCAAAGGATGTATGATTTTGCATTTACAAATGGTAGTTGAGTTCTAGAACAAGATCGTTGATGAAGATTTCCAGCTTCTCAGTTTCTGGAATAGGTCTAGCATATAGAGAAAATTTCTTCCTCCATCTTTGAGAAAAGTCAAGAATGGTTCTTTTGAATTCTGTTTCAGATTGCAGATATCGATCATAGTGACCAGATGTTGAATTTTGTAGGAGTATTGTTGATAGAACAGTTTGATTAACTCTTCAAAAATTTTGATAGTAGGAGGCATTTTTGAGAACCAATGAATAGCTAACCCTCCCAGAGATCGAGGGAAAAGATGCATTAGGTAGGTTGGTTCGTGCATGAACTCGATAGATTAAGTACAAAATTCACTGACATGATCTTGAGGATTAGATTTTCCATCATACTTATCATATTTAGGCATCTCCACTCTTTTAGGGAATGGCGGCATGTACAAGTCTTTATCAAATGGAAAAGGGCATAGAGCCTCCATGGAGAACTCTTTAGGTTCCTTTTTTTTTCGAGTTTGTTAAGTTTGACTTGCATGGCATGCATCTGTTTCATCATAGCTGTGATTGGATTTTTTCCTCATGCATGATGATATCTTCAACATTAAAGTTGGGAGGAAGTTTAGCCCCTTGACGAGCTAACTCTAAGAAGTATGTTTATCTGTCTTCCCTCAAGAAATGCCTCATCATTTTCTTGAAGTCATCATCATTTTGATATCGAGCAATTTCAGAAGGTGTGGGTTCTTGATCCACACCATGTTGAGAGTGATGTCCTTGAGACCCGTGATGTGTCCCTCCTTGAGACATGTTAGGAGTTTTAAGACTCCCTGGTATAGATTGATGTAGAGTTTGTTGATTGCCTCCTTGGATTGATGGAGGAGGGGGTATGTAACCAGTTTTTAATCGCAGATTGTTGAGACCGTTGTCTTCGTAAAGACCTGAATTGTAGAGTTCCTCAAAGGTTGGACCCATGTGAGTAGACAAAGGTAAGGTCTTAGATGCTTCTTCAGATTACTTGTGTGAAGAAGCTTGAGTTTCCACCTTTAACCTTGAGTGAAGCAAGAGAGCAAGATGAAGACAACTGAATAATGACCTGATTCAAGAAGATTGAATGACGCAACCTTGTCAAGATTGAGTTGATTGAAGATTAGATTGGACGTAAATGAAGGATGTTGTGCCCTAGTAGTATGGGTAGATGCCCAAAAGATGGCGGACATGAGCTCGCAACACTTAGCCATTTTTGTATGAAGACTGAATTTGAAGATAATTTTGACAAGATTTTGACACAAGATGAAAAAGACTCAAATCAATAAATCAGAAGGCTAAATCAGACTCAAGAGACCACTTTAGGAAAATGAATGGATTTGTTCTAGTTTTTGCTCTGTTCCTGACACAATGATTTGTTTGACAGAATCTGGAAGTAGGTTGTAAAAATTGGATTTCTGACAAATTTTGGAGTTTTCTGACAACTTTGACTTTAGCTTTGATACGAGTTTTGAAATTTTAGGGTGACTTTTGACACCAGAAAGGATTTTTGCTTCAGATTTACAATTTTTTAGTTTTCAGTTAGGAGTTTTATTATAAAGGTGTTTTCTTTATAAAACTCGGGTTAATTGGTTAAATAGATTTGTGTGTGCATGAATTTTAGGTGGATTTGCATTTTATGAAATAACGTATTTTAATTACGAATTATTTGTACATCTGTATGGAGTAATTGGATGTTAATGTTTTCTTTTGCATGATTATTGGTTTTAGTATTTAAAGGACTTATTTGGCATAAAGGAAATAATTTTGTGTTCAAGTTTCAATGTGGGTGTTTAGCCATTCAAGTGATTGTTATGTGAATCTGATTGATTAGATTAGTAGAGTTTTTCTTCATGATAACGTCATTTTGATTTGAATCAATTGTGCATGTAATTAATCTATTTTACTTAGATTTTATGTGAGTCATTTATTACCCTATGTGGTGGTTTTGAGGGGTTAGAATGTCAGCCAATGGGAATGTAATTCCAAAGGCGGGAATTGGATGTTTTATTTATCATGTTTGTTTGCCTTGCATACTATGTTGTATTTGATTGTTTTGACCCAACCTTATGTGAGGTTTTCTCTTTGATCCTCTTTTGTGATGTTTTTGTATAATTGAGTTTTGCTTCATATTCTATATAGGGGAATATGGTGCTGACTTTTTATGTCCTATCAATGGGATCAAGAGTATATTCTTTTGCAAACACTTAGAGAGTGTTTTGTGATGTTATGGTTGGAGACTTGTTGCATGTTCTTGTTGTTTTGTGGAACAATCCTGAGGGACATTATTATTATCTTGTGATGTTATGTGGCATCTTTGAGCCTAAGGTAGGTTACCTGGATGTGTAGTAGGGGGTGGCTTGCAATAAGCATCGGGGCTCAAAAGTGGCTGTCAGGATCACTTATTGTAAGTATTCTTAATCAAGTGAAAACTTAATATATCATTGGGGGGTATTAAAATGAACTTAATAAGATATGGTTCCTCACCCATGCTTGAGTGCTAGTAAAGATGGAGGATGAGATGATGCTTGTCGCCTTGAGAGGTGTGTGTCTGACATAGTTAATGACTTTGTCTATATGAGAGGTCAATGATACCGTGTACGGCCACTTGAGTGTCAGGGTCTTAGAGAGACTACTAGGATGAAACTTAAGGGTTAGACGTACATGATGACACCTTCCTATGCACAATCTAGTTATCCTACATGTGTCGGTTGCCTCTGGATTAGTGAGTCTTACCTTGTTATCTTTTGTACACCTGGAGTTAGTGAGCTTTCAGGATCTCTTCCTTAGTTTGTTTTGTGGATGTTTGTTATCTGCATGGGATTTGTTGTTATCTCCTCAACATGGTGGGAGTGGACCATTTAGGTTCCATGAGGTCGGGTGGTAGTGATTCTTTTACCATTTGAGATTCTGACGTTCGTGTTCCAGTACTGGATGATCCCTGTAGCAGTTGATTCTTCATGTTCTTCTTTTGTGGAGATGTGTTCTTATCTTCTTCTTCTTTGTGGCCTTGTATCATTGTATCACTTATTCAGAGATATCATGTTGTACTTTATTCTAGATTATTGTATTACATACCCTGTGACATGTGCAGTGGATGTAGGTTATTATGGATATCTTATGGTACTAGTTGTATTTATGTTATCTTTTATGTAATGTTGCATTTATCGTTCATTTGTTTATATGAGATTTGTAATTATATCTAATCTAAATTAATTATTTAATGCTTACGTAATCTTTGTCAAGGAATCCTTGAGAGTTGTAACCTATGTGAGTTGTTTATTGCTTTGTATTGCTTCCGCGTTGTAAAACATTGTTGTTATTGTTTGTTAACACTTTTAAAAAAATTATTCTGTAAACTTAGTTGCATGTTTAGGTTAAGTTCTCCTGGGTTCCCTAGCGGGGCATTACACGATCATATCCATATCAATCAGATTTCTGAACCTGCATATGACTGCCTGATTATCCATACTTAGTTGATTATCATCCTAACCTTTGGTATACATAAAGTATCTTAAGAGACCATATGAAATAAGTATACTTGTCATCAATGAGAACATAAAATCAATGTCTATTAGTGTCTCTTGTCCAATAGAAAATAATCTGGTGGAAGAGTCCAATGATTGATGTTTTCTTGCAATGACACTCATGCCCTGAGATTACCCAAGAGGTCATTTTCAACAAAACACGGTAGAGATATATAGATAGGGGATGAAACTTGAAGCAGTACATCCTCCATACAGATATCATTCCCCCAAGTTGGAAAATATGGTCCTATTAACCCAAACCTAGGTAATTTTCCTTGGAAAAATAAGAATAATTTGCACTAGAGCATGCACTCTTTTCCTAGTTTGAAGAAGAAAGTGCAGTATTCACGAACGATGCCTCAGTTTAAAGATCCCCCAATTATAGTTAGATTACTATACTTCTTCAAAGATAAAAATGGTAAAAGGTCTTGAAGTCATCCCTCGACATGAAACAAGCTTTATGAGAAAACTAGTGGTATAATTTGTCCATCCACTGTTCTCGAAGTGTTAGAATAACTGAGAGGGGGGTGAATCATTTAGATCAGTTATCCTACAGTCCCAAATATAAAGATGTAACACTTTAAACAATTTCAACAAATTCTACAGCTCGACAACATAAACTACTAAACTGTCTGTGCTTTTACCGATTACCAGTTAATTAACTCACAGTGATTACCGACCAAATCAAATATGCAGTATGTAAAGTATGACAGTAAAACAATCATCACAGAAACACATAACATAATGATTTAACATGAAAACGCTGTTAAGGGAAAAACCACCTGGGACCGGTAACCCAAAATAATTTTCACTCTTCTGAAGTGAGCTCGGTGAAGAGCCAACCCTGTTAAAGGTTACAAACACATTGTTAGGTGTGACCTTGTTAGAGGATTTAAGACTAACAGTTATCGTTCAACCAGCATTCACTATGGGGTCGATAGGATAACAATGTACATTCCTTGAATGACATAGTGGCATAACATAAGACGGTTAAGTCCACTCGGTTAAGAGATTTTTATGTATCGATGGTTAAACTGAAACAGTAGTTGATCTGATTACAATACAACTCAATTCGCAGATGTTCAAATCTATTCTAAGCCCATACAAATCCTCTGATCAATATATCAATTCACTTACTCAACTTACTTTCACTCGGTAATAGCTCTTTGTTGCTCGGTATTGTTCTGCAGTTCGGTTCTCCTTCGACCAGTCTGATCAGGCATGCATGAAACTGTATTCATGTGAAATCTTTGTAGTCTTCTTTCTTCCAACATGTTTCAATAAAGAAACTCATATCTCTTATATAGACAGATAAACCATTTTCATATCAACCATCAGATTTTGCCGCTTATTCTCCTTCGTTGATTTTGCCTCTTAAACATTCCTTGGCAGTTGTTTTAGTAACACGTTTCAATTCCATCCTTTAGATCTTCTCCAAATTTTGTCAGTCGTGGATCTCATAACAAACTTTATCCTCAATGTCGAAATCATAACAATTTCTAGCTCATCAATTTCTATTGGCTAAACTTAAGCATTTAATACTTTCATCCATACTCGGTTAACAAAGAAATGTGTCGGCGAACACAAGCTCAATTAATACTGTCGCTCGGTATACACTACACTGGCTCGATGTATACTAAAGTGCTTCATCTACCGACCACATTGCCCTGTATATTTTGCTTCCATCTTCATAATAGATTAATGCAACATAATCAAGTCAACAATATGAAGTCATAGACTCATCAATAAGTTACCCAAAGTATTCCTTATCCTCATCTGTCATATCCACCTTTCTTTATGTAGATATCTCAGTTCTTCATCTTTTCTCTCCTATTTACAGATGTTTAGATGTTTGCAACTAACATGATAAGTACTGTCAAAACTAGTTGACATCAATTAAAACATAATAACTAATTTAATTATCTTACATATCATTTCAGTACTCAATGATCTCTAATCACTGATCTTCAAGTCATTCAAGTATTCAATCAGTTGTAGTTCATCAATCTCTCCCTTTGGCATTGATGGCAACACAAGCAATATGAAGTATGCCATGCACATACCAAACATGTATTCTACAACTATGTAAGTAAATGTTGTAGCTTGGTAAGCTCTCCCTAGCTTGATATTTAATATGTTTAATCACTACGTTACATAACAACATTACAAGTGCAGACTTTCCTCTGCAGATTTGACCTTTTCAGCTCTCAGATTCCTTCTGTTCTCAGCAACAAATCTTCAAAACTCTCCCTGACTTTCTCAGATTATCTCTCCCTTAGATAGATATTCCATTGATCTCTATGTTTATCATATTGTTTATCTCTCCCTTTGACAACAATGCCAAAGAAAAACATAAAACATACAGCTCTACAATAGCCAAATAACTCTCTGTTGTTCGGTGCAGACAATGTATCTTGGTATACTGATATGCCAATTCTCTGTTCTAGTTCCTCAAATCTTTCACAGTCTTAGACATAATCCAAAGTGTGAGCTATGCTACATCAACATGAATGATCTTCTGACAAGATTAGGCTGATGCAACCTCCAGATCACATTAGTGACCGGTAAACAAGGGATGGACCCCAAGTCTAGTCCTCAAGTATTCAAAAGTGTCCTTTGGTAGAGGCTTGGTAAAAATATCAGCAAGTTGCTCCTTTGATGTAACATATTCCAGTTTGACTTGCTTCTCCTGTACTTGTTCTCTTAAGTAGTGATACTTAATAGAAATATGCTTTGTCTTCGAATGCATTACAAGATTCTTAGAAATATTTATTGCACTAGTGTTGTCATAATATATAATCATCGGCTCAGTGATTACCTCATTCATCCCTTCCAACACTTGTTTGATATAAGTAATGTTTGAATAGTTTGTAGCAGCAGCAACATACTCTGTTTCGGTAGTAGACTGAGAAATACAAGGTTGTTTCTTACTTGTCCAAGTAACAAGTCTTTCACCAAAGAAAAATGCTCCTCCAGTTGTGCTCTTTCTATCATCTATATTTCCAACCCAATCTACGTCAGTGTAGACTCTTAGTTCAAATTTGCCTTCCTTAGGATACCATAAACCATATTCCTCTGTTTTCTTCAGGTATCTCAAGATTCTTTTTACTGCAACCATATGTGAATCCTTTGGATTGGACAAAAATCTAGCAACAATCCCCACGCATGTGCAATATCTGGCCTACTGTGTACTACATACATTAGTTTACCAATCATAGATCGGTACAATGTTTGGTTTACCTCTGTAGATTCATCATCTTTTGTTAATTTGCAGCCTGTGACCATTGGTGTTCCAACTGGTTTAGCATCTTCCATGCCAAATGTTCTCAATACTTACTTTATGTACTTTGATTGTGTGATGAAAATTCTATCATTTTGCTGAATCACCTACAAGCCTAGAAAGAATTTAATCTCTCCAAACATAGACATTTCAAATTCATTTCTCATCTCATCAGCAAATGATTTACATATATGATCTTGTCCTCAAAAAATTATATCATCCACAAATATTTCAGCAATCAAAATAGTATCATCAGATCCTCCTTTCATGTATAAATTATTGTTTTCACTAGTTCTTACAAAACCAATACTTAAAAGATAAGTATGCAACCTTTCATACCAGGCTCTCGGTGCTTGCTTTAAACCATATAAAGCTTTGTCTAGTCTATACACCATGTCTTTCTAATTTGGATCAACAAACCCTTCTGGTTGTTCTATGTAGACCTCCTCTTCTAGTATTCCATTCAGAAAAGCAGACTTAACATCCATTTGATAGACTTTAAATTTCTTATGTGCAACATGTGCAAGTAACATGCAGACTCCTAGTCTAGCAACATGTGAAAAAGTTTCACCATAATCAATACCTTCTTCCTGTGCATATCCCTTGCAAACAAGTCTAGCTTTGTTTCTTGTAACCTCTCCATTCTCATTTAGCTTATTTCTGAAAATCCATTTAGACCTGATAACATTTTTATCTTTCGGTCTAGGTACTAAAGTCCATGTCTTGTTTTTCTCAAATTGTTCTATCTCTTCATTCATAGCATTTATCCATTCATCATTCTCAAGTGCAACCTTAACATTCTTTGGTTCAAACTCACAAACTAAGCATGTGTTTTGTCTTAACTTACTTCTTGTTAGCATGCCAGCTTGCTTGTCTCTAATGATTTGGTTCTCAAGATGATGTCTTCTAACAAATCTTGCCAGCACTTGATCTCTCCTTTGTTCTTCATTCTGTTCAGGTTCATTTCCTTGCTCGGTAACTTCTTCCTGATCCTTGGTTTCCCTTTGTTATTCATCGGTGTTATTTTCTTAATGCTCAGCCAACTCAGTCTGTGGCTTCGGTAGGTACTTTGGATGCTCAATATAAGTGAATCTACCATAGTCTTCCGACTCCTTAGTGCTTTGTTCATCATTTTTATCATCAAATTCATCAACTCTGACATTAGCACTTTCAATCATCTTATTAGTAACCTTATTCAGACACTTGTAAGTTTTGTTTTTAGTAGAACATCCAAGAAATATTCCCTCATCCCCTTTAGAGTCAAATTTCCCGTTCCTATCATCTTTCAGAATAAAATATTTACTACCAAAAATTTTGAAGTAACTTACACTCGGTGTGTAACCAAACCATAACTCGTAGGGTGTTTTGTTTGTGTCTTTCTTCAATTGTACTCGGTTTAGAACATATACAAATGTTCTAACTTCCTCTCTCCAGTATACTTGTGCAACATTTTTTTCTATCATCAGTGTCCTCACACAATCAACAATTGATTTGTTTCTCCTTTCAACAATCTCATTCTACTGCGGTGTTCTTGGTGCAAAAACCTGTCTTTTTATGCCATGCTGATTACAATAGTTAGTGAATTCATCATAAATAAACTCACCACATCTATTAGACCTCAAGCGTTTAGGTTCGTTTTCGGTTTCTTTTTCTACTTTTTCTTTGTACCATTTAAACATTTTAAATGCCTCAAATTTCTCTTTTAAAAACATGATAGTCATCAATCTAGTGTAATCATCAACAAACAAAATAAAGTATCTATCTCCATAGTAGCTCTGAGTTCTCATGGGACCACATAGGTTGGTGTGAACTAACTCCAAGATTCTTTTTGTTGAATAGTCTTTACTCTTAAAACTAGATTTTGTCATTTTCCCTTTTTGACATTCATGACACATAACATGATCAAGCTTTGTTAGGCTAGGCAAACCTCTAACCTCTAACCTTTTTCTTTCTACTGATCTTAATCATGTTATCAAAATTTACATGACATAACCTTTTATGCCATAACCATGCATCCTCATTTTTCACTAGTAAACAAGAAGTCTCACCATTGTCGAGATAAACTAAGTTACCTTTTGATTGTCCCCCTGTTCCGACAAGCTTTCCACTTTCATCAAATATCTTTACCTTCTTGCTTTCAAAAGCTACTTAGTAACCTAAGTTGTTAAGTTGTGCCACACTTAGCAAATTGTAATTCAGTCCTTTTACCCAATAAGCATTATCACATTTTATTTTATCATTTATCAATAAATATCATTTTCCTCTAACCATACATGGTGTATCATTACCCATTCTTATTGATCCACCATTATAATGCTCAAGATGATCAAAATTTTCTTCATTACCAATCATGTGATGTGTACAACCATTATCAATGATCCAAGTATCATTTTTACTAACTTTAGAAATGAGTGATGTTTCTACATACCTTTCTTCTTCTTCTTCAAAATCATCCTTCATCGCAACAAATACTACTTCAACATCATCATTTGTGTCGGTATGAGAGGTCATTGATACCGTGTATGGCCACTTGAGTGTCGAGGTCTTAGAGAGACTACCAAGATGAAACTTAAGGGGTAGACGTACATGATGACACCTTCCTATGCACAGTCTAGTTATCCTACATGTGTTGGTTGCCTCTAGATTAGTGAGTTTTACCTTGTTATCTTTTGTACACCTGGAGTTAGTGAGCTTTAAGGATCTCTTCCTTAGTTTTTTTTGTGGATGTTTGCTATCTGAGTGAGATCTGTTGTTATCTCCTCAACACGGTGGGAATGGACCATTTAGGTTCCACGAGGTCGGGTGGTAGTGATTCTTTTACCATTTGAGATTCTGACGTTCGTGTTCCAGTGCTGGATGATCCCTGTAGCAGTTGATTCTTCATATTCTTCTTTGGTGGAGATGTGTTCTTATCTTCTTCTTCTTTGTGGCCTTGTATTATTATATCAGTTATTTAGAGATATCATGTTGTACTTTATTTTGGATTATTGTATTACATACCCTGCGACATGTGCAATGGATGTAGGTTATTATGGATACCTTATGGTACCAGTTGTATTTATGTTATCTTTTATGTAATGTTGCATTTATCGTTCATTTATTTATATGCGATTTGTAATTATATCTAATCTAAATTAATTATTTAATACTTACGTAATCTTCATCAAGGAATCCTTGAGAGTTGTAACCTATGTGAGTTGTTTATTGCTTTGTAATGTTTCGGCATTGTAAAACATTGTTGTTATTGTTTGTTAACACTTAAAAAAAATTATTATGTAAACTTAGTTGCATGTTTAGGTTAAGTTCTCCTGGGCTCCCTAGTGGGGCATTACACGATCATATCCATATCAATCAAATTTTTGAACCTGTATACGACTGCCTAATTATCTATACTTAGTTGATTATCATCCTAATCTTTGGTATACATAAAGTATCTTAAGAGACCATATGAAATAAGTATACTTGTCATCAATGAGAACATAAAATCAATGTCTATTAGTGTCTCTTTTCCAATAGAAAATAATCTGGTGGAAGAGTCCAATGATTGATGTTTTCTTGCAATGACACTCATGCCCTGAGATTACCCAAGAGGTCATTTTCAACAAAACACAGTAGAGATATATAGATAGGGGATGAAACTTGAAGCAGTACATCCTCCATACAGATATCATTCCCCCAAGTTGGAAAATATGGTCCTATTAACCCAAACCTAGGTAATTTTCCTTAGAAAAATAAGAATAATTTGCACTAGAGCATGCACTCTTTTCCTAGTTTGAAGAAGAAAGTGCAGTATTCACGAATGATGCCTCAGTTTAAAGATCCCCCAATTATAATTAGATTACTATACTTCTTCAAAGATAAAAATGGTAAAAGGTCTTGAAGTCATCCCTCGACAAGAAACAAGCTTTATGAGAAAACTAGTGGTATAATTTGTCCATCCACTGTTCTAGAAGTGTTAGAATAACTGAGAGGGGGGTGAATTAGTTATATCAGTTATCCTACAGTCCCAAATACAAAGATGTAACACTTTAAACAATTTCAACAAATTTTGCAGCTCGGTAACATAAACTACTAAATTGTTTGTGCCTTTACCGATTACCAGTTAATTAACTCACAGTGATTACCAACCAAATCAAATATGCAGTATGTAAAGTATGACAGTAAAACAATCATCACAGTAACACATAACATAATGATTTAATGTGGAAGCCATGTTAAGGGAAAAACCACCTGGGACCGGTAACCCAAAATAATTTTCACTCTTCTGAAGTGAGCTCGGTGAAGAGCCAACCTTGTTAAAGGTTACAAACACATTGTTAGGTGTGACCTTGTTAGAGGATTTAAAACTAACAGTTATCGTTCAACCAGCATTCACTATGGGGTCAATAGGATAACAATGTACATTCCTTGAATGACATAGGGGCATAACATAAGACGGTTAAGTCCACTTGGTTAAGAGATTTTTCTGTATCAATGGTTAAACTGAAACAGTAGTTGATCTGATTACAATACAACTCAATTCGCAGATGTTCAGATCTAATCTAAGCCCATACAAATCCTCTGATCAATATATCAATTCACTTACTCAACTTACTTTCACTCAGTAATAGCTCTCTTATGCTCGGTATTGTTCTACAGTTCGGTTCTCCTTCAACCAGTCTGATCAGGCATGCATGAAACTGTATTCACGTGAAATCTCTGCAGTCTTCTTTCTTTCGGCATGTTTCAATAAAGAAACTCATATCTCTTATATAGACAAATAAACCGTTTTCATATCAACCATCAGATTTTGCTGCTTATTCTCCTTCGCTGATTTTGCCTCTTAAACCTTCCTTGGCAGTTGTGTCAGTAACACTTTTCAATTCCATCATTTAGATCTTCTCCGAATTTTGTCAGCCATGGATCTCATAACAAACTTTATCCTCAATCTCGGAATCATAACAATTTCTAGCTCATCAATTTTTGTCGGCTAAACTTAAGCATTTAATACTTTCATCCATACTCGGTTAACAAAGAAATGCATCGGCGAACACAAGCTTGGTTAATACTGTCGCTCGGTATACACTACATTGGCTCGGTGTATATTGAAGTGCTTCATCTACCGACCACATTGCCTTGTATATTTTGCTTCCATCTTCATAATAGATTAATGCAACATAATCAAGTCAACAATATGAAGTCATATACTCATCAATAAGTTACCCAAAGTATTTCTTATCCTCATCTGTCATATCCATCTTTCTCTATGTAGATATCTCAGTTCTTCATCTTTTCTCTCCTCTTTACAGATGTTTAGATGTTTGCAACCAACATGATAAGTACTGTCAAAACTAGTTGACATCAATGACAACATAATGACTTATTTAATTATCTTACATATCATTTCAGTACTCGGTGATCTCTAATCACTGATCTTCAAGTCATTCAAGTATTCAATCAGTTGTAGTTCATCAATGAAGTATATTAATGTAATAAAGAATTAGGTGAAAAGCATTGGATTTCAACCTTGAGGGACATAAAATATAGTAGAGGAACTTAAAAAGTTATTTCTAATATTTTTCTAAGGGATTTTTGTTCCATCCTTCAGCAAAGAACTCTCCTAAGAGATTGATTGGAAGTGTTTATGGGGAAGAAGGGAAAGTCTTTAACCATTTATTGAACTAGTACCAAACTCTCTTTCACTAAACATTGTAATACAAAGTAAATTTGGGAGGTACAGAATGTTTGTAATGTTTTGTACCCAAGAATAGAATGTTTAAAACATTTTAATCTATGAATTTTTGCCTCAAACTTGCAAGGATGCTCCCAAAGTTCCCGACCTGTCTAAAAAAGTTTTGATAGCTCTGTAACTTGTTCCTGCACACCAAAAATTGGGGGAAAAGGTTGGATAAAGGGGTTTTCCTCAACCAAACCCCGTGTTTATGAATCAACCTTGAAATGAAATGAAATAAAGGAAAGTGTGTTGTCATGTAGCAGAGGCTAGATCTAGTAAATGAAGTATATCATGCATTGGCAAAGCAAATGATTCTTTGAATGTGATCAAATATGTTGATGCAATAGCTTTGACTTAACACGAAAATCCAAAAGGAAATCATGAAAGACAAAACCTCATTGAATGGGTGTTATAATTCGCCACAATGTTTGATTGAGGAGAAGAGAAATAAGACTTGGATGAATGTAGGTGAGTGTGTATCTCCTTCCTTGATAGAAAGATCCTTTTCTTGGCCTCCAATTGGGGAAAGAAGCTAGGTCTATGGAGAGAAACACGTTGAATGTTTGAGAATAATGATAGATCTTGAATGCTTGGACTTGGTTGCTTAATAGCTCTTGAACTTGATTTGCTTCCTTGCACTTGATACCTCGATTATGAATTCTTGATCTAAAATGTTGAATGCTTGATTGTGATAATGGATTACCAAAATGAGGAGAGATAGGGTGTTTATATACCTGTCACAATATTTCAAGGGTTAAAACTCAAGAAGGTCGACCATGGGACCTAATCTCACTAAAATCCTAACATAGGGCTTCAGGCCAAATTTGGGCCAAAAAGTGCAAGAATAGAATGTTTGGAACATTCTGGTTCCTGGGAAAATCAACCCAAATTTGAACTAGGTATTAGGAAGATAGGGCAGATTCAAGATTATCAAGTACATTTGATTCCGAGGTCCGGACAAAACACAAAGGCCACAAATAGTGATATAGGACCTAGGTGATGAAATGAATTATGGGATTGGAGGAAACATAGAGCACACTTAGAAATAATGGCTAACCTTAATTTTAGACAATATTGAGATGAGAGAGGACCTATATATGAATATCGGTGCCCATTAAGCGCCATATGAGGTTCTACTATAGAAAACACACTAAGGTGGGTGCAAACTAGTCCTTAAATTGTACACTAATTAGGTTCTCACAATTTGGGACGATATACTACTCTAGTGTGATAGAGTGGACCCTAAAAGAGATGAACAAGGGCGATGCATACATTTACTCAAGAATATATCAATCACATAGATCTATAATGAAACTCAAATGTGAATTTTAGTAATAAAAACATAATAATGACATGAAATCATACCAAACCTCTTAGGGAGACGTACAAGACAATCATCAATTGGTGATTCCCTATCATCCTTCAACATTCAATGAAGTCTACATGGTGAATAATGCTTGATATTGCTAATCTAATTTCTAAATTTGTAAACTTTCTTATTGTGGAGCTTCATCTTCATGTAGTTTGCACTCCAATTGCTTCTTCGTGCATAATGAATACTTTCAAAATGAGGAAAGTTAGCTTGCTTATATGTGAGTTTTGACTTTGAATTATTAAAAGGGCCTAAATGTTTAGGGAAGTGAGATAATAGGGTCTTGATATGAAATCCATAATTAATAATAGGATTGATGACATTTATGTGGGGTTCTAAGTACTTTCAAATTTAAACTGGGGTTGAACACCTTAGGAGCTTTAAAACAAAATAGAGTAAAGGGCACAGTAAAACAAGGGTCCAAAAAGAAGTGTGTTGAGATTTAAAATAGACTAAGACTTATATTCTTGAGTTAAGTATCAATTTAAAGCTACAAATAATCCCAATAATGCTTAAAGGAGTGGAGAGATAAAATGAGTGTTGGGATAGTGTGAAATTGGGCTCACTAATTAACTGAGTACAATTTATAATTATATAGTTAGTCCCTACTTTAGTGATCATATGGCACTATGTGCATATGCAAGCTAAATTACTAAAAATTAAACATTCAAGAAAAAAGGACATTCTTAAAGTTTTTTAATGAAGCCCTTAGTGTAGCAAATACATGCAATACAATGTTAGGGACCACATAATGAAAAACCACTTTGTTAGTGCAAACTAAAATCACCTAGAATTCTTACTAAGAGTGATGAAATTTGATGGTAGCTATATGCCCTCTTGTTTTTTATTTCTAACTTAGGAGGCAGAAATAGCATATCATGTTTACCGCGTTGAGTTGTAAGAAGATGTAATGACAAAATGTCTTTTGTAGGGAAATTTATAAAAATGATGCCATGTCAAAGAGTATTTGGTAAAGAGGAGAATTGAATCATGATTCCAATGCCACAAATGACATGTAAATCAGAGGTCTCTGGCTCAAGTTATGATAACATGATTAAACTATACCACATTAGGGATTAGAGAATTTACTTTTAGAAGGCGAAAAGTGAACTATTCACTTTGTCTTATTTACTTTTTGTCTCTCGTATGGATGAGTCGGCACTATAGGAAGATGTTATGTAACTGATATCCCCAACATACTAGGATGGATGTTTTCAGGCTAGCCATCACGTAGGGTAGCTAGACACATGAGGTAGGGCATCCTCACTTTGCTTTTTTAATTTTTTTATTTTTGTCAATTTTATGCATATTTATCTACATCAACATGTGGGCCCCTTTGTTTGGGTGAAATGGTCCCCTTGGGACACAATGGTCCCAAATGAGCAGCGTGGTCCCATCTGGGCCCCATGGTCCATTCAAGGAATACCACATGAAAACTATTAGGACTTGATAGAAATTGATTACAAAGTATTGTTGAAATATGATTTGATGGTCACATCCTCCTCCTATTCTGCACGAGCACTTGATGAGCCACATCTACAAATACATACAAGATCAAGAGGGAATCTTCCATCTTATACACACATACACTTACATGTTGCAATCCTATAATGGGTATATTAGATGTCCATTGTGAGATATCACTATGTGATGCTAATGACAATGATGGAGAGGTGGAACATTGACACTTCTACGTTCTACTTTACATACAAGACATTACTATCATGCTTGGGGATGTATATCACATTCTACAACTTCTAGTACAAGGCGTCACTGTGGGAAAAGGGGGGGCACAATCTCTCACCACTATTTTTTATGACCAAATTTAATGTATAGGGAGGGCCACACCTAGAGACACAAGAGGGCACATATTCATACAGTGGTCATTGCGGACTATAAGGGGTATTCATATCCTCTATTAGATACTCATCGTCATAGTCACGTTGGTTATAGCACCCCATGAGCAAGGCACACACTTGGTCAGTAGCCTCATACACACTATCTAAGAGATGGAGGGCATAAGACCATCTATGCATAGGGATGAAGCATGTTAGCACATCTCTATTACATTCTTGGGAGACATGTATACTACAAGGGATAAAGCTTGATGACATCTATAATTATCTAGGTATGTGCCTTTGAGCTTATAGTGTGTACTAGACGAGTGGGTTGTCCTATTATTATTATGACTTCATAACCACAAGCACATGCATGCGCATGTCGGAGACCATGGAAAAGATTAGATTTATTATATTAGAGAGTTGTATTTGATAGGCTAGTAGTTGTGAACATCTCATGGAGACCATATAGGACCATGAGAATGTGGCTATGGTGGTGATCACATCTAGCAAGGATGTAGTGATAATGATTTTGTAGGGTCATCACAATTACATTATCATGCCATTTTATTATGATTGAGTGATATAACAATTCAATTGGATACAGGTTGTTACCACTCTAGTACCGATTGAAATGTGGTCCACTTGTAGTTTTATTAAGCCTAACTCAACTAAGAACCACATTACTAGATGTTGCACTTAGCGATCTAGAGGACACAAAATTGGATGCGTCCATAATCTCTAATGAGGATATGATTGGTGTATAGTAAGCTTATGCAAGGTGGTGAAGCATTAGTTGTCCAACCCTAATATTTCCATTGGAGCATCCTATTGGAGATTTGAGGCCATGTGTGAGATCAACACATGATGAGGAGGAGGATGGAGAGATAGATGGATATGAGGATGAGAGTTTAGAGAAAGATGAGGAGAATACTGAGGAGCATGAGTAGGGTGAGCACCATGATTACAATCACTAGCAATATGAGCATCATACTCATGATTAGGAGCTATGACAATCAATGGATGGAGGGAAGAGAGCATATGGTAAAGAGGATGATGATATACCACTCTAGAGACCTTATCGAGAACGTCTATTAGCATTATTAGTTCCTTTTATGAGGTATTGAGTTGTTATGAGAAAGGATGGACAAGACAAGTTGCTACGACTATGCCCCCAATTGCATCACTAACTAAAGCATTTCAAACACCTACTACAATCATCTCTAAGTGGGTAGATGGAGATCTACGTAAGATATAAATTGATTTTTTGTTTTCATAAATACTCATTTTGATTTCAATACGATGATGAACCCAATTTCATACTTGTGTACGTTATTGCAGTTAGCACAAGGGGATGGTGTGATTTGTGAGATATTAGAAGGATGTCATGCTTAGTAAGCTCCTAATAGTCACCATGGACCAATTCTAGGTCACAGCTTGGGAGACACAAATACTTCTTTGAGCCTGTGACAGAGATGCAAGTAGAGATAAAGACTGTACAAGATGAGGTGGAATGATGATGGGCCTCAAAGGAGTGATTACATTATGAGGTCCTTAAGCTCAAGGTAGAGACATTGAGATTTCTAGGTATTGTTGAGTGGGTGGATAGGAGCATCTCTAGGAGTCACTCATGATCTATGACCTCTCATATACATCATTGTATTCCACAACCACCACCATGGTTGTAGCTTGAAGGTTCCAATAGCCATCAAACCTAGGGTGATGAGATTTACATGACTATACACCACATTTTTTCTCAAAGATGATTTTTTTTTGTATATCTTGTATAAAAATGATTACACACACATATGGTGATATGTTTTGAGATGTTTTACCTATTTTTTATTTAATGCAAAACAATGGTTTTTTTTTCTTTGATTAAATACAACTAACATGATGATGAACATGTATGCTACTTTTGTGATTGATTAAACAACCAATTTAGATTTCTTAATAAATGCCACAATGCTAAATTGATACATGTGTGATTTAGTTAAACAACTTGAGAGTTATTTAACTAAATGCAACAAGTGATGACGTTATGTACTCATGTCTAAGCTAGTGTTAATATGATCTACCTAATCGCTTTCAAATTTAATACATGCTTTAAATAACATGGTACATGTAATACTAAATTATATGCTAAAATAAAGTGTAATTTCTTAATCTATGAAAATAAACTACAAAATGGAGTTGGACCCAAGATAGTAATGAATAAAGCAACATACACTAAATAGAAAGAACATATATCTATATAACATAACATGTTTTGAAAAAGAAAATGGTAGCATACCATTGAGCAAAGAAGAGAATAAGAGAAAGAATTAATCATAATATCTATGCATGTGCATAACATTAACGAGATCCTTTAAAGCATACCTTCTATATCCACTATTTTTTAAGCACTTGATTCATAGACTTCAGTGTTGATGTATAGTCCAAGCCAATTCGGGTTGAACTTTCCTTTTTCACCTGGAAGAGTGTTCATAGTGTGTTGATTCTCATAAAGCATCATGTCACCAATGGAAAAAGAACGTTGAGTAACTCAATCGATATAGCTCCATTGCATAGTCTGTTGATAAGCTCGGAGATGTTAAGTAGAATTTACACACCATACATGAGCATCTCAAGCATTTTAAGATGTTGTTCTCTATGAGAATCATCATCAAGAATGCCCTCGAGAAATACTTATAATGAAGGAATCTCTAACTCTAAAGGCATAATTGCAACGAAACAAAAAATGAGGTTATAAGGAGTAGTACCCATAGCTATATGAATACTAGTTTGGCAAGCCCATAAAGCATATGACAATTGAGTATGCCAATTCCTATTGTGCTTGTTAATAGTTTTACAAAGGATTTTCTCAATTGTCTTATTAGAAGCCTTGGCTCGACCATTTGATTGAGGATAGTAAGTAGTACATAATTGATGTTGAATGTAATATTTCTTGAGGAACTTCTTCACATTTTTGTTTTTAAATGATGTACCATTGTAAGAAATCAAAGTAGGAGGTAAACCAACTAGGGACATAATATTATAAATGTTAAATTGTCAAATTACTTTAGTAGTCATAGAATGAAGAGGAATGAATCTGACCATTTTGTAAAGTAATATGTAGTGGTGATTATGAACGCATTTCATTGAGGAGGGAAAATTTTACCAACAAGATCCAAACCCTATAAAGAAGATGACTAAGGCATTACTTGAGCTCTAAGTTCCTCAACATGAGTATGGATCAAATTGTTATGTTGTTGACATTGATGACACTTTTTGACAAAGGAAAAAATAATCTTTTTCCATAATTTTTCCAATAGCAATCCATACAAAGAAACTTTTGAACCAAAGATTTCCCACCAAAATTCCCCCCACAATAAATTAAATGTGCTACCTCGAGGTTGACAAGGATCTTTGATTTATTGAGACAACAAAGGAGAAGACCATTATAGCCTCTTCCAAAGAGAACATTAGATAAAATAATGTAATGTGTGACAAGTTCGCAAATTAAAGCTCTAGCATTATTACCTATAGGATCGAGAAAGTTACCAACATGCAAGTGTCAAATAAGATGGGAGTACCACTCTTCATAAATAATCTCATTATAGCTATCGAAAATAGTGAGGTAAGATAATGGAAGATAAATTTATAATCTAAAAATGTGTCTTCAAGGAATACAGTGGAAGAAATGCTTGTTATTGCATCCACATGTCAATTATTTTTTCATGGGATAGGATCAATGGTGTACAAAGAAAAGTTCTTTAATAACGATATGATTGAGTCACGATGTATAGATAGTTTACTTTGTTTTGCTTGATTGATTCCCATTACTTGTATTATAATTAATTGTGAAATGCCAAAGATACATGTGTTGAACTTTTAAGGATAAGGACACATGTAAACTATCTATAAGTGCTTCATACTTAGCAATGTTGTTGGCATGCCAGAAATTGAAATAATAGGATAGAGGAATTGGATTTCCTAAAGAAGGTACTAATATGACACCAACACCAAAGCTAGTTTGACATATAGATCCATCAATGAACAAGTCACATCTTGTGTCTACATCCAAAGGGAGAAAAATATCACTGGGAAATAGAGATTACATTCATATTGAGAGATGGTCTATGGATAGTTTGGTGGGTTATGAAGGGTTATAACCAAGTCCAAATAAAGCCTCGTGTGTGTAGGTTTCTAAAGGAACTTTAATTCCTTGTTCATTTCTAACACAATCAAGACCTCTATATCAAATTTTAGCTACAATATGGAAACTAGGACCATAAAGAGATGTCATTTATGAAAGAGATGATGGAGCCTCATACATCTCAATGTCATAGCAAGTAGTAGAAGACTTGGTTAAAGTAGAGTAATTAAAAATTTGTTAGTAGGTACTTTTGAAGAGGGTGAATTAGTTATGGATGCCACCACATCTTCCTCTTTAGTCTTAAGTATTTTAATATATGGATTTTATATTTTTCTAGAAAGGAAGGTGTAAAATCTAATAACCCCCAATCATCCTCTAAAAGTACATATTCAGGTGAAGGAGTATATTCAATAGAACATGGAAAATCATTTTAAATTGAAGGAATGAAAGGATGTAAGGAGATTTAGAGCATGTCTTGGTTTGAAAATAATTTTGTAAGTTTTTATCACCTTCTAAGGTACACATGTTGTAAATGAACTTGAGGCTACAATGAAAAGTTGAAAGGACTACTTGTATAACATGAATCCAAGCTTTACCAAGAAATAGGTTATCTGTGAGAGTATTTAGCATGACATGGATAGGTGTAGGTAAAACAACATGACCTTAAATAGGTAATACTATTGT
The DNA here is from genome assembly GCA_027943335.1 of Chamaecyparis obtusa. Classification (NCBI taxonomy): domain Eukaryota; kingdom Viridiplantae; phylum Streptophyta; class Pinopsida; order Cupressales; family Cupressaceae; genus Chamaecyparis; species Chamaecyparis obtusa. The sequence goes on along the minus strand of BSBK01005594.1, from coordinate 99,425 downwards.
ACCTAAGGATTGTCTACCAACATTATCAAAGCCATGAATAGAGAGGGAATTAGGTTGAATAAGTTCGGTATCCACTTTGATTTGATGTAACAAGTTTACAATACACACATTTAGACCTGGTCCATTGTCAATTAAAGTACATCTTATTGCATTACTATTGATAAACACAATAATCATAAGAGGATAATATTGGTTTTGAATCTCCAAAGATGGTAACTCGTGTTTGAGAAAGCATAGTATATGTCTTGTTTTATGCATACACCCTAATACGGTTGCTACATCATTAGGTCTCATAGGAGGAGGAATAACAATATTTTACAAAACTTCTTGATGCACTCCATGTTATGTAGGTAAAGTTTAAATCAAATCCCATAGTGATATCTTAGTTGGAGTAGCACGAAGTTGTTCAACAAGATTGTAGTGTTGTAAGTTGTACTCCTTTAATTAGTGAGTCCAATTTCACTCTCCTAGCACTCATCTTAGCTTTCCACCCCTCTATGCATTATTTGGGACCACTTCTAGCTTTATTTAATAATTAACTCTAGAATATTTCTAGTGGTATTTTATAAATCTAAACGACTCTAAAATAATTCAATTGGTCACAATAAAAAAACTCAATAGCATCTTGAGGAAACTTAATAGTATTTTAGAGCCTCTTGATATGGCTTGCATAAAAACAAATAGCAAAGTGTTGGATTAACTAGTAAAATGTTGATATACTAGAATATGTGAATACTCTCACATTTCTCTCATCTTGTTATTGCTTCAACAAAAGAAGGGGGACAAGTAATACACAGTATTAGAGTAAGAAATTCATTAATATTACTCTTTAAAATGTCATCTACTACTTTCTCCCACCCAACTTGCTCGACCATTGGAATGGGTCCTACATTTGGGCATCTTGTGGGGGAGCTGGGTATTGGGGCTTCATGCAGGGAAGGCATTCCCTCGCTCTTTGCAATGACTCCTAGTCCAACGGGTTTGTGTACTACAAAGTATTCAACGACTCTACACATAGCACCTAGTGATGTTGTTGTGATTGTAGTTCTTGGTGTTGCAATGGCATTTGATATTCTTGACAATGTTGGTGATGACGGGGTTACTTCTATTGCTACTCTTCCTAGGATGGAATCAATTCCACACCTAGCTATTGGTGGTTAGGCGGTTGTTATTGCTGCTGGGGGAAGGGTTTCCCACCCACCCCCTCCAAAGTCTTTTGTTGGTGGATGGAGCTATGCTCATGCTACCAAATTTGTTGCTCCTATTCCTCCAAAGGTGAAATCTCAACCCATTGTATGTGCCAAGGTCACCCCTGTGGTGGATAATGTGGAGTTATACCAATGTCGTGGGTAGGTCTATAGATTCACTAGTCTCTGGCCTTCTCTTTCGAATCCACATCACTGGGAAACATGTTCTAGGCAACCCTTACTTTGGTAACACTGAACTTTTTGCTTGTACAAAGGGTTTTTTTTATTAGTGTTCTCTTCCTCCAAAGACTGTGATTTGGTGATGAGAAAGTTATGGGTTTGGGGAAATCACTCTCTTTCTGCCAAACCTTGGACAAACTTTTTCAACCCCCTCATTGAGCCGCTCAATGTGTGCTCAGTGTGGGTTCGTCTCCCCAATCTCCCACTCCATTTTTGGGAGATGTCTTGCTTTGAGGCCATTGGGAACTGTATTTTCCATTTCTTGAAGGTGGACGAGGCTACAGCTTCACTGGCCGCTCTACGTTCGCTCGCATTTTGGCTGACATGGATATCTCCACACCACTGCTAGGGGATGTGGTGCTCATGGTTGGGGATAGCCCTTGGACTTAATTGTTGGATTATGACTGTCTCCCCTTTCAGTGTCGACAATGCTTCTCTACTACACATCTGGCTATAGACTATTCTCTTTTGCGTCACAAAGGTGTTGCTACATGGTGGAAGGATGCAAATGATGATCATTTAACCGTCCAAGCTTCTGATTCTACCTTTGAGGACCCTCACAAGCTAATGATAAGGATGAAGCTCCTGCTACAAATTGGGTGATGCTTCTACTACAAATCTAGGTCATGCTCTAGCTATAAATATGGGTATACCCTTGTTGTAAACCATGCGGATACCACTCATGCTCCTACCGATGTGGCCCCCTCTAGCCATGTGGACCATTCTTTGTCTTTTCTCTTTCTCTACTCCAAGCTTCAACTGACAATGTACAACTTCCTCAACACTCTGGCCTTAGTGCCAACAAAAGTCCATTTAGTGCTTCATTAGTGGCTCCCCTTACGATGGGGATCCTAATGACTGCATCACATGGACAGTTGTCCTACAACGCAGGAAAAATAGTTCTTCAAACTCATGCTCTTCTCCACATGCGGCGAGTGAGCGACCCTCCCACTCTTGAGGAGGGCTACTAGCATTTCTCCTAGTGTACTATCTATTTTGTCTTTGACAACCCATGTTCTGCTTGTGTGTTGTTAATAAGTCATCAATGGCCTGTAAATGCTAGCACCCCTATTTTAGTGTTGTTGTTCTCTTTGATGCCTCCAAGTTGTGATTGTGTAAGGGTCAACCCCCTTGTTAGGCTACTGATTATAATTTAAAAAAACTAGTAAAATGTTGATAAATACATTTGTATTATCTTGGTGTTGAGAATGGACCTAAAGAACTACTAATTTTATATCACATTATGCTATCATCCAATCAATTGAAAGTTTTTCTTCGGCAATTACATTAATGTGTTCAATTTGTATACAAAAGAAAAAAATGTTAAAGACTGGAAGAGTTTCAAGCTAATATTTAATGCAAATCACTTTACATGAGACACATTTGTGAAGACACTAGAGAATGTGTCTTATGAGACATAATATTATACATAATCTATAATACATTTGGATGAAATAGAATAAATACACAAGAAATGAAACAAGCTTATCATCCAAAAGAAAAAGAGCCTAAAATAGGAAAAAAGATGTGCCAAAATAGGAAAAGGATGATACAAAAAATGAGACAAAAGCAAAATTAATTCAAATTCCTAAGTTTCATGTAACAAAGATTGCTTGGAGCAAAGCAAAATGTTGTGATGCATCAAATGTGTATCATTCCACCACAATCACAAGTATAGAAACAAGGAACATGGGTAAGAAGGGAGTTTACTAATCTAACACAAATAGATCATGTGTTTATGTCTATCATAAAAGCATACAAAAAAGAGATAGATGCCATGGAAACAACTAGCAAAGAAAAAGCACAATAAATCTACAAGAATATTTTTTTGTTGGGATAATGATGATTTGTTGGATGAGGATAGTAATGATCATTTGGAGGAAAAGCTAGAGCCTCCAAAGTTCATTCAATGATATATATATATATATATATATATATATATATATATATATTGTCTTCATTGTTGGTTTCACATTATGGCCTTTAGACTATGCCTTGTTTCTCAATCTTTTTATGCTCATCTTACCTTTCTATAGTTAGTTTCATGCACCTTCTCATTGCTTTTTTATTTTCTTTATTGACATTTCTCATATTGTGTTGATATCATCTTTATCTTTGCATTGGTCATTTTTGTTCTTCCCTTCTAATATATTTTACATGCAACTTAGATTATTTACTTAATTTTCCTTCTTGGTCCTATCCATATGTATGCTTGTTTGACCTTTATGCTTACTAATTTTGATTTTATGGTTCTTACTTCACCATTTTGATTTGTAATGTTGTCTTGCTGCTCCATATGTTTGTTACGTACGTCTATGCTTATTATGATGCTTTGTTTATGATCCTCATGTTTGTCCACATATGTTACTATGACTGACATTTACCATACCTAGGTCACATGCATGTGGTGCTTGTCATTTATCTTATGACAATTGATGTTTACCATAATCCTATATTTCCTTACTATGCTTTTAGAGGTCATGTATTGGAACTATATTGCTATGCACACCATTTGAGTTACCTTTACATCTGACGCATCATGTTTTCCCTATTCCATACGTGAACTTCTCTTGTCATATATTTACATTAGGATACCATGTCTTTCCCATTCCACATTTGATCTTTCATTGACACATCTTTACATCAAGCACATCACATGCCCCTTCATTTTGAGATCCTATTGTTATATCATTACATTGGGGACATCATGCATTTCCCCAAATCATTTGTACTCACATAGGTATGCCTCACTTGTAGAGCTACCTCTTTTGAGTGGGAACATCTTGATCTATGATATTATTGCTAATCTATTTAATAGTGGGAGGCATCATGCCCCCACAACCATAACCTTGACATCAAATTCTTAGACCTATCATACTATAAAGGACCTATTGCTTTAACTCAAACATTATATGTCCATGCTCTTGCACACCGCAATGGGGACATATACCCATCTAGTGTCCCATGTACCTACAATGGTGTTTTTGGCCATAAGTGTCACATCACCATTTTTTGTTTGTCATCTTGTAGGGAACCTTATACCCTACGACTTGTCTCCATTCCTATATGGTTTCCACATCGTATCAATTTGGAGCATGTAGCTCATCATATTATGCATTCGATATAATTATTATTTGACTAGTTGTATGCTTACATGCTTAAATTACATTTACATTTATGTATCCTTGTCCTTCAATCCGTTGTATTCTATAGATGCAATCAATTGTAGGTAGGATATATATTGTCACTAACATTTTTATGTCAATCCTTTTGGTAGCAATAGCTTCTACACAAAAACTCCTCACCATGATCAAATGGAGCTTTACCACATGGTGTGGCATTCTAGTGTCCCATGTACCTACAATGGTGTTTTTGGCCATAAGTGTCACATCACCATTTTTTGTTTGTCATCTTGTAGGGAACCTTATACCCTACGACTTATCTCCATTCCTATATGGTTTCCACATCGTATCAATTTGGAGCATGTAGCTCATCATATTATGCATTCGATATAATTATTATTTGACTAGTTGTATGCTTACATGCTTAAATTACATTTACATTTATGTATCCTTGTCCTTCAATCCGTTGTATTCTATAGATGCAATCAATTGTAGGTAGGATATATATTGTCACTAACATTTTTATGTCAATCCTTTTGGTAGCAATAGCTTCTACACAAAAACTCCTCACCATGATCAAATGGAGCTTTACCACATGGTGTGGCATTTTTTATACGCCACATGGAAACACATTACACCATTTTCACTACAAGCAAAATTTCCTTGCCCTACTTATTTCCATGATTTTCAATTTTGTAGATAGTTAAGCAACAAGCTTCTATGTGCCTATTTTCTCTTGTCAGACAAAAGCTAATTGTTAGACTCTCCTATGTAATGTAGGTTCCCATGGAGAATACATGCCAAAAGGACAAACACACTAGATGACATTTAACAAGGTTCATTTCTTTATACCTATATGTTTGTGAGCGCTTACTCGTATGCTTTAAAGTGCATGATTATTCTAGGAATCACATGCAACTTAGAGGAGAGATAAATTGTGACAATGAAATTTGCATACCTTCCCTCCCCAATTCCCGCATTGTGCCCATTTTTGAGAGAACATCTTAATGCACTTATACATCAATAAATGGAACAACCTTATGTGAATGTACATACATCAATAAATGGAACAACCTTATGTGAATGTACACTCACTCCTCTAGCCTTCACCTATCACCATTCACACAAATTCTTATGCATTTATTTTCTATCATATTCATTTCTATAAACTTTCCCAGCTCATCCACACTTATTGCACCCTCCATGATTTGGCATATATTACTTATCTAGATCTAACCAATCCATTATCTCGGTAATTCATGTCAGTGCAAGTGAGACTAATCCCACATCTGTGAATTTAGCCCCTAAATTTTCAAACTTCAAATTCAAATTTGGTTGATGCTTGCCCTTTTCACTAGTCATTGTGAGCTAACTATAAATATTTGTGTGATTTATTACTATGCCCTATTAATTTAAAGGTAGTCAATTGTATCCATTTCACACCGAGAAATATTCTCCCATACTTGACCATTGAGCCTTGAGGTGCAATTAGAAAATTTTGATTAGTGAACTAAAAAGAATATTTACTTGTATATCATCATCTAGGACATTTGTGTAATTGCTTGTCACCTTGCAATCCTTTGCCCAATTTTTCTAATTAAGTTAATTGAGAAAGGGTTTGAACCCATAACATCAAGCTCGTAGGAAGAACAAAAGGAATTCACACGAAGTGAATTCAACCAGCAAAACAACCAGACATAAAACTAACAAAAGTACCAGCAACAAACAAAACAGAAAGCCAAAGCAGAAACAGAGAAAAAAACTAAAGGGAACGAGTCTTGACCTCCTTCCATTCCGGATTCAACTCCTTCAGAGTTTCCAAGAAAGAGCCCTTCCTATGAGAGCATTGAGCCAGGGTCAAAGTAGAAGGACCATCTTTCTCCAACAATGTACTTGCCCCTCTCCTCCTTTTAGCGTTCTTCTACTTCGGCTCCTCCTGGAGGGTATGAAGCGAGCTCACGGTCTTTTCCACCATGTCCTTGCCGAAATTTTTCAAGTTTTTTGTTCACAAACTTGATTCTCAATGGTATCTGAATTGTCTAACTTCATTGAAAGTTTGCCAACCACTTCCCAAACCTGAGAGTCCATATTTTGAGGCCAATCCCCCGCTTTGGCCTCGGCCTCCGCCAGAGTTTTGAGTCTATTGACCTTTTTCTTGGGTGTGTGATGCTACGCTATGAGCCATTTAATGATGGTATTCTAGCGATTATACAAGATACACAATTTATCCACTTTCTCCACAATGCAAGGGTAGCAAGGTAATTCATCTTCAAGGGCGGGGTTATGGGAATAGTGGGAGAGACATTATGCAGGGAAGAGAACTTACGACCATCTTTAGGGGAAGGGGGGGCAAAGGCTTTAAAAGGGCGGACGGGGGTCCTAAGTCTAATTAACATTTTTAAGGGGGGTGTTTTCAGGGGTTCAATCTGACTCGGTAGACCATGAAGAGGAAGACTCTTCAGAGACAATAACAGTTTCCTCAATATTTTTCCCTTTGCCCAACAATTTCATCTTAGCCTCCCTTTGGGGATTAATCCTAGTTGAGGAACTAGGAGGGAGTTAGTGATAGAAACCCTTTTCGTATCCTTTTGATTAGAGAAATCAACAATGATAGGCAAATATTTAGGGCCTAATCCTAGGGTGATAGCCAAATGAAAATTATACAGTCGAAGAATTAGACCTTGGTGCAACAGCCCCCCACCCCCCATGAGTTTGGGCTTTGACAATCGACTAGGAGAGCAATGACAAAATCTAGAAGGGGAAATTAAGTTTTATGCCATGCCTAAAATGATTAAGCATAGGGAACAGATGGGAGTGGAAATGTTTGAATCTACCTTCAAGCGTGATGAATTTGATAAGCACTAAAGCCACATCCTTCTATTCACCCAGGAGCTCTTCACTGTCAAAACCATTCTACTAGTGACAATTTTTTTCTCTAGGACTGAAAAATTCCTTGAAATCCTGCTTGTAATGGGCTTTGGAGTTTCTAAGAAGAGTTGTCCCTTCCGCCAGCAGACCAATCACAGCAGCAATAGACTCGACAGAGACCACAAACGAAATGCCCTCAATGGTCACTTTGAATTTGTCCCAAGACTTAATTAATTTCTCAAATAATTCTGGGTCAAAGCTCTTCATCTCTTCCACATAATTATCCATACGGCCCGATTGGAGAATAGGCCAGAGAGTAGCATCATTCTTGAATTCATCACAAGTATCAGGCTCAGTCTGAATAAGATCCCCTTTGCCCAAATTGTAAAGCTGTTTCTTGGTGGGTTTTGGTTTGAAGGATGTTTACTCCATCAATCTGGTAGCCATCTAAAAGTATTTTTGAATAGTGCCAATCCTCATAATAGAGTAGACATCAAAGAATTCAACAAACCTGAAAGCAGAGGCACACAAGTTGCAGGATTGTATTTGGGCCCCACAAATCAGATTCATGTCTACAAAATTATCCCAAACACATGAACCTGATCTCCAAAAGGACATAGATCTTGCACAAAATCCAACATAACACAGAGACATAGAGGATCCTTTTCTAATCCCCAGAATATCAGATTCGAATCTCACATCAATTTCATCCTTCTTCAAGACTAAGCTAAGTACATCTATCCACCGCATCTAATTCTAAACGTTAACATTTAATCCTGAATTGTCTATGCCCACAACTGCCATTGATTAATCTATATTAATTTATGCGTATGTGCATGCATCTTATTGGATTAGCCCAGATTAAGTTTAGGGAAAGCTTATATTCCCTTACATAGAGATCTTGTATTGCATCACTTAACCATTTCGTTTCACACTTCAACCATTAGTCAAGTATTGCATATTGAATAGCACATCACAACAAATTTATTGTCGCTTTATCTCACACACTATTCTGTAAAAGGAACCAAATGTGCAGGAAATTGATACAAATCTATGAACGGTATCTTTAATTGAAAGAGTCCAAATATAGAATCAAGGATATTCAATTGCAATTGTTTGCAAATAAATTACCGTAATTATATTGATGAACTAACATTGAAACATTAAAAGACAATGATCTATGTCAAGAGACCTTTAGTCAATCCAGAACATCAATTATACCTGGTTGCAAATAATCCTCCATAATTATCTTAATCAATTTACACGAAAACACAAAAATAATTGTTGAATGTCACTAGGTATGTCATTCGGGGACATCCAGCTAAACTTCTGCTTCAGAATTGTTAATTGGAGAACTCACAATAATTGTTTACCCTAGAATAGACAGGTTGCAATCCAGAATTGAGTAAAATTGTTGTGAGAGACATAACCAAACCATTTAATTTCAATCCAAGTTCTACTGAACATCTAAACCTTGCCTTGGGCACAAATACTGAATTGTGCCTTTACTGCCACTAAAAGACTTTCTTGTAAAAATAGAGTAACTATAAGACTTTATCCTGCTATTAAAATATGGAGCCCTCAAAATGATGCAAGTTGTTCAGTCTTTTTTATGCCATGCAACTCCTGTACTGCTAACCCCTTTCTCAATGACGTTTACTTCAGATGAAGATTTATTTTCTGACGAGTCTTGTCTACTAACATTTACTTCAGATGAAGATTTATTTTCTGACGAGTCTTGTCTACTAACATTTACTTCAGATGAAGATTTATATTCTGACGAATCTTGTCTTGTAACATTTACTTCAGATGAATATTTATTTTCTGATGAATCTTGTGTACTAAGTAATTGCCCAGAAGTTGGCACCAAATATGGAATACCATCAATAACCTGCAAAATTTAGAAGCAATAAATACACAAATGAAACTTGTGACCTACAAAATATTTAACTTGGTCCAATGCAAGTGGAGTATGGGGAAACAGTTGAACAATGTCCACGAGGAATAAAATTCAAAGTAACGCACAATCAAAAATAAAGAAGGCACTGGCAATGAAGGGGAAAATCTGATGTTCCAGAATTTTAGGTGTGTATAGATGGATGCTAAATCAAAAAGCATATACTTGCACATCCAGTAACATGTATATTTAGAGCATTCAGCATTATATACCAAATTAACATCAAGTGGCATTTTTATTGATTATGACCAAGACCAAATAATCATTACTAATAAATATTGAGTCTCCATTGAAGAAAGCTTCACTGTGTGTCCTATTTATAAAAGCAGGGAGCATATTCATATAGTAAAATCAAGTGGGAAAGAAACAAAGCTGAAAGTTTGTCTCCAACCAAAAGCTTAAAGCTCTTTCTTGTATGTAATGATAAATGCAAGCATTTTATTTGATTTTGGTTCCAGCTTACTTATGATGCTTGAAAAAAGTGATTGTATTACATGTTGGTTGTGGATAGGCTATCAAAAATAGCTAAGTCATTTCGATTTACACCTATTAAATTGAAGCTTCACAGTTTTAAAGACAAGAATAAGGTATCACATTGAAAGTTAAGGCAATGTAAACGAAACTTAGGAATATAAGGGAAGCAAGTAAAGAGCAAAATCAATGGAAGGATCCCTAGACCGAAGCCCTATATGATGGAGGTCATCATGCTATCTAGAAATGCTAGAACTAGATGCATCTCTTTCAGTGCTTCCACTGTCAACCCCGATTCTATATTTGGTTGTCCAAAAGGAGTTTCTTGCTCCTTGGCTTATAGAATTTGTGTAATTGCATCCAAGGACATCCAATTCTGATAAACACCCCAAAAAGGATGGCCCCTTCGTGAAGAAAGGTACAACTTGGATTTTATGTACACAAGCTTGTTAAACAAGTTGTAGTAAATTAAAGTTACTTTGGTCCTAAAAAATTTAAAAGATAGAAAAGCAGCACAGAATTTTGAGTTTAGAAATAAAATACATCACATGCATATGATGGTACTAGAATGGCAGTAGGCTTAATCTGTATGGCTGATTTCCCATGGAAATACCGCAAAAAAACTTCTTTTAGTGTCTTTTGTCATGAAAAGCTTTGGTATTCACCACAGGACCATTGTTATATCCCTTCCTTGCAAACTTTTCAAATAACGGTAATAACTATTTCACAGGAAATATGAAGCTATTTAATTATGAGAATGACTCATTATTGAAGTTATTTTGTTTAATTATAAGGATTATTGATTAATGAAGTCATTTAATTTAATTATGAGGATTATTGAGTAATGATATTTTTGTATTCATGGATGAATTGTGTTGTATACTGACAACTTGAAAGAAGGATGATGATCTAGATGGTTTATGTTAGTTGAAATATCATTCTGGAATAAATGTAAGTATGGCTAATTTCTCTGTGTCAGTGGATGCAGTAGAAGATATCCCTCGTGAAAGGAGGGGGGGTATCATTAGAGAGACAGAGAGAGTGCAGGCACGTGGAAAAAGGTTGGAATTGCCATCTGGGTCGGAACCCATAGCTGAGTATCTTGGTCATCAGGTCACCGGTAATTGGGATTAGTTGGCCATTAGCTACCTATGGTCAGGGTGAGGTTGGAAGTCTTTTCCTACTTTGTATAATTAAAAAGAATTAAGTTCTTTTAATCAAGAATCTGTAATAATTATATCATGAAAGGAATTTGCCCTAACAATCTCCTTTATCGATTTTAACGGACCAACCTTATCATTTTCTCCATTTAATTTATCAACAGATTTATGCAATATTGTAGGCAGCAATTATGCCATCAATAATACTTTTGTTAGTTAAGGGAAATGTAATAAAATAATTGTGTCGAAATGGTATCAGTTGCTGACAGTTGGAGTCTTAACCAACTGCCGAGCACTATTTGTATGGAAATCAGGACAATTCATGTGGTTGTTAATGTTGGAGATTATTATGCTATGAAAAGATATATCATTCTGCCATTTACTGTGTTATGTGATTTTGTGCTATCTATGGTTAGTTCTGTTATGTCATTGCACTATTGTGAATGGTTATTATTGCATTGTCTGAATAATACAATCCCAGTTAGACATCTAACATTTTGGCGCCGTTGCATAAGTTCGAACCTGGAGGTCTAAGCAAGTAAGGATAGGCAGGATGGTAGCATAATGGGTCGTACCTTCAACCAGCAAGTGGTAGTAACTGATAGCGACATTGAGGACAATAACAAAGTGACCCGAGAAGACTAGTTGACACAGGATTTGGTTCAGGCGTGGGACATGTCGATTGATGAGTATGTGCAGCAGGAGGCTTAGGAGAGAGTGGTCCCAACTGGCACGGAATGTGCCAAACTCACGGTGAGAAACTATGTGTATGATCTTTTGCGTAGCCTTCCAAGATTGTTGGCTTGAGCATTGCTAGAAATTCAGGGACAACGTGAGGCAAGAGAGGGAGCATCGTAGGCAAAAAATATTGCATCAGTACGAAGAGAGGAACAGGAGGGAGGAGGAACCGCGCGACACAAGTAGGCACTGTACCTTCGGCAACTCCAATAATTAATGCCCAACCCGCCAAACAAAGATAGAAGGGGATGCACGAGGGTGGAGACAGAAGCAGAAGTTTCCATAAGGAGGTCTGTGAATCCAAGAACAGGCTGAGAGGCATCAATGGCTACAACAACTAGTCGAAAACTCTATTAGTCCTTCACCACATAACCGGGGTGGCAATGAAGGCAGAACACAACCGTCAAGCCAAGAGTGGGAGGAGATTGTGAGGGAACTACCACTCCCGAACATGCCTAGGTGCCAGAAGGGTCTGATGCGGATAGTTGGGCGGGTGAATCGGTACCAACCAAACCATCCGTACACTCCGAAGAAGATAATAGCGGGGAAGGTAATCTTGAAGGGGAAGTAGCAGATCTATTTGAAAGTACCTTGCGGGGCATCGGGAATCTAGTTATTTCAAAGTCAAGGATAGGGAGAACAAAACCAGAAATTTCGGGGAGAAGAGAGTACTGGTACTACAAGGGAGGTAACCAAGGCGTGAACGACAGAGGTGGAAGGGTAGAGGACTCGTGTGTAGCTGAAAGAGCGGAGGAGGCACAGGGACGCGGAGGAGGAACTAACCCACCTGAGTCTAATAACATGCACGGTGTCTACCGTACGAGACAAATGGAAAACCCCCCAGAGAAGTAGAAACTTCCCAAGTTCAGTGGGGACGGATCAAAGGACCCAACCCGCCACTGTAAAACACGTGTAACCATATGGGAAGCGAATGGCCAAGATGACCACAACAACTGATTGAAGGCTTTTCCCACCAAACAAAGATAGAAGAGGACGCACGAGGGCGGAGACAGAAGAAGTTTCCACAAGGAGGTCTATGAATCCAAGAACGGGCTGAGAAGCGTCAAAGGCTACAACTAGTGGAAAAATCTATTAGTCCTTCATCGCATAACCGTGGTGCCAATGAAGGCTGAACACAACCATCAAGCCAATAGTGGGAGGAGATTGTGAGGGAACTACCACTCCCGAACATTGCCTAGGTGCCAGAAGGGTCTGATGCGGACAGTTGGGCGAGTGAATCGGTACCGACCAAACCATCCATACACTCCGAAGAAGATAATAGGGGGGAAGGTAATCTTGAAGGGGAAGTAGCAGATCTATTTGAAAGTACCTTGCGGGGCATCAAGAATCTGGTTATTTCAGAGTCAAGGATAGGGAGAACAGAACCAAAAATTTTGGGGAGAAGAGAGTAACGGTACTACAAGGGAGGTAACCAAGGCGTGAATGACAGAGGTGGAAGGGTAGAGGACTCGCATGTAGCTGAAAGAGCGGAAGAAGCACAAGGACGCAGAGGAGGAACTGACCCACCTGAGTCTAATAACATGCACGGTGTTGACCGTACAAGACAAATGGCAAACCCCCCAAAGAAGCAGAAACTTCCCAAGTTCAGTGGGGACAGATTAGAGGACCCGACCCGCCACTGTAAAACATGCGTAACCATATGGGAAGCAAATGGCCAAGATGACCACAACTACTGGTTGAAGGCTTTCCCACCACCCTACGAGGAATTGCAATTGATTGGTACACGAACCTGCCAGTTGGCGACAAGGCAACTTGGGACGACCTAAAAAGGCATTCCAAGAAGAGTTCGGATTACTTCGAGATGATGAAGTGATAGCAGAAATTTATAATACAAAGCAGGGGAAAAATGAGACCGTACGGACCGGCCTACTATCGCAGGCTGAAGGAACTCATTGGTAAGTTAGAAAACCAGCCAATAGATGGATTGAAGAAAAGGTGGTTCATCAAAGGGTTGAACCCATCCCTTCGAAAGAAAATCAAAGTGGAACTGCCATCCTCTTATACAGAGGCTTACAATCGGGCAATAGATATCAAAAGTGCAGGCAAGACATCCAAAGGAAAGAGAAAAACCAATGACCATGATAGTACGGATGGCGGTAGTGAAGGGGAGTCCTAGACCATACAGGCACTCCGAAAGGATATGATGACGATGATGAAAGAAATGTGGGAAGAAAAAGAAACCATGAAGGAAGGCAAGGAACTATGGTGAACAAAGTGCAAAAATGAGGGGCACACCAAGGCCAACTATCCTAAGAAACTATTATGTGACATTTGCCAAGTACTAGGACACTCCATCAAGGAGTGCCCGTACAACCTAAAAGCAAGGAGCACTCGAGTGACCTTTACCCAAGGAGAGCAAGCAACTCCGCCTACTAAATCACCATGACAAACAAATTCTAATGCCTCACCAGGTGGGTACCGTAACAACCAACAAGGAAGCAATAATAACAGCAACACTAACACATCAAGAAGCCGCATCTAGTACGACACGAAAGGGCGGACCATGATACAGTGCCGGAGATGCAATGAGCGGGGCCACTTCTTGCGGGACTGTCAAAGCGGGCAATGTGGCAGAAGCATGTTGTGCAAATGGTGTGGTCCAGGCAACCACGAGGATGCTGACTATTTGAAGGGGAAGGGAGTGAACCTAATAGACATCACACATCCAGAGGAAGAAGTCTTAGCAATTACAAGATTGCAAGTGAAAAAAGCCAAATACCCTAATCCACGTACAGATAAGGAAAGACTAAAGGACACCAGAATGGAAACGGAACAGGCAATGGAGGAAGAACAGAAGTTGTCACATAGCACTGCCAGTACCCCCGTACGCTCAACATCTGAAGCCAACATCATACAACAGATGTTGCAAACAACCGTACCAGTATAGGTGGCAGAACATGTGGAAACATTACCTCAACTAAAAGTGGCGATCACCAATGTAGGTGATACCAATGGCGGTCAAGAGAAGGGCAAGACCACTAACAATGGTTGTAAGGAAGAGACTAAGAAAGAAGACTCTGCAAGGCATATTTCCACAGAAGGCACCACGGACCCAATATTGTTGGCAGTTGAGGTTGGGAGGACTCCTGCAGTGGTCGAGATGGAAATCATGGGGCGCATGCTAACCAACACTATTGTAGATGGTGGATCCAGTGTAAACGTGCTCCCAAAGGAGACGTGGAAGGCCCTCGGCAAGCCAACACTCTAGCTGCCAACCTTCCATTTGGTAGGTGTCGACCAGCATGGCATCAAACCAATTGGAAAATTGATGGCCCAAAAGGTGACTATTGGGACACAACAATTCTTCCTCGACTTTGTGGTCATCTCGTTGGAAAGAAAGGGGTATGACACCCTCCTCAGCAGGGGTTGTTTCATTACAGCGAATGCAAATCATAATTGGAAAAGGAACACGCTTTCTATTGAGAGTGAAAAGAAGAAATATGTTATTGATCTGTGGAACTAGGCGGTAAGCCAAGAATTGGCATCAGACTCTAAGTCCGAAGGGCAAGAGTTCAACATGGAAGGAGGGATGGAACCTGATGACGAAGGGGTACTGAGATTGGGGAACCACTCGGAGGATGAAACCAACTCCCTTAATGGATTATTCCATCGACAAATGGAGGATTATGAAGTATTCCACCCAAGTTGTAACATGTTGGATGTACGGGAGCTTGAAGCAGAAGAGGACACCAACCCTCGTGAGTACGGTTAGTATAAGGAAGGCGTGGCACGGTGGACGATACCCGACACACCAATTTGAAAGGGACAAGGGAGTTAAGTATGAAGAACCGAGCATAGAAAAAGTGAACTTGGGAAAGGAGGATGACCTGAAGGTGATCCTTGTTAGGGATGACTGGGACCCCGTCCTAAAGACGGCAACGTTCAGGATATTCCTATAGTATAAGGACATATTCGCATGGACATACAAAGACCTGAAGGGCGTACCACCAAAGTTGTGTGTTCATCAAATCCCCTTGGTACTAGGAGCACGCCCTGTACGAAAAAGACCATACCACATGAACAAGAACTATGTAACGAAGGTACAAGAGGAAATTGAGAAGATGCTTGACGCAAGGATCATTTTCAAAGTTTAGAAAAGCAATTGGATGTCGCCCATTGTCATCTCTCTAAAGAAGGAAGCCAACAAAATCCAAATTTGTGTAGACTTCAGAAGTCTTAATGTCGTCACGATCAAGGATCCCTTTCTCATTCCTTTCATTGACAACATATTAGAAAAAGTGGCAGGACATGAGATGTTCTCGTTCAAGGACGGGTTTTTTGGCTACAACCATATCGGTATTGCCGAGGAGGATAAATTAAGCACTACATTTGTTGTGGAAGACGGGGTGTATGTGTACAATAGGATGCCCTTCGGCCTGTGCAACGCCCCTGCCACCTTCCAAAGGATCATACTTGATATTTTTGACAAAATATCAGTGAGAAATTTCAAAGGATTCTTGGACGATTGGTCCATCAATAGCGGGAAGGAAACTCACCTTACAGCTTTGCGGGAGTGTATGGAACGCTGTCGAAGGGCACGAATGGCGCTTAACCCAAAGAAGTGTCGATTCATGGTACCCCAAGGTAAGTTGTTGGGCCATATAGTTTGCAAGGAAGGATTGAAGACTGGTCCTGACAAGGTGAAGGCGATCATTGAGATGGAAAGCCCCGAAGACATGACGGGAGTGAAGTCCTTTTTAGGGCATGTCGGCTACTACCAGCGGTTTATCAAGGGGTTTGCAAAATCTCATTCCCATTAGACAAGCTGACAAGAGAAGGCGAACCATTTACTTTGGGGACCAAACAAGAACATGCATTCAAGGAACTTAAGTCCAGGTTGGTGAGCGCGCCCATTTGGCTTATCCGGACTAGGACAAGGAATTCCACGTGCACGTGGATGCCTCAAACTATGCCATCGGTGCCACCCTAGCACATGCCAGCATAGGAAGGGTGGACCACCCAATATATTTTGCAAGGTAGACTACTATCAAAGGTGAAGAGGAATTATAGTAGAACAAAAAGGGAGGCCTTGGGCATGGTATAAGTATATGCCATTCAAAAAATTTGGCGCTACCTTCTTGCCACACCCTTCACATTTTATGTGGACCACCAAGCCTTAATGTACTTGGTGAACAAGCCCATCATACAAGGGTAAGCCGGTGGCTGCTTCTACTTCAAGAATTCACGTTCACAATCATTGTACGCCCTGGGAAGAGCCATGTCATTGCCGACCAATTGTCGAGGATAAACTTAGGAGAACCTACTGACAAGGTGAACAAGGACTTTTTGGATGTCCATTTGTTCCAGATAGCAGTCCTACCTTCCTGGTACGAGCACATTGGCCAATACCATTCTACTTCCACGTTCCCTCAAGAGATGCCACCAAGCGAGTGGAGGAAGTTGGCACTAAAAAGTAAAACATTCCAACTCGTGAGTGGGTTGCTGTACAAGATGGGACCCGACCACGTGTTGCACAGGTGCGTCATGGAGGAGGAAATACCAAGCGTGTTGAGGGAGCCTCATGAAGGGCTGGCAGGAGGGCACATGGGCCCGGATGCCACCGCATGAAAGGTACTGCTTGCAGGACTATGGTGGCCAACGCCGCACACTGATGCCCAGGAGTGGGTACTTGGGTGTGATACTTGCCAAAGGGCAGGCAAACCATTGAACGGTGATTTTATGCTACTATTTCCTTCGCAGCTACAAAAGTTCTTCAAAAGGTGGGGCCTACATTTTGTGGGGCCTCTCAATGTGAGTGAGAGAGAGAGAGAGAGAGAGAGAGAGAGAGAGAGAGAGAGAGAGGGATGTGCATTGTATACCAATTCCCATATGAGCATATATGCAAATGGTAGAACTATATATGTACATACATATAGTCGTGAATAATAAGCGAGTATATGTATACATCTACAATGAGCTTCAACATTTGTATACATGGGATGTGAGAATAGGCACTAAGTGTATTCAAACAAATACATTGTGTGTGTATTAAATATTTGGACATTCATGAATAATGCCATTAAGGATAAATGATTAACATAGCTTTAATTCTTAATTGAAATCTATTTTCCTCTTTCATGATCGGCACATGGTCAACTTCTCTAGAGGTGGCGGAGGTAACTCCTTGCCATCAAGGTGACAAGGAGTTACCTTCTTGCATGCTCTTGGAGCCGCTCCTCCGGATGGAGAAGGCATTATCTTTGTTACTTGACCAACTCGCAACAGAGGGATTACACTTTCATTGATCAGTAGCAACTCTACAAATTTGCATTTAGTAATATCATTAATTTACTCTAGCTGTCAATATCAGCATCGAATCCCTTTAGCTTTCATTGGAGTTGGATTTCAGTTGAGTATACATTCCAGATTTATCAAGCACGGGGACTCGACACCCGATTCCATCTATTCTTCACTGACTGTCAGGCAAGCAATCCCTTTCATTATCTGTGCAAGATCATTCTATTGATATTAATCCTAGACTTTCTACCAATTAGAATAAATCTGTATGCTTGATTTAGAATTCATGGAAGGATAATAAGATCATTGTCATATAAGCTTAGTAGCAGCAACTGTTTCCTCATCATGCATTAAGATAGAGGAATATCACCATATATTAATACTTGCCCCATGCAATGAATTGATTCTCTGTAGATATCTATAAGCATCGGCATTGCTAAGTTTAGCCATAATGTCATTGCTGCATTAGTAAATACTTTGCATTAGTGTGTCTTTCAAATCGTTCATGGAAGAAGTAATTATTTGCTTAACGAAATTGTCATATCTTGAGAAGGGCATTCCAGCCAACTCAGAACCATTCATCATGTATTCGGTGGACAATCAGGAATCCGCCTATCATAATAGCTGCTTTGCATTTGATCTGTGAGTATATTAATGTCAAATCCTTGTATGAAAGCGTGTAGCTTTCACTGTAGTGGACATTCTGAAAAATATCTATCAAGTATTAACTTGCACATTTGTCTTATTTACCAACAACACTGAACATTATGCATTATGAATGATCTTTTATTCTATTAATCAGGTAAAGGAAAAACCAGTAACTTTAACATATGATTCTTTCAAATGATTAGCGATCTAATTAAATCTGAGGGCCTCATTGGCCTGTCTTCATATCATGACAGACAAGCCCTTTGAAAGTATGTTATAGCAACCCTTGAGCTTAACATTATAATACCTAATGATTCGGAGGTGAGTCAAACCAAGCCTGAACAAGTGTAATACAGAGTGTCATCCACTAGGATACTGATTTTATCTATTGTAAATAGGAGACCATTCTCAATCAGTAAAATCCAAACATGTAAGGCATATCAGTAGAAACATGTAGGGCATATCAGTAGACCTGGGAAGGGACAACCTAGTGGGTCATGAACCTTGAAACATATAAGTTCTGCTTATGTCAGAGAGTCGCCACTCAATGGTCTAGGAATCATTAATGCCAAGATGGACTGCAAGTCCTGCTAAGGTCAGGAAAGACTGAACAAGTCTTAAGGGCTAGAATATTCGAGTAAGGTGGTGATACTGACAACACGAAGCAATGTCCTTGCGTTTGTAAACCTTGGCCAAGGTGGTGCTATACAGTGGTTCAATGACCGTCAGTCACATGAACCAGTAGTGCACGTCTAGTCAGGAAGGTCATTCTTGTAGGCAAGGATGTCTATAGGGCATGACTGACTAAGATTGCGTGAGTTCTAAACACCAAGAACTCGAATGGCAAAATAAGACTGGATCTCGTTTCTACACCTCTCGTGTAGGGCTGGGTCACTTTTGAAAGGAAGTTGTGTAAGAGACTGGAAGGTCGAAACCAAAAGGTCAATGGATGGGAGTTAAAACCTCTGATGATGCTCTCCCTCTCCCTGGATGACATCAAGATCAATATTGGAAAAAGGAACAAGATCAGATCGTCAGACACTTTCATCTTTACAGGTTCTCGATTTCATGCATTTGGTAGTTAATTCAGTTATCAAGTTACTTTCTTTTCGAATTAAAGAGTAATTGATATGTTAGTTATTTCATTGTCATGTGAAGGTAGTTATTGTAATATTGTATTTTCCTTTTATATTAAAGTTGGTTAAGTAAGCTTTAGAAGTTGCCATATTTGTTGATATTTTGGCCTTTACGGCAAATATCTCTACCTTGGATAATAATAATAAATATATAGAATATATTTATTATTATAATAAATCGATATGCATAAATAATAATAATAAATATTGGAGATATTTATTATTTATTGTTTATTTAATGGATCGATGTAACTTATATATTAGAATGAATTAAACAAGGGCCCAAGCCGACCTCTTGGAATTATTGCAAGTCGGTCTCTTTGGGGAATGGTTTCATTCTCATATATATTCAGTTCAAGTCTTGAGGAAGAGAGACACCAAACACATAACGTGCCTTCTCTCCTTCAAGATTCAATCACCCTTGAGTCTTCAAATGCAGCGAGGTTAGTCTGGCAGATTCGATAGATCCTAGAAGAGCGAATGCATTATGGAGTGCTGGCGCAAATGCATGCTGGAGCGAATTGTGTTGGATCTAGGGCAGATCGTACATATCAAATGGAGCGAACTTACTCAGCTCATTAGTGATCTGCTTGGTACAATTTAAGTCTGCTAGATATAGCAGAATTAATGGAATGTATGATTTGTTGAGGCATGACATCATTAGGGTGTGAAATCATCAGCATTGTTTATGCGAACTGTGCTGGAGTGATGTATCGGTGATATTCTTGATCTAATGCAATATATTGCAAAGACTTGCAATACATTGGATATATGATACATTGAGGAATCTATCTTAAATTAGTACAGATCGGATTGCATTGGAGTATTCTTACAGTGCAGATCTGGATGTTGTTTTCAATCTGATTTGTGTACTAAATCAGATCCAAGGAACAAGATCTTGAGAGGACAGATTTGAAGGCATCATAAGTTCTCCATATCCGGGTAACATCTCACCTTGCTTGTGTATATTATATTTTATCTTGTGCTTAGTTTTGTTAGATCTCTATAGATTGATATATTCCTTATGACAATCTGAAATATACTAACATGGTATCAGAGCGTTGGTTGAGTAAAAGATCCATTTCAGATTTAGGAATTCAGTCTAACTCTTTCAAAACTAAGGAAAAATGGTAACCGGGAGTTTGGCCTAAACATAATTTTGGTTTTATATGAAGAGCATAAAGTAGGGCTAAATTTTGCGTTAAGGTTGATTATGCAAATTACCTTGGTTAGTTCAAAATTACTCTAAGAGGGAGTCTAAGCTTAAGAGGGAGTTTATTCATGGGCTCACTTACCTCTCCTTCCTGCATGTGTGGATCATTCCCTTTTGGATTGGCTTAGCTTAACAGCATATGGCATATTGTTGATTGGATCATTGGCTGGTTTATTGACTCATTAGCATATGTTACAATGATTGACTGATTCATTAACATAGGCTACTTTGACATATTATTATCAGCTGGGTCATTAATATTTACATTGATTTAATTGACTGGCTCATGATTTGATTCATGCACTTGATTGGCTCATGATTTGGTTCATGCACTTGGCCGGTTCATTGGTATTAGTACTTGCTCATTGGCTAGTTCATAAGTATTGGCATATGTTTCTATGTAGGAAAGTACTTGGCTTTTACTTCTATGTGTGATCACATCTCCTTTGCATAACAGTTGGCTTATGTTAGCATACCCTTCTTCACTGTTATGGCTGAGTATATATATGACATATAGTTGAGACATATTGCTTTTGGTATAGCTGGATAATTGTTTCATGTATCACATTTATGTGTGAGCGCACACTTTATGTTGCCTTAACATATTTTACATTATAATACTGTAATGAGCCTGACTAACTCTCAATTGTAATTTAACTATTGTCTCAATTATGTTTGCAAATCTTTATTAAATTTCAGAATATTGATATCCATTTTGCAATTTCCCAATGTAATAAATTTAACAACAGCAAATACAAATAACTCTGTGAATATACTAAAGGTATTATTGAACATGAAATACTTGCCAAAGATTATTACAATAACCAGATTAAATTATCTTGCACCTTTGATGAAAACGTGACTGCATTGGCAATAAAAACACATCCTTGAGAATAAATGCAGCCTATTATTGTTGACACAGAGACCCGTTCTGAATGTACCGCAGCCAAGGAAGATTCATGTCACCCTTTCACTTCCCAATCTCACACTACAAACATCAAAAAGACCTCACGCAAACCCTGCAGAAAATGCGTGTGGCTGCTTGGAGATCCGTACGGCCCTGTGTG
The DNA here is from genome assembly GCA_027943335.1 of Chamaecyparis obtusa. Lineage (NCBI taxonomy): Eukaryota > Viridiplantae > Streptophyta > Pinopsida > Cupressales > Cupressaceae > Chamaecyparis > Chamaecyparis obtusa. The sequence continues at coordinate 77,360 of BSBK01005594.1, read as the reverse complement.
CTGTCCGTACGGCTCAATAAAACAAACGCAGGCTGCTAAAAACAAAACGCTGGCTTGCTAGCACAGCTCGTTAGCACATCGATCCAACATCATATGCGTTTTTCAAAAGAAATAGATGTTTTCACTAAAACTTATCTTCAAACCCTCAATTCCCAAATTTTGTACTCTGCTTCTCATTCACAAAGCTGAAATTCAATTGCATATGAACAACTTGTAAAACTAGCATTCAAGAACAAAATGAACTTTCTCCAAAAGCTGAAGACCAAGCTCAAAGTTTGTTGCAGAACTCTCTCCAAAAGCTGAAGACCAAGTCCAAACCCTAGCTTTTCCAAGCCAAGCAGAATTCTCTCACAAAACAATTTATTAAATCATCAATCGGTGAATGAAAGTGCTTTTTCGAATTGAATATATAGCTTTTTTGGAAAAAGCTTCAATTTCATTTTATTTCACTTAAGAAGCTTTTTAATCACAACTTCATTTTATAACATTAAGTTATAAAGTCATTAAGTTATTAAATTAAAATAATTTAATTTAATAACGATAACTTTAAAATAAAAAGCCATTGCAACCCACTGACTGCAACAAATCCGTTTCTGACACCAGAGCCTCAAACTTCAACTGCCCTGCCAAAAATAGCCAACTGTTAAAAATAGACTTACTATAAATAGTAAGTTACTCAAACTGGAGATTCCTTGAAACTCGATCCTGAAACATCTAACACTCCGTGTAGACACCCTGCTAATCCTAGCCATACCCAAAATACCACTTACTAAAAATAGTAAGTTGACCAAATTGACCTGAACGAAGAGCAGACCTGGTAATCTGAACCTCCAGAATGGAATCCCAACACTGGCTCCGCTAATTGACCCCCTCTGATCGCCCGATTAGCTTGCGAGGGTCGCCAAACCAAGCTAATCCCAATAGTCTGAAAAACGGGGACATTACAAATACATAACCAATTAACTATCATTGACTGTTTATGTGAAGGAAGTACTTCGGTACATTGACAACATTGGGTTGTGTTGGCCTTTACATCAGCATTGGACTTTTTGATTTAATCTGGTATGTATCTATTGCATATTGAGAGGGAGTTTTTCTATATGCAGTTGTGGCAACTTACATAGCTATCTATCTATTTGGTATACATCATACTAGCTGTTGTGTGAGTTATGCTTGAGAGAACTGCAGCATACTTTATTGGCCTTAGCATATATACCTTCTTTGGCTCGTATTCATGGTTATTTGAGAACATATTTCTATTATGACACATGTTATACCTTATGCTGTTATGGGAAAATACACAGCTGATTGTGAGTATAACTGATTAACTGTTCTCTTTATTGATGCATGGATGCATACATTATTGGTAAATGAATGTTGGAACATACTTACATTGGCACATGTTGTGTATGTTGCATTTTACAATTGGCATTTTTGGGGTCATACATTATGATGCTTAGAAATAATGCTGTTGTATGCTTGGGAGCATACTTTATATGGGTATATGTTATCCTTTATATATGTTTTTAATCATATATATATGGGTGGATACATCTCTTATAGAAGGATCTATATTGCATTACATCCAGTTATATGTTGGACAAATTTTGGTTACCCTTATGTGATGAGACTTATGTGATTATGCTTATGACTGAGACTTGTCTATGGATTATGATTGTTCTATGAGAGAACTGCATTTGATTTGGCTACTTATTGTGTATGTGGTTAGCATACTTTAGTGGCTTATTGTGTATGTATGGATCATACTTTCTTTTATAGCTGAGTCTATATTACATGTGGTTCTATGTGTGAACACATTTTCTTTACATTGAACTTGAATGTTATGATCATATTGGTTACTCTTATACTTATGTGGATTCATGAGATGAGATTTTTGATTATAAGATACATTTGGTTGTGTCTGATTCATTTGATTACATCTATGCATATGGCTAAGTTGTTTCTTATGAATTGGATACTTAGAGAATATCATGGACTTACTCCGAGCATTTGGTGAATATCATGGACTTGATATTCGTTAAGCCAATGCTCGAGGATATCATGGATTTGATATCTATTGGATCAGGGATCCACATTTAAGCATATGGTGGACATCATGGACTTGATGTCTGGAGGCCATTACTCCGAGCATTTGGTGAATATCATGGATTTGATATTCGTTAGACCAATGCTCGAGGATATCATGGATTTGATATCTAGTGGATCAGGGATCCATTTCTCAGCATATGGTGGACATCATGGACTTGATGTCTGGAGGCCATTGCTCCGAGTACTTGGTGAATATCATGGATTTGATATTCGTTAGACCAATGCTCGAGGATATCATGGATTTGATATCTCGTGGATCAGGGATGCACATCTAAGTAATTGGTGGACATCATGGACTTGATGTCAATAGGCCATTACTTCGAGTACTTGGTGAATATCATGGACTTGATATTCGTTGGACCAATGCTCTTACATCATGGACTTGATGTTGGTTTGATGTCATGGACTTGACATTTCTTTGGTCTTGGTGACTCGTGGATTTAGTTATCCACAGATTGGTTGGTATACATCATGGACTTGATGATACCATGAATATCATGGACTTGATATTCTATTGGCTAAGTCAATAGGACTCGTGGATCTAAGTTATTCACAAATTGGATAGAAAACATCACGAATTTGATGATAACTTGTGTTTGGAAAGTATCATGGACTTGATACTACCTTGAATATCATGGACTTGATATTCAAAAGAGTCAAGGTGACTAGTGGATTTAGGAAATTCACAAATTGATTGGAAATATCTGATATCATGGACTTGATATCACTTATGGTTGATAAGCATCATGGACTTGATGTTATCATGAATATCATGGACTTGATATTCTTGGGTCATGGAGACTAGCGGATCTAGGAGATCAACATGTGGATGGTAAGCATCATATTGTTAAGGAATATGGATCAGAAGATAAGATATAAACTGAATGTAGTAGTAGAATACAATTGCCTTGGTTATTGATTGATTCTACAAAATGCAATAACTATATATATTGAATCAAGAGGATGTCAATATGAACAGTCATGACTTATCATATACGATAAGTCATGACTGTTCGTATTTAACAAATCCAATTAACATAATCTTATCGCTTTGATCCAGCGTAATTACAATACATATTAAACGGGGCATTAGCAATTTGATATGGCAGTCACGATACTACCGTGACTGTCATATACGAACAGTCGTGACTGCTCGTATATGGCAGTCACGATACGTATGCGTAACTGTACATATTATGCGCCCAGTCACGATACATACGTGACTTCTCAATGTTAATAACGTTCGACTTAAGCAGTCAAGTCAATACCTTAATTAATATATATATATATTATGATTGTATTGTGAATATTAAACTCGAACACACAATAAATTAAAACATATGATATGATGTTTCTCATATGAATATGAGATGAATGGTTGAGGAATAATGAAGAACATTTGTGTTCTCGTTATATCTTGTAGATAGAGATCTACTATCATGGATGAGAGATCTATGGCATCATTGGATTAGGAATCCATTTTGGTTATGTTTTGTGTTGAGGGATCTATGAGTAGATCTTTGCCTCAAGTTCAAGAGGGAGTGTTGATATTTTGGCCTTTGCGGCAAATATCTCTACCTTGGATAATAATAATAAATATATAGAATATATTTATTATTATAATAAATCGATATGCATAAATAATAATAATAAATATTGGAGATATTTATTATTTATTGTTTATTTAATGGATCGATGTAACTTATATATTAGAATGAATTAAACAAAGGCCCAAGCCGACCTCTTGGAATTATTGCAAGTCGGCCTCTTTGGGGAATGGTTTCATTCTCATATATATTCAGTTCAAGTCTTGAGGAAGAGAGACACCAAACACATAACGTGCCTTCTCTCCTTCAAGATTCAATCACCCTTGAGTCTTCAAATGCAGTGAGGTTAGTCTGGCAGATTCGATACATCCTAGAAGAGCAAATGCATTATGGAGTGCTGGCGCAAATGCATGCTGGAGCGAATTGTGTTGGATCTAGGGCAGATCGTACATATCCAATGGAGCGAACTTACTCAGCTCATTAGCGATTTGCTTGGTACAATTTAAGTCTGCTAGATATAGCAGAATTAATGGAATGTATGATTTGTTGAGGCATGACATCATTAGGGTGCGAAATCATCAGCATTGTTTATGCGAACTGTGTTGGAGTAATGTATCGGTGATATTCTTGATCTAATGCAATATATTGCAAAGACTTGCAATACATTGGATATATGATACATTGAGGAATCTATCTTAAATTAGTACAGATCGGATTGCATTGGAGTATTCTTACAGTGCAGATCTGGATGTTGTTTTCAATCTGATTTGTGTACTAAATCAGATCCAAGGAACAAGATCTTGAGAGGACAGATTTGAAGGCATCATAAGTTCTCCATATCCGGGTAACATCTCACCTTGCTTGTGTATATTATATTTTATCCCGTGCTTAGTTTTGTTAGATCTCTGTAGATTGATATATTCCTTATGACAATCTGAAATATACTAACAATATTCATGTGAATAGGAGACAATTACTTTATATTAAAGTTGTTAAATGAAAAGATTTTATTTCCTATGAATTGTTCGATACATGTTAATTTTCAAGTAGTTAGGTTTAGCATGTTACAACCATGTTCAGATAGAGTCACCAAGTACTCATTATAAACCTTAGATGCTATTTCTGCAGCTGGAAACAGTTTTCTAAACTGCTTTTTATTTTATCTGAAACTTCCCAGTCCTTGTAGGGTTGCAGCCTACAGGCAACTCAAGTATGTCACTATTTTGCTACCATGGAGGATATTACCAACTGGGTATAATTTTTGCTAGAACTAGCTCATGTTCTAACTTCTGATATATCAACACTCAGCAGTATGAACATGAGGCAGCTACAAATCTGCAATATGTTACCACTATCAACCAGAAATGGTTGCACTACCTTCCTTTGCTTTCTCTTTAGCTGCTTTGCTAGTATCTACCCAACATTTAGGATCTGAGTTAAGAAAGAATAAGACAATCATTTTCATTTACAACATCTCCACAAATTGTAAGATATTCAAATTGTAAGATATTCATCAGCTCACATTCCATCCATTGATCACTATTACTAATAAACATCATCTTCAAACAGTTGAAGGCAAATTTTCTGTCACTCTTTGGAAACCAGGAGCATTTGTCATGTACTAGGGCAATATGATGCCATGGTAAATTAGATATGGAGTAGCTCAATTATGTCATGCATGAGCCATTGCAATCATATTGGTCAAAAGCTTACAGTGATTTATATTTGGTAATTGGTTGATCTATTGTGTAATTGTGGATAATGGATTTACCCTAACTTTATAGTTTTAGATTAGAGACTATATTTAAAAACTTTTATCATTGTTAAAGACCATGGAAAGTTATTGTATTTGCTTTGGGCTACCATAGCAAGAATATTTGGAGTATTTTCCTTTCGTAATAAGGATGTTCTTCTGGTTTGAGTCTATTGATATTAGGTTACACTGATAGCCCATGTACATCTTGTTTTCTGTGATCATGGTAAGATTTCTACATGTTTTCTACCATCAGATGTTTGTCTTACCAAGATTTAAATCTACGATTCAGCAATGAAATCCTTTTGGCTTCTTACCTTTTCACACCTCTTCAAGCACAGCACCTTGAAATGCCTTGTGAAACCTTTTGTTGAGGAGATAAACTGATCAGAGCACAACCTAGGTGATGCAGGAGCATTCAGGTCCATAAGCACCTCTGCATCACCAAAAACATAATAAAGGTGGTTGAGAGAATTTCTCCTTCAAGTGTGGGTTTCTGGTAAGGGTTTAAAAACATTCCAGCTGTCTTCAGTAGCAAAATAAAATATAGTTACAACTTCAGCAGCAGACTATTTCAACTTTGGCAACAAACCTATGAGTCTTCAGTACAAATCACTTCGGCAGCAAGCCTGTGAATCTTCAGGAGGAAGCAGCCACTTATGTGTGGCTTCGGCAGCAAGGTAAAATTCACTTCAGTATCAACTATCATATTCAACAGAATCTGGGATGTCTTTGACAGCAACTACTTCAACAACATATGGGACAACTTCAGCGGCAAGGTGAATTTGACAGCTGGCAGAAATAAAATGTGATGAAATGGACTTCAAAAGACACCTAGCTTTGTCCTTTGTCTGGTCAACTTGTTGTATGACTCTAACATATCAGTTTCTATTGCATGCTTTTCTTGGTCGCATGTAGGCATTCTGGGCAGAATGATTGGCAGTTTTGTTCCTTTTGGCAGTCAATTATTATGTTCATTATGGGACATGCATATCGTTTGCTTGTCTTGGCAGCCTTTAGGCTCTGCAGTTATCCTTTGCAGTTGATCTTTCCTTTTTGTGTGACTATTTATTTTCCTAAGGTGACAACTACTCCTATTCATGTGGACAACTGTTTTCTATTGGGCTATCTGCTGGCCACTATGCAAATCTTTAGAAATTCCTGGCTGGTAGTGAGAATAAAGAATTGTTACCCAAGAAACATCAAAAATATATTCAATCAAAAGAGAAAGAGAAACAATAGGCAGTTTCTTTTGCAAGTCCATGGAAAATGAAACCATTGATCTTCCTGTGCAAAGGGAGAGCAAACGAGTGAGAGTGAGTTTGAAAGAGTAGACTACAGAAGAGACCCTCAGATTATTGGCTCAAGAAAAGGAGAGAACATTGGGAAGGAAGAGAGACCATGTTGAGGAAGAATTCAAAACCCATGGAAGAAGGTCTAGAGTGCAGCCATTCAAGGGGCCTATATTAGAGATCTGGGCACAGATTTTGGGAAAATAGTATAGAAAGTTGAATCATGTCAGTATGTAGGACTTGGGGCAACATTTTGATGTTGACATCTTCTGTTATAAACAACAGAAGGCAGGGCATGTAGGATTGTATGTGTGTAGAGAGTTGGACTTCTTATCGGCCTGTTGTTGCCTATGAAGGTACAGTTTGATTGAATTAAAGAGCTTGTTTAGTCTTTTGCTTGGCATATGACCTATTGTTATGAGTGGCTGCTAGGTAGGCCTGTCTTTCATTGGAGCCCCTTGCCTGAACTACATCAGTATTGGAACAAGGTTTTTCTTGCTGGGGTTGTTTAGTAGGGCTGTGTTAAATTCATTGCAAGTGCATAAGGAAGTCCTGAAACTGCAGAGAGCTATGAGAGGGAGGCATCAAGTGTTACCAATTTTTTTCCCCCTTGTTGAGATGTGCATTGTGAGACTCTAGTGGATTTGCTGTAAGAGTGAGGAAGTCCTGTGATTGTAGAAAGCAATGTGGAAAAATAGTGTCAGGGAGGATGCATTTTGTGTGAGAGAATATTTAATTGTACAGCAAAAGAGTGCTTGGTAGAAAGTGTAGGAACGTAGTCCATTGAGGGGATAGTGGGTAGACAAAGTTTGAGAGTATACATCTTCTAGTAACATTTTGGGTAAGGGCATGTGCAGATTGTTTGAGAGGAAAACCAGTTGTCAGTTGGAGTGTGAGACAGAAACTTTGTGATTGTGAGTGTATGAAAAGATGTCTTTCACAGAAAGGATTGGAGTGGCCTTGAGAAGGGCTGTAAGGATTTCGTTTATGGAGATGAGAAAGGCTTTTTCAAGAGAGAAGTTGGGTTAGAGTTGAGAGCCCGTGCAGAAATGTCTGAGATGTTATATGATTTGGAGAGAGGAGCTGAAATCAATAAGAGAAAAGAAGAGGAAAAGGAGATGAATAATGTGGAATTTTTGTTTTGTTTGTATTTGTTGAGGAAGACAAAGCCAGAGAAGAGGAAGTCCTCATGCAAGAGGATGATGAAGAACAGAAGGCAATCATCCAGTTGTGGCGATTGGCGAACTTGAGGAAGATAGAAGAGTTGGTAGCAGGAAGGGAAGAGAAGAGAAAGAGGTGGCGGAAGAAGATATGGAAGTGCAAGTTTCTGGTCCAGCAGGTGAAGATTTGTAGTTAGAAGAATATGATGATGCAGAATTTCATGTAATGCATGGAGGAAGAGAAGGAGGTTGAGCAGATAAGTGCACAAGATATTAAGAGAGCATTTAAAAAAAAGAGATCTTGTAGCACCAACAACAAACAAGGATGTGAATGTGGAGGTGAAGTTGGTGCAGATTGATGCTGGTATAACAATTAGTGGTGAGAGTGTCACAGTGGTTTGTCCTTTGGAGGGCATGGAAGTGTTGGTGGATGTATTACACCAGATCACCAAAGAAGAGAATGAGTACCCTAGGATGGTACAAAAAGTACAAGTTGTGGATATGGTGCTTGAGGTGTTGGCAGAGGAGATGAGAGTGCACATTTTTGTGCACCAAAATGCAGATATGAAGGCTATCACGTTTATGGGCAGCACAAATATAGCAAAGAGGTGTTATATACAACAACTAAATCAAGATGGGACTGTTTGCATGCAGGATGTAGAAGAGTGTGTGGAATAAGTGATTTGTGGAAAAAGCAAAAGAGATTTTTAGTGGAGGATAGGCAGTGGTGGGTCAAATTACACGAGAAGATAAGGAGAGGAGAAACATTTGGTGGAGGTGGACAAATAGTGGTGAATTAAATCCCATGAGAAGAGGAAGGAAGAGGAGAAGCATTTGGAGGAGGTCAGGACAGAGTCCCTAGACTCACCTGAACTCGACCTGACTTGGCGAGCTCCGGGCCGGGTGACCTTGGGCGAGTCCCAAGGGCCCAAACTCAGACTTGGCCAAGTCATGGGGTGTCTTACCTTGATTTGCAAATTGGCGAGTTTCAGGGTGACTCGGCAAGTCTGAATGATGGGACTCGGTCGGTGGACCATAAGTGAATTGCAAAAAAAAAAAATTATGAGTTTTAAGTTGTCTTTTTCTTCTATTTGTTCTTTGCAACCCTAAATGGCATCTCATTTCATTCTATTGGCACGAAAAGAGGAGAAGAGTGAGTTGAGAAGAAAAACAAGAGTCCATATAAGTGCAACCAGCAAGGAGGAAGAGCAAAAAAATCTTCAACAAATCACATTGAGACAACATAATACTTGCATTTGGTGCATCAAAGAGTCCATACCAACAATTGCAAAGAGGTGTCATCTCATTTCAAGTTTGTTGTAAGAGGTAAGAGTGAAATTTTATGGATTTTTTTTGGTTTTTTTTTGTATTTTCTAAACAACAATCTTCATTGTTTTTTTTTTCAACTTTCCAATTCTTGAATCTTTTCCTTTCAAATTCACACTTCAATGTTCAAAGAAAGAACAATCAGCAAACCCTACATTTTTTTAGAAGAAATTTGTAAATATGTATTTACATTTTTTTTCTAAAAAAAATGTAGGGTTTGCAGATTGTTCTTTCTTTCAACTTTGAAGTTTGAATTTGAAAGGAAAAGAATCATGGTTCAAGAATTGAAAAGTTTTAAAAACCCTACTTTGTTTTTTTTTTTGGGGGGGGGGTCAAAGTTACAAACCCTTTTTCTGGTATTAGTTTATAAAACACAATGCTGAATGCACAAATGTTAATTTTTTTGTACCATTACCTTATTGCAGCAGCCTTGAGGTTTTGAAAACCATATTTTTTTCCCAATGTCTATTCCTACTCCTACCTAAACCTAAGGGTAAGAAACTAGGTCAAAAGAATGAGGCTTGGATATATACCGAATATTGTAAAGAAATTAATCACGGTAGCATCAATAGATTTAAATACCATATTGTCGGGATTCGTGGCCATGATATTGAGCCGTCTTAAAGAACCTCCCGAGGTTGTTCGTGCATGCTATGTGGCACTAGAAACATTTGAAGAAATAAAGGAAATGAAGAGGCAAAGGGAGGAGTTGGCAAGTATTGGTTCCTGTTCAGCCACATCTGCAGGTTGTGTTGGAGAGGGTTCATGCCTCCATTCCATCCTAGTGTTTTTGTTAATGCTAGCGCTTCTACTTTTGCTCCTAGTGGCATTGTTAGCTTTGGTCCTAGAGTTCATAAATCTAGGTTGGATTCATATTTTGTGTCACGCACTACTCCTGGTTCACAACCCTCGCTTGAGAGCATGCTTTGGAACAAGGAGGTACATGATGCTGCAAAAAATGCAATTTGCATGTTTTTGGTACTTTTGCAACATTCCATTTGTTGCAGCCAGGCAATTCTTTTTTATGTGATTTTATTAAATTTAAAATTTATTGTTTGCTTTATCTAATGAATTTTTATAATTTTATTACACATACTTATCTTATTCAATCTATTTGCGACAGGTCTCCTTACTAACAAGGCATGATAGATGTCGTAACCATTTGTGGGGTAGGGTTTAAAAGCCCAACTAATAATGAGTTAAGTGGCCCACTTTTGTTAGAAATGGTTAATGATATAGAAGTTGAATTAGAGGACTAGCGTGTGTTTTGGAGCAAAAAAGGTTGCACCATCATGACTGATGGTTGGACCGAACACTCCTAAATTTTCTTGTTTTCTACGGAGGTGATTGATCATTCTACTTCCCTAAATGCATTAAATAATTTGAATTTGATTTAGTGAATAATATTTATATTTTGTAATTTATAATTTATTGATTGATCATTAATTTTGCTTTATTTTCAAGATCCACCATGTTCATTAAGTCCATTGATGCTTCCTCACATGTCGAAAATGCCACATACTTATGTGAGGCTATTGAAGAAGTCATAGGTAAGGCGGGCTAAGAAAATGCAGTTCAAGTGGTGACAGACAATGCAACAAATTATGTTTTCGCAGGTAAACTTTTGATGGAGAGACATCTGAATATTTTTTGGTATCCATGTGCGACCCATTTCCTTGACCTTGTATTGGAGGATATTGGCAAGCTTGAATGGGTCAAGGCATGTGTTGATAAGGCCAAGTTTAACTACAATCATGCATTGGTCCTTCGCATAATGAGGCAATATACAGGGCAGAAGGAGTTGGCTCGTCCTGAAATCACAAAAATTGCCTCAGAATTTATCACATTAAAATCCTTGATGCAATCAAAGGCAGCTTTGAAGTGCAAGTTTGTTGGAGAAGAGTGGACTTCCTCAACCTATGGTACGACCATTGCAAGGATTGATGTGGGAGATTACATTTTTAATGAGCCAAGTTTTGGGGCCCCTTTTGCAAAGATCGGGCAGGTAATTTTTTTATAAATTCTACATTATGTTTTACTTTTAATTTATGTTCATATTTTTCTTTTGTTTGCAAATTTACTTATTTTCATTCACACTTAACTATTAATGTTTCACAATATTTGCAGGTCACCGAGCCCTTGGTAGTACTCCAACGAGTTGTCGATGGGGAGAAGCCTACTACGGGTTACATATATGAGGGCATGGATAGGGCAAAGGAGGTCATTAGATCTGTATATGGAGGAGATGAGAGTGAGTATCATCCCATTTGGTCGATAATTGATAGGAGATGGCACCTCCAACATCACAAGCCCATCCATGTAGCCACTTCTTACCTCAATCCAGCATACCATTACTGCCTTGATTTCAAGGTGGATGAGGAGGTTCTTACCAAGCTCTATTCAATGTTAGAGCAAATGTCTACTAGTGATACCGATATTAGAACTACACTTCGTGAGATAGAGACATTCAATAATGCACAGGGGGAGTTGTTCGATAGTCAAATGTGCAAAGTCAGTCGCACAAAATTGAAGCCAGGTAAAAATATATGTTAAGTGCATAATTTGATTTTATAATTGTCTTAAAGTTGAAAATGAGACTGATTTTTTTTCTTTCTCTTATCTCAAATAGATGGTGGCTAATGTTTGGAGCTAAAACACCAAACCTTCAGAGAATTGCCATTTGCATATTGAACCAGCCATGCAGCACTTCGGGTTGTGAGCGCAACTGTAGCATGCTTAAGCACATTCACTCCAAAAGGTGCAATAGACGATCTGTGGAGAGGTTAAATGATCTAGTATTTGTTCATTACAACCTTCGTCTTAGAACAAGACAGATTTTTGAAAAGTGACTCCAACCCGATCACGCTAGAGGAGGTCCATCCAAAATCCAAGTGGATCACTGAGTCTACGGATCCTATCTTTACTAATGAGGACCTTGAGTGGATTGACTAGGCAGATAAAGAGGCTAAGGCTGTAGCCATGGCAGAGGATGATAGAGCACGATCAGACACAAGCACAGGCATAGGCACAACGAATGTTGGTCAGAGTGGCATCACACAGGCATAGACTACGGTTGTTCAATCATCCAAGACCTACCTTAGACGTTTTTGTAGGAGGGATGCAAGCTCCTCTTAGGCTGAGGCTGAACCATAGACTTGCTTTTGTTTTGATATATGTTTGAAACATTTGATGTCATGGATTTCATATTCCATGAGTTTTATAAACATTTGGCAATATTTATAATTTTATATATCTAAATTTGCTATTTCCTTCAGCTACAATTTGTGTTTATACTTATGTGATCGATGTATACTTGTGTATGCGATCAAATTAGCTTCTATTTGATGACGTTATTGTGTATTTAAGCTTTATTCAATAAAGGGTCCATGAAAAGAGTTTTAAATCCTTAAAAATCTCTAAATTTCTTCGGTTTTTTTATTTTTCACTTTGTCGAGTTTTTGTCGAGTCTTGAGTCGAGAGAGCCTTGCTAAGTCCGCACCAAGTCCAAGTCTAGGAAACTTTGGGTTAGGATATGGTGGAAGGAGGTTGACCAAGGGAATAGAGGTAAATGGCCAAATTTGGGGGAGAAAGATGGGATTTGTCTCGGCTAAATGCTAGAAGAGGTCAAGGAAGTAATTCTAGAGGTAAAGGAAGTTATTTCTTCCAATAAATATAAAATGTCATGGAGAATGTTGCACAATATGCTCATTTTGAGGAAAGGATTTATGGTGAGGGATGGAATGATGGTTGAAAGGAAGTTGTTGTCCCGTTGCGTTTGCTAGGGTTTCACCCTATCCGTGCCATTTCCTTGCATTTTTCTACATTTCTTTTATGTTCTCTCTATGTTTAGGGGGTTTGTCTAGGTTGTTTGAGTGCACTTGGGGCTGGGTGGAGCATTGTTGTGGAATTGTTGAACTTAGTCAGCTTTTTTTGTTCAGTTTTTTCTCTAATTTTGTGCATGATGGGGTCAGCATGAGTTTTGCAATTGGACTTGCAGTAGGGTTCCTTTGTCTACCATTGAGGTTGGTCCAATGTTTGTGAGGGGGGTTGGTGCTTTGTGAGGGTTCTTCCTGCGGTGGGGGTGGTTTTGAGTGGTTTAGAATGGTTTTTCTTTGCTCGGTGGTCTTCTTCTTTCTTGGAGAGAGTTGCATGGCTTTGCATGATAGCCCTCAGTTGAGGCAAGAGCTCCATTTTAATGATGCAATCACCAGAGGTTCTTTTCCTAACACGCATGCAATTTCTAGTATGGGAGTGCACAATGTTGCTACTGGCGAAAATAATTCAGAAAAGGGAGGATTTCAACCCTCAAAGGTATGGGTGCCTTGCCCGAAATGAACATAGGCTCGTGCTCATGATCCATCCACACACTATTAAGAAGTTAATTATCTAACTTGCCATGCTCTGATTTACAAATTCATGGGGATTTGGGTATCTCTCCCTTTCTTGGAATCATGAGCTCAATGCACATGGAATTTGAGAGCAAAACGAAGGTGATGTTAACTACAAATAGTTACTTCTTAGCAACTTTCTCTTGCATTTCACATTGGAATAAGGCTTTTGAAAGTGGGCCTTATTTTTATAATCAAGTTGGATTGTTAACAAGCCATGGCATGTTTGTTTCAACCCCACAGAGGAGCTCCCTTCAAGGGTATCAATTTGGGTGCGACTTCCATGGTTTCCGCAGGAATTTTGGGGACATCACAGTTTCCATTTGGTAGTGATGCTCCTTGGCAACCCTGTTTGTCACAACAAACCATGGAAAAAAAGGTAGTCACCTATTCCTATGTTTGCATTGAAATCGATTTGAGTAAACCTTTGCCAGATTCTATGAAGATTTGTTTGGGATCCACATCTTGGATTCAACAACTTGATTATGAAACCCTCCCATTTTGGTGTCGAATCTGCCATAAAAATGGTCATTTGCAAAGGATTCTCCTCCGGGGCCCTTTGGTAATGGGCCTTCCCCTCAACCACCTTAGTTGGATAAAGGAAAAGCCCCCATGGTGGAGGATAAAGAAGGTTTTATTCTAGCTAAGACTCGAAGCAAGGGAAGAGGGCAGAAGAGAACTCTAAAATATAGACAAATTGATGAGGTTTTCAACAATTTTGATGCTCTCAAGGAACTAGATCAGTTTGATGAAGCACTTGTTGAGTTGTCTATGGGACGGGACCTTATGAGTATGGAACAAACCACTAGTGAGAAGGATATCATTTTTCCTATTATTTCTCAGGATGGAGGCCTAGATTCCCAAATGGACAAAGACATCCCCTTGATGTCTTCAAGTAGTTTAGAGGCTAGTGGAGGTGTTTAGTTGAAAGATTCTCCAGGCTTGGCTAGCCCATTGATAAATCTAGAGAAGGAATCTCAAGAGGTTGGGAAAAGCAAGGGTGCCCCACTTGGATTGGGGCAACAACAGAAAAAATTTCAAGAAGAGCCTTCCTAAAAAGCCTTTGAAGGTTGGTAGCAAGAAGGACCAAGAAAAAGTGAAATTAATTGGTGAGACTTTGGTTGAGTGAGGGTAAATGAAAACCATTGATTCCCATTTCACCCCAACTCAAGAATGATAGCTCTTTCATGGAATGTAAGAGAGTATGTGTAACATCCCTAGACAAACGGTTATTTGGGATTTGGTCTAAATTCACTCTCTTGATATTATCTTCATTCAGGAAACCAAGATGTCAGTTGAAGGAATGTTGAGTCGTTGTCAAGATTTGGGTTAGAGGCCAGTGCCAATGTATTGGGGCTTCAGGTAGTTCAGGTGGTGTGGCATGTCTCTGGGACCCACACAAAGTTGTTCCTTTTTGGTGGTTTTCTAATAGATGTTCTATGTCTTTGGTTCCCTCGAGTTTCGAATCGGGGGAAGTTATTCTCCTCACCAATGTCTATGCTCCAATTGATCTCTTTGGAAAGGTTGAGCTTTAGTCGCATACCAAGACGGTTAGATCCATGGTCCCTTATCTTCCTTGGATTATTGTAGGGGATTTTAATGAAGTTCAAGTTTGGATGAAAGGATGGGTGGCGTTGGAAGGCTTGAGAAAGCTTCTAGCATCTTGAGGGATAATATAGCTTCTGAATCTGGTAGATATTAAGCCTTCTAATGGTTTGTTCATTTGGAATAATAGGAGGTGGTGAGTTGATGCTATCTCTAACAGGCTTGACTGGATCTTGGTTTCTAATTAGTGGGTTGGAGATAGTTGGGTTACCGACTCACAGATCCTTGTTTGGGAATGTTCAAATCATTGGCGAATCAAACTTTTAGTAGCCTCCTTTAGAACTTCCTTCAAATTCTAACTTATGTGGCTTCAAGACTTTTCTCTACAGAAATTTATCTCACATTGGTGGAATAAAGGGACACTAACGTGTGGAACTACTACGTTCTCTTTTACCAAGAGAATTCAATTTGTTAAGTATATGATGAAAAGACGGAACAGTCAATGTTTTGGAAAAGTCTTCAAAGCTAAGGAGGCTGCCCAATCTCACCTAGATGACATTAATCACCAAATTCAAGATTATGGCCTAACTAAGGAATCTTTCCGATTAGAAGTAGAAGTTGTCAAAGATTTCTAGGAATGGGAGTTGCGTGAAGAAATTTTCTAGAAGCAAAAGTATCACATTGATTGGTTACAAGGAGACTGAAATACTGTTTTCTTTCATAACTTTGTCAAGGATAGGAGGCAAGGGAATTTCATTACTTCTCTGAGGTTTTCTAAAGGGCAAAAACTCACATCTGCCAAGATGATTTCTAGAGAAGTTATTTATTTCTAGGTATCCTTGATTTCACATTACTTTTCGAACTACAATGTGATGCTTTTGGGGAAGGGGTTGGAGCAATTCTTATGCAAAATAGGCATCCCATAGCATTTGAAAGCCGTAAACTCACAAAAACCGATAAGCACTATTCTATCTACAATAAAGAAATGATGGCCCTTATGCATGCCTTAGCCAAATTTAGAAAGTACTTGGTTTGTGCAATATTCAATGTCAAGACAGATCATAATAGCTTGAGGTTCTTATGAATAAGACAGATCTAAATGACTGCTAGCAAAAGTGGGCAAGCAAAATACAAGCTTACAATTTTGATATTGGGTACGTTAAAGGGATTAATAATGTGGTAGTTGATGTCTTGTCTAGACGACCCCATTTGAACACCATAACAAGTATTACCAGTGACTGGTAAAATGACATCATTGCGAAGTATGCCAAAGATCCACATGCAAATGAGATACTATAAGGGAATTTGCCAAATGAAGAGCACAAAGTAATAGAAGAGATTATCCTATATAAGGATAGGATATTCCTTGCACCCAACTTAAGAATGAACGATTAAATCATTAGGGAATATCAAGACAATCCCTGAGCAAGCCACTAAGGGTATTATAAAACCTACAAGCGAATACAAGAGAAATATTCTTGGAAAGGCCGCAAGAAAGATGTCCTGAAGCATGTACAAGAATGCATGACCTACCAAAAAAACAAGACTTAGCAAAGCCACCTGGCAGATCTTTTACATTCCTGACCCATACCAGATCAAAAATAGGAAAGTATCTCCATGGACTTCATAATAGGGTTACCTGAAGTTCAAGGAAAGGATTGCATCTTTGTGGTGGTAGATCAACTCACCACGTACACACACTTCATGGCCGTATCTATTGAACACCGAGCTCGACAAATAGCGGAAATATTCTTTAAAGAAATTTACCAATTACATGGTCTTCCAAAAAACATTGTCCTTTCCTAGACTATTTTGGCAAGAACTTATCTAATTAGTAGGAAGAGAACTCACACCTAGCACAAGTTACCACCCTCAAACGAAAGGGCAACTGAAAATTGTTAACAAGTGGATAGAGGGGCACCTAAGGAACTATGTTACCAGCCAACAAAATGCTTGGATAAAATGGTTACATCTTGGTGACTATTGTTATAACACCACTCATCACTTGTCAATCAAGACGAGTCCTTTTAAAGCATTGTATGGATATGAACAGACTACTTTCGGAGAATTGATTTCACGAGAAAGTCAAGTACCAGGGGTAAAAGATCCCATATAGTAGAGTATGGACATTATGAATATCCTCAAAGACAACTTACATCAACCACAAAATCAACAAAAGATCTATGTTGACCAAAACCACACCAAAAGGTCATCTGAAGTAAGAGAATTTGCATTCTTACCACTATAACCATATAAGCAATCCTCCATCAAGGTAAGTGGAGCTGAAAAACTAAAGCCCCAATTCTATGGGTCGTATAAGATCCTAAGGAAGGTAGGTGAAGTAGCTTACAAATTGGAGTTATCTGAGAACATCTTTCACGTATCTCGACTAAAGAAAGTGCTAGGGCAATAGGTCACCCCATGTGTAGAGTTACCCCCGCTTGATGACGAGAGAGAGAGAGAGAGAGAGAGAGAGTATTCCCAAATTCTTGATCAAATGGAAGGGCCTAACGGAGGAAGATGCTATGTGGGAAGGAGAGGAGATCTTCAATCATCCCAACTTGAAATTGCTTGAGAACAAGCAATCTTAGGCAAGGCAGACTGCCATGTCCCTGCAATAATAAGGATAATATGCCCTCAAATTTTCATTCATAATCTGGACTGATTGGAATACAACAATAGTTGTAATCTGTTTTGGGTTGTAATCGCTGTTTAACATTAAGGTGGTAATCACTGTCATTAAGATTATAATTGCTGCAAGCAATTAGTTAAGGAATTAAGATACATGGAAAGACACGTCTCTTCAGAAAAGACATAATAGCAGCAAAGGACACGTCCCTTCGTCCCTCTTAAGGGATATATATATCGAAAGTCCCAAATTTGTGGAAGGGCATCAATAAGAAGAAAGGAAAAGGAAATACAAATAAAAAATATATTACAGTAATCTGATAAAACTAAAGCAGCATCAAAGAGCACAAAAGGCAATCATATTACGGTGATCTGATAAACTACAGAAGCATTAAAGAGCACAAAAGGCAATCAGCATCCCTTACCATTCAGAGGATAGTCTCATACAGCGATACCATCATCAGATCGGAAGAAGTCACAGAAAGTAAACAATAAGTTAATATCAAGCTAGGGCATAACAGCCCCTAGGTATTTTTAAATTGTTATTCCAGCATCTAGTAAACTGATAATCACTCTTGTAGTATTTACATTCCCTATACACTATTTCTCAATCAGTTATCTTCTATATATGTTTATGATTTGATATAAAATGTGTATGTCAAGAGACTATTGGTAAACCTCGATTATTATAGAGGTAAGGAGGTGTGAGGGATAGGGGAATCATGAAGATAGCTATCTAGGTAGGATACCCCGAGTGGATGTCCATGTTGCCTACCACGGGGGCCAAGAGGGCCAAAGCTCCGCTCTTGGGCTTAGATAGGACAATCAGGGAGCTTCCATTACAACCTCCTCTTTGACTCTATAATGATGACTATTAATCTTCGGAGATGAAGTATGGATATGGAAAGCAGGTACAAGCTTCCCACTGGGTAAGATACTCCAGGTGGATGTCCATGCTACCTGCTACCGAGGCCAAGAGGGCCAAAATTCTGCTCTTGAGCTTAGTGAGGGATGGCATTGGAGGGACTTATCATACTTCTTTTTCCACACCCTAATGTGTTTGTAATGACACTATAGATATTTTATGTATACCATATGTTACAGACTAACCCTAAGAATGGATATGTGCGTGTGTGTCATTTATGTTATGATTGCAGTGTTCAAATCTAGGATTACTCTATTGGAGGAGATATTTTACTTGGTAAGATGCAACCCTAACACTAATTTGATTGCCATTGTGATTATTAGGGCAATTTTGAGGGGGACATCACATCTTTTTCCCTACTTCTGGTTCCTTCTTCTCTTCTCTTCTTTTGCCTTCTATGTATATGTATTTTGTTCATTCAAAAGGTGGAGGAGTATTCAACTAGCAAACCTTTGCCATTTTAGGTATTCAATATTATGGGCAAATATTTTTCTTTTATTGTATTGGTTATGAGTGGCTCTATATTTGTGCAAATTTGTCTCTTACATGTGGTGTTCAATATATCTCTATATATGATTAGAATGTTTTGTTTATTGTGCCTGTGTGTGGTTTTGCCTGTGAGTTTTCCTTTTTTTGTTGTGGTAGCCCTAACTTATATTTTTAGGATTCCTTTGACCTCCTACAAATTAGTGACCATGCATAATTGGGCCTTCTCTATTGTAGTTGTGTATTTTATTCTGATATATGTTCAAATCTCATGCAATTGTCTTGTACAAGCAAAAAGTCATCAATTGGTGTATCCCCTTATTAAAATAGGTTTTCATTTTCACCAGAAAGTGTGAAATGAACTCATGGAAAACCTCATGAAGAGACAGCTTCTAAAATCCCAGAGGTTGTTTTGCAAACTGCATCCCACATTTGCAAACTTCCTGTGTGGCACAAGTTTGCACAAAAGTGCAGATTTGATGATCAACAATGCCCATAGGCAATAACAGTTTTAGAAACTTGATTACAAAACAATGGGTTTGGGTGTGCGTTTATTGATCCAAATCCAAGGTATTCGAGGGGACAGAATTATCCTAGCGAAGAATTAAGGTCGCAAATTATAGACAGGAAAAAAAAAGACAAAGTAATCCATATACACAATCAAATGCTTATGTTTTTTAACAATAATGCACTACTTCTATGTAAAATGCACAAACGAATAGGTTACATAGAATGTTATAAATAAAAAGACAAGGAATAAAGATTCATGTGACCCAACTGGTTTGTCCACATGATCTAGTTATCTATCACTGTCCCCCAAAAGTGAAGAATCAAGCACATTTATATACAATGTTGCTACAAGATAAGAAAAAAAGATGAAACAATTCGCATGCCTAAACTACTTGGTGATTGAGTTCTGATGATTGGCATTCTATTCATGTTGCTAAAGAAGAAATTTGTTGAGCACACCACATGTAACAAATTATTGACCAATCTAAGTGATGTGTGAAGCTCTATTGAGTCATGTGTCATGGTGCAATGAAACAATGATTTGTGCAACGGCATGACATGATGACTTGGCTGTTGATGAGTGCGCAGTATCACAAAAAGTTGTCAAAGCACATGCAAAGTTCCGTAAGGCTTGTGTGGCTGAAGATCAATCATTCACCTTTTCTTGAGAAGTGATAGCTCCAATTGTATCTTTGATAAGCTATGGAAACTAGACATAGAGTTGTTGACGATTTTACTGCATTGCCTAAATTGCATATTGCCCTATCTTAGCCACATTGAAGAGATGATATGAACCTCGGCAAGTGTGTGTTAAGGTTGTCTAAATGCTATCATCTTCTACAATTGTGTACAAGTGCTCAAGATCCAAGTTTGAAGGATGTTGAATTGATGCTAGTTCAAGAAGAGAAAAAGCACTAGAAGCAAACCTAAGTATTGTAGAAGATCAAAAGAAAAGGCATTCTCACTAATTGCACGTAGAATGTTGTATATAATATATACCACAGCACACAAGATTCATCTTACAATGTGGACCCTTGAAAAGATGCAAAAAAACTTAGTTGCTGACCTAGAAAGAATGAGGTGTGTGGTGCACATCATGGTGTCCTTTTGTTGCTAGTGCAAAACAATTCGTTCAACCTATTAATGAAAAACTCTAAATGTGCTATAAAAACTTTATCTACTTCTCATTCCTATGTGCAGGAATCTACATGAGATGGCATGTATAGGATTTGTCCAATGTTCCATAGGGACATACTCCCCCACCCCAAAATTATCACATTTTCGAGATAGAGAAGTCCCCAAGATGTAGAAACATTAGGGAGGCATTCCGCGACCATTTCCTCACCACCACTAGTAGGCAGGAAATGTTCGTAAGATGCCCTACAAAAACAAGGGATGTATTCAAGACATCCCCTTATTAGGGATGACTTAGGATGCCCTATTGTCCCCAAAATGGCCAGGGCTTTGCATAAAACTCTTAAATAGCTAAAGAAAATTTACTTACAAACCCCCTAAATTCATTTTAAATCACAAGGGTGCATGATACAAGAAAAGACATGCTTTTTTTATTTAGTGACCTTTTTCCAACTCAGAAAAAAAGACAGTGAAAAGGTTTCATTTCATCACAATTTGCAGCCATACACTAAGCTGTTTGGTCACAAGGAAACTTGTGGTTACTCTATCACCTAAAGTTGTGGTTTGATTACGAACAAGCAAACCAATAACGAATATCTAAAATGAGTTGCAAACACTAGAGTTGCATCAGTTGTAAGAAAAGAGGAACAAAATCATAGATATCTAGTCGAGCATCATAAATATCATAAATTCCTATTCTATTCAATCGCATTATTTTGTTAACTTGTTAACATATTATATTTATTATTATTATATAGTGTGATGTCATCCCCATAATTTAGGTCCTTGCTCCCTCCATCCCCCTCTTTTTGAAACTACTGTGGATATGTCCAAGGGTTCCACAACCTTGAACCCAACACACGTCTAGAAAGATATATGTCTTCTAGAACTATACAGAGCCCTATTGTAGGCATGTTGGATGTAGAGAAGATTATCATCCCAAGTGAGTGGATGCACAAGTTATGGACCAATCTAGCAATGTATCCAATCTTCACCTAGCCATTTATTTATAGACGAAAGGTTCTAGACCAACCAAACAATGCATCCAATCTCTTAATCCACTATCTTTGAGGTCAAGAATATAGAAGTAAGGTGATAACCTACATATGTCCTTGAGAACCTTGTATTGCTCAAGGGTATTCTCATGCAAGCATGCAAAGTAGCCAGGTAACTCATGAGTGTAGTCTTCAACAAATTACTCCTTACATTAAAGACAAGTTTTGGAACTTCATGTGCTCATCCTAATAGTGTTTGTGAATGTAGTATTCCTCCTAAACAACATTGAAAAAGGAAACCCATGACCAAATTGGATCATGCTCCCCTCCGCGTTGAGTGTTGAATGTTTGCCACTATTAGGACACTGAACTTGACATTTTTAACACTACAAAAGAAACCTTCTTTACATCACTAAAATGATTGACAAAGAAATACACTTCCAAATTTTCAATTGCCAAACCTAGTTATCCAATGCTATATCATCAGTTTTTCCTTCAAACAGTAGGATATCCAAGTTAACTTGCACTCTAAAGGATTTTGGGGTTATGTGGGAATATGTTCAATGTGTTGTGGTGCTGATCCAAATTGATACAAATGCATAGAACTATTCAACGAGCTCTTGATGCTATGTTCCAAGGGTGTTGTTCATCATCTTCCAAATGCCTACAAACACTTATAATGTTTACTTTTGTGTGTTGACCATTCTACTCTTGCTATGACACTCATCAAAATGCTAAAAAGTTGAATTGAGTGGACAATCTCATGTGTTGCTATGCATGCATTTGTATTGGCATGCAAAAAATACCACACCAATACCAATGATCTAGATCCCAAGTACTCCAAGGGACATCTTTATCATGGTAAAGAATTAAGGTTATAAATTATGCATGGGAAAACAAAAGACAACCTAACTAGATACACAATCAAATTCGTGGAAGTCCTTTAGAATAATGTGCTGCTTCTATCCAAAATGCAAAAATGAATAGGATACATAGTATGTCACAAATAGCAAGGTGAGGAATGAAGAATCATGTGACTAGAAAGGGGTGAATACATCAAATTGATTTGCCCACACTATGCAATTATTCGTCATCATCCTCTAATGTGAAGGATTGAACATATATGTGTTCAAATACTAGTACAAGCCAAGAGAAGAAACAAAACAATTCCCATTCCTAAATTTCTTGACATTCCAACTACTTGGTGATTGAGTTCCCTAATGGTTGGCATTCCACTTTTGCAACTAAAGAAGAATTTTGCTAAAGACAACTACTAACTGTGTCAAGCGACGCATGAGCTTATGTTTAGTTATGCACAATAGTGCATGTTGGCGCAATGATTCACATGAGGTTATTTGTGGTTGCATGAAATGACATGATGACCTACATGCAAGGTGTGTGTGTTGTTATAAGTGTGCAGTGTCATAGAAAGCTATCAATGTGCACAAAAACTTCCCTAAGGCTTGTGCACCTACATATTGATCATATATATGCATCAATGTTCATATTAGAGGCCGACCCAAAGAAGCCATTTATGCTGAAATACATTCGAAGAATCTCAGACAAGATTACAAACTCCAACATCTCTAAAAGTCTATATATAACATTTTGTCATCTTTACCTAGATTTTAGCTTTTGAATGTGGAATAATTAGTTTCTTACAAAAATGTATGTCTAAGAAACCAAAACTAAGTAGATTCACAAGACTGGCTGCACTAATCAACAAAATATAAAATTAAAATAAATTCTAGTAGACCTTATAACTAGTTGTACAGCATCTACACACCAAAAAGAGCCTATTCATATCAAAAGGTGGACCAATGCCACTGCCATAGAATAAAAAGGATTTGTAACAACATGTAGCTTACATGTCAAACTAAAAGAGGTCAGCCAAGCACTCTTGACAAGCCATGTTATCATTTGGTCCTCTCGCAGGATATTATTCTGTAAAGGTAGCTGCAAATACATATTTCAAGAAGAAAGCAAATAATTTTACGAGTCAAACGTCAAAGTTCATTATGAGAATTAGTTTGGGGCACAGCAAGCATCAAGTTGGTATTAAGTATGGCGATTAGTGTGTCTTGAATTGTATCTCATATACTTTGAGTTTTTATGGTTTGTAGCTATTTGGACATTGTGAATTCCCCAGTTGACTATGTGATTCTTACAGCACAGTTGACATCTTTGTAGAAAGGACTCAATCATGTATATCTTGCTCATTTAACCAAGAATCAATATAACTATTTTACATAGAAAAACCAAGGAAAAAAGAAGGCCTATTCAATAGAACTACAGACACAGAGATATTAAGCCTTCTTCAGCAAGTTTCTTGGGAATGATCATGAGACTAATCTTTGAAAGGGGGGCTATTTGGCAGGCAATTATCTCGATAATAGATACAAGGGAAATCCAATAAAAAGGGTTAAAAAGCTCCATCTGAAATGAGGCATGACACTCCAACACATTGAAAAGTGGAATGTAATATAATTTGAATGTTCCTTTTTCTTTCCACTTTGTTGTTTTCAATTCGTTTATGTTCTTAAGGTTCAATGTCTTTTAAATCGCATAGAATGCATAAAACATCATGAATCCATATTCTTCATGGGGCTCATTATAGGAAAAGTTTAAGAATCATTATAAATGCACGTTCTTAAGCCTGGAAATTTGAGGGTGTATGTGAACTGAAAAGGCTTGGTTAATTTTGAGCTCGGCCGTTACGAAAAAACCTGGAATACAAAATCAAACAAATTATATGCAAGTAAAGTCTATGTAAATTTCCGTTGTTCGTAACATACACCTTACATGTGTGCTAAGTAGAGAGAGGCCGAAACACTCCGTCAACTGTAATTGCATTTGCAACGGCGTTACATAAAAACCTCTTACAACAACAATGTTTTAGAATCGCAATACTGGCAAAACCATTTTTTTTCACACAGCATATTTTAAAACTTGATATTAAAGTGATGTAAACTACAAATGGAACGGCCGAGATAAAAAGAAAATGTCCCTTTTTCAAAGAAATTGCTTCTACTAATCCATATAACAATTCAACTAAAAAAGAAACAATTATTTGCCTAACAACTTAAGTATGATTGCACTAGTTTACTATCGCATGGAGAGATAGATCTCACGGGATAACTAACGCCCATCGAATCGTTGATAAGAGCATTTGATTTTGCGCAGAACCTAAAAATGAAAGATTAGATTAGGACAAAGTTAATGGCATTTTAATTTATGACAAGAAGAAGAAATACTTTTTACCTGTGCAGTTTACCTCAAGGCTTCCTTGGATAGGGGGCATCCCAGACACTCCATTAATTTGCTGCTTAGTTGCCTCGCCATATTCAGACTCACAGTTTGTGCAGTTGAACACCGTTTGAGAGCATTTTCCACGAAAACTCTCAAATAGTACAAAGGTTCTAGATCCGTTAATCGCACAATGTAAGCAAATCGAGGGAATGAAATGAAATGAAAGATTTTAATGACGTCCACGAGGCCAAACAGCCTAAGGGCCCGTTTGGACCACGGCATATCGGCCGATATATCGGAATTCCGTATGCCCAAGATGGTATCCATTGTTTGTGGTCGACAGCGAAGGATGGAATTGGAATTTCGATATTTCAATTTTACCAAAAAAATGGGCATATCGTCTTCCACTTGAAAAGGTGGAATTGGAATATTGGGCTCGCATTCCCATTTCGTATGCCAATTTTTAAAACGGTCGGGTCCGCGTGCAAAGATAACTGGTTCACGTCCGCATTTTGACCGTTCATTTTCAGCAGTTTGGAGCCTCTGCAACCTTATCGAGCATTTGGAGCATCTACAACCTCGGGGCCGTTTTGAACATTCGAGCGATTTCCGTGGCTAGATACCCAAAGTGGAAGCGAACTGCACAAAGGGGCTTTGTAAATGGTGGTTGAAAAGGCGCCAAACTGCCGCAAGTGAAGAACGCTGCCTCGCAAAAGAGCACACCAAAACCAAGGAAAAAAACAATCGGACTGAAAGAAACGGGAAACAAAACACCTAAACGAGCTTTGGAAGTGAAAGTACCTTGCGAACGCGTTTCTTGTGAATGGATTCAACTTCGTAAAACCCTTCTCCCAACATGCTTGCGCTATTTACTGTCGCTCAAATATTGGCGAGCAGGGATTCCTCCCACGTTGAAGGTTAATTTGACCATTTCACGCAATTTTGCACTGTCAAGAAGTGGCATGCTTGTTGGGTTTTGAATTTTGGACTCTGCAATGAGTGTCCTAATCTTGTGTCGAACCAAACAGGTCATTCCATATTGTGGAAATCATTTTCAGAATTTGTATCTTCCAGAATTTTAGAATCTTCCAAAATTGACTATATCCGGCATTTGGTATGTCGTGGTCCAAACGGGACCTAAGGGACCACCGGATCACAGTCGTAAACTAACTCAACTAACTCCAGATTCTTCTCTAAATTAGACCTCCTATTGTGAATCTTGACAATCAAACTAGCATGTTGCATGCTCCCGAACTGATTCCGTACTGAGCCCGGATGTCATCATAAGCAGTGCACTCAATGATAAAATGTCATTCAGTCTCAATTGCACCTGACACACAAAACTTGCAAATCCTTTCTTCCCATTCCTCTTGGGGCCTTTTCCATCTACCTGTCTTGTATCTCAGGTGATGAGAGTCCGTCCTCAACTGGGCCACTAATAGTCTAGCTTTACCTTTAATAGCTACTCCCAGATATACCTTATCGCCATGTTCCCCGGTTGGGTTAAACACTTTGATGTAATGAGTCTTTTTCCTGCCCATGTTATTAGTCCACATGGCAGTCCAGAATTTTTCTACGATGAACTTTTTTATTTCCACATTGGTGTTGGGGCATTGTTGGAACTTGATATTCCATTTACTCAACCACTTTATATCCTATTTCATCCATGTTTTCTTTCTGTGGGCCAAGTCCTCTTTCATCACAATTTTGGGCCATTGTTTTTTATCCATGTTTTCAAATTTCTTTAGATAACTTATCAACCAAGTTATCGTTGTTGCTTCCAACGGGAAACAACCTACCTCCGCTAGGAGAATTTCATATGGGACCAAGGTCTTGACTTTAAGACTGCTAGTGATTAAGTGTTTTTGAATCCTCTCCACCTGCCTCCACCTGCATTTTGTCATGCTGCCTCCCCAAACTTCACAGCCATAAAGGATAACCGGCATGACCAACAAGCCAAATAAAATTTTCTTGGTTTTCTAGTCCCAAAGTTCAGCATTTTTGCATCTATTCTGGAGTAGGTATGATTCTCTCTACCCTGCCTGAATCCTTTTGACTCTACAAGTCTCCCAGGTGAATTGCCCCCAGATATACCTTATCACCATGTTCCCCGGTTGGGTTGAACACTTTGATGTAATGAGTCTTTTTCATCCCCATGTTATTAGTCCACATGGCAGTCTGGAATTTTTCTATGATGAACTTTTTTATTTCCGCATTGATGTTGGGGCATTCTTGTAACTTGATGTTCCATTTACTCAACCACTTTATATTCTGTTTCATCCATGTTTTCTTTCTACGAACCAAGTCCTCTTTCATCACAATTTTGGGCCATCGTTTGTTATCCATGTTTTCAAGTTTCTTTATATAACTTATTAACTGAGTTATCGTTGCCACTTCCAGTGGGAAACAACCTGCTTCCACTAAGAGAATTTCATATGGGACGGAGGTCTTGACTTTAAGATTGCTAGTGATTAAGTGTTTTTGAATCCTCTCCACCTGCCACCACCCGCATTTTGTCATGTTGTCTCTGCAAACTTTGTAGCCATAAAGGATAACCGGCATGACCAACAAGCCAAATAAAGTTTTCTTGGTTTTCCAGTCCCAAAGTTCAGTGTTTCTGCATCTATTCTGGAGCGGGTATGACACTTTCCACCCTCTGTGAATCCTTTTCGCTCTACAAGTCTCCCAGCTGAGTCTATAGTGGAGGTCAATCCCCAAATATATGTATTCTTTCACAATTTCTAATGGACTACCTTCAAAAATGAAGGAAACATGATTTTCCTTCCTCTTCAAAGAAAAAATCATAATTTTCGTTTTGGTGATGTTCACCTGCATCGCCACTTCCTAACAGAAGTGCTCCAAAGCCCTTGATTGGTCTCTTAACCCATGAGCAGTTTTAGAAATCAGAATAAGATCATCCGCATAAAGAAAAAGCTTCACCACATATCTTGCTAAATGCACCCCTTCGCCATCTATCTTGTCTAACCAGGATTCTAGTTTATCAATGTATAAGACAAACAAAGTGGGAGATAAAGGGCATCCTTGTTTAACACCAATGTCACTGCCAAAGCATTCAAACATACCCTCTTTAGTTCTGATTTTGGCTCTGACCCTCTCATACAACCTATGCACCGCAGCTCTAAAGACATCTGGGATGCCTAAATCTTCCATTCTACTCCACAACTTGTCTCTAGGAACCGTATCAAAAGCCTTCCTGAAGTCCACAAAACAACAATAAGCTTCTCCTCCTTGGTTGTCCCATAATTTTTCTATCAAGTGCTGAAGAGTGATGCAATGATCAATGGTAGAGTGTCTGGGCCTGAAACCTGCTTGCCCTTTGGCTCTTTTTCCTTCACTTTCAGCCCAACTATTGATTTTACATTCCACCATGCTCCCAAAAAGTTTACCGAAGAGAGGATTGACCATAATTGTCTGATAATTAGATGGGTTATTGATGTCTCCACTTTTAAAGAGAGGGATGACCACGCTAGTGGTCCACTCAGCCGGAAACCCCTCTTGAATGACACTGTTGAAGACACCTATGATGTGGGGTGCAAGAAGATCAACTCCCCATTTTAAAAATTCAGCCTGAAGTTCATCAATGTCACTTGCCTTGCCACCAGCCAATTTCTTTATCCCAGATTTGATGTCATCAACTGTAAACAGCTCCATCGAGGTATTCACAATGGGTGGAGAGTCCTTCTCATGCGACCATTCATAAAGTAACTTAGCATACTCTAACCATTACTTATCTGTAATATTATTCACTATCATTTTTTCCTTTGTTGGAGTTCCTTCCAGAAGTCTTTGGGATTGTGTTTTCCAAGATGTATTAACTCCCTTCTTCTTGTATTAACATACTCCTTTTTTTTTGCTTGAATCAACTTGGTATATAACTTCCTATTTTCTTTACTCGAATCTTTCCCTCTTATAACTCTCTTTGCTACCTTGCATTCTTCGTCATACCACGGATTTGACGGGAACGTGTTTGCAACCCTCTTCCTATTGCAAGATCTTTTACATGCCTTTAGTGCCTTGTGTATAGTTGGAATCAGCACACTACTATGCAAATGGTCATCCCGTTTATTGCTCCTTTCATCAGCCGATATATTGTCTATTTTTAGAAGTTGTTGTTTAAGGGAAGCATTGAATATGGCTTTGTTCTGTTGATTTATGAGTATTCTACCTTTATTAACAGTTGTCCTTTGCTTGTGGAAATCATGTTTATCATGTTGGTTATTTGGGACAAAGTCTAGTTTAATATAGAGGGGCATGTGATCAAATTTCATCTCTATAAGTTGATTACCAATATCAAACTCTATCACTTAAGAAGTAAAATTTTGTGAGCAAATAGCGTAGTCCACCACACTTTGACCATTATAAGTTTTTAAAGTGATACCCCCCGAGGTTGGCCATAACCTCATGTCGTTACAGATAACCATGTCGAATAAACTACACAAGCCCAATAATTCTGCCCCAAAATGAGAAACACCCCTGTTACTATCTCGAGACGCTCTTTTACAAGGTTGATCACCACCCTTTACCAGCCATAAAGGATTTACTCTCACCTTTTTCACCATTGCTCAAATGTAAAGATTGATTGTTGGTTGTCTGATGGAACCAAGTGCTCCGAAGCCCCACCAACTAGCTCTCTTTTTTCTTTATGTAGCTTAGATCTTATGTTGTGTAATTTGGTTAGGAAATATGCTACCTTTGTGATCTTTTCTTATTCAAACAAGTTTCTCAAGGTGTTCACTTTTAAGGTATTAGTATAATTCTCTTGTATATCTTTGTAGGTTTAGCACTCTATAATGTAATATCATTCGGTCTCCACCACCCTTTGAGTGCAATAACAACATCTTCTATCTACCCACTCTTCTTTAGGTATCGCCCATCTTCTGATTTCACATCTAAATTGGTGTGAACTAGTTCTTATTTGGGCAACTAACATTTTTATTTTCAATTTTATTCCCATTCCTATATAATTATTTTGAGTATGGTCCTGTGTGAGATTAAAATGTTTGATGTAGTACTCCTTCTTCCTCCCAAGATGCCCCATCCACATACTTTCCTTGAATTTGCCTTGAATGTACTTTTTTATTTCCTCATTGATGCTTGGGCACTCACTTATTTTAATACCCCACTTATCCATCAATTTGTTGTTTTGTTTCATCCATGTGCTCTTTCGTCTATCTAATTTCTCTTCTATTGTTATTTTTGGTCAGTGGTGTTTCTCCATATTTTCTATCTCCTTAAGTAGCTTAACAATCTGCACATAGTTGTCGCTTCAATAGGAAAAGCCCCTACCTCCGCCAAGGCAATCTCATATAGAATAGATAATTTAATTTTAAGGCTACTCGTGATTAAATATTTTTGCAGTCTTTCTGTTTGTCTCCATTTACTTGCTAAAGTGTTACTGCCCCAAACCTCACAGCCATATAGCACAACTGACACCACTAGAAGCCCAAAGAGAGTTTTCCTAGTTTTCCAATCCCATAACTCAACACTTTTACATCTATTTTGCAGTGAGTGTAGTGGTTTCCATCCCCCTTGTAACATTTTTGCTCTATAGGTTTCCCAACTAAGTTTATTGTGGAAATCAAGACCTAAGTATTTATATTGATTGACCACTTGCAAATGGATGCCTTCAAAGATGTATTCACTATGAACCTTCTTTCTCTTTAAGGTAAAGATTATGATCTTGGTTTTGTTGGTGTTCACCTGCATTCCAACCTTGTGACAAAATAGCTCTAGGGCTTTGAAGTGTTCCTTCAGATCTTGTGTTGTTTTTGCCATTAGAATGAGATCATCCACGTAAAGAAGCAACTTTATTACATAGTTGGACAAATGAACCCCACCACCACCAAACTAGTCTAGCCATTCCTCTAATCAATCAATGTACATCTGGAATAGAGTAGGGGATAAAGGGCAGCCTTGCTTGACCCCAATATCACTTCTGAAGCATTCTGATAAGCCATGTTTGGTTCTAATTTTGGCCCAGACTTGGTCATATAACCTATGGACAACAACCCTATAATTTTTTGCTTATTTTATAGGTTTATAGGTTTTTTTGTTTAGCCTTATATATATATATATATATATATATATATATATATATATATATATATATATATATATATATATATATATATATATATATATATATATATATATATGAGCACTCCTTATCATTATATCTCTTGTATTTATTAACTATTTTACTTATTTTATCACACTCTATTCATACACAACCCATTTTTTTTTCATTTTATTTAAAGCATTGGGGACTTTCTAATATTTTTTCTTGTTGTTATGTTTCCTTTCTCCTCTCTGCCTAGTTTTCCGAGCCTTTTCCTCTCCTTATAACTCTTGAGACAGGCTGGGTCTGCATCTTTATTTTTACATTCTTGCACTTTCTCTTCCTGATGATGGATCACAGAGTGTGATCTGAAACGTCAATGCTTAAAAACTTACACAATCAAATCCAAAAATGCACATGAACATCTTCCATTCTTTTCCAAAGTTTGCTTCTCCGAACTGTGTCAAAAGCTTTCTTGAAGTCTACAAAATAGCAAAAAACCTCACCCCCTTGGGAATCCCAAATTGTCTCAATCAAGTGCCTGAGTGTGATGCAATGATCTATAGTAGAGTGTTTTGGCCTAAAACCCACTTGCCCTTCAGCCCTATTTCTTTCCTTTTCAGTCCAAATGTTGATTCGTCTTTCTATCATGCTCCCAAAAAGTTTACCGAAAAGAGGGTCGATCATTATAGTGTGGTAGTTTGAAATATTGTTGATGTCACCACTTTTGTGCAAGGGGATGACAACACTAGTGGTCCAATCTGTTGGAAACCCCTTCTTAATGGCTCCATTAAATATTCTTTTGATGTGAGGTGCAAGGACCTCAATACCCCATTTTAAGTATTTCGCTTGTAGACCATCTATATAATGAGCTTAACCTATTGCAAGCTTTATGATTCAATCTTTAATGTATTCTAATGAGAAAATTTTAGTTCTTGAAGTTATTACTAGGGGTTGTATTTATCTTGACCCCTCTCATATAGCTATTTTGCATACTCTACCCATTAGAGTCTGTGATATTATTCTCTGTATTTATGTTTCTTTGTTGCAATTCTTTCTGAAAACCTCTTGGGTTGGTCCTCCTAAGCGAAATCAATTATTTTCTTCTATTTTGCATATACTCCTCTTTTTTCAGTCTTACAATCCTTGTGTACTCCCTATTATTTCCCCATGTTTTGCTCCTTTTCTTTGCTTCCTTACATTCTTCATCGTACCATGGGTTTGTTGGAAAGTTGTTTTTTCTTCTTTTTTTAGGCCTAGATCTTTTGCATGAGCTAAGAGCCTTTAGAATTATTGGGGTCAACTTGATGTTGTATATAGCCTTCTTGTTTGACAAGTTCCCCTTATTGGTTTCGACTTCTTGTAGTTATCTTTGGAGCATTGTTTTCAAGTTTTCTTGTGTCAAAAGGATTGTTCCTTGAACATTTTCTTTCCTTTCATTTTGTTGCATTTTTCCTTGATGTTGATCATATTTTTGAATATTTATCTTTACATATATTGAATTATGATCTAATTTCATTTCCATTGGACAATCCTTCATCTCTAAATTTGTTAGGTTTGACATAATTTTCTTTGAGCTTATAACATAATCCACAACACTTTGACCATTGTAAGTGTGGCATGTAATTTTCCTTGAGCTTGGCCAAGATTTTAAGCCATTACATATAATCAGGTCATATAGGCTGCACATCCCTAACAATTTTGCCCCATATTGAGTGATAGCTCCTCTTTCATCTCGAGATATTCTTTCCCAACTTTGATTACCCTATTCCTCTAACCATAGAGGGTTGTCGTCAATTCCCACTTTCCTATTCAGACAAAGAATTTGGCTATTTATTGTTCCAGCATTAAAATCTCCAATTAACATGATTTATCCTTTGTTGTTGTACCCAGATATGTCCCTTTTCAATGTTGCATAAGGGTTCGCTTTGTCTAGTTTCCTCTTCTTATAGGTTTTTCATCTGGGGGGGGGGGGGGGGGCAAAATAACATGTTGCCAAGTAAATTATGAGTTTTTTAACCATTATTTTTATCCATATGTACTGCTTGTTTAGATCTTCTTTTTCAACTTGTATGAATTTTTCATAGGATTCTCTTATTAAAATTGTTACCCCACCATGCCCTTTTCCATTTTCATTTATCTCATTCCATATTTATAACTTCATGTATCCTTCAAAGTTTGGAACCCTTTAACCTTCATGTTTGTGTGTTTCAAAAATGATAATTATGTCCTCCTCTACTATGGGCCCTAAACCAGGACCTCTCCTCCAGGGGTAGCCTCTACAATTCCAACTTACCATCGAAAGTTCTTCCTAGGGGGGCCTGTCTTCCTATTTACCATGTGTTGTTTTATTGTTAAATTGAGATTTCCCTCTATACATCCATGCTGCATTGCCCTTGTTTCTTGCTGCTACCACCCTTTCCCATTCTTGTCTTCTCTCTGCTAGTTGTAGTGAGGTTAGATCTTTGTCTATGTAGAATTGTGTACCTTTCATAAATATTTTGTTCCTCATAATGTTATTCTTGTCCTCTATGTTTTTTAGTGTTTCTCGTACGTTTCTATATCTACCATCTTGCAATACATTCCTGATTCTTTTTTCTTGGTAAATGTGCCATGCCCATTCCAACTTGTCTGTTAGAAAATCTCTTATTGACTTGTCCATTTTCTCCCCTTCTCCATGATCCCTCAAAGCTTTAAGGATTATATTCATTTCCTTATCATTTTGATGCCTTACTTCTCCTATTTTCACTCTAATCTTCTTCTCTATGAGCTCTTTCTAACTCGTTGATGGTCCTCTCATCAATTGTTCCCACATTTTAACCTCTTCATGTGTTTCTTTAGTTTAGCCTCTTTGATTTCTATGTTTGATAATGTTGATTGAAACTCCTGTATATGTGAAATGTCTCTTTCTTCCCCCATCCTCAAAGAGTTTTTATTTTTAAGTTGTTGCATCTCCTCCTTCAAGAATGAGATTTCTTGTTGGCCTTATTTCAAATTAGTTTTCATTGTGGCTATCTCCCCTCTTAAAAGCTTGTTTTCTTGAGTGATTTTTTGGTTGGATTCCATGATCTCTTACCATTTGTTACATTTCAGCCACTCCAACATGTTCAATCTTTCAAGTCTCCTGTTTAACCCCATTAGCTCCTTTACATACAAATTTGATGACCAAGTTAATGGAGTTGAGTCAGGGTTTTATTGATCAGGCTTACCTTCACTAAACACTACTTTTTCTATCTTTGTCTCATGCTTTTTTTTATCTCCTCAATGAATTTAAGTTAGTGATTATAAGAACATATCTATGTTGCTAGTATCTCACAGTTATCATGACTACCTTGTAGTTGTAATGGTGACCTTATCTTCTCTTGCTCTGTCTCATGCATTATTATTGAGTGACTAAATTTTATCATCCTTGGTAAGATAGTGAAAAACTTATGACATCCTAACCACCACAACCTTCTAGATATCTTGGCCCGGATTCTAAAAACGTTTGATCATAAGCAAGTTTGAAATTAAAAGTTTTGTTTTATAATTTGATATCATGTTTTAAGTGAAATGGGACAATTAACCCAATTGAAATGGAGGAAGGTAGATGATCTAAAGTTGTCTTCAATGATATAGTGTGCAAAAGGAAGAAGTGGATAAATGGAATATTCATTTCAATATGTTCCCCACAAATAACAAAGAAATAAAGGTTTTTATTATGGATAAGTTTTACAAGAGAAATTGGGATTTTGGGATAGGAAGGAAGAAAAAATACTATATCAATGAGTTTAATTTCATATGTGATTGATTTCAAAAAGCTTACATAGAGGCCAATATTTCATGGAAAGAAAAAAAATCTTATTGCTCAACTTAGAACTAACTTGCATCAACTATGTTGTGAGGGGGGCATTGGAAGAGGCCAAAAGAGGCTTGGGAAGAGAGAGTTTGTACATTTTACAATTTTGAAAATGTGGAAACTGAACATCATTTTCTTGTTGAGTGTCTTGCTTACAAGGACATCAGGGACAAATTTATGAATATCTTAACAACTAGCTCTTGGCGTAACTTATTCAACAAGGAGTGCATTCAAAAGTTTGGGGTGCTTATCATCAACTTGCATAGAAAAAGAATTGATTTACTAAATTTGACAAGCTATCTCATAGGCTATGTTTAGCCTCGTGGATATTAAAACTATCTTCTTCTTCTTCTCTCCTTTTATCAAATTTGCTTCTTAAGCTAGCATGCTTCACAAAATATAAAATACATCCATGGTAGGGTGTAAGTGAAAATTTTGGTTTCATATAAGGGAGGTTAGAAGTGTGAATCTCATACCTAGGATATGCATGTTTCATAGTGAAGTATAATTTGTTGTTCTATTAATTTTAGATGGAGTATGAGGCGGTCCATATTTTGTCAAAAAAAAATTGAGAAGTCATATATTTTAATATTATTTTGCAATTTTAATTCAATCTTCATTGATTCTTATTTCATGAGAATGTATATTTTTTGTTATGAATGATCTTCTTAGTGCTCATCATGTTTAGGTGATATTTACAAGAGTGATGTCCATAATTAATTAAGAGATTGTTCATCTTAATACTACCTAAAGGTTAGACATCTTAATACTATTAAGAAGTTTTACATCTTGATATTTTTGTGTGGTCACCCGTCTCAATACTACTGAGAGGTCATCCATCTTGGTATTATTAAAAGGTCACCCATCTTAATACTATATTATACTTTTCATTTCATTTTTGTTGTCCTATATTTCGTGAGGAGTAGCTCACTAGAACCCATTTCTCATGAGCATGAATGATCCACTTAACAATAATTGTATTTAAGTGATGGTCATAGAGGTAAAGTACCAAAATTTTCAAAAATCTCACCCATCTCAACACCAATATGAATCATACATCCTTATCCATTTTTTAATATCATTTTTAAATGGTAAAATTAATATTTTTGTTTTATAGCATATGTTTCTTAAACTAGTGGAGAAAAAATTCAATGTCCACCACATTTGAATAATGTTTTTGATAAGAAATTTCAAGAATATAATATATACTCTCTTCCTCTGTGCTCTACTCTTTCCCGACTTGAAACTTTTAAGATCCTTGTACTTTTTCCCTCATGGGGGAGTCTATAGGATAGCCCTAATTAGACCCCCTTTCAAGATTGTCAAAGGTTGTACCTTCTATGTAGATTGTATCATCCTCTTTAGTGGGCCCTTCTTCTACAACCTATATTGTATCAGGGTCTTTAACCCTAGGGTTTGACTCTTTCTTCTCTAAGGAGGATCCAACATTGTATGTTGTAAAGTTGGTGGGAAACAACACCCCAAAGAGTAAAGATTTAAGGATAGATTATGGGAAGAGTTTAATTGTTTGCTTTAACCTAGTCTTTGTTCTAGACAAATAATGGAAATGAGGATGGAAGACATGAAGATCACCCCAATCGGTAAGTTCCTCACCTTTTGACCTAATGTAGATCAGGTTAGAAGATGGGCTGGTGTGCAATGGAAGTTAAACAATAGTGTCTTCCATTACCATTATGGAAAATAGCCTTTTTCTTTTTAACTTTCTAAACTATGAGGATCTCATCAAGGTTTTGACAAGGGGACCCTAGGCCTTTGATAAAGGTTTGAGAAACTTTCTCTCCTTGTGTAAGTGGAAGTTGGATTTTGACCCTGCAGTTAATTTGGGGACATTGGATCCTACTTGGGTATGTCTCCCTAGCCTTCCTTTGGAGTTATAGGATCATAATATTTTCAAATTCATAGTTGATTCTTTTGGGTCACTTTTTATGACTGATTAAGTCGCCATACAAAGATCAAGACCGATCTTTGCAAGAATTTATGTTAATGTGGAAGTGAACAAGGTTCTCCCTACTTCTATTACCTTGAGATCCAAATTTGGTAGATGGAATCAATCAATTGAATTTGAAAATGCTAGTTTGTTCTACTAGAATTGCAATAAATTTGGTTATCTAAGTGTTTCTTGCAAAAACCCTTCCTTGGAAAGAAATAAGGTTGTAGTAGGAAAGGAAATCTAACTCTCCTTCCAAAATGAGAATTATAAGAGGCACCAATAGGTGGAAGAACAAAAAAAAAAAGAAATGATATAGAAGGTGGAAAACAACATCAACAAGTAGGGAATACTATGGTTTTTGAGGGTGCAAAGGTTCAATAGTCTAATAATGGGGTTGAACAAAGTGGTCCTTCCCTAACTTTTGAACAAAAAGAAGATCAAAATGTTGAGGCTTCTTTCACCCATTGAATTCTACTAATAGGGATCCAAACCTCTTGGAAAATGGGATAGTTCCTCTAACCCCTCACATGGACCATGAGAACGATAAGGGTATTATTGATGTTTCTTAATCAAAATCCATTACTAGAAGAGAAATGTTGGATACTATAGTTTTTCAGGCTTTTGATATTCAAGTGGTGGTCAATAATAAGGTTCTAAATGAGGATAAGGTGCACATTACCCATCCTCTTAGTTTATGTTCCCTATTTTCCATTCTTATTTCTCAAGTTAAAAATCCTATGGATATTTGGGAACAACAAGTTGAGGTTTTCTCTTTTCAGGGTGTGGAGGAAGGATAAATGTTCCTTTCTCTAAATGTGGAGAAGACAGTCTTGAAGATTATTGTTAAGATCAAGGAAAAAAAAGGTCTGAAGACATCTCTTGTCCTATTTTTTCATCTCCCAATAAGTTTGAAGACCCTAAAGTAGATTGGACACGAGTTACTAGTAAATAAAAGAAAATCAAGAAACTAGATGTAGGAGAGGGATAGTAAGGTGGGAATACCTTCTCAAAAAATTTTTTGATTCAAATAAATAGCAAAGGATGTTGCTAGCGGAAAGAAAAAAAAAAAGTGAAAATATTTTAGGGGTAAAGAACAAAAAGAAATAGCCTTCTGGTTGTTTCTTTGGCAATTTATTTGGCCTTTGTTTCCTCCCTTCCTAATGAACATTCTTTCTTGGAACTTAAGGGGACTTAATAGTCCTAGTAAACAACATCTTCTTAAGTGTTGTCTTATAGAAAATAGAGTGGATATTGTTTTGATTCAGGAAATTAAAAATAAAAAAGAAGTTTTTCAAAAGATAGTAATGTCTAGCATTTGGCTTAGTTTGTTGTTTTTTATTCTAAAGGGACCTCTAGCAGACTAGCTATTCTAGTGAACCCTATGCTCCTCAAAGGTTCCCTATGTCTATCAATAGGCATAACATTATAATGCAAATAGAGTACATTAACTCTTTGGAAAGATGGAATTTGGTAAACATTTATGCTCCTAAAACTAGAATTGGAAGGACAGAACTATGGAATGAATTAGTAGACTATATTCAGAATAAAAAATAGATGATTGGTGGAGACTTCAATCCCCCCTTTAACCTTTGGATAGAATGGGGGGTTAGGATGATTTCTCAAATAATATGACTGATCTAGCTGACTTCTTTTTGATAACAAGATTGACTAACAAAGACTTAAGAGAGGCCAATTTCACTTGTAGTAATAAACGATAGGGAGAAAACTTAATTGAGGGTAAATTGGACAGATTCCTAATAAGTAGAAATTGGAACATTCTCTCAACCCTTACTTTTTTTGTAGTCCCCAAGACTGGGTCAAATTATAATGCTTTTCTTCTCAATTGGGAGGATAGATTTATTAAAGATCATTTCCCTTTTAGGTATGAAATTGTGTGGTCTTATCATTCAGATTTTAAAATATTAATTAAAGACTGGTTGATTACCCCTTTCAATGGAACTCCAATGTTCATTCTTACCTATAAATTGGAGAAGGTAAAGGAGATTCTTAAAGGATGGAACAAAATCTCTTTTGGAAACATCTTCCAAAGGAAAACATCCCTTTCTCTTGACTTGAAAGAGATTTAGAATAAAGAGGAACAAGGGCTATTGGATGATTATTTATCTTCAAGGGAAAGAGAGTTGAGATCTCAATGGTTCAAGCTTATAAAAGAGGAGGAGGTCTTTTGGAAATTGTAGAGTATAAAATTTGTCTCATCGCCTGCACGTGTCAATTTTACTAATGTTCATCTAAGTTAATTGAATAATCTCTATTATTTAATTAATTAGTGTCATTCTTCCTAAATTCAAATTTTCAACTTGTCATTTTCCTCCAAATTTAATAATTAAATAATTTTAATTATTTATTTGACTTTTAGCTAATATTCCTTTTAGATTCTCTAATTATTCCTCTAAAAATTAAATTAAATAATTTTTATTATTTAGTTAATCTCTTTTCTCAAATTTGATTGAATAATTCATATTATTTAATTAAATATATTCTTCTCTTTTTCATTTAATGGTGGGAGGAAGGATAGGTAGGAACCACTTTTAAACCTATCAAAGGATAATAGGTTTATGGATTCGGAATTATTCCAGTCTATGAGTTTTGGTTTCAATAAGGATAGGGATTCATAGGGTTCTAGAGACAACATCATGCTATTATCAATGCTATTGACTTGCAAAATGATTTCCATCGAGTTAGCTTTCGAAGAATTGTTAAGATTGTTAAAGTCATGATTGTTATTATTGGAGTTCACGTTAGTGTTATGTAAGTCTAACCCTAGTGACCTAGCATTAGAACTTTCTCCTTCTTCAAATTGAACTCTAGGAGCATATTTATGTACCACATCTATCTCTATGTCCATTGTAGCATCAGAGAGTATGTCTCATTCATATTCATGTGAATCTATCTAGCTATCATCTGATACACCCAAGAAATGGGCTGTAGTTTTTGGTATCTCTTCTTCTTCATCAGAATTATTTTCTTCTTGTTGACTCTCACCTTATTGTAAAGGTGTTTGTAGAGATAGGGGTATGTCTCGTTGATTTTCAAAATGAGGCATATCAAGAATATGAGTAATAGTAAACAACTACCCCTAGTTAGGACACCTTTCTTGATGTTCTAACTCTTGTTTGGGTCTAGGACTGGTAAGAATGGTACTTATCTTTGATAGAGGATTTCCTTGCAAGATAAATAATCTCTCATATGAGATTGGTTGTCCTTATATCCTTTCTTCATCATCTGAATCATATGATCTATCGAATATAGGACCATCTCTAGACATAGGATTAGATGTTTCTTCTTTAAAACCCACACCAATTTTGTCTCTAGGGTTACAAAAGTCAATATATATTGGTTCTATGATTCCTTCTTTATTTTCACCTAGTGGTCATTTTCCTTAATAACCCATTTGTTTCATGATAT
The DNA here is from genome assembly GCA_027943335.1 of Chamaecyparis obtusa. NCBI lineage: Eukaryota > Viridiplantae > Streptophyta > Pinopsida > Cupressales > Cupressaceae > Chamaecyparis > Chamaecyparis obtusa. The sequence goes on along the minus strand of BSBK01005594.1, from coordinate 37,019 downwards.
CATACCCTTTGTCATATTTTTTCGGGGATATCTCCACATTTTTAACATTTCCATCATGTTCATCTTTTTTGTATAGCCACTATAGGACAATTTTTTCTTCATTTTCTTCTTCTAAAGGAACCTTAGCTTTAACCATCCTCATTCCTTCATGAATTGTTAATGCATCACCTTTAGAGGGTGTGAAGGTTGATGAAGGTCTTCCCCAAGATGTAGGAGATAAGGGTAAATATTTTGTGGACATTAATGAGTCTATCTTATACTCTCCCATCCATGCATCTTGGATATTCATCTTCTTTGCAAAACTTATATGGATCGTCTCCTTGAAAGTTTCAGCTTTGTGAGAACTCTCTTTTTTATGGAGAATCATACTATCTCCTTGCTTGAGATTATTGCAAGGATAACTTGTATCAGATGGAATGGTTACTTCTACTCCATTATGAGGGAATTTTACACATTAATGATATGTAGAAGGCATCGCTTGCATTTTATGGATCCATGGCCTTCCAAGAATAATTTTATAGGCAAGTGGTAGATCAAGAACTTGGCATATTACATCTTTCTCCACTGGTCCCACTATGATAGGTAAGACAACCAATTCTTTGGATGATCTTTATTCTTCAACATAATCTTTAATGGTTATCTTCCTTCTTGGATCAATTGCATGTTTAGAGAATCCCAATTGCTTCACAAGATTAAATGTGCATATATTCAAACCAATGCCTCCATCTATCAAGACACGCTTGACTCAGTGTTTATGAATCAATACCTCTAGATGTGATGGCTGATTATGTGGATGATTCAAGGATTTATCATCTTCCTCAGAGAAAAATAGATAATGTGTGGAATTTAAAGGACCAACCATAGTTTGGAATATATCTATAACTAAGTCTTTGGGTACATTAGTTGTAAGAAAGGCTTGATCAAGAATCTCTCAATGGATTGGAGAGATCTTTAACAGTTCCAAAATGGAAATTTGGGTAAGGGTATGTTATAATTGATCCACTAAGTTTAACTTTGAAGACAATGTCAATTGTTTAGAAGTTGTTATCAGAGTAGGTTGACTTGATGTGGAAGTTCCTTTAAGTGTGATCTTATCTTGACTCCTCATCACAAAATTGGAAGATTTTTCTTTATCTTGTACTCCTTTGAGAGTAATAACATTGATAGATTATTTACATGGTTCCACCATATGAATCACATTATCACTATCAGTGTATGTGTAATTGATCTTATTGTCTTTAGATGATTCACCTTTCTCATAGGTAGGAAATGGAGTTTGGAATACTTTGTGATCATTTTTTTATGACGTCTATCAACTTTTACCTTACCATCTTCAATTAAATCTTGAATGACAATCCTTAACTTCATACAACTATTGGTCTTGTGTCCTTTATTGTGATGAAAATCACAATATTCGTTATCATTCCACCACTTTGGTTTCACTTTTGGTTCCCATGGTTTTGATTCAAGGATTGTAATGATTTTGTTATCCAAAAGTGATTTCAATACCACCTCAATTGTATCTCCCAAAGGTGTAAATGTACACTTAGGTTTTGATAACCAAGGCTCATTTCGATTGTTAGGTTTATTGAAAGTCTTAGGAGTCGTTGGTGTCATTGTTGTTGTATTGGAGCTCTTATTAGCTTGTAGACTTGTGGAAAGATTGAACACCTCAGATTTTGATCTTGTGTTAGGTGTGTCCACAACTCCAGCATTGACCACATTTTTAATCTTGTTCCCATATTTATACTTATCCTTGTTGTTGTTATAATAGTACTTGACTTTATTTTCTTTGTAGATAGTAATTTCTCCTTTTTTAATCAACACTTCTTCAATCTTGATTGCACTATCTATCATCTTATCAAAGCTTGGTGGACCATGAAGTTTTATGGGGTAGTTCATTTCAGGCACCAAGTTGTTAATGAAGATATCCATATTCTCACTTTTAGCTATCTACCTTGAATATCTTGCAAAGATTCTTCTCCATCTTTGTAAAAATGGCATAAATGATTCGTCACTTTTCTATTTTGTATTGCACGGGTCTAACATATTCATTGTGTGTTGTATGTTGTAGGGATATTGTTGGATTAATTTCTTGACCAACTCTTCAAATGTTTTAATACCCATGGGTAGCTTGGAAAACTAATCCATTGCTTGTCCGCCCAAGATTCTCAGAAAAAACCTCATCATATAGTTTTGTTCATGCATAAATTCCATTCTTAAGGTGCAAAATTCTCTAAAGTGATCTTGTGGATCTAAGTTCCCAGTGTATTTATCATATTTGGGAATTTCCACATGTTGTAGGAATGAGATCATTCATACATCCTTATCAAATGGGAAAGGACAAATGTGTTCCAAAGAGTATTGTTTGACAGTTTGTCCTTGTCCTTCTTCAAATCTTGAATATCAGCTTGCATATCAAGCAACTATTGTGTTAATATGGATATGGGAGTATCAAATTCTCTTTGTTTTAGTTGATTTACATCATAATCCTTAGGTAGCTTTACTCCTAGGGATGCCAAGTCCAAAAAGTATTTCTCTTTGTGTTCATCTAAGGTTCTTTCAAGCAATTTTTGGAACCTTTTACTCCTTTGGAATCTTCGATAGTATTCTTCTGTTGGTTCTCTATCACTATCAGAGTCATAGTGATGTTTGTGATTATCTTCTTCACCTTCTTTAGCATGATTTTATCAAATTTCTTGATTATTTTGATCACCTTGTTTATTATTTCGTTCATCCCAGTCGTAGTTAAGATCTGACATGTTGGTATTATTAGGAGTCACCATATGAGTAGTGCTTGGAGTAGTGCCAAATAAAAGGGTTTACCCTTGAATTTTCTTCTTGTCTAAAGGTTAGCAATCTTGGAATTTCATCTAAAAATGGATTTTACTTTAGATTTTAGGCCTTATGTCTTGTGTTAACCATGAAAACGTGCTAGGATAATTGTCAAAGTGTCTTGATATGTCAAAAGGTTTGATGGTGTCGAAGTGTGTATGTCCAAGGTTGCAAATGTGGGTTTGTAAATGGTGATTGATAAGCTCCAACATCAGAGGGTTAGATTGCCTTGATATTGAGCTGGGAGCTAGGTGGAAAATGTGAATGATTAGTTCTAGTGTAAGAGGGTTAGAATGCCCTGATGTTGAGCTAGGAACCAAGTGGGTTTGATTAGAATAGAACAAAATGACTTGACAAGTATGGATTAAAGACTAAACATGTGTGTAGGGTAAACTTGAAAATTGACTACTACTAGCTTCCAGGTTTATTGATTTTAATGACTAAACTTGACAAAGGGCTCAAAAGGGTATCCAAAAATGCAGGTTATGACATGTGTAGAAATACTCAGTATCCAAAATGGGACCTTCTAAATGTGAGTTGACAAGGTTATTACCAAATGCAATCCAGGATAAACCGAATGTGATCTTTCTTCTAAATGCAACCTAGGATGAGCCAGATGTGAGCCTATTTTTACCAAATGCAATCCTTGTTACCAAAAATGACTTTGAATGCTAGATGTGATCTTCTGATGACTGGTCCAAGAAAGAACTTTGTCAAATTTGTCAAATACTAGGGATTGTTTGTTAGATTCTAGTGGGTCTGAGTGTTTGAAAATGTATGTGATTGTGAATTGAGGGTTTTTATCTTTTATTTTGAATTCAAACACATCAAGAAAAGTTGTTTAGACTCTCAAACACAACTAATTTCCCTATGAACTTGGTAGAGATTGGAAATGCTTGTTCACTAGCTTAGAAATATACTCAAGGACTCCTCATAATATGGCAGTCCAACAACATGTAATGGATGTTGAAGGCCATATTATCTGATTAGTAACATCTACGAGTGCTCGATATGTTGAATTTCTCAGGGTAATTACTATTTTTTCTTGCACAAGCATTACCAACCTTTCGGGGGTAATCAAGGTGGCTTCTAACATAGAGGAATTAAGAAGGGCGTCTGTTCATAATCATCTCCCCTAGTCTCGCAAGTGATATTAAGGCCTATAGCCCTATGAGTACTCAAATGCTTGTAGTCTCGCAAGAAAGATTGAAGCGGCTCCACTCTACACAAATCTAAGCATGTCCAAGGAATGATCAAGTCAAGACACCAAGGATAAAACTGACTAAGTCTTTGGAGATTTTTATCTCAAGGAAGCGTCTTTATTATAGTGAGGTGGAAGGGTTGGCTTCTACCTATCCTCACTTGGGTCATTCCCGAGAGCTTTTTACCTGAACCGATAGGCTCTCTAAAGATTAAAGCAATAAAAAAAGAGGATTGACGACTTAGGAGTCTAGATTTCTAATTCTCCACTAGGTAGAAGAGTATTCTCTCCTATCCATGTCATTTTCTCCTATCAAACACGTCATGAAAATTGTAAATTTCCTCAAATTTGACCTCAAATTTAGATCTAATGTTTGAGTTTATGATTTTCCCAAACTGAAAAGAGCATAATCCTCTAACTAGGTTAAAAATTGACCTCAAATTCTATTAAATTCCTATGAAATCAACTAAGAAAGACATGATGTTTGGTTGAATTTTTAAAGGTAGTCTACAAGACCACTCATTAGTAATTGGAATTTTTTGTCTTGTTGCAATCCTTTGACAAGTGTGTCTTTGTCAAAACAACCTGCAGAGAACAATTAAATGACAAATCAACCAAAAACACAAGAATCATCCATTAGTCGCCAACAAATTAAATTATACTAATTAGAATACTAAATGTGATTCTGAACTTTAGACCAAATACGAGCCTAAACCAAATGTGATTCAATATTCCCTAAATGTGATTAAGAAATCTAAATGTGCTTCAATTTTAAATAAATGCGATCTTTACCAAAGGTGACCCAAGAAATCTTGTATGCAACTTTGTTTTGATCAAATGCTACTGTGTTTCCAAAATGTGATCCTGGTTCCTAAATACGATCCTACATCTGCAAAATATCATCATAAAATGTACAAAAATGTTAGAAATTTAGGGCTTGGCCCCACGGTGGGCACCAAAAATATGTGTGTATTTTGTGGTACCTATTATCCTGCAACACAACACTTCAATAGGATATTATATTGTTAGTTTAAAATTAAATTAAAAGTAAATAAACTATAGAAAAGCCTCCTATTGCTCTCTAACTAGCAAGAGTGTGATTAAGATCAATTTTACTCTCAGATTTAGACCCTAATAAGTGACATTACACTACTAGAATTAGAGGTTCTAAATGCAATTTAGCTAAACATGAGAAAATGAAGCTAAACTAGAAAATTCCATTAATTCATTAGTAAATTAAGATGATTTAAGATATGAATTGGCATTGATCTTAAGCTATGAATTGAAAGCGACAACATGTAAGTATGAATGCAATTAAATATTAATTTGTAAGCTTTGAAAATTCTATTTTATAGAAATATTAATGAATTCAATGGTTGAGATTCAATTTGATAGGAGTGTTTGAAATTCATTCTCCCTTGATCCATGTGAGTGATCCATGTGCTTAGCCTCTAATTGGTTGCATTTGTCCTCGTTGTCCCTTGAGAGGTGACATGTATTTTAGGATGATTTATTAATTGATTTCAATTAATTATCTTAGCCATGTATTTAAGTGGGATCGATTTAATTAATTAGGCTAGAGGTAATTAATAGGACTTTTGATCAATTGATGATGATTTAATGCTTGATTTAGGAATTTAATTTATTTTAAAAAATTATGCCAGTAATCAGGTGATCAGATTAGCATAATTAGAAAATTATTCTAAATTAGGGCAAATAGGGCCTTCAATTAGACTAGCCTGATTTAGCATTATTACAGTTGCCACACTAGGAACTCTATGACACATTGCCCTTTAAGCTTATATCTAGTATTTTAGAATGTTGTGTTGTTAATGATTCCTCTTATAGATTTTGTTAGCTATAACTTACCCTTTAAATCCTTATTGCCATAGAATGACCTTACAAACCTTGGCTGACTTTTATTTCTTGTTTTTGTTTAGGATGCCTCCCATTGCCAAAGGTATAATGAGTAGAGGTGGCACCAAAAACTCCCCTATGATATCTTAAAATGAGAGCTCACAAGATGAACATGAGGAGGAATGGTTTTATGACGAGTGTAGAGGAGAGAAAGTAGGGAGCCAGAGTGTTGATTTAGCGGGTGCCCAGATGCATAAGCTTTTACAACAAATATTATAGAGATTAGATGTTGGTTACGATAGGGGTCATTGGGATGAGTCTCATATCTCTCATCATGAGGAGAGGGAGAGGGATAGGAGTCTTAGGAAGAAGGACCCCATAATAGAAGAGGATGCATTTCTTTCCAGTCATACGAGAGATCTCCTTAGATCTCGACCCCCTAAATTTGATGAATCCAAGAGTGGGCCAGCTACAAAGAGATGACTTATTGATCTAGATAGATATTTTTGCATGCACCCATATGGTAGTAATATCAAAGAGAGGTGCATGATTATGCATCTTAGAGAATTTTCCTACACTTGGTGGTGCATGGAGGAGTAGAAGCTCCACATTGATATTTCTTTAGTTTCATGGGAGATTTTTCTAGAGAGCTTCTAGGCTTTATTTTTATCTAATCACTAGAGACAAAGAAACAAAGGAGTTTCATAATCTGAGGCAGTTGACCATGCTAGTGGAAAAGTATGTCTGTCAATTTTATGAGATCAAGCCATATTTAGGATATGATAATGATGCGGCTATGCTTGTGCAACATTTTCTTAGGGGCCTTAATGGTTGTATTGTTGGAGTGAGGGTTTTTGAACCCAAGATAGAAAAGGATGTAGTTTTTAAGGCTACTCTAGTGGATCAAAATTTAGCTTTGGCCCTAGGAAGTAATTTTTGTATTGATGGTGGTAGTGCTCCTCATTTTGGATCAAGATACAAAGGGAATTAGTCTTAGGGAGAAATGAGCTCTAATAACTACCCTACTTCTTTAAATGGATGCAATTATCAGTAGGAGAATAAGTTGTTTTATGGACGTAGAAAATGTTCTCAATCAAGGAACTCTTGTAATTGGATGTGCAAAAAGTGCCATCAAAATTATCATCCAATGTAGAGCACTCAACAAAATGTTAGTTGGGGTAGCTTCTAGAAATCCAATGCACCCAAATCAGGGATAGGTTTTGGCATAGGAGGAGGATGTTTTTCTTATGGTTAGCATTTCCACATTGTAATGCATTGTCCAAGACATTTAATTTAACCCTCATATTAAAGACTATATGCTTTAGAGCCTACTGTGGGAGATGTTGGTAGGTCTTACAAAGTTTTTGCAATAGTAGATCAGTAATAGGTTGAGTACCAGGGGGTAGTAATCGAGACCACATATTTGTAAGGGGGTATTTCCACCTCTATTTTATTTGATTCAAGAGCCACAAATTCATTTATATCTCCTTCCCTAATAGAGCATTATGGGCAGGTGGAAATAAAGTAGAGGGATAAGTGCTAGGTTGAGTTAGCCTCTAGGACCAAACTGACCACAAATTCTTTTATCCATAGTTGTAAGTTGGATCTAGGATCCTTCACAACTATTATTAATCTCTCTATCATTCCCTTGGGATCTTATGGTGTGGTTTTAGGCATGGTTTGGCTAAGTGCTCATAGATCCATGATTGATTAAGGGGGTAAAGCCATACAATACTTTGATGATTTTGGAGAGGAGAGTTAGATTGTTGGGGTCCAGTGACCTATATCTCTTTGCATGATCTCTGCAATGCAACTTAAGCAGTGCATGCAATAGGGGTACCAACTATTTTTTGTCTCTATGAATGATTTAAATGAGGGAGAAATCAGAGATATCACCCTTATCATCCTTTTATTTATGAATTTGTAGATTTTTTCCCTAGGCAAGATACTAGGTATGCCTCCTACGAGAGATATAGATTTTCACATTGATCTAGTACTTGGAGAAGAGCCCATATCTAAGGCTCCATATCGTATGAACACTCAAGAATTAAGTAAACTCAAGTTGTAGTTGGTGGAACTTTTGTCTAAGGGGTTCATTCAACCCAGTGTCTCTCCTTGAGGAACCCTAATCATCTTTGTTAAGAAGAAAGTTGGTTCCCTTAGGTTATGCATTGATTACTAGAAGCTCAACCAGTGATGATTAAGAATCAATATCCTTTGCATCACATATATGATTTATTTTATCAGATGAAGGGGAAAAGGTTTTCTCTAAGATTGGTCTAAATTCTAGATACCATTAGATGAGGATTCATGAGGCCGAAATCCATCGTACAATATTATGTACTCAATATGGTCATTACAAGTTCACAGTGATACCATTTGAATTAACTAATGCACTACATGTTTTTATGAGCTTGATAAATGGTGTATTTCAAACATATTTGGATCAATGTTTTATAGTATTTGTGGATGATATTCTTATATATTCTAGGACATTTGAGGAGCATAAGAAACATTTGCACCAGGTACTACAATGTTTCTATGAAAATCAATTGTATGCAAACTTGGAAATATGTGAATTCTTCCACACTGAGGTGAAATACCTTGGTTATGTGATATATGGTGATGGAATAACTATGGACCCTTTGAATATTCAAGAAATATTAGAGTGTCCAATACCCACATATTTTTCTGAGGGTCACAATTTTATGGGTTCAACAAGCTATTATTGATGGTCAAATATTTATAGAGGGTAACTCATCCCATAACTTCCCTATAGAGAAAGGGGAATAATTTGGTATGGATTGATCAGTGTGAGGCAACATTCCAGTTCCTTAAGGATAAAGTAACCAATGCTCTTATATTGAAAGTCCTTGATCTTGCACGTGATTTTGTTGTTTGCATTGATGTATCTCTTGAGGGAATTGGAGCAATTTTGATTTAGGAGGGTTATGTGATAGCTTATGAGTCTAAGAAACTCAAGGATCATAAACTCAACTATCCTACCTATGATATTTAGTTGGAAATTGTAGTGCATGCTTTGGTTAGATGGAGACATTTCTTGTTAGGTCATCACTTCGAGCTTTATAATGATCATTGTAGTCTCTAGTACATTATCACCTAGCCTGACCTCAATGCTAGACAACGAAAAATGGATGAAGTTCCTTTGAAAATATTATTTTTAGGTTAAGTATATTCAAGTTAAGGAGAATATTTTTGCTAATTCCTTGAGTAGATAGAGACATAAGATATTTTCACTTTCTCTCAGTGTTGATTGTAGGAGTCAAATCCTGCAGGCTTCTCCATCAGATGCATGGTATCAGGAGATGAGGTTGGTGATAGATTTTGGTAGAGATTTTGAGGGTCATTTTTCTAGTTATACATTGGAGATTGATGGATTATTTCAACATCAAGGTCATATCTATGTTCCTCTTTTTGATGGCCTCCAAAGCTTGATATTTTTAGAGGCCCATCATGGACCTTACTCTGTGCATATAGTTGTGAAGAATATGCACACAAATATTTGTTAGTTATAAAACTATTATAGGATGAAATGGTATATTTATGACTTTGTGGCAAGATATTTAGAGTGCCAAAGAGTTAAAAGGTGGAACATCAACACCCTATAGGACTTTTCAACCACACCTTGTTCCAAAGTGGAATTGGGATATTATATCTATGGATTTTATTGTGGGTTTTCAAGTTACTCCTCAGAGACACAATATCATCATGGTCAATATTGATAGGATGACCAAATTATCCCACTTCTCTCCTATTAGATCATATTATACAGTAGCTTTTGTAGCCCAGATTTTCATGGAGGACATTTTTATATTATATGGTATTTTGCACAAGATCATTTATGGACATGATCCAATTTTCAATTCAACACTTTGGACTTCCTTGCAACATTCTTTAGGGTAAAAATTAAACTTTAGTTTGTCTTACCCTCTAGAGAGAGACAATTAGATTGAGAGGGTTAACTAGGTTCTAGAGGATATGTTGAGGATGTATGTTGTGGATATGCAGACCAATTGGGAGGATTATATATATTTGGTGGAGTTTTCTTATAATAATGGTTATCAAAGCTCCATAGACATGTCACCATTTCAGGCATTGTATGATCATTTGTGAAACATTCCCTTAAGATAGGATCACTTGAAGGATAGGGTTCTTTTAGGTCTTGATATTCTTTGAGACATGGAGTAGTAGGTTGAGTGGATATGAGAGGATCTTCATGTGGTAGCACAAGATAGATAGAATGAGTATGCTGATGCTCACAAAGTTGATAGGAAATTTTCAATAGGAGATCATGTATTCTTAAGGGTGCCCTCACAAAATATTCCAATCTAATATAGAAAGGGATCTAAGCTAGCACCTCAATTTGTTGTTCCATTTGAGATCTTAGAGAGGATAGGGCCAGTCACTTACCACCTTTCTTTGTCACTAAATCTTTCTTTCATACATGATATATTTTATATTTTTGTACTTAGTAGATATATTCTAGATGTGACCCATGTTTTTGATTGGAATGCTTTGTAGGTAGAATATGGGTAGCTAGTTTTGGAGCTCGCACACATAATGAAATAGTGGACATTGACCCTCATAGTTCATACCATAGAAAACATAAGAGTCTAATGAACCGCAGTGATGAGACTATAGCAACTTAGGAGGATGTTTCTAGATATAGGGATCTATACCCATACATGTTTGTAGGCTTCCAAGAGTAATCCTAATCCTAGAGAGGAGGATGTAATACCCTCCCACATGCTTTCCTTTTCAGCATATGTGATAGGAATTTTCATGAAACTGATTACTATGATGGACTATTTATCTTTCTTAGATGGCATTAGGTATTGATTATGATATTTTGGAGTTTATGATTTTGATTGATACATGAACATCGATATGGCCATTATTCATATTTCTCTTTATATGAGTATGATTATGAAAAATCCTTGACGCTTAATTTTTTATGATTATTGGGCTAACCAATGATTATGATTATATAATGGTTACGTGATGGTTATTATTATGTCTTATATTAATGTATTCATTTTCATTCATATATGATTATGCTACAACTCTTTATTGTGTTAGCATTATTCATGATGTATACAAGATGATATATTTGATGTATATGTGTGATTCTTCATATCCATGACATGTTTGTATGATGAGGGATAAATTCTTGTTGCTCACTTGTGAGGCCCACATGATGTCTCAAGCCCCTTCATTGGATGTACTATTTTCCTTGAGATATATATATATATATATATATATATATATATATATATATATATATATATATATATATATATATATATATATATATATATATATATATATATATATATGTATGTATATGTATACTTTTTTGGGGTGATGCAGGTTTGCAAGTACAGAGCATCAACTTCAACTGGTTCCATAGGTTTGAGTGTGGCCTCAAATCCTCAATGATTATTAATAGGAGATAGTATTAAGGCCCACTTGAGTTATCCAGTTCCATCATTTTGATTAAAGATTGATGATGTCCTTTCTTCATTGGCTATATTGTTAGGATGATAAGTTCTGGTTCACTTGTTACCTAGCTAAGCATGGTTTGTTATGTATGCCTTTGTTGTAATTCCCTTATTTGATGGTTGTTTCATGATTTAGATTAGTTTTATATTGGTTGATTCATGTTTCAGGATGTTGACATTTTTGGTTTGGTTTTGATTGATTGTTTGGTTATTGGAGTATTTTTGGATGTGATTACTAAGTTGATTGATGATCTTTATAATCATTGAATTAATTAGTGTACTTATGTTTATGTATACCTATGACGATGTATGTATAAAGCTCTAATGTTCTATCATTAATTATTTCTCTCAATTGGTTCTTTTCTATTAATTGGAATTATTAATGTTGCATTATTATATATATGTATATATACATAGAGATTGGTATAAATCTATGTTTACTTTACATGTAATATATTATTGTAATTATGGGTTATGAGTGTAAGTATGAAATCATAATGTTTTACATTTATTAATTACATGGGTATGTAGTTATGGTAATTAATTAACTAATATATAAATATTAATAATATTATATAGTTTATGTTTTGATTATGTAAAAATAGGTTTTGAAAGGACCCGAAACCTTTTACAAAAGGAGAACATAATAGAAATTCAAGCACTAGCAGGACAAGTGCATCAGAACCAAAAAAAACCACACAAACTAGTCCTTAAACAAAAAGAACAACCAAAAGACAAAGGACAGGAAAAGGAAAGTAAGATAGCAAGTTGCTGTCTAAACACATTTCATCAGTTCTACTGCCTGATTAGCAAGAATCTGCATGTTTGTAGAAAACAACTTTAGATCATCCATGTCGTTCTTGTTGCCATCCTCCATCTTCTTGAACCTGGACCTTGTACGCCTGCTAGGGCCCTGATCATCTTTAGTGTCTGTGACCTCTTGGTTCCCTTTCCCATTGTCGAGCTTGTCCACCAGGATCTTCACATGCTCATTTGATGCTTTAAGGATAACATAGCTCTGCTCAGCAATATTTCCCATGGTCTTCTCCAACTTGTCAATTCTCTTTTCCATAATTTCAATTTTCCTTGTCATACCATTACTGTTTTCAAATTTGACCTCCATGGCAGTAATTCGGTCATTGAAAATAGCAAGACCCTCACCCTTGGTGATAGTGTCAGTGAGCTCATCAATTATCTCGCCCATCATTTTTTCCCCCAGGCGCATCCTTTTAAGAACCTCCATCTCTTTTTGCAACTGGTGAATATGGGTCTTCATCGCAATGATGGCATTCTTCATAATACTAAGTGTAGTAAAAAATGCCAAACATCCCAGATTTTCAAAATCCATATTCCCTCCCTCCGTATTCTTAAAACCCTTATTCCTTTCCTCCATTTTCTCCTTAGAGCTCTCCACATTCTCCTTCTCCATGTTGACCTTATCCTTCTCGTACCCATCTTTCCCAATGTTATTCACAGCCTGTGCGACCTTGTGCAAGATATTCTCCTCAACCCACACATTTTTTCCGGTTTCCACACTCTCCTCCACAGCAGGGTTGGTGTCCACATGGTCATCCTGATTACTCTTTTCCTGGGAGGAAGAGCCCTCATCAGAGGAAATAACAACCCTTTTCACAACTTTCTTCTTCTCTTTTTTGGCTCTGGTGCGTTTGCCGATGGGCTCCATTCTTTTTTTCCCCTATTTCTTAGAACTTTCCTCCCTACTTGTTTCATCCTCTACATCCATATCTATGGTCGACTCCTCCACCTTCCTTTTATTTTTATTTCTCTTTGGGCTGGACTCTAGAAACTCCTTAGAGTCCCCCTTTTCCTCTTCCGTGTCCTCCATAAAAGGCACCGCAGATACCTTCCCATCAGTGTCATAATCTTCAAGGGATTTTCTGTTAAGCTAGGGTCTTTCCACCTTCTTTGATTTCAACACCACAAAATGAGGATCATGAGCCCTTCATGGCAGACATGATCACCCTCTGGGTCCCTTTGCTAGTGGAGGATAGAGGCATTCAAAGAGCTCAGCAAGTAAAAAGGAGAATTAATTTTTACCCCATGCCTAAAGTGGTTAAGAAGGATAAGATGATGGTTGTATATTTTAGTATAACGACCATCCAGGGTAATATAGCCAATAATAACAAATAAAAAAAGGCGCCAAGGCCTAGAAATATACTTAGGATCAAAGTATGATTTGTCCACCTTAACCATTTGATTCCTCTCTTGCTTCGTGGGCGCAAATGCCTCCAAAGCTTTATCTAAAATCTTCCTATCCCTGTAGAAGTTGATGCCCTCAGTCATCAAGCCAGTTGCTTCTGCAATCACTTCCTCAGTCACCTCCATACTTTGCGTACCAACCAAAACACTCCCCTTATTCCATGTTTTGATGAAATTTCTAGTCACAGCAACTTTCCCTCCATGCAGTCTCTCCATATAAGCCGCCAGACCCCCATCTTCGACAATCTTCCATATCTCCTTTTTCTGTTTCCAATCACTACAGCTCATTGGCTCGTACCTCCTCTTCCTGCCTCCCATAGCTATGTAAGAGAACATAAATCCCTTCTCTAGATAATTCCCAACACTCTACAAGTTAGCCTTTAGATTATAATAAAACCTTTTGATGTTCTGCATAACCCATAAATCCTGCCAAAGGACCCCAATAATTATCTCGAAATCAACCCACTGTCCTTCATGATCGTCACACAGATTACTACACTCAATACTCATTAATAAACTCTTCATTCAAAATGTGTTTCTTACTCATCATCTTCTCCTTGTTAATTAATGATGACCCTTCACAAGGGAGATCAAAACCATCATTCCATTTAATTTCCATTTGGCTTTTACAAGCCACATTCGCTGCCCAGTCAGCTGTCGAGTTGGCCTCCCTGAAAATGTGGCTTATCATGCACATTTCAAAGGAATCAATAATGTTTTTTGCCTTGCTAATAACATTGGCTATGGTCCACGAGGGGGTCATGGTATTCTTCAAGCAATTAACAATATTTAGGGAATCCCCTTCAATCCAGATTTTAGTATAACCCTTCCTTTTGGCTAATAGCAACCCATGAAGAGCCGCATTACCCTCCGCCACCTAATTGGTATTAAAAACTATAGGAATGGCCAAAGCCCCTTTGAAATTCCCATACTCATCTCTGATAACCATACCACAGCCAGTAGTTCCAGGGTTGCCTTTAGAGGCACCATCAAAATTGACTTTAACCCAACCATTAGGGGGGCAGTCCCACCTAGCATCTTCTCTCAGATTTCTTTTGGTATCTTGAACCTTCCTTCCTTCAAACTTCCAGTTCTTATAAATTTTTTCCTCCCAATCATCCTTCAGGTCTTGATAATTCTTAATCAACCCCAAATTCTCCAACAAAGCTCTCTTGATCTTGTGAAAAATAGTATCCCAATTGGACTCCTTATTCCTAAAAATTTTGTCATTCCTTTCTTTCCAAACCCCCCAGCACAAGAAGGGAAGGAAGAAATTCCAAAAGGGGATTAGGAACTTATTTTTGGTTAGTGGCTTCCAACAAGTAAACAACTCCTGAATGTCTTGAGGGAACACCCACTCCAAATTCATCTTATCAAAGAATTTTTCCCATATTTTCCCAGCAAAAGAACAGTGGATGATCATATGATTGATATTCTCCTCATATTATATAGTTTATGTTATATACTGTGGTAAATTGTGTTATGAGAAATATGTTTTCATATCTCTGCAAGTAACCTTGTTTTATTTCATTTTGGGGAGATAAGTAGTTGTTTTCTGTACAACTCCCTCCAAAGGCAATTTAATATGGAATTTTTATGAATTTTGTATAGTTATTGTTGGAGAATGTAGAGGGGAAAATCTGAAAAATTACAAAGAGAAGTTGAGACTTGAATGTTAGATTGGTGTGAGGACTTGAGAGAAGTTTGTGTGATATCTTTGCAATATTTTTGGAAATTGATCCTTTGGTTTGTGAGGAAGATTTTATGTTTTTTTGTTGTTTCTTTTCTGGGAGTGGATTGTTGCTCATGTGAAGATTGGTTTGCCTCTATTACTTCTTCTACTGGTTGGATTCTTCGCAAGAAATAAGGTAGGATCTAATCCTTTGTTATTGTGATTGATTTGTAAATGATTGTAATTATTTAATATTGATATGATGCCCAAATTTCTTGTCTTTTATTCCTTGAAAATATAGAAATTATTTGTTTGAAAGTTGTATTCAATGTGAAAACCTTTTAATTTACTCATACCTATTACTATATTTGCTTGATTTTACATATTTAAATTGGACTAGGGTTTTAATTGATTGGTTTTTCGAGAAGGAAATTGAGAGATTTCAAGTGGGTTTCTCTGGGATTCAATTCCTAGGTACTAATTAATTCCCTATTAATTGTGCATTTACAATCTACTTACAATTGTGTAGCATGCTTATTTGGGTCAAAATTGGTTAAAATTAGGGTTTTAGATCTATACCATAGGCTTTAGGGTTTAATATAATTGTATCATCTTAAAATGGAAGCACTTCCATTTGGATAGGTTTAGCACCCTCTTTCAGTGCATTTATCATGATAAACCTACATTTAGGATGCATTTGTATGTCCTGGGTGAAATTAGGGTTAGGATCCTAAGGATTCTCCTTAATTCCCCTCTTCTATGACTCTAATTTCTAGGTAGGATACATAAATGGGTCCTCCTAGCCTTCATCATGTCAATCACATGATCTTTTATCCATCACAGACATTCTATTCTTATCCAGCTTCATTTCTATGTTTCTGGGCATCCTCGGGGCCTTTAAACTGCATCCTGGCAAAAGTTAGGGTTTCTGGTCAAGGTCGACCTCGACCCTAACTAGGTCAGGGTTGACCTCGACCTTGACCCCATCTTTTTTGGATTTCAAATTTTCAATTCCCACTTATTTAGCTTTCGGGATTATTAACTTCCCGCCTCCGGGTTAGCTGTTTTGGGCTCCGAAACGGTAAATCCTTTAATTACATTTAATTTAGATCCATTCTCTAAAGGTTAGGACCTAATTGGGATTTAATTCTTCAAGGTGGCCCTTCTA
Source organism: Chamaecyparis obtusa (assembly GCA_027943335.1). NCBI lineage: Eukaryota > Viridiplantae > Streptophyta > Pinopsida > Cupressales > Cupressaceae > Chamaecyparis > Chamaecyparis obtusa. Next base: position 20,544 of record BSBK01005594.1, on the reverse strand, counting down.
GAGGAGTGTGACCTAATTCACTATAAAAGGAGGCCTTCCTCTCTCATTTTCACATCTCATCTCAAGCAATCAAGCTCTCAAGTTCTCAAGGTGTTCAAGCAAGCATTTCAAGTCTTCAAGCATTCATATTTGGAGCAAGAGAGAATCATTCTTCCTTGATCCATCATCATCAACATTTCAAGCATTCAAACATGGAGTAACAACTATGGATTGTGAGAATGGTAGAAGTACTTTAGCCTTGGGGGCTTGGTATGATTTTCTATCACATTCAAATCTATGCATTGTTATTTCATACATATTCATGCTAGGGTTTTAATCTAGAGGATTAGATCTTAGCTTTACACTTTCAATACACACACACACACACACACACACACACATACTATTTCAATCAGCTATTTGTGGAGGTGGGAATCACCAAAATGGGGGTTTGACTAAGGCAAAACCCTATATAGCCACCCCAAAAACCCATTTTTCAGATATCTGCAGGTGCTGTTTCGGGAATCAGAGGCCAGATCGGAGTACCCTTTTTGCTGAACTTTCAGGATCTGCGAACAGAATCAAAATTGGACTTCGGAATAAAAATGTGGTCTTTGACCTTTTAAAAGGTCAAAGTTGACCTGTGTGAATATGGAGAAAAGATTTATGGGTTCTGTCTGCCTCGACATTTCCAGTCCAGAACAGGTGATGAAATTTTCTGAAACTTCATACAGACTTTATAAAATAGGTATTTCTAGACTAATATCATGATGAGGTATGTACTTTAATCTAATTAATTTCCAAGCATTTTCAGATCTATTTATGCTTCTAAACATCCTTTCTAAATGAATAGGTGATGAATGTTATGTATGTTACTATGCTTCCATTTTCACCTTATTCATTTTGGTGAACCCGTTTACGACAACTCTTTCTTTTATGGTGTTAGATTTAAATCTTGTAGATTTCTTTCTTGCATTTATATTTCAAAAATACGAAAAAAATTGCAAAATTCCTTTAAAAATACAAAAATATTTCTATTTTTCATGCTTTTAGTACTTTGTATTCAACATGTATGATTCTTGTTTTGAGTACTTTGAGGATGCTTTTATTATACAAGAGGATAGAATCCCTAATGAGGAACATGGTAGTGAGGATGAAAATGGTTCGAATATGGTCTCCATGGATCCTATTCCTATTTCACTCTCCTCCACAACCTCTCCAATTGACCTTTACAATAGGGTGTGTGCATGGTTACCTTCATGTCCCTCTGTTTGCAACATTGATAAACCAAAAATGATATTTCCTAAACCTTTGATGACTGTAAAAGGATGTCCTCCTATAACAGTTAAGGGTAAAACTAGAGATCCCTTGGATTTCTTTGATAACACTGATTCCATTTCACATGCTTATCACACATGGAATAATCCTCAGCTTACTATTCTAGTTTCTTTACCTCCTTCTCAACCTACACTTCCCCAAGTGCCTAGGTACCCTTCTACCTTTAAGGAGTACAACTTAGTTGATCAATTACGTGCTACTCCTACCAAAATATCTCTATGGGAATTACTTCAAACCTCCCCGACATATTATGAGGCTTAGCAGAAGGCTTTATCTACTCTTCCTGCTATGCCTCCTAACCAAGAAAACATTCATTCAATTTTGGATTGTATGCATGCTATGCCTTCTGTACCTCCTATTGTGTTTTCTGATGATGATTTACCTTCATTAGAGGTGCATAATCAATATGATGCTCTTATGGTGGCTATCTCTATTAATAAGAGCATCATTCAAAGAACCTTAATTGATAATGGATTTGGACTTAATGTTTGTAGCATAGACATGCTCAAAGCAATTAAGGCTGATTTATCTATCATTCAACCTGATAATGTTCCTATACATGGATTTGATAATATTGCGAAAAAAACTTTGGGTATTATTACCTTACCTGTTAAGGTGGGTCCAATTATTCTACATACTCCTATTGATGTTATGTCTGGACCACTTAACTATAACCTTCTTTTAGGAAGACCGTGGTTACATACTATGCATGCAGTTCCTTCTACTCTCCATCGCAAGGTTCAATTCATCTATAACAATCTAATGTATACATTACATGTAGATGATGCTCCGAATCCTTGCTTAAATGTAGAATATGCTAAAATCTCTGAACCTATTCAACCTAGTAAAGAGATTGAAAAACAATCACTAGTACAACAATCTGAGATAAAACAACTTGAAATTCAACAACAAGAAGATTCATCTTCTTCCTCTTCCTTGACTGAAGATGATTGGGGAACATTGGATTTTAATCCCACATTTATTGGTGAATATAAGGTTTTTGATTTGGACTTTATGAAGCAACAAAATGAATTTGAGAAAAAAGGTTTTTATTTCTTCTCCATTATCTAAAGAATTAAAAAGTAATTTTGTTGCCGCTTCAAGCAATGAAACACTTGACACTATAAAGCCTGATTGTTATGATATTGTGACATATGTCGCTCCTTGGACTCTTTCTGATATGACTGATCGATATGGTCCTGGTTATCATTTGCTTAAGAAATTAGGATTCAATGGGAAAGGATGTGGTAAATATGAACAAGGTATACAAGTACCCTTGGATAATGACATCTATGACCATACGTATGGATTAGGATTTAATCCTTACCAACAACCCTCAGCTTTTCCTCTTAATGTTAATCATATTTGTAGTGGATAGTTGAAGTTGGTTAACCCATTGCTTATTGATTTTAATCAACAACCTTCTTTGGATATCTTCCCTAAAGAAGAGGCTTTAATGGAATATTTAGGGGCTTATGAGGACTTACCTAAGTTTCATAATAAGCGAGGAAATCCTTATTGCTTAAACACTAATGCTTATTTTGGAGAACATGAAGAACAAGATATTGCTCCTTTACCGATGGATTATTCGATAAGAAGTGATTTATTAATCACTAAGACTATTGATATTCAAATGGATGAAACTAATTCTAAAAGGGTGATAAAACTTGGGAAATGTTTGACTCATGATGAACGTAATCAATTGGCTTCCCTTTTGCTTGAATTCAAGGATATCTTTGCTTGGACATATTCCAATATGCTAGATATTGATTCTAAGATTGTTACTCATAACATTGTTTTAAAGCCTAATATGAAACCTGTAAAATAGAAAATTTGAAAGATGAATCCACAAATTGCTTTGTTAGTCGAAGGCAAAATTGAAAAACTATTGGATTCCAGATTTATCCATTCTATTGATTATTCCGATTGGATTTCAAACATTGTGCCTGTGTCGAAAGGAGAAAATAAGATAAGCATGTGCACTGATTTTCACAATTTAAATAAGGCATCCTTGAAAGATGATTTCCCGCTACCTAATATAGATATGATTGTGGATTCCACAGTAGGCCATGCTCTGTTATCTTTTATGGATGGCTTTTCAGGATATAATCAAATTTTTATCCCTCCTGAAGATCAATTTAAAATTGCATTTATAACACCTTGGGGAACCTTTTGTTGGGTCATGATGCCTTTTGGATTAAAAAATGCATGAGCAACTTATCAATGGGCTATGACTTTAATTTTTCATGATTACATCCATAAGATTCTTGAAGATTATGTGGATGACATCTTGGCAAAATCCATACAAAGAGAAGATCATGTTACAATTTTACGATAGATATTTGAAAGAATTCAAAGTTATAATATGAGATTGAATCCTAAGAAGTGTGTCTTTGGAGTTGATTTTGGTAAATTATTAGGATTTATAATCTCTAAGTGAGGCATCGAGGTAGATACTGAAAAGATTGACGCTATTGTTAATATGCCTCCTCGTAAAAATATTTCTCAATTACGAAGTTTGCAAGGAAAAATACAAGCTATCCGTCACTTTGTTTCTAACTTGGCAGACCAAACCATCCCTTTTACTTCCTTGCTTAGAAAGGATGCCACTTTCTCTTGGAATGAGGACTATAAACAGACTTTTGAGCAATTTAAGGAGTATCTTGCAAATCCTCCTATCTTGCAGCCTACTAAGTTTGATAAACCATTTCAATTATACACTTCAGCTAACCCACAAGCTGTGAGTGCATTATTAGCTCAACTTGATGACAATGGTAATGAAAGGCCCGTCTATTACATTAGTCAAAATTTATCGGATTATGAAACAAGATACACACCTCTAGAAAGACAATGCTTAGCGGTGGTTTATGCATGTCAAAAACTTAGGCATTATCTCATAAATGTTGAAGTTAATGTGATTGTCAAATTTGATCCCTTAAAACATCTTTTCTCGCAAACTAATCTCTTAGGCCACTTGGCAAAATGGGTAATGTTACTTACTGAATTTGATCTTAATTTTATTCTTCAAAAATCAATTAAGGGACAAGCGTTGATAGATTATTTAGCTGAAGCTCCTTGTCCTCACTCTGTTGAAGGTTCTACTCCTATCGAATTTCCTGATGATAATATTTTAGCTATTCAACAAGATGATATTTGGGAATTATATTTTGATGGGTCTAAGTGTAAGACATGATCTGGTGTGGGTATCATCTTGATTCCCCCTACAAAGAAACCCATCCCTTTATCATATAAATTGACCTTTCCTTGTACTAATAACATTACGGAATATGAAGTTCTTATAGCTAGCTTACGAGTCACTTCATCTCTCAATATCAAACATTTACATATATATGGAGATTCACAATTGATAGTTGAACAAATTAAAGGTGGATGTCAGACTAAAAACAATAGAATGACACAGTATAGAGATTTAGCTCTCGATGTCCTTTCACAATTTTCCTCTTACACAATCTAGACATTACCAAGGAAAGATAATCGGCACGCAGATGCTATGGCAAGTGCGACATCCTTGGTTTGTCTTGAGAACAATACTAAAAATTTCCAATTTACAATACAAACTCTTAAAAGTCTTGCAATTTCTGATAAGATTACCTCTGATTGTTTCAACTTGCATTTGGATGAATGGTATTCACACATTTTTCATTTTTTGAAGGATGGTACCTTTCCTGAATCAGCAACAAGGAACATGCGTAATCGCATTCGAAAACTTGCAATACACTATATCATTTTAGGAGATGCGCTATACAAATGCTCTTATGAAGGTTTATTATTACAGTGTCTCAATAGAACCGAGATTCTTGTAGCTTTAGTAGAAGCTCATTCTGGTTCTTGTGGGGGACACTTTGGTGGCAAATCTTTAGTTCATAAGTTACTTTGAATGGGGTATTATTGGCAAACTATGGAACAAGATTCTTTTATGTTTGTTAAAAAATGCCCTTAATGTTAACATCATAGTAATTTGATTCATGCTCCTGCTCATGAGCTTCATAATCAAGTTTCTCCATGGCCTTTTAGCATTTGGGGTTTTGATCTTATCAGAAAAATCTCACCAACTTCTTCTCAAGGGCATACTTACATTCTCACTGCTACGGATTATTTCATGAAATGGGTTGAAGTTGTCCCTCTTCATTCTACAACAACAGCTGTTATTTGTGATTTCATCCTTAATAATATTATAGCAAGATTCGGTATTCCCTCGACAATAGTTTCAGATAATGGAACATCTTTTAAGAATAAAGACATTGCAAAATTCTTGGAGAAATATAGGATTCAACATATATTTTCAACTCCTTATTATCCTCAATCTAATGGACAAGCTGAAGCATCGAATAAAATTATTGAACAAATTTTGCGAAAAATAGTTAGTAAGCATGCCAAAGATTGGCATACTCAATTGACTTACGCTTTATGGGCCTATAGGACTAGTGTTCGTATTGCTACAGGTACTTATCCTTATAATCTTGTTTATGGTACTGATGCTATTATGCCTTTGGAACTGGAAATACCATCCTTACATGTTTCAATTCATGGGCTAATTGATAAAGATACTTTTCATGAACAACGTTTACAAGAATTGGAAATGTTGGATGAACAATGAATACATGCATTAGATCATATAAAAGCTTATCATAAATATCTCTAGAAAAAATACAATCATAAGGTAATTGAATGAACATTTGTAGTTGGTGATTTAGTTCTTTATGAGAATCAACGAAATGTGAATGCTTTACCGGGCGAAAAAGGAAAATTTAGCCCTAATTGGCTTGGACCTTTTGTTGTTATTGAAAACTTTGGTTCAGGTGCTTACAAACTTGCTGATATGGATGGTGTTTCTTTTAAGGAACCCATTAATATTATGCATCTTAAATGTTATTACCCTTAATCTCATTTGTTCCATGTGCATTTATGTGTTCCTTATAATGATTCCCTTTATAGGTTATGTAGTTTTAGTAAAAATTACACATTGAACATGTTTATGCACTTTCTTTATTTTCTTTCTATTAAGTTTTATATTGATGAAAACATAATATTCAAGTATAGATCTAATCAGTAAAGAAAGTTTTTCATTTATCAGCAATACATATTTTTTCAAAGTTCTAATACATATGAGGCCAATGGCGCTATCTATCACTACACCTCTCACCATGCTGCTTTGATGGTCGATGACTCCTAGATCTCTCTCCTTTGTGATAAGAAGATGAAGATTTGTGTGTCTGTGTATGGCTCCTAGATATGCTCATGGCCTAAACACATTCTTGGAGACTCTGTATCTCTGTCATCATCTTCTCCTCCCTCTCTCTGCACATCCTCAACTCCCGCTAGATGCATACGAAGATATCGGCATGTCTGCCTGGATCTCTGTGCCCAATGGAAGACTCTCGCTCATCAGCTAGAAGTCAGTAGGAAATAATGTTATCCTTGAGAACCTCAGATACAAAACTCCTCCATTCCACTACACTAGCTGTAGAGGAAACATACTTTTATCATGCTAATATCATGTTTTCATCAAATCATATTTGTAATAAAAAAATTCATAATCCATACCTGGGTCTCCCTCTTGGACATCACTAAAATGTCTAGATGGTGGGGGCATGGAGGGACTACTCTCTCCACACTCGCTATATTTAGGCCACGAAGGTGGTGTCTCTGTGTGAGGTCACGGGGGCCATCGTGATCTCAGTGGTGATGCAGGAGTGATAGGTATATCTGCACCAGTATCACCGGCTGGGGACATGTCCTCAGCTCTATCATTTGCTCTCTCCTCTTCCTCCATCGGTTCCCCCTCAAAGATGTGTTCCTCCTCATTTCTGATATTCTCATCTTCCCCGCTGTCTACACTATCCTGGTGTGTCCTCTATCTATAGTCTGGATCACCTGTAGGATAATCCTCAGGGAAGATAGGGTGGGTCCCCTTTAAGCTCCAGTACCAGATGTAATCTTGGCTAACCCCTGCATAGGATACATCTAATGGTACCTCAATATCCTCTGTCTCCTCTACATCGCTATCCTCTATGTCTGCAGCTAAAGGTCGGTGCATGGCGCCGAGTCTTTGATGGTATCTCATCAGATGTGCATAGCGAGGTACTACCTTAGGGACTCCCTATGGCAGGCTGAACTATCTCATCACTTGATCATAATAATATGGCATCACTATATGGCTCTGGTGACCTTCTAGCAGCTTACGCTGCTGAGAGTGTCTCATCTAGAATCAGGTGTCTGGCCACTCTGTCATTTGGTAGTAGGGTCTCCATATCACATCAGTACTAGAAATACGGTCAAGATGTATTCTCCATTAGAGCATATCTCCAAGTTGCCAGATATCTCTCATAGGATATGCAAAGGCTCTCATCGTACTCACATCTACCATCATTGGCACTCCCTGTGGATGTGTACATGCAAAGTGCTCAAAAATCCAAATCTGTAGAATGGTGCACGTCGATAAAATATCTCACTGATATCTCACCAGCTGACTCAACTCATGGTATAGCTGACAGAGCATGTTGTGACCCCATGAGAACACAGTCCTCTCTCTCTCTCCATCCTCTATATTAGATGAGTCATAGGTGAACAAAATATAGTACCTTTGAGTTGGGTAACACAACCAAGGCTACTATACATAGCATCACCTTTCGTACTAAGGGAATACGGCCTGATACTATGGCTGATAGTGAGATGTGATCTGAATGAGTTTGCATCACTAGACACCTACCTGTACAGTACTCTATATCTGCATGAATCTCCTCTCAACCTCTATGTGTCCTGGGTTTGACAGTCTCTCCTCAGACTAGAAGCCTCATAATCCTATATACATCCTCTAATGTCACTATAATCTCACCGGCAGGAAGGTGGAAGGAGCATGTATCCTCATCCCATCTCTCTATCAGTGTGAATAATATCTCTTGATGCAGCCTAATCTATGGAAGGACTGATACCCAATATAGTCCTACATCCCTTAGTAGCTGTAAACCCTCATCATCCAAATCAGATAGTCTCTCCTTGACCTGCACTAGTAGTTCCCCAAAGGGATGCTCTACAATCACAAACCATCATCATATCAGTCATTTGCATCATCAATTCTAAAAGTACAACTGATCTAGGTCAAAGTCAACCTCAGTTAGGTCAAGGTCGACCTTATTGGGTTAGGGTTGACTTTTCTAGGTTAGGGTCAACCTTTTTGGGTCAAGGTCAACCTAAATGGGTCAAGGTCAACCTAATTGGGTTAGGGTCAACCTCAAGGGGGTAAGATGTTTATTGGCGGATAGTAAGTTGTCAACAATATCAAGGATTTCTGGTGCTAGGTCCTATTGTCATGATGGAATACATAACACTGGAAATTCATTTTACCAGAGCCCAATCTCATGATTTTTTTTCTCTTAAATCACTTCCTCTATAAGACTCTCAAGGAGAACTAAAATATTAACATTATTCCTATTCATAGCCAAGCTATGAAGCAGAGAATTAAAACATGAATTGGAAAGAATCTTACCTCAAGGAGTGCTCGTTCGGTAGCTAGACGGTGTCTCACAGTCTCCAGGCGTGTCGCTCACAGTTCCTCTCTTCTCGGCATCTTGCTTCTAATTTTGAATCTGTAAATGGTAAGAATGAGTAAGTATTACCTTTTTCATCTCTTTTATAGGTTTAAAATAAGGGTTAGGGTAAGAATTTCCTTTTATGCATTACGATAGACATTCATTCTTTTCATCATAACTTGAGTTAGATAACTCCATTTTCCATGCTATCAGTGGCATTGGAATCATGATTCAAATATCTAACTCCCTAGACTAGTTTAGGAAGGGCAGGAATCCTTCTAATAGGTTTATGAATGAACTTTTCAACACTCTGCATATCCAGTATCTAGAGTTTTCTTATCACCCTGTTTCACCCTTCCAAAGTAGAAAGCCGAAACAGGGGGGGCATAAGGGGCTCTATATACTTCTCAAACTATCATATAGTAAGCTCTAGGTGATCATAGATTTTCATTAACCTGGTGTATTGTAGGTTCTAATGGTTTTCTACAGGATCTTTACATCGAGGACTTGGCTATATCCTTTTTCTTTATGATATTTTCTTACTTTAGCTTGCATATTCACGTAGTGTCATATCTAAGCTAAAGTGGGGGCTAAATGTATCATCTTAAAATGGAAGCACTTCCATTTGGATAGGTTTAGCACCCTCTTTCAATGCATTTATCATGATAAACCTGCATTTAGGATGCATTTGTATCTCCTAGGTGAAATTAGGGTTAGGATCCTGAGGATTCTCCTTAATTCCCCTCTTCTATGACTCTAATTTATAGGTAGGATACAAAAATGGGTCCTCCTAGCCTTCATCATGTCAATCACATGATCTTTTATCTATCATAGACATTCTATTCTTATCCAGCTTCATTTCTAAGTTTCTGGGCATCCTCGGGGCCTTTAAACTGCATCCTGGCAAAAGTTAGGGTTTTTGGTCAAGGTCGACCTCGACCCTAACTAGGTCAGGGTCAACCTTGACCTTGACCCCATCTTGCCAGGATTTCAAATTTTCAATTCCCGCTTATTTAGCTTTCAGGATTATTAACTTCCCGCCTCCGGGTCAGCTGTTTTGGGCTCCGAAACGGTAAATCCTTTAATTACATTTAATTTAGATCCATTCTCTAAAGGTTAGGACCTAATTGGGATTTAATTCTTCAAGGTGGACCTTCTAGAGGAGTGTGACCTAATTCACTATAAAAGGAGGCCTTCCTATCTCATTTTCACATCTCATCTCAAGCAATCAAGCTCTCAAGTTCTCAAGGTGTTCAAGCAAGCATTTCAAGTCTTCAAGCATCTTCAAGCATTCATATTTGGAGCAAGAGAGAATCATTCTTCCTTGATCCATCATCATCAACATTTCAAGCATTCAAACATGGAGTAACAACTACAAATTGTGAAAATGGTAGAAGTACTTTAGCCTTGGGGGCTTGGTATGATTTTCTATCACATTCAAATCTATGCATTGTTATTTCATACATATTCATGCTAGGGTTTTAATCTAGAGGATTAAATCTTAGCTTTACACTTTCAATATACACACACACATACTATTTCAATTGGCTATTCGTGGAGGTGGGAATCACCAAAATGAGGGTTTGACTAAGGCAAAACCCTATATAGCCACCCCAAAAACCCCTTTTTTAGATATCTGTAGGTGCTGTTTTGGGAATCAGAGGCCAAATCGGAGTACCCTTTTCGTTGAACTTTCAGGATCTATGAACAGAATCAGAATCGGACTTCGGAATAAAAATGTGGTCTTTGACCTTTTAAAAGGTCAAAGTCAACCTGTGTGAATCTGGAGAAAAGATTTCTGGGTTCTGTCCGCCTTGACATTTCCAATCCAGAATAGGTGATGAAATTTTTTGAAACTTCATACAGAATTCAAAAACCATGTATTTGTAGACTAATATCATGATGAGGTATGTACTTTAATCTAATTAATTTCCAAGAATTTTCAGATCTATTTATGCTTCTAAACACCCTTTCTAAATGAATAGGTGATGAATGTTATGTATGTTACTATGCTTCCATTTCACCTTATTCAATAACATGCTTATCTATCATAGATACTATGTGGGGGAAATGATATGTTCATCTTATGTGAATGACATGTGTTTGGACTTTATGTTCTTAAATTGTTGCATATTGGATTCCTGATGAGGGTTTGGGATTGTTCCTTGAAGAAGGATTGTTCCTTGAGATTTTTCCTAAACTAAATTGTGGTGGTTTTTATTTTTGTATGGAACTCACATTATGTATAACACTTTTTATGATTCCTTTATGCATCTAATTAATGATTGGATTCTTAGGTTAGGGAACCTAGGTACATGATAGATTGAGTGGCTTACAATGGAGGCCAGAGTCCTAAAGTGGCTAGTTCCTGGGTAACTCATTGTAAAGTTAATTAATCAAGTGATAACCTAAATAATTCATTGGGGTAAACTATTTTATAAGATAAATTCCATGCCTTACCCATTCCTTGAGCACTTTTACAAGCTAAGGATGGGAGTAGGATATGATGTTAGTGGAGACTGACATGTCGGTGGAGAGTAGCACAATCAAACTACCTTGTCCTCGTGATAGGTAGGTCTTGTTCCACATGAGTCTCACTTGGTGGTCAAGGTCTAGAGTGACCAGTACCAAGGTAATCCAAGATGGGGGGCTATATGATGACACTCTTTCTATGTGTATTCTAGAGTCTCTAACCAATTTGTAGATGCTTATGCGCTTCTGGTAGTCTTATCTTGATTTCTTTCCTAGCCTTGTTTGGATAATTAGTTACCACCTTGTTTTCTATTTGCATCTGTGTGTGTTGTGTGGGGCCTTGGTGTCTACCTTATTATCTCGATGGGAGTATATACCTTTGGGTTACACGTGGTTGGGTGGTTCTTGTTTTCTTGTTGAGGTTTAGTTCGTGTTGCATGGATGGATCTTGCACATGTACCTTTCAGAAATGTTGTATTAGAGATTACCATTTCATACTTGTTATCATGATAAATTGTACTCATGTATATTCATTGATGTAATTGTATACTCCCAAAAGGATATTGATGTATCCATGGACATATTGATGTATTTGTATTTAGAAATAATAGATTGTGTACTTGTAGATGAAATAATATGGAAATGTATGTTGTTGTAAATATGATCTTTTAATGTGGATTAGTAAAAGATGAAATGGATTATCTATGTAGATGGTAAATGTTAAGTTAGAAATGTATGTATAGATAATTGGAATGGACGTTTTAATTAAGTATAGCTAAATTAACAATGAACTTAGGAGATATGATAAATGGTCATGTTAATTTCACTCATTGAGTGATCAGGGGATGAAAATAGATTAGTTATTCTTGTGGTCATGAATGTAAATGATATAGGTGGGTACTTAATGATTGATCATATAGTAATGAGCCTAGGTTTATGGTTAGAATTAATAATCTATTTGGTTAATGAATGTTAAATGATTGAGATTATGGAAATGATTTGTCTAATGTTAGATAGGATTGTTTATTTTAATTGAATGAATAATAATGCTTTAATTAGGAAAGAAAGTAGCTTAGGAACACTTACTTTGGTGTTATAAAATGAATATATACTTAAGGAACATCATGTCACATTTTCTATGATATATTTCATTGTTATATCTAGATGAATAGTCATGTTAAGGATATGTTTCTTAAGGTAGTGACATGTCCTTAACATAACTATTAACTAAATTTTATTTATGATTATCATAAGCAAATATCAAAGTTAAAGAGAGAAAATATTAGGATTGCCTGAAGCACAAATATGGTTGTGTTCTTGCAAAAGTGAGCTTTCTCAAGTTTTTTAATTTCTTGTTAGCTTTTCTTTTTATGATCTTTTAATAGGTATAACAATTTAATTTACTTTATTCTTTTATAGTTTTACTTTTGTCTCAGAAAATCTTAGGAAACATAATATAAAGCTACAAAAACTTGTAAAATGTTGGTTATTAAATTTTATACAAGCAACTACATGAACTTTTAGAAATACAATTGCTAGGCATTCTTATTTTGGAATAATGGAAAGTTAAAGCCATTTGTTAGAGACAAATTTGGTTTTTCTCTTTTGTAGAGATTATATGCAATTGAGTTTATATGGTTCAATTTTGTGAAGTTCTCCATGAGTTAATATTGTACTACTAGCATTTATATGATGGCAAGGATTTTATAGAAGATCGTGAATTTAAAATTTAAAATAAAAATTTATAGTTTGTATTTAATTTTTATTTTAGATAGTTTTACTTAAATTTTATTCATCCATATTGCAAATAGTTATTGCAAAAACCGAATTTTTCTTTATATAAGTTGCATGTTTAATATACTCAATTCATTATCTCACATCATATGTCAAATAAAAATCAATTCTTAAAAAATTAATATACTATTTGTATCACAAAAAATGTAGTGTTAAAGAACATAAAGCAAGCTAAACATTCAACAATACAAGATAGAGAAACACTTATGAAAACACCTACAAATGAAATCTAAACACCAAAGAAGCAAGAAAACCTTCAAGATCCCAAAAGCTTCAAATGTAGTTGGATTTGTCTAGGAATGGATCTGTGATCATAAAACTTTTCTCAAGATTCAATGGATGAATGGAAAATTTGGAATTAGGATGTTTCTTTGCTTGTGGATTTGAAGACAAAATGGTATTATAACAATGTATTGATGGTGGATGATTTTGAAGGAATAGAACCTTCAGTTCATAGGAAAAGGGAAGGTCAAATGGATGGTCAAGATGGAAATATGAGGAAGGATTGAGATTTATCCAAGAGAGAGCACATGGATTGTGCTTTCTCAAATGCATAGCATTAGGACAAGTGTCACAAGGAGAGTGGTTGAGAGGAGAGGTCAAATCCTTGAGGATTGTGACCATTTTGGGAGATGTGAGAGGGGACAAAGGTATAAGAAGGAAATGGAGTGTGTAAGATAATTCAAGGATGACATGAGATTTGGGGGTTGGGGGATGTGAAGATGTGACAAGAGAGTTGACTTGGGTTTGCTAATCCATTTGATTAGGATTGTGCAAAGGATTAAGGGGTGATTAGGGTTGGATTATAAGACAAGTGGTAAAATTAGGAGGATGTGATGGGAGGATAGAGAATGAGTGGAGTGTTAGATTAGATAATAATGGGTCATTAGCTAATTAAGAAGGGCTAGTATGTGTGAATAGGTTGGGTTGGGTTGGAACTAGGAGTTAGGTGGTCAAGTCAAGGGTTAGGTTGGGGTTAAAGTTAGAATCCATGTGCTCTTAATGAATTAGATGTATTATTTAATTTCAAGAGGGGCGAAAAAAAGATTTATGAATTAATTTAAATAGATAAATGTATTCATTTAAATTAATAGATGAAGGGGATTTAATTAATTGAATGGTTATAGGTTTCCATTAGATTAATTGTACTATAGCTAATTAATAAAGTTAATTAACTAGGGGATGACATTAATCAATTAAATAATGCATGATTATTTAATCAATAATGCGAGTAAGATGACTAAATTTAATTAAAATCGTTAGCCAAATTTAGGTGTCTACACTATTATATATTTTATTGATTGTGACATTATTGTATATTTTATTAAAAATAAATATATTGTGAAATCCCCATTCTTCTAAAATTTGAATAATTTTTATCTTTGCCTAGTACATGGACGACAAAAAAAATCGCACGGTGACACAAAAATACAAGATATTCATTCTCCTCATCAATTTTCAATTGAATTATTACAATTGACTTCACCTCATGCCAACAATCTCTTAAATTGATACAACTTCTCCCAACTAAATCTCCCACCACTATATGCAAATATCATATGATGTATTGGATACATATTTTTTATAACCTCACAAACCTATCCTATGTAGTGATTGATTTTGACTTTTTTTCTCTAATGTATTAAAAACACATCAATCTTCAATCTTCCAAAATTCAAATTGTGTTTATCTTTATTCTATACATGAAGGACACCGGTTTCTCCACTTTGTAAATTATTTCAATTGGACAAATTATTTGTAGAGATTTTTATATAGGGACCGTGTCTGGTAGCTCATCTATTCAATGCATATTAAATACATATAAATTTGAAGAGCCTCTCAATGAAATATAGGTAGTCTATATTTGCTCAAATTTTGTTTTTGATTATCATAAGCAAATATCAATGTTGAAGAGAGAAAATATTAGAATTTCCCAAAGCATAGATACAGTTGCATTCTTGCAAAAGTGAGCTTTCTCAGGTTTATAAATTTCTTGTTAGCTTTTCTTTCTATGATCTTTTAATAGGCATAATAATTTGATTTGTTTTATGCTTTTACAATTTTACCTTTGCATCTCAAAAAATCTTAGGAAATATAATATGAAGCTACATAAAATTGTGAAATATTGGTTATTAAATTTGATACAAGAAGTTACAAGAACTTTTAGCAATATAGTTAGTAGGTCTTTTGTTTTGGAATGATGAAAAGTTAAAGTCATTTGTTAGAGACAAATTTGGTTTTCAGCTTTTTGTAGAGATTATATGCAATTGAGTTTATATGGTTAAAATTATGAAGTTCTACTTGAGTGAATATTGTGATAGTAGTGTTTATATGATGACTGAAATTCTATAGAAGTATCATGAATTTAATATTTCAAACAAAAATTCTATAGTTCATATTTTCTTTTTATTTTAGATAGTTATAAAAATATGATTTTACTTAAATTTTTTTCGTCCATATTCTAAAATGACAGTGCAAAAATGCTTTTTGTTTCTTTCTATAAATTGCATTTTTATTATAATCAATTCATTATTTCACATCATATTTCACATGACAATAAATTCTTGAAAAATAATCTATCTATTATATATTTCATTGATTGTGACATTATTGTATATTTTATTAAAAGGAGATTTGTTGTGAGATTCCCCCTCTTCTAAACTTTAAATATTTTTTTTTGTCTTTGCTCGGTGCATGGACAACAAAACAAATCACATGGTGACACAAAATATAAGATATTCAATCTCCTCAACAATTTTGAATTGAATTATTAAAATTGACTTTCCCTATGTCAACCATCTCTTAAATTGATACAATTTGTCCTAACTAAACTACCCACCACAATTTACAGATATTATATGATCTATTGAATAAATTTTTTTTTACAACCTTACAAGCCTATCCTACCTAGTGAATGATTTTGACTTTTTTATCCAATGTATTAAAAACACATAAATCTCCCATCTTCCAAAATTTAGATTGTGTTTATCCTTATTTTGTACATGAAGGACAATTATTTCTCCACTTTGTAAATTTTCAATTGAAACAATAATTTGTGGAGATTTTTATATATGGACAGTGGATGGCAGTTCATCTATTCAATACATATTAAATGCATATAAATATGTAGACCCCCTCAATGAAATATGGGCCATCTATATTAGCTCAAATTTTGTTTCTGATTATCATTAACAAATCTCAAAATTGAAGAGAGAAAATGTCAGGGTTATCCCAGAGCACATATATAATTATGTTCTTGCAAAAGTGAGTTTTCTCGGGTTTTTTAATTTTCCGTTAGCTTTTCTTTCTATGATCTTTTAATAGGCAAATAATTTGACTTGTTTTGTGCTTTTACAGTTTTACTTTTTTGTCTCAAAATATCTTAGCATATATAATATGAAGCTACAAAAACTTGTGAAATATTGGTTATTAAATTTTATACCAGCAGTGAAATTTTTTTTTCAGCAATACATCTGGTAGGCCTTTTGTTTTGGAATGATGGAAAGTTAAAGTCATTTGTTAAAGAGAAATTTGTGTTTCCACTTTTGTAGAGATTATATGTAATTGAATTTATATGGCTAAATTTTATGAAGTTCTTCTTGAGTGAAAATTGTGCTAGTACTATTTGTATGATGTTTGAGATTCTATAGAAGATCAAAGATCCAAATTGTTGGGACAACATAGCCACCAACAAACTTCTACAATGTAAAGTGTGTATAAAGAATACCTTCATGAGATTAGTTTGCTAAAATATCAATTCAAATCATGCTTATTTAACATTTAAACCTATTGCATTGAAATCAAAAGCAATAAACATCTCATGGATCTCTATTCAAAGAAGCTAATGCAATGATCTCATCTTGACATCCATTAGAGACACTCTAAAATGATAATTTGAATGATCTAAGGTGAAATTATGCCTATCTTAGCTCAATTATACTAAACATGCTAAAATTATACTATGAAATCTGTTAGAATTTGTAATCTTTCCTTGGTGTATTTATAAACCAAGGTTAGACTATTAATCTTTGTTTGTAATATATTAGGATATAAGCCAAGGTATCCTAATATACTTCTTTTTTGTCTTCTTTCCACTACATTCTATTTCGTCCTCTAGTGGAATATGTGAGGACAAATATTTATTGTAATTTGTAATTTAGTTTATTCCTCCTTAAGAGGAATCTCACACTTGGCCCACACACACTTATGAATGGTGGCATTCATAGACTTGGGAGTTACATTCTAACTCCTCTCTCTCATCTCTATTTAAGAGATGCTCCTCTCTCTCATTTTTTATGAGGTTTCTTCCTCTTCTCAATTATTGTATGAGCAATTTGCTCTCTCTCTCTCTCTCTCTCTCTCTCTCTCTCTCTCTCTCTCTCTCTCTCTCCTCTCTCTCTCTCTCTCTCTCTCTTCTTCTTAGGCTTTTCATGCCTCATTCATAATGTCACAAGGGGTTTTCTTTGCTTTCCCCTTTCAAATATCTTGCCTTATTGTGTTGGATCTTGGAGCTTTCTCTCTCCTTGTTTATGGTAATATTTTTTCATGCATTCACTCACTTAGATTCTTTCCTGGTATTATTTATTTTTTGCATATTTCCTTTCCATTTCTAACAAAATCACTATAAAAATGCCTATAATATGGATGCATGAAAGTGAATTGATAAATGGATCCTTTTATCCTAATTTTTGGTCTCCTTTTATATATTTTCCCAAGCTTAGGGGGTAGAGTAAAATTAACCATGGTTAGGTTTGAGTCAAGTTGATGGTTTCAAATGATGAGACAATTTAAATATCTTGTTCTCAAAGGCTAGGACAAAGAGACAAAAATGAATGGTCAAGATTCATTCTCAAGATGTGTGGTAGACAATTAATTTTTCTTTGATCCATGTGAGCTCAATCCCTAATTCCCATTGGTTGATTCAATTTTTTCCTCATGTGATTGGTGAGTAAAATAGGAATTAATAAATGATTAAATTAATTTTCTTTAGCCATGTGTACCCCTTGAATGGGTTGAATTTGATTTGATTTAACTATACAATTAACTTGATTTAAATCAATTGCATAATTAATTGATCTTTTTGGTTTTGATTTTTATAAATCCCTAATTTAACATTGATTTTAGCTTGACCATTTTTATTTGTATACAAGTGCCCGCCCCTCTATGAATCAATGTGTGAAGTGCAATGGTTCAAAGAATGTCTAATGTTTGATCAATTGATGCCTCATTTGATCTTGATGACTGATTCCTTGATTAACATTGATTGGATGAAAAATCATGATTCAGTGATGACATCAATTTTTGTTACGACGTTCAACTCTGATATGATACCTAATTTGAAAAATTTCCCTCATTTCGATGCTTTATTTGATTTGAAAAATTTACTTGATTTCAATTTTAAGTTATTATGATATGTTGTCCCCTTGGAAATGAAATAGAAGTTGATTTGATGAAATTTTGATCCATTTGCGATTTTCTCAATCTTTTGTGCAAATTCAATTTAATTTCTGATAATGATGTGACGATTTCCTGATGAGAATGCCCTAGTTACAGAAAAATATGGTGAATATTTTTTTACCCCGACTTAAAAAATGGGAGAAAAACCCTCTTTATTAGGTCAAAGGGATATATATAGAAGTCAAAATGTCATTTTCACTATTCTTTTGCACACCTCCTGTTGACTTTTTATCTCTGATCCTTTTGGTGATATTAGCGATGGTGGTTCCTATTCGAGAGCATCGATTTAAGAGAGGTCATAGATTTCAGCACCCACATGACTATGGACCTTTGGTGAGTACCCCAATCTATCTTGATTTCTGATTTTGTCAATTTATTGCAAAAAAATGAATTTTTAGGCATTTCTCTATTATCTTTTTTGTAAATTTTATGAAATAGTACATAGGAAACAATTTAATAGCGTATAACATAGTATTTTAGCGTGTCTGCGTACTAGAATAACATGTACAAATGATGAAATAGTGCATACAATGATGTGCCCTAGTTGTTCTTTAGCACGTCTGATAGACAAAATAGTGCATACGATTAGGATAGTGCAAACTATTGGTTTTGTAATGTGTAGGATAGTTTAGAATAGTGCATGTAATGTGAAATAGTGTGTACAAGTTAGTTTCATGCATGTGATGATTTGTTTAGTGCGTACATGAAATAGAATAGAGCTTATGTGTTTTTGATGTGTATGATATGGTAAAATGACACGTACCTAAGTTTTTTTGAATTTTAACCTAATTAATTGGCTTGTCTGATTTTGATTGATTTCCAAGATTGATTGATTGGTAAAATATGTTATGCTTGTGATGAAAACAAATGTTTTTTAATATCAGTTTGATCATGTTTGGTGAATGTTGATTGTCAATCTTGATTGATTGGTATGATTGACTTGATGTTTTTCTATCTTCTCTGATTAGAATTAGGAAAAAAATGATGTTGAGCTCTAGGCAAGTGATAAGATGATAGGTTTCTCTAATTGATTTGTGATGATTCATTTTTGATGATTTTTTACTGATATGATGTCACTTGATTCAACATGTTCACCTTTAGAAGTTATATGTCCAAGGTTTATATATGTGGGCATTAGATATGATTGAGCATCTGAGTGCTCAGGAGCAAAGGTTGATTGGTCATTATGTTTTATTTTTCTTATTAGACATGCCTCGATTCTATGTGAATTAGGGTCTTCTCACAACTATGGCAGAGCGTTGGCACTCCGACCATAATACATTTCATTTGTCGATGGGTGAGATGACAATCACCCCCAAGGATGTATATAGATTGTTACAGATTCCTACTCGGGGTGAGTTAGTTTATGATGATCAGGTTTATGATGGATCAACTTGCTGACAGATTTTTAGATATGCTACCATTAGTGATGAGATAATTCCTTGGGCTCAATTCATCTCTTTTCCTATTCTTCCTATTATTTTGGGTGTATTGATTAATGGGTTCTTTCTACCATATTGAAGAGGTCACAAATTTTTCATTGGGTGGGGTAGGATCCTTGAGGATATGATCGCCCATCCACACAGATTTGATTGGGGTTCTTGCGTCATGATGCATTTATATCATGAGTTACATCATGTAGTTTATCGTCATGGTGCGACATTATCTGCAAGTGCCATTTTATTATAGCTCTAGACTTGGGAATATATTCCTATTACTAGGCCGATTGTAGCTCAAGATAGAGATCATGGATGGCCTTTTATATATATATATATATATATATATATATATATATATATATATATACATATATATATATATATATACATATATATATATATATGTATATATACATATATATATACATATATATACATATATATATATATGTATATATATACATATATATATATGTATATATATATATGTATATATATATGTATATATATACATA